>JAPVLO010000006.1:10505000-11755000 GCA_027257055.1 Cephalopachus bancanus
GGGGCCCATGCTCAAAAAAAAAAAAAAAAAAAAAAAAAAATTCCTGTTCTTTTGAGGTTCCCTCAAAAACTTGCCATAAGGTTTAGTAATTCCACTCCAAGCTATTCACCCTAGTGAACTGAAAACTTGTTCACCCAGAAGTCTGTATGCAAATGTTTATAGGATTTTTATTCATAATTGAAACTGGAAACAACCCAAATGACTTTCAACAGATGCAAGATAAGCACACTTAAATATATCCATACAGTAAAATGTTACTCAGCTATAAAAAGTAGTTAAATATGGATTTCCACAATATTAATACATTTTCAACACATTTCAATGTGAAAGGAAGAAGACCCAATTGTATTTTCCAATTATATGACATTTTTAATAGAGAAAACTGTAAGGAAAGAAAACACACCAGTGCTTGCTGGAAACTGGGAGTTGGAGAAAAAGGTGACTGCAAAAATGACAAAAGGGAATTTGGGAGATAATGAAGTTATTTTGTATGGTATTATTGTGATATATACATGGATCAGTGCATTTGCGAAACCCACAGGACTATTCAACTCAAAGAGTACATTTTACCACATGCAAGTTTTTGAAAAACAAACAAGATTGGTAGGAGAGACTCGATATGAAATGCAGACTGTGGCTAATATATCGAACTATATTGTTAATGTATGACATAACCACAATACAGCAAAAGGGAAATAAGAGTTGCCATAAGTAACTCATAAAATGGTGTTTTGACCAAATACTGTGAGACAGAATGCAAATATAATTCCATCCAAACACTGTGCCTTAAACAAAAGCCTAAAGGATATGTGTTAGCTATTCTGAAATGACTGTACCAGTATATTGATGTTGAATAAATATTTAAATATACTTGAATTTGTAGATAACATAAGCCAGGTGTTTTACTATAGAAGAAAGTAGTTACAAATAAGCAAAGTGGGAATGATAGACATGGTATTGGGTTTAACTTGGAGATAGCAATATGAACATGTACTTATTAAAATATACACATGGATACACACATAAATAAGTATATATACATGGTTTCATACACATATATATGTTTCTTAACCTTGTACACAGAGAGACCCTACAAACAGGCTGCCCTTTAGCAAACAAAGCACCTAGCACCCATATTTTGGTTTCTGAATATAATTTTCCAATTAAAAGAAATAGGACTTCTCAGAGAAATTGCTGGTGCTAGGGTTGTAGAAGAGAAATACAAAATGATCCTGGAACAAGTTTCTGTGCCAAAATGAAGGTAGTATTTTTTTTTTAAGTACTAACAATAAGAAAAAGAGAGTCAGGCAAGGTGGTTCATGCCTGTAATCCCATCACTGTGTGTGGGAGGTAGATGTGAGAGCATTGCCTGATTCCAGGGGTCCAAGACCAGCCTGGGCAACTTGGCAAGACCTCATCACTAAGACAAAAAATTTTCTGGGTATAGTGGCACGTGCCTGTGGTTCCATCTATTTGGAAGACTGTGGCAGAAGGATTGCCTGAGCCCAGGAGGTCGAGGCTTCAGTAAGCACGTCATTTCACTCCAGCCTGGGTGACAGAGTGAGACACCTACACACACACACACACACACACACACACACACACACACACACACACAAAGAGAGAGAGAGAGAGAGAGAAAAGAGAAGAGGGAGGAGAAAACTACCCAGGAGTCAACTGAAAACGTTCCCACTGACTAACTGCAGAACAATTTGAGCTATAAAATAAATAACGATAATCTTGAATTATTACCCATAGAATAAAATAACTGAGTTTATACTGATACAAGCAAATAATTCAAAAATAATTAAATGGGAATGGGCACAATTCTTCTGACAGAAGAATTCTAATACATGTAGAAAGAGTGAAGAAATAGAAGAATCACCACGAGAACATTACAGTCACTGCTGTATGCAAGATATATTGAGGAGCACTGAAATTAATAGGAGAAACTTTAAGGAGAAATGGCTCCTTTAAAGTTTCTCCTCTAAAATATTTATTAGTTACTGTGGTGATTTTAACAAGTTCACAAATTATTTGATACTTTTCCCTCCAAGAGGTGAGGTAGGCTGTACACTTAGTTACTCACTTCTAATAAATAGAGGACAACAAATTAAAAACAAAAAGAGCAACTTTACAGTGGAAAGGAGAAATCTAATAGACAACACCTTGACTAACAATCAAGGTTAATATCACAAGTAGTAGGATAATACTATCATGTATTCCCTGATGTAAGGCAGGGAAAAGGGTACATCACCTCTAGACTATGCTTCCCAAAAACCCATAGGCTAAATCTAACATGAGAAAACATTATCCAGAACTGAATTAAAGTACAATGTACTAAGCTATGCAAAGTATTCTTTTTTTTTTTTAAAGACCAGGTCATGAAAAACAAGGAAAGATGAAGACAACCTTACAAAATAAAACAGAGTGAATACGTGCCAACTGTATGTAATGTCACAGTCTAGAATTGGATTATAAAATATAGAAAACATACAAGAAGAAAAGCTGAGAAAATCTGAATAATGTTAGTAGCTTAATTAATGGTATTTTGTCAATGTCAGTTTCTTAGGTTTGATTGTTGTATAACAGTTATGTTAGTTTTGAGGCAAGCTAAGTTAGAATTGAGTGAAGGATACATGGGGCTATCTTGACTGTTTTTGTTCTCTCCTCTAGACCTAAATTTATTTCAAATTAAAACATTAGAAAAACAGACTTTCCACTTAAAAGAGGGTTTCCAGAATTATGTCATTGAAAAAAGTGATGTCTATTATCAGAGAAGCAATGCTTTGTACACACCTATTTAACACAGAAAATCAAGTGTTTATTGAAAATGAATGTAGTTTTTTGTTTTGTCTTTTTAGAGTTGGAGTCTCACTCTGTCGCCCAGATTGGAGTGCAGTGGCACGCTCCTGGCCACTGCAGCCTGGACCTGCTGGGCTCTCTTCCGCCTTAGTCTTCTAAGCAGCCGGAACTACAGGCACGCACCACCACGCCCAGCTAATTTTTGATGTATTGTAGAGACGAGGTCTCGCCAAGTTGCCCAGGCAGGTGTCAAACCCACGGGCGGGCTCAGGCAATTCACTCGCCTCGGCCTCCCAAAGTGCTGGGATTACAGGCTGAACCACCATTCCCAGCCGAATGCAGATTCTTACAGAGTATATATCATCTATATATTTTGCTGCACATATTTTTTTCAGTCCTAGAAAATTTAGTAGAATACACAAATTATACATGGAGGAAAAATGTCATAAGAAAAGAAAATGAGTTTCAAAAATTGGTCACTTTCACAACTTAATTAAATTAATTTATTTGTTCTTACAACAGTTTGTGAGAAATATACAATTAAACAAACTTACTTATTGTGATTTGAAGATAATTTCTTAGCCTGCTTTCTCAGTACACAATTAATTGTCTGTGTGCGCCCTTGAATATTAAGCAGGAAGATGCACTACACTGTCCTAAAAATGGTCAGTTTCTCTACAGTGTACAGAGAAAGCTGTACTATCTGTCCTAAAAATAAATACATGTAAAGCTGTTAGTGAAAGTATGTGTACTTGTATATCTAATTCTGAATTGTATCCCACATCTTTAAAATAAAAACTTGTATACCTAATTATGAATTGTACCCCACATCTTTTTTTAAAAAGGCATATGCAATTTTTGTTTGCTTGGTATGTAGACTGTGGAAGGTAAGGCAAGTGGTAAGTATATTTCTTTGGGTTGTGTGTCAATTTCTATAGAAGTGGTGATATATTCATTGAAAAAAAATTGTCTTTTATTTTTTAACAATGTCAAGAAATACAGGTAGATGAAAACATATTATATATCTATATTTTTAAGTTTAGGGAAATATTTAATTTTTAACAGGTCTAGCATTTATTATATTTGTATTTCAGGTTATATAGTATATAGACAAAAGTTTTTTATGGTAACAGAGTATATTGATCTCCATTTCAATAAACTGTATAATTTTAAAAAGTTACTTTAATTAAAAATATCTTTAGACATCTATTTTAAATGATACTTGTTTTCTAATTCTTTATTCAATGATAAATTATTGGTTGCTAGAATTTTGCAGCTGTAAGAGTGACTGACAATGCATGTGTTACAGTCAAGCTGAAGATGTAATGTGATGTGCATTTGTATATCACAAATGGTGGCTTGAAGGCCACCTAGAGAAAAAGATATCTCAAGTGAAAACAGTTTTTACTGAATGTCTATAAAGTAGCGTGTCTCAAATTTCAATATGAATGCAAATCACCTGGGATAATTTATAAAGATCCCGGGATCTTATTGAATCTTACTAGAATCTTATTCAGTAGATCACAAAATGACGCTAATGTGGGTGATCTGTAGATCACAGTGAGTACCTGGGCTATGTGATACACATATTTATAAATATCCCAATTCACTTTCTAGGACATTGGCAGAAAAATATACCAACTTTTTATACAAGGACAAGAGAACAGAAATGCATACAAAGAGTAGATGCCTCCACTATGAGGGCAGGGCTTTTTGTTTGTATTTTTTTCCTGCAGTAATTCTGGTGCTTTTGGGAGAGAAGATAGTTAGGATATGGTTAGGCAGAAAGAAAGGGAGGGTCTCAGAGAAAGGTAATTCCCACAGGAACACCCCTGTACTACCCCTGCTGTGCAATTAGCAGTTGAAAATGTGGTTAAAGCAGTTGAGAACTTCCTCAAAAGTATAACCAGGATGCTTGCTCAAAAGGGACTGTCCCAATTCAGATGCAGGTGCAATAACTCAACTAAATGTCCTTAACTTAACCTAAACTCATTATAATACTATTAACATAAAATTACCCTAGAGGAGCCTCCCATTCTCATCTTACACCTAACGCCATGACAGTACTGGCATAACCCTGTAAGGCTTAAAATTCCCCCACCCCACCTGAGGGAGAAGTAACAGTAACACAACCCTCAAAACTACCCAGTTCTAGGAAAAACCACCCTAAAACCTACCCCTCTGTAACCCTAAGAATAAAATAACAGCTCAACCATAGGTGCTGAAGCAACAGCCTCTGTAGGTTATTTCTGCCTGTTCTCTCCTCTTGAGAGTGTACTCTTCTTTGCTTAGTAAAGCTCCTCGCTTGTCTTGCTACTTTATGTGTCTGTTTGCAAATTCTTTCCAGATTTGAACACAAGAACCCTGTCTTTGACATCAGCCTGTCGTCCCACATTGGGAGCTGCACTCCTTCTCCCGGTAATACTTTTAATGGTGTCTAGCACCTGACAAACACTTAGTAGTATTTAGTGAGGAAATGGTTAACTAATTGAAATGTATTGTTACATGGAAAATGGAAAATCCTTGGTTCTTTCCTAGGTAATATTTGTATATTCTTTTGCTTAAGAATGATAAAAGTGAAATATTAATAAGTAGAATATTGAAAGAAGATGATAGAATCATTTAATGATATATAAAAGAAAATTGATTATCAAACAAATAAGTCTTTTGAGTGTAAAATGTAAAACTTTAAAAAACTTAGTAAAGCTTTTTTTTTTTTTGAGTTGGAGTCTCACTCGGTCGCCCAGACTGGAGTGCAGTCGCCGCTCCCGGCCACCGCAGCCTCGACCTGCTGGGCTCCGGCGATCCTTCCGCCTCAGCCTTCCGAGTAGCCGGAATTACAGACATGCGCTACCACGCCCGGCTGATTTTTTGATTTATTGTAGAGATGAGGTCTTGCTGCCCAGGCGGGTCTCGAACCCGTGGGCTCAGGCAATCCACTCACCTCAGCCTCCCAAAGCGCGGGATTACAGGCTGGGCCACGGAGCCCGGCTAGTAAAGCTTTTTTTTTTTTTTTACTAACTTTACAAATTTATTAGTTTTCTTTACTACAAAAAACTAAATTTGCCTGTTTATTTGTATTTGAGGAAGAATGTGAGCATGTATTCTGTATGTAGACTGTTGTTTTTTTAACTTCTTATATATTAGATAATATATTCTAATGAATGGTATCTATATAATTGGAATATTAAGTAAGACCTTAAATCAGATATTAAAATAAAAAGAGTTCAATACATTACCATTTTTGTCAATAGCTATAATTAATAAAATAATGTAAAATAATTTCGTGCGTAGCTAAATAGGTTAACTATAATTCAGGGTGGTGAAAGGGCAAGGAATTTGGAGAAAAAATATTTTATTCTGAGCCCTGGATTCTTTGCTAATGGATTGTCTGACCTTGAGCAACTTCACAGCCTGGTCTGGATATTAAATTAAATAAGAAGGGAAAAGGTTTTATAAACTCTGCAGTGCTAAACAAATATTAGTCTGTATAGGCCTTGAAAAATAAAGAATGTTTCTTAATCTTTTAGATTTCGTGACATTCATGTCAAAATATGAAGATTTACTGAAAATCGTAGAGTCCAAATATATTACGCTAAAACCCTTGTGTTCAGGCTTAGCAGGTCCAAAATCTCACCTCAAATAGTCTTAAGGCTAGAAAATACCTAAAGAACATTTGCTAATGAGTGTGAAACTGCATGGAGGGAACATGAAGGCGTATAGGTTGCACTTATGTGTGTGGTTTTATTAAGGTATAAATCTTCCGTTATTTTGCCTGCTAAAGGACAGATGGCTGCCTTAAAATGGAATCTGGATGCAGCATCCACATACTGAATGTCATTATACACAGCAACAGCTGTGTTTAGCATATCCTTCATTTGAATTCTAGTTCAGGGGAAAGACAAAAAAGCATTGCCTGTCTATTATCACTAGGCACTACATTCACATAATAAAAACAGATTTTCTAAGGAGCTCATATTTAAGGGGACTATAGTTATAGCCACTAAGAAATGCAAGGCTGGGAAAATCACTAATCCTGGACCTCTGGAATAGCCTTTGTTAAATTTTACCCAGGAGCTAATAATTTACAGCAAAGGGAATATAAGAAACGTCATGAAAGTTAAACTGGCTAAAGAAAGCACTAGTATAAAACAACAACAACAACAACAACAAAACCAAACAACAAGAAGAAAAGAGTAAAAGCACTTGTCTGTATGAAATTTCAATCTTTAAAAATTATATTTTATACAAATCCGTTTGATACTTCTGAGAATAAAAGTAAAGTTCTGTATTAGCTCAAGTTGCCTTAGGAAAATACATAGACTGGATAATTTAAGCAGCATAAATGTATGTTCTCACTGCTCTGGAAGCTGCAAGTCCCAGACCAGGTCTGGCAGGGTTGGATTCTGCTAAGGGCTCGCTTCATGGCTAGCAGACAGCAGTATGTCCTCATGCAGTGGGCAGTGAAGGGGGTGCTTGTGAGAGGGGAAAGGGATAGAGCGAAAGAGAAGAGAGAAAAATAAAACTCAGTGTCTCTCTTTATGTAGTTACTCATCCTATGGGATCAGAAACCCAACCCTATTACCTCATTTAACCTTAATTACTTCCTAAAGGCACTGTTTTCAAATACAGTCACCTTGGAGGTTAGAGCTTTAACATTAATTTCAGTAAGAAAAAATTTCATCCATAACATGCTCCCAAATTAATAATATTGTTATACAATAAATGTACATGGCTGTACATTTTATAACTCTTTTTTCCTCTGGAACTATTCAGTGTTATGCTTTAGGTGACTTGGTGGGCAAAGGCTCTGATCACTCAAAGTATTGAGTCTGGCCAGGCTCAGCCTGTAGTCCCAGCACTTTGGGAGGTTGAGGTCACTCAAGTGGATTGCCTGAGTCTGTGGGTTCAAGACCAGCCCAAGCAACTTGGTAAGACCTCGTCTCTACAATTAAAAAAAAAAGAAAGAAATTAGCCCAGTGTGGTAGTGCATGACTGTATTCCAGCTACTTGAAAGGCTGACATGGAAGAATCACCTGATCCCAGCAGGTCGACGCTGGAGTGGCCATGAGTATGCCACTGCACTCCAGCCTGGGCAACAGAGTGAGACTCCAACTCGAAAAAGAAAAAAAAAAGAAAGTATCGAGCGTGCCACTGGCTTTAGCTGCCACTTACTAATCCATGTGACCTTAGGCCAGTTACCTTACCTCTCAAAACTGTTTTTTATTTGTAAAGTGAGGATAGTATTAATAATATCTATACTAAAACATTTTTGACAGGCATGTACAATAAGCATTGAATAATTAACACCTTAAATACAATTTCAGTGAAAATACAGATAATTATTTATCTTTACATGGCAGTGTTTTAAACAGCTATTTCTCAAACTTTTTACCAATATTTTGTTTTTTCCAAACTTTAAAATATAGTTTCTGGAAAGATATTTAAAATATGCCTATTCTTAGTGGTAATGATCGTTGATAAATATTAATATGAGGAAATAATTTACATGTAAGTAAACTATTAAAGGCTTTTTATTTGACTTTAAATGAATCATAAAAAGTGGAAAACTATGAGTCTTACAAATAACTAATAATAATAATTGATAATTTTATGAAGTCCATTGTATTAGTAAATTCAATTTATGAATGATGAATTCAATAAGTTCTTCATAGAGGAATTATTAAATGAAGCTACACAGTTCATAAGCCATAAAGACAGAATTCAAACCCAGGGACTATGACTCCTGTACCTACACATTAAATCTTTATGATTGGTGATTTGGAAGGCTATAGTGGCCACTGCAGCAAGACGTTTAGTGTGTTGAAGAGCTTTGGTGAAGTTACCAAGGCAGTCCACAGAAATGTGATTACTGTCAGTGCACCCAGAAGCGATCCATTCTTCAGGGCCTGAAATGATTATCAAACACACCAAAGGATATAAAGTCAACATCGATGTACTCATCACAATAAAAAAAATAACTGGAGGTTACTTAAATTCTTATGTCAACTGATTAGCAAATTCTCTATTTCTCTTTTTTTTCTAATGTAGTTTGTTGTCTGATCTTGAGTATTTCCATTTAGACATGATGTCATAATTTCTATTCTGGAGTTATTCCTGTCAAGTAGGCACTTCTACTCATTTTCTCTTTCCTAGACTCAGTGCTATAGGCACGCTCTTGTTTATGATTGAATTCAGCTCGCCTACACTTGCTTGATTAACATGTATTTCATTTGAACATGATACTCTATTTTATTTGAGTTCAGTTTGCTTAGTTATTATATATGGGCTCTTGAGTTTCTTGCCCGTCATTATTCTCATCAGTTCTTTAAAGATTTTGTTAGTTTCTTGATTTATTAAAAACAAGACATTATTAGAAGATTGTTCAAGTCATCTAGAAAAGACTAAGTGTGTATAGAGCAACATATGCTGCTAAGATTGCTAGTTTCTCTTAAGACAAATATGATTTTTTAAAAATTATGAGTTCTGTTATAATGTGATTTAAATATTTCAAAATATGTTAAGAGGGCAGTGACTGAAAAAATTAGGGTCCTCTAATTTAGTAAAAGCAAAAAGAGTATTACATAAAATAATCAAGATGCCTTTTTGAAAATAATTGTACATATATACTGATGCCTTTTCTCTAATCAAAACACTGAATGAATAGCTAAAAGTTTCAGATGCTTGGGTAAACTTTGGTGTTACAATAACAAAAATGTGGTTTTTGTCCTTGTGAAGATCTTATTCTAACTGAAGCCACAGTTGGGATAATAAAGATTAAGCTCTGATTCTGATTCCAAAACAAGATCAGCTCAATTACCTATCAGCTACAAATCTTTTCTTGGACTACTCTTAGGCTTAGGGAAATAATGCAGTGGAAAAAAATACCAAGACCAGGAAAATGTAGGTGTATGTAGAACAAGATGAGGCTTTCTAAGGTGTCAGATTAGCATTTTTGTTCATGTGGAAATTATCAAACACATACAAAAAAAATGGCAAAATGAAACCCTCTGAAACCGTTACCCATCACTGTCACTTGTTTCAGACTTCTACATTCCTACTTACTTCACCATTATCTTTTATTATTTTAAAACAAATACCAAACCTAGTATCATCGAATTCATAAATATTCCAACACACTTCTTTAAAAGTTAAGGACACCTTTAAAAAATTCATGATAAATTTGTCATCCCTAGAAACCCAACAGTAATATTTACCTTAAAATAACCTAACCAACAATATTCAATTTTTCCTGATTATTTCATTTTTAATAGATTGTTTATATTAAGATCCAAACATTGTGTTTAGTAAATATGTTGTTAGATTTCTTTTAATCTGTAACTTCTCCTTCTCTCTTTCTTTTTTTTTCCTTCAAAATACTGTTTTGAAGGAAATGTGCCATGCATGAGTTCTTAATTGTTCTGTAATCTCTCACTTTCTGTTTGTTGCTTATTGTGTCCTCCTGGCACTTAAAGAAAAACAAAAGCAAAACAAACAAACAAACAAAAATGTTTCTTTTTCCCTATATTTCCTGAACACTGGTAGATCTAGAGGTTTGATCTGAATAATGGTATGAGTTTCAGAAAGGATTCTTTCTATGCCGTTGGGTGTAGTTTCATCAAGAAGCAAATGACATCTGGTTACTTATATATATTTTTTGGAGGTTATAATGGCCATTGAATATACTTGCCAAGATTCATTTTTTTTCAGTATGTATTTGCAAAATGATGATATTCTAGTTCTCTTTCCTCCTTTCATTGACTGAATTGCTTCTATAGAAACTTTCTTTCCTCAGTTATCTGGCTATCCTGAAGTGCCGTTCATACAGAGAAAGCAAGACAAATGCTTCATTTTTCCCCTGTATTTACCAGAATTTATAAGTTTGTTATATAGCATCTTCTAAATATGCCTAAAGAGTTTTTTTGAGATCGGGTCTCACCTGTTGCTCAGACTGGAGTGCAGTGGCAAGATCACAAATCACTACAACTGGACCTTCTGAGCTCAGGCTACCCTTTTCCTCAGCTTCATGAGTAGCTGGAATTACAGGCATGAGCCACCACATCTGCCTAATTTTAAAAACTTTTTTGTGGAGACAGGGTCTCGCTTTGTTGCCTAGGCTGGTCTTAAACTCCAGGGCTCAATTAATCCTCATACTTTGGCCTCCCAAAATGCTTGGATTGGAGGCGTGAGTCACTATGCCTTGCTTGTTTTTATTCTTTGTATTCTTTTTTAATTTACAAATTGAAACTTATTTAATGGGCTTTCAACTCATTAAAGTTGACATTGTGTTGAAGTTCAAACTGGTCTGTATTTTATCAACATGGGTCTCTTCTAGTTGATTGTTTCCTTGGCAAGACTGGAATATTTTTTGATGACTTCCTTGCTTTATGATATAACATAATGTACAAGCTCATCATTTTACCCTTCCTGACCCCGGAGTAGAAATAGCTATATCTCCAAAGAGCTTGAGTTTATGGCATATAGAGTCACAGTATTTATGCTATTCTTTTTGTGGCTATTTATTTATTCTTTTTTTCCTCTATAATTTGTTCCCTTTTCAGTGGTTAGAGTGAGAATATGTGTCTCTAAGAGAACCTACACCACAGATTCATACTCTTATTTATGATTCAAATGTAATATTACATTTCACCTAACTTCTTTCATCTTATTTTCATTTTACTTTTTTCTTTGTTTAAAATTTTAGATTTTTAAATGGCTAGGTTTATCTATTATATACTAACTTATCCTCTTTGTGTACAGGGAATTTGGTTCCTGAACCCCTGAGGATATCAAAGTTAGAAGATGCTCAAGTTCCTATTATAAATTGGTGCAGTAGAATTGGGCCTTCATATCTATAGATTTGTTGAAGATAAGTTGGTTGAGAAATTGAGATTTTGCTTTCAGAATATCAATCCTGTTCCATTGATCTATATGCCTGATCTTGTACTAATACCAGGCTGTTTTGAATATTATATCCATATAATAAAGATTAAAGTGTGGAAGTGTGATACCCTCTACTCCATTTCATTTGCTGAGAATTGTTATGGTTATTTTTGTTTCCATATAAATTTTTGTATTGTCATTTCCAGGTCTGAGAGGCAATATTGGTAACTTAAGGAGTATTGCTTTGAATCTGTAAATTGCCTTGAGTGGGATGGACATCTTAATGATGTTGATTCTTTCAATCCTTGAGCATGGACTATTTTTCCATTGTTTGTGTCTTCTTTGATTTCTTTGAGAAGTGTTTTGTAGTTTTTGTTATAAAGCCCTTTCACTTATTTGGTTAAAAAAGATGCCAAGGTATTAGAAGCTATTCAGTAAATGATGTTGGAAAAATTGGCTAACTACATGCAGAAGAATGAAACAGGTCTCTATCCAGCACCATATGTAAAAATCAACTCTAAATGGATCAAAGACCTAAACGTAAAACTTCAAACTATAAGAATCTTCAAAAATGCAGGGGACACTCTTATGGACACTGAAATAGGCAACCAACTCCTGATTATAGTACCAAAAGCTCATGACAGGGGAGATAAGACAGACAAGTAGGACCTCATCAAACTGAAAAGCTTTTGCAAAGCAAAAGAAACCTTAAGAGAATGGGCGACAGCCCAAAGAATGGGAAAAAATATTTGCCAACTGAATATCTGGCAAAAGCCTAATACCCAAGATCTATAAAGAACCAGAAATACTGAGATGAAAAAAGCAAACAACTCCATTAAAAAGTGGGCAAAAGACATACGTAGACACTTCTCAAAAGAAGACATATGAACAGCCAACAGATACATGAAAAAATGCTCAGCCTCACTAATCATCAAAGAAATGCAGATCACAACCACACTGAGATACCAACTAACTTCTGTCAGGATGGCCATTTAATAACTCAAAAAATGGCCATTGCTTTACCAAACTCTGGTGTGGGATGAGCTCTTTGAGCTATGGCTGCCATCATGTTTTCTGAACTTTGGTCCCCTTTCTTACTGTGGAGAGGTTAATCTCTCTCTTTAATTTACATTTTAAACTACATTTTCCAATCTAAAAAAAAACTCAAAAAACAACAGATACTGGAGAGGATGTGGAGAAAAGGGAGTATGTCTACACTGTTGGTGGGAGTCTAAATTAGTACAATCTCTATGAAAAACAGTGTGGAAAAAGATCTGGAAATTGACCTTCCATATGACCTAGCTATCTGTCTTCCAGGAATATACACAGAGAAACTCAAATCATTCTACAAAAACATACCTGCGCATGCAAGTTCATTGCAGCGCTATTTACAATAGCAAAAATATGGAACCAACCTTGCAGCCCATCAAAACTGGACTGGTTAAAGAAAATATGGGGTGTATATATACACAATGGAATATTATGCAGCCATAAATAAGGCTAAAATTATGGACTTTGCAGGAACTTGGATGGATTTAGAGTCTGTCATACTCCGTGATCTATCATAAAAACAAAGAACTGAGTACCACATGTTCTCACTATAAAAGCATCCTGAGAATTTATCGTAATTCTGCAAGAAAGGGGTTGGCAGTAGCAGGACACTGCAATGGGATGGTGAGGTGGCACATCACATGAATTTGTACCTGATACTAAACCAGGTGAAGTGAGGACCAATGGGAGGCCCAAACTTCAACTTTACATAGACCATTTATGTACCTAATGACTTGTACCTCACATCTTCAAAAAAAATTCTTTAGATTTTAGTCATTGTTGGTTGAATTTGTGAATGCTGAACCTGCTGGCATGGAAAACTGATTGTACATATGATATTGTGAAGTCATTTTTGTCTTAATTTATATATCCCTACTAAGCATTACAATATATTATGTTTTTTTTTTGGTCACTTGGAATTATTATGTTTATTTAAGTCACAAACTTAATGCAAATTTAAGTTCATTTGCTTTCTTATTTTTTACATTGCTTTAAATTTGTTTTGTAGTTATGTAAAATATTGACATGGTTCTAGCTTAAAAACTAAAAAAATAAGATCTAGTCAAAAATCTCTAGCTGTTGTCCCTGATCTCATTCACCTTATACTCTCTTTCTCTCACAAAGTAACAATATTATTCATTTTGTTTTTGACTTTTATTTAAAAATAGGAAAATGAGCCGGGCTCGGTGGCTCAGGCTGTAATCCCGAGCCTTTGGGAGGCTGAGGTTAGTGGATTGCCTGAGCCCGCGGGTTCGAGACCCGCCTGGGCAGTGAGACCTCATCTCTACAATAAATCAAAAAATCAGCCGGGCATGGTAGTGCATGCCTGTAATTCCAGCTACTCGGAAGGCTGAGGCGGAAGGATCGCCGGAGCCCAGCAGGTCGAGGCTGCGGTGGCCGGGAGCGGCCACTGCACTCCAGTCTGGGCGACAGAGTGAGACTCCAACTCAAAAAAAAAAAAAAAAACAAAAAAAAAAAACAAATAAAAATAGGAAAATGCACATGTATTTGTCAAAACCACCACTTTCTTAGATAGATATTAGTAAAATGTTTATATTTTCTTTGTTTTGCTTTTAATTTTGTAAACTGAACATTCAGTAGTAGCCTATATAGCTACTTCTTCTTTCTTTTTAAATCTGTACAGTCCTCCATTATGTGAATGGACCAACTTTACTCAACTGGTGCCTCTTGGTGGATATTTGGGTTGTTTCCAGTCTTGCCAATTTAGTTTCTACACTAAGAAACTGACCACAGTGTAAATCTTTGCCCAGAAGGAAATTTAATTTTGGTTAATGTGTATTCATGGAGTCCAGACATCTCAACAACATTGGCTTTACTTGTGCTCATCTACATTTCTTTCTTGTAATAAAATATAAAGTAAATCTATAAAATCCCATTCTTACAGGGGTTAGGTAGTATCTCAAAGTGGTTTTGATTTGTATTTCTCTAATGACTAGTGTGGCTGAGAACTTTTTCATGTGTCAGTTGGCTGCCTGTATAACTTCGCTTGAGAAGTATCTATTCATTTCTTTTGCCCACTTTTTAATGGGGTTGTATTGTTTTTGTGTTTTTGTTTTTTGTTTTTTGCCTTTTGGCATGTCTGGGCTCCTTGTAAATCCTGGATGTTAGGCCTTTGTCAGATATACAGTTGGAAAATATAATTTCCCATTCTGTGAGCTGTCTCCCCACTCTCTTGATGGTTTCTTTTGCTTTGCAGAAGAATTTCAGTTTAATGAGGCCCAACTTGTCTATCTTATCTCTTATGGCATGGACACCTGGGGTTTTGATCAGGAATTGTTTGCCTACTCTGATTTCTTTAAGGGTGTCTCCTGCATTTTCTAAGATTCTTATAACTTTAGGTTTTACATTTAGGTCTGTGATCCATTTAGAGTGGACTTTTGTGTATGGTGATAGTTAGAAGTCCTGTTTCAATCTTCTGCATATGGTCAGTCAGTTTTTTCCAGCACTATTTACTGAATGGGTTTTCCTCACCCCAGTGGTTGTTGGTGGAGGCTCTATCGGAGATGAGTTGTTTAAGAAATTGAGGTTTTGCATCTGGAATCTCGATCCTGACCATTGGTCCATATGCTTGTTCTCATATGCTGTTTTGATTGTTGTAGCCTTATAGCAAAACTTAAAATCTGGAAGTGTGACACCTCTCACTTTGTTTCTTTTGCTGAGGAGTATTTTGATTATTCGTGATCTTTTATGTTTCCATATGAATTTCTGTATTGTCATTTCCAGGTCTGAAAAGAATGACGCAGGTAATTTAATGGGTGTTGCGTTGAATGTGTAGATTGCCTTTGGTAGGGTGGACATCTTAACAATGTTGGTTCTTCCTATCCATGATCATGGAATATTTTTCCATTTATTTGTGTTTTCTTGGATTTCTTTTTTTTTTAATTTTTTTTATTTTAAAATTGTTGGGTACAGTTAAGAGTTAGGTATACAAATATTCACTGTGCAGATACCCTTTTTGATAAGATGTGCCCCCCTTTCCCCAGACAGATATTGACTACCGTTAATCCCTCCTCCCTTCCCCTCTCTGCTCCCCCCATAGTTTCCCGCCACTGTCCATCCTTTTCTTATAGTATTACGGTAGTTGTTCAAGGTCCACTTATGAGTCAGAACATGTGATACTCAGATCTTTGTTTATGTGAGAAATCACTCAGTATTATAAACTCTAATTAGATCCAGGTTGCTGCGAAATTCATGATTTTGTTCTTTTTTATGACTGTGTAATATTCCATTGTGTATATGTACCACTTTTGAAAATCCAGTACTCTTTTGGTTATTGTAGCATTCTTCTTGGATTTCTTTGAGCAGTGTTTTGTACTTTTCTTTTTTTTTTAATCAATATTTTTTATTTTGATATTGTGGGGTACAGTTAAGGCTTAGGTATACAAATATGCTTCATTCAGACCCCCTTGTTGATAACAGGTGTCTCCCCGTCCCCAGACAGATGTTTACTACCATTAGTCCCATCCCCCCCCATAGTTTCCCACCACTGTCAGTCATTTTCTTATGGTAGTGCATTGGATGATCAAGGTCCACTACATGAGTGAGAACATGTGATACTCAGATCTTTGTTTCTGTGAGAGGTCAGTCAGTATTATAGACTCTAGCTCCATCCAGGTTGCTGCGAAATTCATGATTTTGTTCTTTTTTATGGCTGCATAGTATTCCATCGTGTATATGTACCACATTTTTTTATTCCAGTCCTCTTTTGATGGACAGCGTGGTTGGTTCCAGGTTCTTGTTATTGTGAATAATGCTGCAATAAACATATGTGTGCAGGTATCTTTTTTATAGAGTGATTTGAGTTCTTCAGGGTATATTCCCAGTAGGGGGATTGCAGGGTCACATGAGAGGTTGATGTTTAGAGCTTTTAGGAATCGCCATACTGCTTTCCACAGAGGTTGCACTAGTTTGCACTCCCACCAACAGTGTAGGAGTGTTCCCTTTTCGCCACATCCTCTCCAACAACTATTATTTTCTGAGTTATTGATAATTGCCATTCTGACTGGAGTTAGGTGGTATCTCAGTGTGGTTTTGATTTGCATCTCCCTGATGATTACTGAGGTTGAGCATTTCTTCATGTGTCTGTTGGCTGCTCGGATGTCTTCCTTTGTGAAGTGTCTGTTCATATCTTTTGCCCACTTTACAATTGGGTTGTTTGTTTTTTTCTTTTCAGCACATTTGAGTTCCTTGTAGATCCAAGATGGTGAGCCTTTGTCAGACCTGGAATTGGCAAATGCTTTTTCCCAGTCTGTAGGCTGTCTCCCTGCTCTCTTGATGATTTCTTTGACTTTGCAGAAGCTTGTCAGCTTAATGAGGTCCCACTTGTGTATCTTATACCTTATGACCTGTGGGTTTCGAGTTTTGTTCAGGAATTGGATGCCATTTCCAATTTCCATGAGGGTATGTGCTTCATTTTCTAAAGTTCTTATGGTTTGAGGTTTTACAGTTAGGTCTCTTATCCATTTGGAGTTATTTTTGCGTATGGGGATAGATAGGGGTCCTGTTTCAAACTTCTGCATGTGGTCAGCCAGTTTTCCCAGGACCATTTACTGAGTAAGTTCTCCTCTCCCCAGTGATAGGTGGTGGAGGCTTTGTCGAAGATGAGTTGGTTGAGAAATCGAGGTTTTGCTTCTGGGATCTCACTTCTATTCCATTGATCTATATGCCTGTTACTATACCAATACCAAGCTGTTTTGATGATTGTAGCTTTATAGTAAAGTTTGAAGTCTGGTAATGTGATACCACCTGTTTTGGTTTTTTTGCTGAGGATTGTTATGACTATTCTTGGTCGTTTGTGTTTCCATATGAATTCCTGTTTTTTTTTTCTAGGTCTGAGAAGAATGTTGCTGGTAATTTGATAGGTATTGCATTGAATCTATAGATTTCCTTAGCTAAGATGGATATTGTCACAGTGTTGATTCTTCCTATCCACGAGCATAGGATATTTTTCCACTTGTTTGTGTCATCTTTGATTTTTTTGAGCAGAGTTTTGTAGTTTTCATTGTAAAGGTCTTTCACGTCTCTGGTTAGGAAGATGCTAAGGTATTTCATTTTCTTTGTGGCTATTTTGAATGTAATTGTGCTTCTTATTTGGGTTTCCGTTTGTTTATTATTGGTGTAAAGAAATGCGATTGTCTTTTGCACATTTATTTTATATCCTGAGACATTGCCGAAGGCCTTTATCGGTGTAAGGAGGTTTTTGACAGATTCTCTTGGGTTTTCAAGGTACACATCATGTCATCTGCAAAGAGAGATAATTTGACTTCCTCTTTTCCTATTTGGATACCCCTGACTGCCTTCTCTTCTCTGATTGCTCTAGTCAGGACTTCCAATACTATGTTGAACAGGAGGGGTGAGAGTGGGCATCCTTGTCCTGCTCCAGTTTTCAGGGGAAATTATTCCAATTTTTGCCCATTTAGGAGTATGCTGGCTGTGGGTTTCTCATAGATGGCTTTTACTACTTTGAGGTATGTTCCCTGTATGCCTAGATGTTCTAGGGTTTTTATCAAGAAGGGTGCTGGATTTTATCAAAAGTTTTTTCTGCATCTAATGATATAGTCATGTGGTTTTTGTTTTGACATGTTGATGTATTTAATTACATTTATTGTTTTACGAATGTCGAACCAGGCTTGCATCCCAGGGATGAAGCCTACTTGGTCATAATAGATGATTTTTGAGATGTGTTGTTGAATTCAGTTTGCTAGGATCTTGTTGAGAATTTTAGCATCTATGTTCATCAAAAATATTGGCCTGTAGTTCTCTTTTTTTGTTGGATCTTTACTTGGCTTGGGTAAATCAATGTAATGTTAGCTTCATAAAATGATTTGGGGAGGGTTCCATCTTTCTCAATCGCCTGAAATAGCTTCAGTAGGATTGGAATCAGTTCCTCCTTACATGTCTTGTAGAATTCTGCTGGAAAGTCACCTGGTCAAGGGTTTTTTTTTTTTTTTTTTTTTTTTTTTGTAGGTAGTTTTCTTATTACATAATCAATTTCCTTGATTGTTATTGATCTATTAAGGGTCTCAGTTTCTTCTTGTTTCAACCTAGGTAGGCTGTGTGATGACAGAAAGTCCTCCATTTCCTTGAGGTTTTCAAGTTTGTTTCCATACAATTGTACACAGTAGTCTCTGATGATCTTTTGTATTTCTTCAGGGTCAGATGTGACTTCATCTTTTGTGTTTCTGATTGTGCTTATTTGGATTTTTTCTTTCTTTTTCTTGTTCCGTCTAGCTAGGGGACCATCGATCTTGTTTATTCTTTCGAAGAACCAACTTTTTGTTTCATTGATTTTTTGTATTGTCTTTTTGTCTTCTATTTCCTGGATTTGGGCTTTTATTTTGGTGATCTGGATTCTTCTGCTGAAATTAGGGTTTTTGTGATCTTGCTTTTCCAGCTTCCTTAGGTGACTTGTTAGGCTGTTAATTTGTGCTCCTTCCATTTTCTTCATGTATGTTTGTAGGGATATAAATTCCCCTCTTACTATAGCTTTTAAGGTGTCCCAGAGATTTTGGTAAGATGTTTCTTCATTTTCATTTGTTTCCAGGTATCATTTGATCTCTGTTTTGATTTCATCATTGATCCAGGAATTGTTTAGTATCATGCTGTTTAGTGACCATGTCTTTGTGGGTTTGGGGGGGACCTTGTTGGTGTTAATGTTTATTTTTATTCCACTGTGGTCGAGAAGGTGCATGGTAGAATTTTGGTCCTTTTACATTTGCTTATGCTTGATTTATGGCCAATTATGTGGTCGATCTTGAAATATGTTCCATGCAGTGATAAGTAGATTGTGTATTCTCTGGTCTTTGGTTGGAGTATTCTGCAGGTATCAACTAAGTCCATTTGATCAAGAGTCACATTGAGGTTTCAGATCTCATTGCTGATTTTTTGTCCTGATGATCTGTCTAGGGTTGTGAGTAGAGTATTAAAGTCCCCAGTTATGATGGTGTTAGAGTCAATATCCTTCTTTAGTTTTCCTAGGAATTGCTTTATAAAAGTTGGTGCACCTATGTTAGGTGCATATATGTTTAGGATAGATATTTCTTGTTGATGGAGTGAACCTTTTATCATTATGTTGTGGCCCTCTGTATCTTTTTTAATTTTTAATAGCTTAAATGGTATTTTGTCTGAAATTAGGATTGCGACTCTTCCTTTCTTTTGTGTTCCATTTGCCTGAAAATTTGTTTCCCATCCTCTTACTTTGAGTCTGTGCATGTCCTTTCTAGTGAGATGGGTCTCTTGAAGGCAGTATATTGTTGCCTGGTGATATTTTATCCATTTTGCCATTCTATGTCTTTTCAGTGGTGCATTTAGTCCATTCACATTCAGGGTAATTATTGAAATGGGAGAGCTCGTCCCTATCATAGAGTTCTTATAGAGTTGTTCTTCCATTTGGTTTATTGTCTTTCTTTTGTTTTGGGGGTTGGTTCATGTGTATTTTATTCTTTTTCCTGTACTCTTGTGAAGAACATTGTTCTTCTTCCCCCTTTTCTTCTGTGTTTAGTACTTTCTTGAGTGTTTCATGGAGAGGTAGTTTGGTGGCAGCGTAAGTTCTCAGGCATTGGATATCTGGGAAAGATTTTAATTCTCCCTCACTGATGAAGCTTAGCTTGGCTGGGGAGGTTATTCTTGGTTGAAATTGTTTATCTTTTAGGACTTTGAAGATAGGGCTCCAAGCTCTCCTAGCCTGCAGGGTTTCTGTAGATAAATCTGCTGCTATTCTGATTGGTCTTCCATGGTAGGTGATCTGGACTTTTTCTCTTGCTGCCTTTAGGATTTTTTCTTTTATGCCTACTTTGTTTAGGTGAATTATTATGTGTCTAGGAGTTGGTTTTCTCATTTGCTGTCTTGCAGGGGTTCTCTGAATCTCTCATGTCTGAGTTTTTGCATCATTGATTAGATAAGGGAAGTTTTCTTGAATGATCTCATGGAAGGTTTGTTCCAGTGTGGTCTCTGTCTCTCTTTCTGCCTCAGGAAGGCCAATTACTCTTAGGTTCTGTCTCTTAAAGTAATCGCTCATCTCTTGAAGTTTTTTCTGTCTTTTTGAGCTTGTTTTCTGTGTTTTTGAGAGTTTAGGTTAGTTCTCTATTTTGGTCCTCAAGCTCTGAGATTCTTTCTTCTGCTTGGGTATTTCTGCTTTCCATGCTTATGAGTCTGTTATTTATTTCATTCACAGTATTCTTTATTACTGTTGTCTCAGATATTAGTTCCTTTCTAGTTTCTTCTTGAGTCTCCTCAATTCTTTTTAATCTCTCCATTAATGTCTTGATGTCTAGATTTGTAGCTTGAGACCAGTCATTCTGGGGGCTCTTCATTGTTTGCATTCCGAAGTCAGTTTTCTCAGTGTCTGCCCTCCCAGGAGTCTGCAGAGACCCATATTCTTCTTTTGGTTTTTCTTCATTTGTGTAGATTTTTCTCTTATCTCTTAGTGGCTAAAGTCCCTTGAACTCTAATCTCCAGCCTTTCCCCTCTGTTTTTGTTGCAGGCAGCTAGCCTGCTGCCTGGGAGATCTGTGACTTGTCTCTGTTCAGGACAAGTCACATAGGAGAGGGGCTTTGTCTCCTATTTAACGACATCACCGCGGGAAGCGAGGTGGAGGCTCTGATAGGTGGGTGGGGCGATGCAAATTTGCCTTGAAAATGGCAGAGTTGGTAGTTTTACTTTCACTTTTACGGATGCTCATGTGGGTCTCTAGGTGGGACCAACTGCACAGCTGTGCGCTGGATCCGGGGTGCCACCAGCAGGCTGGGGTGGAGGAGAGGGTCGAGGGTTCCCTCCTCTGGAGCTGGAAACCTCCGATCAGCGTCTTACACAAGTTCCCTTACACAAGCTTGCGGTCGCACACTGAGTGCCTCAGCTAGGGTGGGCCCGGGGCTCCAGATCTCCAAAGCTCCAGAGGGCAGGTAGTGGCTCTGGGTCCCTCACAGGGCACTTCAGCCAGAAATGGGAATGGTATCTCTGAGGGGCGGTCACCCAGAGCCTCCCTGGGTGACCAGCAGCTTGGTGCTGGGTGCTGGTTATGATGATGTAACCAGAGAGGGAGCTGGGATCCGGGATTCAGGATTCGGGATTCCCCAGCTGGCCAGAGTTACATATAGTAGAGCAGCCGCAGCCAGGCCACAATATCTGGCCCTGCGTGGGATCAAAGGTCCCCAGGCCTTGTACCAGTGCAGCTGGTGGTGGGCAGGGGGCTCCAAGAAGAAAAGTAAGAGTCTTTTTGGGAACTCACATTCGGAGAGTCTCACGGATCCACCTATGCTGTCACCATCTTCAGGAGTCTCTGTTTTGTAGTTTTCATTCACCTCTCTGGTTAGGAAGTTGTCAAGATGTTTCATTTTATTTATTTATTTTTGTGGTTATTGTGGATGGGATTGTGCTTTTTATTTGTTAATCTGCTGTTGTTAGTGGTGTATAAGAACGTGATTGTCTTTTTTGCACATATATTTTGTACCAGGAGATTTGCATCATTAATAAAACAAACAACAAACAGATGCTGGTGAGGATGCGGAGAAAAGCAGAAGGCTTCTATGTTATTGGTGGGAATGAAAACTAGCTCACCCTCTAAGGAAACCAGTGTGGCGATTTGTAAAAAACTGGAAATTGACCTTCCATATGACCCAGCAATCCTCCTTCTAGGAATACACCCGGAGGAACTCAAATCATTCTACAAAAAAGATAAATGCACACTTATATTTATTGTAGCACTATTCACAATTACAAAAACATGGAACCAACCATGCTGTCCATTAAAACTAGACTGGATAAAAAAATTGTGGTACATGTACTCAAAGAAATATTTTGCAGCCATAAAGAAGGATAAACATGTGGACTTCACAGCAACTTGAATGGATTTAGATTCTGTTACACTCAGTGATCTGTTACAGAAACAAAGTACAGAGTACCACATATTCTCACTCATAAGTGGACCCTGAACATTTGCCATAATATTATAAGAAAGGGATGGGGTGGACACAACATCAATAAAGGTACCTGATCTCAAACCAGGCAGAGTAGGGACCAAAGGGAAGCCCGAATTTACCTGTACGATGTCCACTTGTATACCTAATTCTGAATTGTACCCCGCATCTTTGAAATAATATTAATTAATTAAAGTAAATCTATAAAATCCCATTTCAATCAATTCTTAGGTTTGTCTTACTAAATAATCCAATGACTACCTTCAAATGATTTATGGGTTTCTAGTTTTCAAGACACAAGAAGTTCTTTTATCTTTTCCCTACTTTTTCTTACAAATAAGGTAATACTTTTTTGTTTGTTTTTTTGAGTTGGAGTCTCATTCAGTCACCCAGACTGGAGTGCAGTGGCTGCTCCTGGCCACTGCAGCCTCGACTTGCTGGGCTCCGGTGATCCTTCCGCCTCAGCCTTCCAAGAGCCAGAATTATAGGCAAGGTCTTGGTGATATTGTTCCCCCCACCCCCCCCCCCATAGCATAACACAAATTTTGCTATTGTTGTTGTCTGTGGATATGTTGGTTTTATTATTGCAGTTGCTTAATATTTTGCAGAAAAGTTTATAAACACTAAAATCTATCACAATCTCTCCAGAATTCTACATATATATATATATATATGCATGTATCATATAATATGATAAATTGTCATAGCTAATATTCTAATCAATTATCATATATTATGATACCATATGATATATAATTTTGATAAATATGGAATTGTAATATGTGTATATAATATTCACAGAAAATAATGTTGACTTTATTTTAAGATTAAATATAATTTAAAACATAGTATTCATATTCCTGCTTTGCTTAATTTCATAAATTATGACAAAATCTGATAACTTTAGTGTCCCCTTTATCGTCTACAAAAAAAGTCATGTTAATGACAAATATACATTTTTAATGACAAAAATATGTTTTCAAATTATTTGCTTTTTATTCAAATGCTGCTATATATATATATATCCAAATGGAATTATGATAGATAAATAAGATTACTTAGTACATATGGAAAAAATTGAGACACTTCAATGGGTTTTAAATCCTATTTATAATTTTTAAAAATACATTATTAGTTTTTTTACATCTTAAAAACCAAATTACTACTTAGACCGAAATTTATACTAGAAATCATGAAATCTTAAAGCAAATTCAGTCACTCAAAGTGCATATTTTAAGAACTTATGCTCAAGGTGAGAACATTTTTTTTAATTCCCAAGTAATAGCTCCTTCATCATATAAATCTTAACATAAATCCATCTCTTACAGTATCAAATTTAATTTAATTAATTGAGTGACAAATTGGTTTAATCTGTAGTTATTAAGTAGTATTTAATAAGTCCCATTGTGTAGGTGATACATAGGCTAAGCATTCAAAGTGTGCTTTCTGTGTAAGCTTTTCTTACCATTTTACTGCATTTGAAATTCTCCACAAATATTATTATACAGGGTTTTTTTGTTTGTTTGTTTGCTGAATTTAGGTACAAGAGAAACAGTATAAAAGCATTTAAAAATTAAATTCATTACCCAAGATGAGATGAGCAAGACACTTGCAAGTTATCTTAATAAAATCAAATCACCACAATATACTAAAATATATACCCCAAAGAAGCATGTCAATAAACAACACCTAGAAATCATGGGTAAAATTTAACTAATAAGTAGCCTTTGAACACACAAGGAAATCTCTAGTAGTAAAAAATGAAGAAGGAGCAGAAAATAAAATTGGTAAGGAGACACTACTTCTGTCAATCTTAGAAACAGAAAAGAGTTGAATGTTAAGAGGTCTATAGAAACAGACAAACCAGGCAAGCTGGAGACCTGTAACTGAGACTCCTATATAAAATAACAATATTCAAAGTGCAATTCCCTACATTTAAAGATGGAATAGAAAGAAAAAGTCATGGTATAATAGCAAAGTATTATCAGCTATAGCCTGAATTAAAAGTGAGGTCAAAATAGTCATATCATATATGGTTATATCTCCATGCAAATCTGCAGTTTTCATTTATACAATATATGTTTATAGTAATATTGAAAGCAATAAAGCAATAAATATTTGTTAAAGTTCGCATTTAGACAAATTATAGTAAAAATCAAAACTCACAATGACAAAAACAATATTTGAATATGGCTAAAAAATAACTCCCACCCAACATGTTTTTAGACTGACAGCAAACTTCTAAAACCACAATAGTAGTAGCCAGAAACGTAAAATTATACCTTGGAAATGATGACACAGAAATATCTGTCAACACAGAATTTTTATAATCATGTAGAAAATAATTTAAGAATGTAGACCAAACAAAGACCTTTTTTGGGTCAGGCAAACAAAAACAGATATTTTTTACTAAAACACTCCTAAGTAAGAACTGCCAAAGAATGCACTTTGGATGGAGGAAATTAAATCTGAAAGGAAGGAGGAAGGACTAAGATGTAACAGCATCAGCTAACTGAAAAAAAAATTAGTAAACATATGGGTAGAGCTAAACAAAACTTGATTAAATAAAATAAAAATTAAAATTGTCAGCTTTGTATATAAAAATAAGCGTATAATGGTGTGCAAGTTGCTTAAGAGTAAATTGAAATCAAAGATTTCTAATGGTCTACTATTGCTCAAGAGAGAAGGTTTAGAAATATGCTTACTGTAAACTTTGCTAAAATTATACAAATACTGAAGATTTTATGTTACAATGAAAATATAATGTTTGATGTTCAAAGCACTAGAGGGAGAAGATGATAAATCTCAAAAGGACAGAAATAAAATAGGGTAAGAAAAGAGTATTAAAAATGCAGAATAAATAGCAAGAACATAACAATATATTAATATAAACTCAAGTATATTTTTAATTACAGAAAGTGCAAGTAAACAATTCACCAGTTAAAAAAACATTTTAAATAAAATTATACACATCAATCTATATGCTTTTTACTTGAAAACACTTAAAACTCGCAGGCATAAAATTTTAAGGTCAAGAAATTGATTATAATAAATAAATGAAAATAATACTGAATAAAAGAAAGATCAGGCAAAATGGACTAGAAGGCATAATTTCTACTAAATATAAAGAAAGTCATTACATACATTTTTTAAAATGTGGTTGGAAAGAAACAGCCATTCTAAATTGATCATCACAAAAATAACAGACACCTATACATATAAAGCAAATATTAATTGAATTATTAGGAGTTTCAATTCACCCATACTGTGGGAGATTTCTACACTCGTCTCCCAGTAGCAAAGTTGATCATGCCTTTTGGTCATGTAGATGCCTTAAATAACACTAGTAAGGAGCTTGACTAATGGAATATATGGAATCAAGAATTTAATTTAGAAAATCACATTCTTCTCAAGAACACATGCATTTTTTAAAAAATGTACTTATTTGAGCCCATAAGACAAGTTCCAAACTTTAAGAACTCACAGTTATAAAAATACTTTGTCTGACAACAGTTATTCAGGTAGAAGTAAAAATAAATGATAATTAATAAAGGTGTAAAGATATTCTTTTAAATCACAGATTGTGACTGACATTTGTGTCATTGAAAGTTTCAAGTTAAGAACAAAGAATGGAAGAAAAATGAAATAAATACCTCATTTAAGTTGTTTGAAAAAAGAGATTATGGAATGAGCCATAAAACTGTTATGACAGATATCAGTAGAGAAGGAGAAATTAAATAAGACAAAGATATAACAGAGTTAAAAAAAAATTCAGCTTTGAATTATTGATAAGGCTCATAAAATTGCTAAAACCTGGGTAAGGTGAATCAGGAAAATAAGAAAGATAATGTAGAAGTAGCTGGGTGCAGTGGCTTATGTCTGTAATCCAAGCACTTTGGGAAGTGGAGGCAGGAAGACTGCTTGAGCCCAAGGGTTCAAGACCAATCTGGGCAACTTGGTGAGATCCCATCTCTACAATAATTCAAAAAATTAGCTGGGTGTGGTGGCATGTACCTGTAGTTCCAGCTATTTGGATGGCTGAGGCAGAAGGATTGCATGAGCCCAGCAGGCCAAGGCTGCAATATCTGTGAGCATGTTACATCCTGGGTGACAGAGTGACATTCTGACTCAAAAAAAAAAAAAAAAAAAAAGAGAGAATGTAAATTAAAAAAAAATTAAAAATAAAAATGGAGACAAAACTCTCTAAATATAGTAGGCACCTGATAGAAACCAATAAAATAAATGCTATTAACTACTTTAGGACAATGAATTAGAAATATGGCAAAATGAGCCATTTTTTAGAAACATATCACTAAACAAACCTGTCTCAAGAATTGCCAAACATCTATACACTTCAAATATGTTAAACGAATTCAATTAGTATATAATTTTTTTTTGAGTTGGAGTCTCACTCTGTTGCCCAGACTGGAGTGCAGTGGCCGCTCCCGGCCACCGCAGCCTCAACCTGCTGGTTCCGGCGATCCTTCCGCCTCAGCCTACCAAGTAGCCGGAATTACAGGCATGCGCTACCACACCCGGCTGATTTTTTTTTTTTTGATTTATTGTAGAGATGAGGTCTCGCTGGCCAGGTGGGTCTCGAACCCGCGGGCTCAGGCAATCCACTCACCTCAGCCTCCCAAAGGCGCGGGATTACAGGCTGAGCCACCGAGCCCGGCTAGTATATAAATTTATAAAGAGAAAAAAAGGAAGTGACAGAGAGAGAAAGAGAAAGGAAAAAAAGAAAGCGTTTTCCTCTAGATAGCTTTGTACATGAATTTCACACACAAAAAAATTAACAAAATGATAGGGCTAATTTTATAGTATTTGTGAGACAGGCAGTAGGAGAAAACATATGTATAGAATCATCTTACCCACTAAAATAGGGTGCAATACAAACACTTTAAACAAAATATAAGTACGCCAAATTCAGCAAAAATAAGCAAGTATAGAAAACAAAGATTGCTGACCTTTTGAAATATGTACTAATGAGTTTATCACATTGAGAAAGTAAAGAAGAAAAGGCATATAGATGTCTCAAAATATTCAGAAAAACTACATAATAAAATTCTAAACCATACGGTTGTAAAAAAAATTTTAACAAGGTAAGCATAGATGAAAAGTTTTTTGCCTTGCTAAAGGATATCAACAAAAGCCTGCATTGAAAACTGTAATAAAGATAAAATGCCAAAAACATTTTCTTTCTTTTTTTTTTTGAGTTGGAGTGTTGCTCAGACTGGAGTGCAGTGGCACACTTCCAGCCACCGCAGCCTCGACAGCTGGGCTCTGGCGATCCTTCCACCTCAGCCTTCCAAGAGGCTGGAACTACAAGCGCGCGCCACCACACCCGGCTAATTTTTTGATTATTGTAGAGATGAGTTCCACGCCAAGTGGCCCAGGTGGGTCTCGAACCCACGGACTCAGGTAATCCACTCACCTCAGCCTCCCAAAGCATGGGATTACAGGCTGAGCCACCGAACCTGGCAATATTTTCTTAAAAAATAAGAACAAACAAGAATAACCTCTCATTGCATCTGTTCGATGTTGTTCCAGATATCCTGGTACAATCATAAAATAATAGAATAAAACAAACAAAAATGAACTATAATATAAACATACAATATATCCATAGATCGTATATAGACAGTTTTTGAAATTAGTAAAAGAGGTCTTATAATTATAAAAGAAATCTTCACAATTTATTTATTCCATATGATACATATATAAATGTTCATTCTTTTTCTATAATCCAGCAAGAGACAGATAATGCATTTAAAAACTTAAAATATACAATAAAAATGTCAACGAGTGATTCAGAAATGAACCATACAAAATGTGTGAGAGATGAGTATGGTGAACACTCAAAAGTCTTTTACAAGATTTTAGAGGAGATGTTTTTTGTTTTTGTGACAAGATGTACAAAGTTCATGGATAAAAATAGCAAGATATTGAAGTCATCAGGATTTTTCAAATTAATTTTTAAGTTTAAAAATTTTATCAAGCCGGGCTCGATGGCTCAGCCTGTAATCCCGCGCCTTTGGGAGGCTGAGGTGAGTAGATTGCCTGAACCTGCGGGTTCGAGACTTGCCTGGGCAGCGAGACCTCATCTCTACAATAAATCAAAAAATCAGCCGGGCGTGGTAGCGCATGCCTGTAATTCCGGCTACTCAGAAGGCTGAGGCGGAAGGATCACCGGAGCCCAGCAGGTTGAGGCTGCGGTGGCCGGGAGCGGCCACTGCACTCCAGTCTGGGGACAGAGTGAGACTCCAACTCAATAAGAAAAAAAAAAAACAATTTATCAATATTAAATTTTGCCAATTAATTCTAAAATTTATATGGGAAAGTTATGGACTTGGAATAGTCGGGAATATTTTTAAAACCCAAGGTAAAATATATAGATATCAAGACATTATACATTTATGTAAATACACATTTTGTAGTTGGCCAAAGTAGTGATAAAGAGATTGGTGGAATTAAATAAAGACTAGAAATAGGCATGTAATATATAAAAATATAACATAAGACAAAAGTGAGGAAATGATGGATTCAGTTTTAAAAGACCTAGACAATTGGCTGTTATGAAAAAATTAAAATTGAGTCCCTGATTTATACAACAAAAAGATCAAAATGTACGTATAGGAGACTCTTTTTGGGTTCGTGAGTGGAGAAACTTGTTTAGAAAATATTTTAAAATGTGCTTGATCATTTTAATATATAAAATGCTTGTTCAAAAAAGAAAAAATATGTATTAACATATATGTTACAAGTTGGGGTAGAAGATTTGTAATGTATGTAATGCTCAATAGATTAGTATAGATTGTATCAGGAATGCTTCCAAATCATTAAAAAAACTTTCTAGTCTATAAATGGCAAGATAAACAAATGATATTGAGATAATCATAGGAGTAAAACCTAAATAGCGAAAAAATATAAAATGGAATTCCACTAATAATCATAAAAACCCAAACTCTAATAACAATGAGATACTTTTCTGTGTCCATGAAATGAACAATGTCTAGTTTTACCAAAAATTATGTGTTATACAGTAAGAATTTTAATTGTTAAAATCAGGGGGAAAGACAAATTTAGAAAACAGTGCATTTTAAGATGGTAACACCCCGCCATTCCACTGTAAAAGCCTGCTGATCTCATGCCTATTGAAATGTATAAAATGTTCAAAGCAGCAATATTTGTAAAGCAAGATATTAGAAAAGATTTAAATATTCATGTAAGAATAAATATATTTTAGTTTCACAAATGGTAATAACAGGTAAGTGAATAAAGTAGAATGACATGTATCAATATGAATAAGTCTCCAAAATAAGTTTCAGTGGAAAAGGTAGAAGGATATGAAAAACATAATATCATTTGTATGAAGTTTAAAATTATGCAGTCTAGGTAGACAGTACTAAATCTTGTTTAAGACAAAAAATATCTGCAGTAATGTAACATATATGCATAGAAGTTATAAATGTAAAGTTTAATGTAGTGGTTGCCCTGTAAGGGGGAACTAGGGTGATGGAGTGACTCACGTTGTATTTAGCATAATCATTTGAAATGTTTTATTTCATAAGCTAAGGGGTGGGGGATGATTACTCAGGTGTTGATTATTTTACTTGATATGTCTTTGGATATATTTGAAGTAGTTTATAATTTACTTAGAAAGTCAACTTTATGGATTTTCTGCTTTTGGTAATAAAGGAAAAATTATTGTCGTTTACTGAACCTAAATATGCATTAATGACATTCTAAAAAATGTCTTTCTATAGCTCAGCTGAATTATCTCTGTAGTATATAAGTGACAGTGCTTACAACAGATAACAGAATGAAATATAACTGAGCTAGCTATTTATAACAGATAACAGAAAGAAATAGCATAAATCCAGATAATATGACTAAAGTTATTTATTTTGTTTTCAAACAGTTTAATATCCCTCCCCGTGTAGCTGCCACCATTTCTTCCCAACTATAATTATCCTCAGAGTTCAGAAATAGGAAAACAAAGTTCTGATGTGGATATCTTCTCAGATAAATATATATATTTCCCTGTGAAGGCCTGCGTCATTTCTGATAATTGACATCAGAAAGCCCAATCTCCTCAGGGTCACTAGACTCTGGAGACAGAAGATAATATCTAAATGTCATGTATCAAGACCAACATTTTTACTGGAATATATACAGATATAAATGGATTTTCTGAAGATAGTAAGCTTTACAGAAAATAACTGAATTATTTAACAGCCTCCATGCTTGCTCAGAGTTGCCTATAGCCACCAGAGAGAAAAGCCAGACTCTCAATTTTGATTTTTTTTTTTCCTATCACAAGCAATATGGTTTGGTAAGTTGGTTGCATCTCAGTTTTCATTCTGATTATTTCACATGCTACCTGTGAAAACCTGAAAAACACGTTTGAACTATTGGGCATCAGTTGTTTTCACTTATGAAATTAGAATAATAACACCTAATTTATAAGATTATTGGGAGAGATATATAATTCTGTAAAATATTTTTATTAATATTAATAATACAGCTGGGCTTGGTGGCTTAGCCTGTAATCCCACGCTTTGGGAGGCTGAAGTGAGTGGACTGCCTGAGCCCACGGGTTCGAGACCCTCCTGGGCAACTTGGCGAGACCTCATTTCTACAATAAATAAAAAATGAGCCAGGTGTGGTAGCGCGCACCTGTAGTTCCAGCTACTTGGAAGGCTGAGGCGGAAGGATCGCCAGATCCCAGCAGGTTGAGGCTGCGGTGGCTGGGAGCGGCCACTGCACTCCAGTCTGGGTGATAGAGTGAGACTCCAACTCAAAAAAAAAAAAAAAAAAAAAAAAAAAAATATATATATATATATATATATAAAATAATACATAAGGAAATTTATAGTCATCTAAAGTTATCTGTACTTCTATAGGTCTTTTGCTGTTTCTTTCTAAAGTTCAATTTAGCTCATCCTCTGAAATCAGACATCTGAAGTAAACAATGAAGGCTAGCAGTTTTTGAAAGAACACAATTCCCAACTAAAACATTTTCAGTCTTTACTTCATCAATTCCCATTACACTGAAAAGAAGAAGGACTTCAGATATGATGCAGTATTTAGCATCATATCCTTATTCTCTGCAGAGTTCTTATTAAAATTTAGTTGAAACTTTTTTGTTAAAAGGAGGCTCATTATTTAAATGCATACGTATTAGGAAAAGAGGTAGGACAAATGTTTCTGAGATCTTGAAATGCCTGGAAAAATTTACAAAAATTACAGTCTGTGTGCACTGTACCACAGTACATGCAAAATGATCAGATTAAAAAGAAAACAGCTAATACGTCTTACATAAGTATGTAGCAGTATGCTAAGTTGTTTGGAAAAGCATATCAGGTAAATCACACCTTAGTTTTTTTCCTTTGCAGCAGGTGTCATTATTAGTCATGTTTTACAGATGAGGAAACTAAGGCAATGATAATTTGTACTACGTGGTCCTGCTAGGATTTGAAACCAGCTTCTTAGCCCATGTACTGATACTCTAACTAGCATTCACCCATTGGGGATATTTTCCACTGACTATGGGGGGAAGCAACTTTCTATTAAAAAAATTCTAAAATGACAAATGATGGGGAGTCGGCACCGCTCTAAGAAGGTCTCCAAACTGAATCAATAACTATCAATCACACAGCAGAAAAACAGATTTCAGAAGTTTTGTGTACAATGTGTTCTTGAATTCGGGCTTGAGCTAAGACTGACATACAGTATTTCATTGCTAATGTGATCTCTTTCCAGCAGAAGGAACATTCTTTTTTTAAATTGTATTGCATAACTTGTTTGCTTCCTAGCAAAACAATCTTTGAATTTCCGTATAATTTCTGTTAAATCTATTTTTAAAGTTGAGACTTGGGTCAAATGCAAATATGAATATAGATTTAACCAGCATGCATAATTTGTAGTCTGTGTGGAACTGACTCATCTGTCTTTGGTATCTGGCAGTCACGTGACGAGTTCTCCTGCTAAGAGTGACCTATTCATCCTTCAAATAAACATCCACAAGAGGAAGAAAAACAATATGCACAGTTCCAGAGAAGGAACAACATATTGTGCATGAGCTGATGTTCTTGAGTCAGTTCTGCCAACAATCTTTCAAATTAAGAGTTCCTCATTAAGAAAACATTCAAAATGCTGAGAACTTCTAAATGTAATCAATCTAAAAACATCAAGCTTATATTCTTTTAAAAATATAAATGAATGACCAAATTAGTAAACAAATTTCTTGAACATCTGCAGGTATTTTTGGCACATACATTTTTCAAATGAGTATAATTTTTGTTATTATAACTATATAGAGACATTTGCTTTTCTGTTCTGACCCTAGTTTAATATGGAAAAAAAATTGCTTCTCTATTATTGTCTGTATTCTTTTAATTCTATCTGTAGTTGAGATCACACAGTATCTATAGATACATGCACAGATCAAAATGTTATAGGTACTCTATATCTTTTTCTATGAGAGGGACAAAATCTACCATGTCCACACTAATAGATCTTTTCTTAATGAAAATAATGTATAGAGTAACAGCAACTACTGACTAAACTGATTTTCTGGGAAGGTGTTACACATTTTTAGTATTCGCTGACTAAAATCAGAAGGATGAAGTAATGTTCTGAAATATCCATCTAGCTTTAAAATAATAAATTGTGGTTTGCTTTAATATACTTTTAATTATTTTAGGATAGGATTTGAGCTAATGGTTTAAGAACCTTTAAAAGATTAACTTTTCTACCTCTTCATGTGAAAACCTCTTCTATATATTCCTTATATTTCATAAATGAATTGAAGAATCACATTACTGAGGGAAAAGTATGAGGAAAATGCATTGGCTAGAAGAAACATAGTAATGTGTAAGTTTAAAAATATATAGGTATAAAATAAAAGAATAAAACAGTCTGTATGGCTTTGAAATTATTTCTAAAATTTTATCATTGCAATTGAACACATTATTTTAAGGTCATCTCATCTTACTGATGTAAACAAATAATTTTAAAATGAAATTTTATACTATTAAAGCAAGATTGGCTTCAAATTCAGATCTCTCTCTGAACAGGAATTCAAGAATAATATACCATTTTTCCCCATAATATTGAGTTTTGAAGTGGCCAGAACAGTTGATGGTATTATGTAATTATTGACAATTTTTTAGGTGTCATAATAGCACTGTGGCCTTGGAAAAGATTGTCCTCATTTTTTAGAGATGAATGCTGAGTGCTTTATGTGTCATGAAATCTGCAACTTATTTTTATATTTTCAGAAATACAATGCATAAGTTTATTTATACAAAAATATGAGACTGGTAAGTAAAATCTTAATAATTGTTAGATAAAAGTTGAAAGTATCTGGGTATTAACTCTACTTTCAAGTTTTGTTTTTTTTTTTTACTTGAATTGGACAAAAAAATTGTGGTACATACAGACCATGGAGTACCATGCAGTCATTAAAAAAAAGTGCTTCGCGGCAACATGGATGCAGCAGAAGGTCATTATTCTAAGGAAATTAACACCCAAACAGAAAATCAAATACCACAAGTTCTCACTTATACATGGGAGCTAAATACTGGATACACACAAGCATATGGATGAAAACAGGCACTGGAGATTCCTAAAATGGAGACATAGATTAGCAGTAGACATACCTGGTAAGAAGTGATGGTATTCTGACTATATTTCGGATATAAATGTGATTGGATTTGCTGAATAATTGACTGTAGAATTTGAGAGAACAAGACGAGAAAAGAATGACTCCAAGTTTTCTTGTTGTGAGCAAACAACTAGAACATTTCAGAGGCAATTAACCAAGACTAAGGTAGGGTCAGGTTCAGCAGAAAGTGTAAGAGCTTAGTTATGAACTTATTGTGGTTGAGATGTTTTTTAGATAAGTTGGTCAGAGAGCTGAGTTACAGATACAAATTTGGGAGTGTTCAGTCTATAAAAGGTATGGGAAGTTATGAGACTGCATGACTGATGGGTTGATACTGATAATAGCAAACGACATATGCTAAGCATTTTTTCCAAATATGTATTAATTTCATCAGTCCACACAATTATATACTACTGGTGCAGTTACTTTTATTTTACAGATGGAAAACCAAGGCAAAACAAGTTGGAAAGCTGGTCCAGAATCATTGATTAGAGAATATCGAGAAAGTAAGGATAAATAAAAGAGAGCAGAATTGTAAGTACTGGGTGCTGAGATAACCCCAAAAGGATAGAAGTTTTGGAAAAAAAGAAGAAAAAGAAGCAAGTGTAATGTCTTGCAAGTTAAGTGAGGAAAATTTTTAAATGAGAAATGCATAAAGTTTTGGGATGAGAAAAAGAGAGGAAAAAAATTAAAATAAATAGTGATAGGAGAATTGTTGTAGTGGTGTTTATGAGTATGCAAAAGGGAAGCAATAAATTAAATGACCTTAAAAACTGTAAACTGCAAGTAAAAATTCAATGAATTTGATTATTTCAGGCAGTTAAATTTCTGATATGGCATATATACAACTCTCATAAAGATAAATTTTCTATATATTTACCCAAATAGTCTATATTTAGAAAGTTGTGTTCTTAAATTTTGTAAAAATGTGTAAAACCAAGACATAGTCTCATATATTTTACATTAAAGTCAATTTTCTAAATTTAATTATGAATTTCAAATGAAAAGAGCAAGCATGTTGGGTCAGAAAATTTAATGTTCATATTTTAAAACATTAGAAGTATTAAAATATCAAAAACTCATTTATCTAATAATTATGTTACTTATCCGAGCATAGCATGGTATAATTAATTCTACATAACGGACATATGTATATGTTATATATTACCTATGAAGATATTCTATTATATATTATTTGTTTATGATATAATTTAATATATACTTTTCTGTGGCATAGTCATTTATGTAAAATTAAGAAAAGTGAAAGTCAAAAGACTAGGCTTAAGTATGATGACTGAATAAAAATAAGATGAAATTTCTGCCTCAAAAATGGAAACTGGATGCTAAATACTTGCAGAAATATTCTCCTCAGGACCTTGCTGGTCATGTCAAACAGCTTCTTAAACTTCAACTATGTCTGCTGTATTCATGTTGGATCACATCCCAAGCCTTGTAAGTGCTTTTAAAACAAAATGTTCCACATTCCTTGGGCATCTGTCAAATTTTAGTCTTGATCAATTATTTTATAATTTATTTCATAATGCTAGATCTGAGTATATGACAGTCCCTGCTCTAACCCAACTTGCAAATACTTTCCTTCACCTTCACTTGTTTGGTTTCTGACGTCTTTTCCTCTATTTTTTTTTCTATATCGGTCTCTTTATGATAATTTTAAAGTTGTTTTATTGAAAAAAGTTTATTGAAATAATAACCTAAAAAATGAACTAAAAAAAGAGTTTATGAAACAATGGACTAAGATAAATTAAGATAAAGATCAGTCAAATGTGAAAATGATAGCTTTGTATCTCTAAAATTACATTTAAGACAGCAATGTCTTGATAAAAGAAACAAGTCATAGTCATAAATGTTTTCAACTTTTTTTCCAGCAGCTGCATATTTCTAGGATCATGGTCATGAATTTTGATGTCCTTTGTTAACAAAACACCAACTATACAAAACAAAATCTGTTGAAATGTATCAGAGATACAATTTTTAAATGTTTTAACACTAATAATTGATTGTGCAAATGAAATAAATTGCCTAAAATATGATTAATGAGCCATATGTAAAAACATGTATTTATTTCAAAACATTTATTGACGGCTTACTGTGTGTCAGGCATTCTTCTAGATGCAGAGAACACAGAAAAATCTATGCCCTCCCGTAATATCTTGTGTGAGTTCTGACTAGGAAAATAAATGGTCGAGTGAAAGAGATCAGGTACAATTTCAAGCTTCTCCCATTTATCAACTGGGTAGTCCTTACTAAAGTTCCTTATTATCTCTTTTCTTCAGTTTCCTCATTTGAAATGAAGATTATTGTGATGGCTAATTTTATGTGTCAACTTGACTGGCCACAAGATGTCTAGATATTTGGTTAAATATTTTTTCCTGGTATGTCTGTGAAGTTGTTTTAGTAAGGAATTAAATTATTATTTGAGTTGGCGGACTGAGTGAAGCAGATGGCCATCTCCCCTGTGTGAGTGGGTGCCATCCAACTCGTTGAGGACATGAATGAGACAAAAAGACAGAAGGGTAAATTATTTCTTTCTGCCTAACTACTTGAGATGAGTCGCTGGTCTTCTCCTGCCTTCAGCTGTAACTTACACCATCAGAACTCCTGGTTTTTCAGCTCTTCACATCCGGCTGGAATTTATTGCACAAACTTTCCTGGGTCTCCAGCTTACAGAAGGCAGATTGTAGGATTTTCTGCCTCTATAATTGCATAAGTGAATACTTTGTAATAAATCTCATCTAGATATGTATCTCCTGTTGGTTCTGGCTCTCTAGAGAACTCTGAATAATGCACTTATATTGAGGATTAATGTTGTTTTGAAAATTTAAAATGTCAATGTGTGTAAAGCACTTAGAACAATGTCTGATACAGGCAGTTCTTACATAAGTGTTGCTAAATGCCATCTTTTCTCCTTCTTTTCACTTCTCCGCGTATCATTCCTGTAAGTTCCCCATATGGTAGGCCATTAAGTAAACCTTGATATTGCCATAACAGGAAAATTCATAATTCATAATTTTGTCAAAAGCCAACTTAACTGCAGATTATTATAAAAGAATTTAAGAAATATTTATAATTGCCCACTGATGAGAAATTTTAAGATGCTTCTTTTTCCATTTCAAAAATTTATTTCTCAGGGATACCTGCAATGCATAAGTTTCCATTTTATGCCTGTCATAATTATATTTTAATGTCATTATTTTATAATTTTTATTTTCTCTGCCTGCCTCACTGACAAGATTTTTTTGGCCATCTCCATGTCTTAATTCTCTGCTTTCACATGCATTTTAAACAAACTATTACATTTCATATCCTTTGAAATAATTCCATCTTTCTACATTTCTCATTTAAATTTAACCAGTTGCCTTTTTTACCTTACTCTGACTTCTGTTTAGGAGTTTTTCCTTCTCTTTCATAGTCTGGTAATATTTATATTTTATTTATTGTGCTAGTTCATTAAACTGTTTTCTGATTCTTTTTAATAAAACCTACAAAACTATCCTCTTCTGAGTCTTTAGACTTTTTTTGTCTTATTCTGCAGTATTTTTCATAGCAAGTATTGATATGTATGTATTATTAAATAAGTTTGCTACTCAACTGCCACTTTAAATTGAGTTGGTTGACATGATATTAACTTCCAAAATGGCATCATGCTTGTGTACTCAGTTCAGACTAAAGGCAAAATCCCTTCCACAGACAAAATTGTCTTTGTCATACTGGCTCTGAAGAAAACAAATGCTTTATTTTCTTCAAACTATTATGAAATTATCTATATTCTATTAGAGGAGGAGAATTCAGAAAATGTAGCAGGCTGAGTGTTTTGCAGCTATAACTATAGTGACTTGGAATTTTAGAACCCCAGCAGTGCTAGAATCTGGACTACTGTGTGAATATCTTGTACTGCAACAATTGGTTTCTATGACAGTGTTATAAAAAATCCACTTTCCTAAACTCACAGAGAAAATCAGAAAACTCAATTGAGGGAGAGATGTATGGCCTAAGCAGATTTTCTTCTTCCATCATAAAGAGAAATTATTAAGTACATTATTCTGGGATTCAAGATTGATATTTATCTGAAGTTGATTATTTGAAAAACAAGAAAAATAAATATTAATTTATGACAATATAAAATAGAACTGTACTAGTAGCAATTGAATATTATTTGTACCATGCACTTTTCTAATTGCTACAAAGTAAGATCTATCATCTACAATTTGCAAGTGAAGAAATTGAGGTATAAACATGTAAATAAACTGGTTTGAAATAATTATAGAGAAAAAAATGCATGCAGTCTGGTTCAGGTTCTATCTTCTTAAACCAGTGATAGAAGGTTCTTATGAAATATGTCATCCTGGAGAAAACAGTTCAAGCAAAATCACCTGAAAGCAGTTCAAAACCACAGTTTGAGATCTCCATTTTTCGTCAGAAATATCTTTTGTCTATTCTCCAAATTTCATAGTTTGGCACTAGAAATCCATTCTAGACACCAGGACAGTGACAGCGAAATCCAAATGCCTACTGTTGTAGGCTACAAAATACATCTACCAATTGCCAGGTCTCAAAATGTTAGCATATTTGAAACACATTAAAAAATCCTTACAATAGCTTCAAATTTAACCATTCTTGTAAGCATTTTGAAATGTAATGAATAGAGAACCTTTTATAAAGATTCTTCTGGTCTGTCTCCACTAATACTAAAGAATTTTAATGATTCTATGATATGTTGAAGATCTATCTTTATAAAACTGACCTCGCTGATAAAATGATGCAACAATTTATGCATTCCTGACTTTCAGATTTTGCTCCAATAGTCCCCATATAAAATAATGTAAAAAAAAAAAAAAAAAAAGTCATGCGTAGTGCTACGCTACTAAACTTATATCAGTTCTTCTTTTAAGAAAAAGGAAAATAGGTGTTCCATCAAAGATTACACATACACTTTTTTGCTCTAGTGTGTAGACAGCTTACATTGAAATGTTTTGAGAATGCATTTTTTGAGCGGGGCTCGGTGACTCAGCCTGTAATCCCCCGCCTTTGGGAGGCTGAGGTGAGTGGATTGCCTGAGCCCGCGGGTTCGAGAACCGCCTGGGCAGCAAGACCTCATCTCGGCAATAAATCAAAAAATCAACCGGGCGTGGTAGCGCATGCCTGTAATTCCGGCTACTTGGAAGGCTGGGACGGAAGGATCGCCGGAGCCCAGCGGGTCGAGGCTGCGGTGACCCGGAGCGGCCACTGCACTCCAGTCTGGGCGACAGAGTGAACTCCAACTCAAGAAAAAAAAAAAAAAAGAGAATGCATTTTTTTCCATTGGTTAGCAAAGGAAGGATTAGCAAAGTTAAAAAATCTACACTTTAATCATACTATATATATTACATATATATTCCAATCTTCAGCATTGTTTTCTATGTAACTTTCAACAGTATTTGCTGACATGAACTTTCATTTCTATTTTTACCAAATTGTGCTCTGTTTATCGACTATTTTTATCATAATGGGATGGAGAATCAAGTGTTTCTCCAATGATGTACGTCTTTTTTAATCATTAAAAGAGAGGAAGTAAAGAAGAGCATTAAACACTTAGCACTATCTTTAGTAACATTTTGCTCAGTACTGCACAACCATTATATATTTTTAAAGATTTTAGTTATGATAAAATAAATACCCATGGCATAAAATTTACTATCTTTATAATTTTAAGTACATTTGCATTGTTGTTCACCCAAAATTCAGAACACTTTTTATCTTGCACGATAAACTCTATTATAAACAACAAATTCCTATTCCTTTCTAGTTTCACCTCCAGATAACTACCATTTCACTTTCAGTCAGTATTAATTTCACTGCTCTAGAACTGTACCTCATATAAGTGGAATTATACATTATTTGTCTTTTTGTGTTTGGCTGTTACAGCATGTGTCAGAACTTTTTTATTTTATTAGTCTGAATCATATTCAGTTCTATGTATATACCACATTTTGAAAATCAATTTATCCACAGAAGGATTCTTAGGTTGCTTCTATGGTTTGGCTATTATAAACAATGTTATCATGAACATGAGTGTACAAATATCTCTTTGACTTCCTGCTTTCAATATTTTAGGTATATACCCAGAAGCAAAATTGCTGAATCATATGGTAATTTTTGCTTTAATTTTTTTTTTTTTTTTTTTTTGAGTTGGAGTCTCACTACATTGCCCAGGCTGGAGTACAGTGGCACACTCATGGCCACCCCAGCGTCAACCTGCTGGGCTCCGGTGAACCCTTCCACCTCAGCCTTTCAAGTAGCCGGAACTACAGGCGCATGCTACCACGCCCCAGCTAATTTTTGATTTATTGTAGAGAGGCGGTCTCGCCAAGGTGCCCGACTGGTCTCGAACCTGTGAGCTCAGGCAATCCACTGACCTTGGCCTCCCAAAGTGCTAGGATGACAGGCCAAGCCACCGAGCCCGGCCTGCTTTAATTTTTTCTTTTTTTTTTTTTTTTTGAGTTGGAGTCTCACTCTGTCGCCCAGACTGGAGTGCAGTGGCCGCTCCCGGCCACCGCAGCCTCGACTTGCTGGGCTCCGGCGATCCTTCCGCCTCAGCCTTCCGAGTAGCCGGAATTTCAGGCATGCGCTACTACGCCCGGCTGATTTTTTTGATTTATTGTAGAGATGAGGTCTCGCTGCCCAGGCAGGTCTCGAACCCGCGGGCTCAGGCAATCCACTCACCTCAGCCTCCCAAAGGCGCGGGATTACAGGCTGAGCCACCCAGCCCGGCTTAATTTTTTTTTTTTGAGGAACTGCAATAATGTTATCCATAGTAGCTGTACCAGTTTCCATGCCTGCCAATAGGACACAATACTTACAATTTCTTTACTTCCTTGGAAACACTTATTATTTTCTGTTTTTGTTGTTGTTGTTTTTTATAGTGGCTATCCTAGTAGATGTGAGCAAGTATCTCATTGTAGACTTAATTTGCATTTCCTTTATGATTAGGGATTTCAAGCCTCTTTTTCTGTGCTTATTGGTCATTCATATATTCTCTTTGTGGAAATGTCTGTTAAAATCCTTTGCTCATTTTTTGTTCAGGTTTTGTTTTTAACCATTAGATTTTAAACACCAGTAAAATAACGTAAACATTTGTCTTTATATTTTTAAAGCTTAATTTAAAAAATTTTTGCTAGATGTGATGATTATATATCTCAACAGACAAAATACCTATAGGACAATGTTCTCTATTATTACTAGATTTATAGCCATATTTTTAATTTTTTTGATAATTTGGAAGTTTGCATTTGATATATAGACAGAATTTTATCACAAGGTCATTATTTTTACTTGCTTATATAGCTTGCAATAAGTCAAACCAAGAGATGAGGTATCACCTGTGCCATCTTCTTATCATTCTCTTGAAACTCTAGTATTGATATTATCTTCACTTATGATTTCTCTGTAGAAATATTTTTTAAATTATTGATTTTTCCAAGCTAATTATGTACCTTCTCATATACTTGATTTTGAGAATTGCTCTCTGCATTCCAATCCCTCTAAAGATGAAGACTGTTTAAAACAAATTCATGCTGTTAGATATTGAGAACTAGAAATGTTAACATGTCTGAGAGAGTTAAAGTCTCTTGAGTTCATGTGGCATATTAACTTTGGCTTTTCTTCAGCTTTGAATTCCCACTATTTAGAAACTTTGCAATTTCATTTCCTTTTTGGAATATTTCTCAGTACCATGATGAATCTAGTATAGAAAAATAGGGCTAACTTCCAAGTGACACAAGCCTCCATGCACCGGGGAAACTTAGGATGGGGGCTTCTGCTCCGAGATTTAAATAGGATAACTTTTTCTTTGGCAGATATTTTCTTTGTTTTTATTTAACTTTCTTATATTTGACATGGGAGCAACACAATCTCATGAGAGGTGTGAAGCTCAGGGAATGTGGCCAAAGAGGCCCAAGTAGTCTCTTTTGAGCCAAAGTCCTGTAGATTTAAATAGTATTTCTGATCTACACTTCATCTAATCCAATGGGTCTCAAAGTATGGTTCCTGACTATCACTGTCCCCTGGCAAGTGCAAAATTTCAATCCCAAGAGCAGATCAGGGAGTAGAATGGCACAATGTGTATTAACAAGACTTCTGGGTGAATCTAAAACATGCTAAAGTATGAAAAATCAGTGAAGAGTTCAGGGTTAAGGGGTTTGAGTCCATCCAAGAGGAGTAATACAGGAGTGATTTTTTTCTCTGCATTTTTGCTGTAGAATAGATAATTTACTTGTTTAATCAGTTTGCATTAAACAAATGTGTTCAAAATCATGACCATTTTATTTTGTCTCCTTTTCATGTACAATCTACCCTCATTACTTGCATTTTCAATATTTGTGAAGTCACCTATGTGGTAAAATATTTTGTAATCCCCAAATCAATTTTGTGGACATTAGCAGATGTGCAGAATGGTAAAAAATTTGAATTGCCCAACAAGCACATTTACAACTGAGGTCAAACAAGGTGGTGTTTTTCTTCTTGCTTCAGCTCACAAACTATAAACAAATGTCCTTTTATGATCTACGTAGTGATCATAAAATATAATCTACGTAGTGATATTTTTGTGCTTTTCATTGGCGATTTAACTGCTTACAATTTTCCCCAAGGACAGCGCTTAAGTGCAGTCTTTTGATCCTAAACACAAGAAGACAAGAAGGATGTGCCTTATGGAGAAAGTAGGTGTGTTAGGTGAACTTTATTCTGGTGTGAGTTACACTGCCGTTGACTATAAGATTGGTTTTGATGAATCAACAATATATATTAAATAAGGTTTCTTTAAATAGAAACACACATAACAAAAATTATGTATTACACAGGTCAGTTGATAAAAATATTGTTACCAGAGACTTGTGAGACCATAATCCTGAATTTTCCCTTGGAGCAACGGTTCAGTAGTCACAGATTCAGTGTTGTTTGCAGTAAATTTATAGAATGTATCTGCCACTAATAATGAGAATCAGCTGTATATAATTTCAACTTCTTAGTTTTCTGCCAACTTGCAAATATAACAATTCCAACAAATGTTGAACTATGAGTATTTTTTATATTGACCTAATCTTGTACTTCCCAACTCATTTTAAGATTGATTTAACGTCTGATTTTCAAACCCTTCTGGGACAAGTCCTAATGGTTTATTGAAATTCTGCTTTTTTCCTCTAGTGTATGTATATATCATGACAAATGTAATGTTCAGAAAGTAATTGACTCCAAATTCATTCAAACATGTCTCTATTATTTGATAAAGGGGAACATATAATTCTGATGCTTGAGATACAGGGAACAGGTACACTCTGCTCTATTAAAATATGCTATAGTTATACTGGAAATTTAGAAGGTAAAAATATTAAAGAAAGATATTTGTGAAAAAGTAGATTCTATGAACTGACCTAAGCATAAGACAAGTTTTCATCTTCCTGAGTTGCTTTTTTTGTTTTGTTTTGTTTTTGAGTTGGAGTTTCCCAGGCTGGAGTGCAATGGCACACTCACAGCCGCCCCAGCTTTGACCTGCTGGATTCCAGCGATCCTTCCACCTCAGCCTTCCAGGTAGCTGGAACACGTTACCATGCCTGCTTAATTTTTGATTTATTGTAGAGATGAGATCTTGCCAAGTTGCTTGGACTGGTCTTGAACCTGCGGGCTCAGGCAAATCACTCACCTCAGGTTCCCAAAGTGCTGGGATCACAGGCTGAGACACTGAGCCCTGCCCTGAGTTTTAAATGCTAGAAAACAGACTATCTTCTGGCTATTTTTTTTTTTTTTTTTTGAGTTGGAGTCTCACTTTGTCGCCCAGGCTGGAGAGCAGTGGCACACTCATGGCCACCATCGCAGCCTCTACCTGCTGGGCTCAGGTGATCCTTCCACCTCAGCCTTCAAAGTAGCTGGAACAACAGGCACGTGCCACGGTGCCCTGCTAATTTTTGGATTTGTTGTAGAGGTTAGGTCTTGTCAAGTTGCCCAGGCTGATCTTGAACCCATGGGCTCAGGCAGTCCTCTCACCTCCCAAAGTGTTGAGATTATAGGCATGAGCCACTGCGCTTGTCCTCTTCTGGTTAATTTAACCCCTTTGGACCTATGACAATCTATCTCCAGGAAGTAATATAAAATATTATAAAGCAGGATATATCACCCAACTTTATGCAGACTACTTACTTTTCAATTGCTTTTTTCTTATTAACTATTAATATACAAATATTTTATAGTTTGATCCTCAGGGATTTTTGTTGTTGTTGTTGTTTCATTTTTCTTTCATCTGAATTGTTAATGAACAAAAGTAAATTGTCAAAATCTTATGTCTATTAATCATTCTGCTTTATGATGATAACCAAGTTTTCATACAAAACATTTAAGGGTGAATTTATTAATGCTAACTACTTTCTTTCTCACAAACATGCTACCAGAAGCAAAGCAGTTTGGATAGACAATCAATTAAATTGTGGTATTTGCATTTCAGTTTATTTAGACATAAATCTTCTGTGAACCATAAAGTGAAATATGTTTAATAGTAAGGGAGGCATAAAATGACTTGAGTTATCTTTAAGTGGTCCATAGATTAAATTTCTATCCGAATTTTAAATAATTTACATTTTCATCTCAGAATTTTTCAACTTTTATTGCTGTATAGGCAAAATTGTTGATGCCCAGTTTATCTGTGATGGTTTATTGGAATATTTGCTATATTTGTGATAAGGAGGTCATTGAGAGTGAAAAAACATCACAAAGCAGAGTTAACATTCAAAAACTTTAGGAAACAGCAGCTCGTTATCTTTACATCAATCTCAAAGTAACTCTTATATTTTCTCTTACAGAATAGAAGTAAAATTCTATAATGAAGCCAATAGAAACAATGGTGACAAGAACATATATTTACATTTTTATTTTAATGTGTTTTATCAATTATCATTTTCATTCTGTTTTAAACAATAATTCAAAAATAAGTTCTCTGCTTGAAATTGAAATATTTCTGATTTTAATATCATATATTTGGTTCATGAATGTTCATGTAACCTCAGGCAGCAAGCAAAAATATATACCATTTACTACTGCATAATCAGAGATAAACATACAAACAATTTCTGGCCAAAGGCACATTGGGGGAAGGGAGAAGTTTTCTCTAAAATTATTTCCTAATATCTATATAAGAACCATAGCAAAAATCTATATCTAATGGTTAATATTTCTGCTGAGAGTTATGGAACCTGCTGATTGGAAAGCGTTTACTGTTAATAAAGCCAATGGCCAGAGAGAAGACGAGATAAGAGAGAAAGAGAATCATGGTGATTTTAATGAAAACCCTACTTGCCAATACTAGGCAAAAATATGACCCATATAAATATAGTTTTCCACAAGAAAACTTTCTGCCACCTCTCTACACCAGTTTTACTCTCTACACCATCCCATTTCCTAACAGATTCGGAGAATTAATGTTCTTGATAAACAAAGTACATTTGATGAATTTTATCTTACTTGTCTTCAGTCCACTCTTGTTCCTCTCCTGGAGATCTCTGGGCAATCTACTGGGTTGGGAATCGGGCACTGAGAACAAGAAGCGTAGCAGTCGTAGCAATCGCACTAGCATACTGTTGAGAAAAAGAGCTGCAGTGAACAGCTCCCCTATTCCCACAAGGCTTCCAGCTTGAAGAAGGCCTTGGGAGGTGAAAATAAAGGTTCAACTGCAAAAAACAAATTTAATCCACAAAATGGGAATTTTTCTCAGATTAAGGTGACTGTTAGACTTCCTATCTAAGAATAACCGAAAGAAAGTTACGAATATTAAGATTTTCTTCCCAGAGAAAAGAGAAAGTAACATAGTAGATTTCCAGGCCATAGTGGGAAAAACAATTTTTTATAACTGCCTCCTAAGGAGTCGTGTTTGTGCAGTGCAACAGTTGGCACTGTATAAAGAAGACAACACAAAATGAGAAGCATAAAAAGTGTACATGTTGGCTAAAATTATGACTACAATACAACCACTGTAAAAACTGATTGATAAAAAGCAAGTAATTAAAATAATGATAAGTACAAGTTTATGACAAGAAACAGAATAAATGGTTTAAATTACATGCCAGAAAAAATAACCTAAACAATTTCACTATCTATAATTATAACAGGGAAATTTCTTTTAAGTCATTTTTATGTGAGCAATGATTTGAGATTAAACATCATACATGCATGCATACACAACACCTACACACAGTCCTATTCTTTTGAACATAATGGATTAATGTAATATTACCATACTTTCATTTATTTATTTTATGCACCCTCAATTTCTCCTAGATTTATAGACTTTTCCTGGGACCTAGGGAAAAATCCTGAAAAATATACAATGATCTCACCCTTCTGGGATGTATTTATACTTCAGGATACAGTTAATTAACAAAACAGATATGATGCAGTTTGGCTATGTCCTCTAACAAGTGAAGTTAACAGGAGGGCAGGTGGACAGAGGGGTTGAGAAGTGAGGACAAGCTACTAGGCAAGGATGCCTGATGAAAATTATGCACAATACACATATAAAGGGAATTTAAGAGTGAGTAAATTAAGAAATAAAGGAAAAAAGAAAGCAACAGGAGCCATGTTTTAAAAAGCCAGGATAACTGGAACAGAATGAGTGGAGTGAGGGGGAAGGACAAAATGATGAGAAAGAGAGGTAAGCAGGGGCTAGGTCAGAGCAGACTTAGTCATGCTTATAAGGAGTTTATCCTTTAAGAGCAATGTCACCAAAAGAACAGTTTTAAGCATGGAAATGACACTAAAATATTGAATGTTCATTTATAAGAGAATGATGGTCATTCTTGCGAACTGAATAACAGGTAGGCTAAAAACAAAACAATGTGTTATGGTCTGAATGTGTCCCTCCAAATTAATATGTTGAATTTAATGGCCAATGTGATAGTATTCAAGACATGTCCTTTAGGAGGTTATTAAGTTATAAGCCTTCAAGAATGGGGTTAGATATCTTTAAAAGGAGATTGAAGGGAGCCCCTTTGCCCTTTTGATTCTTTTGCCATGTGAAGACAGTATTTGTCCACTCAGGAGGAGGCACCAAAAAAAAAGCATTTTGCAGCAGAGAGCTGTTGTTCATTGCAACAGTTGTCATTGTATAAAGTGGACATGGATATACTACAATTATTAGCCCCCTGAATTAATAGCAGTGGGCATACAACACAGAATGAGAGACATAAAAAGTATACATGTTGGCTCACCACATGTATACCAATATGCAGAAAATATAGCATATGACCCACTGAGGAGAGGCAACAAATAAGAGACACCTTTATAAAGATTAGGCTTCAAAAATAATAATTAAATAGAAGTGTGACCTCACTATGCAGCAAACCTGCCAGCGCTTTGATCTTGGTCTTCTCAGCCTCCAGAATTGTGCTAAATAAATGTCTATTGTTAATAAATTACCCTGTCAGCGGCAGTTTGTTATAAAAGCACAAATGATCTAATATGCAAACAAACAAACAAACAAACATAAAACAAGTTTTGAATGTATTACTGAGATGATGAGAAAGTAAGAAATTCGCAAATACCAACTGCAGTTTTAAATTTTAAAATGAAAGTGAGAACATTTTTAGTCCCAGCTGTTTCTGTGGAAAGATGGATGTTGAATTCTTCCTCTTTGCAATCTGCATATAACAAAGCAATAATGAAATCGAAGGGAAGTCCCATTCCTCAGAACTGACAACAAGAATGAATGGCTTTTCACTCCTAACATTGGGTGAAAGGAATAAAATGATGAGATTATAAGCATCAGCTAGTTATCACAAGAGACTGAATATGTAACAAAACTAACTGGGACACCATCTATCTGTTAAAATTTTTTTTTTGAGTTGAGTCTCACTCTGTCGCCCAGACTGGAGTGCAGTGGCCGCTTCTGGCCACTGCAGCCTGGACCTGCTGGGCTCCGGCGATCCTTCCACCTCAGCCTTCCGAGTAGCCGGAATTACAGGTGTGCGCTACCATGCCCGGCTGATTTTTTGATTTATTGTAGAGATGAGGTCTTGCTGCCCAGGCGGGTCTCGAATTCACGGGCTCAGGCATCCACTCACCTCAGCCTCCCAAAGGCGCGGAATTACAGGCTGAGCCACCGAGCTCAGCTTTAAAAAAATTTTTAAGAGGAGAATTTAAATACAGGTTGTCCCAGGTTAATACGAAACCCAGACAATTGGTAGAAGCAAATGCAAGTTATCACCTGAGGAATATTATAAAACTTGGAATGTAGATTAGTAGTAAATTATATTGTGATTTTTTTCCCCAATGTTCTCTTTAGTTTTGTGACATCCCTTTCTATTTTGTGCTTTGCTAGCTCTTGCATTTTACAAATGTGTTGGATGGTCCCATGTGATGATCCGTTAAGATGAAATATAAAATGGAAGAGGAAAATTTTAGGTCTGGACTAATGCACAATTTTGATATTGATGATAAAAATCACATTCTTCTGAGTCATGTACCAACTTAGAAAGTGACACATACAATCTGCTTTTCTAATAAACCTGTGTATCAATGGGTTTTACATGAGCTGATAGTTCAATTTGGTATTTTTTGTGTGTCTTCTGTGATGACTCAAAATATAACAATATTTCTAGGAAAATGAAAAATGCTTATTTGCAAATCACCGTCATTTGGCAAATGATAGTAATGATTGTTCTATACGGCTATTATAATCTAAAAGAATTTTTTTATTATAAAGTACATCATGTGAAAAGAAAAAGAAATTTCTCGGTAGAAAAAAATAAAGTTCAGAAAAAGATAAATCACACAGTGGATAATAACCTAATACTGACAGCATATAAAATTATAATGAAGAAATTGCTAAGACAACATGCTGAAGAAAAATTTGGAAAGGCTCAACTTTCAACGAGTATAATCATCAAGTTATTGATAATATGTCACAAAATGTTGAAGATATTTGGTGTAATAAACTGAAAAATCACAGTTTCACCATCAAGGTTGATGAGTCAGCATATTTTACCAATAAATGTCATTCTGTAGCATTTGTAATATTTGCAAATGGTGATGAAATTCACAGTAACTTTTTTTGTGCAAGACATAGTCTAAAAAGCAAAAAGCTATATCTATCTATATCTATATAGAAACATATATTTATAGACATGTGTATAAATATATATAGATAGATTAAATACATATATATTAGATATAGATGTATATTTTACACTTCATCTTCATATCTTAAACAGAAGTTCTATCTTGGATGAATTGCATTAGCATCTGCACTGAAGGTGCCCATCAATATTTTGCTCCTTGAAGATTTTACCTCTTTTATAAAACCAAAGTCCAAATGTTGTCATAAAACAATCTGTTCATATAAAGTTGCTGATGTATAACTCATGGAAACAAAAAGATAAGATGTTCAGAGATGCCACAAAAAATGACCAATTTTATTAAACCAAGATCAACTTGCTTGAGAATAGTTTTAAATCTGTCTAAATCCTGGGCAAAGAGTACACACACACACTCCTCCTGCTAAGCACAAAAAAAAAAAAAAAATCAGTGGCTTAATAGAGGGAGAGTTTCCAACAGAATGGCTGAGTTGAATAGGAACGTGAAAAGCACTTTCAAAAAAATTGCAGATCAAATTTTGCTGAGTCTTTTGAAGATGAAAAATGGCTGCAGAATCCAGCGTGATTGGCAGATATTTTCATCACATGATCATTTCACTAGCGTTTGCAAGGCTCTGAAGAAATTTTTTTTAACTTTAAAGATTTTGTATTCAACATGAAAAAAAATCACATATTTGGAAATATTATTTGTATTTTTAAAATCATGTTATAAAAGAAAGTCTTGAAATATTTTCACTGCTCCTAGAGTTTGGACTGAAAAAGGATATAAGCAAGTCCCAGTTTTTATTGAAAACCATCTGGAGAACTCCAGAATAATACTGAACAGTATTTGTCCTCCCTCTTAACTCAGGTATATAATAGGGTGATAGATACTTTCTCTTTAATTTCTTTTCAGTCTGAGAAGTTAGCTTTTAAAAGAAAGGAAGGAATTTTGTGAGCTATGGTCTCACCATACCATCAAGGTTAGAGACACTATTCTACCTCTAGACACCTTCTATATTTCTGTGAAAAAGGAATACACCTCCAGTCAGAAGAAAGTACTGAAAATTTTTATGCAATTTTTAACTTCTTACATGTGTATGCAACCTTCTATTTGTTTAACAGGTATTGAGAGCAAGGACAGAAATGGTCTCATGTTAGTTAAAAATAAGTCATGTGTTTTATTGCAATGTTGAATCAGCATTGAGTGATTATACTGGGAAAAGAAATAAGCACAGATTTCATATTAAATAAATAGATAAATTTCATTCTTTGTATTTGGTTCCAAAATAACTATTAGGTATATATAGAAATATGAAAAAGTTAATGCAACCAAAACATGTGCATAATAGTTTCATAACTGACGTATTGAGTCTGGTCATATCACTCAGAAAATTTTTTTCAAAGACTTAAATTATGAGTTAGGCTATATTTTAATCATATGTCTTTGGTTTATAGTTTCAGTAGTTTTACCATTCAACCATATCAACCCATTTTATGTTGTAAAAACATCAAATAATATTGGATTTGAATCATCACTTAAATATTTACTTCATACATTTTGAAAGGAAGGAAAGAAATTTATGTTAAGAAAGGCAAATCTTAATATCAGCTTTTATTTCAAGGAGGTCTGGCTGTAAAGCCAATTCCAGTTTTAAAAGTAAAGGAAAAAAGAAAACATCTCTATCATATACCTTATTATAATATCCTTATTATTTATTATATCCTTATTAGAATTTTGAATAGTAGAAATGCATGTTAAATCTTTTAGGATAATTTGGATGGGGTTAATAAAATAAGTAGAAGTTTATTTTTTTTTAAAAAAAGAACAATTTGAGTTGTTTTATAAATATAATATTAACTTACTTTAGTAGGGAGTAGAGAAAAATATACAAAAATGGTTATGATAAATTATAAAAAATAAACAGATCTACATAAAATAGATTATTTTTATTTGAAAAAGAATTGACAACCATTATTGGATTAATATATCCAAAATGTATTATTCATGCTAATATATTATACATTGTAGATATAATAATTTTTATGCAGAAATTCACTGAAATATATCAGCATTTTTAAGGTTTTCTCCAAAGTATGGAAAGATTGAGAATTATTACTGTAATATATATCAATGCAATCAAATCACATCAAATAAAAATGAATTAATTTATTCAAAAATGAAGAAGTTTGGACTGTTATAAATATGAAATATATGGATACACTATTTTCAAGAAACATGCCTAAAATGTAAGAGAATGGAAAATTAAATTTTAAAGGTTAGAAAGATATATAGCAAGCATAAACTAAGTAGAAGATGCTGTTGTAGTTAAATCAATATCAGATAAACCACACAAGTAAAACTATGCTAACTAAGGATTAAAAGAATCACTACCTAAAGATGAAAGTTTTAATTCACATCTGAGTTCAACAGTTCTAAAATTGAATGCATCTGTTAATATAACTTTAAAATATTTAAAGCAAAAATTGCCAAATCTTTAAAGAATTGTGACCAAATCTACAAATTAAGTGGATGCTTTTTAATACATATCTTACAAATAGGTAAAATTCATTTACCTTAACTATATTAAATAATCCATCTGAGTTTATTTTTAATATCCTCTCAATGTTTGATTTTTTTCATGTTTACTTCTTTTTCCACTACTTTATCAACTTTTTCTGTAATAACCAAGTATTCTCATTATTATTATTTAGTGTTTCTTCTCCATTAGTATTTTAATTATACATAGATATTTATGGTTTAACCTCAATATTACAATATTTATCTTGACATTAAAATCTAATACAATTAATATCTTAACCTCTTTTTGAAAAAAGAAAGCAAATAAGAATCACCTGACTGAATTAATTCTCTTTCCACTTTTTTTGTGATATTATTGCTGTGAATTTTATTTCATCATATATTAGAAACCTCACGAGACAAGCAGATGCAGTTGGTATGCATTTATATTCATATTTACCCTTTTCTTTGCTTCTCATTTCTTTCTTGGTTCCTGTGTGCCATTATGGGACAATTTTGCTTCTGCCTGAGGAAACCACTTCGTATGTAATAGTTAGGGAATAGAATACACACTAATAATTAAAGCAGGAACATTTTAATATAAATATTTGTTAACTACTGAAAAGAGTGGTTTCTAAAGTAGCAAATCCAGGAAATAGCTACTATTTCTAGGGCTAAGGGAGAATGTGAACAAAGAAGGAACTAAGAACTTATATGAGATTCCCTGCTAATACAGAAATTTAGATATTTCTGTCAAAGTCAAAAGTATGCCAACTGCCAGTGGTAAAGAAACTTGCCAGAAGTCATAAATAAGCACACATGATAGCAGAAAATCTTTCTGGAGGTCATGCCCATAGTTTGTCTGCAGGTGTGACCCACTAGGTGATGGGAAAACATCCTAAATGTTGGCCACAGCTTGTCATATGGACCATTGAAGTGTGTACTAACAGGTTTGCCATATGCTTCTGTATTGGCCACCATGTTGACAAACATCATATCAGTTAGCCCGGAAGAGGATTCCTTCCTATTCATTTTACAGTGTCATTCAAGGATCCTCTCTTAAACCATCTGGAGGAGGAAGAATGCCTATCAGGACAAGTTCTAGTACCACAAAGAAAGGTAAAGAAGAATGAATTATGAGATAAGGGGTATTTTTCATAATGGGCACTCAATCTTTTAATCTCTTCAACTTCCAAACACACCCTTCCTAGTATGAGTTTCCACACAGCAAATGGACAACTATATAATTCCATCTAATAAAAAAGTTGTTATATATTACAACAATGTGAAATCCTTTCCCTCTTACCAAAATGATGATGCCTATAATCCAATAGCATCCCTCACTATATTAACCACTAAGCAAATCCAGTCACAATTCCACTAAATATTCTGTCACCTAAAGACTAAGTTACAAAATTAACCAACAATATATTACATATAAAATAAGAAAGGAAAATAAGAGAACATAGACATAAATATACATGTAACAAGCAAGGAGAAGCTACGTGAAATAACTAAAGTCCACATTTAAGTATCTGGTCATGACTATCTTTAATATTTATGACTTATTTTTTTCATATTCTCCTGCTCTCAGAAAAATACTACAGCTGGTCAAGACTTTACTAGGTGGGGGGAACCAAACTGTTATTCTGAAAAGACCAAGTGCTCAAAAGTCCCACCTTTTTTGCTAATTTGTTTATTCTACCATTATTCTTTAAATCTGGTTATAAAAAAACTAAGAGCCACTCTTAGAGAGACTCCTGTGGGCTCCACATATATTTCTGTTTACCCCCTTTCTAAAACCCTAAACCTATTTCATATCATGATTAAATCATGAACATTTATTCAAACTAGAAGAGTAACTTTTTTTTTTTCTATTTGTTAAGTCAGTATCATAAGAAACACAAATTGGCCATGAGGCATTCTCATATTTCAATTCAATGAAAGAAGTGTTGTGTACCTGAGTAGTAGCATTCTTTCTTTAAGAAAAAGAAAAAATAAAAAAGAATTCCACACCAGCAGGATTTGGAGTTCTTGTTAAAAGAACCAAAAATTTCACAAATAAACTCTTGGGTACAATAGTGAGAAGTCTCTTCTACTTCCTTTCTTTGATTCTCAGACCCATGTATTCTGGACAATAAAGGAGACAAGAATACGAAATTGTTTCTGATTGAATTTAGCATTGTCTTCCAACTGGCACTGTAACTGAATCTTCAGGAAGCCATTTCATCTTTCTGTTAAACCAGTCACATCCCAGTGATGTGCTAATACAAGTAAATTATATGAGCATGAGCCAATTGCTTCACTTCCTTTTCTGTGAAATATGTTTCTTAATAAGAAGCAATGTTATGTAGCATATAATGACAGTAGAGAGATATTCCATGAGTCTATTGAGCTAGTGCTGGCAGAAGCATTACTGGAAAGTGAGGCAAATCTGTATCCAGAATAAGTATATATTTTAGAGAGAAAGAATTTCCGCTCCCTTAGTGAAGAGGAGGTCTAATATATTCAACCTGCCACAAGTAGTACCCCTAGGGAATGGTATCCCTGGTACCCTTGGTACTCCTGGGGAATGGTGCTGTAACTGAGGCTCAGCATTGGCCTCTGCTATTGGCATATCAGGAACTTCACGTTTGGTAAGAGAAAGAAAGTATTTTTGAACCCATTATTAGGCTCTGCTCCTGAACTATAAACAATTTGTTTATAGCTTCATTGAGCAAGTATGTAGTTGCCTGGGAAAGATTACTAATATCCATAGTATCTTTGTGTCCATTCAATTGTTGAAAGCTTTCTCTGTAGTGAATGTTCTTTGGGATTATTCATATGAAAAATAAATATATTAAAATTCTGTGCTCATTCTGAAAGATCTATCCTGATACCTCTTCCCCAAACTTCCAACTTTCTAACCTTATTCCTTCCAAGTCTCTGACCTTTCAGTTAAACTGTTCACAAGTGCCTGTGAATCAGAGAACATTAGTATTCCTGGCCAAATGGAATGGCCAATGAAAGCAGAAAACAAATTGTACTGTTCAAACGTCTGCCCACTGGGAAGATTTTTTTCTATATCACCCGCTCCAGAATCACCTCTGAGTCAGGTTGAAATGCATCAACATATCATGCAGATTCACCTTTAACAAGGCTCAAGTTTTAATTCTTCATATGACTAATTGTAAAGAACATGAAGGTGTAGGCAGTGGTTGAAGGAGAGGAGGCAATGTAGCAGGAGTCAGTGGCAAGTATGATACATCTGCTCAGACAATATACTTGTACCTCTCAGATGTGCCTGAGCTTATCCTCTGGTATATACAAAGGGTGCCAGAAAAAAGTATACATTTTAAGAAAGGAAAATATTTGCATTAAAATTCCAATACTCAATATATACTGATAACAAAAGATGAATACAAGTCACATTTGACTTCTGCAAATACAGGAGGTGCTCAAAGCAGTTACCATCAGCATCCAAACACTTCTGATTATGGCAAACATCTCTTAGCCTCTTTTAAAATTTGTATACATTTTTTGGTACCCTGGTATATATTTTCAGTTGATGATATATTGCTGCTGTGCATGAACAATTTTGGCTCTGAATCAAATAACACCCAGTTAATGATAGGTATATCAGGCAGAACAGTCACCTGATAATACCATGGTTAGACATTCAGTCTCTTCCAAGATTCAGTAGCAAATAAGATGCTGTTTCTCCACTTTAAATCTCTCTAATTTTCATTTTTATACTTTTGAATTTTTTGCTGAAAACTTCCAACTAATGATCTGTAATTTTAAACATTTTTATTATAGTCTCTCCAATTTTGATGACTGTTACTTAGCTTTGGACATTTAGAATTTGAGAATAATGAGATTTCAAAGTACAAATGTTCCAAGGTTATTGAATATATATATTTAATATTGTAAATAGAAATGAATAGGACCTATAAATTATTGAGGTATCTATATGGAGATGCTATGTGAGGCCACAGGGAGGAATTAGATCTCTTAGAAAAAGCATGGGGAATGAGAAAGAGACCATAGGATATAATTTTGAAAACACCAACATTAATGTTCAAGGAGAAAAGGTTAAAAAAAACAAAAAATAATCAGGAGAGTGTAAAATTTTACTAACATTTAGAAAATAAAATATGCAAACACACATTTATATATTTTTAGCTATATTATGGAAATGTGGGGTAAAGGCAGAATTAACTACATAAGTAGAGTGCATGCAGGTGAAGTTTGGGCTTCTAAGTGGCCCTTATGCCCCCTGGTAATGGACTAGGTAGGTACCCTTTGTGTTGTCACACTCTCCCCAACATCTCCCTTCTTGCTACTCTAGCAGTGTCCAGCGACTGCCAATCCCTCACTTGTGTTAATGTGACTAATGTTCAGGACCCACGTATGTGTGAGAATATGTGATATTCAGTTCTTTGTTTCTGTAATAGTTCACTTAGTATTATGATCTCCAATTCCATCCCATTTGCTGCGAAGTCCATGATTCTATTCATCTTTATAACTCCAACATGTATATGTACCAAATATTCTTCATCCAGTTCACTTTCCATGGGCAGTAGGATTGGTTCTATGCTTTGGCTATTGTGAATAAGGTGGCAATTAACTTGCACGTGCAGGTGTCTTTTTTGTAGAACAACTGTGTTCCTCCAGGTATATTCCCAGGAAAAGGATTGTTGGATCATATTTAAGGTTAATTTTTAGTTATTTTAGAAATTGTTACACTGCTTTCCATAAAGATTGAACTAGCTTGCATTCCCATCAACAGTGTAGAAGTGTTCCTTTTTCTCCACACCTGTGCCAGTATCTGTTGTTTTTTGAGGTATTAATGATAACCATCTGTACAAGAGTTAGATAGTATCTCATTGTAATTTTGATTTGCATCTCTCTGATGATTAGTAAAGGTGAGTATTTTTTCATGTATCTGTTGGCCGCTTGTAAGTCATCTTTTGAAAAGTGTCTGTTCATGTCCTTTGTCGTCTTTTTTTTTTTTTTTTTTGAGTTGGAGTCTCACTCTGTCGCCCAGACTGGAGTGCAGTGGCCGCTTCCGGCCACCGCAGCCTCGACCTGCTGGGCTCCTGCGATCCTTCCTCCTCAGCCTTCCAAGTAGCTGGAATTACAGGCATGCGCTACCACGCCCGGCTGATTTTTTGATTTATTGTAGAGATGAGGTCTCGCTGCCCAGGCGGGTCTCGAACCCGCGGGCTCAGGCAATCCACTCACCTCAGCCTCCCAAAGGCGCGGGATTACAGGCTGAGCCACCGAGCCCGGCTCCTTTGTCGTCTTTTTAATGGGATTTGCTTTTTTCCTCTTTCTTTGTTTGAGTTCCTTGTGGATTGACGCTAGGCTTTTGTCAGATGCATAATTTGCAAATACTTTTTCTCATTCTTTGGGCTGTCTCTTTACTCTCTTGATGGTTTCTTTTACTGTGCAAAAGCTTTTCAGTTTGATGAAGTCTCAGTTTTCTAACCTAACTTTTATGGCATTTGCTTTTGGGGACTTGGTCAAGAATTTGTTGCCTACTCCAATGTGAGAAAATTGAATATTTTTTAAAGGAATAAATATTCAATCAACAATGTTAAACTGGAAAATAAGTCATGTAATTTTTAAATAACCTTTGGTGACAGTCACCGTTTTGAAAACTAATATGCCGGGCTCGGTGGCTCAGCCAGTAATCCCGTGCCTTTGGGAGGCTGAGGTGAGCGGATTGCCTGAGCCCGCGGGGTCCAGACCCGCCTGGGCAGCGAGACCTCATCTCTACAGTAAACCAAAAGATCAGCCGGGCATGGTAGTGCACGCCTGTAGTTCCAGCTAACTTGGAAGACTGAGGCAGAAGGATCGCCGGAGCACAGCAGGTCGAGGCTGTGGTGGCCGGGAGCGGCCACTGCACTCCAGTCTGGGCGACAGAGTAAGACTCTAACTCAAAAAAAAAAAAAAAAAAAGAGAACTACTGCATTGGATTCAAATCCTGACTCTACCACTAATAATTACGCTATCTAATTAAGCTCAGTGTGTTTCTGGGTCAGTTCTCATCTCATAAAGTATTCAATTCAACTACATAACTAATTAGAACAATGGCTGGGACATGGGAAGCACTCAGTAACATGCTGTTATTATTAACATTGCCATTATTATCATCATTTTTGTTATTATTTATATTATTTTGTCTTGGCAAAAGCATTGCGTTGTGCTGATGGTGGGCAGAAAATTGGAGAATGAATGAAAGTTAAGCTAATGGCCGGGCTCGGTTCCTCAGCCTGTAATCCCGCGCCTTTGGGAGGCTGAGGTGAGCAGATTGCCTGAGTCCACGGGTTCGAGACCCGCCTGGGCAGCGAGACCTCATCTCTACAGTAAATCAAAAAATCAGCCGGGCGTGGTAGCGCATGCCTGTAGTTCCGGCTACTCGGAAGGCTGAGGCGGAAGGATCGCCGGAGCCCAGCAGGTCGAGGCTGCGGTGGCCGGGAGCGCCCACTGCACTCCAGTCTGGGCGACAGAGTGAGACTCCAACTCAAAAAAAAAAAAAAGAAAGAAAGTTAAGCTAATGGAAATAGAGTAAATCACATTTTTCACAATCAATTTCACGTTTGACTATAAATAGTGACAGATGAAATGGTTATCAAGTTAAAGACGTGTATTTCCATGTATGTTTCTTTAATTTGAAAGAAACTTGAACACATTTACGTGCTGAATGGAAATATTTAATAAAGGAAAGTTAAACCATGGAAAACAAAAGAATAATCAATAGCAAACAAATTCCTGGGAGCATAGAACAATTGCAAAATTAAATAGTGAGTGAAGAGATTTGCTTGGGTATGAGGGAGGAAGCCTCTTTATTGAGCTACAATTGTGAAAGCATACATATTGACAGGTTAGACTGTGCGCAAATAGATTATTATTATTTTTGAACATTCTTTTTTTATTCTACTTATCAATATTTTTATTTTATTTACTCTTTAATATATATTTACCTAGTCAATTTGATTCTTCAACTCACTTATTTAACAAATGCTTCCTGAGTAATTACTATTTGTCCAGCATGATGTTGGTAAATGGACATATATAAAAACCATGAAAACTACGAAATTTATGGAGAAGACAAACTAGTTGTAAGGAAGCATATAAAGAGAAATTTATGAGATATGTTGAGAGAAGAGAGAAAAAAATGCAGTGTTGTGGGAGTCTAGAATAGATTGGGTGGGCTGGTGAGTAGGTTGAAGGACAGGAGTGAAAAGAAAGGTTCTTATTCTTAGTTTATAAACCAAGAAAATGCAAAATGCCTTTAAGTTTGGAAACTGACTCTGATTTTCCAACAGTGTTCCTTGGATTAATTTTGGATCTTCACAAGTTGCTATGAAAAAAGAGTAGAAAATTATATAGCAGAACGCAGTCCTCTGATCCATTCAGAGCAAGTCTACTTTTTCGTAAATGGGATCCTGTGTAAGATTTTTATGTAACAGATATTTTTGTTATTTAATTAAAAACACATTTAACACTTCTACCTTAGTTTTTTGGTTTTTTTTTTTAAGGAAAATCTGATGGCAAAGCATTCATTAAAATACTCTGCAAAGAAATTTAAAAAGAGATTAAGTGATTATTGCTAGTTTCAAATAATGCACATAATTACTTCTTATGACACAGATAATAAAATTTTTTTCTTTACATAGAATGCAGAAATTTTAGGAGAACTGAGACAGAGAGTGGAAGATAGGTTCTTCAACGTGCTTAATTGTTTCAATGATGTTAGCCATTTAAAATGAACTATATTGAACATGCATATGAGAAGAAGTGAGGAAATACAATTCTTGAATCATATTTAAGCTATAAAATGTTTTAGAGCTTTAGCATTCTTTCTAAAAACACTTTTAAACAAAGAATGCAAATTACATCTGGAAAATTATTACACTGAAATACTGTTTGCATGTTTTTAAAGAGACAAAAATAAAGTAAATGTGCTAACCAGAAAATAGTGCTAGCAACAATCTCAAGAAGAAAAAATATGATATGCAGAAAAATGTGATAATTAGGATTGTGAGTCATTATAATGTTAAAATTGAAAATTGAATCATATTAAAGTTATTAAAGTCAAAAGTTATGGTTTCTTAGTAACATTATCCAAGTCATATTACCCATATGTACTATTTTCTCTTCCTGTTTGGTTTATTTTGCCTCTGGTCTTCAGCCATTAACGCAAAATGAATTAAAATTATATTGTTCTGTTTTTCAAAGATTGCTTTTTTGCCTCTTCATTAAAAAATGAGATTATAAAAATCTCTGCCAGACAGCTAGCTCATCTTTCAGTTTCTCAAATGCATGTGTTCTAGACATACAATGTATAAAAACTACATTTGGAGGCAAGTATTTTCAATAGGTATCTCATTTTTTAAACTATATTTAGAATATGCAAAATTCCAGGAATGGTAAGCTAAAGCAGTTAAAAAACAGATGGATTTTATCATCCTTTTCACATTAGGAAAGACACCAAAATTGTTTCATTTGTGCATCATGTTAACAGACAAAAAAGCAAACAAGAAAACAAACAACTTTTTTTTTTTTCTACCTGGGCTTAGTCCCATTCTAGCACAATGCTTTTGTTTGTTTGTTTGTTTGTTTTTAATTTTTTTTTTAGGATAAGAATAATTGTAATCTTAGTAGCTCAGGAAGAGTTTACTTCCTCAGTTGTTAAACTCTTATGAGGCTAAAAAGTGAATTTGACAATGCTTAGGAAATAAAATTATCCAATTTCTACTCAAGTGTCTCTGTGGTGCTCTGTGAATGGGCAAATGGCCAGTTCTACACACAGCAACAGTCTTCTTCTGGCATGAGCTGTCATGATCCTCCTTTGTTATGTGTTTGATGGAGCAGCATTGGTAGGAGCTCATAATAGCTCATCTGATTTTACCATTTCCTATGAATAATCTAGTAAAGAGTCTTATCACTCAATCTCTTGAAGCTATAGGAAAGATAAAAGAACGGACACGCGAATGGAATATAAGAGAAAGAAGGAAGAAATAGCAAAATGAAGAAGGGAAGTGGACTAGTGATCATTATACTGAGGCACCTGTTTGAATTTTCCTTTTTGTTTCTCAGTGATCTGACGTCAAAGAAACAGGTTATGTATATGTCTGACTAAATTTATCTGATGATGTGATCTGTTTCATTAACTATTGGATTTGGTGTGAGAAAAAAATCAATAAAAAGATTTTAACTGATCAGATATTTGCTGAAATTGGTCAATTCGTTAAAAATGGCCCATTGGGCGGATCAGTGGCATGACAACCACAACTAGTGGGGCAATTAAAGGAGCAATTGGCTGGTTATTTTATATATATGAAGACAATCATTCACTTGAATTTTATTTACTCCTCCTTTTCCTGCACAATTCACCAGACCTGGTTGGTTATTTTCTTAACAGATAGGCATAGACATAGTCTCTGCCAGGTTTGCTTTAGGATCAAATTTTAGATATTAGTGAGTAAAGAAAAACCTATTCATTGAACACTCATGAGTGCTATGAAAAGGGGCTAAAGATTTTAGGAAATATGATTAGTCAACAAATTAGTCATGGCCATGCTCCCTATTATTCCAAAGGGGGTATAAAACAGTTACACACAAATAAAAACCAAGAACACTGCAAGGAAGAAATAATAATGAAATTTAAATTTAGAGAAAATATTAGTGATCTGGTAATTAAGTTACAGTCAAATGTAGGCATTCCATACAAAATAGTCTAGACCTGATCATCAAGCATGTGCAGATTTATAAATCATAAATTATAGACCAACTTATAAATCAACACATTAATAGAAAGAAGGTAGCTGAGAATAAAAGCACAAAGGATAAGAAACTCATCCTACCATTTATAAAATTTGTGACCTTGTGATGTGAACAATATCCACAATATAAAATATTTAAGAATTTTTTATTTTCCAAATAAAGTGTCAACTGGGTGACATCAGAAAAAATATAAATTGATACAAAAGTATTTTTGTGGACTAATTGAAAAAAAACTTCTAAATTTGAAAATTTCTACTCTACTGATTGATTTTTGGAAATTTGATCATTTAATTAATCATTGGAAAACTGCTTTCTATCTTATTATTATTAGATGATTCATTCTTGCTGTATTTTTCCACATACCAGGAACATACTACATTCTGAGGTGTTTGGTTTTTCTTAAGCTAAAAGATTCCTCTCTATTTCTTCTAATTTATGGTCTCAGTTCTATTCCTTTATATATATGTGTGTGTATAATTTTAAAGTTGTGGGGTACAGTTAAGGGATAGGTATACAAATATTCATTGTGCAGGTACCCTTGTCGATGAGGTGTGCCCCTCTTTCCCCAGACAGATATTGACTACCGTTAATCCCACCTCCCTTCCCCTCCCTGTCCCCCCATAGTTTCCCACCACTGTCAATCCTTCTCTTATAGTATTATGGTAGTTGTTCAAGGTCCACTTATGAGTGAGAACATGTGATGCTCAGATCTTTGTTTCTGTGAGAGATCAGTCAGTATTATAAACTTTAATTCCATCCAGGTTGCTGCGAAATTCATGATTTTGTTCTTGTTTTTGGCGATGCCTTAAAGCTCTAAAAATTGTCCTTCCATTTGACCCCACAATCCCCCTACTGGGAATATACCCTGAAGAACTCAAATCACTCAGTTCTATTCCTAATGATGGGGTGGTGGTAACTACATCTGTCTGTGCCCTCATATAGCATCTAATCTACAGAATAGAATATATGCAATGACTTTATGAAGAATCAAGTAGTGTTTTAGAAATTTAAGTGAAGCTGGGCTCGGTGGCTCAGCCTGTAATCCTGCACCTTTGGGAGGCTGAGTGAGTGGATGGCTTGAGCCCGCGGGTTCGAGACCCACCTGGGCAGCGAGATCTTATCTCTACAATAAATCAAAAAATCAGCCCGGCGTGGTAGCGCATGCCTGTAATTCCAGCTACTTGGAAGGCTGAGGCGCAAGGATCGCCGGAGCCCAGCAGTTCGAGGCTGCGGTGGCCGGGAGTGGCCACTGCACTCCAATCTGGGTGACAGACCGAGACGCCAAATCAAAAAAAAGAAAAAAAAGAAAAGAAAGAAATTTATGTGGATTTTTGGCTGCAAAAATGTTTTGTGGGAGATCGTGTACATATTATTGGAGGGTACCTGGGATACCACATGTCTAGGAATGCATAGGACCACCATATAAAAGGAAAAAATTACCAGTCCCTACAAGAACTTTTGAAGTTTTGCCAGTCATTCATACAAAATGGAGTGAGAAGACTATTTATATTACTTGAATCAAGAACCAATGTATCTTTTATATATGACACATATTTTTTGCACTGTTTTAGTTTACACTGAATTTTCCAGAAAAACAACTACAAGGTAAATTTAAAGAACGTCATACTTTGTTGCTTGGAATTTTACCAGAAAACAATCATATAATACACAGCTAAACAATGTCACTCTTGTGTTTGTGAAAATATTTCCAAGCTTCACTTTTCTATATTTGTTGTTACCAAATTCATATTTATTGTGTCAGTGTCATCTTCTGAAAACTCTATTATATCTCATATATTTCTATGCTTTTTAAAATTTGTAAATGTATTGAGATTTTAAAAATTGAAAATGGAGATAGAAACCTGCAGCTTATTTATGTCTCACTAGTTAGAAATATTCTCTGATAATTGTTTCCAAAAATAGCTACTGTATTTTAATCATTTATAAAATAAGATGAAGATCACTCTGTTTATCCCCCTGTGTATATTGACTTAATGATGCCTGTAAGACCTAGATTTCAAGCAATGTGAAGAAAGAGTCAGATGGAGGAAGTATGGGCACAGTGCCTCCAATTTTTCTTTAGTGGAACAACATTCATTAAAAATTTAATTTAATTAACTTTAAGAATTTATGAGAATTAGATACTAGTTATGAAATGTGAATCAGCCATCGTAGTTCTCAATTTGGAGCTTTACCATCAATCCATTAAGATCGTTGATTCTTTTGTATTCACAAGTAAAAAGAGCTGTGCCTGACTTAAATTAGCTTTCTCTTTGCTTTGAAAAATAACAAAACCCAGAATGTAGTGTTCAAATAAAATTGACCCCATGAAAATCTCCTAAGGTTTGTCAGGAAACATTTTTAGCCACTTTCAACAGGATTCAACTGCCCCTCTTACAGGTCCTTTTATATAATAATCAATATATGCATAGAGAATTGGTACCAATTCTCTTATTTCAAGCCAGTAAGGAAAACAGATCAATAAATCATGAACTTTCTTTGCTTCTTCTTTCAACTTTAACAAAACAATTATTCCAACAACTAAGCCAACAGCCAATATTGTGATAAAACTGTTTCTAAGTTCAGAATGTTCTGAGATTGAGACAGACCCCAGAGTTTATTTATTTCTAAGTACTAAGTGAGAAATATATTATAACCGGTATTCTTGCACTTCCTTCTAATATCAGGGAATGATGCATTTTTTCCATCAAAAAACATTATGATAAATAGCAGGTGAAAATAAGGAATTTGCATCATTCATTTCTTCTTTAGAGACTGTGTATAGTAATAGAAATCTTATTAATTGTATTGTTTATAATCTAGATAAGCCAGTAGAATTTAGTAAACATGATTAATTACTATAGCTCATGAATCTGGTTTATGAATATGGAAAAATTTCCCTATTATAAAGGGTAATGCAAATACATATGATATAGCTTGCTTTCAACAATGCTTAACCATATTGAGAAAACCATTTCTTTTCTTTGAGATTCACTCGGGCTAAACATAATAGGTGGTATTTGATTAAATTGTCTAAATTTGTTTCCCCTTTAATAAACTATTAAAGTCTCTGTGCAGGCTGAAATTCAGCTAAGTTCAATTTGGTTGATTCTTGATTAGTTGATTAAAACTTCTAGATTGAATGAATTGATATTTGTTGTATCTTTCTTTTGGAGAAAGACATACAAAGATTAATTATCAAGTAAGCAAGAGACATAAAAGTTGGACAGATGGTTAACATAAGGCATATGAAAAATATGACTTTATGTGACCTCTCCATCAAAACCATAATTGAGCAACATATGAATAACCAGTGATGAATTTCTAAGTATGATAAAGGAAGACCTAGATAAAAGAAACTGATTCATAAAAGGACTAGAGATTTTAGTAGATAACAAGACCAATACTCATTAACAGGTGACGTTTAAAAGATCAAAGAAAGGTCTTGGGTATACTTGTGAATATACCACATCTGCGTTAACATAAACAATATAACATTCCCTCTGCTAAAAAAGATAATTTCTAAAATAGGCTTATCATAGGGTGTCAGAGTTATAGGGGAACTTGAATAAAAACTGGAGTAGTAGGTGATCAATGTTATGAAAAATACAGACATGTTGATGAATTTTAGCTCAATGTTATGTCAAACTTTTTACTTGTTTACATTTTCTTGTAATAAAATATATTAACTTGTGAAGTAGTTAACAATTTTTGTTGTAAAATAATATTAACACCTTGTTAGCAATGCTTAAAAAGAAAAACAATTCTCATATAAGCAAAAAGTTGGAGTAGGGGACCAATGAAATGCTTCCAAATCTGATTCTATGTGAAACTAAGCTAAAGATAAATGCTTATAGAATCTAGGATAATGAAAATGAAATTGCCCTCTGTATGAGTATTGTGTACTGTAAATAATCATTTCTTATCCAGTATCCTGGCCACTTGGGAACATAGCCTGAGTTAGAAAACAATACTTTTGTTGAACCCATACTATAAGTGGCCTGATTTATCACCTCCCCACTATTTGTTTCATAGAACATGTTGAGCAGAAGTGAGGCTAGGTACACGTTTCTTACTCATTTTTTAAGAATTTCATTCTATTGGTACCCTAGTGTAGGAAACTAATATCATTAGAGAAGAAAAAAAATGCTCTATTTTTCTTCAAGTCTAGGCAAGTCCTAGTATTTTCCCTGGCTGAAAGTAATGTCATACTCTCAATCATCTAGTGGATAATATTGAGAAGATTTTGCTTAAAACTGTGAGTTTTAGAAATGTATTGGGATTTGGGGGTTTTTTTTTCCATTTTGGGGGTAGAATCTAGAGAATATTTTCATCTGTTCTGCTTACATATTTTCCTTCTATTAAAATATCCATATTATTTGTTTAAGTTCCCAACTCTATGAAAAGGATTATGCAAATGAATATGTGACCTATTTATAGTAGAAAGTAGTCCCTTATGGTTTAGTCCCTCTTACAATTCACTGACATAATAAAAAAAAAAAAATCCTTGCAGGAAATGTGATGCTGACTCACCTTTCAGAATAATCTATAAACAGACAAACTTGTTTTCTTCGTGTGGCAATAATATTTTGATAAAAATCTCCTTTTGTCAAAACACAAGCCAGTTTTTGTAAACCTGTGTATATGTGTTTTGTTTTATTGATGTTTTACATATGGAAATGACCTAGATTTTTTAAAAATTTCTCTGATTTTAGTTTTCTTGCTAACTTCACATTAAGCAAACAAATTAGTTAAATGCAAAGTAATACTATTAGAGGAAATGTTTCAAGAATGTCTGTGAAATTGCATTTTAATACCCATTAGACATGGTTCCTTTTCTCGATAGCCCTCTCTCTGTCATTGAAAATGAAAATCTGCAGCATTAAGCAACAAACATATTGGAAATAAAGCTTGACTTTCAATCACTGAGCTAACTCTACCTCAAATAAACAACAGAACACAATTAAAGAGAAGTAAACTCTTCAGCTTGACCTACTAACTATTTCAGTGCTTTTCTTTGTATTTTGAAAGTTTCGGTAAGGAACATAAGATTTGAGCTGAACCTGATTTGGGGAATCTGGATAAAGTGGCTGACCAGAAAATGTTAAGGGGCTACAGAGAAGTAGTAGTCTCTGGGAGATGAAAGGGATGGAGAGACAAGTTAGTAGGAAAACCTTTCCCTACATGCAGGAACATAAGCAGAAATGGAAAAGCCTGCCTTGCTGTGTAAAGTAGCTTGGTGTAGAATCGCCATCTCAGCAACCCAGTACAAAGTTGCCTTCCCTTAGAGACCTTTGCATGCGCCCAGCTCCAAAAAAGCACTGTTAACTAACAGCAAGAACCCTGATCAGACAAATGTGAAGCATGTTCACTGTGTACAAATTATCAGCTTGTCTGAGTCTGGTGAGACAAAACACATTCACAAGTTATAGGAAGCAGATTTATTTCTTATAGATAAATAGCAAAGGACAACAGAAGGCTAGGATTCCCCAGGCTAACAAAAACTGCCCAGGATGGATGGAGTCTCTACTGTGCATGCCCCAATTACACCACAGTTGAGGGACCCTGCAAGGGAGTCCACTAAGAATTATATACCTCAGGGTCACGTGAAACACGGGACTACAGTGCTGAAGGACATTCTGCATCTGGGTCGTTTCAGACACTTCCTCCTTATTTTAGAATGTTATATTCGTAGAACACTCTAGTTATTCTTGAGACCTACAAGCAAAAAAGGAGAGGGGAAATAGGTTTGCCCAAGGCCACCCAGAGAACTGTCCTGTAACAAGGAAGCATCATTTTGTAGGTAGCAGAATGACCCCTAACTAGCTCCAGAAAGACTCATGGGTCCTTTTAGCAATTTTGTCATAATACAACAAAATGGGTTTGTGGTAGTGCAACCCCATGGCAATCCAGAAGGCAAAAACTTATTAACATATGCACAATTATCTCTAGGAAATAATGAATTTATAATTATCCATTCTCATGGTTTTATATGCATTCTGCATTTGATATAGAGGGCACAGAGAAAAGGTTCTCAGTATTTCATAATTGTACACAGTCATGACTATTTGGATGATCTTTCCATGACTCAGTTCATTCTGCTTCAGAAAGGCTCCTCTGATGAACAAATTATCAGTTCAATTGAGAAACGTGGGTAAAACTCAAACAGAATTTGTCAAAAATGTATTCCTAGTGGCACAGAGTCTCTGTAGAGAAGATATATTCTATATAGCACACAGAGATTGAGACTTACCCAGTTGAGTGTAAACTGCCTACAACTGGATAATTTCTTTGGGAAATGTTTTGTTGTTGTTTTTTGTTGTTGTTTTGCTTTGTTTTGATTTGTTTTTGTTTTCACAGATGTTGAACAGGACATCAGCAACTATTTATAAAAGCCAGTCTAAAAAAAATAAAACTGTGGGGGTAATCTTTCTCAGATTTAAAGAGACGCCTAAAACACACTTGACTGGGTAATTAAAATGATTTATTCATGTGACCAACCCTATGCACAAAACACCCAAAAGATGGTAAATTATCTGGGAGAGACTATTTTATAATGTTTAAAGCTTATGCTAGATATGATATAGTGCCAAAACTACAGATATTTTTCAGATGTTTAGATGCCTATATAACAAGAATTTTAAAATGGTATTGAACAATATTATGGGACTATTTTAAGAATGACTACCTCTGTAAGAAAGGTTAAGAGGAACTTTGGAAATATATATCAGTGTTTCAATGAGCAGCTGCATGCTCACAAGCATTTTGGAAGTGGGGATCTGCATATTAAATTACTAAACTCCCACAGTTAAGCAGGAGACACATCTAAGATAAGCATATTGATTCTGGAAACACTAAGACAGCAAGCAGGAGAGAAGAGGGGACTATTACAACAACCAGCATATCAGACTCCATCAGAGAAAATGTTAACAGGAGCTGTCTCTTACTTGATGTAGTAGTAAAAGCACGGCCTTCCAAAGACAGTAGGTCCAGGCACAAATCCTGTGGAAGAACAGGCAGAAGGTAGGAGCTTGATCCCTAGGCCATCCTCTTCCAAGCTATAGTTACACAAGCTGTAGAGGTGGTGATAAAAAAAAAATGCAATGAAAAATCTTATGCTACTTTAGGAGGTGAATGTAAGTCAGATAAAGTTTTTCCAACTGATGGAAGATAGAGGCAAGGATAAAACAGGGCAAAAACAAAATTTTTGCTCTTATGTGTAGCTTGGTTTTATGGTCTGGCTGGTTGTGATTCTCAGATAAGTAGGTTCATTGTCAGGGCCATAGAGAAAATTTAATCTTGAAAGTTATTTGATTAGAGCTTCAAAATTTAATGTTACAGAAAATTTGCAGTGATTATGTCAAGATATATTGTACTTATTGCTAGACATGATTATTCAGGGACATATATGTAGTATATATACTAATCTTCTTTGCTTTCTAGTTGCCTTGAGGTTAGCCCAATTGCCCCTGATTTATCTAGGTACACAGTATCGACAATGTTTAAGCATCATGAACCTGTTGCCTAATGATAATAAAAAAGCATGTAACTGTATACTACTAGATGTCAATTTTACTACTAAACTTTGATTTTGACAATCATACATACACCTTCAACATACATATATATAGCCTTCGGTGACTAAGTTTCTATTAGAACCCACCCACCAGACAAGATCCTTGAATTTCAGAGATTGAAAGTGTCAAAAAAGGAGGGTCTCCCTATCACCCAGTCCAGGAGTGAACAAGGTGAAGGTGCATGACACTTCTAAATGAAGAATATAGCCTTGTACATTAGTTAGCTTAGTGCTACCCATGGTCACAGATAAGCCCCAATATATTAGTGTTTTAACAGATAAAATTTATTTCTTATTCTTATGAAGTCCAAAACGGAGTTACATAATAGAACTGGTTTATAGCAGATTACAAAAATTAAGTAAATTTTCAAAAATGGTGAGAACCAATTTTTAATCACAATCATTATTAAAAAATATATTATACACTTACAGTAAATTAATTACATCAAAAACAAAGCTAATTAATAATTAAAATTCATCATATTTTAATAATATTACTATTATCTCTGCTCTAGAGGTTATTAACTTCTATTGCATCTATATAGTAGACAGTCTACCAATGGGAGGACATGTACATCTCTTCCTAAATCTGCATTCAGTGCTGAGATCGAAGCATGCATATGATCCAATTTAAAAGGTATCAAAGACCATATATGTACTAAATATTTTTTCACATAATATCGGTCTCCATCTTTCTATCTTCTAAAACAAATTCCTTGCAATCTGCACCCCAGTGATTAGGTCTATATTATCATTTTCAGGTTTGAGTTCACAATACAGCATTTTAACTCATTTACATATTAGGGTAACACCAGGTACAATAACCCCAAGACTTCAGTGACTTAATAAGTTTGAATTTTATTTCTGGCTCACATAAATCCACAAATGAGTGTTGTTATTCTTCTCCAAGTGACTCCTTTCTGTTTGTTTGTCGTTTTTTTTTTTGAGTTGGAGTTTCACTCTGTTGCTCAGACGGGAGTGCAGTGGCCGCTCCCGGCCACTGCAGCCTTGACTTGCTGGGCTCCGGCGATCCTTCCGCCTCAGCCTTCCAAGTAGCTGGAACTACAGGCGTGCGCTACCACGCCTGGCTAATTTTTTATTTATTGTAGAGAGGAGGTCTCACCAAGTTGCCCAGGTGGGTCTCGAACCCTCGGGCTCAGGCAATCCACTCACCTCAGCCTCCCAAAGTGCTGAGATTACAGGCTGAGCCACCGAGCCCAGCTCAAGTGACTCCTTTCATCCTCATGCTCAATCATCTTGAGACCTGGCTTCCAAATTTCCACCAGGGGCCCATCATATGCAGCCAGAATAGGAAAAAAGCAAAGGGGATTGAAAGGTACCTATAGAAACCTAGAAGAAACTTAGCTTATTCTTAGTTTAGTCTTTTTGCCTCAGCATAACCATTAGAAAGCTTTCAGACATTCTACTAGAAAACAAGCAGCAGCCTATTCCATCCCCCCTCAGCAAATCCCCTTCAGATGCAAGACCAGGACAACCCAACCATTCATGGTTAGCATAATAATCTCTAGTAAACTTTTAGGTTCCTTGTCAAGGCCAAAGACCAAAGATTATCCTTTGGCTGGCCAAAGTCATAAAAGTAATAATAAGACCAGCTTTGATCAAGGAGTTTGTGAGCTGCAAATGTCTGAGTTTGTGAATTGCAAATGTCTAACAAGTCTCTTGCAGAAACCACCCCCCCAGGGTTAACCTAATCAGCCCTTTGTGACCTACTTGACACAAATAAACCCCACCATGGCAGCAATCATGTGACTAACCCACCCATCTGCCTGCTGTCCATCACCTGACTTCAGTACCTGCGTTTCCCTACTGCTTTGTGATGATGTGGAGCAGACCACCACCCAATTATCTTAATGATCTTCCCCCATCTAGGGAAATGGTTAAAAGGACTCAACAACAAGCAACCAGCAGCCATTACCTTGCTAGACTCTGGTGTGGCCATGTGCTCTTTGAGCTATGGTTGTCGCCACGCTTCCTGGCTTTGGTACCCTCCCCCACCTTGGAGAGGTAAATCTTCTCTCCCTTCTCTTTCTCTAATTTACTTTTAAATAAACTTTTCTTTCTCTGTCTCTCTGTGTGTTGCAATTCTTTGCATTTACTCAGATCTCTGGGTTGCCAGCGTGGCACCTCTGGCTTGCTGGCTCCAGCGGTGCTGCACCTCTCTGCACCTCTCCTCTCTCTCCATCCATCCACCCTATCCAGACCCTAACAGGGATCATGTGGAAATGATCTATGGGCCAGACCTGAGATGGCACACAGCACTTCTGTTGTCTTTCTGTTAACTAGAACATAATCATTCTCCACATGGATGCTGGGAAATAGAGACTGGTTGTGTGCATAGTCAAAAAACAACACAGTTCTAGTGATGAACAAGGAAATCTGTGCACACCCGCAGGTGTGTAAACTCAAAGTCACACCTGCTAAGTTTATTACCTTGAGTCTTTTAACCAGTATCTCACTGACATCACCTAAGCCAAGTCAATGGGCACTGCATATGTAAAGGCCATCCTCATTTCACACTAAGGAAATTGAGCCCAAAGAGGTGAAGTAACTCACAACAAAGGTGAACTGTCAGAGCCAAGGCAGAACTTGAGCTGATAAACATTTTAGTTAAAGTGATATCTACTCTACATCATCTTACCCTCCTCTCTCCTTACCCAAGGATACTGAAGGTAATTTTTTTTTTTAATTGGAGTCTCACTCTTGTCACCCACATTGAAGTGCAGTGGCATGCTCATGGCCACGGCCATCACAGCCTCAACCTGCTGAGCTTAGGCAATCCTTCCTCAGCCTTCCAAGTAGCTGAAACTACAGACTCACGCCACCATGCCTAGCTAGTTTTTTTTGGAAATTATTGTAGAGATGAGAGATCACCAAGTTGCTGAGGCTGGTCTCGAACCCCCTGACTCAGGCAATCCTCTCCCCTCAGCCTCCTGAAATGCTGTGATTACAGGCTGAGCCACCACACTCAGTCACTGAAGGTAATCTTAACCTATTCCTGGATTTTAACAGCTACCCTGGAATAATGGCTATTCTGTTTTTGGTTAAAATTCTCAAAGGTGGCTCAGGACTCCTTGAAATCTCTCTTCCAGCAGGAAAAGCTCTCAAGACCTAAGACAATGTAGGGAGAAACCAGTAGAGACACCAAAAATTATTTAGTTATCTCTTTCCTGTAGATAGTATCCTACATTATAAAATTTTTACATTAATTTGTTTTGGATGGTATTACCAATGATAAAATGATATCTTTACATTGAGTTAAATTTGCTTCCATTTAATTTTTATACATTGTCTCCCAACTGAACTCTAGGGAAGACTATTGAAAGTATTCTTCATTCAAGTTTCAAAGTTTTCAAATGGTCATCACATCCTAATCTTTTTTTCTACACGAAATAATTTTAGAAGTTTTACCTCTGTGTTCTGGATCCTTTATCCTCCTCAATACCCTCTGAACATATGGTACCTAGAAAGTAATTTAATTTCCCAGGTTTGCTCTGAGCAATAGATCAGGAGTGTTCTCCAATATGGAATGTATAAACTCCTTTATTTACTATTCTCCCATTGTTTTTCCCTCCAGAAAATAATTGCTCTTTTTTATAGGATTATTATTACTATTTCAACATTGTAATAATACAATATTTCAACCTTTCTCATTATATATTTTGTCCCCAATACTGTCTTCTTTTCACTATCTGTACACCATCATTCACAGTAATGAGTTCTATTTTTACTCATGTAGTTATTAAATCAGCTCTTGTTGTCTCTAAGTTTGCATTTCAATCATAATTCCCTATCCTCAATACTCCAAGTAAATTCCATTTGTGCATCGTAATCAGTATGCATTTAATATTTCTTTGGTTTTCACCACTATCAGTTAACCATAATTTTAACTAACTAGTACTTCCTTAATTAAAAAGTACAAGAAAAGAATTTTTCTTAATCTTTAGTAACATCAATATCAGCATATTTGATTATGAATAACAATATATTTAAAAATAGAGATGACTTCCTGATTTAATACTCAATTCAATTTCCTCTCTAGACCCAGGAGGGAGTTATTTAAGAGATCCCAATTAGGAATGATTTGAATTAATTGAAGCAACATAATGTACACACTGCATTGCATTCCCAATTAAGTTAGAAAGAGATAGGAGATATTCTGCTGACAACGTGTCTTTATTGGGCTAATCGTCATTATTTACGTATCATCAATTCTTTATCTAACATCAAGTATTTTGTTTCTTCAGAAAACACATATGCATTATTAAGAAACAAAAATATGAATGAATAATTGATTTAGTAAATAGGAATATGATTGGTAAATACAGCATAAACTGGTGAATACTCAAGAACCTGAATCTTTGCTTCAGTATGTATGTATGAATTAGATGTCAACACAATGTATGATTTAAATGATCCCCTGGGGCCCACCCTGACCTCAGATAAGAGCTAAATGTAATGGCCTTGATTAATCTCCGTTTGATACTAAAGTTAAAATGTACCATGGAGCAGAGCAAATAGAGGTTCTTACAGCGTTTAGAATATTCATACAATTAAATTATTTTCAGGGGAAAAAAGCTTTCATAATGACATTTTTGAATATTGAATATTCTTTTAGTAATATAATTATTGTCTCTTAATCTTAAAAAGATTATGAATAGGATTATGATTACTATTTCAAAAGATTAGCTTAAAAGTTTAGCTCCAAACTGTTGAAATATTTTTAAATATCGTTTTTATTATATTTAGTCTCAAGTTTTGCTGTTTAATTTTTTTGTGTAATACAAACAAACAAACATGATTTGAATTCACAACATCATTGCTTTGAATCCCAGATCTAGTTATTCCTGTGTGACAATGTATAGGCCATTTTGCTTGCATGATTTTCAACTTACTCAGGCAATCATCTAAGAAAACATTTTTCTCAACAAATGTTATTTGCTTAGTAAATTCGTGTGTATGTGTTCATGTGCGTGTGTGCAGAGATGTACTAGGAAGAAAGAGCTTGTTATTTTGTTTGAGAGCAATAAGTTCTTCCATGGCATGTTCTTTGCACAAAGGCAAATCCCTATACATAAGTGGTAGAACACTTTAAAAAGACACTGGTTTTGTAGGATAATTGTTAGCAAATAATTTAATTTAGTAATATGTACTTACTTCATGTATATAGAATTTGACTAATTCCTCTTCTACATGACCTCTCTGATTGAAGTTAATTCCAAATTCTGAGACAATTGTTAAATTGTAACTAATACAATGTTAACTCAAGAAATTAAAACCAAAAATCAATATATATTTTTTCCAAAAATATATCTAGAAAGCCAAATTCGCAGTTTGATCCTCCCATCAATTCACCAATTGACCAGATGTGGTTGGCAGTTATGTAGGCCTAGATATAATTGAAGCTGGATACAGTCTTGTTTTTAAAGCAAAGTCTTCCTGTATCCCAAAAGCTATTATAGTTTCATTCAAGTAGTTTTGTGAAGCAAGTACCCAGACTAATGAAGTCTAATTTTCTGAGGATTAAAGAAGAGAAGTGATAAGATATCGCTGATATTAGGTAAAGAAATTCTGAAGACAGCACATTTATCCTGTTAAATTACTCATAAACACATGAGCACATGGTTGCAGGCCAGGAGAGCCACTGACATTTTCTTCCTTTGGGAGCGATGGAAGTGTGGGGAATTCAAGAGCCCACCCTGTCATCTTAAAGCCTTTCAAGAAAACACTCTGAGGCGGGGTTTGGTGGCTCAGCCTTCATCCCAGCACTTTGGAAGACAGAGGCCAGTGGATTGCCTGAACCTGCCTGTCCGAGACCAACCTGGGTAATTGGCGAGACCTCATCTCTATAATAATAATAAAAAAAATTAGCCGGATTCGGTAGTGCGCACCTGTAGTTCTGGCTACTAGGAAGGCTGAGGCAGAAGGATCGTCAGAGCCCAGCAGGTCGATGCTGGGGTGACCTTGAGTATGCCACTGCTCTCCAGACTGGGCGAAGGAGTGAGACTCCAACTCAAAACAAACAACAAACAGACTAACTAAAAAGAAAAGAAAACACTCCATAGGTGCTCTCACTTCAAGATAAAGTTAAACTAACATCATAGGTCAATACTTGCCAGCCAAGAAATGTAAAGAAAACTTACAATTATCACTAATAGGAATCTACACCATTTTATAACCTAAAAAACAAACAAACTAAAGGAGAATGCTATTGTAGCATGGCTTAACATTGCATCCATTTTGAACAAATGGACAATATATGAATATAAGTGTCTATAACCTAAAAGAAAAGCACATTCACAAATTAATAGTATCAGAAGTATCAGTAGAAAATTAGTTGTCAGTTTACAAGAAATATCAGTTGTTTCAGAGAAGGTCATATGTTATAATCAGTTTAAAAAAGAACATTATTGCTATCATAAACCATTAAAGGTGGCTCATAACCAGGGGGGAAAAATCCTTTAAAATCCCTCACTGCTACAATTCACAAGCCATTTCTACAATTCACAACTCGTTTGTTAGTCTTAACCGCCCTCAGCTTTGCCTTGGGCCATTAACTAACAAACCAATCATTAACTGCTAGTAATGACCATTTTCCCAAAGATTATTGCTTAATTGAACTCTTGTGCAGTACCCATTATTTTCTGCAATGTCAAAATAACTATGCATTACTACATTTTTCTGTAATAAAAGCACCTCCTGAAATAAACAATATGAATGTCAGAGAATTAAATTGTTCATTGTACACACTATTTAAAATACATTACTTTAATGAACAATTTTGATGTTTCAAGGGAATGTTCTCATTTTTTCATTCTCCTGAGCATATCCATCATGTAACTTAGATGCAGAATTAATGTGTATTTTTCTTCAGTAATATACACAATGTCAAGACATTTATATTAGTAAACTGTGTTATATATTCATCTGGGTAAGGCGCGTTCGATTATTAGCATTCTGCTCCTGAGAAACAAGGCAGGGTTGCTTGTCTGTTGCCATGGAAATAAATTAGGAAGGATAACCAGCCTACTTATCAATTTTTATTAATGCAATCAGCCTACCTGCTTAACCCATAAGTAACAATACCACATCTAAACTAAGCCAATAAAGCACTGTAACTCTAGGGGTGCCAGTTAAAGTAAATAGGATAGAAAATTGCTGAAATAAAAAGTCTGAGTTACGTGTCACAGTTCTGATGTGCCCCATTAATATTACAGGATGTTGCCATTGAGAGGGCTTTAATGGTGGAATTGCCATCAACTAACATTTATTGAGAGGAAGAGAGCCAACTGAGACAGGGAGTCAAAAGGGATATATTAAAGCACATTTGTCCTCCTACTGTGTTGAAGCATTTTATAGGTGTATGTGTTAAAATTCGTAACGAAAGGAATCCCAATCCAATGCTAGCCCAGTAAAGGTGAACAATATAGAATGTGTTTGATTGTGATTATTTAATATGTGCTGGAATAAAGTTTTCCTTTCTATGATCTAAGAAGAACAAAGCTTACTAAGCCAATCAATATCAAATTATAAGGTCAAAAAAATAGTTAACCTGTAAAATATAATATACTCACTTTTATGAACTCCAGATCCATATTTATTCATTACTGTAAGTCCATCTAGACTTAGAAATAATTGATGTTTTCTCCCTCTAATTCAGACTGACTTGAATCTTGGTGCTTACAGAAGATACAATACAAGTAAATATAAGTGTAAATGTGACTCGTAAATGTGTCTATCAAAAATGTTGCTTATTTTTGTTTCTTTTTACATATGGTTATGTTGTGATACAATGTAACATGTGATTTATTCATTTAATGTATAAAATTCATTTTTGTAGTATTTTCACAAATATGCACAATTCTCATTAAAGTTATTAAATATTTTCATCACCTCAAAAAGAAACTCCATACTCTTTAGTTAACATTGCCCTTCCCCCCAAACCTAAGCAAACACTAATATGGATTATGCTTTGCTACTCTGGACATTTCACATAAATGGAACCATATAATATGTATTATTTTGTGACTGACTTCTTTCACCTGGTATAATGTTTTCAACTTCATTCATTTTATATAGCATATGTCAGTGTTCCATTGTAGGGATATATCATATTTTGTACATCCATCCGTCAATTGATGACTATTTGGATTTTTTCATCTTTTGGTTATTATAAATAATGCTGCTATAAACATCCAAGAACAAGTTTTTTTATGTGGACATAAAGTTTTCACTTCTCCTATGTATATACCACCCTAATAGGTGGGAACTGCTATTCCACTGAAGTTTCAATTTGCATTTTCCTGATGACTAATGATATGCCATACTTTCAGATGCTTATTGACCTGTTGTATATTGTAACATGATAACCCCCAAATCTGAGAGGGCTTGTGCATAATGTTTACCTGTTCCAAAGAAGTCACCCAGGGGTACAGCAGGGAAAAAAATGTTGTTTCTTCAGACTTAAGGAGGCACTGATCACAGAAGGTCAGTGAAGAATCCTCAAGAATTTGCACCTCAGGGCAGTATAGCAAGCAATTTTATAACCAAGCAAAATAATCAGTCAAATTGTGATAAAATGCGTACAATTACATTGATTAAGAGTGACAGCTACATTGTTTTCAGCTTTGCCTGGTCACCTGCATCCCACGACTCATCACTGGGAATACACAAACCTGTCAGAGACCAGCCTTGGCCAGAGGCCACTCCCTGAGGGACCAGGAAACGTTCATGTCTGGACAATACCTCACATATATCTTCCATGGGAAAATTTCTCTTCTGATCTTTACTCATTTTTCAGTGGATTATTTGACTCTTTGTTGTTGAGTTATAAGAGTTTTTAATATATTGTAGATGATACTTTCTTATCATATATACAATTTGCAAATATTTTCTCCTATTTTGTGAGCTGTTTTCTCCCTTTCTTGATAATATCTGTTGAAACACAAGGTTTATTTTAAACTTTGATAAAGTCTAGCTTACCTATTTTTTCATCTGTTGCTCATGCCTTTGTTTCATTTCTAAGAATCCACTGCCAAGCCTAAGGTCATGAATATTTTCCATCTGTTTTCTTTTAAAAGTCTTATTGTTTAGCTCTTACATTTAGGTCATAGATTTAGTTGCAGTTAATTTTTGTATATGATATGTGGTAAGAATCCAACTTCATTATTTTGCATGTAACTGTTTAGTTTTCTTCTTATTATTACAATTTGGTTTTTTTGTTTGTTTTAGAAACAGTACCTTGCATGTTGCCTAGGCTGGTCTCAAACTCTTGGCCTTAAGTGATTCTCCTGTCTCATACTTCTGAAATGTTGGAATTCCAAGTATGAACAGCCACAACTGGCTAGTACCACTTGATGAAAGACTTTTTCTCTGTTAAGTAGTCTTGGTATGTTTTTAGTAAATTGTTTGAACATAGACATATGGGTTTATTTCTAACTCTCAGTTCTATTCCTTTGATCTATATGTCTATCCTCATGACATTACTACAATGTATTGACTACTGTTGCTATGTAGTAAATTTTGAAATTGGGAAATGAAAGTCATTCTATTTTATTCTTTCATAAATACTTTTGTTTATTCTGGGTTTCTTACAATTTCGCATAAATTTTAGAATCAGTTTGTCAATTTCTACAAAAAATTGTGTTGGGATTCTGACAGTGATTGGGTTGAATCTGCAAATCAAGTTGGGGAATATTGTCATTTTAACAATATTAAGTTTTATGATCCATGAACATTGGATATATTCTCTTTTATCTAGATTTCTTTAACTTCTTGAATGCTCTTTTGGAATTTTTAGAGTGAAAGGATAAACTGAGGCAAGCTGGGCTCGTCCGTCAGGAAAAATGCAAAGAAGAAAGAAACAAAGTTTATTATCCACTTTTCAAAGTCAGAAAGGGGCCCGCACTCAATGAGTGCGGCCTCAAAGTCTGAGAGGCTGGGTATATTTAAGGCTATTAGGGCTAAGGGAAAAGACTGAAGGTTGTATTCTTTGATGCAGATTAAAAAGGAAGTCACAAAAATCTTGTTTCTAGGCATCCCCAGGCAGAGGTGGGCTGGCGGATGGTTACAGAAGACTGCAAACAATACATCATTGCAGGAAACATAGATGCCTAGAAGATCAGGGCTAGACTTGCTTAAAGGGCTTGAAATAATTACCATGTCCTAACCCTGGGTGGCGGGTTTTACTTCTTGCTGATGATTAAGAGGTAAAAGAAGGCTGGTTAGCAGAAAGGCTCAGGAATACATGACTGGGCTAGGGTTGAGACATAATGACTGTACTAATGTTAAGATTATTTCACCAAGTTCTTCTATTCTACAATTCTTGGGGTTCCTACCTTTCACAGAGTATGTTTTGTACCATGTTTTTAAAATTTATTTCTAAAAATTTCATTCATTTTAATGCTACTATGAATGAAATTTTATCAACTTCATTGTTAAATTGTTCATTGCAAGTATGTAGAAATGCAATTGAATTTTGTGTATTGATCTTTTTCTTCCAATCTTGCTGAACTCTCCTACTACTTCTAATAGTTTCTTGGTGAATGCCTTATGATTTTCTATATTTAAAAAAAAGCATGTCATCTGTGAGTAGAGACAGTTTTATACCAATCTGAATGCCTTATATTTCTTTTTGTTACCTAATTAATTTCCTGGCTAGAAACTCCAGTCCAAGATTAAACCAAAGTTTAAATCAGAGTAAACATCATTGTCTCTTTCTCAATCTTACAGGCAATGCATTTAGTTTTTTGTATCACATATAATATGATCTGCAGATTTTTAATGGATGCCCTTTATAAAGTTGAGATAGTTCTCATTCAGTTCCTAGCTTAATCAGTACCTTTTTTTTTTTTTACCAAGAAAAGGTGTTCAATTTGGTTTAATTTTTTTCTTTTTATCGAGATAATCTTATTACATTTTTAAAAATTTGATTGATCAGTTGTTGCTTCTTGTTAAATCTACCTAGTTTAGGGTGGGCTCAGTGGCTCAGCCTGTAATCCCAGCACACTGGGAGGCCTAGGTGAGTGGATTGCCTGAGCCTGCAGGTTCGAGACCAACCCAGACAACTTGGTAAGACCACATCTCTACAATAAATCAAAAAAATTACCCAGACGTGATAGCACATGCCTGTAGTTCCAGCTACTTGGAAGGTTGAGGCAGATGGATCGCCAAAGCCCAGCAGGTCAACACTGGGGTAGCCGTGAGCATGCCACTGCACTCCAAATGGGGCGACGGAGTGAGACTCTGACTCAAAAAAAAAAAAAAAAAAAAATCAACCTAGCTTCTCTGGGATAAATTCCTCTTGTTCACAGTGTATGATTCTTTTTATATGTTACTAGATTTGGTTCCTTAGTATTACGTTGGGTGCTTTTGTGTTCATATTTTAAAGAGATATTAGTCAATAGTTTTTTTTTTTTTTAATATACTTAACAAATAAAGAATATACATATTCAGGGTATAAAATGTAATAATTTGATTTTGTGTGTGTGTGTGTGTGTGTGTGTGTGTACATTGCATAATGATTACCACCATCAAATTAATTAACATACCCGTCATGACCTATGTCATGCATGAAAACCTCATAACTTTTTTTATCTTGTAACCAAAAGTTTGTACACTTTGAGTGACATCTTCCCATTTTCCCCACATCCCAGTTCCTGGCAACCACTATTCTACTCTCTGACTCTATGAGTACAAGTGCTTTTTTAGATTTCATACGTAAGTGAGATCATCACACAGCACTTGTCTTTCTGTGTCTGACTTATTTCACTTAGTCTAGCGTCCTCTAGCTTCATCCAAATTGCCATGAATGGCAGGATTTTCTTCTTTTTATTGATGAACAATATTCTATTATAGATATATAGATATGCAACAGTCTATATAATCTCACATTTTCTTTACTTATTCATTTGTCAGTGAATATTTAAGTTGTTTCTATATTTGACCTATTGTGAATAATGTTGAAATGAACAAAGGAGTGCAGATGTCTCTTTGAGCTATTGATTTTATTTCCTTGAATATATGGAAGACCCACAAAACCTGGAATTTGTTTATTAAAATTGTGTATTTATTTTTGCATTCTTAAACTTCAGTCACATTGAAGTACTCTCCACTTGATGCAACACTTCTACTGAGATACTTTTTTCACTGTTCAAAACAGTTTTTGAACTCATCAATTTTGATGTCTTTTAGTGCTTCTGCCATTTTTTGTTTCATCTCTTTCACCTCAGCAAAACATTTTCCTCTGAGGACGTTTTTCATCTGGGAAAACAAAGAAAAAGTGTCTCTGGATGAGATCCAGTAAATAAGGAGGGTGGGAGCATGGGGATCATGCCATTTTTGGGCAAAAACTGCTGAACTCTTAGTGCGGTGTGGTCAGGTGTAATTGTAAATCATCCATCATAAAACGAGCAAATGGGTTGAAAGAATCTGTAAAAACAAAAAACAAAAAAAAAAACATTTCACTGAGGCTAAATGCAGCCTGTCACAGCAAAGCTAGTTGGTACACTAACACTGATGAGTTCCTAGAACATATACATAGCAGGGGAAGCCTGTACTACAAGGGACCTGTCTTCCAAAAGATAATTACATTTATTTTTAGTTTCCTCCTTGTATATACCCAGCAGTGGGATTCTGTGGTAGTTGTACTTTTAATTTTTGAAGGAAATTTGATAATTTGTTCAAGAAAGTCAGTACAAATGTACTTTTCCATCAATGTGTACAATGGGTTTATTCTTTTTCACATCCTTTCCCACACTTGTTATCTCTTGTCTTTTTGGTAATAACCATCCTAACACATCTGAAGTGATAGTTCATTGTGATTAATTTGCATTTCTCTTATAATTAATGATGTTTAGCACCTTTTCATATACCTGTTGGCCATTTATATGTCTTCTTTGGAAAAATGTCTATTTCAAGAGAAAGAAAAACAAAGCTGGAGCATTACACTCTTTGAGTTTGGACTATGTTACAAAGCTATGGTGATCAAAGCAAGTATGCTGCTGGCATAAAATGCAACTATACCACTGGAACAAAATAGAGTCCAGAAATAAATCCACACATATATTGTCAACTAATCTTTCATAAGGATGCCAAGAGTATAAAATGGAAAAAAGAATCTCTCAATAAATGGTATAGGGAAAAAAGTATATTCACAAGTAAAAGAACGTAATTGGACATTCATCTTTTACTATATATAGAAAGACATAATGTAAGCTCTAAATCCATGAAATTCCAAAAGAAGATACAGGAAAAAGCTCCTTGACATTGGTCAAGGAAATAATTTTTGGGTATGACAATAAAAGCACAGGTAATACAAGCAAAAATAAAAAAGAAGGACTACATTGATCTAAAGCACTTGTATAGAGCAAATAAAACAACATTAAGATACGGCCTATAAAATGAAAAAAATAATTTCAAATACCTTTCAGAAAGGCATTGATATCTAATGTACATAAGGAACTTATATAACTCCAAAGCAAGGAAAACAAATAACTTTGTCTGTGATTTTCTTTTCTTTTAATGTCATCTGATTTTGGTATCATGGTAATACTGGACTCTTAGAATGAAGTGGAAAATGTTCCCTTCACATCTACTTTTTAGAAGAGTACGTGAAGATTTGGTATTTTTTTTTTAAATGTTTGGTATAATTCAGCAGTGTAGCCAACTATGCCTGGCCTTTCTTTTTGAGTAGTGTTTTGATTATCAATTAAATGCCATCACTTAGCATAGGTCAATTCAGATTGCCTATTTCTTCTTGAATAGAGGCTAACTTACCTTCAGCCTGTAGAATTTTAAGTAATTCTTGTAAGATGTGTTTTCTAGAAACTTTTCTCAGATTTTGATTATCTGGTAGTATTTTTGTTTCACCTACATTTTTGAAAGATTACACTGCTATATTAAAGATTTCTGGCTGACTGTTTCTATGAGTTCTTTAAATATGATATGCTATTGCACAGCCTCAGGCTTCCATTGTCTCTGATAAGTCAGTTGATAGTCTTATTGAAGCTATGTTGTAAGTGATGAGTTGTGTTCTCTCTCTCTCTCTCTCTCTCTCTCTCTCTCTCTCTTTCTCTCTCTCTGTGTGTGTGTGTGTGTGTGTGTGTGTGTGTGTGTGTGTGTGTGTGTGTGTGTTCAAGATTTTTGCCTTGTCTTGGGCATTCAGCATTTTAACTGTGATATGTTTATGGATTGTTTTGCATTTATTCTACTAGGAGGTTGTTTGTTTAGCTTCAAGGATGTATATATTATTGTTTTCCAATAAATTCAGGAAGGTTTTAGACATTGAGTCTTTGAATATTATCTTTGCTCCTTTCTCTCTCTTTTGTCCTTCTAGTACTCCAGTTATGCTTATGTTGATGTGCTTAATAATGTTCACATTTCTCAGAGGCTCTGTTTGTTTTTTCGTTTATTTTCTTTCTGTTTTTTAGATTGCATTACTGTTAAATCTGACAACTGCTCACTCTCACAGGAAGTTTCTTTTGCCTTTTTAGTTATTTGTTTTGGCATGTCTCATTATATATACTTTTTTGTTGTTTGAAAGTGGAAATTTTACAGAATACATTATAGAAACTCTGGGTAACATCCTCCTGTACTTATTTTCATTTGCTTGTTGCTTATTTATGTAGCAACTAGCTGGGTTGTTTCAGTAGAGTCTATTTTTCTCCCTCATTTAACCTCTGATATCATGCCTCCTGGAAGCTGTTATAAATTAAATCACGTCTCTTCAAAATTTATATGCTCATGTGCTAACCTCCAGAACCTCAGAATGTGACTTTATTTGGAAATAGAGCCATTGCAGGCGTAATTTTTAAGGCAGGATGAGGTGATGCTGGAGTAGGATGGGCTCCTAATCCAGTGTGACTGATGTCCTAATAAAAAGAGGAAATTTGAAGACAGATCCCAGGAAGAATACCATGTGAAGATAAAAACAGAGATTGGAATGATGCTTTGACAAGACAGGGAGGGTAAAAGATTGCCAGAAAATCACCAGAAGCTAGGTGAGAAACACAAAACAGATTATCTTCAATGGACCCCAAAGGAAACAACACTGCCAACACCTTGAAATGTAAGTTAATAATATTTTGTTGCTTCAGCCATCCAGTGTGTGTTATGGTAGCTCTAGCAAACAAATATAGGGCACAACCTTAGCTTTGCTCATAGTCACTCTGGTATGACAGTGGTTTTGCCAGGACTCTTTTTGACTCTTTTCTTGACCTTACTCAGCTATTATGTTCCAGTAATAGCCATCTGATTGTACTATGGTTTTCGACAATGTATTGGGTCATAAGTTGCTTCATAGACAAGTCCAATCAAATACAGCTCCTTAGAAGGGGTAATTTCTGCTATCAGTGTTTGAGATTTGTTCTGATTGCAGGTGAGCCCCTTCCAGTTCTCTCTTTCTGTGGTTCTCTCAGAGTACCTGGCATATAGCTTAGTCTGCATGCCCAATGAAGCTGGTGATCTTTTCCCAATTCTCTTTAACTACATCTCTGCTATTTTTGAGAGCACTCCATAGACTTGAACTTCCCTATGCTCTTTTACAAATGAAAAGAATTCCTTTGGTACATGATTAAGAACAGTCTGTTTTATAATTGCTTTTCCCCAACCCCCATGCACGATCTTTGAGCCACATCTCTGGAACTGGGAATGAAGGCAATGGTCTCAGTGATACCCTTGCTTCAGCAACTGAGTGTTCCATGGTTGGCAGTAGGAGGATGGGCAGTAGGCTTAGAGCTTCTTGCTGACTCTTCTAATATGGAATCACTATTTTAGGAACTACAGCAAGGGTGCTTAGGGTCTCAGTATTTTTAGCAGTACCATGCCCAACATAGAGATTTTCTCTCATTATTTGGGATGGATGGAAGAATGAAACCCCATCTCTAGTCCAAAGTCATTTGTAACTTAGTCTCAGCAACATGTAGCTATTCTGACTAGGAGCTAGGGAAAGAGGTAACCCTTTATTTTCGGTTGTGCTTCATTTAGAGTGAAGTGTTTATCTTGCTGAATATAGACATATGAATAAGAAGCAGGTTTCAATTCAAGTAACTCAGATTTTCACTGTTGACAAATTTTAGTAGATTTTTAGAAATAAATGTCTTTGTTGTCTAGATGTCCCTGAGATCATTTCCTGTGACTTTACATGGTTGTTTTAAAGTATTTTTACCATTTTTTTTGAAGAGTGGTTTGATAGAGTTTCTCATTCTGCTATGCTATCTCTTTTAATACCATTTCTGAATCTGTGTAAAATCCTAATAATAAAGATTACTAGAAAACATTATGAGATTGTACTTTACCTTTAAAAACTTAAAAGTCAGCCGGGCTCGATGTCTCAGCCTGTAATCCCGTGCCTTTGGGAGGCTGAGGTGAGTGGATTGCCTGAGCCCGCGGGTTTGAGACCCACCTGGGCAACTTGGCGAGAACTCATCTCTACAGAAAATCAAAAATTAGCCGGGCGTGGTAGCACACGCCTGTAGTTCCGGCTACTTGGAAGGCTGAGGTGGAAGGATCACCGGAGCCCAGCAGGCCGAGGCTGCGGTGGCCGGGAGCGGCCACTGCACTCCAGTCTGGGTGACAGAGTGAGACTCCAACTCAAAAAAATAAAAAATAAAAAATAAAATAAAATAAAAAAACTTGAAAGTCTACAGTGCTGATGGAAAACATTACCCTGGAAGGAAAATATATACTGGCAACTACTCTGTGATGTATGCCTCTGAGGTTTTCTTTCAAGGTAGACCAAGATTTCTTAATTCACAATAACCTATGATTCCAGGTTCAGTTGATCTTCTAGCTTTTCTTTTCTTTTTTTTTCTTTTTTCTTTTTTGAGTTGTAGTCTCACTCTGTTGCCCAGGCTGTAGTGCAGTGACCTGCTGGGCTCAGGTGGTCCTTTGCCTTAGCTTTCCATGTAGTTGGAACCACCAGGCATGTGCACCACGCCCAGCTAATTTTTTTTTTTTTAATTGTAGAGACAAGGTCTCGCCATGTTGCTCAGACTGGTCTCAAACCCCTTAGCTAGGACAAGCCTCTCTCCTCTGCCTCCCAAAGTGCTGGGATTACAGGCTTGAGCCACCGCGCCCGGCTTCTTGCAGCTTTTCATTTCCAACATGTGATATAATTTAGTTGATAAACAATTAAGTTTCAAATAATAAAGTGGTCCGTGTAAGATACAATGAAGTGTTCATTTTCTTGTTTTATTTGTCTGTTAGTGAGTTTGTCTTGTTTATTTGAAGGAAGCAAAAGAAATGCAAGGATATATTATTTCCTTGTGCACATATTTTAATTGGAAAAAAGCTAATAGTTTTGCAAAATTTGGGATTGGAGAATTTATTATATTTAACATTATATGCAGTAAAATCAAAAAATGGAAGCTACATAATTTCTTTTGCAAGTCTTGTGCTCCAATAGTTTTAAGAAAGGAATCATTGAATTTGTTTTCATGCAAGTTAAAATTTAAAAGTTTGAAGATATCAACTGTCTTTTTATAAGACCTTGAAAACTAGGAAAAAATATTTTTACTGATAAAATAAAATATCTATATTATTATATGGATTTTAGGCTCAACTATTCTTATTATTTTAATTGCTTCTGAAAAAAGAAGTAACTGATATTTTTGAGATGCACAGTTATAGGCTGGGAAGATAAAGCAGTAAATAAAATGCAAAGCAGCATCATAGATAATGTCTAGAATTAATTGGCCTTCAGAGAGAGCCAGGCAAGGGGCATCACACAAATCAGTAGCAAAAAACAAATTAGTGTTAATGAATTTTGTCAATATAGTTGATTTTGGCTCCTGCTACATCTGTGAGCATGACTCATTCCACAATAATTGAATACAATGGCATTCCAATTATATTTTAATTCTTTTGATATTGGCTTGAGGAACATTTCAGGAAAAGAGATTTTTAGTTTACTATTTTTGAAACCAAAGTAAGAGAATAGCTTTTGAAAATATGAGATTTAGGCAACCCCTTTGGGTTCCCTCCCACTGTGGGAATTTTCTGCCCTCTTAATAAATCCTATTTTCTCACTAAAAAAAAGAAAGAAAAGAAAATATGAGATCTAGACAACATATAATAATTTATGATAAAATTAGTAGTATTATGATTTATATTAATATAATTAGCATGTATCGACATATACTCAGAATTTTATAGAAATAATATCAGTTGTCAATTATTTTATGACGTAGACATTTTTCAGATTTCAGTGATACAAAAATTAAGGTCTACTAAGATTAGGTAAGTGTCCCTAAAGCATACAGAGTGTTTAAAGGCATGCAGAGAGTTCAAGGCTTTGACTATATGTGCAATTATTATTTACATGCTATTCTAATCCATGTTGAAGACATACATAGAATGAAGACATACATAGAATCACAAAAAATGCACAAATATTGCATGTAGCATCTTCCAGCCCATGTAGAGTCAACTGAGGAATATGTGCATGTATGAGATTAAAATGATATTACATAATTTCCATTCTGATTTATAACATATCATACTGTTGGGCTGCCTAATTTTTAAGCTTATTTTAAAAGTTATCTTATGATACATGTTACCCTCTTCATAATTTTAAGGAATTCTTTAAGTGACTAATGATAACATGAGATTGGGTATGGAACATAATTCAATTTCATAGAATAACTGCCTTTTAATTTCTTAGACAAGATATATTATGAAATATATCAACATCTCTAGATTTGAAAATTAATTACCAAAAATTATGATTCATGTTTTCATTTTAATCCATAACATATGGTTTATCGTATGTGAAAGTCCTCTTAGGCGATTTATTAAATATAATATTTTGAATATTCTGATACACAAAATCAAGGGGTTGATTAGTAATTTAAAAACAAGGTGGCACCCAATAAAAGTGAATGGCAGATATCCTCTAAGCAGAATGGTTTTCTTTTTAGTAATTGTAAAAATATGTGATATTCAAGATGCTAATGAATAAAACCCTAAAATAAGAGCAAGCACAGCATGAATTCCTCTTTACTATCTGAAGATGTTGTCAAGGTAAAAATATACAATAACGAATCCATAATTTATTTAGTTCAATAAGAAATCTGTCAATAACACAAATCCCAAATAAGTAAATTTTGGAATTTCAAATTTTGTAGAAATTTTAGACATTTTAGCTTTAGGTTCACCAGTCGAGTTACTAAATTATATGTAATCTTAAAAGTTGTGTGCTTCATAGCACAAACACACAAGTATCATAATGTACAGTAGGTATTAATAATTATATATATTCATATCTACTATCTATCTGTTTATTATCTATCCCCAATAGATGCTCAGTTTAAATGTTGGCTACTAAACACATATCTTACCAGTATTTAATTAATAATATGCCATAACAATGCATCCTGTTAAAAATCCATTATCCTTATTTCACAAAATAATATCTTGAATACAGAAACAAATTGGCATGTACAACGTAGAGAGTACAAATATTCCTATGCATTTAAAACAGCATCCTATTTTTCAAAGTGGATATATGTCTTACAGAGATACCAAATAAACATTTTTTTTCCAGCTTTCATAAAAGGCCTAGGGATATTTTCAGAGGAAATGTAAATTTTGTCTATTCTAATGGCATTAGCAATTTCTTCTTATTGAGTTCAGAATGTCTTATGGAGTATCTCTGAAGTTCTTGAATTTAAGTACACAAAAATTCTATACTTTTTATGAACACTGATTTTGTTTACAAAGATCTCTAGGAAGGAGCAGTGTGTTTGAATTTATCTTGCCATATGTGCCTTATCCCTTGCTAGTCCATTTGCGGGCATGGATAGCAAGCTGGAGGTTAAAGTGCCTTAAAACAAACCCAACTGTACAATTGATCATATGCATATGTTTGTATTATTGTTTTTATTTGTTAGATCAAAAATAGATGCAGAGAGTGAAGCCTGGCAAGAGATGAAAATGAACGTATGTAGCATGATAGTAACATATGAGTAGTCATACTGTATGCCTAGATTTTTTTTTTTGTACAATAAAGTATTATTTTTCCTCTCAAAGGTCACTCACTAGTCCAACTAAACAGGGCATGGTAGTGTATTTAGTGACCAAAAATGGTGCTGGAAGTCAAGGTTATCGTTAGATGTCTGAAATTCCTTCTATTTATTTTGTCAGTGATTGAACAAGGAACATTCTTTCCAGTTCTTATAGTGGGCATAAAACTAGGTATTGATGAATGAAATGATTTATTAGAAAACTGAAAACACCCATCTTAGGCTGACAACAGCTTGATGTATCCATAGATTAACAATATTTCAAGGTAGAAGTCGTGTTATTGTTGATTTATTGTTGCTCATATAACTTGTATTGAGTATAAACAGTAATTAATATTCTAAATGTTTCTGTACTATGGGAATGTTTTATTAACTATTTGCTATATACAAATATTTCTAAAGCTATACAGAGTGACTCAATTTTTGCAAAATTATTATGTCAGAAATGGTACTAGGTCAAAATTATCACTTGGCACTATGTCATACTGTGTTTCTAGTAAGTTTTTTGGCACTATTTTTAAGAATTTCCTGATGGTGATTTCTTTTGGAGATCTCTATTAAGGTAGGTTATTCTTTCACATCTCATTATCTCAGATATTTAAATATGTATATGCTATAGTTTGTTTTTTCTCACATAGTGTATGAATATAACATTTCAGCACGGTGCTCAGTTTCATTTCATTCACTTATTAATGAACTACATTTGTACTCAAAAGGTATTTTTAGAAATGTGTTCACTGAAATGAGCTGTCATCTATAATTTTACCATAAGGCAGCCAAAATTCTCTTGAGTAAGATGGATGTGCAAAATTAGTATTTCAATGAGAAAGTTTAAATTTCTTTTCAAGCACACTTCATATAGTCTAGGTTATTTTGAACAAATATAAATACAAGCACTCTGTTTTAAGTGGGAAACCACTAGTTGCTTCAGTGCTAGGATATAGATTGTCAGGTTAGGTTTAAAATAACCTTCTCTGAAGATCCCTTGATTAATTTACCCAAGAGCAAGTTTCCTCTATTGACCTTTGCATGAACTTTATTCACCACCATATGACCTCTGGCTTGCTTGTACACAACATCTTCCTGTCCCTGGAGCTGAGCTGGCAAACACCAGGAGGAAGAGCATCCTCTTCAAGTTCTCCCCTAAAGGTGTGACTCTCTAGAGAGAAGCCTTATTCCCAGGGGTGGGGTTACAATAAATTACCTAGGCATTGTACATGTAGTGGTGTAACTAAATCCTATGGTCTTAACAGTCGCTTCATCACTCTTTGCAGAATTCAAATAAAATAACAATGTGGAGAAGATTTATTTTTCCACTCATACTAATATTTGAATATAGTGTTCCATATCCAACAATTAAATATTTATAGATAGTATGTATAATGAGGTTAACTACGTATATAAATATATAAAACAGTAAAAACAGCATTTATTGAGGAAAGTATTACAACCATGATTTTTCTTATGTCTGATGTACTGTCACAAACATAAAAGAGATATATAGAAGTTGACAGATTATACTTAAACTGCAAAGAAAGACTATCCTCAGCTTGGAGTGAAAATGATGGTTTTTGTATGCCAACTGTCTACATGTATCAAAATAAAATGGAATGTATCAATTAATAAGAGAAAAAAGACAAAAAGATAAAACTTGAAGAATATAAAGACATTTTCTGTATAAAATGCAGTGTTGAATATTAAAAATAAACTTTTGTGTAGGTATGCACACATACCTATATAATAGATTTACACATACAGATTTATTTTTGTAATGTATAAACATTACATTATTTTATTTCTAAGAAATGTTCATATTTTAAATTTAAGACATTGTTTCCCTATAGACATTGAATCCTAGATGAGGAAAACACAGAAGACATTTATTATAAAAATTGCTTTTCAGGAACAGATGAACTCATCTTCCAATGAACACTAGGTCAAAAACTATACTGCTGTATGCAGTGTTCTTTGTTCATTTGCATTTATTTTCTATTTCTAATAAAAAGGAGAAATAAATCCATGTAAGACCAACTTTTTTAATGGTATCCACTAATTTTTTTATAATAATGAGTATATATACGCTATTTTTAAAAACAAAAAATAATCTTTTGCATTAAGAAAATGTGCATTTCAGGGGTTTTTCCATCATTTCTTTTTAATTATGAAAAATTTCAAAAGTCCACAAAAGTGGAACAAATAATAGTAAAACATGGCCATGTACTGATAACCTAACTTTAATAATTATTCACTTAGGACTAATTTTGTTTTATTTACACCCCTTTCACTACTCCCCTAAAGTATTTTGGAGCAAATTTCATATACATTATTTAATCCATAAATATTTCAGCATATATATGACAAAGAAAACACCATAAAATTGCCTTAACAATGATCCCGAATATTTTTGAAACAAATGTAAAAGTAGAATCTCTCATCAAGGAAATAAAAGCTATAAAAAAAGAACTGAGTAAAAATTATAGAACTAAAAAATTCAGTAGCAAAGACAAAGGTGGGAAACTTATACTGGATGAATGCTTAATAGAGTGGAGATCACAGAATACAAAATCACTGACATTCAGAACTGGTCAATAGAATTCACTCATTCAAACAACAGAGAGAAAGTTGGCTTTAAAAGAAAAATAAACAACATTTTAGGGAGTTCTGAGATAATAATAAAAAATTGACTGTTCATATATTGACAGTGTCAAACAAGAGATGTAAAAAAAATAAAAATAAAATAATAGCTGAAAGTTCCCATATTTGGCAAAAGACATATGCCTACAGATTGAAGAAGTTTAACAAACTCTAAATAGGGTACATCCAAAGAAATCCAAGCTAACACATCATAATTAAATTTCTAAAAATTAAAGACATTTTTTAAAATCTTATACATAACCACAGAGCACATAACCTATAAGGGAACACTGATTTGTTTGACAGTGAATTTCTATTAAAAAACTACAAAACATCAACAGGACAAAATGTTGATTATTTGGAAAGATAAAAAAAATCAACAAACTTTTAGCTAGAGTAACGAAGAAAAAAGAGAGAAGACATAAACACAAAATCAGAAACAAAAAGGTGACAAAACAACTGAAACCAAAAAGACAAAACATATTAGAGAATATTGTGGAAAATTGTACACCAACATATAGTAAAATCTGGAAAAAATGAATGCATTTCTGGAGACATATAACATAACAGGATTGAACCATGGGGAAATGGGAAACCTCAACAAACAAATGACAAGAAATCGAAGCCCCAATAAAATGTCAATCATCAAAGAAAATCTCAGCAACTGATGAATTTATATGTGAATTCTACCAATTAAAGAACTTGTACAAATTCTACTCAAACTAATCAAAAAAATTAAAGAGGAGAGAATTCTTCCAAACTCATTTCATAAGGTCAGCACTATCCTGATGCCAAAAAAGGATAGGGATACAACAAAAAAACACCATAGGCCAATATTACTGATAAACATACATGCAAAAATCTTCAACAAAATACTAGCAAACCAAATTCAACAACACATTAAAAATTAGTCATCATGATCAAGTGGAATTTATTTCAGAGATGCAAATATGGCTTAACATACTCAAGTCAGTAAAAACAATACATCATATCAGAACCATAACACAAATCATATAATCATTTCAATAGGTACTAAAAAAGCATTTGATAAAATTTCACATTCCTGTATGATAAAAACCCTCAACAAACTGGGTATAAAAGGAATATACCTCAAAATAATAAAAGTCATATAAGACAAAAGAACAGCCAGTATTACACTGAATGAAAAAAAAATCTGAAACTGTTTCTCAGTGAGCTGGAACAAGAAAAACATGCCCAATTTCTACACTATTTATGCATTTATTCATTTATTTTAAAGATGTGGGGTACAATGAAGGATTAGCTAGATAAGTAGTCATTGTAAAAGTAAACTTTGGGTCTCCCTTAGGTTCCCGCTTTGCCTGGTTTGAGATAAGGTACCCTTATGTGTCCCCCACGTCTACTGGCAGCTTCCTGCTACTGCTGAACCCTTTCTTACAGTATTATGATAAATGTCCAGGGTCCACTTATAAGTAAGAACATGTGGTACTTAGTTCTTTGTCTCTGTGATAGATCATTGAGTATGATAGAGTCTAAATCTATCTAAATTGCTGCGAAGTCCATAATTTTATCCTTATTTATGGCTGTGAAAAATTCCATCGTGTGTATGTACCACATTTTTTTTTTTTTTTTTTTGTCTGGCCAACTTTGGATGGGCAAAGAGGAACACTTCTCTTGGTGGGAGTGTAGACTAGCACAATCTCCGTGTAAAACAGTGTGGCGATTCCTGAAAGATGTAAACATTGACCTTCCCATACGATGCAGCAATCCCGCTTCCAGTATGTACCCAGAGGAACCCACATCGTTTTATAAGAAAGATACCTGTACACACATGTTTATTGCAGCATTATTCACAATAGTAAAAACATGGAACCAATCGTGCTGCCTGTTGAAAATTTATTTTATTCAACACAGTACTGGCCAGAGAAATTAGGCAAAAGAAAGAAAAGAAAAAAAAAAAACAGTTAAGTTGGAAAGAAAGAAATGAAATTAGCCTATTTACAGATGACATGGTCTTATATTTTAAAAAATAAAAACCTAAAGCCTCCAAAAAAACACGTTAAAATTGATAAATTCAATAAATTTTCAGAATACAATTATTAACATACAAAAATCAATACAATTTAGGTACACCAACAATGAACAATCTGAAAAACAAATGAAGTAATGAATTCTATTTACAATAACCACAAAGCATATATATTTGACCAAAAAAGTGAAGGATTTGTAAAAGGAAAACTATTAGACTCTGAAGAAAGAAATGGAAAAGGACACACACAAAAAAGATGTTGTATACTTGTGAATTGAAAGAATGTTGTTAAAATGACAGTAATTTCCAAAGCAAGTTACTGATTTTATGTTATTTCTATCAAAAAGCCAATGATAGTCTTTACAGAAATTTTTAAAAATACTCAAATTTATGTGGAATGTAAAAGATTCCGAGTAGTCAAAGCAATCCCAAACAAAAAGAGCAAGGCTGGAGGTATCACAATACCTAACTTCAAAATATACTACAATAAATAGTGCTGGGAAAACTGGACTTTTATATAGAGAAGAATGAAACTAGACCCCTATCTTACATCATGTACAAACTCCAATAAAAATGAATTAAATTCTTAAATCTAAAAGCTGAAATTATGAAACTACTAGAAGAAAACATTCAGAATAAACTCTTCAGAATATTTGTCTGAACAAAGACTTTTTGGTTGCCCAAGCAACCAAAGCAAAAATACACAAATTGATTATATCAAGCCAAAAAGATTTTACACAACAAATGAAATAATCAAAATAGAGAGACAACCTACAGAATGAGAGATAATATTTGCAAACTAGTTATCTGACAGGGATTAATAACTGTAATATATGAGGAGCTCAAACAACTCAATAGCAAAATTTAAAAATCTGATTTAAAAATGACCTAAAAATCTGAATAGATGCTTCTCAAAAAAAGATATTAAAATGGTCGATGAGTATATAAATAAATGCTCAACATCACTAATAATCATGGAAATCCAAATCAAACCCACGATGGTATATGAGCTCACCTCAGTAAAAATGGCTTTTATCAAAAAGATGAGAACTAAGAGGTTGGTGAGGATGCAAAGAAAGGGGAAACCCCATGCATTGTAGTGAAAATGTAAATTAGGATAGCCACTATTGAAAACAGTGTGGAGGTTCCTCAAAAAACTACAAGTAGAACTACCATATGATCCAGCAATTCCACTACTAGGCATATATCCCAAAGAACGAAAATCAGTGTTCTGAAAATTTATCTGTATTCCCATATTTATTGCAGTACTATTCACAGTAGCAAAGATATGAAATCAACCTACGTGTTCATCAATGGATGAATAGATACAATGTAATATTATCCAGTCATTAAAAAAATGAAATTATATTATTTTCATCCACATGGATGTAACTGGAGGTCCTTGTGCTAAGCAAGATAATTCAAGCACAAAAAGATAAATGCTTTATGTTTTCATTCATATGTGAGAGCCAAAAAATGTAGATCTCATAAAGATAGAGACTGATGGTTATCAGACAGCAAGAAGGGTAGGGGGTAGGGAGGAATTGAAAAGAGGTTGATTAATGGGCACTAATATACAGTTAAATAGAAGAAATAAGACCTAGTATTTAATAGATCCGTAGGGAGACTATAGTTAACTTTAGTTTATTGTACATTTCAAGATACCTAGATGAAAATACTTCAAATATTCCTAGTTTAAAGAAGAGATTAATATTTGTGATGACGGATATTCTAATTACCCTGAATTGATCTTTACACATTATATAGAAATATAAAATTATCATATGTATTCCAGAAATGTACATCTATTTTACATCAATAAAACATAATTAAAGAATGAAGCAGAAAACAAATAATAAAATCGTAGATGAAAGCTCTAACATGTCAACAATTACTTAAAATGTCAATAATCTAAATATATCAATTCAAAGAGGGATTGGCAGAGGGGAATAAAAGAAACAATCCAACAATATTCTATTTGTAAGAATATACTTCAAATTCCACAACATAGATAGACAAAAAGTCAAAGGATAGACAAATAAGGATAGTGCTAGTTTTAATTTAAAGATGCATGAGTAGCTACACTAATATCAGATATAGTAGACATCAGAGCAAATTAAATTACTAAATACAAAGAGGGACATTACATAATGATAAAAAGATAAATTCATAAAGAAGGCATAATGATTCCAAATGCTTACACACCAAACAGAATTCATGAATCAAAATACATGAAACATGTCCCATTCTCATGACTTGATTTAAAATTAGCGACAATATGGAAGAAATGAATAACACTCTCAAACAGCATAATGTAACCAACAATTATGGAACACTTCATGCAACTGCAGTAGACTACATTTTTTCAAACACTCATGGAAAATATACCATTTTCTGGGCTCATAAAACAACATTAACAAATTAAAAATAATTAAAGTCATATTAAGTATGTTTTCTTACCATAATACAGTTAAATTAGAAAAACACACACACAAAAAATTAAAATACTTAAACAACCTGAAATTAAAAAACATTACTGCCAGGCTCGGTGGCTCAGCCTGTAATCCTGCGCTTTGGGAGGCTGAGGTGAGTGGATTGCCTGAGCCCGCGGGTTCGAGACACTCCTGGACAACTTAGCGAGACCTCATCTCTACAATAAATCAAAAATTAGCTGGGCATGGTAGCGCGCACCTGTAGTTCCAGCTACTTGGAATGCTGAGAGGAAGGATCGCCGGAGCCCAGCAGGTCGAGGCTAAGGTGGCTGGGAGCGGCCACTGCACTCCAGTCTGGGTGACAGAGTGAGACTCCAACTCAAACAAAACAAAACAAAACAAAAAAACACATTGCTAAGCAATCCATGGGTCTAAGAGAAAGTCTCAAAGGAAATATTTTAAAATACATAAAATGAATAAAAATGAAAATAGAATACATCAAAATTTGTGGAACATGGCTATAGTAATGTTGAGAGATAAATTTATAGCAGTGTTTTCATTACAAAAGATTTTAGCCTCGGAATAATAGCAAAAGAAAAGCAAAATAAACTCAAACAAAAGAAAAACAATGATAAATGGTAGAAACAAATAAAACCAGAAGCAGAAAAACAATAGAAAAAAAATCAAGAAAATGATAAATTTATAGCAAGACTAGCAGAGACAATTAAGAAGACACAATTCTCCAAATTATCATGAAACCCAATGTGTGTGTCATAAACTGGTTATAATATGATCTACCTACCAAGCACTAATATTGACCATGCAGAGCAAAATATTATAAATACATTGAAATGTAAAAAGATTGAGCTCCAGCAGTTCCTAAAGGCATGAGGATGCTACAGGAGCAAATGACTCATATTCCTGTAGTTCCTACTTCAGTTGACATTGCCTCTTTTCTTGCAACCAACATTTAAAATCTCAAGGGAAGTTCTCTGTGACCGGTTGACTGAAAAGGCAGGATATTGGGCATCATTTACATATGCAAAATGTTCAAACTCCATTCAGATTTGAACACAAAAGCACAATGGTTCAACTGAGAATTAGCCTTAAAAGACAGTGGTTAAAAGAAAATAAACACAGTGGACAGAATTATACCATGGAATCGGAAGTCTGTTTTGCCTGAATGTATACAGGGTTCAGAGTTATGGCTCTATGTTAAATTCATGAACAGTGTCTAATGGTTTGAATGGGTAGTATGAGATCTGGAATAAAACGGGTGACAAAGGGGAATCTGAGGAGGAGGTATGTTTATAGACATTTCTGAATAGGCAAAAGGTGAAAGATATCTGTGTTTCTTAAATGATCATAAAAATACACTGTCTGAAAGGAGAATTTTAAATTTCAGGCAGAAAAAAATAATCTGTGCTGTGAATATCAGTTAATCTCTTTATCCAGCTGCCTCTTTTCTTGCTTATATTCTCTGAGGACAAAATAGCATGGCAGCTGAAATGAAGGTTATATATGAACTTAGTAATGTGTTCCTTCCATATTTCTCATAACTGAAACAGCTTGTCTGATAGAATAGTGGAAAAACTGTTTGAAGAATTAGCTAACTGACAACACATTGAAGTGCTAGGTAGCATCAACAAAGATAGAGGCTCAATATGAGAAACCAATATATTCTACTTTTTTTTCTAGAAAAGATTCACAAGTGTGAAAATCAAAAGATGAGATGACAGTGTTTCCAACTATTATTAACGCTAATAATCCACTAGCAAAACTTTTACTTTTGTTCCTTCAACTTTGGGTCTTGCTGCTTCATAGGCCTTATCCCCCCCCCCCAAATGTTTGAACCAGGGCTACAGCAATGATTTCACTGAACTAAAAGTTGAGACTGCACTTCATCACTTTATAACTCATACCAGTGAATCAATAGGCAAGTAAGGTGATTAATCTGTTGGCTGGTATAATTGGTTGTGACTATCAAGTGTAAATTGGATTACTGTTATAGAAACCAGGGGCTAGAAGTAAGCAGTTTGTAGCACAAGGGATCATCGTCGTAACCTCTTAGATTTATTACTTTATATAAAAAAAGTTAATAGAAAATATCAACATTTCTTACAGGCGAGACTATTAATGTCATAGATCTCTCAGGAATGAAGTTTAATCATCCACCATACATAATCATGACCAGCTCAAAGGATTTATGAAAAAAAAAAATATAAAAGGAAATTTATACATACCAAACACTACCATATGATCTATTACAAAAATGAATTATAAATATTTATTTATTAATTATTTATGTGTATGAGTGTGTGTACAGATAATTCCTGTCTTAAAGATGGTTCAACTAGAGATTTTTTAACTTTATAAAGATGCAAAAGTGATATGCACTCAGAAAAATTCATATTTTGAGTACCCATACAATCATTCTGTTTTTCACTTTCAGTTGAGTATTTAATATGTAATATGGGATAGTTAACACTGTATTATAAAATAGACTTTATATTAAAAGGTTTTGCCCAGCCGGGCTCGGTGGCTCAGCCTGTAATCCCGCGCCTTTGGGAGGCTGAGGTGAGTGAATTGCCTGAGCCTGCGGGTTCGAGACCCGCCTGGGCAGAGAGACCTCATCTCTACAATAAATCAAAAAATCAGCTGGGCGTGGTGGCGCATGCCTGTAATTCCGGCTACTTGGAAGGCTGAGGCAGAAGGATCGCCGGAGCCCAGCAGGCCGAGGCTGCAGTGGCCGGGAGCAGCCACTGCACTCCAGTCTGGGCGACAGAGTGAGACTCCAACTCAAAAAAAAAAAAAAAGGTTTTGCCCAACTGTAGGCTAATGTAAGTGGTAGTCTAAGCTATAGAGTTCGGTAAATTATGTGTATTAAATGCATTTTTGGCTAACAATATTTTCAACTTATAATGACTTTATTGGAAAATAAACCCATCTTAAGTTGGGAAGTATCTATATAATCACTCAGATATTATTGAATTCTCTTTTTTTGGATAGAAGGTTAGTATATCTTTGGTTTTGTGAAAAATGCATTTTGTGAAAATATGATTTTCTATTATTTTCAGCTGGAAGTTAAATAACGTTAAAGGAGTTGTATATGGCTTTCTAATTGACAAGGGGTAGATTTGATGGCTCACTTAATACATTTAGTGTTGCTATAAAGGGCTACTTGAAGCTGAGTAATTTTTTTTCAGAGATTTATTTGGCTCACAATTCTGCAGGCTGTACAAGAAGCATGGTACTGGTATATACTAGCTTCTGATGAGGACCTCGGGCTGCTTCTACACATGGCAGAAGGTGAACGGGATCCAGTGTGCTCAGAAATTACATGGTGAAAAAGGATGCAAGAGAGAGGGCAGGTACTAAGTTTTTTTTTTTTAGCAACTACCTCTTGAAAACTAAGAGAGCAAGAATTCACTTAATCATTCCCCAAGGACATTAATCTATTCATGAGAAATCTGCCCCTAGGATCCAAACACCTTCTTTGAGGTCCCACCTTCAATGCTGGAGATAAAATTTCAACATGAGGTATGGAGAGAGATCCGAACTACAGCAGTGTTTTTGTACTTTGTTAACTCAGTAAACCTACCACTACATTTTCTAGAATTCCCTTTTCTGATTTATTGTCAGAGTAGGGCAAAAGAACATTTATGCATGATCTAAAATGCATAAATGTAGCAGCGACCATTACTCTCTGAAGGTATTCCTGGTTAGAGGAAGTGAAAGACTGATAGAGCTTGTGGTTGCTTTCTCCTGCTATGATTGCAATCACACCTGACCAACTGCAGGCCCCCCTACTTGATAACAGGACAATACATTTCCTTAGACTGCGCAGCTCTTCCTGACAATCCCACATTAGCAGCTAAGCATATCTGGCCTCAGGGAGACTTGTCAATGACTTTGATCATTCAATTCCCTGTATTAAATCCTTCTTTCCATTGTTTATTAAACAATTTCTATTATAAATTCTTTGTCCTCTATAACTGATTGTGGTTTGGTTTTATAATTGAACTTTTGCTATTACAGCCTCATTTTGTAGTCACTGTTCTTTTGGAAGACGTTTTGCCACTTTTGGAGAGGACATGAGTACATTATTGATAGTGTGAAAAATAGTACCTTCACACTTTTTGGAGACTAGAGAACCAAGCTTTTCTGAAGACAATTAAAGCTTATCCAAAAATTTAGTATCTTTTAACAACTTATATAATACTGATATTTATCGGTTACAAGCTGTGTGTTTTCTTTGTAGCTTAAAATAGTAGAATTGTATATAAAAATACTTCTCCACTAGATCACACACACATATACCTATATATACAGACATGCACATATATATATAAATATGTAGACGAGTGTTATATTTTGCTGATGCTTTCTTAAAGTGAGAGACTTTATGAAAAAGTTGCTGTGATGTTATTGTACATTGCATGAAGTAACGATCATCCTTGAACTATTTCCTTCCAAGTAAAGATTAAAACTGTTATTGGTAAGGTTTTTGTTTTTTTCATTGTTGTTTTCAACTTTACATAAATCTTATTGGATGACAGAATTATGTTACATATAATTTACTGGTAAATGAATATAGAAAACCATTTGTCATGTGCACAAAAAAGAAAATTCAATAGCATATATTTTGCATCTCTCAGAATGTTAAAGACTAGAATGCTGAATAATACCACATGTTAGTGGCATCATAGGGTTGTGGTGATTCTTACGCACTCCTTGTAGGAGTGCAGGCATGAGCATCCAGTGGAGCAATCTGGCATCACTTGATCAAATTAAATATATCCATTTGTTATGACATTGCAGTTCTACTTTAGAGTATATATCCCAAATAAAGTCTCACAAAGTTCTATCCAAGGATGGGTGGGAAGATGCTTTATGTGGTAGTGTAATGTTGCAGGGAAGTTGCATATTCATTGCTTGAAAAGTAGCCAGGTAAAATGCAATAAATCCACACCTAGAGTACTATTTAGCAGCGAGAAGCAACAGGTTACACACACACACACACACACACACACACACACACACACACACACCACACCACGATTGTTTTCGAAGGTATGGTGATGGAGAAAGTAAGATATATACTAAATAAATTTATAGCACAGTAGTATTTATGCAAATTAAAATACATATGAAACAATTCAAAATGTGTTATGGAAATAAACTAACTAGATAAGTACACATTAGATGCATTAGAATGTTTATCTATAAAGGAAAGATACAGGGAATAAAGGGAAGTAAATGTGTGAAAGAAGAAAGGACCCTAGAAGAGGCCAATAATGTTAATCTGCCATGACAAAAGAAGTGCTATTAAATCAACCCCATGCAGTTATATTTTATAACCAACAGGAATATTAAAAATACATATATTTAACAACTGATATAGCACAGCTACCAACCAATTAGAAGGTTAGCCACACGGGCACCAGATAATCACAAAAAGCACTAACTATCAAAAACAAGTATAGTCACAGCAGTGTGTATCAGCTAAATACTCAGTCATGCCTATAGTCATAAAAAATTGAAACACCAATTCAACACTTGCTTCAAGGAAAATACCAGAGTTTTGATTCAATTGGATTAAGATGTGTGTTCCGTCAACATCCAAGCAAAATCAAATTTCAATTATACAGAAACTTTCCAGAAAATACAAAAATAAACAAAGCTTATATATAAGGGTATAATTATTGACCAATTTGCTCAGGATATATATAAAATATCTTAAAGGAAATATTATGAAATCAAATAAATTTTAAATAAAAAAATAAACACATCAGGTCAAATTAGGTTTATTTCACTATGTAACTTTTAATTGACATATGAAATTAATTAATGTCATTTTCCCATTAAAAATTAAAATTTTAAAATATCATGAAATAATAATAATAAAAAGGAAATATAAAACTTTAATATCTGCACTTAAAAATATTAACAAACCAGAAATGCAAAAGACCTTTCTTAAAACTAAAACAGGTTATATAAAATTTACCAATAGCAAATTTAATACAGTTCCTGACTTACAATGGTTTAACTTATGATTCTTCAAATATACTATGGTACTAAAGTATTGTGCATTCAGTAGAAACTGTACTTTGATTACCCATAAAACTATTCCATTTTTTACTTTCATTACAGTATCAAACAAATAATGATGTATTTAACAATTTATTATAAAATAGGCTTAGTGTAAGATGATTTTTCCCTGCTGTAAACTAAAATAAATGTTTTGAGCGCATTTAAGATTGGCTATGCTAGCCAGGCACAGTGGTTCATACCTGTAATTCTAGCACTTTGGGAGACTGAGATAGGAGAATTGCTTGAGCCCAAGAATTGAACACTGGCCTGGGCAACATAGTGAAACATCGCGTGTACAATTAAAAAGTCAAAAAATTAGCCAAGTGTAGTGGCATGCACCTGTAGTCCCAGCTGCTTGGGAGACTGAGGCAAAAGGATTGCCTGAGCCCAGAAGCTCAAGGCTGTGGTGAACGGTAATTGCACCACTGCACTCCAGCCTGTGTGACAGAGTGAGATCCTGACTATTAAAAAAAAAAAAAGACGGAGAAAAGACAAGGATGCTTTCAATTCACACTTCTATTTAAACCTGTACTAAAAATTTCAATTACATATGACAAGAAAAATAAATGACCAACAGGTATATGAAAAAACACTCAACATCACTAATAATTATGGAAATTCAATCAAACTCACAGTGAGATATCATCTCATCATGGTTAAAATGGCTTTTTTTTTTCAAGACAGGAATTAACAGATGTTGGTGAGGATATGGAGGAAGAGGGGACTCATGTGCTGTGGGTGGAACTGCAAATTAGGACAGCCCCTATTGAAATCAGCATAAGGATTTCTCAGAAAACTACAAATAGAACTCCACATGATCCAGCAATTCCACTACTGGGTAGATGAGTAATAAAGGAAATCAGTGTATTGAAAAGATATCTGTATCCTCAAGTTTATTGCAGTACTATTCATGATATCCAAGATATGAAATCAACATAAGTGCCCATAAATGAATGAATAAATTTTAAAATGTGGTATGAATGTGTATATAGGAATATTTGTATGTATATAAATATGTACATATGTGTGTTTATAATACACAGGGAGTATTATTTAGCCATAAAAAGAGCAAAATTATATCTGCATCATTACAGATGGAACTGGAGGTCATTATGTTAAGTGAAATAATCCAGGCACAGAAGGACAAATGTCACATGTTCTCACTCATTTGTAGGAGCTAAAACAAATTATCTCATACAAGTAGTGAATAAAATATTGGTTACCAGAGGTTAGAAAGAGTAATGAGGAGGGAGGTATAAAGAGGAGTTGATTAATGGGTACAAGGTACAGTTAGAAGGAATAAGATCTGGTCTTTGGCAGCACAATGGGGTGATATAGCTAACTATAATTTTTTTTGTATTTTCTGGATAACTAAAAGAGTAGATTTAAATGTTTCTAACACAAAGTAATGATAAATATCTGAGGTGACAGATATCCCACTTAGATTTGATCATGACACATTGCATGCTTGTATCAAAATAGCATATGTACTCCATAAATATGTATAATTATGCATCCATAAATGTTTTTCAAAAACAGATCTGCAGGAATAAAAACAGTGTAGAATTCATGTGGCAATAATCCCACAGATATTCACTCATCTGAAATACAATGAAAGTACCGCATCACAATCTAGTGGGGAAAAGAGGCTTTTCAAGAACAGGTAAGCCGGGCTCGGGTGGCTCAGCCTGTAATCCCATGCCTTGGGAGGCTGAGGTGAGTGGATTGCCTGAGCTCGCGGGCTCGAGACCCGCCTGGGCAACTTGGTGAGACCTCATCTCTACAATAAATCAAAAATTAGTCGGGCGTGGTAGTGCATGCCTGTAGTTCCAGCTACTTGGAAGGCTGAGGCGGAAGGATCGCCAGAGCCCAGCAGGTTGAGGCTGCGGTGGCTGGGAGCGGCCACTGCACTCCAGTCTGGGCGACAGAGTGAGACTCCAACTCAAAAAAAACCAAAAAAACAAAAAAAAGCAGGTAAAAGGTCAATTGAACATTCATGCAGTGTAGTACAAATGGTTCTCTACTTTGTATCATATCAGAAATCAATGTCAAAATGTTAATTTTAGAAATTTATGCATTCCAGAAGCTAAATTATGAAAACATATTAATGTCTATGGAGTAGACAAAAATTCATTAAACAAAACAGAAAAAATACTTAATAAACAGAAACAGTGATAGACAAATTAGATATTATTTAAATTAAATAACTGTTCATCAAAGACTTTATAAGAAAACAAAAATCAAGCCATGGTATAGAAGAAGCTATTTTAAGTTTTTATGATATAAAGACTCTTACGCACATTATTTTTAAAAAATCATACAAATAAATAAGAACATTAAATGTATAATTCAGAAGAAAAATGTATACAGCTGAGTTGAAAAATGCTCAAATGAATTAGACAAGCACTTAACAAAATAAGTATATTAAAATATCTTAATAATATAAAAAATGCTCTACTTCAGTAGTGACTAAGGAAATACAAATTAAAACATTAATGAGATAACACTACACACCACCAGACTGGATAAAATTAGAACGCTGACAGTATTACATATTATTAAAGATACAGGAACACACGAATCTCATACTCAGCTGATGTAAGTAACAACTGGTGCAACCACTTTGGAAAAACATTTGGTAATGTGTGCTAAACTGAACATATTACATACCCTATGATTTAGAAATCCTTCCGCCTTTCCCAAGAGAACTGTGCATATACATACACCAAAAAAATGCAAAACAATCATGCAAATATTATCACAGTTTTCCCACTTGCTTTCATATATGTTCTATCTACCTACCTACCTACCTAGTATTTATTTTTCTAATTATTATAATCACTTTTCTAAAATATTTGAGTGTAAGTTGAAGACATAATTCCCATTTCTCGTTATTCATTTCATCAAGTGTTTAATTCAGAAGACTAATCTCCTGAGTAACCATATAATTTTTAAAATAAAGATTGATACTTCTGATCATCAAAATTCTGAAATGTCCTCCAAAATTTCCCACCTCTGTCATGCATACATTGTTTTCCACTTAGCTAATTAAACACTAATATAGGTACTGATGTAAGGGGGCTTTTCAGATATAATTAAGGTCCCAAAACAGTTGACCTTAAAATAGGAAGTTAATCCAGGTACAACTGTCCTACTCACGTCAGCTAGAGGTCGACGACACACAAGTTAAGGGTTTAAAGCGCAAGTAAGATTGAACATAGAGAGGAGAGTCCCCATAACTGGCATTGAAGGTGGAGGGAGCCAGAGAGTGAGTTAGGCTGCCAGTCTCTAGGAAGCTCTAGTCTCTAGAACAGTCCCTGGCTGACCGCTAGCAAACAAATGGAAACTCAGTCTTAGAATATCAAATAATTGAATTCTCCCAACAATCAAAATAACTTAGAAGATAATTTTCTTCAGAGCTTTCGTATGGGGATACAGCTGGCCCACAAATGAATTTCAGACTTGCAAGATCCCAAGCAGAGAACCCAGTCATGCTGCGCACGGAGTCCAGGCCTACAGAGCTGTGAGTTGACAAACAGGTATTGTTTTAAGTTGCTAAAATTATGGCAATCTGTTAGACAAATAGAAGAAATTAAGTCAATACCATACTATTGTCTTACCTATCAATAGACTTTATTAAGATATCACTAATTATGTCCATTATAACTCTCAAAAGGAGCATATCTGCTTCAGGATCGCATGTTGCAATTAGATGTGAAGGCTCTTTAAGTTTTGTTTATTTTATTTTATTTTTTTTTTTTTTTGAGTCAGAGTCCCACTCCGTTGCCCAGACTGGAGGGCAGTGGCACGCTTCCAGCCAGCGCAACCTCTTCCCGGTGGGCTCCAGCGATCGATCGTTCTGCCTCAGGCTTACAAGTAGCGGGAACTACAGGGTTCACTACCACACCCGGCTAATTTTTGATTTATTGTAGAGATGAGGTCTCGCCAAGTTGCCTGGAAGGGTCTCGAACCCACGGGCTCAGTTAATCTACTCACCTCGGCTGGGATTACAGACTGAGCCAACGAGCACGGCCAAGGCTCTTTAAGTTTTACCAAGCATCGGGAACACAGGAAGGATTTAATAAGCCATTTGCCACCAAAAGAGACGCTGATTTAGTCAGTGTCGGGAGTGGTCTTCGAATCTACATTTTTAACAAATTATCAAGTGATGCTGAGGCCACTCGTCTGGAAATCACATTTTGAGAAGTATTTATCTTTGATATTCTTTAATTTACAATGGTTTCTCAATCTTTCTTTTTCTTTCATGATCTTGACAATTTTAAACATTACAGACCTAAAGATATAGGGACACACACACACACACTCTCATATTCAACTGATGTAAGTAACAACTGGTGCAACCACTTTGGAAAAACACTTGGCAATGTGTGCTAAACTGAACATATTACATACCCTCCCTATGATTCAGAAATCCCTCTGTCTTATTTAGAAAAAATATTCCCTAAATTAGGTTTGTCTGCCTTCTCTGATTAGGTTTAGGTTATGTATTGGGGTGGAGAGGGGCGGAAACAACATTGCCACGAGGTTAGGTTTTTCTCGTCTATGTCGTTTGTTGGTTTTTTGGTCATGTTTTTTTTCCTGTGACAAAGGATGTTAACTTCAATTGCATTTTTATGGTGGATTTTTCCAATATTATTCTGCATAAAATTTCTATTTTTTTATGTTGTACTAATTATTTTGTGGAAGATGTTATGCAATTCCACAACACACCATTTCTCATCACTTTTTCTCACAAATTTTAGCATTTTTCTCACAAATTATGATGGGGTCAAGTGGTAATTTTATATTTCATCATTTCTTTCACATTGCTAATGCTACTCTTATGATTGATTTATTTATATCAGTATAGATTCATAACTTTTATTATTTTATAGTAATATTTATACTAGACCACACTATTAGTATTGTAGTATCAAATATGTTATCCGTGGTTTTTTTCATGTTCAATTTATTCTAGATTTGTTCTGTACAACATCCCCTTCAAGGAAATTTCCATATCTTTTTGGTGTATTTTAATTGCTTTTTGAGCACTATATTATTTTCTAGTATAAGATGTTCTCATTTTCTTTTGTATTCCTCGTGTCCCAGCTCTTGTCAATCATTTTTTGCAAAGAGTTATGATTCCTTTTTAGTGGAGAATGGTGTGTAGAAACCAGTACCCTGACCCTGTATGTGCTTATTTTCACTAGCATATTCTAATTTCTAGGTCTTTTGATATACTGAACTAGAAAACACATCTCTGCTTCTATATCTTCCTATCAAATTGATCCCTTTAATTTCAATGTCATGCATAGGTCTTCCCAGTTTCATATAGTTTCACTTCTCAAATGGCAAAAAATAAAGGTCTTAAGTTTTGTTTATAGTCATGTTCTTAGAATATACAGAAAGAAATTTCATTAGCAAATTAATACAATGTTAAAAATTAGCATGCTAACTAGAGGTCAATAATAATTATAGCTAACTTTCTGTATCCAGAGGGGATTCATTTCAGGATCCCCACAGATACGAATTCTATGAATGCTCAAGTCCATTATATAAGAAGGCATAGTACAGTAAGCTCTCCATATTTGGGGGTTTGGGTCTGTGGTTAGTTGAGTCCACAGATGTGAAAGCTGTGGTATTGAGGGCCAATTGTATAGTTCTTTTAGCCTTTAGTCTAGTCTATTGTCAAAATATGTATACAAAAGTTACTTGGATAGTTCTGGTTTTATTCACTTGAAGGAATTATTTAGTCCTGCTCATATTCTATGCCAGAGATTTTCCTCTTTATCTGATTTTTTATGTTTTATGAAACTTTAACATAGTTCATAAATTCAAAGCCATACTAAAAAATATATTAGTTACCGTCTCAATCTCTTCAACCTTGTTCTCATTCTGCTAATCTCCTAGTTTCCAATTTAGGTTTCCTATGTTTCTCTTTGCAAAATGAGTTATATGTATTTTTAAAATATTTTGCTTTCTTTTTCACTAAAGTTAGAAAGCTATTTGCTTCTTTTGAAATTACTCCCAAGAATGGAGGAAGATGGTGATGGAGCCAGTTGGACTATACGAGTCCTAGTGTAGTGAGTGAATGTGTGAAAAATTTTGCATACCTATCTTTGAGTAAGTGGACATGTGAGTGGCTGACTGAGTGGGGACTTGGGAGAAAGTGGCCAAGGTTCTCCTGGTGCCACATCTACTCTGCTTGGATTCTGTTGCTTCCCAAGGCACAGAAACTGAGTGCCATTTAAAAAAAATCAGCAAAGCCCTTCTGGGGAAAAATCTGCTGGGAGTGACTGTCATCTCCAGCTCCAGGCTCTGCCTCATCACTGCATCACCTGGTCGGACACTGGCAGGAAGGCTACAGATGAAGAGAGAGTGAGAGTGCCTGAGGCAGAGCATCACTGGAGAAGATGAAAGAGGCACCCTGCCACCATCTTGAAAACCGGGCAGGAAAGTGCTCTGTCTTGCTCACCACTGAGCAATAGACCTGATCTCTGTGACTTGGAAATTAACTACACAGGGGTTGATCATGAGCCAAAGGGAGTATCCTGAACAAACTCTGGAGGGAGAGGGCTAGTGCTGAGTCTCAGGCACTCCACCTTCAACATGATTCAGCCATGGGACAAAGAATGTGACCATAAAAGGAAGTGGAAGACCCACAAAGAGATGAGCAGTGATTCTGGAACTGATCCAGGCCCCTTCTCCCCAGCAATCTTCTGAAGATCAGACCCACATGGTTGAGGCACAGCTGAAAGGGATAAACACAGGTGGAGCCTGGACATCAGCTGCAACAGGTGGACTCTACCTCAAGATAAGTCAGGCTGGAGTATACCTTACCAGTACCTGGGAAAGAGACAATCCCACATCCGACACCAGAGGGGATCCCCCTGACCATATGAAAGTAGGAGGGGAGGACTGAAGTCTCACTCACTCTGCCCCCTCCTCCTCCTTCCCCTGGCCAGACACTGGGGGAGATTGTGGATAAGGTCACAGCTCTGTAGGAAATAGCAGATGAGCTTACCTGTGAGCAGCTGAAAGGAACAATTACAGAACCTGTCACAAGAGGTCAGGTTGTTTTTCATTTATTGTTTGACTGTTTTTGCTTTTTTAAAATTTTGTTTTGTGCATGAATGTGTATGTGAGGGCTCAATCTAAATTCCCCTATTTTTTTTCTTTTTCTTTTTTTCTTTGTTCTTTTATTTTTTGTTTTCTGTTTGTGTACATAAATGATTGAGTGTTCATCTTTCAGTTTGTTTTTTTGTTTGTTTCCTTTTTTGTTCTTCTCTTTTATAGTTTAATGTATGTGTGAGTGAATATATGAGAGTTCAATTTGAATTCCTTTTTTTTCCTCTTTTCCTTTTATCTTTGCCTTTAACTTTATGTTGTGTGTGTGTTCTGTTTTCCTGTTTTTTTTTTTTGTTTGTTTGTTTGCTTGTCTTTCCATTTTGTTTTGGTGTATGTCTGTGTGTTTAATTGTTTTTTGCTTTAGTCTCTCCTTTTATTTTTCTGATATAATTTTTTTTTTATTTTTGTCCATCTTATTTCATTCTACTTTTCTCTGTTCTTCTCATTGCTGTTATAGTATCTTGGACTCAGGGCATACAAATACATACGCATTACATCATAATGTAGAATGGTGGTGGGGAGTGAGTCTCAGGGAACCCAAACCACAATCAGTGAACATTGCTATTTGCAAGTAGTTTCTGAATCCTAGCTCCCCATACTCTACCTTATTAGACTCTCAAAACTACAAGAGACAGCAAAGCTACCCTCTTACAGTCCTCTTTCAAACTAGAACAAATTCAAATCCCTGATCAGGGAAGAACAGAGTGCTGAGCAAACATAAGAAATGAAAATCTTTCCCACTGCCACTGAATAACAGAACCAAAGAGAAAAGAAAGAGATCTGTCACAAATGATGAAAAATCAACAGAAGAACACAGGTAATTCCCAGTGTAACAAAGAGAAAATGCCTGAAAAAAATCAGACCTCAGAGCCCAAACAATGGAAGTCACCAATGACTGGCCCCAGAATGCAACAGGGATTAGGGAATGGATGGAAAGAATGAATAAGACTCAAGAAAGACAAGATGCAACACTGAAAAAACTTGTCACTGAGATTTGGGCCATAAAAAATTTCATCCAGGAAATAAAGAACAAGATGATATTCACAGAAAGAAGAAATAATCAATCAGAAGAAAGAATCTCAGAACTTGACGACCAAAACATATAATTAACCCGATCTATAAAAAATGTAGAAAGAAAACTCAAAAAGAAAGGACAAAGTCTTCAAGGGATGTGCAGTTATAACAATAGACCAAACCTATGCCTGATTGGTATCCCAGAAGAAAAAAGGGAAGCAGAGAACACCTTGGAGCAAGTATTCCAGGAGGTTATCCAAGAAAACTTTCCCCATCTTACCAGCAATGTGACCATCAAGCACAAGAGATACAGAGAATTTCTGCAAGCTATCATATGAGAAGACCAAGCACTAGACACATAGTAATTCAAACATAAAGGCAGCAAAAGAGAAAGGTTAGACTAGCTACTGGGGAAAAACAATCAGAAATACCAGCAGACCTATCGGCAGAATACTGCAAACTAGAAGGACTGGAGTCCAATATTCAAAATCCTCAAGGTAAGCAGTTTCAACCAAGAATTTCCTACCCAGGCAAGCTCAGCTTCATCAGTGATGGAGAATTAAAATCCTTCCCAGACATCCAATCCCTAAGAGGTTATGCAGCTTCCAGACCAGCTCTACAGGAGATGCTTTAAAAGGTATCAAGCACAGAAAAATAAATAAATAAATAAATAATGACCATGTATTTCTCAAGTGAACAAGTGAACACAGAATCAACAAAGAATACATCATGACTGTAAACTTGAAAGCATACAAGCTGGGCTTGGTGGCTCAGCATGTAATCCCTTGCTTTGGGCCCTAATTACTTATCTTGCCTATTCAAAGATCATGAAAATATTTTTCCGCCGAGCTCAGTGGCTCAGCCTGTAATTCCAGCAGCTCTTTGGGAGGCCGAGGTGAGTGGATTGCCTGAGCCTGCGGGTTTGAGGCCCACCCAGGCAGCTTGGCGAGACCTCGTCTCTACAATAAATCAAAAATTAGCTGGGCATGGTAGCGCAAGTCTGTAGTTCCAGCTACTTGGAAGGCTGAGGCAGAAAGATTGCCAGAGCCCAGCAGGCGAGGCTGCGGTGGCCGGGAGCGGCCACTGCACTCCAGTCTGGGTGACAGAGTGAGACTTCAACTAAAAAAAAAAAACAAACAAAAAGAAAAAAAAGAAAACATACAAATACATCAACTTAAAAGTTAAAAGTAAACAAACCAAGAAAAAACATTATAATTTTGGGGATTAACAATCACATTTCAATAATCAGTCTGAATGTGAACAGACTAAATGAACCACTGAAAAGACACAGAATAGCAAACTGGATTAAAAAAAAACCATGATTCAATAATTTGCTGCATCTAGAAAACTCATCTCACCACAAGGAATGCAAACAGACTCAAAGTTAGAGGATAGGAAACGAATTTCCAGACAAATGGATCACAAAAGAAAGCAGGCATCATGATCTTAATATTGGACAAAACAACCTTTAAGTTACCAAAAATTGAAAAAGATACCGAATGATACTATATAATGATAAAAGTTTTAATCAATCAACAAGAAATATCAATCCTAAACATATATGCACCTAACACAGGAGGACCAGGTTTGTAAGTCTAAAAAAAAGATCGACTCTAACAATTTTATAGCTGGGGAGTAAATGCCCTACTAACAACCCCAGATAGATCATTGAGGCAAAAAAAAACAACAAACAGATTCAAAACCTCAACTTAACACTTAATCAAATGGACTTAATAGATACCTACAGAACACTTCATCCAACAAACACAGAATATACATGCTACTCCTCACCACATGGAATGCACTCCAAGATTGATCACATCCTTGGTTGTAAATCAAGCATCAACAAATTTCATAAGATTGCAATACTGCCATGCGTCTTCTCAGACAACAGTGGAATAAAAATAAGTATCAACACCAACAAAATTCCCTCTAAATCCACAAATACATGAACACTAAACAACAAGATGTTGAACAACTCCTGGGTCAACACAGAACAAAAATTAAACAATTATTGGAAACAAATGAAAATGAAGCAACATCCTACCAAAACCTCTATGGTGCTATGAAATCAGTTCTGAGAGGGAAATTTATATCATTACAAACAAACATCAAGAAAATGGACAAATCACACATTTACAACCTGACAAATCACCTAAGGGAGTTGGAAAAACAAGACCACCAAAACACCAATGTTAGCAGAGGAAACCAGATAATCAAAGTAAAAGCCCAAATACAGGACACAGAAGACAAAATGATCATAGAGAAAAAAAAATCAACAAAACAAAAAACTGATTCTTTGAAAGGACACACAATATTGATGTACCGCTAGTCAGAATGAACAATAAAAAAAAGCCTGAGGAAACACAATCAGAAATGTAAAAGACCAAATCCCAACTGACCTCAAAGAAATACAAAAGATTATTAGAGATTACTATGCACAACTGTATGGAAATAAACTTGATAACCTAAATGAAATGGAGGACTTTCTGATATCACACAACTTCCCAAGATAGAAACTAGAAGACATTGAAACACTAAACAGACCAATAACAACCCAGGAAATTGACTCCATCATAAGAAAACTACTTACAAACAAAAGGCCTGGACCAGACGGCTTTCCAGTGGAATTCTACAAAACATAAAATGAGGAGTTGATACCAATCCTATTGAAAGTATTCCAGGCAATTGAGAAAGATGAAATTCTGCCCAAACCATTTTACCAAGCTAACATCACACTGATAACCAAACCAGGTAAAGATCCAACAAAAAAATAGAACTACGGGGTAATATCCCAGATGAACATAGATGCAAAAATTCTCAACAAGATTCTAGCAAATAGGATCCAACTACACATCTCAAAAACCATCCAGCATGACCCAGTAGGCTTCATCCCCAGGATACAGAATGAGTTCAACATCAGCAATACCATAAATGAAATTAAATACATCAACAGATGTAAAAACAAGGACCACGTTATTACATCATTAGATGCAGACAAGTCTTGATAAAATCTAGCATCCCTTCTTGATAAAAACTTGGAAAACCTAAGTACAGAAGGAGCAGACACTCAAAATAGTAAGGTGCCATCTATGATAAGCCCACAGCTAGCATATTGCTAAATGGACAGAAACTGAAGACATTTCCCCTGAAAACTATAACAAGACAAGGCTGCCCAATCTTACCCCTCCTTTTCAACCTTGTTTTGGAAGTCCTAGCTATAGCAATTAAACAAGAGAAGGAAATCGGGGGTATCCAAATAAGAAAAGAGGAAGTAAAGTTATCTCTCTTTGCTGATATGATCCTATACTTTGAAAATCCAAGAGGATCTGTCAAAAATCTCTTTGCACTGATAGAGAACTTTGGTGATGTCTCAGGGAACAAAATAAATGTGCAAAAGACAGTCAAATTCTTAAACACCAACAACAAACAGGCAGAGAGCTAAATAAAAAGCACAATTCCATTCACATAACCACACACAAAAAATGAAATACCTTGGCAGCTTCCTAATCAGGGAAGTGAAAGACCTTTATAATGAAAACTACAAAACACTGCTCAAAGAAATTCAAGAAACCACAAACAAATGGAAAAATATTCTATGCTCACAGATAGGAAGACTCAACATTGTTTAGATGTCTATCCTACTAAAGACAATCTACAGATTCAACACTGTACCCATTAAATTTCCAGCATCATTCTTCTCAGACCTAGAAATGACAATTCAGAATTTCACATGGAAATATAAATAACCACAAATAGCAAAACTATACTTAGCAAAAGGAACAAAGTGGAGGTATCACACTTCCAGACTGTAAATTGTACTATAAGGCTACAATAATCAAAACAGCTTGGTATTGGCACAAGAATAGGCATATGGGCCAATGGAACAGGATAGAGATTCCCAAAGCATAACATCAATTTCTCAACTCATTTTTGCCAAAGTCTCCAACAAAAACCACCGGAGAGAAGGGAACCTGTTCAGTAAACGATGCTGGGAAAACTGACTGACCACATGCAGAAGATTGAAACAGGACCCCTACCTATCATCATACACAAAAAATTCACTTTAAATGGATTAAAGACCTTAATGTAAAACCTCAAACTATAAGAATATTAGAAAATGCATGAGACACCCTTAAAGAAATCAGAGTGGGCAACCAACTCCTGATCAAAACCCCAGATGTTCATGCCATAAGAGATAAGATAAGTAAGTAGGACCTCATTAAATTGAAAAGCTTCTGCAAAGCAATATAAACCATCAAGAGAGTGGGGGAGACAGCCCATGGAATGGGAAAAAATATTTGCCAACTGTATATCTGAAAAGGGCCTAATATCCAGGATCTACAAAAGGAACTCAAATATACCAAAAGGAATAAAAACAAACAGCCCCATTAAAAAGTTGACAAAAGATATGAATAGACACTTCTCAGAAGAAGATATTTGGGCAGCCAACAGACACATGAAAAAGTGCTTAGCCTCATTAATCATCAAAGAAATGCAAATCAAAACTATACTGAAACTACCTAACTCCAGTAAGAATGACCAACATTAAAAAAACAAAACAGATGCTAGCGAGGATGTGGAGAAAAGGGAATACTTTTACACTGCTGGTGGGAATGCTATTTCAACCTCTATGGAAAACAGTGTGGCAATTTCTTTTTCTTTTTTCTGAGTTGGAGTCTCACTCCGTCGCCCAGACTGGAGTGCAGTGGCCTCTCCCGGCCACTGCAGCCTCGACCTGCTGGGCTTCAGCAATCCTTCTGCCTCAGCCTTCCAAGGAGCTGGAACTACAGGCGCGCGCTCCCACGCCCGGCTAGTTTTTGATTTATTGTAGAGATGAGGTCTCGCCAAGTTGCCCAGGTGGGTCTCGAACCTGCGGACCCAGTCAATCCACTCACCTCAGCCTCCCAAGGAGCGGGATTACAGGCTGAGCCACCGAGCCCTGCTGAGAGTTTCTAAAAGAACTAGAAATTGACCTTGCATATGACCCAGTAATCCCTCTACTGGTAATACACCTAGAGGAACTCAAATCATTCTACAAAAAAGATACCTGCACATGCATGTTTGTTGCAACAATATTCACAATACCAAAAACATGGAACCATCTGTGCTGCCCATGGAAACTGAACAGAATAAAAAATGTCGTACATAGATTCAATAGAATATTGCGCTGCCACAAAGAAGGACAAACTTATGTACTTCGCAGCAACTTGGATAGATTTAGAGTCTTTAATACTCAGTGATCTATCACAGAAACAAAGAACAGAGTACCACATGTTCTCAATCATAAGCAGACCCTGAACATTTACCATAATACCATAAGAAAGGGATCGGTGGTAGTGTGATACCGCTGGGATGAGTGGAGGGTACACAACATCAATAAGGGTATCTGATCTCAAAAGTCGGGAGAAGTGGGGACCAAAGGGAGGCTCAAACTATACCTGTATTATGTCCACTTTTATACCTAATCCTGAATTGTCCTACACATCTTTAAAATAAAAAAAAAACCCTCAAAAAAAAAGAAAGAAATTACATGCGTTCATAAAAATTTTTTTTATGATTGCACAGTACACAGTTGAGGAACTGTACCATAATTTTTCTAAAAGTTTATTTACAGGCATTTAGAGTTTTTATTTTTAAATAGTTTACAATTGTAAATAATGTCCCACTGCATAAATTTATGTATATGTATTCTTATATAGGCTAGATTCCTACAAGTAGGTTGCTAGGTGAAAATGTAAAATATAATTTTTTAATATACCCTCAAATTCCTTTCTATAATGGTTATACTAATTTGCATTCTCACTAGCAATGTTTGTGAGTGCCTGTTTCTCTGTATAGCTTCACCAAAAGTATGTTTTGTCAAAGTTGTGTATTTGTCAGTTTAACAAGGAAGAAATAATAGTTTCCCAGTGCAGTTTTGTTTTGCATTCTCTTATTATGACCAAAGCTAAATGTTTTATATTTCTGAATAGTTTTATTTTCTTTATTGTTTTCCATGTAATGACCAATTTTCAGTCACATTTTAAAAATTTTTAGGCCGGGCTCGGTGGCTCAGCCTGTAATTCCGCGCCTTTGGGAGGCTGAGGTGAGTGGATTGCCTGAGCCCGCGGGTTCGAGACCCGCCTGGGCAGGCGAGACCTCATCTATACAATAAATCAAAAAAAATTAGCCGGGCGTGGTAGTGCGCGCCTGTAATTCCGGCTAGTAGGAAGGGTGAGGCGGAAGGATCTCCAGAGCCCGGCAGGTCGAGGCTGCGGTGGCCGGGAGCAGCCACTGCACTCCAGTCTGGGCGACAGAGTGAGACTCCAACTAAAAAAAAAAAAAAAAATTTTAGAGCTTCTTATAACTTAAATATATCATCTCTTTATCTGTGGCTTATGCTGCAAAGATTTTCTTCAACTTGTTTTTTTACTTCATAGTGTTTTTTTTATGCAATCTTAATTTTATATGTAAAATTTATCTTTTAACTTTCTGTCTGGATTCTAAGTAACCATTAGAAAGTCTTTTCAAGATATCATGTTTATAGAGGAATTTGTCCCATGTTCTTCAAGAATTTGTATCGTTACATTAAGTTTTTTATCCATTTAGGGCTTGTTCCTGTTTATTATGTGATGTTTGAATCAAAATTATTTTTTCTGAAATGATCTTCCAGTTGTCCCAGCACTATGCATTTTAAAGTTTATATTAACTCCAGTGCTTTTTTGAGACTCTTCTATAAGTTTCTAATAAACTTTATTATCTTCTTTACCATGCTAGTACTAATTATTTTAATTATAGAAATGTTGTAATGTATTTTAATACTTGGTAGGCTTAATGTTTCTGGCTTTGCCTCTTCATAGTTCTTGTCATTCTTGATAATTTACTTTTCCAAGCTTATTTTATTTTTATATCTCCAGAAAAACACGTTGATTTTTAAATTTAATTTAATTTTATTTTTTGAGTTGGAGTCTCACTCTGTCGCCCAGACTGGAGTGCAGTGGCCGCTCCCGGCCACCGTGGCCTCGACCTGCTGGGCTCCAGCGATCCTTCCGCCTCAGGCTTCCGAGTAGCCGGAATTACAGGCATTCGCTACCACACCCGGCTATTTTTTTTTTATTTATTGTAGAGATGAGGTCTCACCTGCCCAGGCGGGTCTCGAACCCGCGGGCTCAGGCAGTCCACTCACCTCAGCCTCTCAAAGGCGCGGGATTACAGGCTGAGCCACCGAGCCCGGCTACATGTTGATATTTTTATCAAGATTATGTTGAATGTATAAATCCATCTAGAAATAGCAGGAATCTTTATGATGCTGAGGCATCCCTCCCAAGAACAAGGCAAGTCTTTAAATTAGCTCAGATCTATTTTATATATTTCAAAGGGGTGTTAAGCCATTCTTAAATAGATTATGCACATTTTTTCTTAAATTTATTTCTAAATATTTTATTTTCCATGCACTACTGCATATGGTGGCTGTTCTATGTTACATTCTCTACCTCACTATTTTATGTAGGAAGACTATTGATTTTAAGTGTTTATTTTATATCCTCCCACCTTATTAAATATTTTATGTTTGAAATTTTGTTAAGCCATTCATTCTCTGGGATTTTCCAGGTATATTATCATATTATCTGTGTAGTGGATATAGTGGCATCCCTCTCAGATTTCTCTCTTAAAGATCCATTACTCCAGCTTCTGGGATTGTTGGCAGATGAGTCCTGCTCCAGAAATTTATTTCCATCAAAGATTGAAAACTTTCCAAAGCCACATACTCTTTTTGGTGATAGCTTGCATCCAAAGACTGGTGGATGCTTGTATATAAAGCATAGATCTCTTGCTTGAAAATAGGACATCTCTGAAACACCATCCCAATTTTAGAGTCCCCTGTAGAATCAGCTGAGGACTGGGTTACCTCACAGCTTCATACTTTCCTTTGTTAGTCCTCTTGCTTTTATTCTCTAGCAGGTGTTAACCCCAAAAGCCCTTCCTCAAAATGTTCTGAATTCAGATCTCCTTATCTATATACAATTCCTGGAAAACACAATCTCGGGCAACCTTCAGAGGTATGTTTAGATCTTCTTTTCCTATCTATATAATTCTATTGATTTCTCCTACCTTATTGGTTAAAGTGTGTATCACACTGTAGAGTAGTAGGGGAGAGAGTGGACATGCTTGCTTTTTTCTTGATTTTGGTGGATATTCCACCGAAATTTTCCATTAAGTGATATGATGGCTTTATATATTCAGAATTTTTGAAAAGTTTTTCATTCTTATTTTATGAAGTATTTAAAAAAATCATTAATAGATGTTGAATTTTTCCAAAAGCTTATTTTAGTATCTTTCATAGTTACTAAAGATCCTTTACTATGAATCATATTAATATGATCTATATTATACATTATGTTAACAAATATACTACTATTCAACCAACCCTGCATCCTTGAAATAAATCCACCTTAATAATGGGGTTTTTTAAAAAAATGCTTGTCAGATTATTTTTACTTATATTTTATAGAATATTTAGGTACAGATTTCATAAGTGATACTGGTCTGAGAATTTGTTTTTTGTACTATTTTTGTAATGTTTCCATAACAATGTGGGTTTGTTTTTTTTTTTCACAAATAGAACTTTTAAATTGTAACTCTTAAAAGCCTGTATTTTACACAGATTCCTGGACTGGTGGTTCATATCCATTTGCTCATTCAACTTAAGCACCTGTCTCATCCAATAACTTTTCCAGAACTACTACCTTCACCATGCTGGTTCATGAGTTTTCCTAATTCAAACTTGGACTTCTTCAGCATTTTTACTCTTCTAACAAAGGCATCATAAAGAGAATAAATAGATTGGCAGGCCTTTTCCATGTCTTTTCCAATGCTGTATGGATCAATTTATTGAACACTTCTTTCAAGTCATGTGTCTTCATTTTTCATCATCTTCTTCCGGGTCTGGCGAATCTGTTGATGCTGAACATAAGAGGTCTTCCATATCTGATTGTTGCGCTTTTTAGTAAAACCAACACAGAATAGACAAAGCAAATAACCATTGATAGTCTTGATATCAACATGAGTTTCAATTATGGTCTGCTATTTTTTGACTATGGAGCACATTTTGTCCCAGGTCAGGCCCATGCATGGAAGTTAGTCAGGCAGTTTTTGCCCTGAACATCTTCAGTGATCAGTTTGAGCTTTCTAAACGCAACTTCATCATTCTGCAGATAGGCAAGATTCACTTCAAACACACGGTCATTGAGGCTATCAGATGAAATCTTGGTTCCTTGCATCCTGGTGACCAGTGGTTTGCCAAAATTTCTTATATGGAACATAGCACGTACTTTCACATCATACCAATCTTTTTTTAAAAGTCGATCAACTGCTTTCTTCTTGACTCCCTTTTTGCTGCCTTTTGTAAGGCACTTGTTCAACTTGATTCTGAAGAGAATTTATGTTTTCCTTTATTTTCCATGCTCTTGAAAAACCTATGTAGCATTGGCATGTATGGTCTTTGAAAGCTTATTAGAATTTCCTAATACGTCTTAGCTTTTTGTTTTTAACTAAATTTTCAATGATTTATTTCTGCAACACAAATTGTTCTATATAAGCTTTCTGTCTATAATAAAGTTGAGTATGATAAACTGTTTTCCTAAGAAATCATTGATTATATTTAGCTGTTTAATCTTATTTAAAAGTAAAGCATCTATTATTGTTATTTTTTATCATTTTTTTCTTTTGTATTGTGTGTTTTCTATCTTTTATTGTGGATTAAATTAACCTTTAAAATTTTGGGTTTATTAATTTCTTTCCCATTTTTCTTGTTTTCTTATTTGTGCTTTTTATTTACATCATTCTTTTCTCTCCTTTATATGTAGAATTATTGTTCATTTATTATTATGATTTTATGTTTTTACTATCATAAACACTTCGGGTATTAACATTCCTCTGAACACTGATCAGATGCTCAGAGTAAGAAGAGCCCAAGGAAAATCTCTACTTAAAACTGTTTATTTTTTTCTACTCAAATTAACTTTAAATTCCTACATTTTCTATATTTTAGCTATGCTAAAGATATAGATTGTGTATTTCTTTTGTTCTTGTGGCTGCTCACTAGAGTTTTTGAAACACTGTGTGGAAAGATTTTTATTTAGACCATTAGTGCAGCTATCTACAATTCCAAATATTTTATTTGGATTGGCAGTAGTGCAAAACTGCCAGGAGGGGGGCGAAGAAATGGGATTGGCCGTAGTGAGAATCTGCCTGGAGAAGCGGGGGCACACCTCATCAACAAGGGTACCTGCATAATGAACATTTGTATACCGCACATCTTTAAATGAAAATAAATAAATAAATAAAACAAATATTTTATTTGACCTATACTGGTAATATGAATAAATTCATTTTGTTAAGCTTCATGGAGGTGTGCATTAAGGATATGTGCATTTTACTATGTGTTATAATCACATTTAAGTAATTTATCATAAAAGGAAAATAAAAAAATAATGTTTTGCTTTATTGGATTAGGAACAAATTCATTCAGAAAGATCAGTTAAGTGACTATTGTAATGGTGAAGTCAATTGATCATATGAGAAGCTATAATGGTGATAATAGAGTTTGAAAGAAGGATATGGAGTGGAGAGAACTTGGTAACACTGGATGTAGACAATCAGAAGATTGACAAAAATAATGATTACTCATAATTTTTTATTCCAGGGTCTCACTGATTTAAACTATTGGTGGTGGGAATAGTTGTGAGCAGTATGAAGGAGAAATCAGAAAATAAACTGAACAGTGGGAAGAATATGCAATTCAATTCATATGGAATATTTATCAAGTATCTATCATAATTTAAAGAGAGCAAAGAGATACCATATAAAATACTTCGGGGAAGAATTTAAGTTTTATAGCTAGTATTATTCAGGAACAGCCAGACATTATATATTTTTGGTCTGCATTAGGAAGTTCACCTATGAGTTAAGATAGAGGTACTCTGATTAGTCATTAACTTGACAGGTACTTTTCTGTGCTTGATGTGCACACAACAATGAATTGCATATATTTTGCGACTCTTCTATTTGGACTCCTGATGTTAAGCTACACAATAAGGAACACTGCACTCTCTGGCATCGTGGCTGTTGGGATCCAAAAGCAGCATGAACCCTAGCCTCCAGCCTGATTCTCCCACTTCAGCATTCATTGTAGGTAGATTGGAATTTCCCCAACACAGCCAAAGGCTGACATCCAAGATGCATTACTGTAGCTTTTTAATGTGGTAGCCCTTTACCCTGGATCTGCTATATCTTTAGAGCTTCATAGAACTTTCAAAAGTCCAACTTTTTCTCTGGAAGGCTACTTTACAAGAAGTCAGTCTTGAACAATTAACTCTTATCTTAAAGCAGTGTGGAGCATGCTGAATCAGAAGGCATGGTTCTTGTAGTGAGATAATCTTATTTTTAGCTTCAAAAGACCTAGGAGAGTGGAACAAGTGGTAGAAATGTAAGAAAAGTAGGGAATACCATGGTAGGGGACATCACACACACACACACACACACACACACACACACACACACACACACACACGTGTATATACACACAAATACAAATATATGCATATATATTCATGACTTTCTGGCAATCAGCTCAGAATTTAAGGACTAACTCTGAACTGATAGGACAAGGCTGAGTGCTGTGAAATAAAATGGCAGCAAAAATAAAGCAAAATATAACAAGTCTGGCAAATGTACCAGGTTCACTGTTTTCAAAAGTTTTAAAAAGTGTTTGTGTGTGTGTGTGTGTGTGTGTGTGTGTGTGTGTGTGTGTGTGTGTGTGTGAGAGAGAGAGAGAGAGAGAGAACTAATGACCAAAGTCCAACCTCCTACCTATGAAATAGAAGAGAAAAAAAATGTAGGGCTGAGTGTGGTGGCTCATGCCTTTAAATCCAACCTTTTGGGAGGCTAAGGTGGGAAGATTGTTTGATGTCAAGAATTTGAGATCAACATAGGCAACATAATGAAACATTATCTATAACACAAAATAATTAGCCAGGTGTGAAGGTGTGTGCCTGTAGTCCTAGCTACTTGGAAGGTTGAAGAGGGAGAATTGCTTTAGCCCAGGAGTTCCAGAGTTCCAGGTATGATCATGCCACTGCACTCCAGCTTGGGTGACAAGAGTGCGAACCCACTTGTCTAAAAATAAAATAAAACAAAAAATTAAATATCCTCCTGGGCACACAATATGTTTTACATTCCAATTTATATTATGTTTTATGGTTTTTTTCACATCATTTATTTTTGTTGTCATCATTTTGTTAGCTTCCTAGTTTAAGATCACGATTTTTCCTTACATTTTCACCTAACTTTTTTAGTTGTCTTGAATATATATTCTGTTATTTTGAATTCAAAAAGGCCCTTTCTGTGTCTGTCTTTAATTTATATAATTTCTCCTGAGATAACATCAGGTGCACAGGCAAAGAGCCAGATGTGCAATTTCTGCAGAGCTCTGCAAACTGTGTAAAAACAGGGATGAGTTAGATTTGTTAGACTTGCTCTAAAATCATGAGAATGCATCAACTTTCTTCAAAGAAAATTCAGCCTTTTAAATGGCAATCAGTTGTGGAAATTTTATTCAAACACTATTTTAAGAAATTGAAAAAACAAAACTTTATTCTTTGAAAGGAGACATATTGTAGTAGAGAGATGATTGAGTTTTAAAGAGACAATTTTAGTGTAAATTTTGACTTTTGATTTATGATGTATTATTCTTAATGTTTACATAGAAGGAAAACATTCTGATATTGAATAAAATCTGTTTTCCATTGTATTACAACACTTTTAATACGAGTGCTTCTATCATAATCAGTGTACATTCTTTGAACTTTACTTCCTCCCTTCCCCCCATTTTTTCCTATGCGATAGTTTTGCAAGTATTATGGGGTGCTTACCTCATGAACAGGCACTCCTTGTCTTTACATACTGCTATTTCTGAGGTATTGAGAAAACCACTATTGCTTAAAAATAATGCCTCATCAATCATGTCACTGATGGCACTGTTAAATCTTTATTCCATGATTAAGTTGAACTTCATAAAATACAAATCTCTCTGAGACGGATAACACAAAATGTTTAAACGAGCCTCTTGGAATGTAGTATAAATTCAATTTGGGTCTTTTTTCTGAGAGCAGAGGTTAATAGACAAATAGGGGAAGAAAGGGATTATAAAATCACTAGGTGCCTAAGGAATAAAGAGGGATCACCAGGGAAAGGAAGGAAAGCACAGGAAAGAGACCAGAGAGGTCAAAGACTAATTTACCCTATTTCAATTTGGGACAAGGCCACAGAATGTGGAAGGACTCCGTCATAATTTTCTTGAAGGCTGACAATTATTAGTCGTAATTTTTAGCCACTAAGCTTACTCATTGGAGAACAAACCTCCCCCATTTTTAATGCCTCTACCATAAGAATATTACAAACTGAAAATACAGAGCAGGCAATCAGAACAAAGTTAACCATTTAAATAAAGACAGACTTTGCCATTTTGGAGAGATGCAAATTTGGAGAAATTCCAAGTGAGCGGTGCACTTCTCATCTCATTGTTTTTGTGCTCAGTGCACCTTAAGGTCAAGAGAGCCATCTTCTTTCATCAGGTGAGTACAGGATCTGTCAATTTTCACAACAAAAATGGTTCCATTTATGTGACATATCTAAAATAGTCAAACTGTAAAAGCAGAGAACAGAATGGTGACTGCCAGGGACAATGGAATAGGGGTATCTGGAGTTGCTAATCAACAGGTAAAGTTTCAGTAAGCAAGATGAATAAATTCTAGAGATGTGCTGTATAACACTATGCATGTAATTAACAGTGTTGTGTTTTAAGCTTGAAAGTCTGGGTTGGTTTGTTTTATGTTGTGAAAGTATTATATATTACAAAGCACATATATTTTTGTGTCCTTGTGCTCTCATAGGTCTTTAACAATATTCAGTCATAAAAAAACAAGTGAAATCATGCATTCCTTCAAGTGCAGCATACACTGTTTTCTATCAATGTTTGGAAGATTTAATATAGAAAATAGTTTGCAAGCTCACATTAAGAAATTTAGAACACGTTTCTTTCACCAGTTAATGTCACTAGACTCACAGAGATATCCATTCATAAAAAGTATATTTAAAACTGTTTTTTTAAAAAATTCATTATTTACTGTTTTCTTTCAGTGAATGGGAGTTAGATACATGACAGGTGTTTCTCTGTGAAAGTTTATTTATTTATGTATTTATTCATTTTTGCTGAATGAATAAATATGTTTATATCTCAAACGACTTAAAAGGGCAGTGGTCCTAAATGACTCCCCTCATCCCCTAGTTTCTCAGGGGAATACATTTTTTATTTTATTTTGTTTCAATAGTTTTAGGGGTACAAGTGGTTTTTGGTTACAAGAATGAGTTGTGCAATAGTGAAGAAGTCTGGGCTTTAAGTGTATCCATCATCTGAATAGTATATATTATACCTGATAGGCAATTTTTCTTCCCTCACCACCCTACCACTCTACCCACTGAGTTTCCAATGTCTATTATACCATTCTATATACCTTTGCAGACCCATAGTTTAGATTCCAGTTATAAGTGAGAACATGTCGTATTTAGTTTTCTATTTCTGAGATACTTCACTTAAGACAATAGCCTCCAATTCCATCCAAGTTTCTACAAAAGGCATTATTTTATTCCATTATGGCTGAATAGTACTCCGTGGTGTATATATACCATATTTTCTTTATCCACTGATAGGTTGATGAGCATTTAGGTTTATTCCACATCTTTTCAATTGTGAATTATGCTGCAATAGGCATACACATGCAGGTGTATAATGCAGTATTTGTATAATGACTTCTTTCCCTTTGGGTGGATACTAAGTAGTGGGATTGCTGGATTTAATGGTAGATTTCCTTTGAATTCTGTGTGAAATCTTCATACTGTTTTCCATAAAGTTGTTCTAATTTACATTCCCAACAGTGTATAAGCATTCCCTTTTCACTGCATCTGCACCAATATCTGTATGTTTATTGACTTTTTAATACTGGCCATTATGATTGTATCTCATTAATGCTGTATCTCATTGGGCTTGGGATTTTAATTTGCATTTCCCTGATGATTAGTGATGTTGGTCATTTTTTCTTTTCTTTTCCTTTTTTTTTTTTTTTTTTTTTTTTTGAGTCAGAGTCTAACTTTGTCACCCAAGCAAGAGTGCAGTGTCACACTTACAGCCTCGAACTGCTGGGCTCCAAAATCTTTCTGCTTAAACCTTCCAGGTAGCTGGAACCAAAGGCATGTGCCACCACATCAGGCTAATTTTTTTTTTTTTTATTGTGGATACGAGATCTCACCAATATGTCCAGATTGGTCTCAGTTCCAAGGGCTCAGGTAATCCTCTTGCCTCCGCCTCCCAAAGTGCTGGGATTATAGGCGTCAGTCACTGAACTTGGCCCCAATTTTTCATGTTTGTTTGCCATTTGCATATCTTCTTTGGAGAAATATCTGTTCATAACTTTCGCCCACTTTTCAACCAGATTATTTGTTTTATTCTTGCAGATCTGTTTGAGTTCCTTGTCGATTCAGGATATTAGTTCTTTGTTGGATATATAAGTTGTGAATATTGTGAATATTTTCTCCCATTCTGTAGGTTGTTGTTTTCGCTCTATTTATTCATTTATGCTGTAGAGAAGACATCTAATTTACTTAAGCCTCATCTATTTATTTTTGTTTTTGTTTAATTTGATTTTGATGTCTTTGACATAAATTATTTATTTAGGCCAAGGTTCAAAGAAGTTTTTCTTAGGTTTTCTCCTAGAACGTTTACAATTTCAGGTCCTATATTTAAGTTTTTAATCCATCTTGAGTTAACTTTTTTATATGGTGAGAGAGATTCAATTTTATTCTTCTGCATGAAGTTTTCCAATTTTCCCAGCACCATTTATTGAACAGGGTGTTCTTTTGCCAGTGTATGTTTTTGTCTGCTTTGTCAAAGATCAATTGCTTGTAGGTATTGGCTTTACTTTTGAGATCTCTATTCTATTCTATGTGTCTATATGCCTATTTTTGTACCAATACCATGCTATTTTGTTTGCCATAGCCTTGTAGTATAATTTGAAGTCAAGTAATGTGATGCCTCCAGCTTTGTTCCTTTTGCTTAGGATTGCTTTGGCTATTCAAGCTCTTTTGGGGGGTTTCATATAAATTTTAGGATTTTTTTCTAATTCTATGAAAAATGGCATTGGTAATTTGATAAAAATTATTTTTAATGTGTATATTGCTTTGGGTAGTATGGTCATTTTAATAATATTAATTCTTGCAATCCAAGAGCATAGAATGCTTTTCCATTTGTCTGTGTCATCTATGATTTCTTTCATCAATATTTTGTAGTTCTCCTTGTAAAGATCTTTTACCTCCTTGCTTAAATATATCATTGGTATTTCAGATACTTTTTGCAGTTATTGCAAATTGAATTAAATTCTTGATTTTATTCCAGGCTTAGTTGCTATTGGTGTATCACCATGATAATAATGTTTGTGTTGATTTTGTAACCTGAGAATACTAAATTTGTTTATTAAGTCTAGGAGTCCTTTGGAAGAATGTTCAGGGTTTTCTAGGTATAAAATCATATCATTGACAAACAGAGATAGTTTTGCTTCCTTTTTTTCCAATTTGGGTAGTCTTTATTATTTTATCTTGCCTGATTGCTCTGGGGAGGACTTATACTACTATGTTGAATAAAAGTGATCAAAATGGGCATTCTTGTATTGTTGTAGTTCTGAAGGGGAGTGTTTTCAACTTTTCTCCATTTAGTATGATGTTAACTACGAGTTTGTAGCATATGGCTTTTATTATTTTGAGGTATGTTCCTTTTATGCCTTTTTTGTTAAGGGTTTTTATACAGAAGGGATGAGGTATTTTATCAAATGCCTTTCCTGTGTGTATTGTAATGATCATATGATTTGTGTTTTAAATTCTGTTTATGTAGTGAATCACAATTTATTGACTTGTACATGTTGGACCCTCCTTGTATCCCTGGTATGACATTCAGGTTATTACAGTGAATTATCTTTTTGATATGCTGTTGGATTTGGTTTGCTAGCATTTTTTTGAGAATTTTTGTGTCAATGTTCATCTGGGATATTGATATGTAGATTTCTTTTTTTGTTGAACCCTTTTTCAATTTTGGCATCAGTGTGATACTGGCTTTATAGAATGAGTTAGGAAGTATTTTCTCCTGTTTGCCTCGTGGAATTGTTTCAGTAGAATTGGTATCAGTTCTTTGATTGTCTGGTATAGTTCAGCTATGAATCTATGTGTCCAAGGACTTCTGTTGCTATTTTTGGGAGATTTTATTATTACAGTAGTCTTGGATGATCTTTTGTGTTTCTGCATTATCAGTCATAATGTCCCTATTTTTATTTATGATTGAGCTTACTTAAATCTTCACTCTTAAACACCTATGATCACTGAAGGAGAATTGATGAGTCATATGAAAGGTCAATTTTTAGATTTTTTTGAAATCACCACACTGCTTTCCACAGAGGTTATACTAATTTACACTCCCATCGATGGTACAGAAGTGTTCCCTTTTCTCCAAATCCTCTCCAGCATCTGTTGCTTTTTAAATTATTAATGATGGCCATCCTGACTGGAGTTAGGTGGTATTTCAGTGTGGTTTTGACTTGCATTTCTTAGCGATTAGTGAGGCTGAGCATTTCTTCATGTATCTGTTGGCATTATTCACAATAGCAAAAACATGGAATCAACCATGTTGCCCATCAAAAGTGGACTGTACTAAAAAATGTGATTCATATGCACAGTAGACCTACTACGCAGCCATAAAGAAGGACAAAATTATGGACTTCACAGCAACTTGGAAGGATTTAGAGTCTATAATACTCAGTGATCTATCACAAAAACAAAGAATAGAGTACCACATGTTCTCACTCATAAGTGGACCCTGAACATTTAACAAAATTCTACAAGAAAGGAATTGGCAGTAGCAAGACACTGCCAGGGGAGGGAAGCGGTGACATATAACATCAATAAGGGTGCCTGATCCTAAACCATGTGAAGTTAGGACCAACGGGAGACCTAAACTTCATCTTTATGTTGACCACTTATATACCTAATCCTGAATCATACCCCATATCTTTAAAATAAATTTAAAAAAATTTTTAAAACTACTCTCTTAGTTTCTTAATGAATCTAGATAGTGTTCTATCTATTTTGTTTATCTTTTCAAAGAACTAACTTTCTGCTTCATTGATCTCTTGCATTGGGGGGGTTAATTTCCTTATGTTCTGCTCTGATCTTTGTTATTTATTTTCTTCTGCTAGCTTTTGGTTTGGTTTATTCTTGCTTTTCTAGTTCCTTGAGATGTGATGTTAGGCTGTTAATAAGTGAGCTTTCTGTCTTTTTTATGTAGGACATAAGTGCTATAAATTTTCCTATTAGCATAACTGTTGCTGTATCCTAGAGATTTTGATAACCTTTGTTGTTGTTGTCATTCAATTTGAAAAATTTATTAATTTCTATCTTGATTTCATTGTTGACTCAAAGATCATTCAGAAGTAGATTGTTTAATTTTCACATATTTGTAGGGTTTGGGGGGTTCTTCTTGAAACTGATTTCTAGTTTTATTCCACTACGGTCTGAGAAGGTACTTGGTATGATTTGAGATGTTTTAAATTTATTGATACTTGTTTTGTTACCCATCATATGGTATGCTTTCGAAAAAGTTACATGTGCTGATGAGAATAATTAATATTCTCTACTATTGGGGTAGAATGTTCTATAAGTGTCTCCTAGGCACATTTGTTCTAGAGTCCAGTTTAAGCCCAGTGTTTTTTGTTGACTTTCTGTCTCAATAATCTGTTACTTTCAGTGAAGTGTTGAAGTCCTCACCATTATTGTATTACTGTCTATCTTTTTTTCAGTCTAAGAGAATTTGTTCCATAAAGCTTGGATTTCCAATGTTAGGTGCACATATATTTAGGATTGTTATATCTTCTTGAATTTATCTCTTTATGATTATATAATTACTTTTTCTGTCTTTTTTTTCACTGTTCATTATTTAAAGTTTTTTTTTTTTAAAAAATCTGATATAAGAATAGCTGTTCCTGCATGTTTTGGTTTCCATTTGTGTGGAATATTTTTTCTACCCCATACCTTAAGTCTATAGAAAACTTTGTGAGTTAAGTGGGTCTGTTAATGGAAGTATATGTTTAGATTGTGTATTTTTATCCATTCTACCAATCTATATCTTTTAAGTGGGGCATTAGACCAGTTGTATTCAAAGATAATAATGATATGATTTTTTTTCCTCCATTGTGTTACTGTTTTAAGAGCCCTGTGAGTTTTTCTTTCAAGTGTTTTTCTACTGGCATGTTTCAGCTTTTTGTTTCATTATTTAAAACTCCTTTGAACATTTCTTGCAGAGCCAATTTAATGATGAGAAATTTCTGAATCATCTGCTTATCTGGGAAATACTTTATTTCTCCTTCATTTATGAAACTTAGTTTGCAGGATACAAAACTTTTGAAGGACAGTTAATCTGTTTGAAGAAATTAAAGATAGGTAGGGTCCCTATCCCTTTTGGCTTGTAAGTTTTCTGCTGAGAAGTCTGCTGTTGGTCTAAGAGGTTTCCTTTTATAAGTTATTTGATGCTTTGTCTCATTGTTCTTATAATTTTTTCCTTCATATTGACTTTAGCTAGCTTAGTGATGCCTGAAAAGTTCTTTTCACAATGAGTTTTACAGGAGGTAGTTGGGCTTCTTGTATCTGATTATCTAAGTCTCTAAGAAAATCAAGAAAGTTTACCTCAAATATTCCCTCAAGTAGGTTTCCCAACCTTTTTGCTTTTACTTCTTCAGGAACAATAAGGATTCTTTGGTTAGGATGATTTATATAATCCTACATTTCTTGGTGACTTTGTTCAGTTCTTTTATTTCTTTTTTATTTATTTGTGTCTGATTGGATTAATTCAAAAGTCTTCTCTTCAAGTTCTGAAATTCTTTCTTCTACTTGGTCCAGTCTATTGTTAAAAACTTTCCACTGCATTATGTACTGTAAATGGGTCTTTCAATTCCGAATGTTGAGTTTTTAAAAATATATATATATCTTTGAAAAATTTTTCTTTTAGCTCTTGAATAGCTTTTTTATTAAATTTCTAATTTTGAACTTTCTCTAAGTTTCATTATGCAATTTTAAAATCAACCTTTTTCTTTCTTTATCTTGTATATCAAAAATTTTATTTCGGTTTAAGTCCACTGCTGAAAAATTAGCATGGTATTTTAGGGGAGTTGTGAAATTGGTTTTTATATTGCCAGAATTATTTTTATGTTCCCTACTCATCCGGGTAATCTATTCTTATTATTGTCAAATTTATTTTTGACTCAATTTTTTTTCCTTGAGGATGTGACTTTAAGCTTTAGCTCTGAGTGCTTTCAGTGCCAAAGACTCTGTATCAGTACTTTGGTTATGAAGAATCTTTATTTGTTAACTTTCTCAGATGCTGTTTATAGTTGCAACTTTGGGGTGTGTTTATGTTCACTCTCTCAGTGGGATTAGAATGCCAGAGGTCTCAGAAACTTAACTCGTTCTTTATTTTTTTCCCCAGTATTTTCTTTCACAAGGTTGAACTGGTTGAGCCTTCAGACCAATAGAAAGCACCCGTGGGTGAGAACTGCATACAGCGGAAACAGGTGGTTATATGCAATATCCTAAAGTGGAAAAAAGTCCCAACCCTGACAGAGATAGATGGGCAAGCTCTCAGTGAAATGTTCTAAGGTCTTCATGGGGTGGGGAAGGAATAGAGTCATAACAGTTCCATCGCCAGATTGGCAGGAAGGTGATTTGTCTCCCTGTCATATCCTAATTCTGATGTTTCATATTTTTAGATCAGACATGAACTTCTGTTCGTCTGTAGGCAAGCTGATGTTCTGTATAGTGAGAGAGTGGAATTCCATCCCTTGAGCCACCCGAGCCTGGAGGGCACATCTCCTGCAGGGATGCAGTCACCCCAAGTGCTGCAGAAGAGGCATCTACAGGTTTACTTGCACTGATCTGCAAGAAAATCGAATGGCTTCAGGGGTAGGTGGGAGGATGGAGGAGTCCCCTTCTCCATGATCCTTAATGAGCGCTGGGTCTGCTCAACTGCTGGGGCAGAACCTCAGTCATCCTCCACTGAGCCCAGCATTGTGTCCATGTCTCTGCTGAAGGAAATTTCCCTCACCTAGAAGTTCTGGGCACAGAGAAGACTATGCTCACTATTTTACTATACCACTGGGTGCTTCCTTGGTGTGGTGCACTGCTCTTTCTCCTAGCAGTAACAATCCATTAGGGTCTATTGTGAACGTCTTAAGTTAAGAAGGCTATTGTGAATCTTGCTACTCTTCTTAATCTAGCTGCCCTGTGGATCCGTCTTAATCCAGGCTGGTGCTGGGGAATGTCTGCAAGAGATCCAGTAATATGAAGGCACGAAGTTTGAAGGTCTCTGAGCAGAATAAAGTCCCACAGCTGAGGTACATCAAGGATGGCATACCCTACTGCAGCTCTGTTCCAGGAGGATGGGGAAGAGACTCTGCAGAACTTATAGCCCAGCCTAATGCTTTCAAAAATTCTTCAAGCCGGGCTCGGTGGCTCAGCCCGTAATCCCGCGCCTTTGGGAGGCTGAGGTGAGTGGATTGCCTGAGCCCACGGGTTTGAGACCTGCCTGGGCAGCGAGACCTCATCTCTACAGTAAATTAAAAAATCAGCCGGGCGTGGTCACGCATGCCTGTAATTCCGGCTACTCGGAAGGCTGAGGTGGAAGGATCGCCGGAGCCCAGCAAGTCAAGGCTGCGGTGGCCGGGAGCGGCCACTGCACTCCAGTCTGGGCGACAGAGTGAGACTCCAACTCAAAAAAAAAAAAAAAATTCTTCAAATGGCAGCCTACTCCAGAGCCTGAACTTATGAGGGTAAAGAAGCTCTCCTTGAGTTAGGGTACCAGCAGTCTGTTACAAGAGCTAGTGAGGTCAACTGCACTTTCACCTACCTTTTCTAAAGGGATTAGCAAGTCTCTGAGGGTTTGACACCTGCCAACTTATTACTTTCTTTTCTGTGTATGTTATCGAATCTTCCAAGTAACTCTTGATAGTCTCCAGGACTCTCCCTTTAACACTCAATTTAGGATTTGATTATTCACCTGCAATTTTGGTTCTGTCTTCTGTGAAGAATTGATCACAGATGTCTTTAGTCAGAACTCCATGAATAAGCTCTTCAATGCCTCAAGCTATGGAGACATTCAGTGTCTCCCACTTAGCCAGGGTGGTGTGGGCAACAGTGTTAGCTAGGGTCTAACAAAAGATCTTCTCATATGCTATGTTATTCTGTCAGATGTTGTGATGGGCTGTGCCAGTTGACTTCTGGCCAGGAGGTGGTACTTGCTGGAGAAAGTCAACTGCAGTGGCGGCTGTGGGTTGTATGCTTGGCCTATGTAACCCTCAGGAACTCAGATTTCCCAGGTAATTGGCAGGGATATTGACTCCCCAAATTCCCTGCCTGTGTTTGGCTACCAAAGCAGGTAGAAATAGAAAGTCTGTTTCGAGACTGGGTCAGGCAACTCTGTACTCTAGTTCCCTGTGCATGTGTGCCAGCTGTGCAATGGGAACGGAGAAGGAGTCCCCCGACCACTGGGATAAAGATCTGCCTCTGTGGCACAAAAGCGTTAACACGGGGAGAGAGGTATGTGAGATCCACCCAACTCCCATGCCTTTGACACAGGCGGTTTGTGCTCAGAATGTAAAATTGCACCAAGCCACAAGTCTTCCCACTAGAAGTTTGCCCCAGACAGAAACTGCAACTTTCAGAAAAGCATTTGGGTCCCTGTCACAGCAGCAGCCACAGTTAGCATTAGAGTTCATTCTTGGGGAGAGTGAAAGCACTCAGTCTCCCTGGTCTGTTCCTGGCCTGGCAGCTGGCATGATGCCTGGCAGGATGCAATCCTCTGAGGCTGGCCTCTCAGAATGGCATGAGCTGTAGCTGCGTAGGGCTCAGAGGTCTGTAGGACTCCGTGTGAGTCCTGGCAGGGCTGCTGGGCAATATCCTGGCAGTTCTGATTGTCAGACTAGAGGCCAACAAGGCATGAGGGACTGTTAAAATTTGTGGTGGTAGTGTGGAGGAGCCCCAGGGGTTTCTCATTCACCTTTTTCCTGCATCTAGGAGCTGCTGGTAGTCCGCACCAGCAACCAGGTCGAGCAGGCTACTTGGCCTCAACCTCCTTAGGTTTACATACTTCCAATGGCTTTTCTATTAAAATCCAGCATTTCTCTCTTAAATGATCATTGAAAGTGTAAATGTCTACTTGCTACTTACTTCCTGTTTGTAGAAGCAACACTCATTAGCTGTCTAGTCAGCAGTCTTGTGAAGTGTCTCAGGAGTTGAATCCAGGCCCAGGGGAGAGCTGTACAGATTCTAATCCTCAGGCATGACTGAGGGGGTTTGGGAAACTCACTTAGGCCGAGGCCTGGAGGAATCAGAGGCGCCTGTGGTCTTCCTCACCTAGAGCCAAGTACTTTATTTCTTTATTCATGCACCACTCTCTAACTAGTCAACAAGTCTTTTATTATTTACTGTAGAATTATATTATCAAATTGTTAAGTAACTCCAATTAGCTCATGTTTTAACAGGTACATTTTAAAAATAACAAGTATTCAAAAGATAATTCTATAAAATATATAAATATCTTATTTATTGAACACACTGACATTGAAATAATATCATTTGACTCTTCATTCAAAATAAGAGTATCTAGGCTAATATTCTGGTAGGTTTTAGTAAACACATGTAATTAATGGTTAAAAATAAACACTTTAGAAACAGAAATACATAAATCCCAAACTCCTATTTACTTGAAATATTGATAGAAAACAATCACTTATTATCAAGTTTAAAATGCATAACCTACATATCAATAAAATTCACTAGTGAACAGTCAAAACCTGATAAATATTTAAAATTTATGTTTTTAATTTTTAATTCAGATTTGTGTGATGATGGTGTTTCTTAACATTATGATGATTTATCTCACATTTTTATTTATTTTAGTGCCAATTCAAATTGGCAACTATTTTTATTTATATTTTTTGGGTTTTGAGTCAAAACGTTTGGTTCTCCCAAATCTCCCTATTTTAGAGTTTCATTGAAATAGCTTGAAATATGTATAAAGACACATATAAAGCATAGTGTAAAACTGCACTAATCTGACTACTCAGATTTGTGAAATGTTTACATTTGGCCACTGATCCTTTATAAATCTTGTTCTGATACATTTTTGTTGATACCCATTTAGTGTTTATATAGAGATTTCATTCATCTCCACAATGAGATTTAGTGTGTATTCTCCCATTCAGGTTTTTATACTTCACTGTAAAGAATACATAATACAAAGAGGTAGTATGTTTAGAATATTTTACAATTCTGTTTATACAGTCTTCAACAAATTGTCTTGTTATAGTCATTATTATGTTATGATTTATACTTGCTGACACTTGTAGATCTAGTTTATTTTAATGCACGGTAATAATCCATTTTCAAAATAAACTAGTGTTCATTTACTTTCCTGTATATTGATGGACATAGTATTCTATTAATGATCCTTTGACTTTGTTGAGATTAGCTTTGCCAAAAAACACATATTACTTTGTTATGACAATTCTTTCTGGGTTTGAGGGGAAAAAAAGTGATCTACTCTCTATATTTGGTAGCAGTATACTATATTCCTTTGACATATTTGTAAAGTGAGTATTTTAAATCTCATATACTCACGAATCTTTTGTCTGCCTGGCTCATTAATTTCTAAAAGAGTTGTGTAGATCAGTTACTATGGTTGAGGGTTAATCAATTTCTCCTAATAATTATGAAAATTTTTATTTGATATATGGCATAACTATCATTTAATATAAATGCACTATGAATACATTTTCTTGGTGATTTTTTCATCACCCACTTTCTTTATATTAGACAATACATTTCATCTTGAAGGTCACTTCATTAGCATTTTTTAAAAGTTAAACTAGTTTTTGCTTTGTTCTTTTTTTGTTTTAACATCATTTTACTTGGTAAATACCTTTCTCCCTCTCTCTCTCTCTCTCTCCGTATATCTTTGTGTGTGTGTGTGTATACATATATTATATATACCAGGTGGACCCCCCCAAATGGAATTATTTTTATATAGGGTGAACCCCTTGTAATACAGACTGCCCCCACTAGGTAAGTGTTCAAGAAACCCATCAGAATCTGTGTACCAACTGATGTTGTTGTGAGAAGTTGCATTCTGCTTCAGTAAAATTTTTTTGGAGATTCTTTCAATGCATTTGCCCATTTCATGATGGGTGATTTGCAAGCACAACTGCCTCACCAGGCTGAGTGCTTAGCAGTTTTAGACCAAAGATGGCATAACCTTGTGCCTCATCCTCCTTGTTCATCCACTCTTACTCCAAGCAACTTTTTTTTGTTTGTTTGTTTCCACGGATGAAAAAAGTCCTCAAAGGGAAACGCTTTGCTAATGTGAAAGAGATGAAATAAAAAACGACAGAAATACTAAAAGGTATCAAAATTGACAAGTTCAAAAATTGTTTTTAGCAATGGAAAATGTATTTCAATAGGTGTATTGGGTCAAATGGAAAGTACTTTAAATATGATCGAAGGTGATGAACATAAGAATAAACACACAATTTTTAATAAATAAATTCTGGAATTTTGGCGTGCACCCTCATATATAATTATTTTGTTCTCAAATAATTATATATTTTGTTTTATTTCCAAATCTATTTATTGTTAGGTACAATTACAGCTACAGAATGATGAACAGAATGAAAAGCTACTAGGCGAATTATCACAGAAGTAGCACTGATGTAACAACTTCCCAGGTCAATAAATAGGACACTTGTTAGCAACAAAGAAGCCCCTCAAATACACTATTATAATCTCATTCATCTCTCTCAAAGGAACCACTCTCCTGACTTCTAATATATAGCTTATATTTTGTTTGTTATTGTACTTAAGATTGGTAGAATCATATCAATACAATTTCATATTAGTTTCTTTCAACATTGTATTCATGAGGCTTTCCATTTTAGTTTGTTTAACATTTATTTTTATTGATATACAGTATTTATTTGTATGAATATGAGTTTGTTTATTGATTCTGACATTTAAAAATATGTATTGTTTTTAGCTGTAAAATGTTACAATTAAGCCAGATAGGAACATTCTTGAAGATTTTTATATATGCACATATCTGTTGATAATATAATAAAATCCCTAGATCATGAGGTATTGTGTATTTTTACCTTGTATATTAATGTCAAATTGTTTTTACAATTTTAACTCTTTCAATTTATGAACATCTAGTGTATATTAATATTTTAGAATATTTAATACCTGCAAGATCTGTTTTTATTTCTGACATTGATTTTTGTGTCTTCTCTAGATTCTTGATGGCTTTCATTAGACAAAATTTTTGTGACTAATTTTTCACCAGATAAAATCTTTAAATAACTAAATTTTAACTATATTGACTCTATCTATTATACATTTATTTTTTGTTTATTAATTTATGCCCTTTTTAATTTTTTCATTCTTGCATGTTTTGGGGGTTTTAATTTTCTGATCTTTTTCTTACTTAAGTAGTTAGCTCATTGAGTTAGCTTTCCTTCTTTTCTGAAATATGCATTAAAGTCATAAATTTTTCTCCCAGTGCAGCTTCTCTCTCATAAGTTGTGATGTGTAATAATTCATTATGATTAATCTAAACTATTATTCCCATTTTGATTTCATTTTGATCTATGAAATTGATCAAATTGATGTATGACTTATTTAGAAGTACATTACTTAATTTCCAGATTATGATGTTTTAAGTTATCTTTTTGTTTTTGATTTATAGCTTAAGTTATTATATCCATAAGACCTACTCTATATTTTTACTCCTTTGTAATTAATTGAGACCTTCCTTTGTAGTAAAAAATACAGTCAGTTTTTTAAAGTTACATGTGCAATTGAAACTACTGAGAATTTTGCTTTTTGTATGTGTAAAATGTTTCACAAATATCAAGTAAGTCAAATTTACTAATCACTTGTTGAATTTTTTATACTTTTGCTTTTTTGTCTAGTTTATCAGTCATTGGGAGAAGTATATTAAAATCTGTCATGGTAACTGTGAATTTGCCCTTCAGTTTTGTAAATATTTATTTTATGTCTATTTGAGAATATTTTCGAAGATTCATAGACTTTACTATTTTTATGTTCTTGGTAAACTTAACATTTTATCATTATCACGTGTTTATATAGGTATGTCAATGTATTTGTGTTTATGTGTATGTGTGTTCATTTATATACTCTAATAGCCATTGTCTTTTAATGAGCACATATCCGAGTTAAAAAATAATATAATTGTATGTTTGAGTATAAATCTACCATCCTATATTTTGCTTTATATTTGTCCCACTGTCTCTCTGTTCTTTTTTCTCTTTCTTCCATTTTTTAGGATGATCATTTGTGTCTATATGTGTATATGCATGCATGTGTCTAAGTATATTTTTCTCTCTTTTATCTTAGAAATTTTTTTACTCTTTCATTATTGTTTTAGTGCTTAGCCAAGAGCTCACAACATACCTTCCAAAATAACCTGTGCTTATTCATGTGTTCTTTTGGTTTATTCCCTGGTCAATTTAAGCAACTTAGAAGAATTTAAATCAAGTCAAGTTCTCATAACTTATATGCAATCGCATTCATATATTTTATTGAAATATACTTTAAATGAAACAAGACATCAATATTACTTTACAGTCAGTATTTATTTAGATTTACTTCATTCCTCTGAGCTTTCAACAGAGATCATATTCTTTATGCTAATATATTTTCAGTATGCCCTTTGTATAAATCTATATAGAATGAGTTCTTATAACTTTTATTTGTCTAAGATATCTCTACTGGCTTTGGTTTTTCTCATCAATTTGCTGAGGAATAATTTATATACAATAAATTACAACCACTTAAAGTGTACAATTTTGAATTTTGACAGGTACAGAAACTTACTAAAACACCACCAAAATCAAGGCAACAGAACTTTTGCATCACCCCCAAAAGGTTTTTCATTTCCCTTTCTTCCTTTCTGTGTTCCTAGGTCTATGCAACCACTGATTGAAAGACTTTGTATCACAGTATGTTAGTATGCATATTACATAAATTGTAGTTTGTTCTTTTTATTGATCTTGTTTTCAGTTTTTCTTCTGCCTATTATATAATGTATCTCCTCAGCAAACATAAACTTTTAAATGTGAAATTTATTTTTCTTTAATGGAAAAGTTACTTTAGAATTTTTATTAACCTATAATATTATCATTAAAAACTTCTCTTATAGTTTCTATTATTTTATCATCTTGATAAAATTCTTGTCTACTCTGAAATCCTATAACATGTTTGTTTATGTGTCCTATTTGATCCCTATTGCAGACATTTTCTTTTGTTTCAGTGTTTGTTTTTGTTTTATTTATTTGGTTGGTTTATATTTGATTTTTTTATTTACTATTTCTAAAATAATTGGTTATTTGCAAATAGTAAGTAACTAGATTATAAATATTTTATATTCTGTCACATTTATTTACATAGATTCACAATATTTACAAAGTTGATGTGGAATCTATAAATTCTTCAAGGTCTTCAAGGGTCTAAATGGAAGTCTATATTTTTAAAATAGAACAAACTTATGTATATTTTATAAGTATCTAATAAGTAAGTTTGTGAACAAAAAACTATCCTCAATATCTAGACCAAAGCTCTATAGTTTTATAAACCTGTATGAGGATTTCATACATACCAAATAAGTTCAGATCTCAAAAAAACTATTCACAATTTTGTTTTATATTATTAAAAGATACAAGATAGACAGCATATTAATTTATTTTATTTTTTATTTTTTATTTTTTTGAGTTGGAGTCTCACTCTGTCACCCGGACTGGAGTGCAGTGGCCGCTCCCGGCCACCGCAGCCTCGGCTGCTGGGCTCCAGCAATCCTTCTGCCTCAGCCTTCCAAGTAGCTGGAACTACAGGCGCGCGCTACCACACCCGCTAATTTTTTGATTTATTGTAGAGACGAGGTCTCGTTGCCCAGGTAGGTCTCGAACCCGCGGGTTCAGGCAATCCACTCACCTCAGCCTCCCAAAGGCGAGGGATTACAGGCTGAGCCACCGAGCCCAGCTTGCATATGAATTTATATGCTAACACATATATAAAAATATTCATCAGAATCCTGGTGTGTATTCTTTTGTTCTTTCAGCAAGTGTTTTAAATCACTTTGTATATTCCAGAAACAATTCTAGTTTTTTTTTTTGTATATACATGGGTGAACAAAGCAGACAAAAGTCCCTGACTTCATCAAGTTTATATTCCAATAAGCAGAGATATACCATAAACATAATAATGTGCAAATTAAATAATATTATGAAGGAAATAAGTGTTATAAAACAGAAAGCAAGATAAGGAAATTGAAAGAAACTTGCAGAAGAATTACAATGAAATAAAAGTCAGTCTTCATTGAACAAGTATTATTTTCTGAGGGAAGGGTATACTTGTACCATAAAAATTATGATTGCCAGGAAATCAGACTGGGGGAATGTGTTAGAGTCATTCTATTTTGATAGAAACTTGACTTGTGACTGTAACATCAGTGGTCCAGATTTTCTTTGAAACTTTCACATTAAGAAATAAGTGCTTGATAACAGCATCAAGAGACACAATACAAAAGATTTATAATCTGATTATTTACTATTTGTAAGTAATCAGTTCCTTTATAGGAATACTGAAGAAAGAATCAAATGTAAAACTCACATAAATAAAACAAAAACGGACATTGAAACAAAAGAAAATATTTTCAATGTGAGTCAAACAACATAAAAACAAACAGAAAGGAATGTTCTCAGACTTGCACATACATGTAGTGAAGTAAGACTACAACTGATTTTATGACTTTAACAGACAGTCAATAAAAACTCTAATTTTCATTACAGGTAGAGAGCAAGGAGTGGGAATGGTCCGGTCATTAAAATGCCTATGGTAAACTTAAATAATCTTGTTAAAGTTTTCTACAGTTTGTGGGCAATTGTATGTATGTTTATTGAATTTAAAAATAAAAATTTGTGTTATTTCGGAAAATATGGCTCAGAAAAAAATGCATTTCTACAGGATTACAGTAAAAACTAGTATTTTACTTAAGATATCTTATGAATATTTAATTTTTGACATTGACAAGTACCCAATTCTTATCACATTCGGAACAAAATAATATATTTTATTTTAAAATAAAAGAGAATTAGCCTCATTTTACATTAATTCAAACTCTGAACTCTTTTATGGCAAGTTCCCCATACATAACCACTCCAGCTGACACCTTCTCCATAGGAAATATTCATTAAGTTCAGTTTGAATACCATATATCAAGTGAAAAAGTAAGTGTCCTCATTATTCATGAATCAGACAGCACCCCAAGTGTACCCAGCATTAAATTGCTTTTGAGCCATCTGTAATCTCTAGAAATGTCTCCTTCCAAATGCATTTTTCAGGGAAACTCAATTTGAATTCTGCATTTACTGTGGCAGCACACAAAAGTCTATAGATAGGTTTGAAGGTCACTTTGACATTGTCCCTTTAAGTAAAACCTTGCTATATTTATGGAACAAAATCCAGGAATGTTCTGCATGTTACAGAATAAGATGATAAGATGCCTGCTTGGTCCTTTTCTGAATAATAATAAAGTAAACCCACCCTTCCTTTAAAAATAGATGCTTGTTCTTTCTAAAACAGAAACAACATACAGCTTTGAAAGAGACAAGTAGAAAGCCATGAAATGAGTCATCAGCTGTGTTCGGTTACAGTGGGTTTATCTGTGACTGTGTGTGAAAAACCTCTCACAAGAAGTCAGCAAAAGTGCAGCCAATTGCCGAGAGCTAATCATATCCAGTTATTCTTAGAGGAACGTGGTGTTTGCAGGTAGTACTGACAGTTACCAATTATTGCCTCCACTTGGCAAAACGCATGGGTCTGAACAGTTATCTTGAAGGTGTTCTCAGCAAGAACTATATTTAAACTGCTGACACCAGTAATTGTGTGTAGCTCATCCAATCCCGAGTTTGATCCTAAGTGTTTTACAGTATGCAGTCAGATACACTTAACTTGGGCTTTCATTGTCCACAAAATGTACCTGATAAACAGCTTGCACCATAATGCATGTTTTACTATTTTCCTGTACTACCTAATTTCTGTTGCATATCACAATAATCAAAGGAATGCTTTTACTATAGTTGCTTCCAAAATATTTAGGTATAAGTTTATATTGTTAAATCACTTCTAATCCTTATATCAAGGCATTCTAGTGCATAATAATATCTATATTTGGTTTTACATGGATACTGTATAGCTGTTGAGATGTAATGATAAAGTTACCTTGGGAAATATAACCAGTGAAAGGAATAAATTTGTTTTATTTCTGTTGATTAACTTGAAGGTGCACAATATAAATGGAAACAGTACCAGTGTCTGCATTTACAGAAAAAACTCTCCCCCTCCTTGTTTGAGGTTGTTGTGGTGATTATCGCTATTAACAGTGTGTCAAAGAAGCTTGTTACTTTTTGTTGAGACTTTTTACTTCCAATTATCCCAAGATAGAAATAAAATTTAAAGGGAAAGAACTAGTAAATTATAGGCACAACATAACTGAAAAAGGAAACATTTTGGCTAATAAGGAAAAAAAATTAAATTAGTTCACAAGGTCAGCAGACAGCAAACAACCACTGTTGAATCTGTATGCTTTTAACTCACCGCAATCCATGCCTACCCTCTGGGATCAGTGAGAGAGCATGTCCACTTTTCTTCTTGTTTCTCTCCTTCTTATTGGCTGTTTTAAATTTACTATGTCTTACAATGACTCTTATAGTCTCCATTAGCATTTCACAGTAGAAAAAAAACTTCATAGGTATGTAGGAAGGGGACCCCCAAAAACCGGAATTATTTTTGGAGTGCGGGTCCCTTGTAGTACACTCAGAACTTGTTCCCCCAGATCAAATGGGCAACCAAAGGTTTTATCGAGTTTTTGAGAAGGTTGCTTTATGATTTGCAGAAATCATGTTCTGAGTGTGGCTAGTTATTCCAGCATGACAAGGCACCTACCCCAAGCGTGCAGTGTTCAGCAGTTTTTGACCAAAAACAACATGACCCTCCCAATTCATCTGATCTCACCTCGAGTAACTTTTTTTGTTTGTTTGTTTCCCAAGACGAAAAAGCCCTCAAAGGAAAATGTTTTGTTGATGTGGAGTAGGTGAAACAAAAAACAGCAGAAGCACTAAAAAGCATCAAAATTGGTGAGTTAAAAAATTATTTTGAGCCATGGAAAAAGCCTCTCAATAGGTGTATTCCATCAAACAGAGTGAATGGAAGGTGGCTGAAATTTAAATATGTAAGAATAAATACACAAATTTTTATAAATAAGTTCCATTTTGATGAAAAGTATTCCATTTCTGATCATTTTGTTTTTTAGCTGGCAAAATAAGGTAAATTTAGGAAAATACATAGAGCTCTTAAAATAAATTATTTCCATAAAAGGATGATCTCCATTGCTTTAAGTATTTTAAGTGCACCAAAGAAGCAAATAATTATAATACTTGATTCCACTGACTATCCTAAATGACCCTAAAATGTGAAGAACAACTCTTGACAAGTTTAATATTATTTGATTGGTTATCTCACTCTTATTCAATTATGTGGCCCATGGTTTTATAATTAACTAGGTTGAAGAAATGAAAATTACACTCATCTTTTTTTGCTGCTGATTTAGGTATTACTTGGCTTCATACTTTAAAATGACTCTCTTGAAGATTAATGCAGCAGGCAACTGCGGCAATGAAGATGTTCTCAGGGATTGTCTTTTTTCACTGTGAAGATAACACAAAATGTTGTTATCTTGGTTCTAAAGAACATGTGGGTTCTTTAAATAGGAGCTATTTTAAAAGTAACTCTTATTTGGCTGCTGGGATTGTATTACATTCCAAATCTTGCTAATGCCTCCTCTACCAGATTGAATCCTTCTGTCTCCATATTGTTAATGAATGACCATATTGCCAGGAATCTCTGAAGAATCTAAAAATTTTGGTTTATTTAGGGTGAATTTCATACAATAAAGTCTGTTGTCTATTTTAAACAGAAATAAGAATGTGGTATGATTAATATAAAAAGTAGCATATAAATTTTCAAGCCACTCAATCATTTTAGGAAACAAAATTTGGCAGAAAGTGAATCATATACGTTCTCCTTTCTCAGATATATTTTATGACCAAATTCCCTTTCTCCAAGAAGTCAGAGAGAAAAAATAATTTTATGTTCTACATTACTTAAAATACTACCTATTTGCAACTGGATCTCTTAAACATTTCTCCCATAAGTGTAAAATGGTACAATCTCATGAGGAAACAGTTTGACAGTTTCATAAAATGTTAAATATACTCCTTATACAATCCAGTAATCACACTCTTGAGTGTTTATCATAGAAAAATAGAATTTTATGACTATGAAAATCTTTTAAATGTCCTTAGCAACTTTCTTTGAAAATCCTAAACTAGAAACCACTCAATGTCCTTCAATGAGTAAATGAGCTGTAATTAAAAACAAAAACAAAAAAACACATGGTACATCCATCCATAGTCTGGAAAACTACTCAGCAGTAAGAGGACCAAATGAATTATTAATAAAACAATTTAAATAAACGTAAGAGCATTTTGTTAATTTAAAAACCTCAAAAAATTACATATTGTATGTATTACTCCATTTATATGACAATCCTGAAATAACAAAAGTATAGTGATGGAGAATGATCAGATACAAGTAATCAGGGATTATGATCGGAGAAATGATATGACTTGAAACAGGTAGCAAATGGGAGTTTGTAGTCATGGAACACTCTATATCTGGAATGTGGTGGTGATTAAATGAATTTACCCATACAATAAAATTTCATAGTACTACATTTCTGGTACACACAATGCATTGTGCGTGCGCACACACACACACACACACACACACATATGTAGAACTGGTGAATTTTGAAAACTTCTGTAAATTAGTTAATCACTTTGTACCAATGTCAATGTCCAGGTTTCTAAATGACCTATGGTTAAGTAAAATGTAATTATTGCAAAAAATGAGCATATTGGGTCTAGGGATTCTACTGCTTTTGCCACTACATGCATACACACATATACATATATATCCCCCCCCCACCGAAAGTCACACATGGAAGCTGGGCTAACTTACTACTCCTGGAAATTTTTTTTCCCTCAATTTTATATTGCTTTTGGTCTTTCCAATCTATTCTGTGGTATCTTATTGCCACTAAATATTTGCAAGACTAGCTAAAACTCCAGTTACCACTTCATTAGTTTTCTAAAGGTTTTTTCCCTGTCTTTCAGGAAAATTCATATATAACATGTTCAATGGTTTTTTGTTTTGTTTTGTTTTTTCTCAGATTTGGGAAGGGACTCAGTCACTCTATCCCAACTCTTTTGTCAGTTATTGTCCAGAAGGTTTGTAAAATCAATGAGCCAAGCCTGAGTTTTAAAGAAAATATATGCTATAAATACTAGGTTTGAAAATAGACCATGGTCTCCTGAGACTAATTCAACATGTTCCTGCAATATCATCAGTGATATTCTTGAAAGCAAATTTGATTGCATAGTCAAAATTTTATCAACATTAATTCTAAGTATGATTCTATGACTTTTTTAAAAAATAAAAATTCCCATGGCTCCAAATCTTTAAATATAAGTCAAATCTTCATACTTGGTTCAAAACAGTAGATAAATCCTTATCTTTTATACTGATTATCTAAATAAATATAAGACATTTCAAATTATTAACCTATGCATAGCAAAAATGGGACTAGAAAACATTTGAATTGAAGAATTGAAGAATGTAAAAACTATGACACAAAAGGACATTTAGTAAAATACTTTTCACAGAGCATTTAAACTAAATGCTAATATGGAAAAGAAAAATAATAAATTATTCCAAGTAAGCATTTTGAGTTTCAAGGCGAATGTGTCTTAAAAGGGTTTACATGTGGAAATATTAGTTTTCAATAGAATTTTTCTATTCATCTCTTGATAGAATTGTTTTAAAAATTTTAGGTGTATAGTCAGCTAGGTCCAAATTAAAAACCAAAACATATAGATGTATAAGATCAGAATCTCTTAAAAACAAATTGTACTTAATGATGCAACACTAAAAATAAACATATTTGGTACTTAACTGTAAAAACAGTTTGCTTATTGATGGATGCAAGAGTTATAGCCATGCTCATTATTTAGTTTTTAATCAATCCAAGTGTTTTTTCAAACTCATCAGTAAAGATTATTAAAAGTGTTTTCACTACTTTTAATGAATCACTGATTGCTTTTGAGAAATGTTTGATTTGAAGAACAGGATAGTTCTGTCATTTGAATTTTGTTACTAGTGAGCTAATCTACTTTTGTTTGTAATATTATTCTTTCAAAGACAACTCAGCACAGGTAGGCCCTTTCTAAGCCCTATTCAATGTCCCATACTGGAGAATTAACTAATAAACAAACAGGGAAGAGGAAGATTTAGCAAGTTAAGTAAATAATATACCATTTTGTGGCCTAAATGTAGAATATGGAGCCCTTGAAACACTAAAGGAGACAAGGAAATTTAAAAAAAGTTACCCCCTATCAATTATTTCATTTAATTAAAAGATTAGAAACATTTAAAAGAAAGATTACATAATGGAGCAATAACCAACCATGATGTAGTAGAAAGCATGGTATACGAAAGCTATAATTATAAACAGGTGAAAAAAAGAAACCAAATAGGTCATGAGGGTCTCTATTCACAAGGATTTTATGGATGATCTTCCTTCTACATTCGTTTTTGTATGTATCTCTTTAATCGGTTGTTTGCATGTGAGTGTGTGCTCATGTTTATTGTGTTTCATCTTTTATTTTGTTTGGCAAAAGTAATCTTTTCCTAAATATTTGCTGTAAGCTTTTAGGTTTTGATCATATATAATAATATTAGAATTGTCAGAGAAATCAAATAAAGCATACTTTGTAAGCCGGGCTTAGTGGCTCAGCCTGTAATCCCGCACCTTCGGGAGGCTGAGGTGAGTGGATTGCCTGAGCCCGCGGGTTCGAGACCCGCCTGGGCAGCAAGACCTCATCTTTACAATAAAAAAAAAAAAATCAGCTGGGCGTGGTAGTGCATGCCTGTAATTCTGGCTACATGGAAGGCTGAGGTGGAAGGATCACCAGAGCCCAGCAGGTCGAGGCTGCGGTGGCCAGGAGCAGTCACTGCACTTCAGTCTGGGCGACAGAGTGAGACTCCAACTCAAAATAAGTAAATAAATAAATAAAAGCATACTTTGTTTTCTCTATATTAAGAACCTGGTTTCACCATTAAAACTACCTAGTTTAGGATCTTATCTCAATTTAGATATAACTGGGTTACTATGGACCAGTTACATAAATACCTCTCATACATAATTACTTCATCTGCTCCCCCCAAAAAAATAAGAAAAATAAAAAGACAATAATACAAACTATAATACGCTTCTGAGGCTGCCATAACAAAATATCATAAACTGGGTAGATTAAACAACCAAAATTTATTTTCTCACAATTCTGAAGGCTGGAAGTCCAAGATCAAGGTGTTGACAGGTTTGGTTTCTCTGAGGCCTCTCTCCTTGTATTGCAAGAATCTGCCTTCTTGCTGTGTAATCACATAGCATTTTCTTTGTGTGAATCCCCCACGTCTCCTTTTATAACAACACTGGTAATATCAAATTAAAGTCCCACCTTTACAACCTTATTTAATCTTAATTACCTTCCTAAAGCTCTGATCTCCAACTACAGTTGCATTCGCGGTTAAGTCTACAACATACACATTTTGGGGAAAACCATTCTGTTCATCACACAAATAATAAAAGATCTTCAGATGTGTAACTTTTTAGCAAAACACTTGCTATATATAAGTTTCCAATGGAAGCTGGTATGATTTTTTTTTCCCCTTGGGGAATTATAATTAAATGGTAAGTTGTAGAATAGAAAGATTGGTAGGTTTAACATATCTTGGTACATAAGAAAACAATCCAAATTGTAGTAGCCTGAAACAACTGCTGATTCAACTCATGATTTTATTGAGTTAACTATGTGAGGTGGATTCAGCTGTGTGGTTTATCAAGTCTGGGTCAGGCTTGATGGAACTCAGCTAAGCTTGTTCGTGAATCTGCAGTGAGCCGGTGGGTTGGCTGGGATTGGAAATTTTATTATAGCCTTTGTGATCTGTGGGATCTATTTCCATGTGGTCTCTCATCTTTCAACACATAAGTCTAGGTTTGTTCTCAAAGGGTTCCAAGAACAGCAAGAGAGCAAACCCCCTGTGCAAGTTCTCTTCAGGTCTCTGCTTATTTAATTAATGATCTACAAGTCAAAGCAAGTCTCATTACCAATACAGATTCAAGGGGTGAAGAAATAGATTTCATGTGATGGGAGGGTCTGCAAAATTCTAAAGTAAATATTTAAAGACTGAAAAAAAGAATAGATGGCATTTTTAATAATATATCGCAGAAGCCCTGACCAATAGTCATTAACAGAATGCTTGTGATCATCAGTCAGGATGCTTGACAAACTGTGCTCTGCTGAGATCGTTGATCTTACATCAATGCAATTATGTTCTTTAGTTATTAAGGACAGAGAAGTGATGAATACATAGAACAAGGTGTTTCCTGGGATGGTTTTCTGGGGGTTTTTCAAAGAAAGGTACCATTTCTTCACGCACCCTCTCACCTCCTGGTTCTCAATATCCATATAATAGGTACAGAAAGTAGTCCAATAATATAAATGGCTTTGATATCACCTGTGTAATAATATTAAAGTGTTAAGAACCTAACCCTAGGAAACCAACACATATACAAAACTCTACTAATTTAAGAATAAGATTTTTAAGTCTTAACATATGTAGTTTAGATTGCCACAGTTTTCTTTTCTATTCTCTATTATTTTCAGAATCAGTGTTACATATTGCCTCAGAGGAGATTCAAATTCTGAAATACAGGAAAAGAGTTACATCATTGTGTTTTATTTTAAAAATGTTTCTTGTGGTTAGCATTCAGAGGATGTAGAAATATGTGATCAACCAGAGCAGATTTCTGTCTTCCCCTGGGATTAGAAATGGATCTCCAAGTTCTGGAAGGTGTCAGTAGAATTCTCATATGTACTTGAAATCAGAAAATAGAGAACACTTGTATCAAAATATCCACTGGTGAAGTCTGGAATATAGACAGTGTATCTCATTATCTCAATGTCCTGCACACGGGTAGCAGAATAATATTCATGTTTGGTGTGTAAGCAAATGGGTTGAGGACACCTCTCTCAAGTTACAGTGTGATTCTCATGAGACACAGCCATTGTTGAGAAAGATATGACGATGTATAGAGGCTTTGCAATCATCACTGAGGGGGAGCAAATCACGTGCCAGCAGTCATTGAAGTCCAAGGCTCAGAAAGGAAAGCCTGGTTTCCAGTGGATGCAGCATGGACAGGTGAAAGTTAGGAAGCAGAAGTCCCTACCAGAGCTGTAAACCTAAGGGTATAAATATCCTAGTTCTCATTGTCATCAATGAGAAGTTATATAGCTTGAACCATAGATTTTATTTTTTTAAACCATAGTTTATCGAGGTAAAATTTGCATACCATAGAGTTAAGCATTTTAACATGAACAAGTCAGTAGGCATTTAAAGTATTCATAATGTCATCAACCATCACTTATGTTTATTTCAAAACAGATCTATCACTGCAAAGTAAAACCCCATGCCCGTTGATCAATTCCTCTCCATTCATTCCTACACCCAGGCCTTGGCAACCACTGACTGGTGTTCTGTCTCTATGAATATTTCATATACATGGAATCAGAAAATATGTAGTCTTTTATCCTGACTTTTTTCACTTAGCGTAATATTTTGAAGTTTCATCCATGTTGTAGTTTGTATCATATACATCAATATCTCATTCCATTTTATGACGGAATAATTGTATGGATATAACACAATTTTTATATTCATTTATTGGTGAACATTTGGGCTGTCTTTATATTTTTTGACTATTGTAAAAAGTCTGCCATAAACATGCATTTACATATACTTGTTTGAGTCCTTGTCTTCAGTTTTTTTGTGGATATACCCTGGAGAGAAATTGATTGCTCATGTGGTAACTGTATGTTTAACATTTAAAGAACCATAAGACTCTTTCCCACTGTGGCTAAATCATTTTGCATTTTCTCCAAGACTTTATTATCATTATTATTATTACTGCTACTACTACTACTAAACAACCAATTTTAAGACCTTGAGAACATTATTATTATTTTTATTTATAATTGACACATAATAATTACACATATTTTTTGGGTACCATATAATGTTTCAATGCATGTAAGCATATTATAAGGATCAAATCAGGGTAATTGCCAAATCCATCTTCTTGAAAACCTAGTAATAAACTAAGTTGATGATCATAATTATCTCAAATATAACTCATAGAATATAGACTTTAGTTGCATAATTTAAGCACTAACACAAGTACCAATCAATCAATATCTATTGATCTACCATCTATTAATTTGTCAGTTATGTATCTATCATTCATTTATCTATCTACATGTACTGTTTTTTTAAATCAAAAGTAATGTTTTAAAATTTGCTTTATTAATAAAACAATATATACAGTAATAAAAATATGTATCATAACAATACTACTGAGAAAAGTTCTTTAACTTGACTAGAAGATATATTAAGTGGCTGATGCATTTCTTTTCAAATCCTCTTAGGTTTGTAGAAAATACTTTATTAATCTGAAAAAGCATTGGTTCTTAAACACCCCAATTTTACAAAAACATTCCACATAATTTTTCTAAGAATTTTAAGAAATTTGGATCTATGGTGCATTTGTAGAAATGTCATTGTTTAGTTAGGCCGAAGATCGACCTTTAAAAATTGTACCAGTTCACTTTTTCTTTAAAAATAATTTTTAGCAAGCTAATAATATAAATGAAACTTTTAAAAGGAGTGGTAATGGATAAATTTTTTCTAAAGTATAGAAAAACTGATAACAAAATTTCAATCTTTCTTACAATCTGATGTCCCATCCATTTGTTTAAAACTTTAATGGCATTATAAAATGTTTTCCAAATATAAGATTATTTACTGAGCTAATAAGTAATTAGTTTGATTAAACTGATAACTAACTCAGGCAAACAAATTTTGTCAACACAATCTGTGTATTAACTTAGGGAATACTTATAATTTAATGCAAATTGTGTCCAAATGCAATAATTTATGTAGATAGGGCCCTGGCCAACCATGGAAAATTAAACAACTTCTTGGAACATGCATAGAAACCAATTAAAAGATGAATTTGACAAAGAGGAAAGAAAATCAGTCATGGATAAGAATCAAATTCGTGTACATTAATTTATTTTACAAAAGGTGTGCAACTTGATATAAATCTTAAAACATGAATGACAAGGAAAACAGATGTGAGAAGTGAAATAATAGCCGACCACCAAAGTAGTCCAATCCTAATCCCCTCACCTGAAATTTGTCAATATGTTTCCTTATAAATCAGTGGGACTTTGCAGGTATGATTAAGTACCTTAACTGATCTGAGTATCTGTGTGGGCTCTATCTAATCACCCAAGGTCCTTAAAAGTGGAAGATGGAGGTACAAGAGAGTCAGAATGATGGCATATGAGAAGAACATGACTCACTGTTGCTAGCTTCAAAGATGAAGAGGAACTTTGACCAAGAAACGTGAAAAGCCTCTAGAAGCTGGAAAGTCAAAGAAACTGAGTCTCCCTTGAAACCCTCAGAAAGAAATGGAAAATGCTGACACTTTATTATTATTATTTTTTTCAAGTTGGAGTCTCTCTCTGTTGCCCAGACTGGAGTGCAGTGGCCACTCCTGGCCACCGCAGCCTCGACCTGCTGGGCTCTGGCGATCCTTCCCCCTTAGCCTTTCAAGTAGCCGGAATTACAGGCGTGCGCTACCATGCCCGGCTGATTTTTTGTAGAGATGAGGTCTCGCTGCCCAGGTAACCCGCGGGCTCAGGCAATTCACTCACCTCAGCCTCCCAAAGGCACAGGACACTTTAATTTTAGCCCAGTGGAACACATATCAAACTCCTGATTACAGAATTTTAAGAAAATAAACTCATTTTGTTTAAGCCATTAACTTTGTAGTAATTTGTTACAGAAGCACTAGAAACTAATACTCCAGAAATGGGTGACAGTAATTTAGGAGTGCAAATTCTAAGTTGTTCCTTCTTTGATGCAATGTATCCATTACTCAACTACTTTATTTCCATTATGATACCACCATAAAAGTAACCACAATCATATAGCCAATATTAGTCATTCTAAAAAATCAGCAAAATAGACAACCCAGAGAAACCTCTGTTAATATGAATAAAGAAAAAATATTACTAATTATGAAAACAACAAATTGTGCAAAAATTGCTTCCATGATTACTTTGTACAAAAGTTGAAATCATCAATAAAATGGATGATTTTTCTAAATAAATATGTTGTTTAATATACTACACAGAGAAGTCAATAAATCAATAACTGACAATAGCATTGAGAAACATATAAAATATGTATTAATTGTCACTGATGAATTATTTCATTTTCTTACAGAGCAAATTAATTCCATTTTTTTAGGCTGTTTAGGTCATAAGAGGTAAGAAGCTACATAAATCATAATATGGAAAAATAGAAACGCAATCAAGAAATACTTAGCACAGAAGTTGAAGAATGATTGATCAATTATTAATATAGTAATTTTCAAAAGAAGTATAAAGATATCCTATGAACATAAACCACTAAAATAATTTACAATAGAAGTAAGTTAAATAAATACATTGTATTCTTAGGCAATTTGGCCCACTTTATTGACTGACAAAGCTACAACATGAATGGTCTTCAAAATATTAAAAGGATGATTAAGAAGGAACATTTTCTTTGAAAAGTAATTGTACTTTAAACAAAAGTAATGATTATAAATGATAAAATACTGACATCTATTAAAATTAGCAATCCTGAGGATACCTGTTATCATTCTTATTTTTAAGATTACTTTGAAGAGTTATGTTTCATACATTTAGGATGAAACAGAAATAGGAGATCTACAGAGAAGAAAAATTTAAAGGCCATTATTTTACACAATATGTGCACACATTAATAAATTGAAAAACTTTGAACAAAACACAATTTAGCACTTAATTACTACACAAAAATTAATTTAGTAATCAATAGACTTGCTGAGGAAGAAAATAGGTTGATAATATTCCTACACAAAAACAATTTTAATTATGTATTAACTACAAGATAAGAGATATATATTTCTCCTAAGTGTAAAAGAAAAAAAATTGATCAAAAGCTATATTACTATTCTTTTTTCTTCACAAATGGGATTTTTTATTTGTCATTATTAAATATCTGAATTTTATATGGATTTTTAGATTGGCGGTTTGTATTCATCAGCTTTTCTAGAACTACATGCCTTTACCATGAAGCTCTATGAGTTTTTCCAATTCATATTTGGGCTTCTTCAGAGTTTGTAACTTTTTTTTTTTTTTGAGTTGGAGTCTCACTCTGTCACCTGCCCCAGGCCACTGCAGCCTCGACCTGCTGGGCTCCGATGATCCTTCCGCCTCGGCGTTCCAAGTAGCTGGAACTACAGGGACATGATACCACGCCTGGCTAGTTTTTTGATTTATTGTAGAGATGAAGTCTTGCCAAGTTGCCCAGGCGGGTCTCGAACCCGCGGGCTCAGGCAATCCACTCACCTCAGCCTCCCAAAGTGCTGGGCTTACAGGCTTAGCCACTGAGCCCAGCTTAGAGTTTGTAACTTTTTAATGAACAAATCATGAAGAGGATAAACACTCCTTTTCTATGACTTTCCCAAAGCTTTCTTGAAATTATTTTTTCAAGTCATTTGTCTGCATTTCTCAGATTGTAATTTCTATCATTTTCTGGATTTGGCAGACATGTTGGTGCTGAGCATGAGATGTCTTCTGTATCTGATTGCTGCATTTTTTTAGTAAAACAAACACACAGCTGTCAAAGCAAATAACTATAGATTGCTTCAACATCAACATAAGCTTCAATTATGGTTTGCCTTTTTTTTTTTTTAACCAGGGAGCATGTTTTGTCAAAGGTAAGGTCCATGCCATAGAAGACAGCCAGTTTTTGCCCTGAATATACTTAGTAATTAGCTTGAATGTTCTAAATGTGGCATTATTCTGCAGATCAGAAAGGGTCACACATGATGTTTGACACCATCAGATGCAATTTTGGGTACTTGAGTTCCGGTGACTAGTCAAGTATTTCTTATATGAAACTTAGCAGGTACTTTTACATCATACCAGTCTTTCTTAGAAAATTGATCAACTACTTTCCTCTTGGTTCCTTTTTGCCGTCTTTTATATAGCACTTGTTCCTGCCAGCTACCATAGTGCAGCTCCCTTTGTCATGATTCCTAAAAAATGTTTAAATATTCTAAGATTTAATTAACCCTTTGAAATTCATCAGTTAATTCAATTCTAACAATTAGCCAATGAAGATTCTCTTACTACTCAATAATACGACCCTTAACATTTAGTCTTTATTCTTGACAGAATTAATATAGAGCTATCAAATAATAATGAGAAAGTTTTTATAGAATATTATCAAATAAACTCCATTTATTATACTATTATTATATTGAAGGGTACAAGTCAAAATATTCCCTTACATAATGACTCCCTATTTTTGGTTAGAAAGCACAAATATTAATATTAAACCTTCTAATTAAAAACAGCATATTTGGCAAGTTGCATGTTATAGACTGAATATTTGTGTTCTCTACAATTCATGTTGAAGCCCTATTAACCCCCGATGTGATGTTATTTGGAGGTAATAAGGTTTAAATGAGGTCTTTGGGAGGTAATAAGGTTTAGATGAGGTTGTAAGGTTGGTGCCCTTAAAAGAATCAATGTCCTTATAAGAAGAGGAAGAAGCATAAGAGCTTTCTCTTCACACACACATACACACACACACACACACACACACACACACACACACACACACACACACACACACACACACACACACTGAAGGAATGCCTTATGAAGACAGGGAAAAAGCAGTTGTCAATAGGTCAGGAAAGAGTCTGTCACCACAAATAAAATCTATAGGCACTTTGTTCTTGAACTTTCCAGTCTCAAACTGTGAGAATAAATTTCTTTTGTTTAAGCCACACAATCTGTGGTGCTTTGTTATAGCAGCCCAAGAAAACTAGGGCACAACAGCTTGTAAAATCTCCCTTCAGAACTTCACTTGAAAGATAGGCCTCTTCCTAGTTCAGAGTCATTTCTGAAGATCAGTTCTTTTAGTTAACAATCTCTTACCATTTTGTCAACCTTTTTAAAACCGTAGAATATAGCAAGAATCATATGTTGATAACAGGGCCGTTCCTATTTCTAGCCCAGATTGTACCATCTTTTATTTCTGAAGCTGGATAAAATAAAATGAAATCTTCTAGGATTGTTTTCATAGGCCACTGGAGTTTTAGTTTTTCAAAGCTTTTTATAAGAAAAGAGATGGTAATTTTTTTTGTCACCTCAAAAAGATTAAACAGTATACTTTTCTGACTGGAAGATACCCAAGGTTCCTGAGTTAGTAAGAACTGAGAGGCCAGGTGCGGTGACTCACATCTATAATCCCAGCACTTTGGGAGGTCGAGGTGCAAGGATTACCTGAGCCCAGGGGTTTGAGACTAGCCGGGGGAATATGATGAGACAATAAATCAAGAAAAATTATCTGGGCATTGTGGCACACACCTATAGTTCCAACTACTTGGAAGGTGAAGCAGAAGGATCACCTGAGCCCAGCAACTTGAGGCTGTGGTGGCCATAAGCATGCATTTAACTACAGCCTAGGCGAGAGAGTGAAACTGTCTCAAAAAAAAAAGAATTGAAAGAGTACATAGCTATTCTTTTTTTATCTTTCATATTATCATGCAACATTATAAACTGTGAGTCAGATCCCAATTTCTACTAGAAAACATATTTTCTATTATATACATTTTTTTATTATAAAGATGTGAGGTACAATTCAGGGTTAGGTATACAAACATTGATTATGTAGGTACCCTTGTTGATGAGGTATGCCCCTCCCTCCCCTAGCAGTTTCCCTCAACTGCCAATCCCACTCTCCCTCCCCTGACAGTTTCCCACTACCGTCAATCGCTTTCTTATAGTAGTATAATTGTTCTAGGTCCGCTTATGAGTGAGAACGTATGGTACTCTATTCTTTGTTTCTGTGCTAGATCACTGAGTGTGAGCGACTCAAAATCCATTCAAGTTGCTGTAAAGTTCACATATATGTCTTTCTTTTTTTTTGTTTGTTTGCTTGTTTTTTGTCTTTCTTTATGGCTGCATAATATTCCATTGTGTTTATGTACCACATTTTTAAAACTCCAGTCCAGCTTCGATGGGCAACATGGTTGGTTCCATGTTTTTGCTATTGTGAATAGAGCTGCAACAAACATACCTGTGCAGGTATCTTTTTTGTAAAATGATTTGAGTTCCTCTGGGTATATTCCCAATAGGGGAATTGCTGGGTCATATGGAAGGTCTATTTCTAGTTCTTTCAGATAACACCACACTGTCTACCAAAAAGGTTGCACTAGTTTGCATTCTCACCAGCAGTGTAGAAACGTTCCTTTTTCTCCACACCCTCACCAGCATCTGTTGTAGTTTGTTTTATTGATGATGGCCATTCTTACTGGGGTTAGGTGGTATCTCATTGTGGTTTTGATTTGCATTTCTCTGATGATGAGTGAGGCTGAGCACTTTTTCAAGTGTCTGTTGGCTGCCCGTATATCTTCTTTCGAGATGTGTCTATTCATGTCTTTTGCCCACCTTTTAATGGGGCTGTTTGTTTTTTTCTTTTCAGTGCATTTGAGTTCCTTGTAGATCCTAGATGTTAGGCCTTTGTCAGATATACAGTTGGCAAATATTTTTTCCCATTCTGTGGGCTCTCTCCCTGCTCTCTTGATGGTTTCTTTTGCTTTGCAGAAGTTCGTTAGTTTGATGAGGTCCCACTAATCTATCTTATTTCTTAAGTTATGGGCATTTAGGGTTCTGAATAGGAATTGTTTGCCACTTTCAATTTCCTTAATGATATCTCCTGCATTTTCTAAGATTCTTATAGTTTGAGGTTTTGCATTTAGGTATTTGATCCATTTAGAGTTAATTTGTGTGTACGGTGATAGGTAGGGGTCCTATTTCAATCTTCTGCATGTGATCAGCCAGTTTCCCCAGAACCATTTACTGAATAGGTTCTCCTCTCCCCAGTGGTGGTTGTTGGAGGCTTTGCTTCTGGAATCTCTATCCTGTTCCATTGGTCTACATGACTGTTCTTGTACCAATACCAGGCTGTTTTGATTTCTGTAGCCTTATAGTAAAGTTTGAAGTCTGGAAGTGTAATACCTCCTGCTTTGTTTCTTTTGCTAAAGATTGTTTGGCTATTCAGAGTTGCTTATGTTTCCATATGAATTTCTGTATTGTCATTTCCAGGTCTGAGAAGAATGATGGTAGTAACTTAATGGGTATTGTGTTGAATCTGTAGATATCGTTTGGTAGGATGGACATCTTAACAATGCTGATTCTTCCTATCCATGAGCATGAAATATTTTTCCATTAGTTTGTGTCTTCTTGGATTTCTTTGAGCAATGTTTTGTAGCTCTCATTGTAAAGGTCTTTCACTTCTGTGGTTAGGAAGATGCCAAGTTATTTCTTTTTTTCTTTTCTTTTTTTTGGTGCCTATTGTGAATGGAATTGTGCTTTTAATTTGGGTCTCTGCCTGCTTGTTGTTGGTGTATAGGAATGCAACTGTCTTTTGCACATTTATTTTATATCCTGAGACTTTGCCAAAGTCCTTTATCAGGGCAAGCAGGTTTTTGACAGATTCTCTTAGATTTTCAAGTTATAGGATCATATCATCAGCAGTGAGGGATAAACTTTCTTCTTCTTTTCCTATTTGGATACCCCTGATTTCCTTGTCTTGTCTAACTGACTGAGCTAGGACTTCCAACACAATATTGAACGAGAGGGGTGAGAGTGGGTAGCCTTATCTTGTTCCAGTTTTTAGGGGAAATGTTTCCAGATTCTGTTCATTTAGCAATATGTTAGCTATGGGTTTATTGTAGATGGCACCTACTATTTTGAGGTGTGTTCCTTCTATACCTAGGTGTTTGAAGGTTTTTTATCAAGAAGGAGTGCTGGATTTTATCAAAAGCTTTTTCTGCATCTAATGATATAATCATGTGGTTCTTGTTTTTACATCTGTTGATGTATTTCATTACATTTATGGTCTTGTGAATGTTGAACCAGCCTTGCATCCTGAGGATAAAACCTACTTAGTCATGGTAGATGATTTTTGAAATGTGTTTTGGGATCTGATTTGCTAAAATCTTTTCGAGGATTTTTGCATCTATATTCATAAGGGATATTGACTGGTAGTTCTCTTTTTTTGTTGGATCTTTACTAGGTTTGGGTATCAGTGTGATGTTAGTTTAGTAAAATGATTTTGGGAGAATTCTATCTTTCTCAATTGCCTGGAACACTTTCAAATGGATTGGTATCAGCTCCTCCTTATACATTTTGTAGAATTTTGCTGGAAAGCGATTTGGTCCAGGGCTTCTTTTTTGTAGGTAGTTTCCATATGACAGAGTCAATTTCCTAGGTTGTTATTGGTCTATTTAGTGTCTCGATGTCTATTTGTTTCAACCTGAGGAGGTTGTGCAATGTCAGAAAGTTCTCCATGTCATTTAGGTTATCAAGTTTGTTTCCATATAGGTATACATAATAATCTCTGATAAACTTTTGTATTTTGGGGGGGTCAGTTGGGATTTGATCTTTTGTATTTCTGATTGTGCTTATTTGGGGTTTTTCTCTCTTTTTCTTGATCATTCTGTCTAGGGATACATCATTCTTATTAATTTTTTCAAAGAACCAGCTTTTTGTTTTGTTGATGTTTTCTATGATATTTTTGTCTTCTATGTCCCATATTTGGGTTCTTATTTGGGTGATTTGGATTCTTCTGCTAAAGTTGGGGGTTTGGTGGTCTTCTCTTTCCAGCTCCCTTAAGTGATTTGTTAGGTTCTCCACTTGTGATCTTTCCGTTTTCCTGATGGGTGCTCATAGAGATAAAAATTTCCCTCTTAGAACTGATTTCATGGTATCCCAGAGGTTTTGGTAAGATGTTTCTTCACTTCCATTTGTTTCAGGAATCTTTTAATTTCTGCTTTGATTTCAGATTGCCAGTAGTTGTTCAGTATCATGCTGTTTCATGTCCATGTCTTTGTGGGCTTTGGGGAATTGTTGTTGGTGTTGATATTTATTTTTATTCCACTGTGGTCTGAGAGTATGCATGGCAAGATTTCTACCTTATGGAATTTACTTATGGTTGATTTATGGCTAAGGATGTGATCAATCTTGGAATATGTTCCATGTGATGATGAGTAGAATGTATATTCCATGGTTTCTGGGTGGAATAATCTGTAGGTATCCATTAAGTCCATTTGGTACAGTGTCAAGTTTAGATTCTGGATCTCCTTGTTGAATATTTGCCTTGATGATCTAACTAGGGTTGTTAGTGGGGTATTCAAGTCCACTGCTATAATAGTATTAGAGTTAATGTCTTTTTTAATTTACTTAGTAGTTGCTTTATAAATGCTGGTGTTCCTGTGTTGGGTGCATATATGTTTAGGATGGCTATTTCTTGTTGATGGATTGAACCTTTTATCATTATGTAGTGTCCTTTTGCATCTTTTTAAATTTTTGATAGCTTAAATGTTGTTTTGTTAGATATTAAGATTGCAATTCCTGCCTTCTTTTGTGATCCATTTGCCTGGAAACTCATTTTCCATCCTTTAACTTTGAGTCTGTGTGTGTCCCTTATAGTGAGATGAGTCTCCTAGATGCAACAAATAATTTGGTCATGGTTTCTATTCAGTTTGCCATTTTGTTTCTTTTCAGTGGTGCAGTTAGTCCATTCATATTCAGGCTGATTATAGAAATTTGATTGCTTATTGCTGTCATGAGGTTCCTATAAAGTTTTTTCTTTGTTTGCTTTTTCTCTTTTGGCTTTGGGGTTAATGTATGTGTGTGTTTTGAAGTTTCATGTTGCACTGTATTCTCTGTTGATTCTATGCTCTGCTGTTCTCTTGGGAAGTGTGAGGTCATTCTTTTTTTTTCTTTCTTCTGTGCTTAATACCTTTTAAAGTGTTTCCTGCAGAGCCAGTCTAGAAACTGCATAATCTCTTAAGGATTGGATGTCTGGGAAGGATTTTAATTCTCCATCACTGATGAAACTGAGTTTGGCTGGATAGCAAATTCTTGGTTGAAATTGTTTATCTTTGAGGACTTTGAATATAGGGCTCCAGTCCTTTCTTGCTTGCAGTGTTTCTGCTGATAGGTCTGCTGCTATTCTGAATGGTTTTCCCCTATAGGTAGTCTGACCTTTCTTTCTTGCTGCCTTCTGGATTTTTTCTTTTGTGTCTACTTTGGGTGGGCGAATTACTACGTGTCTAGGGGTTAGTCTTCTTATTTGATGTCTTGTGGGGGTTCTCTGTAATTCTTGTGCTTGGTTGGTCACATCTCTGGTGAAATGGGGAAGTTTTCTTGGATTATCTCCTGGAATACTTGTTCCAAGTTGTTCTCCATTTCCCTTTATTCTTCTGGGATACCAATCAGGCATAGGTTCAGCTTCTTAATATGATCACACATCTCTTGTAAACTTTGTTCTTTCTTTCTGAGTTCTCTTTCTATGTTTTTTACAGATTGGGTTAATTCCATGTTCTAATCTTCAAGTTCTGAGATTCTTTCTTCAACTAGATTAATTCTGCTTTCCATGCTTGGAATATTTTTATTTAATCTTCTGGATGAAATTTTTTATTGCCAAAATCTCTGTTACAAGTTATTTCAGTGTTGCATCTTGTCTTTCATGAGTCTTATTCACACTTTCCATCAATTCTCTAACCTCTGTCATATTCTGGGGCCAGTTGTTGGTGACTTCCATTGTTTGGACACCAAGGTCTGATTTTTCAGGAGTTTTGTCTTTGGTACACTTTAAATTGCCTGAGGTCTTACTTTGGTTTTTCCTCATTTGTGACAGATCTCTTGTTTTACTCTTTAGTTCTGTTATTCCGTGTCAGTGGAATAGGCTTTCCTTTCTGATGTTTGCTCAGTCCTCTATTCTTCCCTGATCCAGGCTCTGGATTTGTTCTATTTTGAAATAAGATGGTGGATGGAAAGCTTTGCTGTCTCTTGTAGTTTTGAAATTCAAATAAAGTAGGGGATAGGGCACTGGGATTCAGAATCTGCTTTCAAATTATAATGTTCACTTATTGAGGTATGTGTTCCCTGAGACCCACTCCTCCCCACCATCTATATGATGATGCAAAGCAGAAACCAATGCAAAAAGCAATTGAACACACACAGAGACATACACGCACACTCCAAAACAAATTGGAATAACAACAAAGTGAAACATAACAAACAATAACAAAAAAAGAAAAGAAAAGAAAACTAAACACACACACACATGCCTAGCATGAAGTGAATAGAGAAGAAAACCGAAAGACCAGAGGTGGAAAAAAAATGGAGTTCAGGTCAAACCCTCACACATATCTTGACACACACCTTAAACTATACAAAAATGAAAATAAAAACACCCCAGAAGAACAAAAGAGCAAAAACAAACCAACAACAACAACAAAATTGGAAGATGAACACTCAATCTTTCACATACACACATAAACAGAAAACAACAAATAAAAGAAGACAGAAACAGAAAAAGAAAAGAAAAAATATTTGGGGGGAGAGCAGATCAAACCCTCACCTACACATTCATGCACAAAGGAAAAATATTTAAAAAACAGATGAACTAACAAATAGTCAAAAAATTTAAAAAATTTTTTTAAATTGAAATTTTTTTTCAAAACTGCCCTCTTGTGGCAGACTCTGTACTTTTCCTCTAATCAGGTCTCTCCTGCAGAGACACCTCTTTCACTCTCTTCTCAGTGTCTGAAGCAGGGAAGGACGGGGGGCAGTGGAGGTGGGTGGGGCTGCAGTCCTCCCCTTCCACTCCTGTATGGTCTGGGGTATCTCCTCTAGGGGGGGGTAGTGTGTATTGGATTGTCTCTTCCTCAAGTATGTACTCACTGGGGGGAGTCCCAGCCTGGCCTATCCTGGAATGGAGTTCTTCTATTGCAACTGACATCCAGGCTCCATCTCAGTTTGTCCCTCTCAGTCGTGGCCTAGTTGTGTGGGTCTGATGTTTAGAGGATCTCTGGGGAGGAGGGGGTTTGTGTCAGCCCTGGACTCACCACTGATCTCTTTGGTGTTCTTCCTCGTCCTTTTCTTTTTTTTTTTTTTTTTTTTTGAGTTGGAGTCTCACTTTGTCACCCAGACTGGAGTGCAGTGGCCGCTCCCGGCCACCGCAGCCTCGACCTGCTGGGCTCCGGAGATCCTTCCGCCTCAGCCTTCAGAGTAGCTGGAATTACAGGCATGCCCTACCATGCCCGGATGATTTTTTTGATTTATTGTAGAGATGAGGTCTCGCTGCCCAGGCGGGTCTCAAACCCGCGGGCTCAGGCAATCCACTCACCTCAGCCTCCCAAAGGCGCAGGATTATAGGCTGAGCCACCGAGTCTGGCTCCCCATCCTTTTCTGGCCACACCCTTTGTCCTGCGGCTGGATGGGGTGGAGTGCCTGGAACTCAGGACTCATCAGGTCCCTCCAAAGTGACTTTCAGGCTATTCCCTCTGAGTCACAGTCAGTCTCTGAGTAGTTGATCCGTCAGCCACAGAGATCGGGTCTGTTTCTCCATGGTGAGCAAGTCAGAGCACTTTCCTGCCTCACCTTCAAGATGGTGGTGGAATGCCTCTCTTGTCCTCTTCCGTGGGACTTTGCCTCTGGACTCCCTCTGCAGCCCCTGCTGCCAGTGCCCTGCCAGGTTCTGAAGTGGTGAGGCAAAGCCAGGAGCCGGCAGTCTCTCTCCTGCTGCACTGGTGAGGGAGAGCCTGGGGTGATATTTTCTCCCAGTAGCTTTTGTCCATTTAAAAAAAATAATGGCATTCAGCTTCTGTGACCTGGGAAGAGTCTGAGACGAAGCAGAGAAGCTGCAGCACCAGCTGTTGCACCAAGGGCCTGGCCACTTGCTCATGAGCCCCCACTTAGACAGTCTCTCGCAGCATTTTCTTCCCAGGGAGGATTTGTTGATTGAAAAAAAGAAAAGAAAAAGAAAATGGCACTCAGCTTCTGCATCCTGGGAATCACTAGGGTCCAAGCCCAGCAACTGTGGCACCAGCCGCTGCACCAGGAGAGCCCTAGTCACTAGCTCCCTAGCCCTCAGTCAGCTACTCACACACCCACTCGTTCACCAGCACATACACAAAATTTTCCATATACTCACTCACTCACACGGGGACTGGGATAGTCTGACTGGCTCAGCCGCCATCTTCCCGACCTTGACATTGTTCTCGAAAACATATTTCCATTTTTGTCAGATATTTCTATTGGGAGTGCACAAAAGCTTTACAAGCTTTAACTGTTTCCTTTTAAAATAATTTATATAATAACTAAAACTTAGTTAATACTTAAGAAAAGAAATCTTATGGTAAATATTTAAAGCAAATATGAATGCAGGTTTATCTTGCAGAAGTTTCCTTGTTAATAACATTCTTAAACCAGAGTGGCAAATGAGCACCTTCAGGCCAAATTCAGCCCACCACTTGCTTTTGCAAATAAGTTTTACTGGAGCACAACATCACACATTTATTCATGGACTGCCTATAGCAGCTTTTATGCCACAGCAGCCCAGTCAACTATTTGCTGCAGAGATCATGTGGCTGGCAAACAGAAAATATGTGCTATTTTTTCCTTTGCAGAAAAAGTGTGTTGACCTTGACCTAAACAATATCTGGTATTGAATTCAATGATTTCAGAAAAGGTAATGGATAGGCATTCACATATTCTTTAAAATGAGATACATTAGAGTAGTTGAATACTCCATATGTTTGTCAAATAATATTTTGTAAAACAATCTTATGTTTCTACTGTTTTTGGCAAAAGGCAGAGTTGTTATTAAATATGCAACATAAAGAAACTGCATCTACAGCCCCTTGTCACTTTGGTAATGTACATTCAGTGACAAAATAAACTTACATAATTATCTCTTGTTTCACTTATAAATTGAAAGGAAAGTCCTTTAATATGCATGCAATCTTCCAAACATTAATTAAAATATTGATATATTAAAGTCCTAACTTTTAATAGTTTGCTTACATTATGAGTAAAATACATGAAGACTAAATATTGGCTTAAAAAGAGTATGTACAGTTGAATGAGTTGTTAGTTAATAAGAGTACTATTGTATGAACTAATGAAATCAAATGTCACTAAAACTTTTGTAGAGCAGTTGAATAGTCATAGAAAATTCTAGCTTAAGCCCACAATAATGATAAAATTATCATTTTGTATTTATTATTCTTTTAGTGTATTGCTTAGAATATTTGCATAAAAAATAAATGTTTTATTTCTTAGTTTATCTGCTTCTACAAAAGTCATATTCCTATGATTATGATACACCAACTGGAAATTATAATGATATTAAAACTGATTATGACTTCTGAATAAGACAAGCTGCAAGACCAGGCTAAATATACAGGCAATGAAAACAATATGTTTTCATGCAAAGTCTCGAGTATTATTAAAGAACAAAGGGAAAGGGAAACAAGAAAATGGGAAGATACAAATAAAAATAATGAGTAATTATATTCTGCCTACCAAAATTTCCCCTGCACTTTCAATCAATGTCTCTGCTTCTGCTTTCTGTTCTAAATAATTGTGTTAGTTCTGGTAAATATAGCCCGCATGATCCAAAGCAGCTGTGACTGCTTTCCTATGATTAATTAATTAATGCTTACTCTTTTTCCTAGTTCATCATTTCATTGTTGTTTTAAACACTCCACATCAGTTTTTATTTCTGAGACAACCTTGCAATGTATGAATGATTTTAAGAAGGAGTTCAACTCATTAAATTAAGGAGTAAGGAGTCTCATTTTCTAACAAATACCCTAGAAGGGAAGGAGCTATGCATGATGTAACATTTGGGTCACAGGCAGGTCTCTAAACTTTAGTACTACTCTCTGTAAAATGGGCATAAAGATTCTACCCACCCCATGGAGTGGCTGGGGAAGTAACTGAGACAGCATATATATAAAGAGGTCAGAGCAATGTCTAATACGTGGTCAGTGCTCAGAAATGTTAACAATTATAGTAGAAAAGTTGCAAACTATGTGCTTATTCAAACAATACAGCAACCATTAAAATGTTTTGATAATTCTTCTTCTAGAGGACTTAAAAATAGCAAAAGTTGTCTACTTATAATTACATGTTGTTGTTTTTAAAAAAGCACCAGCCGGGCTCAGTTGCTCAGTCTGTAATCCCAGCACTTTGGGAGGCCGAAGTGAGTGGACTGCCTGAGCCCACAAGTTCGGGACCAGACCGGGCAACTTGGTAAGGCCTCATCTTTATAATAAATCAAAAATTAGCTGGGCATGGTAGTGCACACCTGTAGTTCCGGCTACTTGGAAGGTTGAGGCGGAAGGATCGCAGAAGGCTAAAAGGTTGATGCTAGGGTGGCTTTGAGTGTGCCACTGCATTCCAGCCTGGGCAACAGAGTGAGATTCCAACAGAAAGAAAGAAAGGAAGGAAGAAAGAAGGAAGGAAGGAAGGAAGGAAGGAAGGAAGGAAGGAAGGAAGGAAGGAAGGAAGGAAGAAGGAAAAGAAAAAAAACACAGAAGAGTATGTTAGTTTCCTTTAATATTCACTTTTCTCCGCAGAGCTGATGCTGAGTTGCTGTTGGCTATTGTGAGAAATAAAACCCACATTGGAAGAAAGCTGCTTGACATAGAGACCAGAATCTTCACATCAGACCCCCTGTCTTGGCAGTGATGAGACAAGACCTGCAAAGAAAGCCAACTCAATGAGTGGCCCAGAGAGGTGCTGAGAAGAGCATTGGTCCTCAACTGAAGTCATGTATCTGGGGGCTTCCAGTCATAAATGGGTGAATCTCTGAGAAAAGAACTTGTGTTATAGAGGCTTCCATTGAAAAGAGTCATTGAAATTAGGTCTAGTAACTAATTCTACCCTATTTGCATGCCCAAGTTGATGAGTCCTAGCAAAAAGAAGTATATTAACAGAATATACCTAGCTAAAAGTAGTCAGCATTAAAGTTGCACCATCTATGACAGGACTACAGGAATGAGCCTTTAATTAATATGTCTATCTTTAGGGTTGCTACACTCAGATCCATAGTCTATACAAGTACCAGCTATTATACAAAAAACAGATCTAATTAGGCCACCTCCACATCCAAAATCTGTTGATGTTATCATAGATGAAGTCCAACCTTTACAGTATTTATACAAAGCTCTTGCTCATCTTGACCTAGTCTTCCTCTTCCACCTCATTTTTCATGACTCCCAACACCCTCGTTTCTCACCCTTACCATTGTCTCTTGTTAGGAGGCTCTTCTGTGAATTTCATACCATGACACACTGAGATGAATTTAATATTTCTGAGGTTGCATCAGATTTATTTCTATTTCAAAGCAATGTGTGTGCTTATTATATTATATTCAATAAACATTTATGCAATAAATTCATTTCAGTTTTCTTATTATTTTCAGTCATGAGACCTTTCCTCATGATTTGCTTAAGACTTTCTTTAAAAAATTCAAATGCTTTTCTGACAATCTTCCCCTTAAGGAAATGTAGAATTAAATCAAGAGACATTGTACACATTTCTTTGTATAATAAAGGACATTAAAGAGCAAGAATTTCTTTTATTGTCTTTTTCTTCAGCATTCATAGGGCCTATCACAGAAATTTGCATATTAATAGATGTCCAATAAAGTTTTGAATAGTGAATGTGGGTGGAGAATCTCTTTAGATTTCTTTGCTAGACTAATGGAAACAAGGCTTAAATAATGAATTCTTATCTATTAAAATGAATAATAATTGTTACTTTGTAAGAAAATTCAAAAACAATAAAATAATTGAAAAAATATTCTCTTGTACCCCAATGTGACAAAATATGACTCTATAAGCAAGTACCAAGTGTGGAAAGCTTGATAAGTACTTTGATTGATTCTTCTAAGTGTTTGGGCACCCTCGAGCTATTATTTCTCTAGAGAGCAACAGTAAAGTAGGCAGCTGCTACTCATATTGGATCCACATAACAGCTTTCCCACAACTATGATACAAGTTCCTACATAATTGGATTTTTGGATGAGGTGACAATTACTTCCAAGTTTTCTGTCAGTTATTCTCTGGGGTGTTATTCAAAATACTGTATATAACAACTGGTACAATAAGTGCCAACCAATCAGAGTACACATCCATCCATTCAGATCAGACAACAGTCATAAACAACCAGCACAGCAACTTGGCTCGAGCCCACTCCGACTTTGCTGGAATTCTCATTAAAAGTAGGAGCTATTTACCTTTCATGCACTGGGCAAGGACTTCAAAATATACCTGTTTAAACACAGAGTTCATGCTGAACTTTCTTCCTTTATTTTCTTTTTTTTTTCAAGCATCATAATCTAGGAAGAGTCATTATTGTGACAGAAATTAAACTGGGACTGGAAAAATTGTTGGGCATGCTATATTTTAAGTACGTAGAATTTTAACAGTGCATGTAAAAATAGTACATGTAAATGTTTTAACAGTATTAACTTTCTGTAGTATATGATCATTGAGCTAGTAAACATCATTTAGAGTAAAGCAATGCCTTCTTTAGGAAACTTTAGCTTTATACTACTAATCCTATAATTTTCTTTTTATATCTTTACCTGTTTCTGTAAGTTGAGATAATTCATATGAAGATTTTTAAAGAGTTTCAAAAAATACATAGGAAGTACTTTAAAATTTCTACTCCTACTATTATTATTGTTGTTTGCATTTTTGTTATTGACACTAAAAAGTCATGAACAGGGAAAATGCAAGATGAAATTGTGCAGTAGGGGAATGGCATCTCATGACATGAATCACATACCCTCCATGGCCTATGCACTTCAACACAGTTTCCTCCATTGCAGCCCGCATCTGGGCAATAGTTCACACCCCTGCTGCCTCTCTTTTATCTTTTTTCCACGTGCCAATAACATGTGTCCATCCTTCTTTCAAGGTTCCGCTCACAACTGAGAAGAAAATCATTCTAAACATTTTAAGTGAACAATAAAATATTTTTGTTTCCCCTCTTCTAACATGCTTATATTTTAACAGGGAATTTATGGAGACAACAGGAACCATATTTCAAAAACACCTGTGGATACCGAGAATTTCGGATAGAATGGCAAGCAGTAAGAGAAAGAAATATTCATATTCAGACACCCACTCACCCCATAGTACAGAAGGTCACTTATGCTTTCTTTTTTTGTACAGGAGAAATGAACTTCCAGTTTGCTATACATTCATATGTACATGATATTTATTCAAATTAAGACTCCTATTAATGGTGAGACAAAGCCTCAGATCAGAAACAGGCCAGCTTAGTTTTAATCTTTCTGTTGTGCTTCCATAGGAGAATTCTAAGAATAACTGAAGGAATATAATCTATGGGAAAAGCCTTAGTTTAGTTGAACATTTTCAGTCTTATTCATAAAATTCTTTTGTGTGTGTGTGTGTGTGTGTGTGTGTGTGTGTGTGTGTGTGTGTGTGAGGGTCTTCAGAATGAGAACTGTGGGATTAGACCCATTAAGTTTATTTTATCACTTTTAATGCAAAGATTATTACTGTAATTTACATATCTCAGTAAGAGACAAAAGCTTCCTGCTGTGGCTTTTTCCACCAATGTGCTACAAATTAACAACTCAGCTACATTAAAGTAAATGAAAAAATAGTTAATTCTTTTCAATATAAGGAAAATTATCTGCCCATAGGACTATATAATTCTCTCAATAGGATTCCTAGAAACAAACCAAAAAAAAAGAAAAACAGAATTTTTGTGTAAACTGCATTAATGTAGAACAGTAACATAAATCTTAAAAAAATGTAGTAAAATCAATATTGATCACCAACACCGAAAGCATTAACTTTGAGACTGTGAACCATGCCAAAGTCGCAAGAAAAAAGATGTACATCAATATTTTCAAGAATAACTAAGGCCTTAATAATATCAAAATTAATGTTGTATGAATTTTCTTCCTTTTTTCTCATTGATATAAAAGCATCAGCTTTTGGTAAATAACTAGTTCAATACCTCAACAAAGAGTTTTCACAAGGAAACATCACATCTAGAAGGTGGCAGATGATGTCACTAATCAAAATATACCAGTGGAGTTATAAACACATTTCATGCCTTATATTTTAATGAAGATCACTAGACCACCCATGTGACACTTATGGTGATGTCACTCTCAGGTTTTCCCATGATACTATTAAAATAAAACACAACCTCTCTGAGTTGAGAAAATCAGTTATGTAAATAATGCGTGTTATTGTTCAGGTACTGGGCTAGGGGCCTTGGGAAACAAAACAGTAATATCTTTTCCCTGAAGTATTTCACTACTTTTTAGTACCTACATATTCTTTTTATATTGAAAGATATTAACATATCTTTGTAAAAACATCTTTAAAAATGTGTTGTATTGCTATTAATAAAAGCACATCACACAATAAAATCTCAAACAATACTGAAGCATGTGAATCCAACTGCTTATAAACTTCCCTTTTGACATCCTGTAGATAACTACGGCTAATGTTTCCCTGTATGTATACTTTATTTTTAAGCATATAGAATCAAATTATGCAAACTTTTCTATATTATTTTTAGTGACTCACTGTACAGGTGGACAGTAATACATTTAACTTATATTATTTGTTATTTCTTATGAAATTCAATATATTTAAACAAAGCATATAGAAAAAATCAATAGAATTAATTCTTTTTCTTTACTTGTTTAAAGTTACCAAAACCATAAAAAAGCTGTCTTTAAAACTATTAATCCCACACATTTTCTGCTTGATTATTATGATGTATATATTACATACTATAGTATGTAAAATAAATAACATAGCATAATAAATAAACATGTTTCAAGATAAGTAAACTCAGTGTGTTACAACAGATTTTGAAGAATAATGCAGGAATTGGTAGAGAATTTTTATAGATAAAAGAAATTACAGGAAGAGTGTGCCTAATTCTCTACTGATTATAACTGATAATAAAAAAATACGCCAAAATGTTAGTGAATGATTTTTTTTTTTTTTTTTTGAGTTGGAGTCTCACTCTGTTACCCAGACTGGAGTGCAGTGGCCGCTCCCGGCCACCGCAGCCTTGACCTGCTGGGCTCCGGTGATCCTTCCGCCTCAGCCTTCTGAGTAGCCGGAATTACAGACATGTGCTACCATGCCCGGCTGATTTTTTTGATTTATTGTAGAGATGAGGTCTCGCTGCCCAGGCGGGTCTCGAACCCGCGGGCTCAGGCAATCCACTCACCTCAGCCTCCCAAAGGCGCGGGATTACAGGCTGAGCCACCGAGCCCGGCATGAATGATTTTTTAAGGTAACAGCATTAAATTATCTGAAACAGTCTCAAAAGCTTCATTTTATGTCTATAGTTGTATTTATTCCAAAGTGGTATGTGTTTGTGTGGATGCATGTGCATGAATATAAATTCACAAACTCTTTCAATTCATGTGGGGATGCTATATAACTATATTATTCAAGATAATCCTGAAAAAGAACAAAAATGAAAGAGTTAAATTACTCAGGTTTTAATACTTATTATAAGTTTCAGTCATTAAAAAATTGTGTGTGCTATTGGCACACTGATATTATTTGACCAATGGAAAAAAGAGATATTCCCAAAAAAGACCCATTCATATATGATCATATAATTTATTCCAAGAATGCAGCTGAATTCAGTTAGGGCAAACCTGGGATTTTCCGTAAATTGTGCTGGGTCAATCAGATAGCCACATGGGGAAAAAAATAAAAACTTGAACATTGACTTTACAACATTTACAAAAATTAATTCATGATGGATCGTAGACCTAACATGAAAGTAAAACCATAACATTTCTTAAATAAAGTATAGAAAAAATATATTTTTTCGAGTCTCACTCCAATCACCCAGACTGGAGTGCAGTGGCCACCCCTGGCCACCGCAGCCTTGACCTGCTGGGCTCCGGCGATCCTTCTGCCTCAGCCTTCCAAATCGCTGGAACTACAGGCACGCGCTACCACGCTCGGCTAATTTTTGATTTATTGTAGAGATGAGGTCTCGCCAAGCTGCCCAAGTGGGTCTCGAACCTGCGGGCTCAAGCAATCCACTCACCTCGGCCTCCCAAAGAGCCACTGGAATTACAGGCTGAGCCACCAAACCCGGCCAAAAAATATTTTCATGATCTTTGAATAGGCAAGATAAGTAATTAGGGCACAAAAGCACCAATTCTGTTAACAACAAAAGACTGATAAACTGGATTCCATCATTAAGTTTAGTACTTTGTTCATCAAAACAGGCCATTGAAAGAGTGAACTGACAAGCTGAAGACTTGCAGAAAATATTTGCATTAGTATATCCAAAAAATTAGTGTATATAGAAATCAATAATCTAACAATAGGGAAGCATATTTTAAAATTAGCAAAGGACATGGAAAGGCGCTTATCAGAAAATGAATATGTATATGTATGTTATGTATGTCTGATAAATATATGTAAAGATGTTCAACGTAATTACTCATCTGAGAAATGCAAATTACAGTCATAATGTGATATCAATAAGTAACCACTGCAAAGACTAACTTTAAAAGAATGTATAATTCTGTATTACTAAGAGTTATCCAAAGAAATATGACCAATAGTATAGCTAGCCAGTTAAAGTATATTAATATGTGTGTATGTATATACAGACGCATACACATATATATTTACATATATCTTAGAAATAAATATCCTAGAATCATATATCTATGAAAAGATTTATTATACTATATTGACTGTGAAAGCTGGAAAGTTCCATTATCTGACATCTACAAGTTAGAGACGTGAGAAAACTGATGGTATAGGTTGAAGACCTGAGAGCCACAGAGCTGATGGTGTAGATTTCAGTTCCAGTCTAAAAGCCTGAGAACCAACAGCATCAGGGGAAAATAAGACAGATGTTGCAGCTTATACAGTCAGACAGAGAGCTTCCTCCACTTTTTGTTCTATTTAGACCTTCAATAAATGGGATGATGCCCTCCCACACTGGGGAAGGCCATCTGCTTAACCTAGTTCGCCAATCCAAATGCCAATCTCTTCTAGAAACAACACCCTAACAGACAAACACAGAAATAATGTTTAATTAGCTATCTGGGCATCTTGTGGCCTAGTCAAATTGACACATTAAAATTAACCACTAGAGGCTATTCCTTGTCCACTTGGCAACTATATGTCTGTCCTTAAACCATACTTAATTTCCAATAAAGACAATATCAACTTTAAAATTTCAACTAACATGGCACAGCTATCCAACATACCACTAAAAATACACCAACAACTGCTTCTGCAGAAGAGGAGGTAAAGTCCTTGAGTGATACTTACTCTTTACTTTGGCATCCTGTAACTTAAACACTAAATGCAAAATTAGCAATAATTAAATGCTATGATTAAAAAGTCAATACATCTTATGTTATGTAACAAGGGAATAAAAGAGGAAGGAATACAAACATACTTTAGAGTTACACACACACAAACCCAATTTAAGGTATCTGGTAATTGGATCATAACTGGTATTACAACCAGTGCCCTGGCTTTACAGCTCATTCTGTATTCCCTTTGCCTTCAGTAAGCACCTTTACTGGTAGTGGTTCTTTACCTGATAGCGGTTCTTTACCTGGTAGCATGACCCAAATCTTTATTCCCAATGCATCTGAGCCTGTAGTAGTCCTTCTTGAATTCAGTTGTTGTAGTTTACTATTTACCTTAAGCCCAGGGCTTTATACTACTGAAATGCCCTTTCTTACCTTCTCTTGGTAATCTGGATCGATCACTTTGCCTGTTTTTTCATTGTCATGAGGACCCCAAAGAGGCCACATGTCAGTTTTAACTTCCAGTTAAGTGAAATCACTGTTGTGTCTCCTGGTGGAAGTATTCTTCCCTTTGTGAATAAGACCTTGAGGCCAGCAGAACATAACGTTGAGGGAACAGGAAGTAAATAATTTGCAAGTAGGTCACTAGGAGTAATAGTGAGTGGTGCCACCCCCATTTCCAACCCCAGTCTTGGTACTAATTTCTGTTTTACTCAATTTGGGTTGATACAACAAAAATACCATTGACTGGGTAGTTTAAACAACATAATTGAATTTCTCAAGTTGGCAAGTCCAAGATCAAAGTGCTGTCATGGTTGGGTTCTGGTGAATACCATCTTCCTGGTTTGCAGAGGGTCTTCTTATGTCCTCATACAGTAGTGAGAGGAACTGAGTGTTCTTCAATCTCTTCTTTTAAGAGCATTAATTTCATCATGAGACCTTTACAACCACGATCTCATTATCTACCAAATTTCCTCTCTCTAAATACCATCACATTGAGGATTAGAAATTCAACATATGAATTTCTGGGGCATACAAACATTTAGTACATAACAATTTCAAGTGTTGAAGAGGATGTGGAACATTCTGGAAATCTTGTATATTGATGGTGGGAGTGCACAGTGATTGGTACACTGCTTTGGAAAACTGTTGGGCAAAAAACTGTTGGGCACATACCTATGTTATGACCCTGAAATTAGAAGCCTGGGTACATATACTGTATAGAGAAGTCAGTGCCTATGTATAACAATAAAACAAAGCAAAACAAAACAAAAATAACGCACCAAAATATTTATAGCAGCAGTAATAGCCCCAAAATAAAATAATGTAAATATCTAGCAATAGTAAAATGAATACATACATTGTGGTATATCTATACAATAAAATAATAAATAGCAGTACAAAAATAAAGCACACATATAAAAACAGCATGGGTCAATTTAGCAGACATAAAGTTGAATGAAAGAAGCTAAACATAAAATAAAACAATGTATGATTATATTTATATAAAGTTCAAAAACAGGCAAAACCCATATATAGTAATAGATAACAGAATAGTGGTTAATTTGGGGGATTATTGATTAGGAAGGGAACTTCTGGAATTTTGGAAGTCATTCTATACCATGTAAAAACTAGTCTAGATGTCAATCAAATATGTTTGCTTTACAATATTTATGTTCTATAAGATTTTATAAACTGAGTAATGTTTATTTCTCTCAAGGATGAATTTCTTGATTCTTACACATGGTCTCAAAACAATGTACAGCTAATGTGCTAGTGTATGTTCAAACTATATATATCATTCTTTAAAGAGTTGACTGTGATTAACAATAATACATAGTTTCAAATGGCTAGAATAAGCATATTGAGTGTTTCCAATACAAAGAAATGAGAAATGTCTGAGATTATGGATATGCTAATTACCCTGATCTTATCACTATATGCATCTAAGCATCACTTTGTGACCCATGAATATTATTTGCTAATTAAAACATAAAATAAAACAATACTTAAAAAAATGAATTGACCTAGAGTCTTGAAGTAAAGGAAAATTTCACCACTTATAATTGAATTTGTATTCTTTCTGGAAAGACCTATGACTCTCTTAAATTAGAAAATAGATATCATAGATTCTTTCTATGCATCAAATACATCTAGAAGATGCTCTTTTAAAAAAATCATGCACATGCTGTAATAATAATGTTATTGCCAGGCAATTTAATTCAGATAGTAGTTAATCTTTGTTAAAATAACGAAGAAAGATTCAATATTCAAAATTAAATGTTTTCTCTTTACCTGTTGCAATTTATCTAATATCATTTAGTTTGAGATACAAACTGTTTATTCATATAATAAAATAGGTTATTTTTAGCAAATAATTATGGTAATTATTCACAAAAGCTGTGACATTATCATTGTAGGTGCTTAATAATAAATGGAAGAATGAGTAAATCAATAAGTGAATTGATTATTTAGAAACATTTTTATGCTAAATTCGGGACACAGCTTTTTATCTCATGAATTAGATCATTTAAATAGTTTAAAGGCCTGTAAGATACATATAAAGCACATAAATAAAATATTACATAACTATTAAAGCTACAGATATTTATTGAACCTCCTATATGTGCCAGCCATTCTTCTGGGGTCTAAGGATACAGCCAGGTACAAAACAAATTTTCTGCTCCAATGGAGATTTCACAGAAATTACACATCTTTCAACTTTTTTGAGCTCTATTTTTCTGCAGTAAACAAGTGGTGAATCATAAATAAGGAAAGAGAGACTGGGACCCAACCTTAGTTACTGACATAAAGGACTCTGTTAGCCCCACATCTATGGATGCTTTCCCAGGTCACACACGCTCTGGCTTCAGTACATGAATATGCCTTCGTAAGTCACACTTAATTAAAAACAAAAAACCAACAGGAAACAGAGAGAGAATGAGAGAGAGCAAGAATGAACAAGAGAGCAGGAGGCAGGCAGGAAAGAAGGAAGGAAGGAAAGGAAGGAGGGATGGAGGAAGGGAGGGGAAGTTTACCTGCTGCACTTTCCAAAAGTACCATCAGTCCTACAAAGAGGATATTATTATTACAACATTGATGCAAAATTACATCAAGATTTCAAAGGCTGCGACTGCAGGGAGAAGACCCCTGGGTATTAACTGCCAGAGCCCCGGGTATTAACTGCAAGGCCCTCTTTCAAGATTTACTTAAGACAGCTCAAATTTGCAGTCACTGAACCTGCCTCTAACTATAGATGTTTGGATGAATTGCAACAAAAACTTTATTTTAATATTACTGTATTTTAATAATAGCATAACAAAAACTATATTATCAAAAATTGTAATATACGAATGATGTTTTGAATTTGCATTCATTATTATAGTAATAATAATCAGTAAAACTTTTAACCCTTCAAGGTATATAGTCACAGGAAATTAGTATCTTTGAAGATTATACATAAATTTCTACATGCTTGTGTAATCAATGCCATATTTAAAATGATATTGTTTTATTTTTGGATAAAGTCATGTGAGGGAATTTAAATAAGACATTAAGAAGAAAAGCACAATGTAAATATCATGTCTGGTAGAGAATAACTTATTCACCAATGTGTATAAATAGATGACAAAGCTAACAAAACACTTTGGTATTTAGATTTAATAAGATATATTTTTTAAAGTGATAAAGCAGTTTTATCTGAAGATGACAATATTTACAACAAACTGGAAACTGCATTATGCAAATGTTTAAAATTACAAAGAAAAGTTTTAGATATTTTTCTTTATAAATGCCTGAAGGTGTACATAGTTATAAAAATTATTTTATAGACAAAACAAAGTATTTTAATGTCACCTATCTAAGAATGAGGGCTAATCTTTGAGATAGTATCAGATAAAAATGACTGTGAAGACATAATGAGAAGGGATTCATCAAGTTGAGAATATAAGGCAAAAGAGAACAAATGTTTTGAGTAGAATACTTTCAATATCACAGCATGCTGTCCATTTTCTCTCTAAAACCTAATACTTAATATGGCAAAATAAATGCCAGTCTAAATTTTTGGTGCAAGTTTGCACTAGTAAGGAATTGTAATTTTATTACATGCAGTCACATATTTAGTCAGGTTTATCAGAAATAGTTTCCTTAGATTTTCTCCACTATAGCAAACATTGATAAACATCAGTAAAGTTTAGATTCTAACATATGTGTTATATATGTAGAACATGAATGTTAAGCTTGTCTTCTGAATGTTCATTGTTTATCATTCAGGATAATACACCACAGGAATTCTTCTGTGTCACTGTAGGTTAGAGTTGATGCATGAACTATGTTAGACAGCAAGACAGAATTGTTTTCAATGTAATCCTCAGGGAGTCCTTCAGAAAAGGGAAAACAATGATTTTGAAGGTTCATTTCAGTGCCAGCTGGCAGAGATCTTAAAGGTTATTTTATTTTACCCATAATACATAGTTATTTAAATGTCTCCATGTGGGACATGTGAGAGGAGTGTGTATTTAGAAACAGTGGAATTTGAAAAATGTGTTTATGGTGGCAAAAGAAGAGAAAAGCAGAAAACTGTGTGTTAAATACCACTTTACTTGACTGTATTGCATTCTTGCTTTATAAATGTTTGCTCTGTTTTCATTAACAGATAGAACATCAGGTCTTAGTATTTAACTCTATCTTATTTAGAGGCTAAAGACCTACCTGGACATCTTCTCTTTCTGTTTTCTACCACATTAAATATTTATTACAGAAAAACAATGTTCTACAAGTCTGAATGCATTTGATCAGAGCAAGTTTAGAGGTGAGTAAAAGATTTTGAAAAATAGAGAATCCATTTAAAAATAAGTACTTTGAAAAAATCAGTTGCATAAGTAACTTTCTTCAATAAATTTTCCTGAAAAATGTATATAATTTAAGGATAGCATTATGTAACTTTAGACTTAATTTTGTATGTCAAATAATCATAAATAATAGGTATGTAACTGTCTCATTCTCAAGAAGTCTTGAATTTATTTTTCTTTTTATGAACAGTGTCTTTGTTATTCGCTATTAGAAAGCAAATGAATATTCTATTGTCAAGGACATCTTCATGAACATGTAACTTGTGCAATCTTATAGGTTCCCATGCACCCATGCCTCTTTTAGTGCTCTAATACCATCCTTTAAAAATGCATAATAAATTATGAACAAGTAGTTTCACATGTATGTTTTGCACTAGGCCTTGCAAATTAAATGACTGGTCCTGGCTGATGGATTTGGGTAAAGATAGACAAATATATTGTGGTTTTTTTGGTTTGTTTGTTTGTTTGTTTTTTCTCGGATACATCTATATTTGTCTCCTGCCAGAAAATTTCAAGAATTATACCAAAAAATACTTCAGCCTCTGCTACCTACTGACAAAAATACACCACAAAATTATAAAGCACTCAGCGGTTTTGCTAGGGACAATTTGTTATTCTACTTCAGATGACAAATGAATTTACAGGCTATTCGAGAAGGTGGGAGGGCGGAGGAGAAGGGAGGAAAAATCAGATGAGGGTGTTTGGCAGGATAGTTTGAGCTACACAACTTTTGGTTATATAAAACAGGTCTTGATAGCTAGTATGCTAATAATAAATATATCATTGCTCTTACAGATGATAAAAATAATAATTCAGTGATTTGAAAAAATTCTTGAGAAACATTCTCAATACTTTGAGAGATATTTCAATAATAATATGCAAACAATTTTTGTTGAGAATATTTTAATGAAATAGAATAAGTACAAGGAATTAAGTATTGGATTTGTGGGAAATTTGGGAGGATCCTAAATGTGGCACACACATCTTCATGAAGTTTCATTAAAGAAAACTATTATCAAATCAATTATACATGCTTGTGGTGAGAAAAATGGCTTATACATAGAACGTCTAATATCTAGCTTACTTTCTAACCCAATAGTTCTTGCATTTTTCTGGGTATGAGTATAATACTGTGTCCAGCAGTTGTTTTAAATTTAAGTATGCTGATTTATTAACCTCAGTGCAGGGCTATAGTAATCATTTTTAACAAGTACCTCTAATTGATCCTGAATGAAGCTCATCTATTCATCATACATTGAAAATACTGACCCAACTGTCACAGCATCTGTCTCGGTCAATTTGGGCTGCTACAACAAAATACCATAAGCTAGTTTCATTGTAAACAAACACAATTTATTCCTTAAGGTTCTGGAGGCTGAGACGTGTTTCGAGGGTCTATTACAAGGGGACTAATCTCATTAATGAAGGCTTTTGACCCCATGACCTGATCATCTTCCAAAAGTCCACTTTCTAATACCATCAACTTGTGGGTTAGGATTTCAAAATATGAATGGGGGGGGACACAAACATTTAGGCCAAAGCAGTCCTCAATCTGTTTGAAGGTGAAAATGCATTTTTTTAACCGATTTGACAACTCTATTACTAGGTTCTTCATTAATGAATTGTCTGCATTAGGTATATAATAGACGTTTTTGAACGTGTCAACAATTTCAGTTAGGAATTCTGCTTTGGGTTTTATGGAAAATATTTTTTTCAATAAGTAGTAGACCAAAAACCCTTAAGTAAAAGAGCTGGATAGATAATGTAATGGGAAAGCTATATTTAAATCAAAAACAAATATTTGGAGAACTTATACTACACTCTTTGACTGAACTATCCTCTGAGTTCACGGTCGCTATCTTTTACTGCAAGCAGTACATAAACTGATATCAGAAAATAGGTAAACTTGTGGTGAGAAAAAAACTAAGTCAGACTGCTAAATATTTTTTCATTGACAAAAAGCAAAGTTGGCTTGATTTCATATGTAACAATTTATTGAAAAGTGTGTTTAAGACTTTGCATTTGTGAAAAAAACAGCATTACTTAGGACAACATGAGTGTCAAGAATCATTTGCCTATATCTATATTAAGTGATTTACACAGTTATATTTTACAGTCACATGAACTATTTCAGAACCAGAAAATATTCTCTTGTGTGTGTGCTTTTTTTCTTAGCATCTAATTTTAACCAACTGAATTATTTTAAGTATCATCTTATTCAACATTTGAAATGAAAAATTTGCTTTTTAATGGAGAATCTGCACTCATCATAAAGATAGAACAAAAAGTTCTTGGCAGAGGTTTTCTCCACAGAAGCAGGTTATTTTTGTACTGTACATTTAGCAAATTGTAAAAATACAAATTCCAAAAATTGTATCTTAAGAATTTAAAAACAAAAAGAGCATGCACATAAGAACCTGCGTTTTGTTCCTTAGATCACTGTTAAAAAACTAAAGTTTCAATAATGACACTATCATAGTTCCTTTTAAAGTCAACAATTTGTGAAGACTTATTTAAGAAGGAAGTTGAGAAGACAGTATACTATAAATGTAATCCATGAAATAAAACCAACATTGTTCACTATTTTCTTATAAGGGGAAAATGAAGAACATTTTTAAAGATATGACCTATATGAGAGAAAACTTCTGATAATGTAGTAAGGTACAATAATATTTGATATGCATTCTTAAAGTTGATATTTATATTATTACCTAAGAAAAAATAAAAGGCCATGGTGGTGAGGTAATGGAACTCAGTTTATATTAAATTAGACTAGTCAGAACTTGGAATATCTTGGTTTTTCAGCAATATTATGTTACATTGCATTTAAGCAAAAATTCTTATCTATAATAAGGTGATTAAACTGCAGAAAACATAGATGTTTTATAAAAAATATGAGTGCAGTCAGCTGACAGCAAATTGCACACAAATAAAAAGTATTTGGCAGTTTATTATCTTGATTAAAAATAGAATCAAGCCAAGTATAATTCGTGATTATATGTTTTGATTCTAGTTGTAGATCTAATGACAACATTGAAAACACTACTTCCTTTTCCAGTAAAATTAGTAACTTACGCTCCATAATTATAAATCAGAAATGTATATGTTGTGTTACTACCACAAAATATAAAATAATTATAAAGACTGTTTCATTCTCCAGAGTTCTATCAAAAATTTTTACTATGCTCTATAAAATAAGCATTTAGGCTCTGATTCTTTAGAATTGTATTCAAATTTCCTTTACTACATGTCATATCTCTGACTACAAGAAAACAATATGAGAATTCAAATGAAATTCTGTTAGTTTCTAAAGTTTATTAACAACAAATAGTTTACTGACACATTAGTACCATGTTAATTCCATTTGTTCTTTCATTCTTTGAAGCAGGCACTTCTACAGAGAGGCAGCAATAGGGTTGTTTTCATTATTGGTATTAGTATTAGCATTAGTATTAGTATTAACTAACCTCAAGACATTATTTGATTTTCATCAGTTTTGACATTAATGTCCTTTCTGTTCCAAAATCCAGTTCAAAATAACGCCAGAGTGGTTTTAAAACTGCATACATTTAAAAAATTATGTTCCATCTCTTCTGCCGTTTCTCCCATTTTCTTTTTTATTATTATTTTTTTTATTTCATTTATTTATTTATTTATTTATTTATTTTTGAGTTGGAGTCTCACTCTGTTGCCCAGACTGGAGTGCAGTGGCCGCTCCTGGCCACCGCAGCCTCGACCTGCTGGGCTCCAGTGATCCTTCCGCTTCAGCCTTCTAAGGAGCTGGTACTACAGGTGCGCACTACCACCCTGGCTAGCTTTTTGATTTACTGTAGAGATGAGGTCTCGCCAAGTTGCCCAGGCGGGTCTCAAACCCACGGGCTCAGGCAATCCACTCACCTCAGCCTCCCATTTTCTTTATTTACTTGTTACAGCATTTCTGTTTCTAACTATACCGAACAAGTTCTAAAGTTGCATCCTCCCAATAAATTGTCATGCTTTTGATAGCACTTAGCAAATTGTCCACAATTTATATCTTCACTGACTCTATTTCCACCTTCAAAACGGTATTTTATGTATGTTACAAGGTTCTTCTTTGTAAATATCACATCTATGGTTAAAAATTATTTTCAGATTAAATTTACTGTTTATTTACAAATTTATATTAGCAAACTCTAACCTCTAAGCTGAATTCTAGCTACATGTCTTTGATTTTTTTCTAGATATTTCATCTTACATGTTCCATCAATATTTAAGCTCAAGCAATTTAATTAATTTTCCTCTTTCTAACACTAATCTCTGATTTACATCAATGGATTCATTTCTCCAGTCAAACTTAAGAACTTAAAAATGTTTCTGATTTTAGCTTTTTATCTTTCCCTCATATTCACAAATCTTAAGCTTCTATCAAGTTTTCCTTTCAAAAAATTGTTTTTGCAATTATTTACATTATTTATTGATTCCACTAACTCATGACTTTTCAGTTTACCCTTCGATATTTTCAGAAGTCTCTCAGCTTGCCTGCCTTTACCAAAATATCCTTGAAAAATTCCTCTACAATTGCCAGGATACTTTTTCACAAATCTTATTTTCCAAGTTATTCCTCAGCTCAAAATATTGAGGGATTTTCCCTTACTTATGAGACAAAATCTGAGCTTCTAATACTGGCACTTAATCCTCCCCTTCCTTAGAATCTGACTTCAATTTACTGTACCACTACTCCCCAGCTGTGTTCATTATTCTACTCCAGCTGGGATATTCATACACTGAGAGCAAGATCTATGCTTGTGAGAGATTGCCTTCTGGAATGAGGAAATGAGGACCTCAGTGAACTTGTTCTCCCAAAAAGCAATGAAATTACTGGCAAAAACAATTTTTTAAAATGTCAGAACTCTGGAAATTAATTCAATTCACAGAATGAACAGAAAGCACCTATTCAAGGAATACTATTGAACCTCATAGTCTGTGACTTTTTTTTTTTTTCTGAGTTGGAGTCTCACTCGGTCGCCCAGACTGGAGTGCAGTGGCCACTCCCGGCCACCGCAGCCTCGACCTGCTGGGCTCCAGCTATCCTTCCACCTCAGCCTTCCCAGTAGCCAGAATTACAGGCATGCGCTACCACGCCCAGCTGATTTTTTGATTTATTGTAGAGATGAGGTCTCGCTGCCCAGGCGGGTCTCGAACCCGCGGGCTCAGGCAATCCACTCAGCTCAGCCTCCCAAAGGCGCGGGATTACAGGCTGAGCCACCGAGCCCGGCTAGTCTGTGACATTTTAACATGGGGCTAATCCCATCCTCCCTTGCTCTCCACTTCAGAGGTATGGTAGGCATAAAAGTTAGCCCATTTACAGCCAACAAAGACAACCATATTTTTTTAAAACTCTGCTGAAAACCTCATCCCTAGAGAAGATCAGCCTAGAGTATGACAAAACTAAAAGCTTTCTGAAAAAATCTCCAAGCCCAGAGTTTGGTAGCTTTATAACCTAAGGTTCAGCTCTGCAAAACAAACAACCAAAACCAAACAAAAACTCCATACCTGGGAAATTACTGAAATCAATAGTAATTTGCTTGATACATCAAAAGAGCCTAAGACTCTAAGTCGTGTTGTGGTAGATAAAAGCCTGGCCAAAAATGTAAGAGAAACCACTGAATTTTTTTAATCATCTCTATAGTTTTTTTTTCTTTTCCAGAATGTCATATGAATGGAATCACATACTATGTAGTCTTTCTAAATAGGCTTCTTTCACTCATAAATATGTATCTAAGACTCATCCATGATTTTGCTTGTCTTGATGACTCATTCCTTTTTATTGCTAGATAGTACTCTGTTATACGAGTTGCCATAGTTTCTTTTAATTCAGCTACTGAAAAATATCTTGGGTGTCTTCAGGTTTGGCAATTATGAATAAAACTACTATAAACACCCATGTGCAGATTTTTGTGTGCACATACACTTTGAAATCAGCTGAGTAACTATCTAGGAGTGTAATTGCTGTGGTAAGAGTACATTTAGTTCTGTAAGAAATTGCCAAACTGTCTTCAAAATAGCTGTGCCATTTTGCACCTCACCAACAGTGACTGCTACACATGCATCACATCTTTACCAGCAGTTGGTATTGCTTTTTTCTTTAAATTTCAGACATTCTAACAGGTGTATAGTGATATCTCATTTTTATTTGCACTTCCAAGTGACAAATGGTGTTGAGTAGCTTTTCATATGCTTATATGATTTTTGTATATCTCTTTTTGTAAATTGTTTGTTGAGATTTTTGTTCATTTTTTATGTGTCTTCTATTTTATTTATTTATTTATTTTAATTTGATAATCATGGAGTACATGTGAAGATTTCTTTCATAAGTTTATTGAAAGTGAGGTTTGGGCTATTTGTTTTTTAGATTAATTGGACTTTATTTAAGTTTAAAGCTTTTGTACATCAAGGGACACTATCAGGAAAATAAACAAACTGCAGAATGTGAAAAAATTTTTCAAATCATATATCTGATAAGGGTTTATCTAGTACTCAGAATATATAAAGAACTCTTGAAGTCAAGCAACAAAAAGATAACCCAATTTAAAATGGGCAAAGGACTTAAATAGACATTTATTCAAAGAAGATATACATTGGTCATTAAGAACATTAGGTAATACACATCAATTTTAATCATTGGAGAAATTCAAATTAAAACTAAAATGAGATATCACTTTACACTTACTAGGATAGCTCATTTTTTTTAAAGGAGAAAGTAATGTGTCAACACAAATGTGAATGATGTAGAACCCTTCTACTATCCTGGTAGGAATGTAAAATGGTATAATGCTATGGAAAACAGTTTGACAGTTCCTCAAAAATATAAATATAGAATTTCCATATGATCCAGAAATTCTACAACTAGCCATATACCCCCAAGAACCAAACGTAAGTTTACATAATATTGTATTGTAAATGAATATGACATTCAACGTCCACCAATGTGTACAGGGGCATTATTCACAATAGTCAAAGGAGGAAAACAACCCAAATCTCTATTAGCTGATGACTGGATAAACAAAAGAAATATGTAGCCTTCTTATTGAAATGATATTGAAGAGTCTCATAGACCCCTAGGGTGAGAGTGCGGAGGTCTTCCAGAAGAGGTTAGAACTGCTGTCAAATACCTTCAATGCTTGCCTCTCCATAGTGACCATAAATGTCTGTCAGATCCCCTTGGTTCATGGTGCAGTTTAAACTGAATATTCCTTTGTTAATTTTCTGTCTAGATGATCTGTCTAATGCTCAGAGTAGAGTATTGAAGTGTTTGATTATTATCATATCAGGTCTCTCTGTCTCTTTAGATCTAATATTTACTTTATATATCTGAATGCTCCATGTAGGATGCATACACATTTACAACTGCCATATCATCTTGCTCAATTCATTCCTTTAATATTATATATTCTTTGTCTCTTTTTACAATTTTTGCCTTGAAGCCTGTTTTGTCTTATATAAATATAACTATTATTACTGGGGGGGTTGTGTAAAATATATTTTTTTCTATCTCTTCACTCTCAGCCTATGTGTGTCTTTACAGGTGAGTTGAGTTTCTTGTAGTCAGCATGTAATTGGGTCTTGTTCTTTTATTCATTCAGTCTGTGTTTTTTTGTTCGTTTGTTTTTGTTTTGTGTGTGTGTATGACTAGCTTTACTTAGATATTTGCGGTGTGTGTGTGTGTGTGTGTGTGTGTGTGTGTGTGTGAGACTAGCTTTTTTGAGATATTTGCTTTATTTTGGTGGTCTGAAAATGAACCTGTAATATCTTTGAGGTATGTTATAAAAGTTTTAAGGCAAGTAGACTTTAGTTTCTTTTTTTTATTTCAAAATTGGGGGATGCAATTCAGGGTTAGGTATACAAATATTCATTGTGCAAGTACCCTTGTTGATGAGGTGTGCCCCCGCTTCCCCAGGCAGATTTCCCCTACTGGAGATCCCACCTCTCTGCTCCCCCACACTCCCGCTGTTTCCCACTACTGTCAATCCTTTCCTTATATTATTATGATAGTTGTTCAAGGTCTTATGAGTGAGAACATGTGACATTCAGTTCTTTGTTTCTGTGAAAGATCACTCAGTATTATAGACTTTAAGTCCATCCATGTTGCTGCAAAGTTCATGATTTTGTTCTTCTTTATGGCTGCATAATATTCCATTGTGTATATGTACCACTTTTTTTAACTAGTTCTCTTTTGATGGGCAGCACAGTTGGTTCCATGTTCCTGCTATTGTGAATAGTACTGCAATAAACATGCAAGTATCTTTTTTATAGAATGATTTGAGCTCTTCCAGGTATATTCCCAGTAGGGGGATTGCAGGGTCTAGGGAAGGTCAATTTTTAGAACTTCTGGAATTGCCACACTGTTTTCCACAGAGGCTGTACTAGTTTACATTCCCACCAACAGTGTAGAAGTGTTCCCTTTTCGCCACATCCTCTGCAGCATCTGTTATTTTTTGAGTTATTGATTATGGCCATTCTGACTGGAGTTAGATGGTATCTCACTGTAGTTTTAATTTGCATCTCCTTGATGACTAGTGAGGTTGAACATTTTTTCATGTATCTGCTGGCTGCTCATATGTCTTCTTTTGAGAATTGACTATTCATATCTTTTGCCCACTTTGTAATGGGGCTGTTTGTTTTTTTCTTTTCAGCACGTTTGAGGTCCTTGTATATCCTAGATGTTAGGCCTTTGTCAGACATAGCATTGGCAAATATTTTTACCCCTGCTTTCTTGATGGTTTCTTTGGCTTTGCAGAAGCTTATCAGTTTGATGATGTTCCACTTGTCTATCTTATCTCTTATGGCATGGGCACTTGTGGTTTTGATCAGGAATTGGTTGCCAGTTCCAATTTCCATACGAGTGTCTCTTGCATTTTCTAAGGTTCTTATAGTGTGAGGTTTTATATTTAGGTCTCTGATCCATTTAGAGTTGATTTTTATGTATGGGGATAGGTAGGTGTCCTGTTTCAATCTTCTGCATGTGGTCAATCAGTTTTCCCAGCACCAGTTACTGAATAAGTTCTCCTCTCCCCAGTGGTTGGTGGTGGAGGCTTTGTTGAAGATGAGTTGGTTAAGAAATTGAGGTTTCGCTTCTGGAATCTCAATTCTATCCATTGGTCTATATGCCTGTTCTTGTACCAACACCAGGCTGTTTTGATTATTGTAGCTTTATAATAAAATTTAAAGTCTGGGAGTGTGATACCTCCTACTTTTTTTTTTTTTTTTGCTGAGGATTGTTTTGGTTATTCATGGTCATTTATGTTTCCATATGAATTCCTACTGTTGTTTCTAGGTCTGAGAAGGATATTGCTGGTAATTTGATGGGTATTGTGTTAATTCTGTAGGCTGCCTTAGATAGAATGGTCATCTTAACAATGCTGATTTTTATAGTCCATGAGCATGGAATATTTTTCCACTTGTTTGTGTCATCTTTGATTTCTTTGAACAGTGTTTTGTAGTTTTCATTGTAAAGGTCTTTCTCATCTCTGGTTAGGAAGATGCCAAGGCATTTCATTTGTGTGTGTGTGTGTGTGCATGTGTGTGTGTGTGTGGTTATTGTGAGAATGAGATTGTGCTTTTTATTTTAGTTGGCATGGTACCAAATGAATGGTTTTACATCCCTTATTCTCCTCTCCCTCTTATAGCAGTGCTTAGGGTCTGTTGTTTCTGTCCATATGCCCATATATGCTTACTGTCTAGTCTCCTCTGATGAGTGAGAACATGAAATATTCAGTTTTTTGTTTCTGTGATAATTCACTGAGAATGATGGTCTCCAGTTGCATTCTTGCTGCTGCAAAGAACATGACTTTGTTCTTCTTTATGGCCGCATAGTATTCCATGATGTATACGTACCACATTTTCTTTATCCATTCCACCTTCAGTGGGCATCTGGGTTGGTTCCATGATTTTGCCATTGTGATTTGTGCTACAATAAACATTCGTATGCAGGTGTCTTTTGGTAGAGAGATTTGTGTTCTTTTGAGTATATTCTAAAAAGTGGGATTGCTGGGTTGTATGGAGGCTCAGATTTTAGTATTTTGAGAAAACATCACACAGCTTTCCACTAAGATTGAACTAGCTTACATTTCCACTAAACATGTAAAAGTGTTTTATTCTCTCTATAGCCATGGCAACACCTGTTGTTTTTTGAATTTTTTATAATAGCCAGTCAGACTGATGTTAGATTGCATCTCATTGTGGCTTTGATTTGCATTTCTCTGATGACTAGTGAAGCTGACCATTTTTTCATGTTTATTTGTTGCCTGAATGTCTTCCTTTGAGAAGTGTCTTATTTATTTATTTATTTTTTTGAGTTGGAGTCTCACTCTGTCACCCAGACTAGAGTGCAGTGGCCGCTCCTGACCACCGCAGCCTCGACCTGCTGGGCTCCAGCAATCCTTCCACCTCAGCCTTCCAAGTAGCTGGAACTACAGAAACTTCTAGGCTCAGGCAATCCTGCTTCAGCCTCCAAAGTAGCTGGGACTACAGATGTACACAACTATGCCCAGCTATTTAAAAAAAATTTTTTTTGTTGAGATGAGGTCTCACTATGTTTCCCAGGCAGGTCTCAAAATCCTGGGCTAAAAGCAATCTTCTTGCCTTGGCCTCCCAAAGTGCTGGGATTATAGGCATGAGCCACTACACTTAGCCTTTTTTTTTTGGAATAGTATTATAAATATTAATTTTTATTTAAACCTTTGAAAATAATTAGTATATTGCTAATATATAGGGAAATTATTGATTTTTGAGTATTGACCTGGTATTCTGCAATCCTGCTTATTTATCTTAAAGATTTTACATACAATATTTGGCTTTGTCTATACAACAATCATGTAATCTGTGTATAAAGTAATTTCATTTCTCCCTTTCCAAGTATTTTAGTCTGTTTGGGCTGGTATAATAAAATACCACAGGCTGGGTGACATAATCAAAATAAGTGCATTTCTCATCAGTTCTGAAGGCTAAGACTTTCATGATCAAAGAACCACCAGATTTAGTGTATGTTGAAGGTTCACATTCTCAGACACAGTTTACTTCTTGTTCTGATGTCAAATAGTGAAATAAACAAGGGATCTCTCTTGGAGTTATTTTGCAAGGACACTAATCGCATTTATAAGGGCTCTGCCACCATGACTTAATCAAATCTTAGGGACTCACCTCACAAAACTAACATCATCATCTTGAGAGAGATGACCTCAGCATATGAATTTGGGGATAGAAGTACAAACTTTCAAGCCATATCACCAAACCATGTACATTTAATTTTATTTTTGTATTGCACTAACAAGGACTTCTAATAGTATGTTTAGTTGAAGTGATAAGAGAGGATACTCTTGACATTTTCCTGATCTCAGGAGAAAACTGTCTAATTCCCTCAGCATTAGATACAATATTAACTGCAGTTGTTTGTAGATGTTTATTGTTAAGTCAAAAAAATTTCTTCCCATAAATAATTTGCTGAAAATTTTTATTTTAATGGTTGCTGAATTTTGTTAAATGCTTTTTGTAAGACAACTGATGTGACCATATGCTATTTTTTCTTTAGCCTGTAGATACAGTGGATTATATTTATTGATTTTTATGTTGAGCCAGTTTTGCATATGTAAAATAAGTATCACTTGGTCATGTAATAAATCTCACTTGTATGAAATCAGTTGAAATGGCTTTTTTTTTTTCATTTCTGATATTGCTAATTTGTGTCCTCCTCCTTTTTTTTCTTGGTTAATCTGACTAGAGAGATGTTTACCAGTCTTATTGATTTTTCCAGATAACCAGCTTTTGATTTTACAGGCATTTTCTTGTTTTGAATTGGCTGATTTCATCTCTAAAATTCGTTATCTTCTTTTTTTTTTTAACATCTTGTAGACTTAATTTGCTCTTCTTTCTCCGCATTTTTAAGGTGGATACATAGACTTCTTCTGGTTCTGCCTTACTCTGACCTTGCTTCCATCATCACTGACTGATTTTTCTGCCTTCTTCTAGTATGTTCCATTGTGATTCACTCATGGGATACAGAGTGGGATACTGTTATGGTTTTAATGTTTTTCCTCTCTCAAATTAATGTTGAAATTTCACTGCCATTGTAACAGTATTGAGAGGTGAGACCTTTAAAAAGTGATTAGTCTATGGAGGAATCTTCCTTCAAGAATGGATTAACGCTGTTATTAGAGAAGTGAGATCATTATAAAAGGGTGAATTCAGTCTTCTCTCTCTCTCTCTCTCTGTCCTTCTACCATGTAATGCCTTCTACTATGTATAATACAGCAAGAAGGTCAATGTCAGATGTCAGCGCATTAATGTTGAATTTTTTAAACTCCAGAATCTTGCATCGATACACTTCTATTTGTTATAAATTACTCAGCCTCAGTTATTCTGTTATAGCAGCACATATTGGACTAATACCAAGCATACCAATATATAAATAAAGGAACAGCTAGTGGGGAATCATCAAAATATTTTAAGAAATAATGGTTGAAATGGTCTCAAATTTAATAAAAACATTTATGTATGTATTTATTTTTTAGATTAGAAAATATAATTTATTTTAAAAGTAAATTCGAGAGAGAGAGAGAGAGAGAGAAAGAAAAGATTCACCTCCCCAAGGTGAAGAGAGGGCTAAAGCCAGGAAGCATGGCGACAGCCATAGCTCAAAGAGCGCATGGCCACACCAGAGTCTAGCAAGGCAATGACCAATAAAAACATTTAATCTACACATTTAAGAAGCTCAAAAAATTTCAAGTAGAATATCTTCTAAGTTATACTTTATTTTGAAGTTGCAGTCACTATACTTTCTAAATTATAACAATGTTTGATGTTGCTGAGAAGTAGAGAGAGGGGTGTGAATAGTATATCTTCCATAGAAAAACTTCTATCAATCAACACTTAAATGTAAGCTACATAAAATTATAAAATTTTGTCTGATTTGTTTATTTTCATATTCTCAGCACCAAGAAAATTGCCTGTATATAGTCAGCACAGAATATATGGTTAATGAATAAATGGATATAAGCAAAAAGGTAGAGGAAATCCTCGTAAGAAAGAAATTGTTCATCACCAAAGGAATCAATGTTGAATAAATTGTTTCAATGGAGATATCACAATATTGAGAATATATTCTGCAGAGCTATCCAGAGGGGTCTGTTCCATTTTTCTTTGGACTTAAACTTAATGAACTGGACATAAACAACTAGAAACTTGCATTCTTCTTTAAGAGCAAACTAAGATGAATTTAAGTATATAATCAGATAAAATATCCTCATATTATTTACAGAAACACATTGGCTTCTGTAATTATAGTAGTGATGAAGGCAAATAATTTAGTATTACTTTGTGGAATACATTATAAATAAAGCACTTGGGTAACAACCTCATCATTGCATGAAGGCAACTAACTCATTTCAAATCCAGGGAGCAGGCATGTAAAAATTTCCTAAATCCATCCTGTCCATGCTTATCTACATGTTTGTAATGTTACAGTACTAACTATGATTTATTGAGACTTGCTATGGGTCATGAACTATCTTAATTGCTCTCCACCATTATCTAATATATTCACGGTAACTATCTGTGAGTTGTGCAGATGAGGAAATTGGGGATTAGACACATTGAGTACGATGATATAATCTCCATTGTGGAAGGGTTTTTGTCTATTTCATTCAGTGTAAAATTCCCAGGGTTACTTTGTAAGTTCTTATTATCGGCTGATTCTTATAAATATCCTGATTTTATTTCCCAGGACCTCAGAATGTCACCGTACAAGTTGAATTTCTCTAATCTGAAACTCCAAAACCCAAATGCTCCAAAATCTAAAACTTTTTGAAGGTCAGCATGGTGCTGCTAGTCAAAAATTTTAGATCTCACCTCATGTGGTAAGTCTTGGTCAAACTCAGTCAAAACTTTGTCCCATGTACAAAATTATCTTCGGGTTATATGTATAAGAGGTATAAGAAACATAAATGAATGACATGTTTAAACCTGGGTTTTTTTCCCTGAGAGAGTTCATTTTGTAAATGAATATGTTACACAATACAAAATTTTAAAAATTTCTAGTCCCAAGAATTTTAGAAAAAGACACTCAACCTGTATTTGGAGACAAAGTCTTTGAAGGAGTGATTAGGTTAAAATGAGGCCATAAGAATGGACCTTGCCAGGCTCCCTAGCTCAGCCTGTAATCCCACGCCTTGGGAGGCTGAGGTGAGTGGATTGCCTGAGGCCGCGGGTCCGAGACCCACCTGGGCAACTTGGTGAGACCTCATCTCTACAATAAATCAAAAAAATGAGTCGGGTGTGGCAGCGCACGCCTGTAGTTCCAGCTACTTGGAAGGCTGAGGCTGAAGGATCGCCGGAGCCCCAGCAAGTCGAGGCTGCGGTGGCCAGGAGCGGCCACTGCACTCCAGTCTGGGTGACAGAGTGAGACTCCAACTCAAAAAAAAAAAAAAAAAGAATGGGCCTTAATTCAATGTGATTTGTGTTCTTAGAAGAAAGAGGAAATTTAAACACACAGAAAGATAGCTATGCACACAGCATCAGTACAACCAAAATATTGAGATACTTTCTGAATCACAAAAACATATGTATTTTAACATACACAAGAAAATAAAATATCCATTTTATTTTTATTTCTCCCATTGAATTCAAGTCTCAGAGACCAAAAGATTGGGTGAGTCAGATCTCAAATCTGACTTTGGAGATATTGCAGGGATCTTTTATAGCTTATCAGCAGATTGACTTCAAGTGGAACATAGAATACTTTTAATTTCTGAGGGTACAGAGTGTGGTATAATAACTCAACCCAAAGAATACTGGGAAGAAAATGACTAAATTTATCAGGGCAGAAGCAGGTGTAGTTGAAGAAGCTATGCAGGTAGACACTAATGACAGATGTATTCAAAATAAATGACACAACACACCGTAAGAAAGTACACATGGCATTGCTTGAATTTATTTCTAAAGTACAGACAGTACCTTATTTAATATGGTCTGATTTACAAATTTTCAATTTTACAGTGGGTTTATTGTGATCACATTGTAAATTGGGGCGTACCTTATGACTTAAGATGAGGTTACATTTTCTACTGAATGCCTATTTTGTACCATCTCACAGTCAAAAAATTCTAAACTGAACCATCCTAACTCAGGACTGCCTTCTGTGTTGCCAGCATAAAATGTATTTTCAGTTTATAATATTTCTGATTCATGATGGGCACATTGTCAGTCAAGGAACATCTGCAGTAGATTTGATCTTTTTTTTGTCACATTAAGAATCAAAGTTTAACCAGAGTATTCCTTAGAAGAAGGCTGCAAGCCATAGTCAATATTTATTCTAATTGGGAATTGCAATCACACTTTTGTATGTTGCATTTATTTCTCCTCAGAGATTTCATACAGAGAAAGTATTTAATAATAATTGTGTCAGTTTTTACAAATCTAAATAACTCCTTAAATGTGACCATAGAATAGTACTTATATAACAAAGATTTCTCCGTAAAAATTGTATTCTTTTGCTTTAGAAGATTATAATGCAGTGTTTCAAGACTTTTATGACCAATGAAAACAAGTCACTGATGAAAAAGAATGTAAATGTGTGTGTGTGTGCGTGTGTGTGTGTGTGTGTGTGTGTGTGTGTGGTGTGTGTGTGTATCCTTCTTAACCTCTGTTAACAGTTTACCTCTTCTGATGAGCTGGAGCAATCTCATGACTTCTATAAATAGCTTCCCAAAACTATAGATTCTATTATTAGTAATTAGGTAGATAACTAATCAGCATTATTCTAATTGCACTGCATCTGGATTTTTTGAAGCCCCTGCAATTTTTTCTTTTGAGAGTGAAAAATGAGAAACAAAATTTAGTACTCTTATTATGGACAATTTTGCTAAAATTATTTTTTAATAGTAATAGAATTTTCACCAGCTAGACAATTTCCCTGTTTTTATCCCAAAGTCACATCAAGTGAACCTGAGTCCATGATGAATGTCTACATTAAAGCTATCATTGCTAATAGTATTCCATATCATTTGTCTTTGGTTCTGTGGGACCAAATTACAATCACCACATGACTGTAGCTTATCTTGTGATTAATGATGGTTTTACTAAGTCACTGACAGTGAAGCTTCTGGGAGGAAAATGGTAATATGTTTTGAAAATTTAAATTGCACATTTAAAAAATCATTACCTGTTTTTCAAAGAGATGGTTAATTTGTGCATGATAGGGGGTAAAAATCTGTCCTTTTAGTCACTAAAGAGAAGAGTTTCTCAAGTTAATTATTACAACTTTTAAATGTAAGATGCTATAAATAAACATTTTTAAAAGAGACTCAAACTCCTCTTAGAAAGGATGCTGAGTTTTTCAGATGAATAAAATTTTAATATACAAAAAATTGCAGAGACTCAGAAAAAAAAACCCAACAGAAAATAAAGTTGGGTAATATATTAAAGTGTATTCTGTGTGATATATTGTAGATTCAGAAAAATGTTCTGCACCATTTCCCTGAGGATCACCATCGCACATCTAAGTCATTAGTGAAGGAATATTATCAGCATCCATTGGACTTTTGATATTTTCTTCCAAATCACTTCAGCTTTGGAACTAATATGAACTTACATTATTACTACTGGGACTAATTGTCACTGGCTCAATTTAAGCAAAAAGAGAGTTTAAATGTGTTTTGCTTTAGGAAATAGGTAGCCAATATTAGGAAATTTGTTTTGATTGCAACTGTATCTTTTTTTTCTACATACAATTCAAAATCTTCTTTGCAAGAGTAGCCTCAGTTAAGTTTCATGGTAATAGACTATTTGCAACTCAAATACCCATAAAATAATCTGAAAACTCTGAAGGTAGTCATAAATGGCTTTGTTGTTCTATAGTTTGGTAAAAATAAAACAGTGATTCTGCAACTTCATTTCTATCCTTTCTACAAGTCAATTGACTGTATCTTCTATGATTGAAATGGTCAAAATATGTCCATCTTTCAAAAGACCATAATCATCCAAGTGGCTGCAGTACTAACAATGCCAGCTCAGATTGTTATTTTATTTCTGTGCTTTTCATGCTAGATTAGCTACAGAAAAATATTTTTTGGTAGCATGTTGATTCTGTATGTGTACTTGGACTGAAATATTTCATCTAATGCTTGATATGATATAGCCTGAAATAAGAGTATCTCCAAATTGATTTTTTATTGACATTATTATTCTCTTTGCAATGGGGAGTGTGATGGTGGCTTCTGTTTTTAGTGAGAATCATCAAAATGTTGGGGGCTGTATTGTTTAATCTGGGCAAGCAATCAATCCTACATGTGTTCACTCTGCTGTTCAGAAGACTAATTATTGTAGCAATATTAAATGATTTTATTGTGCTAAGGGAGCTTAATGAAGATGGTTACACATTTATTAGAAACATATTTGCCTCTATGAACCTCTAAAACAAGGATATTACAGCATTTCAGTCATTATTTCTTAGTGATGATACAAAAGAATAATAATTCTTTTGTCTTTATAAAGTGATATTGTTTTCTTAATATATACATTTAATGTATTATTACCAATAAATAAAAAAGATGAAGTTAATAAGGCAGTTTGTATGAGTGATGGCAAACAATTTATGCCATATTTTTTAAAGGCCTACTTAAACATTTGAGGTAATGACTCAAAAAAATTATTCAAAAAAAAGTATAGAAAGAAGAAAATTCATCTATTAAAGAACAGTCTTTAATATGGCAGCATAAGGAGTTGTTCAGACCCATTTCCAGTGAAATAAGTAAAAATTATAAAACACAAAAAGTACCATTAAAGTCTCTAGAAATAGTACTAAGGGTATATAGACAAGGAAGAAATATCTTTTCAAGGAAGCATACACTGTGAAAGTTTGTGATATTTGAACCCAGATTGCTTCCTTACTACCCTCTTCAGTTCAGCCAACCAGAATCTCCACTGATGCAGCCAAGAACACAGAGCCCCTCTACTCCCACCTCCCAGTTGGGTCTGCCTTCTCCAAAAGGTTAAGATGGATGTCAGCATTTCTTATCCTGCCCTACATATGACTCAGTCTTAGGTGTGGGTAAGAGGTGGGAGAGGCTCCCTTTTTTCTGTCTAGCTCCCACTGATGGGAAGTGATTCTATTTTGAGTATGGTACTGCTGAGAATACTTGGTCCCTGATTACCTTTTCCCATTCTCATAAGGAAATAGTTTCATTTAGAGAGACAAATTGAGAAGACTGGATGTTACTGCTCCCCGTTTTCCCCTTCACCTAGCATTCACTTCCTAGAGCAGGGATGTCACTCAGAAAGAAGTGCACCATCTTCCCTTACCCCAACTCCAGAGATATGAATCAATGGTTTTGCTGTCAGGTGTGGGAGTAGGGGGTGGAAAGGAAGAAGAAAGTCATAGCACAAATAGCTTCTGATGTTTTCCTGAAAGTAACAAACTACATTTGCAATAGGATGTTGAGAAATTGAAGCCGAAGTGTGCTCTCAAAAACAATGGAGGTTATAGAGAAAGGAAATTGGGAAGAGATTTGTGAATTCATTTCGGACAAAGGCTACACTATTGGCTGGCTTATTTACTGAAGTACTTTCTTGGGGAGTCATATCAATTTTCAAATACTAATCTCTATAACTATTTCTTCAAATGAACTTTAATTTGATTGAATTGGTATACAGAAGAGTCTATGCCCAGGAGAACTCAACCAGTAATTAGTGAATTTCAATAGTGGGATGTGGTCAGAGAAAGACATAGTCAAAGGAAGCCCTGAAAAAAAAATTGTCATTCCAAGGTAACTCTGGCTATTCCTTACAAATAATATTACAGATCTGATACCAAGGGTATAAATAGACTTCACTAACATTATCCAATCAATTTCCAAACAAATAAGCAAGCAAATAAAAATAACAAGAGGGGGTGGGGGAGCACGAAGAGGTAATAGTGTTGCTATAATATATTATCCAAAATGTCCAGTTACCAACCAAATTTATGAGATAGTCAAAGAAATAAAGTATGATCCATACACTGAAATAATTAAACACACAGAAACTGCTTGTGAGAGTAACCAGAGGTAGCATTTAACATTAAAAAAGACTTCAAAGCAAGTAGTATAAACATATTTAAGAAATAAAATAAACATAATTTTTAAAATGAAGAAACATGGTGACAATGATTTCTCAAACCAGATATATCAATAACAGCATAGAACTTGTTTTAAAAAGAACCAAATGGAAATTCTGCAATTGAAAAATACAACCAAAATGAAAAATGTATTACAGGTACTCAACAATAGATTTAACTGGCAGAAATAAGAATTAGTGAACTCGAAAGTAGATTAATAAAGATTATGCAGTCTGAGGAATGGAGAAGAAAAAAGTGAGAAAAAAAAATCAAAGGAGAATCAGAGAAATATGGAGAACTATTAGGCTAACAATATATGCCTAATGAAAATAGCAGAAGTAGAGGAGAAAAAGGAATAGATAAAAATACTTAAATAAATTATAGCTAAAAATTCCTAAAATTTATTGTAAAACAATGACCTTCACATTCAAGAATCTCAATGAACTCCAAAAAAAAAAAAAAAATACAAAGAGAACCACAAAAAAACATAATAATACTACTGAAAGTCAAAGGCAAGGAGAAAAATCTTAAAAGCAATCAATGAAAATAAATAAAAAATGTCTAGTCACAAGAGAATCACAATAAAATTACGTACAGCTCACTTCTCATCACAAACGATGAAGACTAGAAAGCATTGGGTTAATATACACAAAAAGCCCAAGGTAGAAGAAATAAACATTTTAAAAAATTGGCCGAAAGTACTATTACTCAACAAAACTTTCTTTCAAAAATGAGGGTGAAAGAAACATTTTGTTCAGATAAAAAATATCTGAGAAAATGTATTACTAGCTAACCCAACTTAACTGTTGAAAGAAAACATTCAGGCCAAAATTAAGTGACACAACAATAGGAGGGGACTTCAAAAAGTTGAAAAAACATGCTTATTATGAAAAAAAATGCATGGATTCCATTTTTGTAAACCAAAATAGTCTCTTATTAACTTGTTATAACATATATGAACAAGATCTAGTTTGAGGCACTGAGAAAAATAAGACATCAGCTTAAAAAGTACCCCTATTAGAGCAACATAAACTTTGCTCAAATTGAAATAAGAACAAACAGCAAATTTATGGTGAAATTTGGGTGGAAGAATGGTGAAATTATTGATACTTTCCAAAAAGTTTGTGGGGACAATGTCCCAAATAAATCATCAGCTTACAGATGGATATCTCATTTTAAGAAAGGATAAGACAATGTTGAAGATGAAACCCACATGGACAGACCATTCACATTAATTTTGGGGGCAAAAAAAAATACAGCTTGTTCTTGCCTTAAGTGAAGAGGACCAAGGATTGACAGTAGAAGCAATAGCCAAAACCATAGGCGTCTCTATTGGCTCAGTTTACACAACTATGTCTGAAAGTTTACACAACTATGTCTGAAAAATTAAAACTGAGCAAACTCTACCTGATGGTTACCAAAACCACTGTGCCCAGATCAGCTTCAAACAAGAGCAGAACATTTCATGGAGATTACAAACAAGTGAACTCAAGATCTTGTAGCATTTTTTCAAATAATTATAGCAGGGGATGACATATGGCTTTACCAGCATGATTCGGAAGACTAAGCACATTAAAAGAAATGGTTAAAAAGAGATGGAAGGGGTCCAGTCAAAGCAAAAGCAGACTGTACAAGAGCATCACCATGGCAACAGGTTTTTGAGATGATCAAGACCTTTTGCTTGCTGACTTTCTGGAGGGCCAAAAAAATGATAACAGTTGCGTATTATGAGCGTTTTGAGAAAGCTAGCACTTTTAGCAGAAAAATGCCCAAAACAGCCTAACCAGAGTCTTTCTCCACCATGACAATGCTTCTGCTCCTTCCTTTCATCAAACAATGACAATTTTGTGAGAGTTTCAATGGAAAATCTTTAAACATTCACCTTACTGACTTGATTCCTTCTTACTTCTTTTTTGTTTTCTAATCTTAAAAAGTTTGTAAAGACATTCATTTTTCTTAAGTTAATAATGCAAAAAAAAAAAAAAATGTCATTGACATGGTTAAACTCCCAGGACCCTCAGTTCTTTGAGGAGGTACTAAATGGTTAGCATCATTGCTTACACAAGTGTCTTGAACTTGATGGAGTTTATGCTGAGAAATAAAATTTACAGCTTTTTATTTTTATCTTTTAATTATATTTTTCCAAGAATTTTTTGAAGTCCCTTTGTAATTTGAATGCTTGGAAAAATAATTGTAACAGGAGAAGACGCATGACTTTAGCATCAGTAAAGATAGTTGTATAATTATAAAAGACAGTATAAGTACATATTTTTCTTCTGTCAATTGATTTAAAAAGCAATTAAATAAAACAATATACATATAATGTATCATTGAACTTGTATTATATAGAAATATAATATATTTGCCAATAATACAAGTTCAATGATACATTATATGTATATTGTTTTATTATAGGAAGTGTTAAATTAAGGAAATGACTCTGGAGAGTAACTTGAATCCACAGAATACATGAAGAGAAACAGAAATGATAAATAAGGATGCTTTGGTTAAAAAAAAGTGAGAATATATTAGTTCAAATTTGTGATATTTAAAAGCATTGTGTATTCACTTAAATAGCAAATGATTTATTAAAATGCTATTTTTGCATATTGACTAAGCAGATATCGATTGTTATATTAGGATATTCACTGCAAGTTAAGAAAAATACAAATTGTGAATAGCATTTGTGAAGATCCACAAAATGAAACAAGCCCTTACAACAAACGATTTTGATTTTAAAAATATGTTACATATAAACTAAGACTAGTACATGATTATTCCACTCCTGTAAGTCTAATGTTAAGCAGTAAGTCTAGTTTTAAGCCTATGTAAGATCTTTAGGTTATATGTCATAATTGCCATTTATTGATCTCAACCTTAAATAAATGATGGCAAGAATTCACCTTTTACATACGCAAATTCGACATTACAAAAGTAATTGAGAAGAGTATGAGAGAGAAAGAGTGAAAAGAATGAGAAAGTTTGGGTATTGTTATAGAATAATCCAGCTCATTGCTTTGCCCCTAACAGACTCTACACAGAGTCAGTTTGTTGCCCCTAAATAGAGTTACTAAACTATTTCATGAATGTGGAAATGTACAATGTTTTAAATCATATCCAAAAATGGAGAGTCACTGTGAAACACTTTCCAATGTGTAATCATTTTTGACAATAGAAGTAAGTTTAATATGACCTAAAAAAGTCTATCACTGAAGTATTTTTAGTTCATATAGAAAAGATTTCTTGATACTGTAATATACCTATTCATTACATTTCAAAACGATTTTCTCAAGAAAATTTTATTAAAATTAAAACGTTAAAGAATGAGAGACTAGAACCTGAAGGTGTAGTTTTCATTATAGATAGTATAATTATTAAAATAATTTTATATCTATCTCTATGAATTTCAAAGCCAAGAAGTAATAAATAGTAAAACAAAATTTTAAGAAAGACTACTTTTCTTTCACTGTGTTTTTCTAAATCATCAGAGTTGTAATTAGAAGTTGAAATAGGTCTCAAATATGAAAGGTCTTATATACTTTGTAGGTACTTGATATGTTTGATGATGAGGAAGATAATATCTCACTTCATTTTTAAAGCAATGAAGCAAAGCAGAGAATGAAGAGTAACCATGACTGAGTTAAAACTAATCTTTACAAAGATTTTCTTAGGGAGAACGTCCTGCACAAGATTCGCGTTGAAATGTCAATATTTAACTCTGGGTCAGTCAGAAAATTCCATTGTTCCTGACTTTCCTCTGCTTTTATCTAAAGGCCAACTGCAACAGATACAACTCATGGAGGTATACGAAAGTTGTGTCACAGAAGAGAATGAATATGAAGTTGTCCCTACGTGGAAGAATAGTCCATATCCCTTCTCTTTGAATTCCTTCAAACTCTGTCTTTTGTTCTGTTTTTCCTCTCATTTTGACTAACATTTCTGTCACTGACCTCCTTTTCCTGAATGCCTAACTAAATAATCCGTTTAAGGAAAGTGTTTTGTGTCACATATACATGTGTCATATATAATAAAAGAAAATGGACGCTGAAGCTAGCTGCCTTGCTTATGGTTGTCTTTGTTTATAAAACTTGTCTGATGGGATAACACCTGTCTGCTACAGTTCCTTAAAAAAAGACTTTTCATAGGACAGAGTTGCCTACCACATTGTAAGCATCTTTACTACCTTACCTATTCATTAAAAAAGCAAAATTTCATCATTTTAAAATAGTTTTCAGTATCTTTATTTTCCCTTTCTTCATTAAATTTATTCCTGTCTTTTTTTTATAACTATTATAAATGGAATTGTTTTCTTGATTTCTTTTCAGAAGCTTATTGTTTGTGGTAGAAACACTACTGATTTTTGTGTGTTGATTTTGTGTGTTATGACTTTACTGTATTTGTTCATTAGTTCTAACAGTTTCCTACATATAAGATCATAAAATTAGTAAACAGTGACAATTTTGAGACTGACCAAGTTTGTTCTGCCTGTGAGCAATAAATCAATGATTATAAGGATGGGTTTTGCAAAAGGGAAATATGTATTTACAAGGTAGCCCAGCAAGGAGATGGGAGAACAGTTCTCAAATAGACTGGATGACCCAAGGCATGGGAAAATATGATTGGCAGTAGGGAAAAATGAAGTAATCAATGATCTGTGCGAGCATAGTCCAGGTTCATAGCACTTCATAGGTCACATGTTCAGAAAATGGCAGTATTAGCATCATTAGCATGAGCTGAAGGTTGAGTTTTTGGCCTTCTGATGTTAAAAGGCCAACTCTCAGGCATTTTTACAGGCCCAGTTGAAGGATCCATGGTATTAACCAATTTGAACTAGACAGGAATTGTTCCAAGTTTCTTAAAAACAATGTAGGTGACCACTACCATGGTGACATGAGAATGTTATCTATAAGGAAGCCAGTGAAGGTTAAGTTGAAACACTCAGCAATGCAGCCCTCAGCTTCCTGAAAAAGTAAAAATGACAACAAAATAACAAAAAGCAAGCAAATCAGACTGAGTTTGGCAGACGTAATCAGATTAACTCCTTGCTTTTTACTATGACATTTTCTTTTTTATTTGAATTTTATTTTGTTTTAAAATTTTTTTCTCTGGACTGACGGCTCTAAATTTCCAGTACTATGTTGAAAAGTAGTGAGAATGGACATACTTACCTTATTCTTAATCTTGGAGTAAAAGCTTTTATCTTTCACCATTACTGTGTTATATCTGGAGTATAATGTTTATTGTAGACTTGTTGCATATGGCCATTATTTATGTTGATGTACATCCCTTTGATATCTAAGTTTTTGAGTATTTCTATCATGAAAGAATGTTGAATTTTGTCAAATAATTTCTTCATCTATTAAGATGATCATATAACTTGTTATATATGTTATCATATAAATCTATTGTTTTAATGTGATGTAGCATATTGATTGATTTATACATGTTGAACCATTCTTACATCTGAAGGATAAATCCCACTTAATCATGGTATATGATCTTTTTAATGTGCAGTGGAATTTTGCTTACTAATATTTTGTTTAAAATTTTTTTTTTTTTTTGGAGTTGGGGGTCTTACTCAGTCGCCCAATCTGGAGTGCAGTGGCACTCTTCCAGCCACCGCAGCCTCAACCTGCTGGGCTCCGGCAATGCTTCCGTCTCAGCCTTCCAAGTAGCCGGAACTACAGGTGCGCGCTACCACGCCCAGCTGGTTTTCTTTATTTATTGTAGAGACGAGGTCTCGCCACGTTGTCCAAGCAGGTCTCGAACCCGCGGGCTTAAGCAATCCACTCGCCTCGACATCCCAAAGTGCTGGGATTACAGGCTGAGCCACCGAGCCTGGCCTGAAATTTTTTATATCTGTGTTTAGCAGGGCTGTTGACCTGTAATTTTCTTTTCAGTTAATATCCTTGTCTTTTTTTGGTGTTAGGGTAATGTCAGCCTTGTAAAAAGAGTTTTGAAGTATTTCCTTCTCATCAATTCTTTGGAAGATTTTGAGAAGTATTGGCATTATTTATTTTTAAATGTTTGGGAATTATGGCTATTATTTATGACTCCTGTCTATAGCTCCATTTCTAAAAAATCTAAAGTGAATAATTTTTTTTCAAAGGAGATACTTTCATTGCATTGAGACAGAATCACAAAAAAGCATTGAACAGATAAATTTTGCTAGCACTTTATGTTATGAAGACTATTAGTACTAAATGTCATATGAATAACAAATCAAAATTGCTACCTTAAAGAAAAAAATAGGGAAAACAACTTTTCGATAATATTTGGCGTTATCCTCAACTCAACCAAAATTTGAGGAGGAGCTTATGCTGGTTTATTCATCAAGATTCTTTTTTTTTTTCATTTTTATTTTAAAGATGTGGAGTACAATTTAAGGTCAGACATATAATTAATCATTGTACAGGCAAAGTTTGGGCTTCACGTTGGTCCCCATTTCACCTGGATTGAGATCAGGCACCATTATTGATGAAGTATGCCTCTCTCCTCCCTCTCCTGGCAGTTTCCACTGTCAATCCCTTTCTTATAGTATTATGACAATTGTGCAGGGTCCACTTATAAGTGAGAATATATGGTATAAAGGTACTCAATTCTTTGTTTCTGTGATAGATCACTGAGTATGATAGATTCTTAATTCCTCCAAGTTGCTGCTAAGTTCATAATTTTGTTCTTTTTTATGACTGCATAATATCCCATCGTGTATATGAACCACTTGCTTTGTGTTTTTTTTTTAAAAAATCCAGTCCACTTTTGATGGGCAGCATGGTTGGTTTCATGTTTTTGCTATTGTGAATAGTGCTGCAATAAACAAGCATGTGCAGGTATCTTTTTCACAGAGTGATTTGAGTTCATCCAGGTTTTAGATAATATAATGAAATTAGTAATATGGAGATATAAATAGTCAGATAGGGATCATGGGGCCTATTTTTGTGTCATCTTTATCACACAGAACTTTAATGGGGTATAATAATTAGGAAAAAGCTTTTAGGGGTTATTTGTGCTTTTAAGTTCAGATAAATCAACTGGAATATGTACGTAAGCAATTGGAGAAGATCTAATAGTGATCATGTAAGAAATACCTGCTCTGTGTTTTACGTATTGAGAAAACAAAGTAAAGAAGGGGATAAAGAAAGATGGAAATGTTAAGAATTTGCACAAACACACTCAGGTCAGTGAAAGATGTTCCATTAGTTAGTTTTATTTATTTGGAAAATACAATAATTAGTGAGAGTGAGTAAGCTGGGGAGTCATGCATCAAGTGTCAGTTTCCTGAATCAAAAATGTGTGCCTTCAGTTGTGCTCTGAACTCTCTCTGGTAGTTATTCAGTAAAAATTATGTATTTAAACAAGAATATAAAATGTTAGAAATGAAAAAATGTAAGATTAAGGCACCATTTTGTTAATTTATAAAATAAACAAGAGAGTCACAAGGAAGTGAAAAATTGTCTAGAAAATAAATTTCTAAATTTTTTATAAAGGAGGAAAATATATCTGAGTAGAAATTGAATAATACAAAAACATCTATCTCAACAGTACAGTCTAAGCCTGTATGTTTTTCCCAGTGATTCTTTCAGACTTTCAGGAAACATCATTTATTATATGCATTTTTTCTCAACATAGAAAAAAAGAGAAATGTTCCTAAATTATTAATCTTAGATGGCTTACTGAAGTATAGTTTACATACAGTAGAATGTACCTATCTTTAATTTATAGTTCAATGAATATTAACAAATATTTGAGCTCAATGTACTCTTCTTCATATATAATATTCACATTGCCCAAAATGTTACCTCATGTTCCTTTTACACTTAATTCCCCTAGTCCACCCCTGGTCCCTAAAATAACAAGTAAGTTGTCTGTTAAAATTATTAGTTTTCCCCTTTGTTCAAATTCGTATCAATCGAATTTTACAGTGTGTACCATTTCCTGCCTTGCATCTTTAATTTAGTATATAGTTTGTTGTATTCATTTATGTTGTATGTATCATATCAGTATTTGCTTCTTTTTAATGCGAGGAGTTTTCTATTTGTTAGCTATATTATAATTTGTTTACTCATTTATTAATACATTTTTGGGTGGTTCCTATTTTGAGACTGTTGTGAATAAAGTTCCTATGAACATTTGTGTAAAAGTCTTTGTAGTCCTATTCAAAATGTCCTTACATAAATTCTGTAAAGTGGAATTGTTGAATGGCATAATATATGATTATTTAATTTTATAAGGACCAAAATGCTTTCCAGAATGGTTGTATCATTACACACTTTTGCCAGCAACTGCTTCGAGTTTCAGTTGTGCCACATCCTTGCTAACAAACTTAAAATTTTAGTCTAATAGGTATAGAGTGTATTTCACTTTGTTTTTAATTTACAGGTCCCAATTATATTTGAACATTTGCTATTTATTTATCTTATTTTGTAAACCACTCACTATTTTGCCTGTATTTAAGATGATTGGCTTGTTTGCTTTCTTAATATTGAGTTCTAAGTGTTCTTTACATATATTCTTGTATAAGCCATATATATATTAAATGTTTTTAATATGTATATTTTGAATAATTCCAGTCCCTAAATTGTCTTTTTATTTAATTAACAATATATTTCAAGAAATAGAAATGCTTAATTTTAGTACAACCCATTCACCAACTTTTTTTTCTTTATGGTTCTGCTTTTAGTGTCCTGTTTAAGATAACCTAAAGTCATAAAGATGAAGATTTTCCTATGTTTCTTCTAGAAATATATATATATTCATTTATTTATTTATAAATTTATATATATATCATTTATAAATATATTATTGTTATTATCCAAAGCATAATATACTCCAAATTTAACTCAAAAACTCAAAGTAGATGGATATATATATGTGCATATATATATACACATATATATATTTACCTCAAAGTAGGTAGATATATATATATTTCTTTAAAAGTCAAGGTTTATTATTTCACCAAATAGATATCTATTTCTTCTACAACAATTTGTTGAAAAGACTTTCTTTTCCTTTGAGTTATTTCAGCATCTGCTTTTAAAAGGCAATTGACCATTCTGTTTTCAATTTGCATTTTCCTGACAGTGACATTGAAGTTAAGTCTTTTTTAATATATCTATTGACTGTCTGTATCTTTTGGGGGCTGGGAGGAGAAATATCTATTCAAGTCTTTAGCCCATTTGTTAACCAGGTTACTAGTTTTCTTTCTATTGAATTGTAAGTGATCTTTATATATTTTTGGAGATTAGCCCCTTATAAGATATATTGTTTGCAAAATCTTCTTTCATTCCATGGCTTTTTAATCAGTAGATAATTTTTTATTCTGTCAGAATGGTTATTGTCAAACAAGCATAAGACAGCAAGTGTCAGTAAGAATGTGGGAATATTGGTACCCTCTCACACTGTTAGCTTGAATGCAGAGTTGTGAGGTATAAAAGAGTATGGAGGTTAAAAAAAAAAAAAAACCTAAAAATAAAACTGCCATACGATCGTGTCCCAATGTCTGAATATTCAATACTGTTGAAGTCAGAATTCCAAAAAGATACTAGCACTCCCATGTTTCTTGCAGCACTACTTACAATAGCCAAAACTGTAGGAGCCATCTAAATGTCCTTTGAGAGATGAAGGGATTAAAAAAAAAGGTGTGTGTACATAAAATTGAATGCTATTTAGATTTTAAAAAGAAGGAAATTATACAATATGCAACAACATGAATGAACCCTGAGGACATTATGAAATAAAAGAAATAAGCTAGTCGTAGAAAGATAAATTCCGAATGATCCTACTTACACAAAGTATCCAACATAGCCAAGTTCATAGAATTGAAGAATTAAATTATAGTTTTCAAGGGCTGGAGTATGCAAAAAATGTAAAGTTACTAATTAGTGGGCATAAGTATTAATAAAACAAGATGAATAAGCTCTATAAATCTGTGGTACAACATTGTACCTATAGTCAACAATAAGGTATGGTACTCGTAAATGTCTATTGAGTGGATAAGTCTCATGTTAAGTGCACTTACCCAATGAAATTAAATTTTTAAAAATCAAGTGACCATTAAGTGAACATATTACTGAATTCTCCATTTTGTTGCATTGATTTGTTTATCTATTCTCATGTCAATACCATTATATTAACAACTGTAATTTTATAGTAAGTCTTGAAATCATGGGTTCAGCTTAGTAAAATTTTTTTTTATCTTGTTTAAGTTATTGTGTGCTAATCCCATTGTCTCTTACATTTTGGGGATTTATTTTGTCCTATTTATTTTCCTGTTTCATTGCATATCTAATTTTATTTTATTTTTTGGTTTGGATTCTCAATCTACTGATTTTTACATTGTTCAGTATCTGGATTTTTTTTCTCTAATTTAATGAATATGGTTGTTTATTTAGACAGGCAGTTAAGCTACTTAATAAGGCTTGTTCTTTTGAGACTTGTTTTTAATTTTTGTTATGGTAAGCCTAAAGTAGTCATTACTATGGGGCCAGTTTAGCTCTAAAAAGCTTTTTTCTTTCTGGGTCATATACTATATGCTCTGGGAATTCAATAAGATCTCTCCACTTTGGCTGGTAATACCTCAAATTTCTCTCAGTTCTGTATCACCTCTAGTAACTCTTTGACTTACAGATCCCTGGTAGTTATTTCTTGCCCAGTCTACTGCAGTCTTACCACTTAGGAGAAGCTTAGGTATTTGGCAAAAGTTTCACTGAGATCAAATGCATACTTAAAGAGACTTTTCTCTGTATAGCTTTCTACTTTGAAACACTAGCTTACAGATTCCAGCTGTCATAGCATTCCTAAACTCTAACTTTTTTTTCTCCTCCACTCAGTGAAATAATTGTGCTTTGAGTTTCCTCTTCACATGCAAAGGTCCAGAAAATTTCTCCAGACAAAATGTTAGGCTTTTTCCCTCCTCTTAGGAATTACAATCTTTCATTGCCTATGCTCCAATGCAAGAAAATCGTAGCTTATTTGTTGCTTTGTTTTGATTTTTACTTTTCTAAATGGGAAGAAAAATATGGTACCAGTTACCTTATCGTGGTCAGCAGTGAAAATCTTCCAGTTTATTTTACACGGCTAGAATAGTATTACTAAAACCAAAAATTAGAGAATGAGAATAAATCAGAGCTCAATTTTCCTTATAAATGAGGACCAGTGGTCTTAAATAAATTAGTGTCAAATATATTTCAGCAATATATTAAAGAATAATGCCCTAGAACCTACTAAAATTTGTTTCAGAGTTTATATAAGGATTCAATGTAATAGAAACTTAGCATGATATAGATAGGTCAAAGAAGAAAATCATTTTAGTTACCATAGTAAATCGAAAAAAAAATCTTCAGTGTGCAGCTAGTAAAAACAAAACTGCAACATAATAAAGTATACCCATTTCAACCCAAAAGTTACTATCATAAAATACTGAGTTTAATTATAAGGTCATTTTCAAGAAATATAAGAATGCCCAATATCATCACTAATATTTCGCATTTGTTTAGCACTCAAAAGACATGGTAGTTCTAGAAATTCAACATTTTAAATTTTTAGCCCATTGATATTTCACCAAAACCATAGATATAATTCCCTGCGTATTTGCCAATATACAGATCTGTTCTTTTGACTGTTAACTGTCTGCCATCCTCCATCAAATTTCAAAAAAGAAAAAAAATTATAAGTATGATAGAATTTCAGAAAGTCCACAGATTTTTTGCACTTAATTCTGGATTACATGACACTAGTGAAGAAGTATATAGCATTCCCACAGTGAAGGGTATAAGTCAATTTGGTAAATTTTTACTTACTTTGAAATGATGGCAAGGGGAGGTCCCATGATCAACATGTATATACAAAGTCTCAGGAAATTTGATAAGGTAGAAGAAAGAAACAAGTGTTATGACTGTAAATAATAATCATTGCCTGTAATCCCGTGCCTCGGGAGGCTGAGGTGAGTGGATTGCCTGAGCCCGCGGGTTCGAGACCCGCCTGGGCAACTTGACAAGACCTCATCTCTACAATACATCAAAAATCAGCGGGACGTGGTAGCATGTGCCTGTAATTCCGGCTATTCGAAAGGCTGAGGTGGAAGGATCGCCGGAGCCCAGCAGTCGAGGCTGTGGTGGCTGGGAGCGGCCACTGCACTCCAGTCTGGGCGACTGAGTGAGACTCCAACTCAAAAAAAAAAAAAAAATGCATAAGAATGGAAGAACATAAAGTAAGCAATGAAGAGAAGAAGGAAGGAATGGAAGGATGGAAGAAAGAAAACAGAGTTTGTGAGATGATTTGTTTAAAAAACGTATAAAAGTCTTAAAAGCCATCAAAATTATGCAAATAAGTCGGGCTCGGTGGCTCAGCCTGTAATCTCGCGCTTGGGAAGCTAAAGTGAGTGGATTGCCTGAGCCCGCGGGTTCGAGACCCGCCTGGGCAACTTGGCCAGACCTCATCTCTACAATAAATCAAAAACTAGCGGGCGTGTTAGCGCGCGCCTGTAGTTCCAGCTACTTGGAAGGGTGAGGCAGAAGGATCGCCGGAGCCCAGCAGGTCGAGGCTGCGGTGGCCAGGAGCAGCCACTGCACTCCAGTCTGGGAAACAGAGTGAGACTCCAACTCAAAAAAAAAAAAAAAAAGTATGCAAATATATGCAATAAACAAGAAACAGGCACTACATACATAACAGAAAATATAATGCTTTATGAAGAAAGGTGAAAGTAATAATAAATGGTGTGAAGTACAGTACAGGTATACCCTACTTTATTGTGCTTCATTTTATAGTGCTTCACAGACATTGTGATTTTTCTAATTGAGGGTATGTGGCAATCCCGCATTGCACAAGTCTATTGGCACCATTTTTCCAACAACACATGATCTCTTTGTATTTTTGTCACATTTTGGTAATTCTTGAAATATTTCAAACTTGTTTATTATTATAATGTCTGTTATGGTGATCGACTATCAGTGATCTTTGATATTGCTATTCTAATTGTTTGTGGGTGCCAGGAACCATGCCCATGGAAGATGGTCAATAATTGGTAAATGTCATGTGTGTTTTGACTGTTCCATCAATGAGCTGTTGTTCCCCAGCTCTCTTACTCTCTTCAAGTCTCTCTGTTTTCTGAGAAAATGATATTGAAATTATATCAATTAATAAAACTAAAATGGTTCCTACAGGTTCAAGTGAAGAGTTGCACATCTCACACTTGAAATAAAAAACTAAATATTATTAATTTTAGTGAGGAAAGCATGTAAAAGCTGAGATAGTTGAAAGCTAGGCCTCTAGTGCCAAACAGTTAGCCAAGCTGTGAATACAAAGAAAAATGGAAGGAAATTAAAAGTGCTACTCCAGTGAACACATAAATGATAAGAAAGCAAAGCAGCATTATTGCTGATATGGAGGAAGTTTAAATGGTCTGGATAGAAGATTACATCAGTTATAACATGCCCTTAAGCCAAATCCAAATTCAGAGAAAGGCATTAACTCTTTTCAATTCTATAAATACTAAGACAGGTGAGAAAAATACAGTGAAAAAGTTTGAAATTAGCAGAGGTTGGTTCAAGAGATTTAGAGAAAGAAGCCATCCCCATAAAATCAAAGTGCAGGTAAAGTAGCAAGTGTTGATATAAAAGCAATAGCAAGTTATCCAGAAGCTATAGATAAAACATTAATGAAGGGGGCTACACTAAAAACAGATTTTCTGTGTAGATGAAACATCCACCCATTGGAAGAAGATGCCATCTAGAACTCTCATAGCTAGAGAGGAGAGTAAATGTTTGGTTTTAACTCTTCAAAGGACAGGTTTTTTTCTTAAAAGCTGACATAGCTAGTGATTTTATGTTAAAGGCAATACTTACTTACCTTCTGACAATTCCAGTACCCTTAAGAATTATGCTAAACCTACTCTTCCTGTTCTATTTTACTAACTAGAAGAACAAAACCAGGATGACAGCGCACCTGTTACCATAGTTTGCTGAATATTTTAAGCTCACTATTGAGACCTACTGCTTGGAAAAAAAATTCATTCAAAATATTGCTGGTCGTTCACAATGTACCTAGTCACCGAAGAGCTCCAGTTATCGATATATGCAAGGAGATGAATGTTGTGTTCATGCCTGCTAACCCAACACCCATTCTGCAGTGCAGTCTATGGATCATGGAGAAATTTAAAAGCTTAAGGTTAATTATTTAAGAAATATATTTCATAAGGATATATTAATAACTGCCTTAGGTAGCGATTCCTCTGATTAATCTGAGCAAAGTATTAAAAACCTTCTGGAAAGGATTCATCATTCTCAATTTCATTAAGAACATTTGCAATTCATGAGAGGAGGACAAAATATTAATATTAATAGGAGTTTAGAAGAAATTGATTCCAAACCTCAAAAATGGCTTTGAGGTGCTCAAAACTTCAATGAAGAAAGTAACTGCCAATATAGTAGAAATAGCAAGATAATGAGAATTGGAAGTCAAACCTGATGATGTGATAGAATTGCAATCTCATGATAAAACTTGAATAGGTTAGAAACTGCTTCTTATGGATGAACAAAGATAATGATTTCTTGAGATGGAATCCACTTCTGATGAAGATGCTATGAAAATTATTGAAATGGCAACAAAGGATTTAGAATATTACATAAACTTAGCTGAAAAAACAGCACCTGGGTTTGAGAGGATGGTTTCAAATCTTCAAAGAAATTTGAATGTAGGTAAAATGATATGAAAAATCATCACATACTATGAAGACTTTTTTGTGAAAATAGTTAACAATGCAGCACATTTCATTGCTGGGTCTTATTTTTAGAAATTGCTAAATCTGCCCCAAACTCCATGAGCCACTACCCTGATAGGCAGCAGCCATCAGTATCTTGGAAAACCACCCTCCTGTCCCCTAAAAATATATATGGGATTCGCTGAAGACTCAGAATTTTTTTTTTCACCTTAACATACTCTTATTTTATTTTAGATTCAGGAGGTACAAATGCATGTTTGTTACATGGATGTATTATGTATCATGTTTGTTACATGGATGTATTATGTAGTGGTGGGGACTGAGTCTCAGGTGGTCCATTCCCCAGACAGTGAACATTTTGCCCTATAAGCAATTTATGAACCCTAAGCTCTCTCTCCTCTTCCCTTATTGATATTCTCAGTGTCCATTATTTCCATCGACGTGGCCAGTTAACTCCCACATATAGGTAAGAACATGTGGTGTTTGGTTTTCTGTTCCTGAGTTAGTTCACTTATTTGCTGCAAAGGACATGATTTCATTCTTTTTTATGGCTTTGTGATATATATATATATATATATATATATATATGTATGTGTATTTCTTTCTTTCTTTCTTTCTGTGTGTGTGTGTGTGTATATATATATATATCTCACATTTTCTTTATCCAGTGAATCGTTGGTAGGCACTTATTTTAGATCCATGATTTCAGCATACTCTTAACAAAGAGCAATTTTTAAATTATGATGAAATCTAAATTATCAATGTTTTCTTTTCTTCTTTTATGGAATATGATTTGATGTCCGATAAAGAAATCTTTACCTAAAACAAAGTTGCACAGATTTTTCTCCAATATTTTAAACTTTTTAATTTGGGTATATGACCCATTTTAAGTTAATATTTGTGTATAGTATGAGATATGGATCAAAGTTTGTTATTTTGCATAAGGATATCCAACTGTTTTTGTACCTTTTGTTGAAAAGACCATCTTTTCTCCTTTGAAATGCCTTTGCACATTTATAAAAAATCAATTATTTAAAATGTGTAAGTCTATTTCTGGACTCTGTTCTATTTCAATGATCTATTTTTCTGCCCTGACATCAATACTACACTATCTTGTTTAGTATAGATTTATAAGTCCCAAAACCAAATAGTGTGAGTCCTCCAAACTTTTGTTTTTATGAGACTTTGGATCCTTTGAATTTCATATAAATTTTAGAATCAGCTTATCAGTTTTTTTTTTCTTTATTTCAATCGCTTTAGGGTGTACAAATAGTTTTTGGTTACATGCTTGTATTGTATAGTGGCAAATATTCTAGACTTTAAGTGTACCCATCACCCCCAGCTGTGCAGATTATACCTGAAAGGTGATTTTTTTTCATCCCTCTACCCCTTCACTTTTCCCTTCCTGAGTCTCCAATATCCGTTATATCATTCCCTATACCTTTAAAGATCCTTAGTTTAGTTTCCATGTGTAAGTGAGAACATGCAGTGTTGGGTTTTCTGTTCCTGAGTTAGTTCACATAGGATGATGGTCTTCAATTTCATCCAAGTTACTGCAAAAGGCATTATTTAATTCTTTCTGATGGTTGAGTAGCATTTCATAGTGTATGTATATCACATTTTCCTTATCCACTGATCAGCTGATCAGCATTTAGGTTGACTCCACATCTTTGCAACTGTGAATTGTGCTGCAATAAATATGAGGACACACCTTCTGTTCCTTTGGGTAGATACCTAGTAGTGGAATTGCTGAAACAAATGGTAGATCTACGTTTAGTTCTTTGAGAAATATCCATGCCAATTTGCATAGAAGTTGTACTAATTTGCATTCCCACCAACAGTGTATAAGGGTTTCCTTTTCTCTGCATCTGCTCCAGCATCTATTTTTTTTTCCTAATAATGACCATTCTGACTGGTGTAAGGTGCTATTTCATTGTGGTTTCAATTTGCATTTTCCTGACAATTAGTGATGTTGAGCATTTTTTTTCTTACTTAGAGAATCCTGAAGACTCATCCAAAAGACTCCTGGACTTGATAAATTAATTCAGGAAAACTTCAGAATACAGAATTAACACACACATATTGATAACACTGCTATACATCCAGAGCAAACAAGCTGAGAATCAATTCAAGAACTCAATCTCATTTACAGTAGCAGACAAAAAGCTAAAATATCTAGGAATATATTTAACCAATGAGGTAAAAGATCTCTACAAGGAGAACTACAAAGCACTGATGGAAAGAAATTGTAAAGAACACAGACAAATGGAGAAATATTCCCAGCTCATGGATTGGAAGAATTAACATTGCTAATATGACCATATTACCCAAAGTTATCTACAGATTCAACACAATACCTATCAAACTACCAACGTTATTTTTCACAGAATTAGAAAAAACAATCCTAAAATTCATATGGAACCAAAAAAATAAAATAAAATAAAACCAAAAAAAAAAAAAGAGTCAGAACAGCCAAAGCAATCCCAGGCAAAAAGAACAAAACTGGAGGCATCACATTACCTGACTTTAAATTAAACTACAAGATTTGAAGTAACCAAAACAACATGGTATTGGTACAAAAACAGACAGATAGACCAATGGGACAGAATAGATAATCCAGAAGTAAACCCAAGTATCTACAACTAATTGATCTTTGACAAAGCAGACAAAAACCTACACTGGGGAAAAGACACCCTATTCAATAAATGGTGCTGGGAAAATTGGATAGCTACATGCCGAGAAATGAAACTTAATCTCTTTCTCTTCCCTAATGCAAAAGTTAAGTCAAGATGGACTAAACAATTAAGTGTCTGACCTGAGACCACAAAAATCTTAGAAAAAACTTTTCTGAACATCAGTCTAATCAAAGACTGTAAAAGCAAATGCAACACAAACAAAATAAATGAGGAACTTAAACTAAAAAGCTTCTACACAGGAAAAAAAATAATCAACAGATCAAAATAGGCAACCAGCTGGGCTGGTGGCTCAGCCTGTAATCCCGCGCCTTTGGGAGGCTGAGGTGAGTGGATTGCCTGAGCCCGCGGGTTTGAGACCCGCCTGGGCAGCGAGACCTCATCTCTACAATAAATCAAAAAATCAGCCGGGCGGTAGCACATGCCTGTAATTCCGACTACTTGGAAGGCTGAGGCATAGGGATCGCTGGAGCCCAGCAGGTCGAGGCTGTGGTGGCCGGGAGTGGCCACTGCACTCCAGTCTGGGTGACAGAGTGAGACTCCAACTCAAAAAAAACAAAAAATTGACAACCAACAGAATGGGAGAGTATAGTCACAAACTATATACCACTATCATTTTTAAGCAAAAAATTATTTTAAAATTAATGTATGTGCATTTTTTATACATAATGCTATACCACACTTAGACTACAGCATAACATAGACATAACTTTTATATGCACTGGGAAAACAAAAAATGTATAACCTGCTTTATAGCAATAATCGCTATGTTGTGATATTCTAGAACCAAGCTTGTACTGTCTCTGAGGTATGCTTGTAGTCCCCCTTTACCCGAAGAATGAGGATTTCTGTTACCCATAGTCAACCTTAGTCTAAAACTATTAAATGGTAAATGCCAGGAATAAACAATTTACAATTTTTAATTTGCAAACCATTTTGAGATGTGAAAAAATCTTGTACTATCTGCTTCATTCCACCCAGGATATGACTCATCTATTTTTCCCATGAACTCACATTGTACCACTATCCTCCCGTTAGTAGCTTAGTCTCTGTTATCAGATCGACTGTCCCAATGCATTGGAGTGCTTGTGTTTAAGTAAATTTTATTTTACTTTCTAATGTCCCCAAACCACAAGAGTAGTGATACCTGCAATTAGGATATGACGAAGAGAAGCCATCAAGTGATTCCTTTAAATGAAAAGGTAAAACTCTCAACTAAATAAGGAAAGAAAAAAAATCATATGTGGATACTGATAAAATCTACAGGTAAGAACAAATTTTCTACATGAAATTGTGAACAGTAAATTGTAATTATTCTATTTTGTTATTAGTTGGTAATACTTTACTATGTCTAAGTTATAAATAATACTATATCTTAGTTGTGTTTGTATAGGAAAGACCATATTGTATTTAGGGTTTGGTATTAGTTTTGATTTCAGGCATCCACAGAGGATATAAGAACATGCCCCCTGTAGATAAGGAGACTACCATATATAACGTTCATAAAGGTGAAGTCTAAAGTTTTTGATTTTTCCAAAATTAATATATATTTTAAATGTTTTAATTAAAATCCCAAGGCTAGGCACTGTGGCTCATACCTATAATCCCAACATTGTGGTGAGCTGAGGTGAGAGTATTGCCTAAGCTCACGGTTTCGAGACCAGTCTGGGCAGCTTTGCGAAACCTCATCACTACAATAAATAAAAAAAAATTAGCTGGGCATGGTGGCGCTTGCTTGTAGTTCCAGCTACTTGGAAGGCTGAGGCAAAATGATACCTGAGCCCAGCAGGTCAAGGCTGCGGTGGCCATGAGCATGCCATTGTACTCCAGCCTGGGCAACAGAGTGAGACTCTGACTCAAAAAACATAAATAATAAAATAATAAAATAAAATACCAATGAAAAATTTTTGTAATTTAGCAAATTTATTCTGAACCTCATCTGAAATAACATAGAAAAGAATTAACAATCAAATTTTGAGATAAATTATTTACTAGTTACAGCTTTCCTTAGTAGATAACTGAATGTATTTTTAAATTGCAGCAAATAAAACATTACTTGTGTCAGAGTAGATAAAAGTAAAAATAAAACAAATGAAAAAATGGTGTACCCAGTACAATATATTGGAATAGTATGAAATTATTTTTAAATTGTCATTACTATGTATTTTATATATATATCTAAATAAGTTCAGATAAATGATTTAATAGAAAAAGTTAAATCATAAACCTATTTAAATGAAATTATCAGACATTTGATAATATTATCATAACAATAAACATACACAATTCGAGAACACAGAACTAGATTTGACAATGTGGAAATTTGAAATGGTCATATGTTAAGGAGAAACACCATTAAATTTTTTGAAATGTAAAAGAAAAATAGAAAATACATTTGTAACATATACCACAACTTAATTTTCATACATAGGCAATATTGGCAATCAATAAGAATTCAAACATTTAAGTGAAAATGTTAGAGACAAATTAGTAAATTATAAAAGTAAAATGTAATTTGGCAATAAACTTAGTAAGACATTCAAAGTTGCCAGTCAGCAAAAAATTCAGAAAGCATGATTCAACGCATGGAATTCATAGATGAAGAATTTTGAGTATGAGCTCAAGATGTAAAATTTGCTAAATATGTGACCTGATTGAATTACTTTGTCTCTGTGAACATCAGTTCACGCAATATTTTCACAAAGTGTACATAATATAATGCGTTGTGGAACTCAATATATTTCCTTTTATACTGTATGTTTTTATATAAGATTTATCTTGTGTTCATATATTTAATTATATGTCAACTATTTTATAAAGCAATAACATATCATCTTCACCTATCAAGCTGGAAATTATTTTATTGTAATGATAACATGTTGTGTTATTATGTAAATATCGATGAGGAGTGGATATAGGATGCCAGTTTTCTCATATGTTAAATTAAGTTTAGCCACAGCAGTCCCTTTGCTTATTTTGGTTCAACCTAGAGGTTTCTCTGTAACACGTGGTGAACTCAAACCCACTCGCAACAAGAACAGGTCTACGTCTTCTGTTGCAGCTTTTCAAGTTTGCCTTCAGATCTGTTTGTACAAAAGATCCTATCGCTAAAATGTAAAAGCAACTTATTTAGAACACATACTGCCAGAGAAAATGTATATTACATATTGTTAAATTTTAAAGACCAGATTCCAAAACATTATAAAAAGTCTTTTTTTGATATAGAAAATAGACATCATGACTGGATGTTTGATTTAAGGTCCTTATTTTCTCCTTTTTTATCACTATGCAGTCTATGATGAGCATATTATTATATTAATAGGCTATAGTAAACTTTTTAATAAAGTAATAAAGAAACATGCCATAGAAAATTTCGAAATACTAATTTCATCTTTATTTTACAATGATTTAGAATCAGTTTTTATGTTTACTAATGTTGGACAAAAGCAAACAAGATAACTCACATATCCACAGGTGCACATTAAGATACACTAGAATTAATATATACTTTAATGCTGTAAATATTATATTGTAATACTGTGTGTTTATTTCTTAATATATCATGAGGCAAATTACTTAATCTCTATGAACCTCAGGTTACACAGCTATAAAGTTTTGAGAATAATTTATAGGATTGGGAAATTAGAGATAATGCAGACAAAATGCCTCATTTATAAAAGACACAAAAGAGAAACCAACTTTATTAAATAATCTATCCATCTACTTTAATGAATAGATGAATAAAAAATACTCAAATTCCAATGTTGAATTATCTTTAACGATAAGAAAAATGACTTAATAAGAATTTGGTTTTTAATTTGCTGCAAAACTGCCTACATAAACTCAATATGTCATGAATTCACATTTTGGAAAAATGAAAATTTTGTTAATTAAAAAATATTAGTATAGAGACTCTCAGGGGTAGCTATGTTATTGTTGATTTTCATGAATTTTCCTTTCTGTTCAACTTCCTTTATCATGGAAGACAGCCTGTATAACCAAAAGATTGCTGTTTACATTTCGTATAGATTTGTTCTTGTTAATATTTTATTAGTTGCTATTTTTAGTTTTAATAAAAGACTATGCCTAACTCTTTTTTCTTTCCAGGCTTTTGTAAGTGGACTGTGCAGAAAAATGAAGTGCTTGGGAAATCTATTGGTTGGAGACAGTTTTAAAAACTCTTTGTAAAATAAAGTGTTGGGAGTCAAGCTTCCACGTGGCCACCAGCCTGAAGCAGAGCATATTGGCAGGGGTCTACACACCTGTTTGGCTCACTTGCTTCCTCTGTCTCTCTCTTTTGCTTGGCCTCCCCAGCTGAGCAGTGACATTTACCTTTTTCTTTTTTTTACTTTTATTAAATGGCAAACAAATCTCACTTTAAGGACAGCTCCTTCTATGATTTTAAACACATGGGTTAAGTAGAAATTCCATTTGCACAGTTGTCCCTAAAACCTTTTGCCAAAATAAAAATCATTTTTAAATCTATGTGATAAATGATATTTGAGATAGCTCCATTTCTAAACTGTGAAATAGACTAGCAAATACATATTCCATCAGCAATAATGTGAAACAATTTACCTAGCATTGACTCGTTGTCAGCCATTCCGCTAACATTCTCTCCTACAGTATAGTTGTGCTTCATTCCCACATCATTCTTACGAACTAAGAACTATTTTGAACTTCTGCTTTACATTTTTAAAGATTAACACCTTTTAAATTAAAATCATCAAATTAATGAAATAGTTATTGAATCTCAAATTACAGAAGGGAATGTTTCTCTTTTTCTTTAGCTGTAAAACTTCTGATTATAGAATTTTGTATTGTTGATGATTTCTATACAACTGTTTCCAAAAGAGTTGTCTTTTTTTGGAAATTAGTTTCAGTGATAAGAGAAGACAAGACTATCATTCTAAAAGAAACAGAGGACGTATTTTAAAGGAAAAAAGTTTTAGTTTGGGGTTTTTTTTGTTTTTTGACACAGAAATTGAATGTTTGCTTCTCCAAATCTCTTTCCCATTTATCCTCTCTTATACCCAGACATGGCCCCAGGATCTAAGAGGCAGCAGTTGGTGCTCACTTGCACCTTGGACCTATAAAGTACCTGAAGAGGCAGAGGTCAAGAACCATCAAATAAAAAGCTGTGTTTATATTATTTTATTTTTCACAAACTCTAGGCCTCATATTTAGGAAGGGTAATCTACTGTGTTAAAGAGTTAACAAAATAAAAAGCAATTAAGTTATGCTTGTCAAAGAGGCATTTTCTGTTCTTCAGACTAGAATATGATTAGATACTACCAAATTAGTGGGTTTTGCAAACATTGCTAAATTACAATTAAATAGTCCTTTGTTCTTTTGAAAGCAATGCTCTGTATAAAAATAAGGTGAATTGAGAATTGTATGTGCAAAACTTATCATTGCAAGTAAAAAAAGACAATTTGCTTATTTAAATATTCTGGCTAATAGTGAAAACAAACTTCTTTTGGTAAAAAAAAGAATGTGATACACTATTTTCATTTTAATGGCTTAAATCAATCTGCTTTATTATTAATAGTATGATTAGCTACTGAAAACAGAATTTGTTGCTTTTGAAATAGTGGTAGACAAATGCATTGAAGTTTATCAGAAATATATCTATGTTCGAGATGCTGATAGACTATACAACAAGAAACATTATTTTAAAGTTCATTGTATTAGTGTACTTTATTTGGACTACGATTTTTGCCACATGGTAAATTAAGAGCAGAGTTTATGATAATCTGCTTAATTTTACCAAGGCATATAGAAATAAAATAACAGAATCTAAGATAAAACAAATAATGGTATGAATTATAAGGTTTGATTTCACTACTTGGTAAAATTAATGTGGAAATTGCTAAATCTCACTTTCTTTCTATAACTGTCATGATAAGTGTATCTTTATTACTTGTTATAGGCTTGAGTAATATCAGTTTAGGGGAAAGATAAATACTGTTGACTATGTCAAATAGTGTGCAAATTTGACCAGTGTTTTCTTTTTTTATTTATTTTTCTTTTTGTATTTTTCTTTTTATTCATTTATTTTAGAGTTAAGGGGTACATGTGAGTATTTGCTACATAAGTAAATTTCGTGCTGTTAGGTTACACTCCCAGTGGGGCCTCCAGACTGCTAGGTCAGGCCCACTGGGGTGTGGGTCTGGTGTGCAATCCAGTGCTGTGAGAAAGATGCAAAGAATTGCACAGAAGTTAGATTAGAAAATACAGTTTCTTTAGAAAGTAAATTAGAGGGAGAGAAAGAGGAGATTCATCTCCCCAAGGTAGGGGAGGAGGCCAAAGCCAGGAAACACGGTGACGGCCCTAGCTCAAAGAACACATGACCACACCAGAGTCTAGTAAGGCAATGAGGGCTGACTACTCATGACTGAGTCCTTTTAATCCTTCCCTTTGATGGAGAAAGGTCATTAAGGCGATTGAGTGGTGGTCTGCTCCCAGTCATCATGAAAGAGCAGGTGAGTGCAGGTACTGATGTCAGGTGATGGATAGCAGGCAGATGGGTGGGTTAGTCACATGACTGCTGCCATGGTGGTGAGGTCTGTGTCATGAAGGTCACAAAGAGCTGATTAGGTTAACTTGAGTATTATGGGTGGAGGCAAATACTTGAAATAGAAAAGCTAATTAGTACAAAGCAAGCTGGGGAGGGGGATTAAAACAGTTATCTATAGCTGCCTCTGAGAAACCAGTTCTGTCCTTGGCTTGTGATTAGAGGGTAAGTTAAGTGAACTGCAAGAAAAACATGAGATTTAAGCATTATTAAAATGGCTGCTCATTGGATATATTAATTCCATGTTATGTCCTTTCATGTGCAGTGAGGTTTGAGCTTCTAGTGAGCCCTTTCTATCCCTGGTAGTGGAAATAGTACCCAATAGGTGGCTGTGTGCTCCTAATCTCCCCTCTATCTCTCCCTCCTTTAGAAGTTCCCAGAGTTTGTCATTCTCACCTTTGTATGCACAAGCCCAATATTTAGGGTCCAGTTATGAGTTAGAACATACTGTGTTCAGTCTTTTTGTTTCTGGGATAGTTCACATAGAATGATGGTCTCCAGCTGCATTCATATTACTTCAAAGGACTTGGTTTTGTTCTCCATGGCTGTGTAGTATTCCACCATGTATATGTGCCACATTTACTTTATTGAGTCCACTTCCAATGGACATCTGGATTGATTCTGTTTTTGCTATTGTGAACAGTGCTGCAATAAACTTTTGAGTAAGTGTCTTTTTGGCAATTTATATTTCTCTGGTTATATTCCCAGAAGTGGGATTGCTGAGTCATATGGTATCTCAACTTTTAGTTCTTTTAGAAAATGTGATACTTCTTTCCACAAAGGTTGAACTAGCTTACGTTTCCACTACAATATAGAAGTGTTCCCTTTTCTCTGCAGCCTCATCAATACCTATTGTTTCTGACTTTTTAATAATAGTCATCTTGATAAACGTGGGGTGGTATCTCGTTGTAGTTTTGATTTACATTTCTCTGATGATTAGTGAAGCTGGGCATTTTTTTCATGTGTTTGTTTGCTGCTTGTATGTCTTCCTTTGAGAAATGTCTGTCTATGCCCTATGCCCACTTTTTAATGAGGTTATTTTGTTTTGTTTTTCCTGTCAATTCATTAGAGTTTCTTCTAGATCCTGGATGTTCAGCCTTTGTCAGATGCATAGCTTGAAAATATTTTTTGCCATTCCGTAGGTTGTCTCTTTACTCTCTTGATTATTTCTTTTGCTGTGCAGAAACTTTTTACTGATAAGGTGCCACATGTCTCATTTAGATTATCCTGCATTGGCTTTTAAGGGCTTCTCCATGAATTCATTGCCTTCTCCAATATCCAGGAAGGTGTTCCCTAAATTTTCTTCTCAAATTCTTAAAACTTGAGGTTCCACATTTAAGTCTTTGATCCATTTTGAGTTAACGTTTATATATTGTGATAAGTAAGAGTCCAGTTTCATTCTTCTGCATGTGGTTAGCCAGGTTTCCCAGAACCATTAGGTCCTATATGGTTTTCATCCTCTATTTTTGTTTTGTTTTGTTTTTGGTCAACTTTGTTGAAGATGAGTTGATTGAAGAAAAGTTGTTTGAAGATTCATGGTTTTATTTCCAAATGCTCTGTTCTTTTCTATCAGTCTGTGTGCCTATTTTTGTGTCAGTACTATGCTGTCTTGATTACTGTAGCCTTGTAGTAAAGTTTGAAGTCTGGGAGTGTGATGCCTCCAGATTTTTTTTTTTTTTTTTCTTCCTGAGTATTGCTTTAGTTACTCGGGCTCTTTTTTGCTTCTGTATGAATCTCTGTATTATCTTTCCCAGGTCTGTGAAAAACAATGATGGTAATTTGATAGAGATTGTATTGAATCTGTAGATTGAGAAGAATGAACATCTTGACAATATTGATTCTTTCAATCCATGAGCTCAGGATGCTCTTTCTTTTTTTTTGGATCATCCTTGATTTCTTTGGGCAGTGTTTTGTAGTTCTCATTGTAAATTATCTAAAATCAAATTTTTATTTTAAGTGAAGTTGCATTGGAAAAATTGAAAAAGAGTAGATCCATTTTCATAACAATCGATTGAGTCAATTACTAATATTTCTAAAAATTTTGTATACCCAATGAAAGTGTCTTTCCATCTGACTGGTCATACACCTGTGAATTTGCATATGCCCAGTAAAGTTTACTAGCCCTACTTAATTTTGAGAAATAAGTTTAACAAGTGAATAAAGTCAAGAAAAAAAGGCCTGAAGAAGAAAATTTTAAGATAATGACCTAAACTTTAAAAGGCCAAATAGAAAGCAGTAAGGTGTAAAGTTATGGTAATGAAGAAAGCATCAATAATTAAACCCATCTGGAGATTGAAGGCAGTAATGCAACAGACTGATTTCTTATTAGTCAGATCTATTCTTTCTTTCACTTCCCTTGCTTTCAAGAGCCTGCTTTTAAGAAGCCATTTGATAAAGAACTTAATCTACATCTTAAGGTCAGTCTTTTGACAACCACCAAATTTATAAATACCAATTACATGTTTTCTTTTTCACATCATTTTATTAGGACAAAGCAAAAACAAAAATCCAACTAAAGCTAAACTACAATATGCTACATAAGTGACCTAAATTATCTGGACTCCAAAATTAAATATGTTCTTATCATCTAAAAGTTGATTATGTTTCAAAACTGAATACATATCTTGCTTTCATATTTTCATTAGATATTGGTAAATCCTACTAAAATTCTGTGCCTTTGCTCCACAAGTGTAGAACTGAGCTGAAACAGTGAATACCACTTGTTTCCAATCTATTAAAGCGGAAGCTCATTTCTTGAAAACAAAATATCTCAAAGAGCCTCATTTAAATAAATTCATATAAATTGTGGACATTCTTTTCTGATGCTTATTTAAAAAAGGTTTTGATTGCAGGAATTACCTGCTAGGCATACTACTAATGAAAGTTTGCTTTGTCTTTAACTTTACCAAATTTCTATTTCTTTTCCTTATGCTGAATTCTGGGATTATTCCAGTATGTATGCCTATTTCATATACATACATCTCCATCTGCATCTTTAGAATTTGTGAATTCCTATTACGCTTGAATAATGCATTACCTCATATTTTTGTCTGGGAAATGTGCAAAATACAGTAAAATACCAAACATCAGTTTTTGGCAGCAATCAAAATCTTAGACTGATAAAATATGGTTTGAATGGAAATAAATTACTGTAAAAACACAGTCAGTAGAAGATAATAATACTTCTCATTTGTTAATTAAATTTTGATATAGCAAGGGATGGTTTATACACTATAGCATATGACAAAAATGTATATAAACGTTTTGAAAAGAAGTCTTTATGCTTTTATTTTTATCCAAGTAATCTTTTATTTAATGATTGACTATGAAACCTTTTTAGATAATAAGTAATCTAAGTTTTAATAGTATTAAATTTATTATAAGTAAAATAAAAGATGGATATTCTTTGCATTAATTTTGATTGGAAAGTTTTCATTCCATCATTAATATATCTTTGTTAATAAGTTATTTATCAATTATTTATAGTGACTATTGCTCTATCATTCCAAAATTAATGTTTGCTGCTTTAGACTTCATGTATTTGCAATTGTTTACATATACATATATACATATTTATACACACACACATATATATAATTTACAGACTTTACAGTTTATTGAAAAGAGAGACAAAATAATGCCAGCATAACATAGAGTTATAGAACACAGAGCATAAATGGCATTATAGAAAACTGGGCATGGTGGCTCATATCTGTAATCCCAGCACTTTGGTAAGCCAAGATAGGATTGCTTGAGCCCAGGAGTTCAAGACTAGCCTAGGTAACATAGTGAGATGTCATCTCAACAACAACAAGTAGCCAAGTGTGGTGGTGCACACCTGTGGTCCCAGCTACTTGGGAGGCTGAGGCAGAAGTATCGTCTAAGCCTAAGAGGTTGAAGCTGTTATGAGCTGTGACTGTGCCACTGCACTCCAGCCTGGGTAATAGAGTGAGAACCCCCCCATGCCTTGCCTCCAAGACAACATGGAGCTTAAAAAGAGCTTAGGTATAATTCAACCCCATCTGGTGATCTTTGTAGTAAAACTGTCTCAGCACATGTCATATAATAAATATTCTAGCTAACTTTCATGAATGAATGAATTTTTTGTTAGTTAATTAACAAATAAATCCACATCTTATATAAGTCTTTTAAGCTTTATTTTTCTTCCTCGAATGAATCTTTCTTTTAAACTCTTAAGATATATTCAATTTATTTTGGATTGTGGAACTGTTGGGAAATGACCTAAGTAGACATTTCCTGTGCAAAACACTAAAACTCTCATTTCCATTTGGACCTACTTTGAGCCATAAATAACATTTGAATCGAAAGTAATTTTAAATGACTTAGCATTTTATACTTTTGTTTTTGTATTAATAGAAGTAGAAAATGAGGAAGTGACAAGGAATGGGTATAAAAGAAGGAATTATCACTCTTATTCCTGGCATTTGACTTGTTAGTTTTAAGAGTATTATTGAATTTTCTACATTTATTTTGGTAATCAGTGTGTGTGTGTGTGTGTGTGTGTGTGTGTGTGTGTGTGTGTGTGTATAATCATATCACAGATTGTGTGTATGGTTCATTTATGTTCTGCTCCCTTGCTAAAGTCTTGGAGTTTGAATTTGCATTGGCCTCAAGTAAAGAACAAATTACCTCATGGCAAGCTGTACAAATAAAGCTTTTACAGTCATTTACATAAGGCAGAGTAGTGGGAAAATTAAGTCATCAAATAGCACATGGGCTTTGAACTCTGCAGAATGCAACAGAACCTGTACTATAGCAGTCAATATCATAATAATTTCACTAGCAGATGTGTTGTATAGAGTTAATTTTTATACAAGTTATTATAATACTCCATATATAATAAAGAACTTCAAACTCTAAATTACTTTTATTGCATTTTAGAAGTATCATTGAATTAAATTGATCTTCAAATCAATTAATGGATGGCTAAAATATTTAGATTTTTTTTAAAGGCAAAGCAGTCAAAGAAAACATTAATTATGAAAATAAAAGCCAAAACAAGAATAATGAAAGCGAGAAAGTAGCGCTTCATATGATTAAATTCATTGGTAATTATGTGTAAAATTTCTAAAATCTGTGCCATATTAAATTAATGTTATTAATTTTAATTTTATTGATTTGGTATTTTATTTGAAAATGAAGCTTAAAAGAGTTTCAAAGCTACAAGCAAGACAAGTTTATTTCAGTTTTGTTTGTGTATATCTAGTTAATATTATAAAAATTAATAACATTGAGAATAAAGGAGTATTTAGTTTTACATTTTTTATCTGAAAAAGGGTTATAGTTTAGTTAAGTTGGAAAAAAGTGCCAGAAAAGAGAGTCCTAATTATGTTTGCTTTCAAGGTAGACTAATGTTTACTATTTTTTATAACCTGTTGTCTTTTTTTCAGAATTAATAGTGTTAAAAAACAAAAATCTCAGACAAATTAAGTTGAGCAAAAGCTAATTTGTGCATCAGAGAACCCAGTGGATTCACAGAGAGACTCCAGTACAACCATGTGGTGAAAGAAGATTTATGGATAGAAAAAGGAAAGTAGCCTACAGAAAATGGAAGTGAGATACAGAAATAGTTAGATTGATTACAGCTTGGCATTTGCCTTTTTGAACCTGGTTTGAACAGGTGACCACCTAGGATTAACCAGAACTCAATTAACTGGCACAAGAGTAGGTTGCAGTCTGTATACAAGGGGGATCCCCCCCAAAACAGAATTATCTTTTGGAATACGGGACTCTTGTACTATAGGCTCCCCCACTAGGTAAGTTTTTAGGAACCCAACGGCATCAGTGTACCAGCTAGCATTGTGAGAGGTCATTTTCAACTTCAGTGAATTTTTTTTTTTTGGAGTTTCTATCAGCGTGTTTGCCCATTTTATGATAGTGATTTACCAGTGCACCTGTCCACATTGTGCTGAACGATCAGCAGTTTTTAACCAAAAACAGCAGCACGACCTCACCCTACCTATTCACCTGATTTCTCTCCTGATAATTTTTTTTTGTTGTTTCCCTGAATGAAAAAAATCCTCAAAGTGAAATGTTTGGTCAATGTGGAAGAGGTAAAACTAAAAATGGCAGAAGCACTAAACGACATCATAATTGAGATCAAAACTTTTAACAATAGAAAAAGTGTCTCAGTGCATGTACTACATCAAACGGAGAGTACTTCAAAGGTGACTGAAGTTGAAACATGTAAGATAAATACACAATTTTTTATAAACAGATTCCATTTTTCTGGTGGTGTCCTCCCTCAATATCTCGTTAAGTTATTGCTCACTATGGATGGAGAAACCTTTGGGCAAACTTAAAACATGTAAGGAGGCAGTTATAGGCTAAATTTAATTTAACAGTAGGAAAAAACCACCATAAGGAGTTTTAATCCATTGTAGGTTCATTTCGGTGTTAATAGGGAAAAGCAGAGTAAATGATAATTTTTTTTTTCCAAAAGTTTAGAGGAGACCCATTCAGTAGGACTTGTGGTATCAGTAGTGTTAGCCCAGGGAATTCCATGCTGGAGACTCCTGTCATTTTGCTTGCTACCCTGGGATGAAAAATTATCAACGAGGCAAAAACTGCAACGCATCCTGCCATATGAAACACTTAGCCTAACCACAAGACTTCCTCCCAACTTACTTAACCACAAGCCTTAGTTACCCCCCAGCAATGCCAACCGCAAAATTTTTCCCTCAAGCCCTATAAATGCCCTAGCCTGTAAGTGGGGGTGGGCTTCAGTCTCATCTGGAGTTCCACGTTGCCGATTTTCCTCCTTGGAATAAACCTGTGTTGCTGTTGAGCCGCCCGTCTCCCATCTCACTTTTCCCACCTGCTTGTTTTCCTGACCTTACAAGTAGAAGTGAACCAGCAAGTCATATACGCTATTAAAAATAAAATCATAAACAAACTAAAAAGGAGATGCCTCACTTGTGATGGAAACAGGTTTGTGGGAATGCAATCAGTGGAAGACTCTCATGTGTTCCCTGGGCATGCTATTTGAAGTGTCATAGTAAACTGTTTTGGCCCAACCAGAGCCAGGGTCCCTAAGACAGAATCATGGCAAGTACATGCATAATGTAAGCCTTGTAGGCAACAGGCAGCACTGCTCATCACAGTAGCTCATAGACATCTCTTCAGCATAAGAAGCAAGGCAAGTCCTCTTTTTCATGGCTTTTGTTTTCTTAGCCACCCCTTCATCCCAATTCCACCCCACATAAACACAAAACCAAACTTCAAGGAAGGAAAATTACATCCTACTCTGCAAATAGTGAACTAGAGAACTTATTCTCAACTCTTTCCATTAAATTTAATCTTTTGCTAGATAATGTTTCTACCTCTCTAACTAGAACAGCTAAATGAGTTATTAAAACAACTTTTTCTTGGGATTATGCTATATGAGTGATATTTGACACTATATCTATATTTGACACTGGCACTAATGACACACACTATATATATGACACGCACACACATAGAGAGAGAGACAGAGAGATAGAAGATTAACAATAAATAGAAGTACTAAAATATTCTTGGAAGAAAGTTTTAAATAAATTTAATTCTAGATTAAAAGAAGGTATCATAGCCTCACTGATACTACTAGCAATACAAAATAAGCTAACAGTTTATGTATAACTAAGATGCCTAGGAATTTCTGCTTTATGATGAAGTAATGCATCTAATACTGATGACATATATATGTGTAAAACTCTATCATGTTTATTTTTCAATATCTTTTTTTGTCATTTTATGCGTGGTATATAAAGAAGGAGAGAATAGCTAAGTGTCTAACAAAAAACATAAGAAAAATATTGATGAGATAAATAATTGATGTCTTAGTAAACTACAGGCCTTTCTTTAAAAGTTTGAGGTATGAACTGAACTTTGACATACAAGAACAAAGTGAAGGAATTCCACTCAGAAGGAATATAAACAAAATCAGAAGACAAAACATATGGACCATTTTGTATATTTCTAAATTGAATAGTTTGACTAAAGAATAGAAAACTTGACTTAGAGTAAGCCATGTTGGTTGGCCTTGTGTATAAGAGGAAGGTCAGGGTATTTAATTTGAGAGCAATAGACTTTTATTGGAGGATTTTTTCCAAGTGAATTTACTTTTTAAATGAAATACCTTGGGAACATCTGAAGGAGATTGAAAGGGAAGAGAGAGATGTAGGAAAATGGAACACTATACATAAATCAAGGAAAATCATAAAAACATAAACCTGTGTAATAACAATGAAAAGCCCAAGGACAAGAGAAATGATAAAAGATGTTATAGAGGTAAACAGTAATTTGACAACACTCTCTAAGTGAATGAGTGCCAAAAAGAAGTCCTTGCAGATGTCTCTGTAGGTTTTAATGATGAGCAACTTAGAAAATTAATGGCATTGGTGTTGATGATACTTTTAAATTAATGACACAGACATTGATTTTTAAAAGGTAGATAGAGTCAAATAAAAGGATAAGTGAGGAATTTCTTTTTGAACACGTTGAGTGTGGAATATCTATTGGTAAACTATGTGGAGATCTACAGCAGGAAATTTGAAATGAAGGTCTAGAAAGCAAGCAAATGTTTAGAGTTTCATCAGTATATCAGGAAAACAATTACTTTGACAGGAATCTTGAAGATGAGTTAGTAGTACTTGACCTCCCCAAGGGAAAGACTAGGCCAATAGAATATTGTTTAGCCAGTGTGCTTGTTGGATTGTTTTATTTACTAAGCGCTCCCTCTAAAGAGAGCCCCACATTCATTCCATAGGCCTAACTACTTCCATACCTTTTATCACCACACAAACACACATACATGCATACATGCATGCACACACCCTCATCGACCACCATAAACACATGCATAACCAATTTCTTCACCTTATGTTAGCACAATATGCATCATGTTGCATGCCTGAACTTATGATACATTATCAAGGTCTAGATAGTTAGATGGGGTCAAAATGTCAATTAAAATTAAATTCACAGATAAAATGATGGACACCACCCCATCTTTCTCAGGCAGTGTTTTACTTCACCAGAAAGAATCTGACAGCTTTTGTTTAAAAGAAACCTCACATCCACTCATTTTGTTATTATGATGTTCCAATTTTATTCCTGAGACTTTCTTCCAAGTTCTTGATCCCGACCCTAGAAATTTGCATATGAAGTTCCCCGGGGAAGTTAGAGTATTGAAACAACAGCATGATTACTCCAGTGATCATTCTTTCACCTTTCAACTCTTAAAGCACCTGCATTTTTGCTTCTCAGGCAGTGCTCCTCTCATGCTGCCTTGAAAAAGAGCTGTCTTTGGACTAGTCTTTTCACTGCCACTAAAATTGTAAACAGTGAGAGGGCAATAATCTTCCTCACAGAAGATTATTCTACAGAAGGAACTTAAAAATAGTGCATACTTGACAGTGAATAAATTGCTAAATGAAAGAAGAACTTTATCTGTGAGAATTTTTTAAATTGTTTGACATTGTTAAAAGAAACACAATGCCTTGAATATGCTCCGAGCTCCATACGTCAAGGGTATGCAAAAGTCAAATGGGATTCATCCATCCAAGAAACCAAGACATCACAAAAGCTTGAATCTGTCTATTGCAGAACATATTATTTTCTCTGAACGCTTAAAATAGATTTTTTAAAATAAATATTTTTAAAAATTTATTAAATAGCAAGTAGATTCAAAGTAATATTTATAAACTATGTGTTGTCGGGAATAAAGAATAATGTGAACGCCTATGTACAATAGTAGTTAAGTAAACGTTGAAAAAACACCAGGAATAGTTTCACTGCTGTAACGTTATGTTTACATGTTTACCCCTCTCATCTCTTCCCTCAACCAGTAACCCAACTGTTATTTTTTTTTGCATACTTTTACCATGAAAATTTTCTAAGCAAAATGCCACTTTGTTTTGAATTGTAAAGAAAGGAATTGTGTAGCACATATTCTATTGCATTTGCTTTTTTTCTTTTCTTTTCCCTTTTTTTTTTTTTTTTTTTTTGAATTGGAGTCTCACTCTTGTCGCCCAGGCTGGATGGAGTGCAGTAGCACACTCATGGCCACCGCAGCCTCGACCTGTTGGGCTTAGGCAATCCTTCTGCTTCAGGCTTCCAAGTAGCTGAAACTACAGACGCACGCTGCCATGCCCAGCTAGCTTTTATGATTTATTTTAGAGACGAGTTCTCACCAAGTGCCTAGGTTGGTCTCGAACACCCGTCTCAGGCAATCCTCTCCCCTCGTCCTCCCATAATGCTGGGATTACAGGCTTAGCCACCGTGCCTGGCCTACTTTTTTCTTAAGCATTATATTCGCAATATTCATTGATACCATCGCATAACTATTTGTCCTTTTTCTAATTTATGTTTTTACCTTTGGAGACTTGTATGTCATCATTGATAAGCATTTTGATTGTTTTTAAATTTTTTCTTACTATATATGCTGCTGAGAATATTCTTCCATTTTTCTCCTGGTGAACATGTTTTTAGATCAAAGTATAAACATCTTCACATTTTCTATAAACAGTCATGTATCACTTAAGGAGGAAATATTCTCAGAAATGTGTCAGATGATTTTGTCATTGAGTGAATGTCATGAAGTGTTCCTACACAAACCTATATGGTACAGCCTACTACACACCTAGGATATGTGCTATAGCATTGCTACTAGGCTACAAATCTATACAGTGTTTTACTGTACTGAATATTGTAGGCCACAAGAACATAATGGGAAGTATTTGTGTATCTAAACATAGAAATGGTGCAACAGAAATATTGTATAAAAGATTACAAAAATGTAAACCTGTGTAGAGCACTTACCATGAATGGAACTTACGGGACTGGAAGTTGCTATGGGTGAGTCAATGAGAGAGTAGTGAGTGAATGTGAAGGCCTAGAACATTACTACACACCACTGTAGACTTTATAAACACTGTACACTTAGGCACCGCATTTGTCTTTTAAAAATGTCTTTTCTCAATAATAAATTAACCTTGGCTTACTATAGTTTTTTTTACATTATACATTTTTTAATATTTTTAAAACTTTTTGACTCTTTTGTAATAACACAAACACATTGCATGGGTGTACAAAATATTTTTTTTATATCCTATTTTTTTTAATTTTCTTTATTTTAATAGATTTAAGAGTACATATGAGTTTTGGTTTCCTGGCTGCTTTGTATAGTGGTGAAAAAGTCTGGGCTTTAAATGTACCTGTCATCTTCATAAGTGCACATTGTACCTGATAGATAATTTTTTATCCCTGTCCCGTTCTTGCCCTCCTCCTTCTGAGTCTCCTGTGTTCGTTATGCAATTCTATATGCCTTTGCAGACTGTTATCTTTTTTTTTTTTTTTTTTTTTTGAGTTGGAGTCTCACTCGGTCGCCCAGGCTGGAATGCAGTGGCCGCTCCTGGTCACCGCAGCCTCGACCTGCTGGGCTCCGGCGGTCCTTCCGCCTTCGCCTTCCGAGTAGCCAGAATTACAGGCATGCGCTACCACGCCCGGCTGATTTTTTGATTTATTGTAGAGATGAGGTCTTGCTGCCCAGGCAGGTCTCAAACCCTCAGGCTCAGGCAATCCACTCACCTCAGCCTCCCAAAGGCGTGGGATTACAGGCTGAGCCACCGAGCCCGGCTGCAGACTGTTATCTTAGCTTCCACTTATAAGTGAGAACAAGTGGTATTTGATTTTCCATTCTTGCATTATTTCACTTAAGGTAGTGGTCTCCAATTCTATCCAAGCTGATACAAAAAAACCAAAAAAAATTATTTTGCTCTTTCTTATGATTGAACAGTACTCCATGCTGTGTGTGTGTGTGTGTGGGGTGTGTGTGTGTGTGTGTGTGTGTGTGTGTGTGTAGCATTTTCATTATCCAGTGTTCAGTTGATGGACAGTTAGGTTGATTCTACAACTTTGCAATTATGAATTGTGTTGCTATAAACATGCGGGTGTGGGTACGGATGCCTCTTTTGTATAGCGACTTCTCTTTCTTTGGGTAGATACTAAGTAGTAGGATTGCTGGATCAAATGGTACATCTGCTTTCAGTTCTTTGAGGTATCTTCATTTATTTTTATTTTTTACAAATGTCTTTATTTGCATAGAGATTATACTAATTTACATTCCCACCAGCAGTATATAAGTGCTCCCTTTTAACCGCATTTGTGCCAACATCTATTTTTTTTTGACTTTTTCAGTGACAATTCTGACTGGTATAAGGTGGTATCTCATTGTGGTTTTAGTCTGCATTTTCCTGACAATTAGAGATGTTGAACATTTTAAAAATATGTTTGTTAACTATTTGTATATCTTCTTTTAAGAAGTGTTTGTTCATGTCACTTCCCAAGACCGGTTAGATTTACAGCTGAATTCTACCAGAATTTCAAAAAAGAACTGGTCCAACCCTACTGAAAGTATTTCATAAGATTGAGAAGGCAGAAATTTATTCCTTCTAATTAATTTTAAGAAGCCAGTAACACCATGATACCAAAGTCATAAAAAGACACAACAAAACAAGAAATCTACAGACCAATATCCTTAATGAACACAGAGGCAAAAATCCTAAAAAAAATACTGGCAAACTGAATCCAGCAGCACATCAAAAAAATAATTCATCATGGTCAAGTAGGTTTTATCCCAACAATGCAAGGATGGTTCAACATATGCAAGTCAATAGACATAACCCACCACATAAACAGAATTAAAAATTGTACAAAAATTTCAATGGATGTAGGAAAAGCATTCCGTAAAATCCAACATCCCTTCATGACAAAAATCCTCGGCAAAATAGGCATAGAAGGAATATATTTCAAAATAACAAAAGCCATATGCTACAAATCCTTGCTAATATCATTCTGAATGGGGAAAAATTGTAAGCATTTCTCCTCAGAACTGGTACAATGCAAGGATGCCCACTTTCACCACTTCTATGAAATATAGTGTTAGAATTTCTAACCAGAGCAATCAGGGAAGAGAAAGAAATAAAGTGTATCCAAATTTAAAAAGAAGAAATCAAACCATCTCTCTTTGCTGATGATATGACTTTACTCCTAGAAAATTCTTATAAAATAATAATAAATGAAGATTTCTCTTCCAAAAGACTCCTGGACTTAATAAATGAATTCAGTAAAGTCTTAGGTTACAAAATCAATATATATAAACCAGTAACACTGCTATACACCAATAAAAACCAATCCCAAAATCAAATAAATAGACTAAAAAGGTAAAAAAAATTGCAAAAACTATAAAACACTGATGAAAGAGTTGTAGAGGAACAAAGAAATAGAAAAACATCCCATACTCATGGATTAGAAGAAAAGGCATGGTTAAAATGATTGTACTACCCAAAGAAACCTACAGATTCAAAGCAATCCCTATTAAACTACCAACATCATTTTTCACAGAATTAGAAAAAACTCATAAAATTAATGTGGAACCGAAAATAGAACCTGAATAGCCAAGGCAATCCTAAACAAAAAGAACAAAGCTGCTGGGCTCTGTGGCTTAGCCTGTAATCCCGTGCCTTTGGGAGGCTGAGGTGAGTGGATTGCCTGAGCCCGCGGGTTCGAGACCCGCCTGGGCAGCGAGACCTCATCTCTACAATAAATCAAAAAATCAGCCGGGCATGGTAGCGCATGCCTGTAATTCCGGCTACTTGGAAGGCTGAGGCGGAAGGATCGCCAGAGCCCAGCAGGCTGAGGCTGCGGTGGCCGGGAGCGGACACTGCACTCCAGTCTGGGCGACAGAGTGAGACTCCAACTCAAAAAAAAAAATAAAAAAATAAAAAAATAAAAAATGACAAAGCTGGAGACATCACCTTACCTGACTCCAAATTATACAACAAGGCCATAGTGCCAAAATAGCATGGTACTGTTACTGGGCAGACACATAGACCAATGGAGCAGAATAGAGAATTCAGAAATAAACCCAAGCAGCCACAACAAATGTTCTTTGACAAAGCACACAAGAACATACACTTGGGAAAGGACACCCTATTCAAGAAATGTTGCTGAGAAAATTGGATAGTCACATTGAAAAAAAATGAATTTGGATCCCTATCCCTCACCATATACAAAAATTAACTCAAGATGGATTAAAGACCTAAATGTCAGACCTGAAACCGTAATTATCCTAGAAGAAATCCTAGGAAAAACTCTTCTGGACATTGGCTTATGCAAAGAATGTATGACTGAGACTCTAAAAGTAGCAAAAACAAAAATAAGTAGGTGGGACTTAATTAAGCTAAAAAAGCTTCTGCACAGCAAAAAAAAATAATCAGCAGAGTAAGTAGGCAACCTTAAAATGGGAGACAATATTCACAAACAATATATCTGACAAAAGACTAGCATCCAGAATCCACAAAAAACTCAAACAAATCAGCAAGAAAAAAACAAACAAACAAAAAACACACATTTATACACCTGGTCTATAAACCTTTTTCTATTTTTTGCTTGTTTGTTTTTACTTTTTAAGCATTTTTGTTAAACACTAAGTAAGACACATATTATACTGGGCCTACTCAGGCTCATCAGTATCACTGTCTTCCACCTCCACATTTGATGCCACTGGATGGTCTTCAGGTAAAATAAAGTGCAGGAAACTGTCATCCCCTATGATAACAGTGCCGTCTTCCAGAATACCTCCTCAAGCATCTGCCCGACGTTGTTTTACAGTTACTATATTTTTTTAATAATCAGAAGGAGTACACACTACAATAATGATGAAAGATCTAGTAAATACATAAACCATTAATATTGTCATTTATAATCATTATCAAAGATTATGTTCTATACATAATTCTATATGCTATGGTTTTATACTACTGACAGCACAGTATTTTTGTTGACACCAGCGTTACCATAAAGACTCGAGTAATGTATTGTATTATATTACCATGGCTGCATCACTAGGTGATAGGAATCTTTTAGTTCCTTTATATTCTTACAGGATCACCATTATGTGTATGGTCTGTGGTTGATTTAAACACGGTTATGGGAAATGCAGATGTAATGTCAAATTTTTTCAGAGTGATTCACTGATCTCTGCTTCCAACAGAGATCATGCTCTCATTATTTTGTTTTCTCATCAACACTTGGTTTTGCCAGACTCTTCATGTTTGCAGGTCTAGTATATATAAAATGGTATATCACATTATATACGAAATGGTATATCCAAATCAGATGTAATCTTTCTCACATGCTTATTGGTTATTTGGGTTGTCTATCATGTGATGTGCCTATGGATACATTTCTCTTTGTTCTCAGGTTATATCTTTTTAACTGATTTATAGGAGCTATTCACTCATTCTGAATACTAATACTGATTGACTCTAGGGTTAGATATATTTTCTCCCAGTTTGTAGCTTGTCATTAACTATCAATTGGTTTACTCTTAATGTAGTTGAAATAACCAGTAATATTGGATTTAAGAAATTATTCTGTAGTTAAACTGACAAAGATAGTATCTTGTCATCTAATATAGCTGTAGTTTTTCATTTATTGTGAGGGAGATATAAAGAACTATGATTTACTTACTCTTTACACTCAGGATAATACAGTTAAGTAAGCCAAAGATCAAGCTTTTATGCACTTGGACCACTATATACTTTTGTGCATTTAAAAAAATCTGTCTAGCACATTTTTCCCAGGGCTCACTTTAACCCATATTAGCCAAATATAAAAATAAAAAAAGAAACAAAGCAATGGAAACAGTAATAGTAACATCTAAAGAACTGATATTGAACACAAATGGATTTCAAGATGAATACATATACACAATCATGTAATACACATACAAAGAATTGCCCAGACACACAGAGTTGCCTCAAGTTCTCATTTTAGAAGTAAACAAGATGGATAATCCAAAGCCAAAGAGTCATTAGGAATGATAAAATCATTCCAAAATGTTCATTTAAGACAGTTACAAAACCAAAGGATCTACTATAGTCAATTCTAGTCATTACAAAATGACATGAAGGCATTTGGATAAGTCTTAGAATGCATTTGTCCTAGCTGCAGACTGAAGTCATATTGCAACTATGAATGTTTACAATCACATTTTGTAATGTTTTATGAGTTGAGTGACACTTTTAAAACTGAAATATGTACAGAACATTCATTGAATTTGACTTTCCAGAGATAAGACTCTCTATTGGTGATTACAAGATACCACCAACCGTGCCACACAACCCAGACTACTCAATCAACATGGTGTCCCCAGTGTATATTTGACAGTTTAAAAAAAATATTTATGCATAAATGCTTATAACACTCCTAAAATAAATGTACACAAAGGCACAAATGTGTTCTTAAAGATATTCACAAAAGAATGCTTTCTAAATATAACAACTAAGTTATATTTAGATTGTACCTGTAGCTATTATAACTGAGTTTTTTTAAATAAACTCAGTAAAAACTATAAATAAGTATTATTGTATCATGTTTGGTCTTTTTAATACTAAAAATAATACAAATCACTTGACAACGAAGTTCATCTCTAAAACATGCATAGAAGAAATATTTTTCTTTTGTTCAAGGTATTGGCAACGCATAGAAGATACCAAAAATAAAATACTGAAATTCAAAAATTAAAATTATATAAAATGTCCATAAAGCTCTAAATTGGTGATTTTTAAATAAACAGCCTGAAGTTCGTGCTTTCTCTAATTTTCAAGCAGCCAAAATATTTATGTTAAGGTACTACTCAATTTCTTAAGAGTGTAGGTCAAAGAACTGTATCTACTTTGTATATTTTTGCATTTTTCTCTATTCCTAGACACACTGTCATAAATATGTATCTAGTGTGCATCATGGAAAAAACTTCATATTTTCTTCAGATAGATAACCAATGTGCTAACAGAATTTCTTGAAAGTCTATTATTTTCCACTGATCTTGACTGGCACTGTTATAAATAAAATGTCAGTATACGTGTATGTCTGTTCCTTCATTCAATTTTTCTATCTGTAGCAATACCATATTGTGTCATTAATTATAAGTTTATAATAATTCTTGATAACTGCTAGAGCAGATCCTACTCCCCCATCCTCATGTTTTTCTTCTTTAGAAGTGTTTGGAGCCGGGCTCGGTGTCTCAGCCTGTAATCCCGCGCCTTTGGGAGGCTGAGATGAGCGGATTGCCTGAGCCCGCGGGTTCGAGACCCGCCTGAGCAGCAAGACCTCATCTCTACAATAATAAAAAAAAAAAAAACCAGCCGGGCGTGGTAGCACATGCTTGTAATTCCGACTACTTGGAAGACTGAGGCGGAAGGATCCCCGGAGCCCAGCAGGCGAGGCTGCGGTGGCCGGGAGCGGCCACTGCACTCCAGTCTGGGCGACCGAGTAAGACTCCAACTCAAAAAAAAAAAAAAAAAAAAAGTGTTTGGCTGCTCTTCCATATCCATTTAGAATCATTCCTTCAAGTTTCTCTCTCTAAAAAGAACAGAGAAAGAAAAATAATTCTGTGAGAACTTTAACTGGAATTCATTTGGATCTATAAATAACTTAGGATAGAAATGAGAGCTATACTTGTTATCCTTCCATGTATATGTTTTCCACTTGATTGAGGCAGGAGTATATAAGTGCAATTGATTTTTGTACTATTATATAATATCCCCCAGCCTTGAAAATTTTGCTAAATTTTTCTGATTGTTTGTAACAATTTATCAGTAATTTCTTTTGTTTGTTCTATGTAGTCGATCATATCTTTGCATAATATCCCTAGTCTATTTTAGTTGTATTTGTTTTGCTTGCCCTTAGTAAGCTGGTTTTTGTATCTAGCAGAATGTTAAAAAGAAAGATTCAGCAGCTTTGTCTAGCTCCTGAATGCCTTCAGTGCTTTTATATTGTGAATATATGTGCCATATACATTTTTATAAATAACTTTGCAACGTTAAGGAATTTTCTTCTATTTCTAGGTTCATGATTGATTGTATCATGATAGAATGTTGATTTGCATAAATATTTCTGCAATTATTAAGATAATCATTAATTGATAATACTTTAATTTTTAAAAATGTAAAATCTAACTTTAAGCCTTGAACATAACGTATCATTGTTTATATAATATTTGCATTTGGTTAACTCATGTCTTATTAAGAATTATTCAATCTATGTTTATAATACTGTGAAAACAAGAGGGTTTACATTACCTTACCTTATATGTTTTAATATAGGATAGCCCAGCTTTTGTTTTCCACATATATTTTCTTATGCTAGTCTAAAATTTTAAAGTTTGTTAGTGATCCATGTAACTTGCAGTCTAGCAGTTTACTATATTTTATAATGTTTGTCATGGTCCATGGCACACCTGAATCATATACCAAGTAGCTGGCTGATGTGGCATTGTGGAATACTTCCTTTTATCATAGAACATACCATATTTTTTCTTTGAGTAGATGTTTCACCTTTCACTAAAACCAAAACAAAACAGAGATGGATCATCTTGTTTCTCTATATGTAAGAGAGAAATTCTATGCATTATATGTTTTTCAAACTCCTAGATAAGTCCACTTCGGCTTATTTTGGTGCAACTAGTAATACTCCTACTTCATTGAAAAAAATTGCAATAAATTATAAGCCAGGACTAACTTGGACAAAGTGGATCATATGATCACCCTAGTTTAATCCAGCATATTGTGTATTAAGCACTATCCTAAATTTTTCCCATTTAATTTCTAAATTTTTTGTTACATTTCTTAAAACTTTTAATTTTCATAACAATTCTGTGAAGTAGGCACTATTATTTACTCTATTTTGCATACTCATATGTCTCATAATGGAGACATGTAGGGTGGGTGTCTGAGTCATTTTGTGCTGCTATGTCAAAATACCTGAGACTGAATAATTTATAAGAAATTTATTTCTCACAGTTCTAAAGACTAGAAAGTCCAAGATTGAAGCACTGGTAGAATTGGTGTGTGATGAAGGTTGCTTTCTTTCCAAGATGACAGCGTGTAGCTGCATACTTCGTTGGGGAGGAACACACTGCGTCCACACATGGCAGTAGAACTATAAGGGACAAAAAGAGATAAACTTCCTTTATCAAGCCCTTTAATAAGGACACCTAATCCCATTCATGAGGGAGAAACCCTCATGGTTCAATTGCCACCTAAAGGTCACACCTCTTTTGCAATGGGTACTAAGTTTCAACATAAATTTTGGAGAGGACAAAAACATTCAAACCATAGCAGAGGAGGTAAGTACTTTACCCAAAGCATTGTAGAAATTATGGATAGTGGAGCTGGGAATAATCAAGACCAGCCAGTCAGGTTTTGGAGTGCATTCTCTTAATTCCTACTGTCTTTTATTGTTTTCTTCCATCTAATTGCTTTGAGTATATTTTGATCTTATTTTTATAGTTTCTTCAAGTGCAAACAAATTATTTTTGTAATATTTATTTTTACTAATATAAGCATATACCACTATGCATTTTCTCAATTGTGAGTAATATAACACTTTTAAAACTTTAAAAAATCTCATATAGCCCAAGTAGTGACTAATTATTTTACTAAAGTAATATTGAATGGTACAAACATAAATAATTATGTTATTATTCTTACAGCTTTTATACAACTGTATCTAAAACAAATGGACAAAATTAAAGCAATTCAAAATAAATATGTTAAGTTAATGTGAAAAATGGAAATGTGTTTCTTAAATGAAATAGCTGCTCTCAGTAACCATACAGAGCTAAATAAGCTGATTAGCTGCAGGGTGCTTTTGTTGAGTGCACTGTAGATACAATGTGTTACATAGACCATGTGCCATGATGACTCAACTCTCCAAACACATTTCTCTATGTGAAAGTTCTTTGTTCAGTTTGCTGTGATATAATTAAACTTTCATTTGGCAGGAACATGATTTATGTTTTAAGTACAGTTGAATCTTGTTAATTAAAAGTGTGCCACAAAGCCAAAAAGATAAACACAAGCGCATTGGAATTAAATATATAAGTGTATAATTGTATAACTCAATTATCAACAAACCTTCAAAAGAGTCAAACTGTTCTTATATGTATGTTTTGGTCTGTTGTGAAGATGAAGACTTTTAAAAAATACATTTATAAATTCTAATGTCTTCTATGCTGTGTTATTTTACCTACTCAATGAAATGAATCATTGAACTACTCGTGGTTACTGATTTCCACTTTGAGAGAAACTCATGTAGTTTTTACCTACCTCTTCAGATTCATAAAACTGCACTCCAAACTCATCTTTCCTGGAAATCTATAATTCCCTGTGTGTATTTTCCTGCCAAAGTATGTATGCTAGATTGAGAACGGCCCTCAAATATGTGTGATAGACTGAGAACGGCCCTCAAGAATCTGTGACTTTTACCTTTGATGGCAAAAGGAACTTTGCAGATGTGATTAAGAATCTTGAGATGAAGAGATTATACTGGATTAGCATGTGATTGTATGTGATATAATCACAGCAGTCTAGGAAGGGTCAGATATATATAGAAAAACCCAGTGAAACAATATGGTGATGGAAGCAGAAACTGGAGTGATGCATCTTGAAGATAAAGGAAGCAGCCACAAACCAAGGAATACAGATAGGCATAAAAAGTTGAAAAAGGCAAGGGAATGAATTATTTCCTCAGAGTCTCTAGAAAGAAGCATCCCTACTGATTCTGTGACTAGCCCAGATAAAGGAATTTTGAATTTCTGATCTCCAGAACTTTCAGAGAATAAACTTGTGGTTTTTTTTAAGCCACCAAGTTTTTGGTAATTGATTATAGCAGCGGTAGGGAAAAAAAAAATACGTTATACCTTTGTTAATATTCTGTCTGGAAATAATCACCAATCTTTGCCTGATTTACTACTGAGTTTACCAGATGACTCAGTCTCCCTACATTCTTTCTTTAGAAAAGCCTTTAGGGGAAGGCCTAGGTAAAAATAAGCATTCCTATTTGCCTGCTTTCTTAGCTCTGGGGACATGCCTTGACCATAGCACTTGCATTGTTACATTTAAAGTTATTCTTTAAGTCTCTGCTCACATTGAGTATGAGCTCTCTGATGGTAAAGCCACAATTATATATGTATGCATATATATAATATATTATATATATATTTTGTAGCAACTGGAATAGAATCTGGAACAGATATGTCTTTGTTTAACTGATTTTTGCATACAGGAAAAGACTTGCAAAAGAGTTTTAGATGAATTCTACATTGGAAAAAATTAATCTGGTTTAAGTGAGAGAATTATACACACATATCACAAAAAATATTCCAATTTTCAACAGGCATTGATCTTTTGAATGTATTTTTGATAGATAATCTGTATGTCAGTTAACAAGTTAAAAAAAATTCAAAATTGTATACCCTTGATTCAGCTGACCTGTAATATCTCCAAGATTTAGAAAAAAATATTCGAATTGCTAAGGCTAGATAATACCAACTACTAGAATACATATAAAAAGGGTATTATTCCATGAAAAATAACATTCTGAGTCTTATATAATTTCCATTATTTTGTTTACATTCTGATTTGTTTTCATTCTGATGAGAATAGATCACAAGCCTTGGTTACTGAATGATTTTCCTGAAAATGAGTGATGTTGTAATCTTCTCTTTCCTTTGAAAAAATATTTACTTAGGAGTCAGAAAAGCAACTATATGTAGAATATGTGGTTTGTAGAAAATGTTTATATCTTCAAATTGACTTTATGGCTATTGGCGCCTAAAATTGTATCAACCTTCTCATTTTTTTTTCTTTGTTGATATAGTTTGAATTATTTGTTATGCACCTGGAAATGATGTTATGGAGCAAAGTGGTGTAGTCTCTAAGAATAGTGAATGATTAGAATATTCAAACCAAAGAAACAAAGAATACCTCAGCCAAATGCCAGTGCACATGACATCACTTTTACTTCTGGGACTGATTTCCATGTCCATTTTGACAGCCATAGCATCACACTAAGGGGAGCATACAAATAAGAGAAATTAAGGCTTTTCTTGTGACCACGACTCTGTGGATTCACTTTACACCAAAGATTGCTGTATTCCAAATCAACAAAAATATTATTATGACTTATGGTTTATATACATTTATTAATCAAATGATAGCACTGTAATACAAGTTATGTTTAATCAAGGCTTATAACCAGAAGTCTTTATTTGCCATCTGGTTGCATGGATATTTTTTAAATGTTGACATCGCTAATGGTTAAGGAAACAAGCAGTGACTCAATGCAAGGTTTTTTATATAATCATTATTTCCAGATTTGTAAGCACTGAAATATTGAAAACATGCCCCATGGTGGAACATTTATAAAAGCATTCTGGTTATTTGGATAATATTTGCAGAATACTTTTTGAGGATACGGGAAAAGGTGATGGGTACTGGTTCTCATTCACTTATCTGTGCATTATTAAAGGAGTTTAGCGCGAAAGTTGTCATTGAAATTGCTAATTTTCACATATACAAACATGTTAAACCCTATCCTAGAATCTATAGCAGGAGATCACCATGAGTTGAATATGTTTCAAAGTGTCTTATTCTCAATACTATTTGACCCATAAGAAGTAATTCTGTTAAAAAAAAAATAGGTTATTAGAGTTCAAGTTAGAAATGTGAGAGGGGAAAAAACTCCACCAGGAGCTGCAAAAGATTCTGTTCAGACCTCCCAAACCTTTAGCCTAATGTAAGCTATATATAGAACAGCTTTGTGGTTCTTTGCAAGCTCTGAAATATAGAAGAGGAAGATAAATACAGATAAATTGTTAGTAAAAGTTCTTGTTCTTTAGATTTTCCTAGAAGAAAAATACATTTGACCAGAATGTGATGGTTTGAGTAGGGTAATGTAACGAGAGCAAATGGTGAATAAATGGACTCTCTAGAATTCACCATAGCCACTTCCTTTGAATCTTCTTTTTTCTATCACAAATATTACCTGGCAAACTGGTACAAGCATTTTGCAAAAATTTTACATATCTGTTTGCTTATTCTTTGGCAGAGAAAGACTAAAAGGTATGCATCTATATTTACAATGGAAAAAACCAAGTTCAGGAAAAGTAATAGGCACATCTCCTCCTGAATACAGAAGGAGGGTTTTAAAGTTATAGAATAAAAAATTGAGTGATTAACTAGTTTTATTTTTCCACTTTTATAATCTTCCATCTACATACCTCATACACACCTCATTGAGTTTTCATAATTTATTGCTTCAGCTTTTTTAATTGTAGGAAAGACACATACAGCACAAGAAAAATGGACTCTAGACCTTGTGTTCAAAAACAGACCACAGAAATCTAGTGGAGATTATAGTTTTAAAATTCAGCGTTTTAATATGCAAGAACCAAGGTAATCTGAAAATCAAGCTTTGAATTTATATGTGAAGATTATTCATGGCATTCCTCTATTATATCTTAATGTCTGATTTGATATGTTGCGATATCTCCTTCATTTTAGTTCCTGAAGTTGGTCATTTGTGTCTTCACTCTCTCTCTCTTTCATCATGGTTGCCATTATTAAAAATTTAATATTTTTTAAAATATTTCAAAGAACTAGATTTGATTTAATTCTCTCTTTCTCCCTCTCTCTAATTGCATTAATTTTTTATGCTGTTCTTTCTGCTTTCTTTAGGTATATTTTTATCTTATTTTCTAATTTCTTGAAATGGAAACTAAGCCCTAACCACAACAGTCAGGCAAGAGAAAGAAATAAAAGACATCCAAATAGGAACAAAAGGGAATAAAATTATTCTTTTTCACTGATGATATTGTTCTAAACCTAGAAACCCTAAAGATCCCTCCAAAAGACTCCTATACCTAGTAAATGACTTCAGTAAATTTTCAAAGCACAAAGTGTATAAATATTTGTAGCATATTTGCACATGAATAACATTTAAACTGAAATGCAAATCAATAACGCAATCCCATTTACAAAAGGCATTTTAAGAAAACCTAGGAATATATCTAACCTAGGAGGTGAAAGACCTCTACGATGACAACTACAACACTAATGAAAGAAATGACAGATGACAGATGACACAAACAAATAGAAAAGTATTTCAAGCTTAAGGATTGAAGGAATCAGTATTGTTAAAATGTTTGTACTACTAAAGTAATCTAAAGATTCAATGCAATTTCATTTAAATTACCAACATCATTTTTCACAGAACTTTTAAAAGCATTCTAAAATTTGAAAGGAACCAAAAAAGAGCCCAAATAACCAAAGCAATCCTAACCAAAGCAATCCTAATCAGAAAGAACAAAGCATCAGTGGAAGCATCACTTTACCTAACATCAAATTATAGTGCAAGGCTACAGTAACCAAAGTAGTAAAGTACAAAAATAGACTTGCAAACCAATGGAACCGAATAGAGATCCCAGAAATAAATCTCCACACCTACAATCAACTGTTCTTAAATGTAGTCAACAAAAGAAAATAATGGAGAAAGGACACCCTGTTCAATAAATGGTGCTTGGAATACTGGCTAGCCGTATACAGAAGAATGAAACTGGATCCCCAGGTCTAATTATACACAAAAATTAAGTCAAGAGAGATTAAAGACTTAAATGTAAGATGCCAAACTATAAAAACCATAGAGGAAACCCTAAAATAAAAAATTAATCTGGACATTGATTCAAGAATTTATGATTAAAACCTCAAAAGCAAATGCAACAAAAACAGAAATTGATCACTGGACCCTAACTAAACTTATCAGCTTCTGTACAGCAAATGAAACTATCAACAGAGTAAACTGATAATCTACAGTTTCATAGAATTTTTTTTCTATACCATGTAGTTTTTAAAACATGACAATTGTTGGTTGCTGAGTTCTATATTTTTTATTGAATACAGGTAAAATTCACCATGGTTTTCAAGTCTTACAAATCTTTGATAATTTTTAGTTTAGATAATAAAAAGTTACATAACTGGTTGAAATCTCCAAATAAAAAAATAATCTTTTTTTCTGTAGTTCTATTAAATAGTGCTCAATATAATCTGAGGATATTTATTCAGTGATTACTAATTAAGAAATGCTATACTTTTCAATAAATTGAAAATATTATCATTATAAAGAGATGCACTCTATAATAATGTATTTCCATTTTCTCTTAACTAGAATTTTTTGGTATTTTTTTATTTTACTTTTCATCATTTCGTGTTTTTATGTTTTGAGACTCTACAAAATAGCGTATAGATTCATTTTTAAAATCTGGCAATCCCTGGGCTTAACCTTTTGAGTATAAATCATTTACATTAACTATGAAAGTTTGTCTATATTGTTTTTGACTTTACTTTTTGCTTTTCATTTGTAGCACACTTTCTTTACTTTTTTTTTTTCCTTTCTATTGCCTCTTTAGAACTGACGATGAGCATTTATTCTTAATTTTCTTTATTCATTTAGAAATTTTACAGTCTAACTCTTTAATTTTAGTGGTAACTTTGAAATTATAATGGCTATTTTAAAGAATAACGAAATATTTTAGCACACATATCTCCCTTAGCAATACAAAGAAATTAGAACATTTTGACTCCAAATACACTTTTTTAAATTCACATAGTTTTATGTTTGATATTGTTGTTCTGTCTTTCTTTTAAACCCATTAGAGTTTAGCTTGATTATGATATTTTGTGGTTTGTTTTGATTTGTTCATATTTTTACTTGATGAATATGCTTTTGGTATTCTTTCAGTGAATACCGGTTCTTAATAAAATATTTATATTTGTATTTAATTCAAAATATTCTTATATCATTTTTTTCTTAAAGAATTATTAAGTAAAGAATTCTAGATTGATTGTTACTTTCTCTCAAAATTTTGAAGAAATTATGATTATATCTTATGGCTTATATTGTTGACATGAAAATTGTCATCAATATGTCAGTCTTGGTTTTCATTTTTTCTCTCATTGTTTTAGTTTTCATTTCTTCTCTCATTGTTTTAAATATTTTTTTGCCTTTAGAGTACTTTGCTTTGTTAAAGATTGACTAAATATAAATATTTTTCTTTTCGGTATACATTTAGTGTTTTGTATCTATACATATGTCTGGAAAGTTATCAGAAATTAACTTTTTGAGTACTCCCTCTTTTCACTGTTTCTTTTTCTGAGGATCCTGATTAAACAAACTTGTGATCTCAGGATATCTGCACTTTTTTTTTCATTTCTTTTTGCAGTGACCCTCGCCTCCAACCTTCTTCTCCTCCCACAGATATACACATACACACCTCTCCTTTCTGGACCTTGAATAGACTTTACCCACATTTTCAGATCTCTTTCACTGCCTATAGCAGATTAGGTCCCACAATTATGTGTTCTCATTGTAACTTTTCCTTCATAGCATGCAAACGACTACAATTAAATAAATAATATAAAATGGTAGCTTTATGTCTTTTTGACATCATCATATCCTCAGTGAACAGTACAACTCCTATCTCCATAAGTATTATTAAGAGAATAATATAAAGAAAGTAGACAAAGAAATGCAATTTACTAAGGCAAGTAGGGATAAAGTTTCCATCAGTACCAAATTTGATCTCATCAAAATTAGATGAATGTATTGAATTTGAAAATTCTTCTTACTATTGAACGTGTAAAGCACATAACTTCCAAAATGCCTTGTAAGCCAATGTCATTTAAAAATCTAATTTTGAGGAGCTTGACAGCAATTGAAACTGGGAATTCAGATGTAAAAGGCCATTCTGTAAAATATTCAAAAGATCAACATCTTATTACAGATATTCTTGGAGTATATCTCTGGAAGAAACAGATACCTGATTTGTAAAGATTTAATAAATAACAAATATAAATAGTTACTATAAATAATAACACTGATTATTCTGTGTAATCAAACCCTTCACCTGCTGTGATATGCACTGCATTTATGCAGATCAGCTGTGGGCCTTTCAGCCATGAAATTATAGAATGTATAATGTGATGGGCCATGATATATTCAGTGTAATTGCTTATTTATAAAAAGAGCTATCAACAGCCCACTTTAAATAAATTCAGAAATCACCACAGGGCATTTAGAAATGAATATTTTATATGACATTTTAAAAAGATTATGAGCATTTCTTTGAACAGTAAAATTAATGGCTGTTTGGCTGTTTAAACTCATCCAGTGTAGATTCAGGATAATACCATATAAACTGTAATTACAGTATTTGTGTTTTAATTAGGGGTAACCATCTACCTTACCAGTAATGTATTTTTAAACCTAAAATATGAATAAAGGGGAAACAAATTAAGAAGTGTTAAATTTCCTCATGGGTCTTTTGAAAGTAAAACATATTTTAATGGTAACCCTTTATGCTAATCTATCTTTTATTCTGTCTGTCTACCTACACATATATATTTTACTGTGTTGATTCTTCAAATAAAATATACACTTTAAAAATTTTGAGTGCAATATTTAGAAATATAAAGCTTTTAATACACTTAGAAACAATGCATCTGTTGTGTCTTTGCTCTTTAGTATAAATAGATTTTGCAGTCATTTGAGATGCAGTATAAAGTTAGAATTACTCATCAGAGCTCCCAAATTCTCAAAATCAAGGCAAGAAAGCTCAAGAATAATGATACTAGTCCAAAATTGCCTAAAGAATATTAAATTAGTGAATTATTCACACTAGTAGTGTCATAGTAGAGAAGAAAGAATGCAATTAAAATTTGTGAATACTGGATAATGGAAATAGGTGTTTGTATAACAATAATTTATTAGACATTGATCAAATCACATCAGAAGGTCATAAAGTTTTCTATCATATCCCTATATTCTTTGAACAAGATGATTTTCATATATATTTTTGTACATGTTTCTCCATGGTGTTATTGGAAATTATAAAAATAGTACAGGATTGCCTTTTTAATATTTTTTTGAAGTTTTCTGCTGATTGCCATACATATTCTTATGCAAAAAGTCATGTTTATCACCTTTAACAGTAAATGAAGTGCTATCAAAAATATAAAAGACATTGAAAACTGTGTCTGAAGATCATGTTTAGCCAATTCTACATTTAAAGAAATATCGAAGCTTGCACTAAAAGTAGTGGGAGATATTTCTCTAAAAGTAAGGAAGTATGGCAACGTTCATGTTGTTTGTATGGGCCAAGAAGGCAACTTGGGAAAAACTGGCAATTTCATACTATTCAATTTTATAATTGTGACTGGAGATAAAGGATGAAAAGAAAGTGAATATGAACTGTAAAGAACATGAAGCTAAAACATTAATTTGGTTAGAATCCAGAAAGAGGAACATTGATAATGACATCTACTTGTATGAGATTTATGAGATGTATTCACATGAGACATATGACTTGTTTTTCGTACTTTATTATATGAATTACAACTGTAAACAGAGTTTCAGGCTGTATTAAGGCTATAATAGCTAAATTTATTTATCTAAGAATTCCATGTACATTAGTGGAGATCAAGTCAACTAAAAGTGAAAAACATGTATAGAGATGAGACTTCTAAAAAATAGACTTAACTTGGATGAACTTAGAGTCTATAATACTGAGTGATGTATCACAGAAACAAAGAACTGAGTACCACGTGTTCTCACTCATAGCAGACCTTGGACAATTATCATAATCCTATAAGAAAGGGATTGACCATAGTGGGAAACTGCCGGGGAGGGGGCACACCTTATCAACAAGGGTACTTGAATAATGAACATTTGTATACCTAACCCTGAATTTTAATCCACATCTTTAAAATTAAAAAAAAATTAAAAAGCAGACTTTATTTTTCAGAGCAGTTTTAGGTTAAAGCAAAATTAAGCAGCAGATGGAAATTTCCCATTTGCCTTCTGCCCCCACACATAAACAGCCATCCTCATTGTCAACATTCACCACCAGAGTGGTACTTTTTTTTTTTCCAACTGATGAACCTACTTGACACGTCATTATCACCTAGATTCCATCATTTACATTAACATTCACTTTTGGTATTGCACATTTCATGACTTTGGACAAATGTGTAATGACATGTATCCATCGTTACAGTATCATATAGAATAGCTTCATTGACTTAAAAGACCTCTGGGCTCTGCTTTTTCAACCCTCCCTTCCCCAGGAACTCCTGACAGCCACTGATATTTTTATTGTCTCCATAGTTTTGCCTTTGCCAGAATGTCATATTGTTGCAACCATACAACAATCCTGTTTAGATTGGCTTCGGATTGAGAAAAGGACTTTTGAAACATGTATAGGCATTTGTTCTTAGAAAATAGTCTAGGCCGGGCTCAGTGGCTCAGCCTGTAATCCCGGGCCTTGGGAGGCTGAGGTGAGTGAATTGCCTGAGCCCGCGGGTTCGAGACCCTCCTGGGCAGGCGAGACCTCATCTCTACAATAAATCAACAATCAGCCGGGCGTGGTAGCGCGAGCCTGTAGTTCCAGCTACTTGGAAGCTGAGGCGGAAGGATCGCCGGAGCCCAGCAGGTTGAGGCTGCGGTGGCCGGGAACGGCCACTGCACTCCGGTCTGGGCGACAGAGTGAGACTCCAACTCAAAAAAACAAAAACAGAAACAAAATAGTCTAAACTAAGTTTCTCTAGATGTCAGTTAAAAATAAGCCTTAAGTCCTTTGATTGTACAAAGCCTTAAAGGACTTCCAGAACTCTGGAGAAACTGGCTAGTTAGTGCTCGAGCAACCCTGTTCTTGAGTCTCCTCTGTCGTATTCACATAAATTCCAGAGACGCTTGGTTAATTTGGGCTGGGCATATCCAAACTTGGGGGAAAAAGCAAGGGAAAAACAGATATCTTCTTTCTCAGATTGAATTCTCAGCTTTATTCAATTTGACATCTCTTTATTCTATTCATTTTTATGAGTGCAATAGCAAAGCAATTAATTTTCCTTTACTGCATTCATGTAGTAAAAAATGTAAGGAAAATTAATTTAAATCTTTAAAAATAAATTAAAATCACCGTGATTTTATTACTTTTATTTTCTACATATATATCTGCAATAAACTAAATACTGTCTCATTTTTAAGCCATTTTATAAATATTGTAGAATTAATTTTATGAAACAACATTTTCATAATTAATCTGTTCTTGATATACTACAGAACTCTAGGAGTTGAGTAAAAAGTAAAAAGATACACTTTTACATTACAGTTGGGTGGTAGTGTATTTACATTGTAAATATATGGAACATTTTCAGTGTATTTATATATTCATAAACTATATTTGAATTCAATTTTTAGAAAAGTACTGATGAAAATACTATTATAATTTTGCTTGAGTAATGGCACAAAAGTATTATTTTCTGGTTTTTATTTCCCTTTTTGTAGAGTATCTTAATGACAAATGGCAGATGGAAAATTAATAATTAAGTTTGTTTAACATTATTACACTACTTGGAAAAACTGTATATACATATTACATTTTGAAAGTTACCATTTTTCATTCCTATTAATAAAATAGAAGTTTTCTGTGCAAGATGAAAGGATAATGCATATGAACTGCAATATGATATCAAGAAAGTTGAAATATATTATATGATCAACCAACAAAATAAAGGATTTTTCAGGTTGCAGGTTGTATTTTTATATGTTCACATGCATTGTTTTCTATTTTAAAATGCACTTTAATTTACTGTTTCTATGGACAAGAGAGAAACACATAAATGACTTGTGAAACAATGTTGGTATAAAATAAAACTTTAACTCCCATTCTCTCTCTCTCTCCCTATCTCTGACAGACACAAAGTGAACCGTATTCAACATCAACAACATATTTTTTTCATATAAGTAGTATGATTTGTACTAATTTCTTTTGTCATACAAATGCTACAAACTACAGAGGATTAAATGCAAAGTGACTTTTTTTTCAAAGCAAAACATTTTTTCCTTAAAGCAGATATGAGAATAGTCTAAATGAATTGTTAACCCAAAGTAATTTAGGAGAATTTCATTGCGTTCAGGCAGAGTAAATATAGAAATAGATTTTCCTTCTTGGTGAAGGAGAGTGACAGGCAACATCCCTACTGATAACCTAATATGTAGTTAGAAAATGTCTCTTCTGAATTTGACATAAAGAGAGGTATTAGTCAACTATGATGAACTGCCTTTAAAAATATTTTTCAAGCTTAGAGCATTATCTACTAGATTCCTATAGGTACATAATACTAGTAGAAACAGAAAAAGCTAATGTGATAAAATAAAAATAAGCTCAGTAGAGAGAGGTATTAAAAATAAAACGTAGTATGGAGTGAAAATGGGATTGGGTTACAGGTAGAAAGAAAACTTAAGAATAACTTAATGATTTGTATTTATATAAAAGCTAATTATATGCAGTGCTATTTCATGAAGTAGAAGTTTTTCATATTAGCTCTTGTATCAATGGAGTTTAGATGAAAGTAGATTAAAAAAATCATAGCAACAATAGTATCATAGGAGTTTAGATGAAACTTTAGATAAAAAGAAAAAAATCTATCAGTGTGATCAAACATTGGGAAAAACTTCCCCAAATATTGATAGAATGTCCATCATTAGAAGCACTTTATAATAATTTATGTCAGACTAGATTATTACTTCAACAAATTTCTACCTTCAAATAATAAAAACTAAATGATTAAGTTATAAATAAATGAATGATTCCAGAGTTCACAAAAATGGTTCAAAAGTAAAGAAAATTACTATTAAAATAATATTGGAATGATAAAATTTATTCATAGGAGGAAAAAAGTAAAGGAAATCTCATATTTTCCACTGTACAAAGATATATTTGAAATTATTCACAATATATGAAAGCAATCAATATATATATATACAGTTACTCAATGCGACTTATACTTCCGAAGAAAGTCTGTGTCTGTCCTTGGATTGAGAAAGATCAACCTGTTCAAACACGGATGGTGGAATTCACAAAGAGTTTTTTTTTTTTTTTTCTTTTTTCGGCCTTTAGTGACAAGATGTGAGCTGAAAAATGAGCTTACTAGTTTCATGGAAAGGTGCCAGCAAGGGGATAAAAAAACTCATCAATGTAATAATGACTTTTCCAAAACAGTATATATGCAATAATGGATTTAGAAACATTGTAATTTAGGATCCTGAAAATTATGAGTTAAAGATAAGAGAAAAGTAAAAAGGAAAGTAAATTTTAAATATACAAGTTATTATAAAAATACAAGCATAAAAAATAAAAATAAATTTTCAAATCAGTCATTATGGTTGGTCTACCATTTATTGTATTAAAATTTGAATCCCTAAAATGTTACACTCATTCCTTTAAGAGAGTTTCTCACATTTATCTTTGGATGAAGTATTGAGGCTGGTAGGTCATTATTGTTTGAATGTTTGTTTCCTCCAAAGCTCATGCTGAAATGTAATCGCCATTGTAACAGTATTAAGAAATGGGTCTCCTAAGAAGTGATTAAACTATGAGGGCTTTACCTTCTCAGATGAAATTGATTCCATTATAAAAGAGCAATTTGTTTTTTTGTTTGTTTTGCCTTCTCCTGTCCTTCTGCCTTCTGCCATGGGATGATAATACAGGAAAGCCCTTGCCAAATGCTGATCCCTCAATTATGGACTTCCTAGCCTCCAGAACCATGAGCCAATACACTTTAGTTCATTATACGTTACCTGGTCTCAAGTGTACTGATGTAGGAACAAAAATGAATAGGACTTTTCCTAGGCCGCTGGGAAAATCAATATAGGATTAAGAGCTAGAAGTACACATCAGTGAAGCAAGACAAACACAAATTGCTCATCTTGTAATAATGAAAAAAAAAACCCAAATATTTAATTTCTCAAAGCAATTTTAAGGAGAAATAATATAACACTTAAACATTGATATGTTAATGCACTCATTTTGCATTTTTAAAATTTATGATGAGATTTTTTAAATTTATATTATGCATTTAAAATATGTATTTCATAAAAATAGAATTTTAAGTAGCAAATAATAATTTTGTACAACTTACAGGCATTGTTTTATGTCACATTTTTTCACATTTTATGTAATTCATTAAATCATTCCACTTGCATAAAAAAGAATATTGTCTATTTTCTCTACTTCTGGTAGTTAATATAATTGCTAATGAAGATACAAGTTACTATACACAGAGATGAAAAGCTTATATGTTTTACATATGGAAAGAATACATTTGTTTGTTTGTATGCAGGTATCTTTTCTTTGAGAAATTTGTTTTGCTGAGTACTGCAAAATAGGTCCATAGCAAGGAAAGAAAGAACATTACACAAAGTGCAAAAGCGTGGTTTCTAACTCTGACTTGATACTTACTCTTTACATGCAAATTGGTCAACTTAAATCTTTTGGAATCTCTTTTTGAAACCTATTAAAAAAAAGATAACTTTTTATCTACTTGAAGGATTATTATGAAGATTAAGTATGTAGGATCATTTGAAAATCATAATAAATTCTATAAATATAAATGTTATAATACTATGATAGAATACCAATACACTTGAATGCTCGAATAATCATCTATCAATTAATTACTATATAAAGCAATGACTAAATCACATTTTGAGTGAAGCAGCCCTTTATGGTATATTTTAACAAAATTTTATTGTATAGCAGCAGTGATACTCTTGTGAGGAAATGTGATTTGCCCTTCTCCAACAACTTCCTCAGAATTATGCTGACTAGAATAGTATTCCAGAACTTTAGTTTTTAGCATATTAATACATTATCACTGATCCAAGAGAACACAAATAGAAGTTTAAACCCAGTAATACAATATTACTTAATTGCATTTAAAATCTTTCTACATTGTAAATGAAATTATGTTATATCAGATACTTTCTAAATTCAGTGGACAAGTCATTTGTAGTTTTCTGGGATCTGATGTGGCAACAGATCCTTACACAGCAAATACCACTGGGTAAAAACACCTTTTCCTCTGCCAGGAATAATCTTTTTCTAGATAATATCATTGTGAACTCTCTCACCTCCTTCAGGGCTTGACACATTTGTCTCATGTCCAGTGAAGACTTGTCTTCTTCCTTATCTAAATTAAATACTCTATCTTTGACACTGACATGCCCCTTTATTGCCTTTTTTTTTTCTTGTCACAAGCTAACATACTCTAGATTTTACTTACTCATCTGGCTCGTATTTTGTCTGTATTCTCTTAATAGAATGCAGTATCCACAAAGTTAGGCTTAATTTGTTTGTTTGTTTGTTCTTTGTTTTGTCTCAACATCCAATACATACAACCATACAATAATGTTGGCTCCCAAATAACTTTGCATAAATGAATGAACGAATGAATAAATAGCTAAATGTATAACTGAATAAATAAATAAGGTAGAAGTTTTCTAATCAAATCTAAGTTTCTTTGGCTAATAGATATCTAAATGGTAACTCAACTACGCTTAGCTCAAAATTAGGTGATAAAGAGGTAAGATCACAGTAATGTAAAGACAAGGCTAAAGTAAAGATACGAGTGATAAAAGAAATACTAAGTGTTTCTCTTCTAAGGTGCTTAAATAACTTCTCTTTCCTTTATTACATATGCAAGGCGACACAGATAGTATTTTTTTTCAAAAATAGAAAAATAGAGACGCAAGTTGCAATGAAAGTATGATCAAATATAATAAAATATAGTAAAGCAATTTTTTATTGTTTTAAATAAAATGCATTAAAATCTTGAAAATTAAATGTAAATATTGAAATCTTCATTGGCTTTCTAACAACAGAAATATAAATAATCAAGTCATTATAAATAAAAAAGATCAATAGAGAAGAAATTTCTAGAAGTTTTTTGATTTTGTGTGTTCTTTATATTTTCAGTTTTATCTTCTATTTGTTTGGAACGTATACATACACTCTATGTCTACCCTTTTAGTAGTTATCCTAGAAATTGTATCATGCATCTTTAACTTATAAAAGTCTAATGCTAATCTAGATTTTAGCCTCAGCATCAACTTTCCAAGGAACTTTTATATAAAGGTAAATAAAATTCATTTTACTGCGCTTCCTACTTATATGATATTGGTGTCATATATTTGAATTCCATCTATTTTAAGACACGAATGAGATATTTTTTTTTATTATTATTGCACATATTTTAAGTTGATTTCATTCTATTATCATTTTAACCATCTCTTTGTGTTTACAGTGCTGGTAAAATAAGTAGTAAGCCTACAAAATGAATTAAGAAGATAATTTCCCATCTGTGTAACAATTGTTTTGTTTTGTTTTGTTTTTATGTCTGAAAAAATATCTTTATTCAACCTCTTCCTTAGTATATCTTGATGGGTATAAAAATCTATGCAGCAGACAACTCTTTAATGATATTCTTACTACTCTTTATCTGGTTTCTAGTTTCCTTTGTTGATATAGATAATCAAATGGCCTTTAAATAAAATCTGTGCTTATTTTTCAGTAGATGATTTAAGATATTCTCTCAATCTTCTTTTCTTTATAGACTGACAATGATATTTCTGGTTGTATTTTTCTTTTCTTTTTTGAATTAAATTTATCTTGAAAATTAAATGTAAATATTAAAATCTTCATTGGCTTTCTAACAACAGAAATATAAATAATCAAGTCATTATAAATTTTAAAAGTTCTATTGCCCACTTTCTAATGAGGCTATTTGTTTTTTAATTTTAAAGATAAGAGTATAATTCAGGATTAGGTATACAAGTGGTCATCATACAGGTAAAATTTGAGCCTCCCTTTAGTCCCCACTTTGCCTGGTTTGAGATCAGGTAATCTTACTGATGTGTGATTCCTCCCACCCCAGCGGTATCCCTCTACAGCCAATCTCTTTCTTACAGTATTATGGTAAATATTCTATGTCCACTTATGAGTGAGAACATGTGGTACTTTGTTATTTGTTTCTGTGATAAGATCACTGAGTATGATAGACCTAAATCTATCCAACTTGCTGCAAAGTTCATATGTTTGTCCTTTATGACTGCACAACATTCCATTGTGTATATGTACCACATTTTTCAAATTCAGTCCAGTTTTGATAGGCAGCACAGTTGGTTCCATGCTTTTGCTATTGTGAATAGTGCTGCTATAAACATGCAATATGTAGGTATGTTTTTTGTAGATTGATTTCAGTTCCCCCAGATATATTCCCAGTAGGGGGATTGCTGGGTCACATAGAAGGTCAATGTCTAGTTCTTTTAGAAATCACCACACTGTTTTCCAAAGAGGTTGCACTAGTTTGCAATCCCACCAGCAGGGTAGAAATGTTCACTTTTCTCCGCATCCTCACCAGCTGTTGTTATTTGTTTTATTAATGGTGGCCATTCTTAGTGGGGTTAGGTGGAATCTCAATGTAGTTTTGATTTGCATTTTTTCATGTGTCTGTTGGATGCCTATATATCTTTTTTTGGGAAGTGTCTATTCATGTCTATTGCCCCCTTTTTAATGAGGCTATTTGTTTTTTTCTTTTCGGCATATTTGATTTCCTTGTAGCTCCTGGATGTTTAGGCCTTTGTCAGGTATATAGTTGGCAAATATTACTTCCCATTCTGTGAGCTCTCTCCCCACTGTCTTGATGGTTTCTTTTGCTTTGCAGAAGCTTTTCAATTTAATGAGGCCCCACTTGTCTATCTTATCTCTTATGACATGGGCATTTGGAGTTTGGATCATAAATTAGTTGCCTGTTCCAATTTCCATAAGGGCATCTTCTGTATTGTCTAAGGTTCTTATAGTTTGAGGTTTTACATTTTGGTCTTTGATCCATTTAGAGGTGATTTTTGTGTACAGTGATAGGTAGGGGTCTTGTTTTAATCTTCTGCATGTGGTTAGCTAGTTTTATCAGCACCATCTACTAAATAGGTTCTCCTCTCCCCAGTGGTTGTTGTTGGAGACTTTGTCGAAGATGAGTTTGTTGAGAAATTGAGGTTTTGCTTCCAGAATCTCTATCCTGTTCCATTGGTCTATATGCCTGTTCTTGTCCCAATACCAGGCTGTTTTGATTATTATAGCCTTACAATAAAGTTTAAAGTCTGAAAGTGTGATACCTCCTGCTTTGTTTCTTTTGCTAAGGATTATTTTGTCTATTCATGGTCATTTATGTTTCCATGTGAATTTCTGCATTGTCATTTCCAGGTCTGAGAAGAATGACTTTGGTAGTTTAATGGGTATTGCATTGAATCTATAAATTGCCTTGGATAGGATGCACTTAATAATGTTACTTCTTCCTATCCATGAGCATGGAATATTCTTCCATTTGTTTTTGTCTTCTTAGATTTCCTTGAGGAATGTTCTGTAGTTTTCATTATAAAGGTCTTTCTTTTTGCTGGTTAGGTAGATGTTGAGGTATTTCTTTTTTCTTTTCTTTTCTTTTCTTTCTTCTTTTTTTTTTTTTTTTTTTTTTGGTGTGGCTATTGTGAATGGAATTGTGCTTTTTATTTGGTTCTTTGCCTGCTTGTTGATGGTGTATATTAATGCAATTGTCTTTTGACATTTATTTTGTACCTTGAGACTTTGCCAAAGTCCTTTATCAGTGAAAGCAGGTTTTTGACAGATTCTCTTGGGTTTTCAAGGTATAGGATCATGTCATCAGCAAAGAGGGATAACTTAACTTCCTTTTTCCCTTCTTTGGATACCCTTGATTTCTTTTTCTTGTCTAATTGCTCTAGCTAGGACTTCCAAACATGTTGAACAAGAGAGGTTAGAGGGGATAGTCTTGTCTTGTTCTGGTTTTCAGGGTAAATGTTTCCAGTTTCTGTCCATTTAGAAATATGCTGGCTTGGGTTTGTTATAGACGGTGTTTGCTATTTTGAGGTATGCTCCTTCTATGCCTAAGTGTCTGATAGTTTTTTATCAAGAAAAGGATGCTGGATTTTATCAAAAGCTTTTTCTGCATCTAATGATATAACCATGTGGTTCTTGTTTTTACATCTGTTGATGTAATTAATTATGCTTATGGTCTTATGGATGTTGAACCAGCCCTGCATCCTGGGGATGAAGTCTATTTAGTCATGGTGGATGATTTTTGAAATGTGTTGTTGGATCCGATTTGTTGGAATCTTGTTGAGAATTTTTGCATCTATGTTCATTAGGCATACTGGCCTGTGGTTCTCTGTTTTTGTTGGATTATTACCTGGTTTGGCTATCAGTGTGATATTAGCTTCATTAAATGGTTTGGGGAGAATTCAGTCTTTCTCAATTGCCTGGAATACTTTCAATAGGAATATCATCAGCTCCTCCTTGTATGTTTTGTAGCATGTACTGGAAAGTTGTCTGGTCCAGGGCTTTTTTTTTTTTTGTAGGTAGTATACTAATGGCCGAGTCAATTTCCTTGTTGTTATTGGTCTATTTAGTGTCAAGTTTTTTTCCATACAGGTGTGCATAGTAATCACTGATAATCTTTTGTATTTCTTTGGGGTCAGTTGTGATTTGATGTTTTGCATATCTGATTATGTTTATTTGGACTTTTCTCTCTTCTTCTTGGTCATTCTGGCTAGGGGTTCATCCATATTGTCTATTCTTTCAAACAGCCAGATTTTTGCTTTGTTGATTTTTTCTATGATATTTTTGTTTTCTGTGTCCTGTATTTGGACTTTTACTTTGGTGATCTGGATTCTTCTGCTAAAGTTAGGGTTTCGGTGGTCTTGTCTTTCCAGCTCCCACAGGTAATTTGTTAGGCTGTCAACTTGTGATCTTTCCATGGTCTTGACTTGTGTTTGTAGAAATATAAATTCCCCTCTTAGAACTGTTTTCATGGCATCTCAGTGATTTTGGTAGGATATTTCTTCATTTTCATTTATATCCAGAAAACTTTAATTTCTGTTTTGATTTCTGTGGTCCCAGTAGTCATTCAGCATCATGCTATTTAGTGTCCATGCCTTTGTAGGTTTTGGGGGAATTTTCTTGGTGTTGATATTTATTTTTATTCCACTATTGTCTGAGAAGGTGCATGGCAGTATTTTCGATCTTATGAAATTTGTTTATGCTTACTTCATGGACGAAGATGTAATTGATCTTGGAGTATGTTTCATGTGAGAATGAGTAGAATGTATATTCTGTGGTTGTTGGGTGGAGTATTCTGTAGGTATCTAATAAGTCTATTTGGTTGAGTGTCCAGTTGAGGTTTCAGATCTCTTTATTGATTTTTTTGCCTCAATGATCTATCTAGGGTTGTTAGTTGATAGTGTTAGAGTCAATATCTTTTTTTTAGTTTACTTAATAGTTGCTTTATAAACACTGGTCCTCCTGTGTTGGATGCATATATGTTTAGGATGGATATTTCTTGTTGATGGATTGAACCTTTTATCATTATGTAGTGTCTATTTTTGATAGCTTAAAAGTTGTTTTGTCTGATATTAAGATTACAACTCCTGCCTTTTAAAAAATGGTCTGTTCACCTGGAAACTTGCTTTCCGTCCTCTTTGAGTCTTTGTGTGTCCCTTCTGGTGAGATGAGTTTCCTGGATGCAGTGAATTATTGGGTCATAGTTTTTTTACCTAGCTTGTCATTCTGTGGTTCTTTTCAGTGTTACATTTAATCCATTTTCATTCAGATTGATTATTGAAATGTGATTGCTTATCCCCACATGTGGTTCTTTTTTTTTTTTTTGAGTTGGAGTCTCACTCAGTCGCCCAGACTGGAGTGCAGTGGCCGCTCCCAGCCACCTCAGCCTTGACCTGCTGGGCTCTGGCGATCCTTCCTCCTCAGCCTTCCAAGTAGCTGGAAATACAGGCGTGCACTACCACGCCCGGCTAATTTTTTGATTTATTGCAGAGATGAGGTCTCACCAAGTTGCCCAGGTGGGTCTCAAACCCGCGGGCTCAGGCAATTCACTCACCGCAGCCTCCCAAGCCGTGGGATTATAGGCTGAGCCATTGAGCCCGGCTATGTGGTTCTTATAAAGTGTTTTGTTTGTTTGTTTTCTTTTAGCTTTTGGGTTGTTGTATGTGTGTGTTTTGCAATTTGCAATCATGATGTATTCTTTGTTGATTCTGTGTTCTCCTGTTCTCTAGGGAAGTGCATGGTCATTCTTATTTTAATGTCCCCTATGCTTAATACTTTTTTAAGAGTCTCCTGTCAAGCTAGTTTGGAAGCTGCATAATCTCTTAGGGACTGGATGTCTGGGAAAAATTTTAATTCTCCATCACTGATGAAGCTGAGTTTGACTGGGTAGGAAATTCTTGGTTGAAAATGTATATCGTTGAGGACTTTGAATTGAACTCTCATCCCTTCTAGCTTGTAGTGTTCCTGCTAATAGGTCTGCTGCTATTCTGATTGGTTTTCCCTGGTAAATAGTCTGACCTTTCCCTCTTGCTGCCTTTAGGATTTTTTCTTTTGGAAGCAAATTACTATATGTCTGGGGGTTGGTCTTCTCATTTGAAGTCTTTCAGGGTTCTCTGTATCTATTGTGTTTGTATGGTCACATTTCTGGGGAGATGGGGAAAGTTTTCTTGGATAACATGCTGGAATACTTGCTCCAAGGTATTCTCCATTTCTCTTTCTTCTTCTGGGATAACAATCAGATGTAGGTTTGGTCATTTGATATAATTGCACATTTCTTTGAGGCTTTGTTCTGTCTTTCTGAGTTTCCTTTCTATGTTTTTTACAGATCAGGTTAATTCCATGTTTTGTTCTTCAAGTTCTGAGATTCTTCTGCTTGATTAATTCTGCTTTCCATGCTTGTCATCTTATTATTTATTTCCTGGATTAAAATTTTTATGACCAAAATCTCTGTTACAAGTTGCATCTTGTCTTTCTTGAGTCTTATTCACTCTTTCCATCCATTCCCTCATCCCTGTTGTCTTCTGGGGCCAGTCGTTGATGACCTCCATTGTTTGTACTCTGAGATCTGCTTTTTCTGGCATTGCCTTTTTTTTTTAGCACTGAGAATTACCTGTTTCTTCCATTGATTTTTCCTCATTTGTGATAGATTTCTTTCTTTTCTCTTTACTTCCATTATTCAGTGGCTTTCATTTCTGATGTTCGCACAGCCCTCTACTTTCCCCTGATCAAGGCTCTGAATTTGTTTTATTTTGAAACAGGGCTGTGGGTGGGAAGCTTTGCTGTCTCTTCTAATTTTGAGAGTTGTATAAGGTGGAGAGTGGGGAGCACTGATCTGTTTGAGGGTCTTCCTCATCCTTTCCTGGTCAAACCTTTTGTCTCACAGCTGAATCAAGGTAGGGAGTGGGGTGCCTGAGACTCAGTACTCATCCTGTCCCTCCAGAATTTGTGCTTTCAGGATACTCCTTCTCGGTCACTATCATCCCCTGAGTAGTGAATCTGCTGGTCACAGAGATTGCACGCTCTGTGGTGTGCAAGCTGGAGCACTTTCCTGCCCAGTTTTCAAGATGGTGGCAACGTACCTCTTTCATCTTCTCCACTGGGGCTCTGCTTCTGGACTTCCTCACCGTGCTCCCTTCAGAGCCTTGCTGTCAGTGTCCCATCAGGCTCTACAGTGGTGGGACAAAGCCTGGAGCTGGAAGTCTCTCCTGGCAGCTTCTTCCCAAGAATGGCTTTGTTGATTTAAAGAAAAAAATGGTGCTGGGCTTCTTCTCCCCGGGAAGCACTAGGGACCAAGGAGAGCAATTGCAGTACCAACTGCTTCACCAAGAGTGCCCTGGCCACTTGCTCGAGTCCCTACTCAGTCAGTCACTCACATGCCCACTTAGTCACTGACACATACACAAAATTTCCCATTCACTCACTCACTCACTTAGTCTGAATAGCTCTGCTGCCATCATTCTGAGCAGCCTTTTACATTTTTATTTTCTTTTTAGAATTCTTAGGTATCTTGAATGTATAAACTAATATCTTTCAAAAATCTGTAAAATTATCAGACTTAGGTCTTGAAATAATTTTTTCTTGCTCCATTTTCTCTTTCTTTAAATCAATTTAAATTGACTGAATTAAATCAATTTAAATCATTTAATTGACTGAATTGATTTAAATAATTTAATTTATTTACCCACATGGCAGGTTGATTACATAGGACACTTCCATCATGGAGTTACCAGTAACTTGTCATCATTGAGATTAGAATTTCTCACTGAGTATTCTGTTTCTCTTAACTGTACTTCTGTACTTTTCATTCTTTGCTAGTTTCATGCTGTCTTCTTGTTAATTCTCACCTGATCTAGTATTCAGTTTCACATTCCTCTCCTTAGCTAGATCTAATCTTAGGCAGCATCCATCTATTCAGTTTATCACTGCTGCTGTTTTGTGTTTCAGTATTATAATTTCTATTTGGTTCCTTATAAAATCTGCTCTTTATGTTTCATAAAATATTGTTTCAAAATATTCTTTTATTATTTTAACCATATAAATTATAGCAGTTTTACAGTCTCTGTTAGATACCATCAAGACATCATTTCTTTGAAAACTTTTTTTTATGTTGTCATTGTGTTTTCCATGTCTCACTCATGATGCCTTGTTTCCAAACAAGAAACCCAATATACCATCTAGGAGGTAATTGTATTGATGTATTGCTGCCAGGGATAACATCCTTGCCTTATTTACTTTTGCTTATTGGATGGTAATTTATTTTATTTTAAAATATTTTGTAGATGTAAAATAAGATTAAGGTAATTCACTCCTCCTTAAGGGAAGATAATCTTGTGTTTCTGTTAGGAGACTGGAAATGCTATTTATCTCACTTTAATCATTACTCAAAGCTTAAAATTTCCTTCATCCTCACATGATGCAAAGGTGAGCAATGAATTCATCCCTGATTTACTTCAGTTTATTTTTCTGCTCTAAAGGTTTATCCTTTTGGGGCTATAGTTTAATGTCCCGGCTTAATTTATTAAGAAGATTAAAATTATGCTATTTTATAAATAAATTATGTTATAAATGTGTGTATTTTGTAAAGAGAGTTTTTAACTTTCATAAAGTTTAAGCTTTGTTTTTTTTAATGTCTTTAAAGTACAAACAATTTTGTTTGATCTTGAATTCCCCAAGATTTTGACCTAGAGATTCCTCAATATTTTGTCAATACTTCAAAGTTCTTAAATTGACTTTTAAATAACTTCACCCAGTTCTTTTAGTTGTCCTCAGCAGGGGGATTGGCCTACATTACCTGGCCCATAATTACCAAAAACAGGATCTTTGTTTTTTGGAAAGATACCTTTATATCAATATATCCACATATGTATATTCTGAAATATGTTATAGATAAACTGATTGAGAGATGTAAAGCTATATACACATATGCACAGAGTGACTGAATATGTAAATATAATGTAAATATGTCAAACTTTCTATTTTAACTCTGCTTACATTATCTATATTTATATTGTTTAAAAAATGTGGATGTGACTGCTCAAACCCTAATCCAACATGCAAGAAACCTGTACTACCATCTAGGAAGTAATTTTATTGATTTATAGATGCCAAGTATAATATCCTTTTTAATTTTATTTCTTTTACATTTTACCTAAAATGAATAGCAGTTTTCTCTGTAAACAAAAGGAGTTAAATATTTTGACTAATTTCATGTACCTACTACAAATATTTATTGTCTGTGTAACATCTCCCTTGACATTAGGCTACTTGAGTGCTTCCTGTTTGTATATCAACAGACTTTTATTAATAATTTTATTTTGAAATCTTTCATGTTATTTTAATTAGCTAGTAGCATATATATCTCTTGTTAAAAGAAAGACTTTTGACAAATTAAATCTAGTAGAGTTTATTTGAGCATAGAATGATTTATGAATGGAGCAGTACCCTGAACAAGGAGAGGATCAAAGAGCTCCACCCATCAACTGAACAAGTAGTATTTATAGACAGAAGAAGAAAACGACATATAGAACAGCTTGATGGGTGACCACTCAACTCAGCATTTGCCTTTGTTGGACATAGTCTGATCAGTTGGCAGCCTGTGACTGGCTGAAGCTTTGTTGAAGTTATGATAAGCTGAGACACAGTTACATATTAAAAGAATATACTTTTAAGTTAAGTTGTAATGTACTTGCATACAAAGACAGGTTGCAGTTTGCTACATACAGAGACAGCTTTAAGTCAAATTTAGTTTAATTTTACATTATCCATCTAGAATGTGGGACTTCATGTGTTGGAATTTCTCTTCATTCATGAGTTTATTTTTATACTTGCTTCAGTGACTGACAAATAAAATGCACTTAATAAATGCTTGTCTGATGCATGCTGAAAGCTAAGTATGATAGTAAATATGGAAATAACAATAGAAATAAAGCATAGTTTCTTGCTAAAGGGACTTCCTAATGTAGCAAAGATATAGACATGAATGAAACAAAATATTTCTCAATGTCCTAAGAAAAGTATTTCACAGCCTCTCTTGCAGCTAGTATAAAGGCTTGTGACCTAGGCTTTGCCAGTCAGTTACCTCACAGGTGACTGATTTTTGGGTGAGGTTCTCTGCAGAGTCTATTGATGGGAGGTAATAGAAGCTGTGGTGAGTGTTTCTACAGGAAGATTTGTTTTTGTAGGATGATTCTGAAATTTTCAAGGCACCATGTTATTTCCCCTTAAGTCAACCTGGGAGAGTTTCTTGGCATGTCAATAATGCATTCTTTAAACCAGTTTTTGAACTTTATTAATATAGAATCATACCGCATGTACTATTTTGTGTATGACATATGTAGGGTTCAGTATCTGAGTAATAATAGGATACTTCTACTTACAAGCACAGGACTCTGTACCTGGTAATTGTTACCACTAAGTAAGAGACTCAAAACCAGTCTACATTTTCCCAAATTTAAGTGAAATCAAAACATGATAATTGTCCAGCTTGTCCAGACAATAACATGAGCAACTCTATCACTTGCCTCTTAAAATTCACTAGATCAAATCCTGCTGGCAACACCTGAAATTGTGCTGACTGCTAAATAGAGCCTGCTTATACCCCAGTGAGAAAAATCACAACAATATCTCTTGGGTTGTAGCTGAAAGCCACACAGCACTTACAAATAGGCTTATATGAATGAAGTGACCATGTAGACTAATAAGAGATTATAGATGGCTCAATATTATGAACTTCTCACTTAGATAGACTTGAATATAGCCACTGCTTGGTCAGTAGAAAACTAACCCTGACCTTCTAATACAACACCAGCAACCAATGTGTGCTGCCATTTCTCCCACGGATTGAATACGGAGTTCTGGGAACAAAGAATTAGAAGGGAGGCCAGCATTTCTCACTATGTCACCTAAAGGATTGGTATTGAGAAACTTGAATACTATACAAGATAGTTGAAAATGTGTCCTGTAGGCAAAGGCAAATCATCAAAAGTTAGGAAGACTGTGAGTGACCTAGGTTATTGGTGGCGGGAGATGACAAAGTAGTTCTTGGAGATGAGTTACAAGGTTGATGCTGTGGGCAGACACAAGGTGCTAATGGCTTGGACTCACACCATAACATTGGAAGGAGTGAAGAAAGGCAAGCGTAATATAATTAAGTAATCAGTGTTTATGATTGCTTGAAAATATGTTGAGAGAGAAAAAAAGATAATGTTAGATTTTTTGGCTCAGCCTGCGCTTTGGGAGGCTGAGCTGAGTGAATGGCTGGAGCATGCAGGTTCGAGACCCACCTGGGCAACTTGGTGAGACCTCATCTCCACAATAAATCAAAAATTAGCCGGGCATGGTAGTGCACGCCTGTAATTCCAGCTACTCGGAAGGCTTAGGCGGAAGGATCGCCGGAGTCCAGCAGGTCGAGGCTGCAGTGGCCAGGAGTGGCCACTGTAATCCAGTCTGGGTGACAGAGTGAGACTCCAACTCAAAAAAAAAAAAATAGATTTTTCAATACTATGTAGATTCTAGATTTAAGAGCAACAGGCTTGATGACAACATTTTTTTGTCTGTTGCATGTTTTCTTTCCAAGATATATAGTTCCAGATATTCAGCAAATGATGTGAAATATTATAAGGCAGTACAGAGAATAAATTGCAGTTCCATACAACATCAGTGCATCTTGCAAAAACTCTGTAAGGCAATAAAAATGATGATGATGGTGGCCAGGCGCGGTGGCTCATGCCTGTAATTCCAGCACTTTGGGAGGTGGAGCCAAGAGGATTGCCTAAGCTCAGGGGTAGGCAGCCTGAGCAACGTCTCTACAATAAAGCAAAAAATTTGTCGGATGTGGTGGTGCATGCCTGTAGTTCCAGCTACCTGGAAGGCTGAGGTGGAAGGATCTCCTGAGCCCAACAGGTCGAGGCTGCAGTGGCTGTGAACAGCATGCCACTGCACTCCAGCCTGGGTGACAGGGTGAGATGGTGACTCAAAAATAATAACAATGATAATAATAATAAGACAACACACAAGATCACAACTAATATACCACAGCTTAAAACTAAAAAAAAAAAAAAATTGATATTTTATTTAGGAATACCTACATAGGTTTACAATTTTTTCAGGTGCCATGGCAATGACAAATGCAAAATCTATCATGTTAGCTACTTCCCAGGAAGTAGGAGGGTGAAATTGGAGAAAACATGGCTTCAAACCAGTGGCTAATAATATTTTTTACAAAGGGGCATGAATTTATGGATATTTGTTTTATTATAATGGCTAATAATAACTCATGTCCATCACATAAATATCATATGTTTAAGTATTATGTAATAATAAAACGTATACATATTTTATTAGATTCAAACATTTGTAGGATGGAGAAAAGTTTGGAGGTTTTTAGTATTTAGTGACAGTTTTACACATGAGAGTATGCAAAATTTCCTTTAAAGAGAACATAGAAGGAGATGAATACAATATCCTAGAAATACCAATCTGTAGTGGGTGAATAGAGACATCTGTAAGCCAAGAAGACAGTGAGAAAGCTAAACCACAGGAAGTAAATTGTATCTTGAAATGAAGGGAATAGAAATACAACGGTCATGATCAATGCAAAATTAAGCAGAGGCATCAAAGTTTAGCAATAAGATTTATCAAGTAATAGATGGGGTGGTTGGTAAATTGCTTTCATTACAGTTTGAGGAATGTAGTGAATAATTGGAGCAACTCAGGTAGATATTGATAAGGAATTCCAAATTTATAATGGGATTAATTTTCTAGAGCTGCTGTAACAGAGTACCACAGACTCGGTGGTTTAAGCAATAGAAATACATATTTATTTTTTCACAGTTCTGGGGACTAGAAGTCCAATCTCAAGATGTTGGTAGAGGTGATTTCTTTTGAGGGCCTCTCCCCTTCCCTTGTGAATAACCACCTTTTCACTGTGTCTTCACAGGCTCTTTTCTATGTGTGCACACATCTTAGTGTTCCCTTGTGTACACATATACCTAGTGACTCTCTGGTGTACCACAACTTAAATGACAAAAAAAAGATATTTTATATAGGAACACTACACAGGTTTAATTTTTCTAAAGTGGCATGATAATGATAAATGCATAATCTAGTGTACTAGTTATTTCCCAGGGAGAGAATGCCCTCTTCATATAACAGCACTAGTCAGATTGGAGTAGGGTCCACCCAATAGCTTCATTTTAACATAATCACATTTTTTAAAGGTCCTGTGTACACATACATATTCTAAAGTACTAGGGGTTAGGGATTCAACACGTAACTTTTGGGGAGGACATAGTTCTCTCCATGAGAGTGGTTTTATTTTGAATATGTCTAGATATCCCAGGGAACTTGTAATTGGTTGGTTATTCATTAGTCTCTCTAGCAACTAAAAATTATTTTCACCTATTAAGCGCAATTTTTGTTCTGATCCCTGACATTATAACAGTCATCCAATTTCTATCAGTGTAAAATTAGATTAATAGAGATTAAAAGTCCTTGAGTGATTTGTGAGAAATTATCTGTGTCCAACACCTTTCACAGAATGACCAATACATCATGACATTTGAAGAAGGTATACAGCTATCGTTACACCTTTTTCTTTTTTCCAAGACATCCTAGTGATTCCTCTCTTATACCATGAACGATATTTTTTCTTAAGTTTGAGTGACATTTTTGGTGTATGTCTGTATGGAGGATGGAATATGCAAATAAAACATTCTCAAACAGTATCCTAGAGATATCCAGAGGATTGCTTAGTAGGTCATCACATTGAAGCAAAGGAGAAATTGTACATCATTATGTTTTAAGTTCAGAGTCTAAAAGCAAACAACAACGGAGTCAAATTCACTTCTCATTATAATGACAGTCAAATAAAACTCTTAATGCAGAGTGTATTTTACCAGCTTGGCTTGGATTATATAAAAATTTAATTTTATGTTCAGAGTCTGGATGGGAAAATAAATGTAGTTAGAGATTAATGTGAATCTGTTGGAATATTCCCATAGAGGAAGTGATATAGAAAGACATGTTTAAGACTTTAAAAACATACAGTAATCACTTAAGTATGCATTTGAATCCAGAGGTTTGAGCCTGAGAAGGAGAAGCCCTTTTTCTTAATAGCTTTGACATTCTGCAGATAGGCTATTTAGGTTTTCTTTATGTCCTGGCTTCCATATGGTGTCATATACCAGTTGTTGAAATGACAAATAAGAATGCCTGTAGAGAAGCCCTGGCCAGCAAGTGGGGAGAGATATAAGAAGAGGAGGAGCATTAGCACATGAATGTGCCCAGGGAGAAAACTAGACACATGGAGTGGTATTTTTAGACACATTACATGTTAAAATTATGTTAATTTGTTGTGAAGCCACCCTTAAGGATTTCATTACACAGAGAAGCATAATTTCCCTTCCTCTTTCAGGAAAGTGTTGTTCTAATCTGAGAAAGAATGTTGACCAGCTGACAAGATATTGGAACCTATAATCTAGTCCTCTATTCTTTTCAATCATTCTTCTCTGTATTTTTCTTTCTTCTCTATTATTTTTCAGTGTGAGCTTAGGCAATTTACTTAATTCTTTTTCAACTGTTGCCTCTGCATCTTAATTTTATAATACTATTAAAAACGTCTGTGTTCTTTTATACATTAACTATATTAAAAAAGCCAACCAATCAATAAATACATGCCATTCAAATACAGATTTGGAAGCATCATAAGAGAGTCTTCCAACAAAAATTCTGAGGACAAAATAGTTTCTACCCAATTTCAAAAGGAATGTTTTGATCTATTGATTTGTTGGATGTCTTTACATGTTCATATACTGTATTATGTTAATTTCTTGAGATCTTACTGTGTGTCATACTTGTGGTCTATTTTTTTTTAATATGAAAAGCAATCATGCAAGCCAAACATTATTTTTAATTTATAAATGAGGGACAGAATGCTAGAGAGTTTAATTAACTTGGCTTGGTTTATGTGGCCAGAATTGCCCCAGGGGGTGGGAGGAGAGAATATAAGCAAATAGTTTTGGTAACCTTCTTCCTATTGCTATGGTTAGATTTTATGCCTTTTCTTACTTATTTGGCATGCACTAAATTTGTACTAAATCAAATAGCTGGGGCCAGTTCAAGTGATTTAAAGAACTAGATCCTACTTTTAAAATGACTGTGAAAGAATAAAAAGAAATGAACATAAACCAATCCAAAGTTTGCACATTTAACTCTCCTATTCTTCAAAAATAAGTCCTCTCTTTCTCTGCCTTTACATTTTATTTGCACAAGATAAAGCAAAGAAGAAAAGGAAATACAGTATTTTCAGATAAAATTCATTTTTACAATGTGTGTATCTTACAGGATTGAGTTTTTGCAGAAAATTAAAAATACATAAATAAATGTATTTTTTGTTTTGCACTCTCAGTGCCTAACAAAGTGTTTTAGATTCATAGTAAATATTTATTGGATTGAATCTACACTGATAGATGGTTTAGAGAAGATCATGAGCAGAAGAAAAAGACAAATAATAAGTAGAGGAAGACACTTGTATAGACAAGATAATCGTTTCTAGATACGGTAAATACTATGCAGAAAGCTGTTGTGCTAAATGTAAAACAGTGCTAATCACACTATCACCACCACTATTTCTTGTTTTCAACTCAGCCAAGCAGCTTTCAAAGGCAGGAACAGCTTTGCAGCTCCCAGAAATGAAGCGTGGAGCCAAACTTTCCTAGCACAATGGTCTAATTACATTGAGCATCTGACAAACCCCAGAGCATTCCTTATACTAACCTAGTGATAGTGTGGAAATTCAGAAGGGAAAGGAAAGAGTGTGGAGAGTGGAAGCAAAAAAAAAAAAAAAGAAAGAGGCCCTGATCTCTACCTAAGCCTCAGGGCTTTGTTGTTGTTGCTGTAGCATTCAGATCGTTCCTACTTCTTGCCTTATATAGACATGGCACAGTTTCAAAAATAGCCTGTGCTTTTTTAGACCTTTAAAGACATCATCAATCATTGTCTTCTATGGTAATGCTTCAATTACCCACGAGGAAAAAAATACAGTAGCCATGGAAGTGACGTCCTGATGTGCTGAAAAATCCCAACTAAAAAAGGGCAGTGTTTGCATATTAGCAATGTAAGCAGTGCAGGAACTGTGATGAACCATTAATAAGCCTCTCATGCTTTCTAAGTATTCAGGAAATGTGCCGCCTGACAGGCCAGATCTTTATAGGATTAGCTTAATGGTTTGTCACTTTCTGCATTGCTTGCTGCCCTTCTGCCTTTTTCATGCTGAACAATATTGTACGCAGCATTCTGTGTGGCCGAACAAGCCCACTGTTTCTCCGTGATAAGTACCCCCATTTTAGGGACTTACAGTCCATCCATGTTAAATGACAGCAGGCAAAAAGGAAGCTCTGGAGCTGCCACCTTCCATACAAATCACGGTTGTTTCTTTCTTACTGCCGAGGTGGTTTCAAATTGGCCACTCCCAAGTGATCACAGAGAATAATGAATACCCAGGGGCGCTGCACCCACTCCACACTTTTTTTTCTTATCTCTGGAAAAGGAACAGAAGCAACATCAGACTGGAGAGGCACACAGGTGCAGTTTGTCTGAATGCAGCGTGTGTCAGTCTGCCCTATGGTGGTCAAGGAGTCCCAACATGTGTCAAGAAAAAGCCATAGGACAATGATCACATGATCGCACTGAGGTGCTTATGAGACCCATTTCTGCAGCAAAGAAATGCATGAGCGTTTATCATTGAAATAAACAATTTTGCTACAGCTCTTCATGTGAACTAAACATGTACAGTGCTTGTGGTAAAAGGATAACCATGGTTTAGAATGAATAATGAATTTGAAATTCTAAGAGGACAAGTTTCATCTTTGATACTTTTATTGATATGTTTGAGCATACTGACTAAATATACAGAGAGCCATTATTTGCAATATGAGAGATTTCACACAGCTATAAGTCTATAATTAGAGTTTTCAGATTATCATCTGTGACTGCTTTATGATAAGAACACCAATTCTCTTGAAACGTTTGAGGTGCCTACTGCCTGCACCACTGATTTTATGAAGGTTCATAATCTGAATACCTTCGAATTTATACTTGCTTTATATGTCAGACCTGTCACTGATACATCATCACAAAAATCACATTGGATCTTTACTCTTGAAGACACATACACACATTTATAGCACTTCAGGTTTACTTTTTCTGTTTTTTTAATTTGCCTTAAGGAATTGATAATGGGATAAAGAGCTTTTTACTACTTAATCAAATATTATGACCCTAGTTTGAGTCTGAAATGACTGCTAATGCTTAGTTTAAACATACCGTCTGCGTATGTTTTAAATAACCTGAATTTGGGTGTTTATTTATTATAGGTATGTGGGTTACAAGTCAAAATTAACTACATAAGCAGGCTGTGTGCAGGTGAAGTTTAGACTTCCAACTTGTCCTCACTTCCTCTGATTTAGGACTAGGTACTCTTTGTGATACTATGTGACTCCCCCCTCACCCCCCGTTTCCTGAAAGTGTCCAGTGACTTCCTATCTCTCCTTGTACAAATGTGACTAGCGTTCAGTTCCTACTTAGGAGTGAGAACATGCATTATTCAGTTCTCTGTCTCTGTGATAGATCACTAAGTATGATGGTATCCAACTCCATCTAATTTGCTGTGAATTCCATGATTTTGTTCTTTATGGCTGTGTGGTACTCCTTCATGTGTATGTATCACATTTTCTTTATCCAGTCCACTTCTGATGGGTAATAGGGTTGGTTCATGTTTTTGCTATTGTGACTACTGCAGCAATAAATGTAGGTATGCAAGTGTCTTTTTGGTAGAATGTAGAACATTTTGTAGAATGTTTTATGTTCCCCCTGGTATATTCCCAGGTAAGTGTTTGCTGAAGTGTTTGGAAGGTCAACTTGTAGTTGTTTTAGGAATTGCCACACTGCTTTCCACAGAAGTTGAACTAGCCTGTGTGTTCCCACCAACAGTGTAGAAGCATTACCTTTTCTCCACACTCTCGTCAGCATCTGTTGTTTTATGATTTATTGATGAGGGTCATCCTTACTGGAGATAGGTGGTATCTCATTGTGGTTTTGATTTGCATTTCTGTGGTGATGGATGAAGTTGAGCAATTTTTTATGTATCTGTTGCCTGCTTGTATATCTTCTTTTGAAAAGTGTCTGTTCATGTTGTTGCCCACTTTTTAATAGGATTTTTTTTCCTTTCAGTTTGTTTGAGCTCCTTGTAGATCCTGGATGTTAGACTTTTGTTAGCTACATAATTAGCAAGTATTTTTTCCCATTCTGTGAGTTGTCTCCCCACTAATAACCTGCATTTTGAAGATGACGAGATTTTTTTCATGGTAGTAACTTTTTAAGCTTTAATGATTGACTGGAAACTTGTATAGTAATTTTTTACTCTACTTTGGACCTTAATGATTTATCTCTTTAAAGTTCTAAAATTGGAGTAAGAAATAATTAGCCCACATCATAAATGCATATATATAATCAAGATCATTTGACTAGAAAAAGTTAACCACAGCTTAATGTCTATTCCAACACTCACACTATGAACAAGTACAATTCTCTACTAAAATCTAAAATACTAGAAGTCTCTGCTAAACACAAATATTTTTTAATATCATTCACAGAAGTTGGGACTAGTTCAGTTGGTGGCTACTACAAAGAGCTTATGATGTAAAGGTCAAATAGTATGTTTGAGGTCTCTACAATGAATTTCAAGTAACAGACTGATACAGATGTAGATATACATAAATACATAGACACATAGAGATCAATAGATAGGCATAAATATAAAAATGTATATTTTTTCACAATAGTATCTTTCATAAACTTGGAATGAATAAGCCATGATCTGATAGGGAAAAAATATTCTGAGATTCTATGAATACTATTACATATTATAAAAATAATGACAGCCGGGCTCGGTGGCTCAGCTTGTAATCCCGCGCCTTTGGGAAGCTGAGGTGAGTGGATTGCCTGAGCCTGCGGGTTCGAGATCCGCCTGGGCAACTTGGTGAGACCTCATCTCTACAATAAATTAAAAAAAAAAAAAAATGAGCCGGGCGTGGTAGTGCGCGCCTGTAGTTCCAGCTACACGGAAGGCTGAAACAGAAGGATCACCGGAGCCCAGCAGGTCGAGGCTGCGGTGGCGGAGAGCAGCCACTGCACTCCAGTCTGGGTGACAGTGAGACTCCAACTCAATAATAATAATAATAATAATAATAATAACCATGTAAAGAATGTAACATATATTACAGGATGCATTCAATAAATTTCTACTAAGTCTTCCATTCAGTAGCCAACAATAATACTTTAAGGTTGATTTCATAAATTAACAAATAAAGGAACAATTATTTATCAGTGGCCTTACTCTGGAAAAATGAGACAGTTGTTAAAATACCAATACGAAGCTTGAAAACGGTAGCTAAATATTTGTCAAAAACAAAACTGTTTCTTTGAAATGTGACACTTCGTGACTCTTCTGGTACCATGTCTCTACATTCTACCTCCGTCAGCACTGACCAAAGGAGAAGAGAGATTAAGGTGCAGGATTAAGGTCGGAGTGAAATAAATTTCATTTTTTATTTGAAAAAATATTGTCAGAGATAGACATGCATAGAAAATGATTTACCAAATAAAAACAGTCCATCCTGAACTATACTCAACATCTTTAAAATAAAATTAAGAAACAAAAACAGTCCAGAGGACACGTTATTAGATCACATCTTCAGAAAACATGCATAAGGAACCCAAAGTGGCGGAAAATTGTGTGTCAGTGCTGCTGCTAATTGTCTCATGAGTCTCTGACAGGAAAACTAGACTTTCATCAAAACAAGAAGTATTTCACTTTGTTATAGTGTCAAATTACAACTTATCCTAAAACGTTCAATTGCTTAATAATGGAGCATGCCTTGTAGACAAAGTTTGGCAGTAGACTCAATAGAAACAGTAGACTCAGTAGAAATGAACAGGAAGATGAGAAAAAGGGAAATCAGAGGTCCTAAAACCTCTGTAAAAATGAGCGAGAAGATTTAGTGAGTGAATTTAACAGCAGCCAAATTTCTACTCAGGGATATGGAATAAAGATAATTTTTATTCATGTAGACCTTGGAGGCTTTCAGATAATTTTTAAACATGTAGAACTTGGGGTCTTTTCAGATAATTTTTAAGCGTGTAGACCTTGGAGGCTTTTCAGATTTTTTTAAAACATCTAGACCTTGGGGGACTTTTCAGATGATTTTTAAGTATGTATCTTGGAGTACTTTTAGCATTTTACTTTACTTTGACACCAGAGTCATTTTTACAATATACAAAGTTTTAAAAGAAATGACATTATGCTCATAAATAAATGAACATACGAACATACACACACGTTATCTTTACTCAACCTCACCGTTCCTTCATTTTTGTTCCTTCCTACCATCAGGCAAGATTTCTGTGATTAGAAAATGAGGAACATTTCTCCACCAAATTTTCTGGTGTTGAAAATAAACAGGTTGATGTAAGTATGTTTATTTCCTTTGAATGTCTAGCTGGTAGAACAATTTGTTTATGGGTTTAAATGGAAGGAACATGAGTTTGACTAATCTTTTACTCAAGATCATTTTCTAGTTAACAATTGAGTCAATTTTTAAATTGTAAATATATCTGCATATCAGTTTAAAGTAAAAATAATTTATTTGCAATTAAGGAAGAAACCCTTACTCCCATTCGTATTCCAATTTTTTTGAGTACACTACTTTTGTATTTAGGCTCTTTCCCTCAGTGCCAGGCATCTAGAAACACTTAACAAATGTTTAGAGTGATATATATATAGTTCTGTGTCAACGGGCCCCACAGAGGTCAAGAAAGTTATGATAACAGTTTTCCCAGGGTCAGTTTCTACATTCAATGTTCATCAGTTGTTAAATTATATTTTGCTTTTGGGATTTATTGCTTAGTTTTTAGTAGATTGTTTTCTAAATTATCTTTAGATCATAAAGAAAATTAGATTTGTTTCCAGTTTCAAATATTATCCATCTGTTGCATGAAACAAATTGTATTAATTCGCATGTCTCTCCTATTCAAAAATTAGATTTTCTTTTTACAAATTTTGCCATTAACAAATTAGTCATCTAAGAACTAAATATCAGCTTGACTCTCAGTTTGAAAGTTTCTATTTTGAAACAAAATGTGATCATTATCTACACCATTTGGCTAAATATATTTTCCTCCTTGTTTTCATTAACATTTATGAGGGCAAATAATGCAAATAAATACTTTATATATTACAACATCTAAAGAGAACTTTTTTTAAACAGTATTTATTTGATCTCCAACATTGAAAAAGTTGGAGTATTTTCAAAAATTGTGTCCCTTTAAAATAAATAAGTTGAAAATATACTTGAAAGGAGATCTGGAATACTTTTATGAAATAAGGACACTTTACTAAATTTTATTTCTTAATTTGATTTTATTAAGTTTGTTGGGAAGTTAAATATGAACAAATAATTTGCCAAATTTAATTTGTGGAGATATAAATTATCTGATGAGTAAAGAATAGTATAGGCATTCTAGTTCATTTTATTGAATGTTGGGAAGTGATACTTTTACTCTTTTTAATGCCTCTGGTTCTCAGTAAAATACACAATATACATATTATAAAAATTCAGCTCCTCCCGCTATCTACCAACAGGGATATCTAAGAAAAAATATTCAACCAAAGCTTGTCTTGTCTAGAATTTTTTTTTGTATTCTAGATTTTGATGATCTCATTTTTCATTACTGCCCATAAAGTACAGGGGAACACAATCATTCTTCCAAGTTATTGAAGAAAGTATAAAATTTTGTCAGAACAATTTCAGTATTGAAAGAATTCACATAGTCTAATTTTCCTTTCTGAAGGCAATCTATCCATAACATGTGTGTGAGTTATTCTTAAGAAGTAAACTTGAGTAATCCACAGGTCACATGCTATAGCAGTATTTGATTACATTGATTATTCTATATTTACTCTATAAAATATCATATTTACTGTATTAAATATCTTGTTTATGTAACACTTAGCTCCTCCATGGGAAATACCACTATCAGAAGCATATTTTGTTGGGTTTTAAAAAAAAAAGTTATAGGTTAATATATTCTGAGTCCTCAGTGGCTTCATTAGATACAATAACTGGATTAAAAGCTGTAACTTAGCATTTTTTTTGAGTTGGAGTCTCACTCTGTCACCCAGACTGGAGTGCAGTGGCTGCTCCCTGCCACCGCAGCCTCAACCTGCTGGGCTCCGGTGATCCTTCCGCCTCAGCCTTCCAAGTAGCTGGAATTACAGGCATGCGCTACCACGCCCGGCTGATTTTTGATTTATTGTAGAGATGAGGTCTCGCTGCCCAGGCGGGTCTCGAACCCACCGGCTCAGGCAATCCACTCACCTCAGCCTCCCAAAGGCACGGCTGAGCCACCGAGCCCGACTTTATTTGTTCTTTTATTTGTGTTTCTTGGTGGATCTAGACTACCATAAATAACAATCATATAAGGCACCAAACACAGCAAATTAAAAAATTCCGATTATGATATAATTTGTTATCCACTGTTACAAATCACAAGATATATTTTGTATAAAGACGCATTCTTATATTTTACATTGAGATCTGTGGTATTTGGACTGCCAAGAAGTACACAGCAAAACGAATTGAGGGTTTATTTTTTCTTTTTAACTGAGTACTTCAATTCTCATTTTGAATTGAATTACTTTTGAGAGAAATTACTAAGGATTTCTCTATAAGTGATTGACACTATACTTTTAATTTGAAGCTTGTTTCTATATGTTTTACTCAGTCGAAAAGTTTTCTAACCAATTCAAAAGTTTTATTCTACAGAATCTTAAAATTAAATCAAACTACTTTATTCTTGGCAGGTATGCTAATGTCCTTGGCTCTGATAATAATTTACCTATTGAAGAATATAGGTGTATTTATAATTTTTGTGCTTTTAAATGCATCCGCTGAACACAAAATAAAATCAACACTGGTTGGGAAGTGGACTGATTTTTTTTTTCTGATTTATAATCTGAAGGGATGGGGCCTATTAAATAAGCTATACTAGAAGAAAACCATGGTTCCCTGTTTAAATCACAAGAAATAAAATTAGCTGGGATAAAAATATTTTAACAAAAAAATTCTTTAATTATTATTGTCTTCTGAGCTTTATAAAAGAGTAGTGTGAAATTTCAGTGTTTAGGTATTTTTGTAGACTCTTTTCAGAATATTGAGAAATACCTATGATAAGAAAATACCTATGATAAAAAATACTAATTTTTATATCTTCACAATGAAATAAATAGAAATATCACAGTGCTTAAAGAAAACATTGGTATTTGTACTTATAAAAAACAGGATCATGTATTTGTTGAGTCAACATTTATTCATTTTTTAAACAATCTCTATAAATTCATAGATTGTTTAGTTTATCTTTATGGAATTTTAAAGATATTAACAACTTGCAATGTTAATATTACCACAGTCTAAGTACATACCCATGATATCCTAGAAGTTAGTTCTATGGTATTAGGATTCTTTTGGGAAGCCCCAAATAATAGAGTGTTTTTTGCCCAACCTGGCACTTTGATTATCTTGGTAGAGGAAGAAGAATGTATAGAATTTAGAACTTCATAAGCAACCATTTCTGTCAGCATTCATCCTAAAACAATAGGAGAGTTCTGGCAAGGACTTCTGAACTATCTGGTTGTTTTAATTACTCATTGATTGGAAATGAGCCTTTAATAAAATACATTCTTGAATATCATTAAAAATGGCCTTAGTGAGTGAAGATTCATTAATTTAACCTTATATGTATGCATGTTTTACAATATTCATACTCATATACTCCATGTTTTTTGTTACACTATTAAAAAATAAATAATTTTACTAAAATAATTTTATCTTCACACAATATTTAAATGAAAAATTAGGCAAATCATTTCACATTATGGTTGTACATATATTAATATCCATTTACATGGATCTTTTCAGAAACAACCATACCGTATAGGGGTGTTCTTATAGCTGCCAGAAATGATATGTATTGGAAGTAATATGCATGCCTGCTTCCTCCATTCAGTACATTTCCATTTCATAAAGTGTATTACATAAACCCTCTAGGTAAAACCCTGCTTTAAACTCCTTGGAATAGGACCATTGCCTTGTTAATTTATGGTGTGACCGTGTGCTCTTTGAGCTATGGCCAGGCCATGTTTCCTGGCTTTGGTCCCCTTTCTTACCTTGGTGAGGTGAATTTTCTCTTTTTCTCTCTCTAATTTACTTTTAAATAAACTATATTTTCTAATCTAAAAAATTAAAAATAAACTTCTTAGGATACACAAAAGACCTTTTATACTCAGTGAGTTTACTCTTTTATAAGACTACAACTAACTAAGCCTTCAAAGTAATGTGTAATAAAATATAAAAAGACAAAATACTAAAAACATGTCTAAACGAAATGATAAAATAATTTGTTTAGAATGAAAAAATACTTTCTGTAAAAGTCTCATAATTTTATTAAAATGATACATGATGTATATGTCATTGATTTTGAACATGCTTTTTTAGGTATATTTTACAAATTTTACACACAATAAAATGCACAAATATTAAGTATACAGCATAATGATATTTTCTATGTGATCACCAGGCAGATCAAAATATAAAATTTGAATCACCTTCGTGTCCTTTCTGCTAATGCCATCCCATCATCCCACCCCACCCCACCTCCCAGTGATAACCTTTGACTTGTATTAGTATCAGATTTGTTTTGCCTATCCTTGAACTTGACATGAATGACATTATGTCATATATAATGTACATTTTTGCATCTGCTTTCTTTTTCTTTCTTTTTTGTTTGTTGTTGTTGTTGTTGAGTCGGAGTCTTACTCTGTCACCCAGGCTGGAGTGCAGTGGCACGCTCATGGTCACCCCAGCATCAACCTGCTAGGCTCTGGTGATACTTTGGATCAGCCTTCAAAGTAGCCAGAACCACAGGCACGCGCTATCACGTCTGACTTTTTTTTTTTTTTGATTAATTGTATAGACGAGATCCCACCAAGTTGCCCAGGCCTGGTCTCGAACCCCCAGTCTCAGGCAATTCACCCACCTCAGCCTCCCAAATTGCTGGGATTACAGGCTGAGCCACCGAGCCCAGTCTCATCTGGCTTCTTTAACTTGCATAATGTGTTTGAGATTCTTTCATGTTACCATATGTATATGTAATTCCTCCTAATTTCTGAATAGTGTTTTATTATACTCTCCAACTGGCAGTCATTTGAATTGTTTGCATTTTAGATTTATCATGAAAGAATCTTTCATTAACATTATTGTATATAAATATGTTTGTGGACATAAGCGATCATTCTCTTGAGTATATTCTTAGAACTGTTGAGTCATAAACTAGATATACATAAAGAGTTTTCCATTGTAGATTAATCATTTTACATTCTTCTCCACAATACATGAGCATTCTGGTGGCTCCACTTCTTGTCCCACACTTTGCATTGCTGGTCTTTCTAATTTTAATCTTTAAAATGTTTGTGTAATCATATTTCCCTATTATTTTAAATTTGCATTTTCCAGATAACTAATGATGTTGAGTGTCCTTATACACTTCTCATGTAGACTATTTGTGGAAACACCTGTTCAACCTGTTCAACTTTGAATCCTTTGTCACAACTTGAGAGAGAGAGAGTGTGTCTAGAGAGAGAGAGTCTAGAGAGAATGAAACAATAGAAAGAGACAGATGAGAAAACTGGAGTTAAGGATAGGACATTCAAAAATTTGTCAGTCATACATGCATATATACACACTAATCAATATTTTAATAAAGTGATGGCACTATTTTCCACATAATAAATGATTCAGAAATTCATACATATCACAGCTAATTTGGTACTTTTTTCATGAAAAAAGCTGAAAGTTTCATTGAGACAGCAGGCACTGAAAAGAATGCAGCTTGTGATTATTATAAATTGGTAGAAGAGGGGTTATCTGAAATCTGATGGGAAGTTGTAACACCAGATGGGATTGCATGACTCACAACACACACAGTCAAACGAGGTAGCTGGTGGATGTTCCAGGGGTATGTGTGCGTGTGTGTGTGTGTGTGTGTGTGTATGTGTGTGTGTGTGCATGTATGTGTGTGTGTGTGCGTGTGTGTTTTCTATGCATGACTTTGAAGCTCTCTTCAGCTGGGTACAGTTATTTTTTCTTTTTTGTTTGTTTTTGTTTTGTTTTTCTCTTTTCAAGTATTCAGGTAGTGTTTCTTACATGGGAAATTGCACATAGGCATAGGCAAAAATCTGTGTTATGCTCAAGTTGTTCCCCATGCAACAAATGTGTTGGAACAAACTCATGTTTTCAGAACAAATGTTAGAGCAGAACTGACTGTATATCCTCTTGAACATAATTTCCAAGATGTATGGGTAATATTGTAAATCCTTGGGCTAATTGAATTAGTAAATATAAACTTCTTGAATACCTAAATGAACGGTTGGCAAACATTTTCTATAAAAGGCAAGATAGTAAATATATAAAGTTTTGCGAGTGATACAGTCTTACTGTAATTACTTAAACCTGCAGTGGTAGTGCAAAAGCATCCAGAGACAATGTGAAAATGAATGAGAATTTTTGTACATTAGTCTATGTCTTCCCTTATCCATGGAGGATACCTTCCAAGACCCCCAGAGCATGCCCGAAACCTTGGATAGCACCGAACCCTATAAATACTAAGTTGTTTTGATCTGCTATCAAGAGGTCTCCTAAGTGATTAATGAGTGGGCAGCTTCCACAGCATGAATCTGCTGAACAAAGGGATGATCCAAGTCTTGGGCAGGATGGAGCAAGATGGTGTGAGATTGAACCATGCTACTCAGAAGGACCCCAGTTGAAAACTTAGGAATTATTTACTTCTAAAATTTTTCTTTTTAAAAAATTTATTTATTTTTATTTATTTACTTATTTTTATTAATCAATATTTTTTATTTTGGTATTGTGGGGTAGAGTTAGGGGTTAGGTATACAAATATGTTTTGTTCAGGTACCCTTGTTGATAAAGGGTGTCTCCTCGTCCCCAGACAGATATTTATTACTGTTAATCCCACCTCCCTTCCCACCCTCCCCACCCCCCATAGTTTCCCATCACTGTCAATCCTTTTTTCATAGTATTACGATACATGTTCAAGGTCCACTGTATGAGTGAGAACATGTGATACTCAGATCTTTGTTTCTGTGAGAAGTCACTCAGTATTATAGACTCTAGTTCCATCCAGGTTGCTGCAAAATTCATGACTTTGTTCTTTTTTATGGCTACGTAGTATTCCATCATGTATACATGTATGTTTATCGCAGCATTGTTCACAATAGCAAGAACCTGGAATCAACCATACTGTCCATCAAAAGAGGGCTTGATTTAAAAAAATGTGGTACATATACACGATAAAATTTTTCATTTAATATTTTTGGATTGTGGTTGATCATGTGTTACTGAAACCTTGGAAAACCAAACCACAGATAAGGGGAACTAGTGTATTTACAATAGCAGATGACAGGTGAAAGTTTATAAATATTTGCTTCTTACTTTTATATGCCATTGAGAACTATAACTTTGGAAAGTATCAATAAAGTTCATATTTTGCCACCTTAAGAAAGTATAAAAGAGATACCTATGTCTGTGAAAAGTCATTTGTTTTTGTCCACTCATAAACTTTCTTAATCTTCTTAAAATGTTTATGTAGGACAAGGAGTTTGCATTGTATTCTCAAGTTTTCTATGTAAAATAGAAGTTAAAAATGTGTTTATTAGAATTTATAATTAATTATGATCGAGGCTATTCTAGAAGAATAGTAATAGAAAAATACTACAACTGTTTATGTAAGGTAACTGAAATTTTTATTGACGGAAATAAGAAATTTTAACCTAAGATTAACATTAATTTATCCAGAAGATGAACAAGTACAGTGAAAGACAAAGCTTCAATGATTTTAGCAAGTTGTGGGGAATTTAGGGAAATTTAATTTAATTTTCCTTGATTTATAATACTTGAGTCTGAAAAAACAGGCTATAAAATATGTTAAAGTTTTGTAAAAATTATCCAATTATTAGCTAATTCACAAGATAAATATATTAAAAATTGGAAGGAGAAACTTCTGAAGGATTTATTGCAAAAAAAAGTTCATCCAAACCTAGAATTTACCTTTTTCCAACTAAAATAGTATATTTGTCTTATAATTGTTAACAAAAACTAATGAAAACTATTCTTTATATTCTGTATAGTACATCTATGTAATATTCTGGAATCAGAGACATGCCAAATCTCAGTAGAATTATTTTCTCTGTTCTGTGGTGATTTTATCAAGTACTTGATTATCACAAAATATATATTTCTAAAAATTAGGACAAAGACTTCTCATCTGTGTTAACATCTTTTTGTTTATTTTAAAATATCGTATTGTCATTTTGATTGAACAGGTAACCAAATCACCCTTTCTCAGGTGTCCAGGAGCATATTTAAACCTTGTAATCATATTTCCTGACAATTGTTTTGATTTTACCTTTTCAAGATCAAAACCAATAAATAAATCAATATAAACTCATGATGACTTTTAACTCTAAAACTATCTTTGAGATTTCCGAAGGCTGCAAGAAAATAAAACATTTTATATATTACATTATAAAAATATGGAAGAATTTAGACTTTTTTTATGTCCCATATTTCTTAATTATCTCAAGACTATTAATATCTGCACAGGAAGAGATGTTGACTCAAAGAAAATGCTCAGCCTTTCCAAGACTAAGTTTGTGTAAGGTGAAATATTTTTAACATAAATATTTTCAAGATTGGAAGTTTTATGAAAAGGACCTGCAGATTTGTTGATAGTCTCACTGCCAACAATAACCTCATATTTAGGGTAAAGTTTTACCACACACTTATAGTATATGTTACTGGTATTGAACAAATGAATAAATGGATGCTAGATGGTTGAAAATAAATTTCTCATCTTTGGTGTGAGACGCTATAGATAAGCAAGGCAAAGGCCTAAAATGATCCATTAGGTAATAGATTAGAATTGGAGAAATCAGTGAAATCTCAATATGGAGATAGACAAATATAAAAATATGTGTATATACATGAATGAATATTCATGCACATATTTTCTTGCCCTGTCAACTGAGAGAGCAGAGAAGCAGCAACACCCAGTAGCTGCGACCATACCTAGTGACCAAGTCTTGGTTACTAATAACATTCTTCAGTTAAAGGAAACATGAACCCTGGATGGATTCTAGAAATATACAAAATGGACATGGAGCAACTTGTATAACTAAAAGTAAGGAAATTCTAAACACATGCGTGCACACACACACACATATACACACACACACGCATGTGCACGCCCACGCACACAATGATGGAGCTATGTCCAAAAACCAAAGGGCCAGCAAAAGTAGCTCCCAACGGTCAAAGCTAGAACAGTTGGTACAAACAATGTGGTTCTGTATTAAGCTAGTGCATAAGTTCATAGCATTTGTTTTTGGCATGGCAACATTGCAGTGTTGGGATTTGTTTGTTGTTTGTCCTTTGGAGCGACAATGCTGTGCTTTTGAATACACCTTGCATTTTGCAGATTTGAAGAAAGTGCTATTTGTGAGCTACAGAAGGTGAAGTGCCAAGTGGAAAAAATCAAACGTTTCTGATATAATCTTCTGTTTCAGTTTACCAGAGGAGTAAAAACAGCGGAGATGGCTGTTTGAGCCATGTATGAGGAGAATGCCATCAGGGAAAGCATGGCAAGAAAATGGTTTGTCATTTCAAAGAGGGTCACTTTGACCTGAGTGATTCTCCATGTTCAGGAAGACCACCGTACTTCGATGAAGAATGTTTACACGTTTTAATCCATGATGATCTATGTCAATGAACCTGAGTATTGGCAAATATGATTAGTTGCAACCAGTCAGCCAACATGAGAATTTTCATTCCATGGGCCAGTGAAAATCCTACAAACTTATACATCAACCCAGTATTATGACTCATATAATAAAATAAATAACCATAAGTCCATTTTGATATAAATGAATAATTGAACAAATAAATACATGGAGGAGAGCAGACAAATCTGTCATGCAGAAGGATCCCAAATAATTTATGCAGATACTCTAACCTCACAAAGGTTGGAGAATAACTTTCCACTCATTATGATGGGTTGCCTATAATGACTTTCTTCCCATGAATGCATTATGGAAAAGAGGAGAAAATAATGACAAACACTACCTCAATCAGGGAATTAGCTATCTTTATCGTATGTATTCTTGATTTGACATGATGGAAATGGCATTTTTGAAGAAGAAGGTCTTGTGATCTTCCTCACAAAAACCAATAATCCTAGTCTACCCATGAAAAAAACATGAGATTAATCACAATAGAGGGAAATTCTACAAAATATTCAACCAGTATTACTCAAAAACTCTCAAGGAAGTTAGAAAAAAAGAAAGGTCTGGGAAAATGTCACACACAAGAGAAATCTAAATAGTATACATGAGGACTAAATGTAATCTGCATATTGGATAGGTATGCACATTAAAGTATAAGCATAAAAAACATGGGTAACACCTAGAGAATCTGAATGAACTATAGACTTTAGTTCATAATAATGTACCAATATTCATTTATTACAACAATTGTACTTATCTAAATTAAGATGTTAATAAAAAGATGAAATTGGGTGTAGGATATATGGAAACAATATTATCTTCTCAATTTTGCTATAAATCTAAAATTGTTCTAAAGTAAAAGTTTAATATAAAAAACTGATACAACTAAAAAAGAAAATCAATAAATCCTCAATAATGGTTGTAGAGTTCAATACTCCATTTTTGCTAATTAAAGAATAAATGGACATAAAATCACACCCAGATTAAAGAACTCAACAACTCTATCAACCAATGGTATCTAATCAACATTTACAGAAGACTTCACTACCAACGCTGAATATTTGTTATCTTCAAGCACTCCTAGAACATATGCCAAGATAGGTTATATTTTAGGCTTTAAAATAACCCTCAAACATTTAAAAGATTTGGAATTACACATAGGTGTTCACTAATCACAATGGAATATATAACATTGAGAGAATAGAACTATCTCTAAACACTTGGAAACTAAACAACTTCTAAACAATCCCATGGATTGATCATGAATTCTCAAGGGCAATTTTAAAATATATTGAAGTGACTAAAAAATCAACACTTAACATATCAATTTTTGTCTGATACATCTAAAACAACTGAGGACTGTTTATATTGGAAAGGACAAAAAGCAATAATGTAAGCCTCCAGTGCAAGAAAATAGAATAAGGTCGGTGAGCCTGTAATCTGTAGGTGATATGCCTGATCGAATAGAGATCACTAAACAAATCAAAAATCAGCTGTAGCGATGCTGTAATTCCATACTTGGAAGGCTAGGAAAATCCAGCCCGCATCGATCTGTAAAGCCACTGCACTCAGTCGACAGAGTGAGACTCAACTCAAAAAAAAAAAAGAAAATAGAATAAGAAAAATAATAGATAAAATTAATAAACAATCTTGTTTTTTAAAAATCAATAAAACTGACAAAACTGTAACATAACTCACAAAGAAAAAGAGAAGACACAAACTACAAATATGAGTAATAAAATATATTACTGCTAAATCTTTAGACATAATAATAATAAAGGATATTATGAACACATCTACACACAAATTTGACTTACATGAAATGGATCAAATACATGAAATGGATCAATTCCTCAAAAAGCAACAACTGCAACAGTTCACCCAATATAAAAAAAATTAATTTAACAGCCATGTAGTTATTAAAGAAATTGATGGGCAGCATGATTGGTTCCATGTTTTTGCTATTGTGAATAATGCTGCAATAAAAATGCATGTGCAGGTATCTTTTTCATAGAGTGATTTGATTTCCTCAGGGTATAGTCCCAGAAGGATGCTGGGTCATATGGAAGGCCAATTTTAGATCTTTTAGAAGTCGTTGCGCTGTTTTCCACAGAGGTTGTACTAGTTTACCCTCCCACCAACAGTGTAACATGTTCATTTTTCCCTGCATCATCTCCAGCATCTGTTGTTTTTTGAGTTATTGTTGATGGCCATCCTGACTGGAGTTAGGTGGTATCTAGCATGGTTTTAATTTGCATTTCCTTGATGATTAATGAAGCTGAGTGTTTTTTCAGGTATCTGTTGGCTGCTTGTATGTTTTCTTCTGAGAAATGTCTATTCATATCTTTTGCCCACTTTTTAATAGGGTTGTTTGTTTTTATTTCTTTTGGCACATTTGAGTTCCTTGTGGATCCAGGATGCTAAGCTTTTGTCAGATTTACAGTTGGCAAATATTTTTCCCGATCTGCAGGCTGTCTCCCCACTCTCTTGATGGTTTCTTTAACATCAATAAGCGTACCCAAACTTTACCTGCACAATGACCACTTATATACCTAATCCTGAATAACACCCCACATTTTTAAATTAAAAATAATTTTTTTAAAAAAGAAATTGAATTCATAATATTAAATGCCCCCAGCGAACTCTCCAGGCCCAAGTGGTTTCAATAGAGATTTGTAACAGTCAATATAATTGACCATATTAACAAGAAAATGAAGAAATCAATTGATTTCACAAAATTTATCATTTATTCATGATAAAAAACATGCAGAAATTTAAGGATGGGGGAAACTTCTTCAAGTTAATAAATAACATCTAAAAAACTCCTACAGCTGATACTTTAACTTACTGATGAAAGACACCTTTTTCCTTCTAAGATTGGAAACAAGGCAAAGATATGCTCTCTTCCCACTCCTGTAGTGCCTGACATTCTATCCAGTTCTATCTTGCAAAAAGGCAGGGAAAGAAAATGAAAGGCGTAAAGATCCAAACAAAAGAAATACAACTATTTCTATTCAAAAGGACACAAGTTTTCATATAGAAGTCACAAAGAATCGAAAACAAAACAAAACAAAAATTGCTAGAAATAATAATTGAGTTCAGCAAAGTCCCAGTGTACAAAATCAACGTACAAAAATAAATTTTATTTCAACATACTGGCAATTAACAAGTGAACAACAAAACTAAAGATACCATATACTATCACTCAAAAAAGTAAAATGTTTAAGTATAAACTCAATTTCTTTGTTGAAAACTACAAAATGCTGGTGAAAGAAATGAAAGAATATCTAAATAAATGAAGATACCTGCTGTATTCCTGGCTTTGAAGGCTTAACTCAATAAAAACCAAAAAAAGTCAAGTTGGGATACATCAAACTAAAAAACTTCAGAGCAACAAAGTTATATATATATTCAGACTTAAATAAGATGTATTCAGACTTTAAAAAGAAGGAAATTTTCAACACGTGGCAACATAGATGAAAACCTAGAGGTCATTACGCTAAGTGAAATAGGCCAGACTCAGAAGGACAAATGCTGCATGATTCTGCTTACATGAGCTTCTAAAATAGTCATATTCATAGAATCAAAGAGTGAAATTGTGGTTGCAAGAGGCTTGTATGAAGGAGAAATAAGGAGTTGTTAAGTTGATGGACACAAAGATGTTTTCATCTTGCTTAATAGAGATTAAATAGGCTGGGCGCTGCGACTCACGCCTGTAATCCTAGCACTTTGGGAGGCCGAGGTGAGAGAATTTTCTGAACTCATGGTTTGGAGACCAGCCAGGGCAACTTGGTGAGACTAGTCTCTACAATAAATCAAGAAAAATTAGCCAGTGCATGATGGTTTGCACCTGTAGTTCCGGCTACTTGGAAGGATGAGGTGAGCCCAGCAGGTTGAGGCTGCAGTGATCGTGAGCATGCCACTGTACTCCAGACTGGGCAACAGAATGAAACTCCAACTCCCCTCCTCCCAAAAATAGAGATTAAATAGAGATTTGCCATACAATATTGTGCCTATAGTTAGCAAATCGTATTGTACACTTAAAAATTTGTTAACAGGATAGTGCTCACGTTAAGTATTCTTACTACAACAAAATACATTTTTTAAAAATGTCAATTCTTCTCAACATACAGATTAACAAAATTCCACGAATATTTTGTTGTACCTCTAGATGAGATTTTTCAAAAAGGTTGTAGAAAGCTAATGGAATTAGATTTGCTAAAACACATTTGAAATAAGGATAAAATGAAAGGAATCAGTCTATCTAGTTTCAAATCTTATCATGTAGCTACAGTAATCAAAACTTTGTGATCTGTGTGTCTTGATAACTATGGTAATCAATACTGGGGGGATTAAATAGACACACAAATCAATGGAACATAAAAGAAAACCCAGAAATAGACCCAAACAAATGTATCCAACTGATTTATGACACAAGATACAAAGCAACTCAATGAATGCAGCAAATACTTCTCAACAAATGATGTTGGGATAATTGTACATTCATTGGCAAAATAAAATAAAATAAACCTAAGTCTAAACCTCTTACCTTATACAAAAGTTCACTCAAACTAGATTACAAACTTTACTATAAAACATAAAACTAGCATATTAAGAGATGAGAAAATAAGCTACAGACTTGAGAGAACATATCTGCAAGCCATATATTCAATAAGGGACTACTATTATGAATATATAAAGAATATTTGAAATTCAACAGTAAAAATTAACAATCCAACTAGAAACTGAACAAAATAAATGAATAAAAAATTTACTGTAGAAGACATAAATGGCAATAAATGTGTAGGAATATATTTAGCATCATTATCCATTGGAAAAATGCAAATTAAAAATTTAAAACATAACTATATATCACTTTATATCTACCAGAATTCCTCGAGTAAAATATAATGATAGCAAATATTTACATGGAAATGTAAAATGGTGTAATACTCTGGAACACATCTTGACAATATCTAAATAAACCACATATCCAAATACATATTAGTCAACAATTGCACTCCTTGTCATTTATTCCAGAGAAATGAAAACATATTCACACAAAACATATACACAAATATGTTCATAGAAACTTTATTCCACCAGATTGGAAATAACTCAGATTCCATCAACGGGTGTATGGTTAAACAAATTGTGGTATATTCACGCCATGGAATATACTATTTAGCAGTAAAAATTAATAGACTATGTATAGATACACACAATGACTTAGATGAATATCCAGACAATTATGCTGAGTGAAAAAAATAGTTTAAATGTTATAATACTGTATGTTTCCTATTATATAGCATCTTTGAAATGACAAAATTATAGAAAAAGATAGCAGGTATTAAGCATGGAATGGCTGTAGCTATAAAGGGCACCATGAGGGGCAATTTGGGCAATGGAAAATTTCTGCATTTTTACTTTATTAATGTCAAAGTCCTGGTTGTGATATTGTAGCTTTTTTTTTTTGAGTTGGAGTCTCACTCTGTCGCCCAGACTGGAGGGCAGTGACCGCTTCCGGCCACCGCAGCCTCGACCTGCTGGGCTCCGGCGATCCTTCCGCCTCAGCCTTCCAAGTAGCCAGAACTCCAGGAGTGAGCTACCACGCCAGGCTGATTTTTTGATTTATTGTAGAGATGAGGTCTTGCTGCCCAGGCGGGTCGCGAACCCGCGATACCCTAGCTTTTTAAGATGCTACCGTTGAGAGAAACTAGGAAAAGAATGCATGGGATTTCTCTGTATTATTTCTTACAATTGTATGTGACTCTACCATTATCTCAAAATTAAAATTAATTTATAATAAAGATATGATACAAAATGTGTGTAAATATCGAATACTGTGATAATTAAAAGAAATTGCATACTTTAACAAAGTAGTATTAGTCTGTGTAATAGAATTAAAAAATAAGTAGACGAAGAAGGGAAGATAACAGTGGCAGTCATGTTATTTCTTGTAACAATATTCAATAAATAATATCAAAGAAGTTAAAACCTATTATGAAATTAATTAAGAGACCAAATTCATCTTTTTTCCTCAATATTAATAGTCTTGGAAATTATACATCTTGAGGTGAAAAACATTAATATACATTTCTAATCCTTTTCCATTCCACTTCACATTGCTTTTTGTTTGTAATTAATTTATGTAAAATTCAATTAAATATTTTATAAAACTTATTGTATATTGTCATTACTATAAAATCTATAGATGTACCTAGTAAAAATTTTAGTATGATATTAATAAAATATTGATCCAGCTTATTTGTAGATGGTTTAGTTTTGAATTGCTATTTATTTATTCATTCATATACTTGTTTTCCCCTTCATAGTTTTATATAAGCGTGATTTGAAATTTTAGCACCATTTTCATTAAAATTATGTTTAAAAGAATTAAAGCAGACAATTTTTTTATTTGTTATTTATACATCTATACATTCTATATAAGTATAGGATAAATTGAAGTACAAGGATGATGTCAGTATGGAAATATGGATCAATATTTGCACACATTGTGTATCATATTTTTATTGTAAATTAATTTTTAATTTTTAGATAATGGTAGAGTCACATGTAATTGTAAGAAATAATACAGAGAAATCCCTTGCATTCTTTTCCTAGTTTCTTTCAATGGTAGCATCCTAACAAGTTAGAATATAATATCACATTCTAGTGTCTAACCAGGACTTAGACATTAATAAAGTAAAAATACAGAAATTTTCCATTACCCAAATTGCACCTCATGTTGTCTTTTTTCTTTTCCTTCTATAGTGCATAGGTTCTATTAAATCAATACAATATCTCTAGTTCAAGAAAAATATTCCAAATATTGGATTTTACCCTGATATTTTTCCTGTGCAATAATTTAGATAATCTGGAGAAGTATCAAGTATGCCACCAAGACTCACTGAGATAGATATATTCATCCACAAAGAAATAAACATAGTTATACTCACTATCAAATAAATTCATACCTTAAAATTGTCCTTAGAGTGCATATTTTTAAATTCTTCATTGGCTTCCATCAAGTAACATTGAGATATACGCCCGCAGAAACTAAAATGTTATACAATATAAAGATATTTTGCTTTGAAAAAATAAAATATTTTTAAATACTGAAGAAAAAACAACTATTTTCTAATTGAAATCAATATTATTCAATGAGTCACAACACATTTTACAATAAAAAGATGTTGAAGGTTTTTCTTCTTCTATGTTTTAATTTTTTTAAAGAGAGAAGGTATTTCTTAAAATCAATAAGAAAAAATAAACATTTGTATTCCTAACCCAAAATCATACCCCACATATTAAAAAAAAAAAATAGGATGCTTGATAATAGGTTTTTTTAGATAAAATTGTTGGCTCTATCTAGTCCCTAAGTCAAGATTTGTTCTTGAGCCGAAGGTTTGTCAAAAGTTCCTGTTAATATTTAAGATACTAAAACAATAGTGTTATTTAAATGCTATGTATTAACACAGGTTATTGTTTTTATGTATTTAGTATTATTTGCGATTCATTTACCTATAGTTTAATGTCAGTTTCAGTATCAAACTGTTTAAAATAATGTTTTGACAATCTATTACTTTTTAAATAAACTTTCCTTCTGTTATACCTGTGTAGTATGAGATATATGTTTATTTGTTGATATTTCTAGAAGATTTAAGAGTCTAATTAACATTCCAAATATCATGCAGTTTACAGTATAGTACAGTGAAGAGTGTAGCAGAATAAGTGGGTTGTAGTACAAATTTATTTGATAACTGTGTTTTTCCTTGATTACTTTAACTCTTGGTGTTTTAATTGCCTCAGTTCTACCAGGGGGATAATAAACCTTTCTTACAATGATATTTGATTTAAGGAGCAAAATAAGTGCTTGCAAAAACATTTCAAACAATATATTCAATATTAGTAGTAATTGTTACTTATGATCACAAGTCCATGTTATTGGCAACAGGGATTTTTATAAATTAAAAATAATATAGTTCTATACATTTTTCTCCTTCATTGTTTACATTGCTGCTGCTTCAAGGATTGTTTTCCTGTATAATACAGGATCAGACATTTACATAGATCAATTTGGTATTGATGCAACTCCTCTCATGAATAAGCAAACTCAATATCTCAGAGCCAGAAATGCAATTTTCTTATAAGAATGATTTTTTCTAGATATTTTCACTTTGTTTCTTAATCTACCTAAACTCTGAACAAACTTTAAAAAGCTTGCAGGTGTAGCAACAGGAAGGTGTGAGTTTATCATATTTGGAATTAAATTGTTGTAACAATTAAGAGGAAATGAACAATGAAGTTGAAATGAAACTCATTCTTAATTACCAAATCTTTTAGAATTTACATGAAATTACACTCATCTCCAGTTCAGTGATCAATTTTTATATTTTTAAATTTCACCTGGGAGAGGAGCAGAAGTTGCAAAATGAGTCTATGTTCAATTCTACAATTCTTACTTTCAAAGAAGTAAGAACAATAAATTATTCATAATACAAAAAGGATTCCCTGCAAGGAAAAAAAAAATGTAATGAAGTTTCTGAATCTCTGGCACCTAGATGGTATATAAATATTACATGCAACTAGAAGGACAACTCTTATCTAAGGCATGCCATGACAATTTTTTAAGGCACAGAGTATCTGCAGTTTAAGCCATTCATTTAAGGGAGGAATTCTCAACAATATGCTCATCAGACTGATATCATCTCTCAGAATTTTAAACATCATTATCAGAAGAAATTCAGTATCAATAAGCTTTAATGGGTAAAATCACATGGCTCAAAATGTAGCAATAAGCATTTTGAAATATTATTAAATTTTCCCAAAGGAGGAGTTTAAAAATTTTTGTATCTAAAGATCTATTTCACTATATAGTTTTTTGCTCTTCTGAGATAATATTTTTCTTTTATCTTTGCATCTATTTATTGACAAAGAATAAAATAATTGAGTTAATGTACAATTTCAGATTCTCATCTAAGTGCAGAAGTTACACACGTCTGTGTCCTCAGTGAGCTCATGACCAAGTGGAGAAGACAGAAATTTTCAAAGGTAATTATGAAACATAAAACAGATTCTATAATGGGTAGATGAACAAAGTTATATGGGACTGCAGAGCAAAGCAAGTTGCTAAGGTGGTCAATGATACGTAAACATTGTGTACATTTTTAAATGCTTACAACATCCAGCTCACTGACATAACTAGAACTGTGTGTGTGTGTATGGGTGGGTGTGTGTGTGTGTGTGTGTGTGTGTGTGTGTGTGTGTGTGTGTGTGTGTGATGTATATAGACTGAATGTACGCTACTGAATGTGGCATCTTGCTTGCTCATTTATGCTGGCCTGTTTACTAACCCTGGCCAGTAAAAGACCTTGCCACAAGTTGTATTTCTTCCCTACTCTTCTACAGTCAGTTTATAACCTTCAATAGTTCAAGCTGTTGGCAGCAAAAATTCTCTAAGGAAAGATGGCTGTCTAATAATTTTCTTTAGTTTTTGAGGTATTGCACAACTCTCAACTCTCTGGGCCCTTTCTCCAGAAGGGAGGCTTGGCACCAGTAGACAGTGTTCTTGTGTCTGTGCACCACAATGCTGGCCTTACTCTATAAGTCAAAACACAGTTTTATTCTTTTTCTTATATGGATTATCTTTCTTTAAAGTATTTAACAGCCCAACTGTTCTTTAGTCCTTTATTTTTTTTACTGCTGAATGAGCACCGGATAGTAACGTAAGGATCTGTCTCATTTGTAACCAAAAAAAGGACCTCTCATCTCACAAGGTCATTTTAAAGAAGGAACAAGATGACTAAATGGACTTTATTGTAAAATTATATTATAGTTCAAAAGTAAAAAGGTGACTTATTAGTACTCTTCTCACCTAAAAAATTTAGGAAAAGCACTTTAGTATTAGTAGCAAATGCTTTTAAATTATATATAGCCATGTATATTTTATGGGATGTTGTATCAGCAGATTAGAGACTACAGTGTGAAAACATGACAAAGATTTCCATTCTAAATTAACATAGAAGAAAGAAATAAAATGAGCTATTGAAATATGACAAGGCAGTCCACAGGGTTTTATGTATGACATCTTTAGAGGTCTTCACAAAGAAATTCATTGCAAGTTTAAGAGCACTGCAGTGCAAAAAGAAAAAAAAAAAAAACTAAGACCAGTCACAAAAGAAAATCTAAGTGATATTACTCTAACAACAACTGAATAAAGCCAAAGTCAGTGTTTAAAACTTATACAACCATGAGAGCAACAAGAACCTAGCTGAGTAAAATACAGGTGATATATTCCTGATAAAAATTGAGTAAGTAGATGCATATTTATTCCATTGTTCTCTGTGGAATGTACTGGAAACTATAAAAGTGACATAATTTACTTTTTACAAAATAGTAAAACATGCAAAAGATTTTCTAAAACAAAAGGTCAAAATAACCTTCTTTTGGATTAAAGTCTCAATATTCTGAAGATGTCAATAAATCTAAATTATTATTAAATTCAATGCATTTGCCATAAAAAATTAACAGACATGTAGTTCTCTTTGTAAATGACTTGTATTTCATCTGGAAATATAAACAGATGAGACAACAAACCACACACATTTTAAAAGAGAGATTAAGGCAGACATTAATAAAATAAAATATAAGTTGCTTTATTACAGATAACATGGTACGGACAAAGAAATAATCAGAAAAATAATTGGAAATATTTTAAAAAGAAGAGTCTACACATTTTATGGGAATTTAGTGTCTAATAATGATGGAATTTCAGTCAATGGAGAAAATCTGAATTATTTACTACAGTACTGGAAAAATTGAGCAGCCAGAAAACAATGTGAATTTCCTTACAACAAACAACATTTGAACTGGATCACAGATTTAAATGTATAAAGCAAAACATGTTCATATGAAGACAAACAGATAAAATTGCTTTAAGAAAACAGGTAAATAGACAAGTCCCTTAAAACAAAAAGTAAAATTCTGAATTGTAATGATAATTAATGTGTTCATTAAAGTTATTTGGATTATAAACATCAGAAGTTGTACTTTAATTAAAATAACATACCAATTTGGGATAGCTAATTTAAAGAAGGAAAATCAGAAAAGCCAAGTCTTTAAGTTAAGTCAAGACAAAGACAGCATGAAGACTTTCGGGATATGTCTTTCATATGTCTTTGTTGCAACAATTTCCAGTTTTGTGATTTAAATTTTATAATCTCAGGAGAGAAAATCTAAATGACCCAGCCTTTGTGAAGTACCTTTGCATGAAAAGTCCACTATGATGGGACTGGGTTCCTTTAGCCTCTATATGTCCCATCTGCTGGCATAATTTCTCTGAACACCTATCCTTGTGAGTCAAGATGTGTCTTGAGTTCTTGGACAAGTTTTAAGTAATTACTATGATTTTAAAAGTCAAAACATGAATACCAAAAAGAGATACATTGTATAGCAATTATGATAAAGCATAAATATTCACTTTTAAGAGAGAGTACTTATAAGTCCATTTTTAGAAAGTGAAGACAAATATCAAAATCAATCAAGACGGAGACCCTGGAGAGGACAGCTTAGGTACAGACTTCAGTCTTACCTATTGTTTGTGTAAACTGGAAAAAGCTTTTTTTTTTTTCCTTTAGCATTTGTCTCCTTGCCTGAGGAATAGGGATAAAAATGGAACACAACGCATGTATTTTGAATAATTAATTAATTAATACAAGCAAATATTTACTTTAGAACCTAGCACGAGATATGAACTCAATAAATAGTAGGTATTCTTGTGCTGATAAATATTATTATTAACTTCCTATGAACGAGCAAGTTATGTACATAAAAGTTTAAAGGTAAAAAATACACATGATTAGTAAACCAATGGAAAAAAAAAATGTAAACCTTATTCATATGTAAACTGGTATACTTTCAACCAACCAGGGAGGTCTCATTTTACCCAGTACATTAGTAGATGCTAAATAATGCTGTATGGGGACTGACAACTAAGTTCACAGATTCACTCCAGAAAAAGTGCTACATAATTCATTGTTGAACATCACTATGGTCACTACAACCCTTGGAAAGCTATGCACTGACAACAGTGCCTAGTCCACCCATTAGTGATTTTGGAACTCTTTTTTTGGAATGGCCATCACGGCTGTCAGAGTATTACCCCTGATGTCCTGAATGTCATCAAAATGTCTTCCTTTGATATTTCCTTCATATTCAGATAAAGGAAAAAGTCATTGCGAACCAGATCTGATAAATAGGGAGGGTGTTTTCCAATACAGTTATTTATTTACTGGCTAAAAACTTCTTCACAGACAGTGCTGTGTGAGCTGGTGCATTATTGTGATGCAAGAGCTCCTTTGGGACCATTTTTGCAAACACCAAAGAGACAACACAAGTAAATATGTATAAGTCAGTGAAATGCCTATACTAATATTTCAAATATTTACAACATACATATTTTTATTAAAATAGAAAATAGCCATGTTTTGACATTCTCACCTCAGCAGTATCTAACTACATATAGTTCCCCATATGTTGTACTAAGTTTTATTGTGATGCTGTAATGCTCTAAATTACATATAAAAATTATAATATATTTCTTTATATATATTCCTTATACATAATATTACTTCTACTGAAATTTTCTTCCCTCTTGCTTGTTGATATCTGGTAAACGTATGCTCATTCTTCTCAAACTTGCACGTGGCACTCCCTTAGATTATTTCTGGCCTTCCCTTCCCCCAATAGCAGTGACTCACACCTTCTCCTGTACTTCTTATGCTATAAACTTTTATCATGTATATATCTCATTGAGTTAATATTCATTAGAGTGTAAATCATCTGTCTTGTAGTCTGAAAATTTCTTAAGAGCAGAAATAATGCCTCCTTTTCCTTAATATTTCTAGTGCCATGTAAAATGCCAGAAGCAAAATTGGTTCAACATAAAATTTTTTTCAACTGAACTGAGAGAAAACATTTTCTTTTATAGTCATCTGTAAATCATCCCTGGAGTCCAGAAGAATAGCAATAACTGCTATTTATTGAGGGCTTACAATGACACTTAAGCACTTGTTATGCATTATCTCATTTCAGACACACAGAAGTTCCAGAGATATATTACTATTATTACTATTATTATTATTATTATTAAACTCATTTTATAGATGAGGACCTTAAGTTTCCAAGGTGTAACTTTTTGGCCAAACTTGATGATCTGTAACTTAGTAGTGATATCATGGGTTAGGATTTGATCTTAAAATTAAGAAAATCATGGCCAGGCTCGGTGGCTCCACCTGTAATCCCAGCACTTTGAGAGGCCGAGTGAGTGGATTGCCTGAGCCCGCAGGTTCGAGACCCACCCGAACAACTTGGCGAAACCTCATCTCTACCATAAATTAAAAAATTAGCCAGGCGTGGTAGCACGCGCCTGTAGTTCCAGCTACGTGGAAGGCTGAGGCAGAAGGATCGCCAGAGCCCAGCAGGTCAAGGCTGTGGTGGCCGGGAGCAGCCACTGCACTCCAGTCTGGGTGACAGAGTGAGACTCCAACTCAAAAAAAAAAAAAAATCATGAAGTTACTTTAAGATTCAAGAGAGCATAAACTATATAATACATTACATTCTATTTTTTCATGTTTAAAAATTAAGTAGAAACAAAAACTCAATGAGTTAAAAATGAATTGGTTGTAAGACTATATGAAAAATGTCTCTGAATCATAACATATAATAAATGCATTAATTAATTATTGGAACATGCAAATTAGAAAACATAGTTTGCATAGGAAGATAAGAAAATAGATTACTGGTCTTAATAGTCTTAACTATGAAGTAATATACATTCACAAGGATTAAAGATATTTCAAATTATACTTTCAAGAAGGAGCATCACAGGAATCCCTCAATAGAAAACTTAATATACACAACCTATAAATGTCACTATGAAGAATCAGCAAGTGATTTACTTATATAATTATAATAGTAGAAAAAGCAGAAAATGACTTACAGATTGGTCTTATTAGGGCATTTTTATTTTAGTAATAGAAATATGTAATTTAAATATAAAAGAAAATTTTACATTAAAAATAAAATATATGTGGCCATAAACTTATGTTTAAAAAGTAGGAAAAAAATGATATATTTATTTTCAACATTCACCCAGTGCTATTTAATTTAAAAATCGCATAAAATATAATTTCTTTATATTCTCAAAAAGAATATAATGTATTTTGCAGAATAGAAATTAATATACTTCTACTGGAATCAAGAAATTCTCCCCACTTTAAAGAAGGGTTACAACTTTATCATCTTCTCTGTCTATACTGATTTTGATTGCATAATTATTGTCAATTGCTATGTAGCGGTATAGGCAAAAACCTCATTGCTATTAATCGCTAATTATAAAAATAAAGACATAGTAGAAAATTCAGGATTGTAGTAAGAATTGTTTTCCAGTATATTTATATAAGAATAAAGCACTAAGAAAGGCACCACTCCATAGTAAGTGGCCTGCTTGGGGCCGTAAGGCTCATGGTCTCCAAGCTGTTTAGTGGCCTATGTCAAAAAAATTACTTGTTTCAGTCCAATTTCTCTCAATTCAATAACCCCTAAGCCTCTCAAAACAAAGCAAAGTTAAAATGATTTTCAATTGCTTTGGACTAGAATGTGTCAGGCAGTCACCACCATTTCATGGACATCAATAGAACAAAGCACTCACCCTTAAACCTTTCTCCTTTTCTCATTAATCAAAATTCCAATGAGCTGATTTCTTTTTTAGTCTAGTCTAGAAGATATTTATAAGAAGTGGATTTCTTTGACTCACGACTTTGAGCTAAGTACTCCAGATATATATTCCAAAGAAAACACTGCTAATCATCCCACTTAACTCTAAATAATATGTCCTTGATTACGAATCGTATTCCAAAAGTCCAGCAATCAAGAAGCTCAAGAGGAATGAAAGCATGGCTTTCTGTTCTGGACGCAATTTCTTCGTGAATGACTTTTCTTCCCGTGGTTTATTTAGTCATACATTCTAATATAAGTTCATTGTGTCAGAAAGGTAAAAATCACAAGAATTAACGATGGAGAATTTCACCTACTCAGCCGCCTGTCGTCACCTGTCAACTTTCTACCCATTCATCACCTAGCCTGTCACACTTGACATAAGCTTCTGTAGGGGTGGGTAAAGGGGAGGCAGGAGAGGCTGGATAAATGTCTTCATGATCATCTTTAGCAATGTCAGGAGCTCAGCACTCTCAGTATTTTAGACTTGCCTGTGACAGCTTTTCCACTAGCGCTGAAGTTGCATTCCAAATTGATATTTGTGGCGGCATGGATTCTGGGCTAGAGCAATGCCTTGGGCAAGCCAAATTCTGCAGTTTGATACCAGTAAACAATATGATCTCTCTTTGTGTTTATGTGGATGTGCTGGAGTGGAATGAGGGGAGGATAACTTCAAATGACAGTTGCCACAGGTGATTAATTTTTTTTTGTCTTTTACAGATTTACTCTGCCTACTCTAATTTAAATTGGTGTTCCTAATGATCCTTTCATTTTGCACAAAAGTGAAGAGATGCTTTCACTCATGAAACAAATAAGCAGGCAGGATGCCATGCATGAAAATGATGCTTTTGACTCACTATAAAAGAGAGGAAAAAAAAGTATACTGTTAGGTGTTTCCTCTTTATTGATACCCACACCACCAGCCCATTTGTGATCAAGAAATGCAATTGTGGGGTGAAACATGAAGTGAGAAGTCCCTAAGGTCAGTGATGGAGAGAGGAAACATGGAAGTTTTAGGGGAAAAACCTAGACAAAGCCCAGAGAGCAGAAAACACGCTCCAACTCAACACTGCTAATTGTAATCAGGGAAAAGTAAACTAATCTCACCGAGGTTCAGTGAACAAAAGGGATAATGAATGAATGCTATTACAAAGGGGGTATGATAGGGACAAGACAACGCATATGAAAACATTTTAAAAGTTGCAAAGCATTATGCAAGTATCAGTAAAATATTATTTTATTTATAATTATCTCATATCAAAGGAAGTCAATGGGCTGATAATTGAGCCTTTAAACTTGGCCTTGGGAATCAGAAAGAATATACAATCTCATGTTTTATTAACTTCATTCTGTTTTTTTATGGTCTAATCTTAGCCATCTTTTAAGTTTCCATTTTAGGATACATGTAAACATGAAAGCAGTGGGATTAGTATATATCAAAATATTTAAGCAATGCATATTTAGAAAAGTTGGCAGTACAGAAATGAGCAACTTTTAAGAGCAAATTTAGCTAGCCCATGGGAAAATTGCAATATAGAAATAAAGTAGTACAATGCTAAAAAAAGCTTTTCAAGTATAATGACCATTCAAATCACAATTCATGTTCATAGATTAAGAGGTTGCTTTTTGAAAATGAACAAAAAAACTTTGCATTAATGCCATAGATTAAAAGGTTGCTTTTTGAAAATGAACAAAAAAACTTTGCATTTTAATTACAGAAATATCCTTAGAATTTATGACTCCAGCGAAAAAATCAGGATTTTTCACTTTTTCTTTACTCAGTCAATAGTAGGGGCTGTCTCGTGATTGCCTGACATACATTCAAACAAATGTGAGCTCCCACATTGATCTATTACTCTCTAGGGAGCAGAGCTCTCAGAAGCTCTGTTTCTGAATAACAAGGTGAGAGTGAGCCGATACAAACTTCCTTTGAAAGAAAATGTCAGATTTGGAATAGAAAAACAACAGAAATATCACAGCCTTCTTTAAAAGATAGATACACGGGTCTACATTTCCTAAAGTATGTCCTAGGAGTAAACACATACTTTTAGAAAATCTGATGAGCAGGTATATTCAAAATATTTATAGCTTCTGACTCTCCAATTAATTCTCAGAGAAAAAGAATAGAAATGTAGACAGCCCTAAATTATATCCAAAAATATTCATAATTTGAAACTCAAAATTGGACTGTGACTTCTTTGTTCTACCTAGAGAGTATGCCACCTGCCTTCTGAAGCAATGCATGGCATTTATTCCATGGTGGAAACAGGGTAAAAAGATCTACAGGAAATAAAACACTGATCAATTGTTTTTTATGCTTCAAAATATTGTCCTTTTTATACCCCACAACCTCTTATCTAAACCAACATTATAGCTTATGAATTACCAGCCTCCAGCCTTTCCTTAGTTCAAATCATCATGTTTTCAAGTCAGATTTCGGTTTTTGAAGACCACCTCTGATCATGACTCTTGTTCTCAAAAACTTTTCATGGCTTCCCAATGCCACCACACACAACACACACACACACACACACACACACACACACACACACACACACACACATACAGTCTCCACAAGGCACATTCAAATATTGTAGCAATGCTTTTATCCTTATTTCTCATTGACCTCTCGTACATAAGTCCACACTTTAGTCAGACAAAACCACCTATTTTCTTGCTGATTACTTGAGTTTTTCAACTCTGCTCACATTGCTTTATTCACCTAGAATATCCTCACTTTTCTTCCATTTCTGCTTGATTGAAACCTTACATACTCTTCAAGTTCTATGTCAAAGCATACATACTCAATTTTCTGCTTAATATCATTTCTCAGCATCCTAAATTTCCCTTAAAATACCTAAGAAAACTCAAAAGCATTTGATAATTCTCAACAATGGCTCTCAATACTAGAAGCCAAACTGCAAGCAAAATCTGGGAAGGATTCGCATTAGTTACAATATACACAAAATCCAAAATGTCATTCCAATTTGGCTAGGAATGCAGGTTTGGTTGCTGTCCTGTGAGGAGCACCACCCCGCAGAGCCTGCAGAAAGCAAATCTGCTTCCACCTCTTGTCCACTTCCTGAATGTTAAAACCCAGGTTCTGTGTTTTTTTAACTACATTCTAGTAATCTTTAAATAGCTAAATCGATTTATTTTTAAATGGCCAAATACTTTCCTTGTATTTCTTTCTCTTAAATGAGTTGTCATTCCCAGAAAATTTGGGGGCAAGGTGTCAGCAGAAAGTAGAAAGGTTAGGTAGTGAGGCAAAGTTTCTACAGCAGTAAAATCCAAACAGCACGAAACTTATGGGGAGTTTAGATAAACAAAAAGCTGAAAGAATTTATCTGAGGATGAGCCATATTATGTCATCTTTTGGTCAGGGTTTCAGGCAAAGAGATGATTGGGATCTGTCTCTCTCTCTCTCTCTCTCTCTCTCTCTCTCTCTCTCTCTCTCTCTCTGTATCGTCCATTTCTATATTGCATACCTATATCTAACCATCCATCCATTCAGCTATCCAACTATATCCATCAAATATATAAACATATTAAATGAGGGTTTATGAAAATTGGGCCAGGAACTACATATTTGAGCCTGCCTCTCAGCTGTAGATCTGAAAAAAGGCATATCAAATACCTAAGTACAAGTGTCTGTAGTTTGTTTCTTTTAACTGCCTGATTAAAAAAAAAAGAGTTAGCCGGGCTTGGTGGCTCAGCCTGTAATCCCGCGCCTTTGGGAGGCTGAGGTGAGTGGATTGCCTGAGCCCGTGGGTTCGAGACCCGCACGGGCAGCGAGACCTCATCTCTACAATAAATCAAAAAATCAGCTGGGCATGGTAGCGCATGCCTGTAATTCCGGCTACTTGGAAGGCTGAGGCGGAAGGATCGCCGGAGCCCAGCAGGTCGAGGCTGCGGTGGCCAGGAGCGGCCACTGCACTCCAGTCTGGGCGACTGAGTGAGACTCCAACTCAAAAAAAAAAAAAAAAAGAGTTTAGTTCTGTATTGGAGAATCAAGGACGTTGTGCAAAGGGAATTTTGTGCAACTATTTTTTACTTGCTATGTTGGTTTGTAATATGCATTATAATACAAAATTGATGTTTATGTTTGATACTGTGAGACTTACTACATTTCTGCTGAAATTATCTGACAGCCTTCCCCATTTGAGTTGAATAGTGAATAGGAGGATAAAGATATGCCACATATTTTAGATTTTTGTTCCCACCAATTCTAGATGGGGTTTTCCTCCTTTCAGGATGGATTAAAAAAAAACTTGATTGGGCCCTGTGAAAAATACTGAATATTCCATGATATGATGTTGTAAACTTTTTGGATATATCCAACTCTGAGTTGTACAAGAATAATTGATAATCACATAGACATTAGTCCTTAAAACAAGCATTTGGTTGGAACAAGATAATGTCCTAAAATATACAAGTTATTGTGAATGACTAAGATAATTGCTAGCCCATTCAAAAGATGCTTTGCAATAAGTTGTTCTGACAAAAATGAAACAATAGAATACAGCAGCATTCCCAGAAAATTAATAGATTATCTAGTAAAGAGACAGACCAGTGAATACTAGCAAACACAACAATAGTTATATATAATAGTTAATGGATTCCATATAATAAGGTAAGTCAGACATAAAAGGTAAAACACAAGTGCTTTTAAAGGGAAAAAAATTCAAATACATGTCAAAAAAGCAATCAGTGGATTTAAATACTGAGATTTTAATAATTGATAAAATTATATACCAAAATGCATTAACAATTTTTTTAAAGCATAATATCTAGGGAACTGCTTCATCATGGATACAAAACTAGGTTAGAGACAAGAGAAAAGGTTAGGAAAAAGTAGGCACTTTTCCAAATAAGTATAAACACCAATGTTCCTTAGAGAGCAGTGCCAGCGTATGCCTTATTTAATGTAAATCATTTTTATAAATGATTTAGATAAAAAATGCATAAAGGAATCTCCAAGTTTATAGCAGATTTTTTCTGTGTAATGCAAAGTCTTGCTGAAGCTAAGTAATATAAGTAAGGAACACTCTGTATGTTGGTTTATAAATAGCAAATTAATTTTAATTTGGGGCAGTTTATTTAGAAAAAATCTAGTTTATATGTAGAGAATGTGAGCTTTGGAAATACTAGTTTTCATGTAAGTTATGAACCATGGAATTATTACTAATAGTATCCTTCAAGACAGCAGGAAAGAGGGATTGTTGCATTCAGATGTAATTATCAAATACCCACTATCATTAAGCAAGTTTATTAAACTACTGAAAAAGCTATCCTATACTTACACTATACCCAAAGCCTATACATATCACTCCAAATATACAGGCAGGTAAAATTTCCTGAGAGATACAAAGTAATAAAACTTCAGAAGAAAAAACAAATTATCTCTGCCTAGGCCCTGAATCACATAACTTGTGTTCTGATCAATTCTCACTTCCGGGTTTACTTATCACTTGTTCCTTCTGTAGCTCGCTGGCTCAGTACCTGGTCCTTTCCAGCAACTTCCCAATTTAAACAAACTCTGTGATGGCTCATATGGCAAAATCCAAAGGATACGTTTCTAATTCAAAAAGGAAGATTGAACACATAAATTTGCCACTGTTATCTCCTGAAAATTTTAGAATAACAGTTACAAAAAAAGATAAATATATTTTTCGTGTTTATTTGCAGAAAGTAAGTGTAGACATAAGCAGAATAAAGGTTTTCGGCAAATTTCTGAAGAACATTGGCCATTGAAAGAGAGTGGCATGAAAGGAAAAAAAAAAACAAAAAAACAGACAGCCCCATTAAAAAGTGGGTAAAAGACATGAATAGACACTTCTCAAAAGAAGATATATGAGCAGCCAACAGACACATGGAAAAGTGCTCAGCCTCACTAATCATCAGAGAAATGCAAATCAAAACCACATTGAGATTCCACCTGAGCCCAGTAAGAATGGCCATCATTAATAAAACAAACAACAACAGATGCTGGCAAGGATGCAGAGTAAAAGGAATGCTTCTACACTGCTGATGTGAATGCAAATTATTGCAACCTCTTTGGAAAATAGTGTGGTGATGTCTAAAAGAACTAGATATTGACCTTTCATATGACCCAGCAATCCACCTTATGGGAACATACCTGGAGGAACTCAAATCATTCTACAAAAGGGATACCTGCACATGTATGTTTATTGAAGCACTATTCTCAATGGCAAAAATATGGAAACAATGGTGTTGCCCATCAAACTGGACTGGATAAAAAAAAAATGCAGTACATATACACAATGGAATATTATGTAGCCATAAAGAAGGACAAACATATGGACTTTGCAACAACTTGGATGGATTTAGAGTCTATCATACTCAGTGATCTATCACAGAAACAAAGAACAAAGTACCATTTATTCTCACTCATAAACAAACCTTGAGCAATTATCATAATACTATAAGAAAGGGATTGGCAGTAGTGGGAAACTGCCAGAAGAAGGGGGATGGAATTGGCAGTTGAGGGAACCTGCCAGGGGAGGTGTGGGGACACCTCATCAACAAGGGTACCTACATAATGAACATTTGTATACCTAACCCTGAATTGTACCCCACATCTTTAAAAGAAAAAAAGAAAAAAGAAGAGAAGTGCCTGCGAAATTCATGATTTTGTTCTTTTTTATGGCTGTGTAGTATTCCATCCTGTATATGTACCACATTTTTTTAATCCAGTCCTCTTTTGATGGGCAGCATGGTTGTTTCCAGGTTCTTGCTATTGTGAACAATACGTGTGCTGCGATAAACATACGTGTGCAGGTATCTTTTTTATAGAGTGATTTGAGTTCTTCAGGGTATATTCCCAGAAGGGGGATTGCGGGGTCATATGGGAGGTTGATATTTAGAGCTTTTAGGAATTGCCACACTGCTTTCCACAGAGGCTGCACTAGTTTACTCCCACCAACAGTGTAGAAGTGTTCCCTTTTCGCCACACCCTCTCCAGCAGCTGTTATTTTTTGAGTTGTTGATAATTGCCATTCTGACTGGAGTTAGGTGGTATCTCAGTGTGGTTTTGATTTGCATCTCCCTAGTGAGGTGAGTGACCTCTCACAGAAACAAAGATCCGAGTATCACATGTTCTCACTCATATAACGGACCTTGAACATCCAATGTAATACTATAAGAAAATGACTGACGGTACTGGGAAACTATGGGGGGGGAGATGGGATCAACAGTAGCAAATATCTGTCTGGGGATAGGGAAACACCTCTTATCAACAGGGTACCTGAATGAAACATACTTGTACACCTAACCCTTAACTGTACCCCACAAAACCATAATAAAAAATATTGAAAACAAAAAAGAAAAGTGGCACAAATTAATGGGAAAATTGAGAATCAAAAGTTATGTATGTCCTAAAGAAGTATGAAGAATAACAAGATCTCAGTGTAGATTGACACAAATTATTAATAAAAAATGAGGGCAAAACATCAAAATAATTTTTGAAAGCAAAAAAACAAAAAGTAAATTATAGGATGATGCCAGTAAATAAGGCCTTGATCCTGAACTCTTAATAATTTAACATTTAACAAACAACAGTATTCAAATGTAAATATTCTTGTGATATGGAGGAAAACATGTTTCTTTTCTTAAATATACTTTAAGTGGATGAATAAAAAATAAGGGCATAAACAAATTATTTAGAACTATGGCATCTTCCCAAAATAACAAAAACAGAAAATGATCAAGAGGTATTTTATTTTGTTTTTATTTTTGTTTTAGAAAATGGACTAGGATGGGACCAATAAGGAGGGAATAAAATGTCAATGTGAGTGAAAGTTATGGAGGTTATTGTATAATTTCAGATATCTGGAATTTTCAGTGTCATTTAGAGCAGTTTATCATTGTACCTTGGAAATGCTCTATTTACCTGATTTCAAATGCACAAAACCTTCCTGGTTTTTCACCTAACTCTCTCGACTCAAAGTCTTCATTGTCATTTTTGGCCTTTACTTTGCTGCTTTGAAAAACTGCTGGTTTTCATTACCTAGTACTCCATATAAGGCCACTTTTTTTTTCAACCTATACCTTCTCTTTAGGTTTACTTCCACTGCCATAATGTTCAATACCATGAATATGCAGATGACTCACATTTTATTTCTAGACTTCTCTTCTGAGCTCCAAGGCATATATTTAACTGTCTGCCTGATATAATCACTTGGAAGTCTCATAAATAACACAATATAGCATGTATGAAACCAAACTCTCAATGGCCCCACCCCCAAACATATTCCTTTACTGTTCTTCCTCATATGAGAATAGACTTACCTCATACCCAGTACTCATGGCAGAAATCTGGGAAGCATTCTTGAAGCAAGTCTTTTGTTATCCACCTTTAATTCATGCCCATTTGGGTGAATTTCTATTAAAGTGTCCCCTCCTGTCTATCTTATTCCAAGTAATTTGAACTTTTCTAAGAGATCTGTCTGGGTCTACTCTTGTATCTCTCTAAATTTCTGTCCAAACATGAGCAAAATTGATATTTTTTTAAAAGACATAATAAATGTAACTCTCTTTCTAAAAGATTCAGTGTTCTTAAATAAATATACTAAGCATAACCTGTTCATAGTTGCAAACATTTTTCTTTTTTCTTTCACTCTCTTTTTCACTGAAAGAATATTGATTTCTTTCCGTTTCTGGACAATATCAAATCCTTTTACGTTCAAGGCCATGTTATTTTCTCTCCCTATTGTTCTGTTCTTCTGTCTAATCATCCTTCCAGTTCCCCCTGCAAACAAATGCCTGTCAACATCTGTTCACCCTTATCTTATTAGATTTTTTTTTAACTTAGAGACCATTCCTATGAAACTCCAGCTTGATTTACACATATCTATTACCACATTGATGGTACTTTTTAAAACTTGACTTTCATACCATTTGTTGCAGTTATATAGCTACTCATTTAATTATTTGTGTAGAGTATGATTACAGCAGTACCCCACCAAAATGAAGCTCAAAGTTCTGTGAAATAAGAATTAGTGTTTCATCATGAATCATGTTTACTGTTGATTTCACACTGTATAGCAAATCTCTAACGGGTGCTTAAGATATTTTGAAATTTATATAGTTATAAATTCTAGTTTATATGTGTCTCTGATAAAATAGGCATGGGCTAAGTCAACAAACCAGAAAGCAGTGCAAAGAGAGACATTTCCATCATAGATTTATGCTAAATAAATAGAATTATTGCCTCATACATGTAAATTTTTGAAAAGTCACAATTCAATCACTATGTCTTACAAATGTAATAATTTAATGAAATGCATTACTTCCAAGAGCAATATTTTAAAGGCTAAAATATAGATAGGTACAACAGATCAGCTGTATTTAACAGATGACAAGATATCCAGAGAGACAAAAAAAAGTGTTAATCAAATGAATGCTAGCATCACCATGCAACAGGAAGGACAGTCAAAGAAAGCTGTGGAAGAACGGTTGAGCAAATGTCATACTACTACACACTGCTACTACAATGCACTTTCATTTCGAAAAGTAACACATGGCATCACTTACAATGTATATACCTTTTTTGGCACACTTGGTAGGTTAATATGGAAAATTAGAATGTTTTGAGACTCTCCTGGGATTTGGTTCCATGTAGGTATTTTAACCTTTCCAATTACTACATTTTAATTACAAAATTATACATGTGTATTTTTACCTGAAATTCTCGATTCTGTCTAAAGAATTTAGCTTGGCTTTGTTGTTGACCATGGATTCTTAGGCTCACCATGAAACAGAAAGTGATATGAGGCCAAGCAAATTTCCCAGACAGGGCTTTTATTGTGGGCTTTTGCTGCAACACAAGGAAGACAGCTCCGGAGGAAGAGCTATCTGGCTGCCTACTATGGGAGCCACTTGGGACCCTGTGTTAGTCTGATTTGCTGAGCCAGGTGAAAAGGCAGTTCTGGACCATGCATGTTCAGTTGTCCATCATGCTTCTACATATACTCCCATGATCAAAAATGGGTGGATAAACTCCTATCTGGGCAGTGATTTTATTATTAGAATGAGGCAAATATTATAAACGGTCATTCTCCAGGTTTTGTGAGCATGCTGGTACAGGGGCCACCTACATTGGTAAGATTTGTAGCAAAATTTTGCTTCTCTTAAGGTCTTCAGTGACCAAACTGGGTGGTGAAGGACTTGTGATTAGCAGGTATGGAGAAATATGTCAGTGAAGGTGGGACCAAATCCCATCTCTCCTCTGTTTAAGCTTCACTTCAACAAACATCTTTAACAATATCTTAGCCTGTGACCAAGATTATTCTTCAACTGTAGCATGTTCCGTTTTACCTGGTTTTTAGTATAGAGTTTTCAAACTACTGTGAAAAAAATGGGTCCCATAATACACTGAAATTTTTTGTCACAGTAATTAACAGAAAACACATACCTTTTTGTTTAATGATCTCTTTCCTATTGACTACAGGAGAGAAAAATCATGTCTCTCTCATTCAGTATTTTATTCCTAACTTCTATCTAAAACAGTGCTTGAAACATAATATTTATTTCTTAATCTAGTAAATATAATCAAGTAAGGAGAGATGGTTTTAGTCTCTTAGGAGAAACAATGTAATATAAATATTGCTGTAGCACAACTCAAAGTAATTAAACATCTCAAGCATATCAAATACAAAGAAGCATATAATTTATGCTGAATAAAGATCATCAAAGTTATATTTTCTAAACACAGTGGGATCAGGTATAAATATTACTGTGGGATTTAACAAACAAGAAAGGAGCAAGTACTACAACTTGGCTCAGTTTCCTATTTTCTTATTAACAACCAATTAAATTCCAGGCCAATTTATATACCATGATTTCAGCTTGTTTTACAAAATCATAGAGAGGTATTACCATTTTAGACTATTGTCCAGAGAGATTACTGAGATTGGAGAGATTCTGACATTAAGTCAGGAGGTTGGATCTCTTAAAAGATCCATATTTGGGGTCAAATCTAAGACCCATATTTTAGTTCAGTCCACAAGTGGTTCTTGTATCCTTATAGTTAATCTAAGCTGGGAGTGACATATGGTCAATATGATACAAATAAAGAAGCTAAAATATAAATACTGACATAGGTAGCACAGATACTTGCAAGTAGAAAAAAATCCAGAAACCAAAATTTCTGTGGCTTAGTCCACAATCTGAGAGGTGAAATAGGATTATTCTCAATCAAGGCTGTTTGTTCTCTTCTTTGCATTTTACATCCTGTTGGTGTGAGCCACATGACTTTTCAGATATCGACTCCTCTTGTATCCAGAAGGAATTGAAAGGGTTCCAAGCACATTTGCCTTCGATTTTGGCAGAAGGGAACCCCCTAGGATATCTTCATGTTAAAGTTTAGGTTAGATTTTCTTCAGAGTCGGCAAAACAAAGCAATATAAAACCCAGCATCCTAAACCTGTAACAATAGTATAATCAGAAGCAAATTAGCATTCAAAAGAAATCATTTAGAATTACACACTGTGCATGGCATTATTTGGTTAAATATCTATTTTGTTGTATTGACTATCACTAAACCTAATTACTAGCATGTGGAAAATAACTTCATTACTGAATGTGTCAAAATGAACTCAGCATATTACAATATGAAGTCTATCACTACAGCTATTAAACATGAATATGAGTATCAGTCTCAGCAAAATAATACATAGATTAATGATCCACCCTTACTGTAAAACTTAGGAGTGCTATGATGTAAATACGTTGTAAAATTTAGTTGGTATAAATTACCTGTTTTTTTAACTTACACATCTCTACATTTTCAGTGCATATACATGCACACACACACGCACACACCCAAATGTGTATGTATTCACACATAGTATGTCACTTTCTGGATGTGGCATTTAATCACTTTATCAAGTCTCTTAAATCATAGATAAAAATGAAAGGTTCAGTGTCTTAGGGATGTTTTGAGAGCTAACTGTAAAAACTACATTATTAGGATGCCATGATGTTTAAATTGCACTTTAACAAAGGAGTATTATATTTATCTCAACTTTAAAAGCTGAGATTATGAAACCCAATGCTGCTCATTATAAATAAAATAGGAACTACTGGTAGTGTTATGGATGAGAACTGACCAAATAACAAACACAAATAAGCCTTGTCAAGGATACACCAACATTTAAGATACACACTGATAAATTGTTTTCTTGCAAGAGTTTGCATGCAAATGTTTTTTCTTATTTTAGTGATTCAAACTCTACCAAACCTCAGTTATTTCTAAATAACCTCAGTTATTTCTCTTATTTTAGTGATTTAAACTCTAGCAAACCTCAGTTATTTATAACAAATATAAATACCTATTTACCATTATTATGTTATTACATTATATATATATATATTCTTGTGCAAATTACTTTTAAACTTAAGAGCTGTCATTTAGTTGCTATACTAAAGGAGAAAATATATGTGTAAATATTTTTAAAACTATAAAATACCACAAAAACAAAATTATAATTACATTCTTACTCTTTTGGGAAGGTAACTCTGGATTGTTTACCTGATTCTTTTATTACACAAATTTCAACATTTTTACACAAAAATGTTTTATACTTTATGAAATTCAGAATTATTGTCAGTTTGATATTGCCAGGTGGTTAATAGAGGTGTTTATAATCCCAGTTTTAAATGTGTTTTTATATATTTACTGAGACACTGCCATTAGCTTGTAATTAGTTATGATGACTTTTCCAAAAAAATTGACATTTGTAAATAGACAAAATATGATTAAAATTAAGAAAATATTTTCCTTTGTGAAGAAGCAAACATTAAGGTATTATAAACATGGTCATTTGTACTGAAGAATTTTGTTCAGAGTTAATTGAAAGGAAAATCTGAAGTTACAAACATGTCGATGGATAAACTGTATCCACAATAGTTTATCTTTTCATGTTATCGCATGTATTAGTAAGGCAACTACACTACCTTCCAATTGTCTATCTTTAAAAAATTGTCTTTTCAACCACACACAGTTGTAGGTCTATGAGATCTATGAGAATGTTCATTTATTCAAAAGGATTTTAACATTTGGTGTTATTGTTATTAGTCTTTGGCAATCAGATTCACAAAAACAGACTTTGTTGTGTAAATTTAAAATATTATTTGCATGCAAAGTTAATGAGTGTTGTATATCTTTTTAATGACTGTTTTATTGTAGAATGCTCTTATATTACATAAAAGTTTGAGATGTTACAGAGTGTCCTTATACCTTACACCCAGTTTTTCATACTGTTCACATCTTATATCACTACTGTACATTTGTTAAAACTAATGAATCAGTATTGATATGTCTTAATAAATCAATATTTATTTATATAAATAATAATTTATTTGATTAAAACAATATATAAATATATAACTAATTAACCAATATTGTATATAACAAATATAAATAGCTATTTACCATTGTTGTTATTACATTATATTAACCACTATTAAAATTACTGTCATTATCTGTACTACATACTTTATTATAGTTTTGTTAGTTTTTCTGGATGATCATTATACATCCAGAATGTCGCATTATATTTAGTTATCGTGTCTCCTTAGGTTTCTCTGAGTTGTGTAATTTCTCAAACTTTTCTTGTTTTTGATGAAGTTGACAGTTTTGATAAGTATTGGTAAAATATATATTTTTTAATAATTAGACTGGAGTTATGGCATGAAAGTTGAAGTCTAAACATGTAAAGTACTATTCTCAACACAATATATGAATGGTATATGTAATTGTCTTGACTTATCACTAATGATACCGACATGGATGATGCTTATATCTGGCTAAGGTAGTGTTTACCAATTCCTCCAATGTATAAGGGGGGACCCTCCTCAATAAAAATGAAATTATTGTTTAAAGGGTGAGCCCCTTGTAGTATACTTGGAATGTGTTCTTCTGGATCAAGTTGTCAACCAAAGTTTTTATATGGAAGGTATATATTTATTAAATCATCCATATCCATATATGCTCATAAATATTTGTTTTATATTTTTAATTATGATCCAATTCTACACTATCCGGAGTGGTGACAGACAGGTGGCTGGCTCCTCTACCATAACAACACAGCTGTCCACATGGCACTGAGTGTTCAGCAGTTTTTGACCAAAAATGGTGTGACCCTCCTGCCCTACTCTCCCTATCCACCTGATCTTACCTCAAGCAACATTGACTGGTTTACCTGGATGAAAAATGTCCTCAAAGGGAAATGTATTGCTTACACAGAGAGGCAAAACAAAAAATGACAGAAGCACTAAAAGGCATCAAAATTGACAAGTTCAAAAACTGTTTTAAGCAGTGGCAAAAGTATTTCAATAGGAGTATTGAACCAAATGGAGAGTATTTTGAAGGTGACTGAACTTTAAATAGATAAATGCACATATTCTTTGAATAACTTTAAAGAATAAATACACAATTTTTAAATAAATTCTGTTTTTTAGTGGGGGTCCCTTCTTGTATATTTCTCTTTATTTCTCCCCCTTCCATGCTGTATTCTTTGGGAAAAACATCATATTGAATGTTACCAACACAAATAAATAATAAATATTTCAAAGAGATATTCTAGTTAACCTGATATGATCATTATACATTATCTATATCAAAGCATTATTGTGTACCTCATAAATATGTACAATTGTGTGTCAGTTTAAAAATAGAATTTTAAAAAGACTCCTTCCCACTTTGGGGATGAGAATTGTAATCCACCTCTTTGAGGGGGAAGTAGCTATATAAATTATTTGGAATTTCTTTGTCAGAAAAATTTGTATTTCTTCTTCAGGTATCTATTAAATCATCTATATCCATGTATGCACATGGTTATTTATTTTATATTTTGAATTATGATCCAATTCTACATTGTTTATTTTGCTTATCAAGTAGTTCCAATTTAGGTCATTGGGAGCTCTTTCAGTTGGCTCCTGTGATCCTTTGATATATCCCAATTGTTTCGATTTTTGAGTATTTCTTTACTTTCTGGAATCAGAAGATACACCTGGGCTCATTTGGTATATTCTCTTACTCAGGCATAGAATTAGCCATTTCTCGAAGAAGTATTGGTTGATGTTATTAGAAAATAGTATTAGAAGCAAACATCAAGGTGCAAAGGATGTTCCTTGCTACTGGGGTGGTATTACTTCTAGGTAGTTTCAATAATGAGAGCTAGGGAATATATGTATGTATACTAGGCCATGTAATCACATTTATAATTGTGTCTATATCTATCCATATTCATTTTTTTAGGCTAAACAGGAGTTAATACTGAAATCTCCAACTCTAACCCAGTACCACATGGCTTATTTGAGCCTTTCTGGCTTGATTATCTGCAAACTCCCTCTAAAACAGTAAGAATCGGCTGCCAATATTCGTCATCCATGTTGGTACTTGATAAATTTCAGTATACCTGTTCAGCAGTTTCAGAATAGTTAACTCAAAGCCCCATGAAATACAACTTTACCAACTAGAGTTCGGTATTTACACACAATTGCTTTTGTTACTACATTTTCATTTTCCAGTTATTTCTGAAGTGACTGAGCTGAGCAGCTCTCTTTTCCCATTACCTTCAGTGAGTTTGTATTATATGTTTGTAGGACAGTTCTATATTTTTGCTAGAGTTTGAAATCTATGCAGGGATTACCATTCATCTAGTGTATTTTTAAAAATTTATTGCAAGCACTAAAGTTTATTCTTGCTATAATGTTATATGGGTTTTGAGAAACAAATAGTGTCATGTGTTTACTATTACATTGTCATACGGAATAATTTCACCACCCTCAGAATTCACTGTGCTTCACCAAAGCAACTCTTTGCTAACCCTTTTCTAAAAACTTTGTCAACCATTGATCTATTTCCCATCACTTACAGTTCTGCCTCTTTCAGAATGTGATGTAAATGGATTTATACAGAATATAGCTTTCTCATATTTAAATCTACACATAGAAATATGACTTAAGATTCATCCATGTTGCTGTGTGGAATAACAATTGTTCTTTTTGATTCTTGAATAATATTCCATAATATCGATGTACCATATTTAATTTATTCACTCGCTAGTTGAAGAATATTTTGATTGATTCAGGTTTTTGTTGAAAATAAAGGCAATATAAACATTGACTTACATGATTTGGTGCAGAAATATGTTTTTAAGTCAGTTGAGTAGGTACCTAGGAGTATGACTGCTGAGTCATATGTAATTTATTTTTAGTTTTATAAGAGACTGACAAACTTTTTCAAAATAACTTTACCATTTATCTCCCTAGTAGCAATGAATGAGAGTTTCTATCACTCATCATCCTCACCAGCACTAGGAATTAGTAGGTTTTTTGCTTTGTTTTGTTTTGTTTTGTTTCAGTTTATCCACCCTTACAACTGCATGGTTATATCTTAATATTGTTTTACTTTGCATGTTCCTAAATTGCAAAGATGAACATTTTTTCATATGCTTATTTGCCATCTTTATATCTAATTTAGTGAGGTGTCTGTTTAACCCTTTCGCCCATTTTTAAATATGGCTTTTCTTGTAGTTAATAGTTCTTTATATATTTGATCACAGATCCTTTATCAGATAAGTTGTTTGAAAATATTTTTTTTTCAGTTTGTGGTTTGTCTTTTCATTCTTTTAACAATGTCTTTTTTAAAGCAGAATTTTAAATTTTTATTGAAGTCCATTCTACCATATTTATATTTTCATGGATTGTGTCTTTGATGTTGTATATAAAAACTCATCACCAAAGCCGAGGCTAGAGTTTTTCTCCAATGTTTTCATGCAGAAGCTGTGCATATTTTGAGGGGTTTTCCCCCAAGTAATTGTATGTGTTCATTTTTTTTTCTGTTTTATCAGTGCAAATATGTGAGCATATTTTGGGGGTACATGTGATATTTGGTTACATGTATAGACTGCATAATGATCAAGTCAGGGTATTAGGGATTTCCATCACCTCAAGTATTTATCATTTCCATGTGTTGGGAATATTTCAAGTCCTCTCTTTCTAGCTACATTGAAATACACAATACACTGTCACTTCACTCTGCTATTGAATACTAGAACTTATTCCTTTTATCTAACTGTATATTTTTTTCCATTATCTCTCTTTAATCTCTTTCCCCACACATTTCTTCCCAGTCTCCTCTGGCATCTGTCATTCTATTCTCTACCTCTATGAGATCAACCATTTCAGCTCTCACATATGAGGGACAACACACAGTATTTGTCTTTCTTTGGTTGACTTATTTTACTTCACACAATGACCTCTAGTTCCAACAATGTTGCTGAAAATGACGTTTCATGTCTTAATGACCTAATAATATTCCTTTGTGTATATGTACCATATCTTCTTATTCCATTCATTTGTTGATGGATACTTAGGTTGATTCTCTATCTTGGCTATTGTAAATAGTATCGTAATAAGCATAGGACTGCAGGCATCCCTTTGACGTGATGATTTATTTTACTTTGAATAAATAACCTGTAGTAGGATTGTTGGATCATATGGTAGTTCTATTTTTAGTTTTTTGAGAGATTTCTGTACCGTACTAATTTGCATTCCCACCAACAGCAGTAGTGCCTATGAGTTCTCTTTTCTCTGCATCCTCACAAGCACTTGTTTTTGTTGTTGTCTTTTTTATAATAGCCCTCCTAACTAGGGTAAGATGATCTATCATTGTACTTTTGATTTTCATTTCCCTGATGATGTGATGTTGATCATTTTTACAATAACCTATTGATCATTTATTTGTATGTCTTCTTTTGCGAATGTCTATTATGTTCTTTGCCCACTTTTTAATGGAATTATTAGTATTTTTACTGTTGATTTGAGTTTCTTGTATATGTGGGATATTTATTCCCTTGCCAGATGAATTATTTGCAAATATTTTCCCAATTGTTTGCAAATATTTTTAAGTTGTCTATTTACTCTTGATTATATCCTTTGCTGTGCAGAAGCATCTTAGTTTTATATAGTACTATTTGTCTACTTTTGTTTTTGTTGCCCGTGCTTTTGAGGTTCTTAGTCACAAATTCTTTACCAGACTAATGTCATGAAGTGTTTCCCTTATCTTTTCTTCTAGAATGATATAGAATCAGGTCTTACACTTAAGTCTTTAACCCATTATGAGTTGGTTTTTGTATATGGCAAGGAATAGAGTCCAGTTTCATTCTTCTGCATATGGTTATCCAGTTTTCCTAGAACAATTTATCAAAGAGACTCTCCTTTCCCCAATGTATATTCTTGACACCTTTCTCAAAAATAAGTTGACTGCAAATGAACAATTTATTTCTGGGTTTTCTATTCTGTTCCTTTAGTCTATGTGTTTTATACCAGTATTACGTTGTTGTGGTTACTATGACTTTGTAATACACTTTAAAATCAGGTAGTGTGAGGCCAGCTTTGTCCTTGCTCAGGCTTGCTTTAGTTTTGGGGGGTCTTTTATTTCTGCATGAATTTTAAGATTTTTTTCTCTGTTTCTGTGAAAAATGACATTGGTATTTTGATAAGGATTGCATTGAATCTGTAGATTGCTTTGGGCAGTATAATCATGCTAATAATGTCAATTCTTCCAATTCATGAGCATAAGATGTCTTTCCATTTATTTATATCCTCTTCAATTTCTTTCAGTGTTTTATAGTTTTGCTTTTAGAGTTTTTTTACTACCTAGGTTAAATTTATTCTTAGTTTTGTTTTTGCTTTTGTTTTTTGTTTTTGTGTGTGTGTGTTGGTGTCTCTCTCTGTCACCCAGGCTGAAGTACAGTGGCACGCTCACAGCCACCGCAGCCTCGACTTGCTGGGCTCAGGCAATCCTTCTGCCTTAGCCTTTCCAAGTAGCTGGAACTACAGGCACACACTACCACACCTGGCTAATTTTTTTAACTGTAGAGACTAGGTCTCAGCAAGTTGCCGAGGCAATCTTCTCACCTCGGCCTCACAAAGAGCTGTGATTGCAGGCTTGAGCTACCATGCCCAGTCTATTCTAAGATGTTTTATTTTCATTTATTTCATTTGTAGCCTTTGGAAATAGGATTGCTTTCTCATTTTTTTCCTCAACTAGTTCATTAATGGTGTATAGAAATGCTACTGATTTTTGTATGTTGATTTTTATCCTGCAAATTTATTGAATTTATTTATCAGATCTAAGAGTTTTTGGTGAAGTCTTTTGCTTTTTCTAGATGTAAGATTATTTCATCAGCAAAAAAGACAACTTGACTTCCACTTTTCCAGTTTGGACGCCCCCTTTTTTTTTTTTTTCTCTTTCCTGATTGACCTGGCTAGGACTTCCAGGCCTATCAGAATAGGAGTGGTGGAATTGGGCATTCTTAACTGGGCTTGGTAGCTCTCCTGTAATCCCATGCTTTAGGAGGCTGAGGTGAGTGGATTGCCTGAGCCCATGGGTTCGAGACCAGCCTGGGCAACTTGGCGAGACCTCGTCTCTACAATAAATAAAAAAATTAGCTGGGAGTGGTGGTGCATGCCTGTAGTTCCAGCTATTTGGAAGGCTGACGCAGGAGGATAACCTCAGCCCAGCAGGTCGAGTCTGCAGTGGCCGGGAGCGTGCCACTGCCCTCCAATCTGGGCAGCAGAGTGAGACTCTAACTCAAAAAAAAAAAAAGAAGGAAAGAAAGAAGGAAAGAAAGAAAGAGAAGAAAGAAAGAAAGAAGGAAAGAGAAGAGAAGAAGAGAGAGAGAGAGAGAGAGAGAGAGAGAGAGAGAGAGAGAGAGAGAAGAAAGAAAGAAAGAAAGAAAGAAAGAAAGAAAGAAAGAAAGAAAGAAAGAAAGAAAGAAAGAAAGAAAGAAAGAAAGAAAGAAAGAAAGAAAGAAAAAGAAAATGGGCAGCCGGCTCGGTGACCCAGCCTGTAATCCCGCGCCTTTGGGAGGCTGAGGTGAGTGGATTGCCTGAGCCCGCAGGTTCGAGACCCGCCTGGGCAGCGAGACCTCATCTCTTCAATAAATCAAAAAATCAGCCAGGCGTGGTAGCGCATGCCTGTAATTCCAGCCACTTGGAAGTCTGAGGCGGAAGGATCGCCTGAGCCCAGCAGGTCGAGGCTGTAGTGGCCGGAAGCGGCCACTGCACTCCAGTCTGGGTGACAGAGTGAGACTCCAACTCAAAAAAAAAAAAAAAAAGAAAGAAAATGGGCATTCTTTGTCTCATTGTTTCTTAGAGGAGAGGCTTTCAGTTGTTCTCCATTCAGTGAGGTGTTGAACCATCTTGAACCCCTGGGGTAAATCCCACTTGATTATTGTGTGTCATCTCCTTAATGTGTTGTTGAATTTCGTTTGCTAGTATGTTGTTGAGGATTTTTGAATCTATGTTTATGAAGATGCAATAATTTTCTCTTTTTTTATTGCATCCTTGTCTGGCTTTGATATCAGTTGCTGACCTCGTAGAGCAAGTAAAGGAGAATTCCGTTCTACTTTTTTTTTTTAACAGTGTGAGGAGAATTAGTATTAGTGTTTCTTTAAAGTTTGGTAGAATTGGGCAATAAAGCCATCCAGTCCTGGTCTTTTTTTAGTAAGAAATTTTTTATTACTGATTCAGACTCATTACTCATTATTGGTCTGTTGAGATTTTCTGTTTCTTCCTGCTTCACTCTTGGTAGTTTGCATGTGTCCAGGATTTATTCAATTTTCTCTAGGTTTTCCTATTTGTTATTGTAGTGTTAGTCATAATATTCTTTGATAAACTTTTATATTTCTGTGTTATTAGTTGCAATCTCTTTTTTTTCTTTTCTGAGTTTATTTGTGTCTTATCTCTTTTTTTCTTGGTTAGTTCTAACAGTTTATTGATCTTGCTTTTATTTTTTAAAAAACAACTTCATTTCATTCATGTATTATTATTTTAGTCTGTTTGTTTAGCTCTGTTCTGATCTGTATTGTTTCTTTTTTCTACTAATTTTCATTTTGGTTTGTTCTTCCATTCTAGTCTTGAGTTACATTATTAGATTGTTTATTTAGGATCTTTCTTTTTTGATGAAGGCATTTATTGCTATAAATCTTCTTCTTAATACTGTTATTCTGTTTGTTTGCTTTTGCTGTATCTTATAGGTTTGTATACATTGTGTTTTTAATTTCTTTTGTGTTAAGATACTTTTTATTTTCTCCTTAACCTCTTTCTTGAACCAGTGGTCATTCAGAAGCATGTTGTTTAATTTTCATGTATTTTTAGTTTCCCAAGTTGCTCTTGTTATTGATCTGGAGTTTTAATACATTGTGACCTGAGAAGACACATGAAATTATTTCTTTTTTAAAAAATTGTTGAGGCTTGTTTTGTGGCCTTACATATGTAGTATCCTGGACAATGTTTCATATGCTGATGAGAAAAATTTGTGTTCTATAGCTGTTGTGTTGCAGGAGCTTTTAATCTCTGCTGTCAGTTAGACCAGCAACCTTGGGTTCTTGTCTCAGGATCAAGAAGGTTAAGGAATGCAGATACAAAAAGACTGAGTGAAATAATGAGGTTTTTTTAATGCAACAAAGCTCCCTGGAAAAGAGAGGGGGCTTGAAACGCATTACCTGCAGTAAGGGAGTGTTCTGGGTTTTTATCTCTCCTTTTTAGAGGTGTTTCTCTCATTTACATTTTATTCGCCTCTCACCCTCCTAGCTGATTCCTGGTCCCACCTTTACTGTGCATGTGTACCTTTGTCCAAAGTTACTCCATCTTGATTATTACCCAAAAGTACCACAGAAAATCCCACTCAGGAGGATAAAATCTCAATGCTAATGTCATGCTAATAATATTATAATAAACTTAGGTTAAAGTTAGGACCCTTAGTTAAGCTATTGCAGCTGAGTTCAAATGGCAACATGTCCCTTTGAACAAAACATCCTGGCTTAAGAAGATGTTCTTAACTATATTAACCACATTTTCAATTGCTAGTTATATACCTTGAGACCTTTCCTCTCTGTCTGCCTAGCCAGCTTCTGAGTATCTCCTTTCTCAGTTGGGTAAAATGTTCTGTAAACATCTGTTGAGTCCATTTAGTCAAATGTTCAGTTTAAAGCCAATGTTTCTGTTAATTTTTTGTCTAGATGGGTCTGTCTAATACTGAAAGTGGAGTGCTGAATTCCCAACTGTTACTGTATTGAAGTCTCTCCTTTTATCTTTAGCAGCATTTGCTTTATATACCTGTTTTTGCCTTAAAGTTTGTTTTATCTGATATAATTAGCTGTTTCTGCTCACTTTTACTTTCCATTTACATGAAATAACCTCTTCCATCCCTTTAATTTTAGCCTATATATGTCTTTACAGTTGAGATGAGTTTATTGCAGGTAGTATATAATTGAATCATTTTTCAAATGTATTAAGACAGACTATATATTTTAAGTAGACAATTTAATTCTTTTATATGCAAGGCTATTTTTGATATGTGAGAGTTTATTTCTGTCATTTTGTTAATCAACCTCTAGTTGTTTTGTATCCTTTGTTCATATTTTTCTTATTACTTGTCATTGTGGTTTGGTAGCTTTCTGTAGTAGCAAAATTTAGTCCTTTTTCTGCCTTATTGTATGTTTGCTTCACAAGTGATTTTATACTTTGATGCATTTTCATGATGATATACATCATTACTTGCAAGGAGAGGAACTTTCTTAAACATTTCTCTTAATGCCATTCTAGAAAAGGCTTTATTTCTTCTTCATTTATGAAGGATAACTTTGCTGGATATAGTATCATTGGCTGACAGTCCCTCTCCAACCCCGCCACCCCCAGGATTTGAATTTTGACTGTATCATTCTATTCAATCCTGGCCTGTAAGGTTTATTTTAAGAAATCCACCTTAACCTGATGGTAGCTTTTGTATAAGTAACTAGATGCATTTTTCTTATCATTTTTAGAATTCTCTCCTTCCTTTTGCTTTTTATCGGTTTGACTATAATATACCATGGAGAAGACCTTTTTGCATTGTATCTGTTTGGGGAAATCTGAACTTCCTGTCTCGATATCTAAATCTCTTGGTAGATTTGGGAAGTTTTCTGTATTTATTTTGTTAAATAGGTTTATAATACTTCCATTCTCTCTTCACATTCTAGGATTCTGAAAATTCAAATATTTAATCACTTCATGGTGTCTTATATGTCACATAGGCTTTTTTTATTCTTTTAATTTCTTCTTTATTTTTTTCTGCCTGTGTTTTTCAAAAAATTTGTTTCAAAGTTTTGAAATTATTTATCTGCTTAATCTAATCTATTGTTGAAGTTTTTGAATGATATTGTATTTCATTTAATGAATCCTTCAGTTCCAGAAGTTCTGTTTGGTTCTCTTCTGTGATACCTACCTCTCTGAAAAATTTCTAATTTTCATCTTAAACTTTTTTTTCTGATTAGTTTTTATTATTTTTCTGTATTCTCTTGTATCTCACTGAGTTTCTTTAAGGTCATGACTTAAAATTCCTATCTAAGATTTTATAAATTTTGTTTTATTTAAATCTATTGCTGAAGAATTAGAATTAGTTTTTATTTGTTTTTGAGATGCCATATATTTACTTTTTTTTTTTTTTCAGGTTTGTGTGTCCTTACATTGATATCTACATATCTTATGTAATAGTTGCTCTTTTCAATTTTTAAAATTAGCATTAATGGGAGAAATTTTCCTGAAAATATATCTGTGGTTTTGGTTGGATAGGGTCGTTTGACTTTTATTCTGAATACTTTCAACAGTGTAGTCTCTGATGACACCTTCAGCTGTAAACATTGCCAGTAGTGTTTGTAATTTCCTCAGTGGCTTAAGGTGCAATCATTAGTGTAGTATGCTGGCCAAAAGTGGCTGATCAAAGGCATTTGATACTGCATTGTATGGGAATGCATTGTATGGGAATGTTTTGCCTTGTATGGGAATACCAGGTGGGCCTGTCCTTGTTTATCAGTGGTGGCAGTATCAGGCCAAGTGTGTCTGTTCTTGGGTCCCAGAATATTGTACACCAGCTCTGTTGTTTGGGGAGCTGATTCGTGGGTCTCAGGGCAGCTTTCCTGGGTGCTGGCAGTGGTAGTAGTCAGGCAAGCAGGTGACTGATGACTGAGTAGTGAGCAAGTTGTGGGTGATTGCAGTAGTAGTGACAGACTAACTCTGTGGTCTCAAGAGGTCTATGTATGCTAGTGTTGGCATTAGTTATTATGGTTTAGTTGGGCAAGTCCCCAGTTCCACAGGTGGTATGTACACATGGGTGCATGTACAAGTAGGATTTTGTTTGAAATTTCCATAAATGGATCAAAATGGAAACAATGGATATTGCAAAAATATGGAATTTCCAATTCAACATTGTGGTAGCAGTGGCAGGTTGGTTGGGTCCAACCAACCTCAGGTTCCTGAATGGAGTACTCTGTAGTCAATGCTGAAGGACCAGGCTGGCTGTTTCTCATGAACACAGATGGCATGCTCAGGCAAGCCTGGGACAGCATAGCTGGGCTAAGCAGACCTGTCCTCAGGCTCCCCAGAAGTGCTTGCAAGTGCTAGCTGTGGTAAGAAGGGGCCAGGTGATTCCCTGGTCCAAGAAAGAATGCTCAAGTGGGAGTCACAGTGAATGCATTGCAGTCTTGCTTCTGGGGAGGCTGGGGTTTCTTTCAGTGTCAGGAGCCATAATGTAGGCAGCTAGGGAGTATGCACTTTATTTATTCTTAGGCCCAGCTGTGGCAGCCCACAGTAGGGATTTATACCTGGAGTCAAGGATAATTTGTCATCATACTCAGTGATCTATCACAGAAACAAAGAACGGAGTATCATATGTTTTTACTCATAAGCGAAACTCGAACAATTATTGCAATACTGTAAGAAAAGAATTTGCAGTAGTGGAAAACTGTTAGGGGAGGGGGGTGGGATTGGCAGTTGAGGGAAACTGCTAGGGGAGGGAGGGGCATACCTCATCAACAAGGATACCTGCATAATCAATGTTTGTATACCTAACCCTGCATTGTACCCCATATCTTTATAATAAAAAAAGGATAATTTGTCCTCAAGGTGCATAAAAATACACAGTGGCTTCATTGCTTGGGCAGCAAAGTCTTTGCTCATGGCTTATGATCCTGCCCTGGTGGTAGCAGTCAGGTGCAACTGTGGCAATGAGTGGGGAGTGTCAATGGGCTTCCAAAGATGTGAATATGTAGTGCCTGTCAGGCCAGCAAGCAAGATGCAGTCTGGTGGGGATGGGGCTCTCAATATAGTGCCTTGCTGCAGCTGTATAGAGATTGGGAGGTATGTGGGACCTAGTGTGAGCTCCGTTTTTGGATCAATGCTTTCGTGGGGTCTCTAGACCCAAGAAGTTCTAGGGGCCTTCCAGTGGCTAGAATGGTTGAAATCTGTGATGGAAATGTGGACCTGGGGGGACCATTCGTTTATTCTTTACCACATTTGTGAGTCTCTTTAGTCTCCCGGATGAGTAAATTGCCTTGTTTTTCTCTCCTTCCTTTCTTTAGGTGTTTCCTATCACTTTTTTGAATTACAGTGTTTTTTCTTAGAAGAAAAAGTGTGATTATCTATTTGGTTTTTTGTTTTTTTATTTTTTAATTGATTTTTTATTATAAAGATGTGGGGTACAATTCAGGGTTCGGTATACAAACATTGATTATGCAGGTACCCTTGTTGATGATGTGTGCCCCTCTCTCCCCTAGCAGTTTCCCTCGACTATCAATCCCACCCTCCTCCCCTGACAGTTTCTCACTACTGCCAATCCCTTTCTTATATAGTATTATAATTGTTCAAGTTCCACTTATGAGTGAGAACATATGGTACTCTGTTCTTTGTTTCTGTGATAGATCACTGAGTATGATTGACTCTAAATCCATCCAAGTTGTTGCGAAGTCCGTATATTTTTCTTCTTAATGGCTGCATAATATTCCATTGTGTATATGTACCATATTTTTTTTTTGTCTAGTCCAGCTTTGATGGGCAGCATGGTCAGTTCCATGTTTTTGCTATTGTGAATAGAGCTGCAACAAACATATGTGGGCAGGTATATTTTTTATCTATTTGCTATTTTAGTTCCTTGTGGAGGAAGCAAGTATCAAATGCTTTGGTCATACATCTTGAAGTTCCCTTATTTTTTGAGTTTTGCATTTATGTCTATGGTCTGTTTTAAGTTAATTTTTTGAAAGATGTAAAAGCTTTGACTAGGTTCATTTGTTGTTTTGCATGTGAACACTCATCTGGTCCTGCAACATTTTACAAAAAGACTACTTTTTTCTTCATTCAATTGCTTTTTGACCTCTGTCAAAAATCAGTTGATTATATTTGTATGGGTCTATTCTGGGCATGCAATTTTCTTCCATTGATGTATGTGTCTGTTCTTTCATCAATGCCATATTGTCTTTGTTAGTGTAGTTTTACGGAAATTTTTGAAATTGCCTACTGTGAGTCTTCTAACTTTGTTCTTCAGGGTTATGCTAGGTTCCATATAAATTTTGTCAATATCTATAGATAATTGCTAGAATTTTGTTTGAGATTGTCCTAAATAGATCAAAATGGGGACTCTGAAAATTGCAAAAATACTGAATCTTTATATCCAACTCTGAATACAGTGTATATATCAACTTGTTTATATTTTAATTCTTTCATCATTGTTAATTTTCCACAGGTAGATCCTGTGCAGAATTTGTTAGATTTACGCCTACATAATTAATATATTTGGGGTGTTATTGTAAATGATATTACTTTTACTTCAATATGTTTTTGCTTATTGCTAGCATATAAAAAGGCAGTTGACTTTTATGTTCTGAGATCTGGCTATACTCATTTATTAGTGCCAAGATTTGAGGTGGGTAGATTCTTTGTAGTTTTCCACATAGACAATTATATAATCTACAAATAAAGACAATTCTTCTTCTTCTTTCCCAACTGTACATTCCAAAGAATCTTAAGTATGGCAGGGGCTTATAGTAGACCAGTTGCCACAGCGTTTCCAACACCATGAGGACACCTGTGAGAAGAAAAGGGAGATTCAGAATATTTAACAATTGCTTGGTTGCAGCAAGAGTGTATTCTAGCACAAGAAGTTAGGCAATGCAGATTTATTACTCATGTATAGACAGCAAGAATAAACATAAGTCTGACATACATGGTGATCTCAAGGCTCAGGAAAGCTGCCCAGAGTATGTGATGTTTCATCTAAATGGGTCCCATATTACACTTCAGTCACCAGACCCTGAAAACACTCCACCTTGAGATTATATATCCTGAGCACAACGTGGATCACTAAGCTCAGGTGATAAAAAATGAAAAAGAAGAAAAGCTGGTTCTCAGAAGAATGAGGACATAGCCTGGGTTTTCCTAAACACATTCTCTTTATCGCAGGATGTTACATTCTCTGTACATTCTGTGGTTATTCTGAGAACAGCAATTAGGAAAGAGAAGACCTGGGTTTGGAAACCTACACTCCTACATATACCACTCATTTATTTTTCTTGCCTTATTACTGTACCTAAAATGTCAGTATAATATTGAATAGAAGTGGTAAAAGGACATACTTGCCTTGTTTCTAATTTTAGAGGAAAAGTGATCAGTGTGTCATTAAATATGATGTTACCTGTAAGTTTTTCACATAAATCATTTATATGAAAGAAATTCGCTTCTATTATTGATTTTTAAATGGCTCTTGAATTTTGTGCATTATTTTTTCCACATTCTTTGATGCAATCTTTTTTGTTGTTAATTGTAAGGATTGATTTATAAATGGTGAACTAGCATTCATGAGTCTCACTTGACTCTGAACTATGCTATTTTTATATTGTGATGAATTGAATCTGCTAATATGTTAAGAATTTTTGTGTTTATGGTTCAGAGATATTGACCTATAATTTTATTTTTATTATTTCTTAGATAAATTTGATAATAGGAGCCGGGCTCAGTGGCTCAGCCTGTAATCCTGCACTTTGGGAGGCCGAGGTGAGTGGATTGCCTGAGCCCACGGGTTTGAGACCCACCTGGGCAACTTGGCAAGACCTCATCTCTACAATAAATCAAAAATTAGCCGGGAGTGGTAGCGTGCGCCTGTAGTTCCAGCTATTTGGAAGGCTGAGGTGGAAGGATCGCCGGAGCCCAGCAGGTCAAGGCTGCAGTGGCCGGGAGCGGCCACTGTACTCCAGTCTGGGTGACAGAGACTCCAACTCAAAAAAACCAATTTCATAATAGGGTAATACTGACTTCTCAAATAACTTAGAAAAGTCTTCTCACCTCCACCATTTTCTGAAATAGATTGTGTAAAATCGATATTTTTCCTGTCATACGTATTTTATATAGTTCACTGTCAAAGCTGTTTTAGCTCTTTGACCTAAATTTTCTGTTAAGTCCAAGAAAAAAAATAATTGATATTTGATTTCCCAGCCTATACATGTTGTAAGGAAAGGAATAATGATTTTCAGTCTCTTTACATATCAAGTATAAATCCAGAAGCCTTGCTCTCTGTTTTGACCATTTAAATGTCTTTGATTAATTTTTATGTTCATATATTCTGTCTATTCTAATAATATTTTTATATTCTTAAAACATATGTGTATGGGATATTTATGGTATACTAAAATTGTGTTTGATCTTTGTATCATAAAGTAGTCTTATCTATAATACTAGTGGGAAATATGTTCCATTTTATATTTGAATATTTATAATAATTCTATTATGGCACAGTTTACATACAATAAAATTTTCTCAATATGTATGTATAATTATAAAAATTTGGGGAATCATACATAATCATGTACCCTTAACCCACATTTAAGATATATAAAAGTCTGATCATCCAAAATATATATACACGTATATATGATATATTAAAAGAAATATTAGTCAAAATTCCAGCAATGACTAAACTGGTAACTACTAATACAACATAATGAATCTCAAAATAATTAAGTGGCATATAAGGAGCTGAATCAAAAAAATACGTACTATAGGATTTCATTTATATAAAGTACTAGAAAACACAAACTCATTGATAATGACAAAAAGAAAATTACTAATAACCTTGAAATCGGAATCAGTGAAAAGGGATTAACGGGAAGGATTACAAAGAGGGAGGAGGGACCTTTAATGACAACGGACATACCCACTATCTTGGTTGTGATGATAGTTTCATGGGTACATACATATGTCAAAACTTTTCTATGTATTCATTTTAAACGTGTTCGGTATACTGAATGCTAACTATATTATGAGTTGTTTCAAAATATATTGAAAGTAAATTTTTCTCCTCAGTTGAAACCTTCCAAAAGATAATCATGGTTAATTGTTTGCATCATATTCTTTCATATATTTAAAGAATTTAAATACATATTTTTGTATATACATGCATACAATATTTTACATAAATTGTATTTCATATTACTTCACAACTTTAAAAATAAATAGTCTACAGGAGCTAGAAGTAAATTGCCATAGCTGGAAATACTTAAGATCATTTGTATTATAAAATTTACCAAGTCAGGCACAATGTTTACAAGCAGACCCACACTGAAATCACACTCTCTGAATTTCGGAATAACAAATATACACAAAAGATCTTAGAACCTTGGGAGAGGCTTTGGGGAAGCAGGAAAGAAAAGGTTACTTACTAAGGAATGAAAATCAGACGGCTGTCAAGCTGTGTTTATAGTGGATGTATGAAGACAAAGACATAACAATTTTGAAGTGCTGTGTTATGAGTATTTTGAACATAAAATTACAAATTCATCCCAGCACGTTTTTTTTGTTTGTTTGTTTGGGTTTTTTTTTTTTGAGTTGGAGTCTCACTCTGTCGCCCAGACTGGAGTGCAGTGGCAGCTCCCGGCCACTGCAGCCTCGACCTGCTGGGCTCTGGAGATCCTTCCGCCTCAGCCTTCCACGTTGCAGAATCGACATGGCATACATATTGTGATCAGTCCCAAAAGAAAAAGTTAGCTAGACGACCTATTTTAATGTCCACTGTTTTCACAGATAAATGAAATGAGGAGTTTTCACATGGCTGTCCATCAGTTATTCATCATGTACAATCATAGGAGAAGCAGCCACATGACAGTCAAAAGATTCAGTTCTTCATGGTGGACTTCTCTGGGTCTCAGTCTCTTACTCCACATAACATGCAAATTTGAGTATGGTCTCTCTTATTTCTAAAGTTTCATTGTCTTATTTTTAATATATTTATTGTCTAAAGAGAAAAATTTGGATAGTGGAAAAGAAAGAAATAATTGTAAACTAATGTAATCAGAACATCTTCAGGAAGATAAATAATTTTAGAGGATGAGTAAAAATCACATAAAAAATCCAATATGATTTATGTTGTTTTATAAGATAAATGTTTCCTAATATACATAATATTTTATTCTTACTGTCATAGCCATATAACATATTACAATTGTTATCTCAATTACAAAGAAAGAAAAGACACTGCAGCTCAACTAGAAAATAAATGTGTAACTATTGCATATCTGCTATGTTCCAGGGTTTATAATAGATGCTGAAGATTGCAATGTAAATAAGGCATAATCTATAATCTAGAGGATCTCACTAATTAATGGAATGTAATGGAGAGATTAGAAAATAAGACAGCGAAATACAATATCTTGAAAGCCAATCTGACCCTTGTAGAAAACTTTCTTGTTACCCAGATATTTCAACACAAATCTAGATATAAAAGAATTCATAATATGTTTTTCACATCACTATATTATTCTGCATCATTATTTTATTAGGAAAAAATTTATAATACTAATATGATAATCTAAAAAATTAGGGGCTATATTACATTCCTAGCCAATTTATGTTATACATATTTAATTAACCAGGAATCTGTAATATATCTGAAGTTATTGAGTGCACTTTATGAATGGTCAATAATAGTTAATCACACATAGTAATATGAAAAAATACTGAAAGAAAATCATTTAACCCATTATGAAGAATAATATCACAATAGAAATATAACTATGACCTATTTTTTAAATAATTAAATGAAATTTCCCATAACAAGTAAATCATTATGTAATGTAAATGACCGTCTTCTAAGTAACTCAAATTATCATGTATATTTCTCCTTTACAGTTTATTTCTGCATATTAAACATATGTAATATGGTGACTTTCATTAATTATAAATAGTAATCAATGTGTCTTCCTGTTTGTTCATATCTTGCACATAAATGTTAGAAATGGAATTATTCTTTTATGCAAACATAATATACATAAAATAATTGTTTTAAAATAATTTAAGTTCTACGTATGACAATACAATACACTGATATATTTTTTAATGCAGTTATGTGAACCTTGGATTATACAACTTTAATGGAAAAATATTCAGCAGCAAAAACTTCCCAGATAAAATTCAACTTATTTCCAGACTCAAGACAGTTTATTAAGGCTAGGCTTGGTGGCTCAGCCTGTAACCCCGCGCCTTTTGGAGGCTGAGGTGAGTGGATTGCCCGAACCCGCGGGTTCGAGACCCGCCTGGGCAACTTGGCGAGACCTCATCTCTACAATAAATCAAAAAATCAGCCCGGCATGGTGGCACGCGCCTGTAATTCCGGCTACTTGGAAGGCTGAGGCGGAAGGATCGCTGGAGCCCAGCAAGTCGAGGCTGCAGTGGTCGGGGGCGGCCACTGCACTCCAGGCTGGGCGACAGAGTGAGACTCCAACTCAAAAAAAAAAAAAAAAAAAAGTTTATTTAATGCTAATTTATGTACACTTTAAACTTATTATTTCCAGCTATGCAGTTTTACAGTATGTTGCTTTGAATACAGCTTTTGAATGGTGTCACTATCATTAGCAGAGTAGTTTTCCAGTTATCCTTGTCCAAACAATAAGTGTGCATGAAACAATTTTCTTTTTTTGAGTTGGAGTCTCACTCTGTCACCCAGCCTGGAGTGCAGTGGCCGCTCCCAACCATCGCAGCCTCGACCTGCTGGGCTCCGGCGATCCTTCCGCCTCAGCCTTCCGAGTAGCCGGAATTACAGGCATGCGCTACCACGCCCGGCTGATTTTTTGATTTATTGTAGAGATAAGGTCTTGCTTGCCCAGGCGGGTCTCGAACCCATGGGCTCAGGCAATCCACTCACCTCAGCCTCCCAAAGGCGCGGGATTACAGGCTGAGCCACCGAGCCCAATTTACAATTTTCTTTAATATTTTATAATCTAACTTAGTTTACGTATTTTATTTGCAGGATGTTGAAAACTTTTCATCAGTCAGTTAAGGGGTTTCTTGTCTTTACTGACAATTTCCTATGAAAATGCAAAGTACAAGAAATAGTCAAGGGGGGGCACATGGTACGAAATTGTTAGCTGTCCACCTTGTTACCATCTGTAATATGCATTTTATCATCTGACACTGGTAGTCAATTCATGAAGTATTCTTATTTTTGATCTTCCAAGCTTTTCTAGTGTGTCTAAATCTCTACTGTTCTCAGGTGTTTGGAAACATTTGCTGCTCCTCAAAGTGCTGAACCATGAAAACCACAGTTTCAGTCCTTAAATCAGGACTGCCATTTGGTCAATCCAGAGAATAGGTGTTTCAACGTCTGTCTTATCTTATTCCCACCCTGCAGTCCCTCCCCACCTAAATAAGCAAAAGCAAAAGGAATCCATTAGAAGAGATGGAAGTATAAGTTGGCAGAATGATTTAAACTGCTATTATACTTAGAAACTCAATCAATTATTGTTGCAGTTGAATTAAACAATACAGTCTGAGCAATAACCTCATAATAGACTATTATAACGATTTTGAATGATGTCCATTTTCCACCTTCATTTGGAGCTGCAGCAGAAGGTTTAAGCAGTCTGAGATAGCACTGAGAAGGATATGAATATCTGATATGTTCCAGGATTTATAATAGATGCTGGAGATATCAGTGTAAATAAGACATAATCTATAATCTAGAGAATACAGGTTACTTTCTTTGCACTCTGTGAGTCTTGAAATTCTGAGGACTAAGAGGTTGGAGAGGCCTTAACTGGAGCCGAAATCCCCTAGAACTAAGACATTTCTGCTCCTCCTTCACTAGCCCAGAGCAGAGGAATTCACACACTTTTCACCCCTTGTACAACTGCTCTGCCTCAGGATGTCCATTGAACAAATAAAGCATGGGTCATCAAAGGGAGTCAGTAACAGGGTTCACTTGGCATCACAGAGGAAATCAAAACTGCAATGACAAACCATCTAGAAAGTAATGAAAATGAGAACCAGGTTTGAATTAGGTATCCATGGAAATGGACTTGAATTCTGAGCACGGAAGACTTCGCAAAGACTCAGTTTGCAAATTGGAACGTCTCTACAGGCTATAGCTACAGCTGCTTGGAGATAGCCTGCCAGAACAGAACTTCAGAACCTCAGGGCACCCTCAAATGAAAAGAGCAGACAAGAAGAAAGAAAAACAGAAAAGCAGCCAGCAAGAAAAATGATCAGTAACCAAGGTTTCCACTAGAACTCCTCTCCAAGAGCGGTGTGGATGACAGGAGTGTTTAGGAAGAACTATGAAGGGAATGTGGGGCCCAGGTAGAGAATATGGGGCCTGGGTACAGTACCTTTCATTAACACTCAACAATGCATTCAAATAGGCTCCTGAAGGACTTTTCCCTTGCCACATCTAAAACACAACCAGAGAAATACCTTACAATTTGCAGCATTATACTTGTCTTCTATCCCAGCTTTATAATTTTCTGGGGTACTAAAGAAAAGCGTGACTACTATTTGAATTAGAAGATTTATAATCCAGTTACTCTTTTGCTCGTGAGTTCCAGTCTGCATCAAATGACGCTGGTATTTACCCATGTTTTAGCATAACAATTGCCCACTATTAATGCATGTTCTCAAACAGTGTGCATTTCAATCTTTGGGGAAAATTTTATGACATATATGATTAGCACACTGATGACATAAATCAAGGGATTCTTAGTCAGGTATGTCAATTTTGAGACCATATGAAAATTCTGATAGGCTGCCCCTAATTCTCACCTCTAAGTGCCTCCCATCAGAGTAACCATACAAATAACCATAATGACTGACTCTGAATGTTCATAGGCCTGAAAATGACTTCTTGTTCTAGAAGCTCTCACTAGTTATAAGCTGTGTGTTTACTGGAATGTTGCTTAACCTTAAACCCCCTCCTCTACACACACACACACACACACACACACACACACACACACACACACACATACACACATATGTATACACATATATAAATGCTACACACAAAAATTATAGTTATTTTATATGTTTATATATACAAATTATAATAATCACCTAAGAGTGTCATAATGTTTTAATAAGATGATCTGAGGCAATTAATATACTGACTAAACATAGAAAATGCTAAATGGTTTTTTATTTTTGGTTACTACTATTAATTGAAAATTTTCTAACAGTTTATGTAGCCCCACCAATGTTTCACAAACCCTCTAATTACATCCACACTTGGTACTAGTTCATCATGTTAATTGGTTGACCCATCATGATAACTGACTGCACTGATTTTAGTGTGGAAAAAATTAGGTCCTGGGAAGCCAGATAAGACAGAAGGTCTCTTATTACCTGGAAGGGAGGGATTTGAACACAGAAAGGGGAGAAAAGATAGTGTCAAAGTAGAATTTGCCACATTATAATTTGACCCAGAAGTAGCCCTTGGAAGAGATAGTGGTTTAGACACTTAACAGCACAATTAGAGTCTAACTCTATTTCCTCTAATTCACACTATGAGCTTTCCTAAATAAATGGGATTCTGTTACAAGATGAGACCGCAGGAAGAGGTGACTCAGAAAACTGGTTAAAGTTGCCCTTTTCTTTGCTAGATTTCTTGTTTTCCTCACAACTGATGTATTTTTGGCTGGGAGTCTTGTTATAAACTGGGGCAGTTGTTTTGTGATACTGTATTAAGTTGCTAAAAAGAGAAAATTCTGAGTTAGTGAATGACTAAGCAATAATTTTTCATACTGAATAATGATAACCCTCCCTGACAATTGTACCTGGATTTTCCATTTCTCTCCTGAGAACAGCATAGGGCAATAGGGTTAGAAGTTCTTTAAATAGACAGATGTATAAACCATAAATGCTTTAGTCTTGCTTATTTTCTTTTCAATGCTAATCTCTAGACAATGGTACCATCTTTGGTCAGCTAGTTGTTTTTGCAGGAAATGCTTGTTGTAGAATCTTTTTAGGATGGAAATTTGTCTCCTTTCATTTTTCTTTTTAAGTTAAAGATTTTAGTTATGACCAATAAGAAGGAATGAGTCTAACTTGCAGCTTTGAAACTTTGCTCTATTTAAGATGAGTAGTTTTCTCAAGAGAAACACATTGTGTCTTGGTTTGAAACAAAATATTATTGCTGACAAGAAGAGACTTCAAAATGAGTTCATATCACAGAGCAAAATAAATTTTTAGACAGTAGAAAATCTCTTTGCTTCTCTCACTAAAATAAGTGTTTCTGTTTATTGATCTGAGATCTAAAGTGCATGTTGCCATCCTACCAAAGTACCAAGAAAATATATTTCTAGTGAGTCTAAGAGCTTCATGAAAATATCTGATTATTACAGTATAAAATTACTTGACTGTGTACTACTACTTTGTCTGTGTGAAAATGCTTGTTAATGTATATTTGCAACCGGACAAGGGGCTCAAGCCTATAATCCCAGCACATTGAGAGGCTGAGGAGAGAGAATTGCCTGAGCCCAGAGGTTCAAGACCAGCCTGGGCAACCTGGTAAAACCTCATCTCTACAATATATCAAAAAATTAGCCGAGTGTGGTAGTGAAGACCTGTAGTTCTGACTACTTGGAAGGCTGAGATGGAAGGATCACCTGAACCCAGCAGGTCAAGGTTGGGGTGGGCATGAGCGTGCCACTGCACTCCAGCATGGGTGACACAGTGAGACACTGACTCAAAACAAAAATTGTTTGCTAATTAAACTAGATGGATAAATAAAATAGACCTTTTTCACAATATTTTTACCTATTTCTATTAACTGCTTAAAGTGTCTTAAGGATATTTTATCAAGTTCTGCATGTTTCAGGAAAGTATTTTAAGAATTTTTCATAAAGGACTGACTGACAACTTAAAGACAAATGGAGTTTTATCACATAGATTTAAATCAAATTAGTAACTTTCAGATTGATATGGGCTGGGTGGAATTTGAAATATGAACTTAAAATCTGTAATCACTTACTTTTATTTTCTACCAATACTTTATTAGTTTCCAAAGACGGTACAATGGTAATCAAATACTTCTCCGAACCACAATAAAAGGGTCATTCTGCATTCTTCAACAAGTTTTATGGATTTAACCATGGCAGAATTTTGTCTTATTAATATTAATTTACAAGAAAATTTTATTTTAAATAATATATTTTGTTTAGAACTTATCCCTGAGATTTATCAACAATTTTCCACCATCTATATTAAATCCCCAAATCGGAAAATAAAGAATAGACTTTAACAAATTACATAATTTGGTTTTGTTGAGTTCCTGGGAGTGGAGTTAATTTTAAATATCGAGGAGCTTATTTTCTTAGAAAAAAAATTATTCAAAATCAACCAAGCCCCCCGCCCCAAGCATTTAAATGCAGCACAGGACAAAAACAAACTAGCGAACAAAAGCACTCTACATATTGATTCTTATGTGGTAAGATCTTGACCTGAGTTCAAATCCCAACTCTGACATAAGCTAAGTATGTTGGCTTGGAAAAGTAAGTTAATTTATTTTGTTTTGAGTTTCTATTTTCTCATTTGTAAAATTGATACAATAATTTTTATCCACATTTAGTGTTGTGAGCATTAATTGTTAAATCAAACTATGTGCCAGAGACTGTAGTTTGATCAAACTCATTTCCTTTTTCTCTGAGTGAGAAATAGTTCCATATAAATATATTCATTTGATTTTTGACAAAGGAGCTAAGGCAATAATGATAGAGAAAAAATCATCTTCTCAATAAATGGTACTAGAATAATTGAACATCCACATGCAAAAGATGAACCTAGACACAGACCTTATAGCCTTCACAAAAATTGACTCAAACTAGATCACAGACTTAAATATGAAATGCATAACTATAAAGTTCCTAGAAGATAATATAGGAAGAAACCATCACGACTTTTTCAGACATAACACCAAAGTCATGATCCATGAAATAATTGATAAGTTGGACTTCATTAAAATTAAAAACTTCTGCTCTGTGAAAGACAGTAATAAGAGAATGAGAAGACAAAGCACAGACTGGGGAAAAAAATATTTGCAAAAGGGACATCTCATAAAGGACTATTATCCAAAATATACAAAATACTCTTAAAATTCAACAATAAGAAAATGAACAACTCAATTAGCAAATAGACCAGAAAACAGGCATCCCACCAAAGAAAATATACAGATGGAAACTAAGCATAAAAAAGAATTTTCAGCATGATATATTTTTAAGGAGTTATACATTTAAAAAAAATTCGATATACAGTACACTCATTAGAATATCCTAAATCCAAAACACTTACTACATCTTTTCTCCCAGTGTTCACGAGGGCTGTTTCTTCCAGCCACCATTGCAGTGATGTGGCCAGTAGTGTGCAAGTGAGGATGATTGTGCCTCTCTCAGTACTTATCCTTCAAATTCTTCAAATTATATCCTCTGATATCTCTCTTTCTCCCTGTGCTGAATAGAAAGAAATTTTAAGACTTAGAGTATAGCAGAGCCCTCAGATAGAATGTGCCTAGGTTCTTGAATCTTCTTGTAGAAGATCGAATGCTGACTAGGAACATCTGCATAAGAATTGTTATACAGATATAAACTTTTATTTGAAAGTCAATGACTTTGGAGATTTGTTTAGCACTGCCAACAATTGCTAGTGTTGCTAGCCCTTACTTGTATAGAATATAAACTCCCTAGTAGACTATGAGTTCCATGAAAGCAGTGATCTCTCCCACCCAAAGTTTTCCCATCCTGCAAATGAGCAGGGTACCTAGCATGCAATGAGGTATTCAAAATATGAATGAAGATAAGAGTAACTGAAAAAAACTATTACAAAGTGACCTGGATGTGTGCATTATAAATCCAATCATTTTTGTTGTGTAATTATTTTATTGTATAGGCAATATTACAATAAAATATTTCTTTTTCTTCATCATTCACCGTGTTTCTTATTTAGTACCATTTTCTTCTTAAGGATGACTACAGCTTCCATCTTGCAGATATTCTGGTCCCCACCTTTCCCACATAGCAAAATCACTTCTAGAGTTTTGTGAAACATGTCAATTTTTCTTAGCCACACCAGCTATTTTTAATATTAAATTGATAATTTTATGGTAAGAGGATCATTATATTATGTGACTCATTTACAGTGGGATTTTTTTTTACAACTTCAAAAATATTTTTATTTATTTTTATTATAAAGATGTGGGATACAATTCAGGGTTAGGTATACAAACGTTGATTATGCAGGTACCCTTGTTGATGAAATATACTCCTCCCTCCCCCAGGAGTTTCCCTTAACTGGCAATCCCACCACCCCCCTGACAGTTTCCCATTACTGCCAATTCCTTTCTTATAGTATTATAATAATTATTCAAGGTACATTTATGAGTGAAAACATATGGTACTCTGTTCTTTGTTTCTGTGGTATATCACTGAATATGATTGACTCTAAATCCATCCAAGTTGCTGAAAAATCCATAGATTTGTCCAACATGTCTATATTTATCAAAGTATTATTATATTCTAAGACTGTTAATTTTAACGAGTTATGTTTCCAAATGAGTTATTGGTCAAACCAGTTAGCATTTATAAACTTCTTAGAACCACGCCTGGCACATAGGAAGTGCTATGTCAAAGTCAATCTTTAAAATGTCATCTTTATGCTTGTGCTTGTCTTCCTTCTTCCAGTCTGAAACAAACTCCATTGTCATATATTTTTACTTTCAATACAAGTGAGTTTTAACTTATACTTGATGTTGTTTGTATGTCCTGTTTAAAGTTATATTTGATTTGACATAAAGACACTTTTGTTTGTGGCCAAGCCTTCTCTTTCAAATTGTCACACTATATCACTCACAAGGTTTTATGTTTAGAGATGCCCCAGAACTGTCACAAATTAACTTTTAAGAGGCGATTGTTTAGCATTTACTCCCAACTCAGAGTTCAGTGACTTTCCATTGGTAGCTTAATATCAGCCACAGTAGCAATATTTACACCATGAAACTGGCAGATTGTACAAACCATGGCTCTCTCAAATTCTACCTCTCATGAGTGCTTTCTTTTGTACAGTGTCTCTTTTATTCTCTCGTCACTTTTTCTCTTTCCCTTATTGGAGAACAAGTTTTTAAATATTTTCCACATATCCCTGTTTAATTACAGTTGATAAACCCTTTAAAAAGGTTATTTTCTAAGAAAATTAAGGTAGACACATATCAGAGTCCTAGCTGATATGTAGCAATTTAATACCATAGAAAGTGTAGTAATCCCAGGGTCTTTTCATACCCAGAAATTTACATGCTACCTGACAAATAAGAGTCATAAAGTATTTGTTGAAAACTTTAGAAACAATAAACACTTTAGTTAGAATAATAATTGCTAAATTTTATTGAGTACTTATGATACACCAAACACCATTTCAATTAATTTTAAAAATTCTCAAAAAATGGCATGAACTAAATATTCATGCCTGTGTTCTGTATACATAAATATTGACCAACAAAACTACTAATTAGAGACTTATCAGCCAAATATGTAATTGATTTTTTTGAAATAAATGTATAACTCAGTATACTTCAGGTCCAATTCTGATATCTGACATTCCTTTAAAAAAAATTGGAATATGTGGCTGTAGCCCACTTTCCAGTACAGCAAATCACCTGAAGCTTAGGTGACTTACAGGATCCCTATTTTGATGTATCAAGTCTTTCATTTGCTACTTTCCTTCACTCCTGGCTATAATTTTATACCTGGTTAATTTATCTCACTTTGTAAGCTTTCTGAACACCATAAATAGTTGAAAATTGCAATTCCTGAAGTTATAGTTGAACCCAGTTCCAAATCATGTGCCTTTAACCAATGTAATATAATAATAAAAAATAAAAGTATTTTAATTTATTTTCATTGTCATTATTATTTTAAAAATAAAACCAAGCTCGGTGTCTCAGTCTGTAATCCCAGCACTTTGGGAGGCCGAGGTGAGTATCCTGAGTCCGCATGTTTGAAACCAGTCTGAGCAACTTAGTGAGACCTGTCGCTACAATAAATCAAAAATTAAGTGGGTGTAGTAGCGCATGCCTGTAGTTCCAGCTACTTGGAAGGCTGAGGCAGAAGGATCGCTGGAGCCCAGCAGTCAACGCTGGGGTGGCCATGAGTGTTCACTGCACTCTAGTCTGCACAGAGTGAGACTAAAACTAAAAAAAAAAAAAATAGAGCTACTATTACATATGATTGTGTGTAATATGATATATGCATATATATTTGGCTTTATACATATATGTTTATCTATACTGTTACACACATAACAAGCCCATGATTTTATAACTAACACAAAATGTACCCAATAATGCTCTCAAATAAATTCAGAAGACATTGATTTGATCACATGCAGTTCCATCGTGGCATCTGTCTCCTAAATGAGCAGCCAACTCCTATTAAATTCAGATTCCCAAGTGATTCCTTCAGGCTTCTTAAGTATGGTGTGGCTATTACATTTCCTGAATGAACTTCTTGGGTCTGGCACAGATCAAATCCAATCCATATATCTGTTATACACATGCATATCAGATAGCAAATACTATTATAATGATACTGATGTTACATGTTATAAAGAAAGCCAAGTCCTTTCTCATTTGCAGCAAATACAGAGGAGAAGGTAGAATGAAATAATCAATTTAAAGAACCAAAGCATGAACTTCCACTAGGTAGGAATGGTAGCCCTGAAACAAGAAGGAACTCCTATGCAATCTACACTACCTATTGGAGCTAAAATGCCTAATAACAGTGACTTCTCACTGTTGTACAATTTTATCCGTCTGTCACCCACAAAAAAATATTTTGGGCTGGATAGTTTGGAGGAGAAAATCTCAGCATTTCTTCTACCCGTGATAATTTTCCAAGCTAACTCATTAACTTAATCTTGTTAAGGGAGGAAAAGAAGATTAAAAATGAGCAAAAGGAGGGTTTATGTGTGCTTTAAGTTCATATGGAAGGAATCTGCTCTGCAGCCAGGCGCAAATAATTTCTTTGTATACATAAACTTAAACTTAAAATAACTAAGAAAGAAGAAATTAAGAGGTTTTTCATACTCTAAAGATCTGTATCACATCAGCATATAGCAACTAGACTTTATCTATGACAAACATCACTAAGCTGTTGTAATACGGGTACCAAGATCAGTCAACTTTGTGTTCCGGGAACTAATACTTAGACTCTAACATCACTGGCCAAGCAGGGCCAAGGGGTGAAGGCAGAAGTTTGTTGTCATGTATAAAAAGCACAAATTACTCAAGTTTGCTGTGATTGGAGAGGCAAAATAGACTCATTCCCAGAGATTCTAGATATGAAAGTTATGTCCTGAAGCTAGGTTAAGAGACCCTTTTTAAAGAAACAGGAATATTCTAAAGTATGTGAATTGCAATACTTTTTTAAAATTTCGTAGCATTCTCTGTGTGTTGAAAAGCTTGACTTGGATTCAGTGTTAGTGTTATTTATAGGCATGAGTCATTAGGTCTCTAAAATGGCTAACACACAAGAAACTAACTTACCCAACAGTGAGCATGGCCAGGAAGAATCTGGTTTTCAGAGAATAATGACTCATTCTAAAATTATTTTATAAATATATTAGCAAATGACACATTATAATAAATTATGTCCTTTCTATTCCTTTTCACCCACCCACACAGATAGTGACAAAATAATAGGAATAGCATTTTTATCCTTTTATTGTCTTAATATTTACCAGAACATCAACATGTCATAAATGGTCAGTATGCATGAACATCTATTAGCTGATGAGGCTTCATTAGAGTTGATTACTAGACATCCAAAGGAGGTCAGAAAATTCAGCAATATTATCTTCCAGCAAAAGAGAAACAGTGATTGAAGGGCGTATTTTGTTTTGTTTACAAAGGAATATGATACAATTTCCTCCCACCTGCTTCTCTATACTCCCAATTATACATCCACCCACAGGGATTCCTTGCTTAGTAACTATACTAAAATGAATATCATGAATCCCCTTGAAGATATAAAATGCCACTTAATAATATCTAAGGTAACTAAATTGATCCTGATATGATATGCTGATTTGTTATTTAAAGCTACTAAAAACTAAAAGTATAAGTGATCAGGTAATATTAATTATTGATAAAAATCAGTCTTAATAAACTTCAAGTCTGAATCAGATTATTTTTGATAGCAGGATTACAAATGACATATCAACAATTATTTAAAACTTCATAAAATACAAATATTTAGTGATAATTTCTATTATGTCACCTGATTTTTATAGGGCTGATGGGACCACTGTCTTGCTCTTAGCATTTCACCACTATTAACAGTGGACATTTATGGCATAAATATCCTACTCTTTTCTCATTCCCCAAATTGACAGGATATAGAATATAACAGAATATAGTACAGAAAAACTAAGATCCCAGGCAAATATTTCCATGAGAGTCAGAGATGAAATAAAATTGACAATATCACTTAGTTGTTTCAGTCACAGGAGAGAAGTGCCTGCAATTAACTAAGAAAGAAAAATATATATATAATGTCATAAATATCGTTTTTTGCATTTGCTATCAAGAAGCATAAAAAAATGGGGTTTTAATTACCATCAGTTCACTGTAACTCATACATATACTTTCTCAACCTCATTCAAAGAGGTTCATTCACCATATTCAACTCTTTTTTGTTTATAGTCTTTTTCTTTTTCATGACTTTTTTTTTTTTTTGAGTTGGAGTCTCACTCTGTCACCCAGACTGGAGGGCAGTGGCCGCTCCTGGCCACCACAGCCTTGACCCGCTGGGTTCCGGCATTTTAATCTCTGTCAACTACGACAAATTTTAAAGTGGTCAGGATACAAGTAAGTACATATATTCACTAATAGGGCCATCAATAAATGCATGTATTTTATTTAATGTATTCATTATGATAAAAATAGCAAATATTAATTGAGCACATATACACCAGACATTGTCCTATAAGACTTACATACATTTTTTTTTAAAGATGAGGAGTACAATTCAGGGTTAAGTATACAAATGTTCATTATGCAGGTACCCTTATTGATGAGGTGTGCCCCTCCCTCCCCTGGCAGTTTCCCTCGTCTGCCAATCCCATCCCTCCTCCCCTGCCAGTTTCCCACATTGCCAATCCCTTTCTTATAGTATTATGATCATTGTTCAAGGTCCACCTATAAGTGAGAATAGATGGTCCTCTGATCTTTACTTCTATGATAGATCACTGAGTATGATAGACTCTAAATCCATCCAAGTTGCTGCGAAGTCCGTCTGTTTGTCCTTCTTTATGGCTGCATAATATTCCATTGTGTATATGTACCAATTTTTTTTAATCCAGTCCAGCTTTGATGGACAGCATGGTTGACTCCATGTTTTTGTTATTGTGAATAGAGCTGCAACAAACATGTGTGTGCAGGTCTCTTTTCTGTAGAATGACTTGTGTTCCTATAGGTATATTCCCAACAGTCATATGGAAGGTCAATTTCTAGTTGTTTCAGAAATTGCCACACTGTCGGTCAAAGAGATTGCACTAGTTTGCATTTCCTCCAGCAGTGTAGAACTGTTACTTTTGTTCCACATCCTCACCAGCATCTGCTGTGGTTTGTTTGATTAATGATGTCCATTCTTAATGGGGTTGGGTGGTATCTCCATGTGGTTCTGATTTGCATTTCTCTGATGATTGGTGAAGCTGAGCACTTCTCATTTGTTTGTTGGCTGCCAGTATCTCTTCTTTTGAGAAGTAAGACTTACATATATTAACTTAGTCAATCCTCACAAAAATCCTATGCAATATATCCTATTTTTGCATCTGTTTTACAGATGAGGTAAGAGAGATTTGCCCAGCTAGTAGATATTGAGACTGGGATTTCCATACAGTCTGACTTCAGAGGTGGCTTTGCCAATCCTTCTGCTGTGTTGCCTCCTGATAGTAAAAAGACTTTATAAGCTAACTATATTTGTATATACACAAAACATTATAACTTTTTTCTCTTTACTTATCTACATAGCTATATTAAAAAGCAGTCCAATTAATTGGCTAAATAAATGAAAGAGAAATCTCTTTTCCTTGAACCTGGTAGTTTTTAATTTGGTAAATTTTTTTTTTTTTTTGAGTTGGAGTCTCACTCTGGCGCCCAGACTGGAGTGCAGTGGCCGCTCCCAGTCACCGCAGCCTCGACCTGCTGGGCTCCAGCGATCCTTCCGCCTCAGCCTCCCAAGTAGCCAGAATTACAGGCATGTGCTACCACGCCCGGCTGATTTTTTGATTTATTGTAGAGATGAGGTCTCGCTGCCCAGGCGGGTCTCGAACCCGTGGGATCAGGCAATCCACTCACCTGAGCCTCCCAAAGGTGCGGGATTACAGGCTGAGCCACCAAGCCCGGCTATTTTTAACAATCCAATATAAAATTATATTTTGTTTTCAATGGAATGAGCAAGAAGGTAAATAACCTGAAAATGAATTATTATGACATGGAGGAAAATTGACACACAATTAAGAAACATATAAATGTAAGTACTGCATAACTTTTGGCCCTTTTGTGCACTTAGTGTTTTTTAAATTCAAAAATAAACAAAGAGTGATTAAATTACTAGCTAACACATAGCAAGATTATAAATGCCACCCTTAAATACTTGAATGAGCTACAGAACATGTGAATTTTTCCACTTTTAAAAACATAAAATAGGCATGACCCCTAATCAGGAGTCAACCCTATTGCATTGTCAGTGAGTCAAGTCACAGTCACTAAGATGAGTGAAATTAGTTAGAATGATAGGATTAAGGCGGATAATTAAAGGACATAAAAATCAATACCATATTTACAGTGTTATGTGGAAAAGGTCAGTATTGTACTACAACTAAGAACCAATGGAACAAGGCATCAAAAAACAAGGAGTGGGCAGGAAATAAACAGAGGGAAGAACCTAGAGAGAGAAGTGAGAAAAAGGGATGAAATTGTAAACATTATATTTCTGATCATAAAAATTCATTTAAGAGAACAAAATAAAAGGTTACTTAATCTCATTCATATATTCAACTTTTAACTATGAAGTCAGAAGAATTTTGATTTTGATTCTAATTCTGCAACTCTCATTTGAACATTCAGATATGTAAGCCCTTATTGTATCATACAAGCTTTTCATTAGTCTTCTTTTTGTTCTCTTCATATGTAAGGTGACTCTACTAGTATCTAGAGAAAGCATGTAGAACAATGTGACAATTAAGAAGTCTTGTTACACATTATTAATAATTTCTTTTTTTAACTCTAGCTAAAGTTATAAACACAGTATTAATGACAAGAACACTATAATGATATGATGCATCACTAATATCATAAAAATTATATTGTACATTTGTATGTATTATTAATAGGATTTAATATAATGGGATTTTCATGCAATATCAAGCATTGTCCATAATGCCTCTAGAAACAGTGCTATATCTTATGCTTATAAACAGCCTTGTAGGCACATAATGCATGAGTCCTATATATGAAGGTTTATAGCCAAAAAATCAATGTATGTTATTTTATATTACATAATCAGAAAATGTTGAAGGTGTAGGATATTCAGGGTGTATTTACTTTTCCATTAAGACTGTTATTGAGGCCACTGCCTTGCTAGATCCTGGTGTGGCCATGTGCTCTTTGAGCTAAGGCTATCGCCATGCTTCCTGGCTTTGGTCCCCTTCCCCCACCTTGGGGAGGTGAATCTTCTCTTTCTCTCTCTCTCTCTCTGTAGTTTACTTTTATTCTTATTTATTTATTTATTTATTTTTTTGAGTTGGAGTCCAGAGTTGAGTGCAGTGGCCGCTCCCGGCCACCGCAGCCTCGACCTGCTGGGCTCTGGCGATCCTTCCGCCTCCGCCTTCCGAGTAGCCGGAATTACAGGCGCGCGCTACCACGCCCGGCTGATATTTTGATTTTTATTGTAGAGATGAGGTCTCGCTGCCCAGGCGGGTCTCGAATCCGCGGGCTCAGGCAATCCACTCACCTCAGCCTCCCAAAGGCGCGGGATTACAGGCTGAGCCACTGAGCCCGGCAGTAATTTACTTTTAAATAAACTATATTTCCTCATCTAAAAATAAAGAAGTTTTATTGATTAAGCCATGCCTCAGATTAAAAATCCTCTATAGGTTTGGAATGGAGACATATGTATTATTGTTTCGTATTTACCTGGGTATAATATAAGTAAATTTACATGCATTTTATAATCGAAACTTTTTAAAATTTTTTGATATTTAAGACTCAATTGAAAATGCTTTTCAAATATGAGATAAATCATATTAATTTTAAAGGTAAACTTAAAAACTTAATAAAAATATTTTAAAAGCCAATAGACTTTTATACTGAGACATTAAAATAAATGAATTTGTTTCTAAAATGAATTGACATTATTTTTGAATGTAGATTGATAATGCTGCTTCTTTCAAAGATTACCTTATAATCTTATTTTATTTTGCTTAAATCTCATGATGGCTCTTCATTCTCTCCCTTAGCAAAACTACAGAATTTTCCAAGGTACAACTTTGTCTTATGTGCAGTCTTTTGGTGTACCCTTCAAGGAAAGTAGTATATGTAATTATAGAAAAATCCATTCTTTCCTAAGATATGTGAAATGCACTATTGATCTAGCTGGAGCTCTGGATACTGCAAAATTTCACAGGTACTTACTCAACCTTTAATTTATAAAAGAAGTAGTCTATGCAAATCTGTGTTTTATGGATCTTGAGAGGCCTGTGACAACTTTTTGTAGTCATCCTGAGTAAATTATCAAACCCACTGGACTTCCATAGAGGCACCAATAAATTTCTTTTGGGTCTCTTGAGTTGCTTTCTGATTCCTGAATCCAATAAGGATTGTTTGGTTTAGCTAGTTAAGACATGATGTGGCTGTTATATGGAAAAATAACACAAGTTTTATGACACCTATGAGGTGTCACACTACTTGCTGCAATTAGCACATTGAATTAACTCAAGAATCAATGGAATAACCCACCTGGATGACTCTAAATAAAAACTTTATCTCTTGCAGGTGGTCTTCTCTACTAGTGGTGCTCAATTCTTTAGAACTGAAGAAGTCACTGTGTTTCTCACCAGTTTCATATTTTTAAGGGGAAAAGTAACTATGGAGTAGTGGAGATGGGAATAAAAGTGAAATTTAACATAGGATTCTATTTGGTAAGGGCATAGAAAGGGCACCTGTATTTGAAACACAAAAGTTTCTTTCATTAACTTTGCTCCAGTCTTTCACCAGTCATACACAGTCAGATGTCTGCAGACACTGAGATTTGTGGTCCTTTAAAAAGAAGATATAGAGATTGTGATTACACATCTGTTTTTCATCCATCATTGAGAAATAAGGATCTCTACTCCAGACTCCTGTGCCTGAGAATCATTTGATAAAACTGTAAAATTGTATATTTATATGTACCTTGATTCTATCCTGGAGAACCTCAGTAGTGAGTGCTTGATCTCACAAGGAGTAATATGTTACATGGTAATGGTTGTATAGGAAAAGAAAATTACAGATAGACATCAGAGATCAATTTTATAGTCACTTCAGTTGTCAAAATTCAAATTTGAAAATTCCACTGAAATTCAAAAGGCACTGCAAGTCTGTCATAAAGTTGTTTTACTTACAAACATTTTATTTGTCTTGTCATCACATTAGCATCAGATAATAGTAATAACATGATTTATAGTAAAATAATGATGATGATAATCACTAAAATTTATTGAGCAGTCAATATAAGGCATGGACCACGCTAGACACTTACATGCGTTATAGTGTATAAACTTCTTTATAACCCATTTTAACTCCTTTTCTAAGATTAAAAGGTCAAGTCTTAGAGATACATGCTGATCAAGAAGAAGTTGAAATTTGAAGCCAAGCAATCTTATTCTAAATCCTGAATGCTTAGCCATTATACCACACAGTCTCTCAGTTATTTTATTTTTATACTCCCAGTATAATTGATCCAGTTACATATGTTAAGCTTTTTAATTTCTTTTATGCTTTCCCTCCCTCCCTCTCTTCCTTCCTTTCTTTCTTTCACAAGACAGAATGGGAAATTTTCAATGGCTTAGTATGGCACAGCATCTTAGCTCTTCTACACAAAAGAACTGTTGACAGTCACAAAATGTGTGGCCTTTTCAGAATTTCTTCCAAGACAAAGGATTAATTGAAAAAGTTCCTGTAAATCTTTTACTCACTATAATTTGTGACCACTTCTCTTCTTTGATGTCTATAACTCCCTTATATCAATTACATCAGGCCTCAAAACCTTTCCTCTAGGATTTATGATTTCACAAATGTTTGGGGGTTTATATTAACTGACCAGGCAAAGGGAGAATTATCCTATTTCTGTATATGAAGATTTTAAGAAATCATTTAAAGAAAGGTGTACTTTGTTTCTCCAACACCTCTGGCCTTATAAATTGATTCTTGGTTAGTTTATTATACAACAAACCTCATTTATATCACCTCTTTCATGCTTGAAATATCAACAATGTTTATAAGACAATAGAAAATATTTGAGAAAAAGATTATAAAATTCTCTGTTAAAATGTTACAGATGGCAAGATTTATCACATGCAAATTCTTTTTTAATATTTATTCCTTCATGCTGTTTCCTAAGAAAATAAAGTAGTGTTTTTGATAAACTGATAAAAAAGTTTTACTTTTTATGTCTGTCTATTCTTAACTACACTGGGTAGTGGCAGAAGTCAGGAAGATGAGGTTCTTGGCTACATTGGGCTACTTCATACCTTGACCAGGGCGATGAATCTGAGCCTGACCCTAGCCTCTTCTGTTTTTCCTATCTTTCACTTATTCTGAACAACCATCGTTTTTTACTTCCCCCCTTTTAAATTTCTAATAACTGATATACTCTCACTTATTTCCTTCCCTGAAAATTACTCTTTCATGTGATCTTAAGTCAACCTTCCTTTTTCTTTTTTTTTTTAAACTTTTCTTGAAAAAGCATCACTTCTTTGCTTCAAAAGAATATTCAAATATCAGCAAGTAAGTTGTGAATGAGTAATTAATATAAACAGGAACACATATTTGCTTTCTCATAAGTAAAGTCACACACACACACACATAAAAGCAGATATTGAAAATATCCGTGTATTTGAAATAAAATAAAAAATGAAAGTTTGGATGATAAAAAGGTAAGTCAAGACTTACTAGTCTAAAGATCCTGAAAAATGAAATTTGAGCTTGATTTTGCAATTAGTAAAAAGAAATAACCTGGCTTTTATTTCGTTTGAAAATACTGACATGATACCATTAACCAATTATCTGCGATGTTGGGTAGATGTAATGCAATATCATCAATAAAAGAATATCTGAAGTAGTGGCAGCCATGGCAATCATAGCAACTCAATTCACATTTTGAATTGTATCCCCTCAGAAGATATGTTGTTGTCTTAACGTTTGGTACCTGTGAATGTGGCCTTATTTTACAATAGTGTCGTTGCGGATGTAATCAAGTTCCACTGAGGTCATACTTGACTTGGGTCCTACTTCAAGATGGCATGTTCTTGTAAAAAGACAAAATAAGCACACACTGAGACATAGAAGGAGGATGTCACATGATAACAGAGGTAAAAAGAGATTGGAGTGATGTATTTATCTGACAAGGGGTGTCAGCAACTTGAGAAGCTAAGAAACAGCCATGGGTCAGACTCTCCACTAGAGCCTTCAGAGAGCATAACCCTCCAGCACCTTGACTATGAACATCTAACCTCCAGAATTGTGAGAGAATAAATGTTGTTAAAGTCACCCCGTTTGCAGTACTTTTTTTTTCAGTAGTCTTAGGAAACAAATTCACTCTACATTAGCAACTCATCATGAGTTAGGAAAGAGGAAGATCTAATATTAAAGAAATTAAGGAAAGGTCAATTTTAGAAGGCAGCTTATATAATATCTTTTAAAAGAGCAGAAGATAATAATTATGATAGAAAGAAATGGACAACAGTTGGAAGACAGGTGCCAAAAGAAGGCTTTGTATGAATGCTCTGCTTAAACGCAAAGAGTACAAAATAACAGACATTGTGAGAATGGAAGAAACCTTAAAACTCTCTTTCTCTTCGTTGCTCCTGCATCAGGGCATTGACTCAACTTTGGAAATGCAATGGGATTCTGAAATCTCTACCAGTAAATAAAGTTGACTATGGCATACAAACATTTACTTGGTGCAAGAAAGATAAAATAATCAAAAGTTTGGCAAAGTTTTTGGGTATTTCTTTATTTCTCTAGTCTGACGAATGAGTTAAGAATTGCAGCAGCCTAAAAACAAATGAAAACTTTCCTTTTTATTTTTTTTTCTGATAGAGAAGGCCGAAGGTAAACAGGCCAGGGCTGAAACGGGCATCTGCTGCCATTAGAGAACCAGGTTAATCTTGTCCTCTTTCATTGCTCTAACTTGTGGTTATAGCTTCACATCACCTTAAGGAACATAATGGCTGAAGCATCAGTCCCTGCATTTGAGGTACAAGCCTCAGGGAGAAAATTAGGTGGGTAAGTCAAAAAGAAGTACTTTCCACCTAAGACTTCAATTTTAAGCAGGCTTCCCAAATGCTTGCTTTTTCAAATACATATCATTGACCAAAATCTAGTCAACTGGTTCCATCTAATTAAGCACCCATAAAATTTGAAGAAAAATCATCCAGAAATTTTTGCTGCAGTATCATACAGAACAATTTTTGAAGGTGAATGTTTGCAAGTAAATCGAATTATTTATGCTTACATTCCAGCAATCAAGAGAATATTATAGATTCGCCTATGACCAACTGGGTGAATTTGACTCAGTTAATTTCTTGCTTAAGGGTTACTTGATATCTATATTCCCCCCAGCTGACCTTTTGTATTAGCTTGAAATCAGTATGTTTAGCACTTTAATAAATACCTTTCTTTCTTTTCTCTCCACTCCCTCCTTTCCCCTTTGGATAGCAAGCTAAAGATTTATTCCTTGGTCAGGACATAAGTTGACCTAATTCGTAGTAGAAATTTAGTAAACATTTGCTTAGGTAATGAGGTAATTATTTTTAAAGGAACTCTAAAAATGTTCCTATCCAAACAAGAGCATGTGAGGAGGAACCCAAAAAAAGAAACCCAAAATTTATTTATTAAAAAGTGTGTATTTATCCATACACTTTTAAACTTGTCACCTTCAAAGTGCTCTCCATTTGTTTTAATACACGTATTAAGATGCTTTTTCCACTGCTCAAAACAGTTTTTGAACTTGTCAATTTGTATGCCTTTTAGTGCTTCTGCCATTTTTTTGTTTTACCTCTTCCACATTGCAAAACATTTCACTTTGAGAATTTTTTTTTTCATTTGGGGAAACCAAAAGGTCACTTATGGCAAGATTGAGTGATTAGGGAGGGTGTGACACAAAGATCATGGTGTTTTTGGTCAAAAACTGCTGAACACTCAATGTGTTGCAGACAGGTGCACTCGTAAACCACCCATCATGAAATGGGCAAATGTGATGAAAGAATCTCCAAAAAAATTTTTACTGAAGCCAAATGCTAGCTGGTACACTGATGCTGATGGGTTCCTAGAACACTTGCAGTGGTGGAAGCCTATTCTCGAAGGGGTCCACCCTCCCTCCCCCCCAAAAAAGAGAATTCCATGTTTTGGGAGGTTCCCCTCATATCTTCTATATTTTTTCTTACAAAAACTTATAAACACATCAATTACTCTTTATATTGATAGACTTAGCTGATGTACTTAGTATCACATTTTCAAAAATGAAGTTTTCTTAGCTCATTTGACTGTAAAACAAAAATGGACTTATTTACTCGACTCTCAAAGCAATGCTCTATAAATCATACCTACATAGTCTCCAAAGGATTATACATAATCTTCTGACAGTAAAAGTGCCTTACAATTAAGCACAGAGTGACTTCATCAAAGTTTATAGTAATTGTAAAAAATGAATGTAAAATATAAAAGGGAGTAGTATTTTACAAAACACACATATAATAAACATTAAGAAAGATAATTTCTCCCTACTCTTTATGAACTTATCTGAAAACTTTGTGCTAATCAGTCAATAAAACAAAAGTATTCCTCAAGTTCTTATGTTATTTTTTTCCACTGGTATGAAAAAGTGTGTCTATAGTCCTAATTGTAGTTAGTTTCCCAGATTAAAACAACCTCATTCTAGAAGTGTTAGCTAACATTAGAGCATAAACAGGTTTTATCAGTAAACTGTTTGGTTTACCAATATGTTGAATGTTAATTAACAGTAACAGGTTGAATAATAGAAATGAGCTCTTATGCTAACTTAAAGATACCTGAGATATGTGAATTGGACAATATATTTTCAAAGCTTTACTCAAATTTACATAATAGGATATAAATTAAGAATTAATCCAGGCCTAGAATTCATCTAGCCTTTACCCTTTGGGACTGGTATAGACTGAATGTGTTGACCAAAAATTTATGTGTTGAAATCTAATCCCAAGATGATAGTATTTGGAGGTGGAGCCTGTGGGAGATGATTAAGTAATAAGGGTGGAATCCTCATGAATTGAATTAGTGTCCTCATAATGGAGGCCACAGAGTTGTCCTTTGCCTCTTCTGCCATGTGTGGACATTGTAAAAAAGACCATCCATGAACCAGGACATAAGCCCTCCCCAGATATGGAATACACCTGTGTCTTGATCTTGGATGTCCCAGACTCCAGAATAGCGAGTAATAAATTTCTGTGTGTGGACATTGTAAAAAAGACCATCCATGAACCAGGACATAAGCCCTCCCCAGATATGGAATACACCTGTGTCTTGATCTTGGATGTCCCAGACTCCAGAATAGCGAGTAATAAATTTCTGTTGTTTATAAGCTACCCAGTCTACGGTATTTTGTTATATGAACTTGAACAGACTAAGACAGGGATGGTGGCCAAAAGATTTTTTGCTGAACAGTCCTATGTTTGAACATCAGATTAGATTTCTAGTTTTCTTGTGCTGACTTTAAGTATAACCTCAGCCTGCTTCTCTGACATTGCCATATCTGACTAAACTGATTCATTTGTGCAAGGTGTTGCCAGAGCATATACAATTATAAGACTTGAATTTCATCAAGATTCAAGAACAGGTTGTATAGCCTCTTGCAGTTATTTGTTAATATATGATTAGTAAATGACTATACGCATAGTAGAATTAAGTCTGAGATTTGCTTGCACTGATAATTATATGGGTCTTAACGAGTGTAGCTAACCCTTGCCTGACTTTAGTAAGAATTATAACCTACAGAAACCAACCAATCAAGCACCTAATTGTTGTACATAACCAAATTGCTTTGAGTCAATTTGCAGCATCAGTGCCCTTTTCCTAAACTATATTATATTTTGTTTCTTTTTGTATGTGGTTCTGAGAAACTTGGATCTTATTTAGATATGTCACAAATCTGCAAACACTTCAAAGATATAGTTTTTCATTTGCTTACAGTTTGTATTACAGTATTTTTATTTGTAACATATATACATGATTTTTACCAAAATCTAATCTCATTTGAAAAATGTATAAGTCAATATTTCTTTCCAACATAGTGAACAGAACCAAAAACTAGCCTTCATTCTCAGCTGGCATACATCATGGTTGAAGAATGAATTTGGACATAATTACTCAACTTTATTGCAAATTGTTGTGGAGTAAGCCCATGTACGTATATGAGTTAGCAATTATGAAGTGATGAGCAAGACTTTTGAAAGAAAGTTGTCTCTTTGTTCAATTGCTTTCTAATATAAAGTCCAACGTGTTCATTTTTATTTCTGTAGTACAATTTGATGAGAATGAGTCATTCCATTCACTGTTATAATTAAAATGTAAAAGAGATTTGACAATTTGTATGCCACTCTGTATTTAAGTCCTTGTTTTCTTCTCTAATGTGTCTCCTGCCCACTGATATTACTCACCAATTCTTAGATTAAAAAAAGAATAAATTTTAAAGGGTAATTAATAATAGATTTTGGGGAAAAAAGAATTACCTGGAAAATAAGAGTAATAGATAACATTGCCCAATATTTTAAAACTTTAAAAAAAAAGGGCAGATATTATACCAGCAAATAAGGACATTCACTTATTCCTGTCCAATAAATATATACCATGTGCCTGATACCATATCTGGGCACGAGGAAAGTCAAGAATACACTAAATAGACGTGGTCCCTGAGCTTCTACTCCTTCCACATGATATTATGAGTAATGTGGACAAACAGGAAATAACAACAAGAAAAACAAGTACTATGACTGATGAAGTGCAGGAACCATATGGAAGGGAAGTTAATCCATGCTATAGCGGTCAGGGAAGACTACTTAGAAAAAGTAACTTTTGGCCAGGCACAGTGGCTCAAGTCCGTAATCCCAGCACTTTGGGGAACCAAGGTGAGACGATTACTGAGCCCAGGGGTCTGAGAATAGCCTAGGCAACTTGATGAGACCTCATCTCTACAATAAATGAAAAAATTAGCTGGGCGTGGTAACACCTGCCTGTAGTTCTAGCTACTTAGAAGGTTGAGGCAGAAGGATAGCCTGAGCCCAGCAGGTCGACGCTGGGGTGGCCGTGAGCATGCCACTGCACTCCAACTTGGGCGATGGAGTGAGACTTTTTTTTCCAAAAAAAAAAAAAAAGAAAATGTAACTTTTATGTTTAGTCATAAATGATAGAAAAAAGAGTTAGCCAGTCAAGGTAGTATGATGGCTGGGGGAACAAAGATTAATTTAGAAAGGGTATTTGTAAAAGTTCTGGGAAAAGAAGGCACAGGATGCATTTTAGGAAATAAAATAAGGTCAGGATGACAAGAGTTGAAGTGTAATGAAAGAAATAAAGAGAGAACACCCAGAGAGATAAGCAAGTCCAGGCTGTTCAGGGCCTTAAAAATTATGGTAAGATATGATTTGTCTTTGTTCTAAGAGCAATGAGGAAATACTTAAGATTAGAAACAAGCAGATGACACAGTCATTTTTTTTTTAGAAACATCACTCATAGCACATAGAAAATGAAATAGCATGTTAAAAATAGCAATATACAAATGTATATTTATAAGTCATAATATTGCTAAACCTTAAATTTTCTCTAATGTCGTTTATTTCTACTGCTTTCTATTTCTTTTTAGTTGAAGTATTTTCTAGTTTGAATAGTCTTATCTTATAAATGAAATACTATTCCAAGTTCCAAAAAATGGTTAATATTTGATATTAATTTTTATGTTTGTACTTCAGGTTATAGTAAATATCAAGTAATTAAAAAGTTATAAGACTTTTTTCATTTTGACTGTAGAAAGACACACAAGGATATCATTTCCCTCTAACAATAAAAAAATGTAATCTACACAAGTATAATTATTTCGAACCCTTCAGAGAGTTAAGGTCACAAGGCCACCAAGATAACTGATTCCAAGTAGTGAAAAGCCTCTCCCAAAATGAATGAGATATATTAACTGTTTTACTTTGAGCAGATATGAAAAACAAGGTTGCCATCATAAAAATGGATGAAATAAAATCAACTAAAATTTTTACTAAATTATAAGAGCCAAATGTGGACTAATATATTTGTTTAAAATAACTGGGAACCCCAAATTCAAAGGGATTTTGCATGCACATTCAAGCCCATTTCTTTATTTTCTTTTCCCTTTTTATTTTATTTTATTTTATTTTATTTTTTGGGTTGGAGTCTCACTCCATCGCCCAGGTTGGAGTGCAGTGGCATGCTCACGGCCACCCCAGCATTGACCTGCTAGGCTCAAACAATCCTTCCACTTCAGCCTTCCAAGTAGCCATAACTACAGGCAGGCGCTACCATGCCTTGGTTAATTTTTTAAAAATTTATTGTAGAGATGAGGTCTCACCAAGATGCCCAGGCTGTCCTTGAACCTGTGGGCTCTGTCAAGAGTGCTGGGATTACAGACTTGAATCACTGCACCTGGACCAAGCTCCTTTCCACAGGCTTCTTCCAAGTGTTGGTAAGAAAGATCTGGGGCAAGGATGGGGCCTGAAAAGAGCCCCCACCAGATATGCAGATGAAAATGAAAGTAATCGGCTACCACCATGTATAGGCAAAATACAATGTCTGCTTCTTGGATTCTTTTGACATACAAAAGAAGATCCTTAAACTAACAGTAGGGAATTCACAACAAAACTACCTTGATGTAGGGCCCTAACAAAGATACACTCTTTCTGGGGAAGAGGTAAAAGCAACATTCATCTGACACTGGGGATACCTAAAAATATTCCTGCACCCAATATTCATCCCCAGTGAGAAACAGGGGGCTGCTATTACTGGGAAGAGTCCAAAATCTTTATCATTTACAAAACTCACAAGAGACACAAAGCTGAGTTTGGATGCTGTAGTGGGAAAGTATAACAATACTGAAAAGGTCCAGACTGAGGCTCAGACACAGTAACTGAGACCATCTTCTTCCCTACCATTAACCTATCAATGAGTAAAAAGCAATATCAGATTACTTATAAAGAGAGCATGAGTATGGGGGACAGCCCTGTCTGTGGCACAGATGTACAGGAACCACTGAAAGCTGAGGTTGGAGTGCAGCAACTCAGAAGAACCCAAATCTTTTTGCACAGTAGACCCTGCACTAGACACAAAGTAGAACAGTCAATTGAAGGAGGAATTTGAAGTCTTTTTTTATACTGAGATTAAAAGTGCTACCACAAATCCCAAACCTCTCTCAACAACTTATTGGATTGCCAATCTCTCTGCACTAATGCCGTGACAGAAGAACAAGGTGTCCAGTATTAAATATAAATATTATTGATCAGCCAGGTTCGGTGGCTCAGCCTGTAATCCCATGCCTTTGGGAGGCTGAGGTGAGTGGATTACCTGAGCCCGCGGGTTCGGGACCCACCTGGGCAACTTGGCGAGACCTCATCTCTACAATAAATCAAAAATTAGGTGGGCGTGGTAGCACGCACCTGTAGTTCCGGCACTCGGAAGGCTGAGGCAGAAGGATCGCCGGAGCCCGGCAGGTCCAGGCTGCGGTGGCCGGGAGCGGCCACTGCACTCCAGCCTGGGCAACAGAGTGAGACTCCAACTCAAAAAAAAAATTATTGATCTATGTTTCCATTGTCCAACTCTGTATACAAACTTACAATTAAAAATTATAAGATACACTAAACATGTAAATTAACAAATACAACCCTTAATAAAAAAGAAAAAGCAATCAATGGAACTAGACTCAGAAAAGGCTCAAATATAGAGGCTCTATTTGACTGGGTCTTAAGAATAACAATGATTAGCATGATTAGCATTAGTATATAATGGAAAAAGAAAACATGCTTTAACAGATTTGGAATTATAAGAGAGTGACATAAACTATTTAAAAACTCTAATTGAAAATCTAGAAATAAAAATATATGACATCAGAGAGATTAAACATTTATTTTCCGGATCATCAGCAGGCTAGATTCAGCTGAGAAAAGTATCAGTTTATAGACTTGTGGATAAATAAGGAGGACTAAAATGCCAGGTATAGGGATAGATGTGAATTTTATTTTCTTTGTTTTTAATCACTTCTCAGCCTACAGCAACAAATTATCATAAACTGGGTGACTTAAACAGCAGAAATGTGTTATTTCATGTTTCTAGAGATGACAAATATGTAATCAAACTGTTGACAGAACCATGTTCTCTCCGAAGTCTCTAAAGGACTATCCTTCCTTGCCTCTCCTAGGTGCTGATGGTTACAGGCAATCCTCGGTGTTCCTTGGCTTGGATACGAATCACTCCAAACTCTACCTACATCTTCACAAGGGATCTCTCCTATGCATCTATGTTCAAATTGTCCTTTTTTTTTATAAACAATATTTTTTATTATAATATTGTGGGGTACAATTAAGGGTTAGGTATACAAATATGCTTCGTTCAGGCACCCTTGTTGATAAGAGGTGTCTCCCCATCCCCAGACAGATATTTACTACCATTAATCCCATCTCCCTTCCACTCCCTCCCCAACCCCATAGTTTCCCACCATTGTCTGTCATTTCCTTGTGGTAATATGTTGGATGATCAAGGTTCACTATATGAGTGAGAACATGTGATACTCAGATCTTTCTTTCTGTGAGAGGTCACTCAGTATTATAGACTACAGTTCCATCCAGTTTGCTGCGAAATTCAGGATTTTGTTCTTTTTTATGGCTGCATAGTATTCCATCATGCATATGTACCACATTTTTTTTTAATCCAGTCCTCTTTTGAAGGACAGCATGGTTGCTTCCAGGTCCTTGCTATTGTGAACAATGCTATGATAAACATACGTGTGCAGGTATCTTTTTTATAGAGTGATTTGAGTTCTTCTGGGTATATTCCCAGTAGGGGGATTGCAGGGTCACATGGGAGGTTGATATTTAGAGCTTTTAGGAATCGCCATACTGCTTACCACAGAGGTTGCACTAGTTTACACTTCCACCAACAGTGTAGTAGTGTTCTCTTTTCGCCACACCCTCTCCAGCAACTGTTATTTTTTGAGTTATTGATAATTACCATTCTGGCTGGAGTTAGGTAGTATTTCAGTGTGGTTTTGATTTGCATCTCTTTGATGATTAGTGAGGTTGAACATTTCTTCATGTGTTTGGTGGCTGCTCGGATGTCTTCCTTTGTGAAGTATCTGTTCATATCTTTTGCCCATTTTATAATGGGGTTGCTTTTTTTTTCTTTTCAGCACATTTGAGTTCCTTATAGATACAAGATGTTAAGCCTTTGTTGGTCCTGGAGTTGGCAAATACTTTTTCCTAGTTTGTGGGCTGTCTCCCTGCTCTCTTGATGGTTTCTTTGGCTTTGCAGAAGCTTGTCACTTTACTGAGGTCCCACTTGTCTATCTTATCTCTTATGGCCTGTGCATTTCGGGTTTTGTTCAGGAATTGGATGCCAGTTCCAATTTCCATGAGGGTATGTCCTTCATTTTCTAAGGTTCTTATGGTTTGAGGTTTTACATTTAGGTCTCTGGTCCATTTGGAGTTAATTTTTGTGTATGGGGATAGATAGGGGTCCTGTTTCAATCTTCTGCATGTGGTCAGTCAGTTTTCCCAGCACCATTTACTGAATAGGTTCTCCTCTCCCCAGTGGTAGGTGATGGAGTCTTTGTCGAAGATGAGTTGGTTGAGAAATTGAGGTTTTGCTTCTGGAACCTCAATTCTATTCCATTGATCTATATGCCTGTTCCTGTACCAATACCAAGCTGTTTTGATGTATTTAATTACATTTATGGTTTTACGAATGTTGAACCAGACTTGCATCCCGGGGATGAAGCCTACTTGGTCAGGATGAATGATTTTTGAGATGTGTTGTTGAATCCAGTTTGCTAGGATCTTGTTGAGAATTTTAGCATCTATGTTCATCAAAGACATTGGCCTGTAGTTCTCTTTCTTTGTTGGGTCTTTACCTGGCTTGGGTATCAATGTGATGTTAGCTTCGTAAAATTATTTGGGGCGAGTTCCATCTTTCTCAATGGCCTGGTATACCTTCAGTAGAATTGGAATCAGCCCCTCCTTAAATGTATTGTAGAATTCTGCTGGAAAGTCATCTGGCCCAGGGCTCTTTTTTTGTACATAGCTTTCTTATTACATAGTCGATTTCCTTGATTGTTATTGGTCTATTTAGGGTCTCAATTTCTTCTTGTTTCAACCTAGGCAGGTTGTGTGATGACAGAAAGTCCTCCATTTCCTTAAGGTTTTCAAGTTTGTTTCCATACAAGTGTGCATAGTAATCTCTAATGATCTTTTGTATTTCTTCAGTGTCAGATGTGACTTCATCTTTTGTGTTTCTGATTGTGCTTATTTGAGTTTTTTCTCTCTTTTTCTTGGTCAGTCTAGCTAGGGGACCATCAATCTTGTTTATCCTTTCAAAGAACCAGAGGTGGTTTTGTGGCAGCGTAAATTCTTAGGGATTGGATATCTGGGAAAGATTTTAATTCTCCCTTGCTGATGAAGCTTAACTTGGCTGGATAGGTTATTCTTGGTTGAAATTGTTTATCTTTTAGGACTTTGAAGATAGGGCTCCAAGCTCTCGTACCCTGCAGGGTTTCTGTAGATAAATCTGCTGCTATTCTAATTGGCCTTTCATGGTAGGTGATCTGGCCTTTTTCTCTTGCTGCCTTTAGGATTTTTTTCTTTTATGCCCACTTTATTTAGGTGAATTATTATGTGTCTAGGAGTTGGTCTTCTCATTTGTTGTCTTTCAGGGTTTCTTGAATCTCTTGTGTTAGAATTTTTGCATCATTGATTAGATAAGGGAAGTTTTCTTGAATGATCCCATGGAAAGTTTGTTCCAGTGTGGTTTCTGTCTCTCTTTCTGCCTCAGGAAGGCCAATTACTCTTAGGTTCGGTCTCTTGAAGTATTTGCTCATCTCTTGAAGGTTTTGTTCTGTCTTTTCTAACTTGTTTTCTGTGTTTTTAAGAGTTTGGGTTAGTTCTATATTTTGGTCCTCAAGCTCTGAGATTCTTTCTTCTGCTTGGCTAATTCTGCTTTCCATACTTATCAGTTTGTTATTTATTTCATTCACAGTATTCTTTATTACTGTTATCTCGGATATCAGCTCCTTCCTAGTTTCTTCTTGTCTGTCCTCAATTCTTTTTTTTTTTTGAGTTGGAGTCTCACTCTGCCTCCCAGACTTGAGTGCAATGGCTGCTCCCAGCCACTGCAGCCTTGACCTGCTGGGCTCCGGCAATCCTCCCACCTCAGCCTTCCAAGTAGCTGGAATTACAGGCACATGCCACCATGCCTGACTAGTTTTTTATTTACTGTAGAGATGAAGTCTCGCCAAGTTGCCCAGGTGGGTCTCAAACCCGTAGGCTCAGGAAATCCACTCACTTCAGCCTCCCAAATGTGTGGGATTACAGGCTGAGCCACCGAGCAAGTGTCATGATATCTAGGTCTGTAGTTTGGGACCAGTCATTCTGGGGGCTCTTCATTGTTTGCATTCCAAAGTCAGTTTTCTCAGTGTCTGCCCTCCCAGTGGCCTGGGAGAAACCCATATTCTTCGTTTGGTTTTTCTTCATTTGTGTAGATTTTTCTCTGTCTCCCCCTTTCCCTCCCCTTCTTTAATTCTGTTTTTTCAGGGAAGGTGGGGTTGCTTTTGTTTCACTTGTGCAAACTTGTGTTCTTCCTTATGAGGCTCCTCTGGCTTTCTTCACTTTTGAGGTTTGAGTGTGGGCTGTGGGCTGTACTTTTTACAGTTTTGAGGTTTAAATGAGGGGGCAGCTGTGACTCAGAATCTATATATCCTGATTCCAGCATCCACCAACAGGTGTATGAGCACACTGAAACCTATTTCCCACTGCCTTGCAATCTGTCTGTGCAGTGGTATGTAGGTTTGGTTCCTGGATCAAAAGGAGGTACAAAAGAGGAAAATAATGAAGGAAGGGGGCTCAATAGGAAGTTTGAAAGAGAGGAGAGTGAGAGGGGCAACAGACATGCATACCAATTAACAGGTGAAAAAGAGACACAAGGCCGGAGAGAAGTGAAAAAAACATGTGAGCAAAATTCCCTAAGTAATACTGGTAGCTACACAGAGACAGACCAATAAAATCACAAAACAGATAGTGTAAGTCAGAAAGCAAACAAAAGTGAGCAGAACAAACAGTCAAAATGATAAAATCAAAAGTGAAAATAAGAGATCAGACTAGCTCTGGAATCTTTCTTGAGTGACTAAAGTCTCTTCAGCTCTGATCTCTAGCCTTTCCCCTTTGTTTTCGATGCAGACAGCTAGATTTACTGGCAGCTTGGGTTTGTTTATTTTTTTAGCCTGGGAGGTCTGCGAGGCTTAGTTGCCTTTGTCTGATTCAAGTAGGGGAGGAGCTTTGTCTCCTGTTACCTTAGGAACCAAGGTGGAGGCTGTTGATAGGTGGGCGGGGCAATGCGAATCTCTGCCTGGAGAATGGCTGAGATGGCAGCTTCACTTTTGCGGATCTTTTCTCTCTGCTTCTTTGGGTCCCTAGGCAATCCACCATGATGGACTGTAGTGATGGGAGGCACCAGAGATCAGTGCATAGCTGGACACTGGATCTGGGGTGCCACCAGCGGGCTGGAGTGGAGGAGGGGGTCGGGAGTTCCCTCCTCTGGAGCTGAGAGCCTCTGATCAACACCTCCTTAAGATATGCTGTTCCCTTATACAAGCATGGGGTCACGTGCTGCGTGCCTCAGCCAGGGTGGGCCCAGAGCTCCAGAGCTTCAAAGCTCCAAAGGGCAGGTGGTGGGTGGCAAGGGTGGCCCTGGGCCCCTCACAGAGTACTTCAGCCAGAAATGGGACCGGTATCTCTGAGGGGCGGGAGCCCAGAGCCTCCCAGGGTGACTGGCAGCTTGGTGCTGGGTGCTGGGCAAGGTGATATAGCCAGGGAAGGGGCCGAGACCCAGGACTCCTGTGCTGGCGGGAATCATGTACAGTGGAGCAGTACCAGCCAGGGGTCACAATATCTGCCCCTGCGTGGGACTGAAGGTCCCCGGGCCTCAGACCAGTGTGGCTGGAAGTGGGCAGCAGGGTGGGGGGAGAAAAGTAAGAGTCTTTTTGGGAACTCACGTTCGAAGAATCTCGCAAATCCACCTATGCCATAGCCATCTTACCAGAACTCCCTCCCAAATCATCTTCTTTAAATAAGTAACCCAGCCATTGCATTGGGGTCCTCCTTAATTCAGTATAATTTCCTTTTACCTTGATTATATCTAAAAGACACTCTTTCCAAATAATATTATATTCACATGTCTGCATGTGAGGATTTCAACACATCTTTTTGTGGTGGGAAATAATTCAACTCAAACAGCCAGCTCTTTGCCCTTGTCCACCAATATACATGTGTTTCTCACATGCAAAATATATTCATCTCATCCCAGTATCCCCAAAAATGTTCATCCATACTATCATCAAATATAAGTCCAAAATAGTATCTAAATATAATCAATCAAAAGTAATACATTTCATGTTCTAAATCACTGGAATCCAGTATAGGAGAAAGTTTACTTATGGCCTGTCCTGGAATGAGGTTCTTCTCTGTCAATCTGTTAAACATATAAAACAAGTTAAATGCTTTAAAAATGCAGTGCTAAAACAAGCATAAGATAGACATTCCTATTATAAAAGTGAAAAATTTGAAGGAAATAGTCACGAAAAGTCTGAAATACAGAAAAGCACATCCCATTAGGTTTCAAGTTCTGAATACTGGTGGCTAGATGTTCCGTCCTCTGAGCCAAACAGGAAGGTGGTCTTGCCCTCTCATCCTGCAGCGTCTAGGGCCACATACTGGGCCCTAGAAGCAGTGGTCACATCAACCTAACTCTCAGAACAAGGACTCAGAGGAAGGTAGATGAAAAGTAACGGCTAATGGGTACATGGTTTCTTTTTGGAATGAAGAAATTTTCTGGAATTAGATAATGGTGATGTTTGTACAATCTTGTAAATTGAATTATAACACTTTAAAACTGTGATTTTTCGTGGCATATGAATTATATATCAAATTTTTTAAAAACCAGAGAAGTCATAGTTGCCCTATTTTTAGATTTATTTTAAAACACATTGATTAAAAGAGTATACTATTTGTGTAACACTAAGCACATAAAACAGTGAGACAGTATAGAACAAGACCCACAAGTATGGTTAACTGATTTTCAACAAAGTTGCCAAGATAATTTATTGGAAAAAATATTGTAATTTTAACGAATGTTACTGGCGTATTTAGATATCCATAATCATAAATACATAATAATAAGTAGATATATAACAAACCCGTCTTTCTCTTATATCACATTATATTTTTAAAAATCAAAATTGATTCAAGATTATAATAAATCCTAAAATTGCAAAATTGGTAGAAACCATGGGAGAAAATCTTTAACAATTTTTTTAGATAGGACCGAAAAAATAAACAAATCATAATAAAATTGTTAACTTTTGCTTCATCAAAATTAAAATCTTCTCTTTTAAGAATATTTTAAAGAAAATGGAAAACAACCCACAATTTGGAAATATATTCACAAAAATATGTGTGATACATGATTTAATATAGAATATAAAAAGAACTCTTACAATTCAGTAAGAAAGTAAACAGCACGATGGCAAATGAGTAAAAGTTTTGTAGACACTTCATAAAAGATACACAGCTGGTAAATAAACACAAAAAGTAAGTCCGACATTTTTAGTCATTGAGGAAATTTAAATTAAAGCCACGTTAAGACACTAGAACAAACTTACTGGAACGGCTAAAAAAATAAAACAAAACAAAACAAAAAAACACCTATAATGAAAATTGCTAGTGAAGATAAAAAAAAATTAGTATATTCATGTCTTGCTTGTGAGTATGTAATGTGGTGTGATAATTTGGGGAAATAGTATGGTGATTTCTCATAAAATTAAATGTATACTTTCCATATGACTGAGAGACCTGACCCAAGAGGATTTTTAAAAATAAAAATTTCTTTTGAGAAGTGTCTATTCATGTCTTTTGCCCACTTTTAAAGGGGCTGTTTGTTTTTTTCCCTTTGGTGTGTTTGAGCTCCTTGTAGATCCTAGATGTTAGGCCTTTGTCAGACATACAGTTAACAAATATTTTTTCCCATTCTGTGGGCTGTCTCCCTGCTTTCTTAATGATTTCTTTTGCTTTGCAGAAGCTCATTAATTTGATGATGTCCCACTTGTCTATCTTATTTCTTAAGGTATTGGCCTTTGGGTTCTGAATAGGAATTGGTTCCCGTTCCAACTTCCATACAGGTAGCCAACAGACACATGAAAAAGTGCTCAGCCTCACTCATCATCAGAGAAATGCAAATCAAAACCACATTGAGATACCACCTAACCCCTGTAAGAATGACCATCATTAATAAAACAAACAACAACAGATGCTGGTGAGGATATGGAGAAAAAGGAACGCTTCTACACTGCTGTTAGGAATGCAAATTGGTACAGCCTCTCTGGAAAACAGTGTGGCGATTTCTGAAAGAACTAGAAATTGACTTTCCATGTGACCTAGCAATTCCCCTATTGGGAATATACCCGGAAGAAATCAAATTATTCTACAAAGAAGAACCTGCACAGATATGTTTGTTGCAGCTCTATTCACAATAGCAAAAACATGGAACCAACCATGTTGCCCATTGAAGCTGGACTGGATAAAAAAAATGTGGTACATATACACAATGGAATATTATGCAGCCATAAAGAAGGACCAATACACGGACTTTACAGTAACCTGGATGGATTTGGAGTTGAACATACTCAGTGATTATCACAGAAACAAAGAACAGAGTTCCATATGTTCTCACTCATAAGAAGACCTTGAACAATTATAATGCTATAAGAAAGTGATTGATAGTAATGGGAAACTGTTGTTGGGGGGAGGGATTGGCAGTTGAGGGAAACTGCTAGGGCAGGGAGGGGCATACTTCACAAACAGGGGTACCTACATGATCAATGTTTGTATACCTAACCTTGAATTGTACCCCACATCTTTATAATAAAAATTTTTTAAATGAAAATTTCCACATAAAGACTTCTGTGCAAATGTTTATAAAGCTTTATTTAGAATAACAAAAAGAAGTGAAAAAAAATCTTAATGTCCACTGATAAGTAAAAGAACAAACTGTGGTTTATTCATACAATTCATTTATGCAATTAAATACTGCTCAGCAATAAGAAATGATCTACTGATTCATGCAACTATATGAATGAAGCTCAAAAACACGCATAATGAAAAAAGCCAGATTCAAATGGCTATGTATGTATAATTTCATTTTCATGATACTCTTGCAAAGACAAAATTATAGACCAAAAAAAACAAATCAGTGGTTACCAGGCATTGTATTATGGAGAGAATTGACCACCCAAGTTCTAGGGATTGTTTTGGAGTGATAAGACTGTTCTATATCTTGATTTGGTGGTGTCTACATTTGTGTAGACATAAAAAGAGTAGATTTTACTCTATTTAAGTGATATACTAATGACTCTGTTATGGTTTGAATTGTATTCACCATAATTTATATGTGAAAATCTTAACCACCAGTACCTCAGAGTGTGACCTTATTTGAAGATAAGGTTTGTGCAGAAGCGATCAACATAAAATGAGGTATTTAGGGTGGGCTTTAATCCAATCTGACTAATATTCTTGTAAAATACAGAAATTTGAACATGAAGACATACATATAGAAGGAAGATGATGTGAGAAGACATAGGAAAAGAGAACTATCTACAAGCCAAGGAGAGAGGCCTGAAGCACATTCTTTCTTTAAAGACCTCAGAAGGACTCACCCTGCATACCTCTTGATTTTGAACTTGTTGCCTCTAGACTGTGAGACAGTAAGTTTCTGTTGTTTAAGTCACTCAGTTTGTGGTGTTTTCTTTCTTTCTTCTTTTTTGTTTTTTTACAACAGCCCTTGCAAATAAATATACTTGACTTTAAGAAATACATAATTAAAGCTGGGCTCGGTGGCTCAGCCTGTAATCCCACGCCTTTGGGAGGCTGAGGTGAGTGGATTGCCTGAGCCCGCGGGTTTGAGACCCGCCTGGGCAGCGAGACCTCATCTCTACAATAAATCAAAAAATCAGCCGGGCATGGTAGCGCATGCCTGTAATTCCAGCTACTTGGAAGGCTGAGGCAGAAGGATCGCCGGAGCCCAGCAGGGCAAGGCTGCGGTGGTCGGGAGTGGCCACTGCACTCCAGTCTGGGAGACAGAGTGAGACTCCAACTCAAAAAAAAAAAGAAATACATAATTAAAAAATTTTATTTCTGCAATTTGAAAATTAAAATAATGGTCATTATAATACAGCCATTTCAATGAGATCATAGAACTTAAGTATTCATGTATACATAAACAATGAAAGAAAAGCAGTTTGATTTAGTATCTTTTTATATCTACTTTATTAGTTTTAATACATTTAATAGATTATAGCATCATAAAAATTTCCTTTAGTAAAATGTCCTCCAGATTTACCTTTGTAATTTTGTTTAAATATTTGCATTTATGCATCACTGAAATTTTTAAATATTGTTTTAATTGTTCTTGCTCTGAATCTATTATGCAAGTATGCAAATGGGTCTTACTTTATATCTTTTTTTAAGGAAATCAGCCCTACATGTTTAGTGCCCCACAAATATTAGCAAACACTCCTAAAAGAAAGAATCTGGAAATGTATAGGAAGAAGGTAGTAACAGCAAAGGTGATAGTTAAGGTCATGGTTTATTTTCCATGTATGTAAGGGCAAGTGAGGCACTTTAAAGAAACAGTTTCCTAGAGAAAAGGGTCACCTCCAACCTACTGTTTGTATGGACATTAAATGAGAAGATGTCACACTACATTTTTCCCTTAACAATTGACTGTTGTACATGGTGAGGACTCTCAAAAAAGTGATTACTGGTTGAGGTGAAATATATGTTACACAAATATGGAATTCAAATCTCATTGTAATTATAAAAGCATTAAATCATATCCTAGTCTTGGTATAGCTATATAATTAACAAAGCCTGTTAAGATGTACACAGAAAAAAAAATTTCTAACTCTCAAAACTGACAAGTTCAAACATATCAGTCATGAATCTTCATCTTGGAGCTAGGCCCAGGGGAAGAGGTCGGTGAATAGCTGAGCATAATTATCTATCACCATATCAACCTTTAAATGAATTTCTGCAGGCATGTTAAAGAAGTTTGTTGCATGTCCAGTGCTTATAATCATTATAATTTACTAGAGGACTTTAAAAAAAAAAACAAATGTAAGCTGATTTAATACAATCCTTTACATTGCAGTTGCCTTCTGTAATCTCCTGAATGAACGAATATTTAATTATATTCCTCCTTTATCAATTTTGTATTGAGTACATCTGGAGGTCATGTGCTAAGCCAGTTAATGTTTAATTTCATTTTTAAAATATATTAAAATAAATAATTTAGAGAAAACTGATTTTCTTATATTCTAATACATGCTCATAAATAATTATATACAGCAATTTGTGTGGCTTAGCAGATTGGTAATGCAATATAGTGTTTTCTACTTTCAGGTCACAAGTTCAAAACAAATTTTCTATTCGAAATCAAGAAAAAGCAGTGGAAATTAAACTTCAAGTTGTGGGTTAATAGCTTTATTTGTATGTGTCTACTAAAAGAACTAAACAAAGTAGGAAGAAATGCAAATCTTTTTCAAGTTTTAGACAAATTCCCAACAAGTAGTGCTATAATCTGAAATCCCTGGGGGAAGAGAGAGAGAAGGAGGGAAAGGGGAGAAAGGAGGGAGGGAGGGAGAGGGAGAGAATAGATACTTGTATATGATAGCAATTCGCGTCTGCTTCCATAGAGGAATCTTTTTTTTTTTTTTTTTTTTTTAGTTGGAGTCTCACTGTCACCCAGACTGGAGTGCAGTGGCCACTCCTGGTCACCGCAGCCTCGACCTGCTGGGCTCCAGCGATCCTTCCGCCTCAGCCTTCCAAGTAGCCGGAATTACAGGTGTGTGCTACCACACCCGGCTAATTTTTTGCTTTCTTGTAGAGATGAGGTCTCGCCTGCCCAGGCGGGTCTCAAACCCGTGGGCTCAGGCAATCCACTCACCTCAGTCTCCCAAAGGCACGGGATTACAGGCTAAGCCACCAAGCCCGACTGAGGAATATTCTTACGTTAGTAAACTTGTACACAAATTCCCTTGTGGATAATAGAACTAAAAAATGAGATTAAAATTTTTCTTTGTAATTTAAAAAATATATTTATCTCCCAAACTAATTTAGCATCTCTCCTGGTACTGGTAGATCTTTTTAGCACATACCAAATGTGCTTCCCTACAAGTTTTTGCAACACCCCCAGATGCCACCCCTACTTTTGTTTAGTATGAGTGTAGCAGAGACCAGAGAATTATTTTCTTCTTCAGGCATGTTTTTTTTTTAAGTTAAAAATAAAATATCGATCAAAAGCCAGATATATGCCTTCCTTTCATTTTCAAGAAAATTCATGTTTGAAGTCCCCTTGGCTACTCAGAATGGATGCTCACCATGTGCCCACAATGGGCTTCTGTAGATCTTGCCTTTATGGAGTTTATAATCCAGACAAATTAGAAAAGGATTTAAGTGAAAGTAATAAGTGGCCAATGTTAACAATCTAGACGCCTGAAGTTAGATTCTCAGATGTAAGTTTATCACACGAGGGTCACAGAAAACTGTTGAGTGTTAAAATCATTGCCAAATGACAAAGTGAAACAGTGCAGATAATCCTATCAAATGTGGGAAGAAGAAGGGCTTCAAGGGGACAATGTAGTGGGCTTGAATCAATATTAATACCTGGGAATGACAGCAACGGAGGAGCTACTCTAGTGTGAAACAATTAAGGTTGACAGGGCTCAGTTTGAACAATGTGTTGCACTGGTCATAAAGCTAAGAGACGGATCTGCAAACAATGACAAGTCCTGTATACAGTAACTGCTATCATTATTGACTGAGTGGTCAGGAGGTTTAATTGGTGACCTAGGAATCACTAATTGGGCATTAATCTTTCAATCAGTCATGTTTGCTTATAGAAATGACTCTTTGGTAAGTTTCATTTTTTTCTTTTCTCACAAAGCCAGGGAAGCTTTGACTTTTACATTAGAAGACAAGTCTACTTAAGTAGTTGATCTGGCTTTCCAGAGGACAAAGTCACTGATTCCACAATTAGAAAGATGGCTTAAAATGTCAAGAACCATGGTAAAGTAATACCTTTCTTTAAATTGACAGTGAGAGATGAACAAGTGAGACTGAACCTTTTGCTGAGAGCAGATTTAATTGGCAGAGGTCAGGGAATTTCACAATGATATGGAGTTCCTTAAGGATGCAAAAAAAATACTCTGAAGAGGAGGAAAAAAACTGCCTAAAGTAGGTCTGGTGATGTCAATGTCAATCTTCTCCTTCACAATCTTGCCTGGGGCTGCTTCTGTCAAGACTAAAGAGATGATGACATCTGTATGGCATATTTGTAGTACTGTAGCATTTTATTTTACACCTTGGTAAAAAAAAAATATATGGCTGGATTGTTAACAGAAAAATGAGGGAAAACTAAATTATGCATTTATTGCTCTAAAATACATATAACTTTACATTCAGTGAGTGTAAAATAAATGCTCATTAACTCAAATCTAATCTGAATTTTCATACTAATTCTTAAATGTAAAAAAATGAATTTGGTTTCAGACCCAGTAGCTGAAATTCCATATTTCTTTCTTTTTTTTTTTTTTGAGTTGGAGTCTCACTCTGTCGCCCAGACTGGAGTGCAGTGGCCGCTCCCGGCCACCGCAGCCTCGACCTGCTGGGCTCCAACGATACTTCCGCCTCAGCCTTCCCAGTAGCTGGAACTACAGGCGCGCACTACCACGCCCGGTTCATTTTTGATTTATTGTAGAGATTAGGTCTCACCAATTTGCCCAGGCGGTTCTCGAACCCGCAGGCTCAGGCAATCCACTCACCTCGGCCTCCCAAAGCACGGGATTACAGGCTGTGCCACCGAGCCCGGCTCCATATTTCTTAAATAGCCTAAAATATTTTTATTCTTAATAACAGTGCTCTACAGTTAAATACATCTGTTTATTTGATGAAAAAAATTCAATACTTGTATTTTGAGGAGGGTGTTTTGGTTATGCACATATCTTTAAATTTTTCTCATTAAAAAGTATTTCCAGATTACTATTTTATATTGTGAACCTCATCATGTATGAACTGTTTCTAGCATGCTTGAAATACACTAAAATAAAATATTTTATCTGGACAACCTAAGTGTATTAAAACTGGCTCCAGTTCTAAAATATTCTATGTGTGGTTGATAAACATGATTATTAATACTATATTTTCCATATCAATCTGAATGAGTGCAAACATCTTAATAGATTCAACCCTGGAAAACTAGACAGGTTCCAGTTTAACGAGTTGTATTATTTAGCAAAGACACATGTTTCTTTAGTACCAACTATGCTAAAAATCTGAGTGGTCTATCATCAAATATTATTTTTAATTATTATTTCAACAGATAATTCAGTGAGCTATTCTTTCATTTGTATTGAAAACCAAGAACCTGAAACCAGTGACATGTATACAGACTTATTTTTCAAGCTTTTATGTCTTTGGTCATGCAGTCTTTTGAGTCATTGACTCTCAAGTCTGTAAAACTGTTCAAAAGTTTTACTGGGAATTTGTTTGTTGCTAAGAATCATTCATGTTATAGTATATTGTTATAGTTCATTTATTTTGACTACTGTACGATATGCCAATGTGAGAATAACACATGATTCATCCAGTTTGCCATGGTGGGTGTTCAGATTATTTCCAGGTTTCTGCTGTTGTGATATTCTCACACAGGTCTGGTTGTACATGTGCAAGAGTTTATCTTGGGTGTATATCTCATGGTAGAATTCTGGGGCATAAAGCATATGAATGTTTTACTTTAGAAGAAATGGGCAATGTCAACTTCCTTGTTAGGCAGTTTCATTCAGTTATACCTCCAGTTTTCTCAAACTGATAAAGTCACTACTAAGTAAACTTATTATTATTCTTTTCAATCTTAAGAAATTTGTTTAATCTAATTGTTTCAGAATTATTTGATTGGGAACACTAAAATAGTGTACTGCAATACATTTGACAATGCAATTTTTCTGATAAAGTATTTTTATTTTTCATGTGCTTTAAAACTTTGCATTTGTTTTCCCAAATTTGAAAGCTTCCTGATTTAACTGTTTTCGGAAACTTGCCAGACACCATAACTTCAGAATGCTGCTTCTCAATGGTATTTCAATTAGTCAAATCATATATTGTGTATGGGATGTTTCACTTTCTTCCAGTTGAAATGCACTTGTTAATATGCATTTATGAAATATCAAAAAAGAAGAGAAATAAATTCCATAATATATTTAGTAAAATACATTATTAAGATCAGTTACATAAAATTAAAATGATGTAACTTTAACATAATTTATATAATATTTCATTACTTAATTTATAATAATCTAATGTAATAGAAAGCAAACATTATAGGTTACATAAGAATTGAAGAGTATGATGACTTTATTATAGTCTTTCAAAAATATGTTCATGCATGGGTTCAACTCTGACATTCAGCTTTTTAAAAAGTTAAATAATAATCTTATTTTAATTGAACATAATCAAAATTTTTGTATATTTACTGGAAAAAATGGAATATGGTACTGTAAAAGGATTAATCCAGCATTTATCACTAAAATTTTATTTGTTAATGAAAAGTAGACTATCTTTTACTACATAATAATTAAAATAAAGTAAGATGATGATTTCCTATAATTAAAAGATATGTCAAGATACCCTTTGACAAAGTACGACTTATCTATACTATTGAATAAGACATATCACATCTAAAATAATAATTTTTCATTTTTAACATGTGTTCCTCATAATTTGAACAATGTAGTACATTAAATAACATCTAGTTACTTTGTAACACATTAAACTCAGTAATCAGTAATATTATGGTGAATATTTGCAGATTCTTTTTTTTCTCTTAATGACGCATTTCAGGGATAAGGATTGAAAATAATATTTAAAAATTGTTCACATTAAATATGTGAATAAAAGCCATTTTAAAGAGTTTATTTCTTACTGAAGCTCTCTACTTTGCTCTAACTATATATTTTCTCAAGAGCAATACAGTCTTTGACAATAGTAGGAGTTTGGCAGAGATAAGGCCGTTAAATGAAATTTTCCATCAATTCCATCACCAGTAATCTTCCATATATCCAATTTAAGAACATTCTACAAAGACAAAAATACACCATTTTTTATTCCCTGCTTCTTCCTTAACAGAAATATTTATAAGACAGGGAAAAACAAAAATTTGTATAATGGAATTAAGGGGTTTTAATGAAGACAACAATAATAATTTGAAATGTCTGATGAGATGAATAAATGATGTTTTTATAAATCGGTATTAAATTAAGGAAAGGGATTTAGGAAAAACAAATAAATAATCAATGTAATGGTAGGAAAGAGAAACTATAGTAGGCAAGGAGTTAGACATTAACTTCAGTAAAACTACATTCGTGTTCTTGGAAAATACTCCAATTTGAAGAATGCTGCTTGATGATATCACAGGGATGAGGAGAGGCTGGGGGTAGGAAAGAAGTAAGTTCTTTCTATCAAAAATGAAATAGACACTCAATACCTTCACTCAAGCCTGAATCGAGGCTTTATGTAAACATTAAAAAGGCAGGTGTTAGAAAACCAGACTAGAAATCAGGTGGAATGGGAGCAGTGTCGTTCACTGGTTCAGTCTGGTTCTACCCAGGGTGCTCTGGTTTGCTTGCCCTAGCGCAGTCTGTCATACCTACTATCTCAGCATCCTGGCTGTTTCTCTTTTCTCTCCTTCTCCTTTCCCCTGTCCTACCCATCCCCCCTTCCCCTCCCCCCCACTTTCTTCTTCACAGACAAAAATAGTCTAAATTTAGATGCTACATTTTATAGCCACCCTGCCTTTACCCCAATTCTTTCCAACTCATAGACTTTTTGAAAAAGTGTGATTCAAGGTTGACCAATATGGAGAAACGCCCAGAGCCCCAAAGTTCTAATACAAGGGGAAGATGTTCTCACCCCTAATGCCAATAACATAGAAGCTGAAGTGGTGTACTTTTGTAATTGTAGTTTTATCCCCAGATCTAAAATAAGAGCTATAAAAGCGACCAACCTGGAACTATTTCCCAATGTCGAAAATGGAGGGGAAACTGAATCTTAAATCTGCAAAATTAAAGCTGGTCATTAGCTTCATAAAAAGATGAACTGTCTGTCAAATTCTTACATTGATATTTCTTTTTAAGAGAATAGTGTAGAGTGAAAATGTCTGAGCTTTTTATTTCTCAGTTTAGCATAGAGTCTATGAATGAATTACATTCAATTTCAATCAACATTCATTCTGCAATCATTTACTAAGTATTTAAGATAACCCAATGCCTGTCTTTAAGGAATTTAAAGTTATGTAGGGCAGAAAGGCAAGCAAAGAATACCGTATAAGGTGGTAGGTGCTCCAAAAACATAAAGTGAGAAAACAAAAGAGAAACACTTCCAGCAAGTCAAAATATATTAGGAAATCCTTTTGATCCTTACTGACTTTGGAGGACTAAATAGAGTTTTATATTTTTGCTTCATGAACAAACTTCCTTAATTCTAACAACGTGAAAACATGAGTTCTCCTCCCTGACAAATGTTTGAATCTTAAAGCTAAATGTAATGTGCATCTATATTTTAACTTTTATAAACAATTTGTGGAGAGATGTTCTGCTCTGGATGCAAAGCCATGGGCAACTGCAGTTCACCACAACTGTTCTCCTGCTGCCTGAATTCTTTGAATAAGGCATTGTGTGAAATTCCGACCTCATTAAATCTGCTGTTTAGCTGTGCTCTGTGCAGGCACTGCGAATCCGCTCTGGGTCAGCCCTCCTGCTTGTGAAACCATTTAAGGCAAACAAGATGCCTGAACCATGAGGTGTAACATAATACCAAAGTCAGACAGCCACATTCTTTACTGCTTAAATAAATTTCTACATTCTTTGCTGATCAAACTGAATTATTTTTCCATTTTTATTTGGTAGAATCATTCAGACAAAATGTCGCTTTCTCAAAACATTAAATACCATTGGAGGACCATATAGTTAAAGAGCAAAGAAACTTATTTCACTTCATCATAGTTTACAAAAGGATAAAAATCAGATCTTAGAAGATTCCCTCTGGTAAATTGGACCTCTTTAATTTCAGAACAGAAATTGCTTGATGACACTGCTTGGACAAATTAAGGAAAATATTTTCTTTTCTGCACTATAATATTAGAGCAGAAAAATCATTCCAGAATAATTTTACTCTGCTCTAAATCAACCCAAGAAGTAATTAAGTGGATGTATGTGCACGTTCATGCATGTGTTAGGTAGATGGGAAATATGCCTACTAGAATTGAGACCATATTCTCATTTCACATGATTTGACAGTTCTTATATGGCAGCAGTCACCGTTTTTCTACCTACCTTGGTGACAGTCTCAAATCAATCAGTGACCTAGATAGAAAAGATTTTATAGCCCATTACCCAAGCCTTCAGTTATCCCACTTGTGTTGTGACGGAACTGGATTTCAACTCCAAAAATAGACTCTGCTACTGAAGGTATGAGATTTTCCAGAGACAACTATTTGATCAGTTTGAAGTGGACTTGGGGATTTTTCACAAGCACTTAAAAGATATTTTATGTCTTTGGTTATTCACAATGCCTCAAATATGTAACTTTCTTCAGTTTAAAAAGTTGTATTTGACATACATTAAAAAGACATACTAATACTCAACGTAGAAGTAAATAATAAATTCTTAGAAAACACTTTTTAAGCTCCTTAGAGTATTTGGGTTTTTATAAAAGCTAATATTACCAACAGTTTATATTCTAGTTTAATAGTATAACTGGAATGATGTCTGTGAATGATTTTGCTTATTTATAATATCACTTAAAAGCCATTGCAAATTAGAATGTGTCAAATGAAAAAAGGAGCGAATAATTCAGTATGTCTACACACACATACCCATCTGAATACATTATAACATGTGTCATTAAAATGTCATTATAAAATATGTCATTTTATAAGATATTGTAAAATATACAAGATGTTTTAATATGTAAAACAGGGGCAACAGATTATTTAAAAAATTAATTCAAATTGAAAAGATATTTAATTTTATGCTGGTACATAATGAGGAAAAACTTCCACATATTTTTATCTTTAATAAGTTAATAGTTACTTTGTATTCTTTATTTTTTGTATTGCTAAAATATAAGTTTTAGAAAATTTGACAAGTTTGACTTATTAATAAAAAGAAAACTAAATAGATGTCGCATAGATAAAATTTTAAATTTTAATAAGCCTGAATTAGGATTTTTGAGTGATGAATATAACTCCACAAAACTTAAGAGTTCATGAGTTGGTGGTATAGATGTGAAATAACTAGATGTTATAATATAAGGGGAAGGTGTGATATCAATACTTTTATTAACTAATATAAATTATTGAGAAGACATTCTGCAAATGTTATTTTCTAGGGAATATTAAATGAAATTTAGATGGCATTGTTTTAACTACATGATGATTATTTTCTACATTCAAAACATATGTATGAATTAAGAAATTTTAACAAATCACACTATCTTATTTATGTCATTTCATGGAAATCCAGTCAGCCAGTGTTTTTTTTTCAAAAAACCAAAGATAAAAGATTGTGAAGGTTTTCATTACTTTTCTCTTACAATTAAAACCAGATAGATTAATCAAGCACACAGAAACAATATTCAACAAGCATTCATTTAACATCTATTCTGCCTGTGGCAGGTTCCCAGGTACTAGCAATAATAGATCATTAAAATTCTGTCACTGTCTGCCAGTAGCTCATATCTGGTTTGGGATTCTTTAAAAAAATAAGTAATCATCATACAAATGAGTCAATGAACAAAAGTGTTGTAAAGAAGATAAAGAGATTAACTTTATACAACAGAAACAGAAAATAACATAAAAAGGAGGTTCTTGAGAAAATACAATTAAAAACACTTTTAAAAAATCATGTGGAGAGATCAAGATTGGTAATTTAGAAAAGGAGAGAGGTAAGTAGTTATAATATACTTCTTTTCTCCAATGTCAATCCTATAAATATCAACTATTAACTTCATAATGCCTAAGGTGACAAGATGCAAAGACACAGTTTTAATTTCTAGAACATTACAGGAAATATCTCTATATACAAAAAGACAAATGCCACATGATCTCACTTATACGTGGAACCCAAAAAATATCATAGAAAGAGAGTAGAATGATGATTACTAGGGACTGGGATTGAGGAGGGAATTAAGAGAGGTTGATTAAAGTGGAAAAACTATAAGATTAAAAAAAAATCTGGAAACCTAATGTGTGGCTGTAGTTAACAATAATGCATTATATATTGGAAAATTGCTAAGAAAGATCTCAAGTTTTCTCACTACAAAAAAAAAATAACTATGAGATGAGGTAATTGACATGTTAATTAGCTTGATTGTAATCATTTCACAATATATACACATATCAAAGCATAGAGGGTAGGTATCCTCAAAAGACCTGTTAACTATATTAATAACTATCCCTCACTTCTGGAACAGATAATGTTAAGAAAAACTAACTAGATATGGATAGATTGATAGATAGGATGATAAATGGATTGATAGATAACCACACCGAAACATGGACAGATAGCTTGCATTGTCACTCTTGGTTAAATAGTTTTAAGCTGCTTCTAGAGTTCACATAAAAGACACAGTGACCACATTTTATTAACAAAGAGAATAAAGGTTTGGCTTTAACTTGAAGGCTCTCCCACCATTGAGTAATTTTCTTACGCCATATACTTAGCTCTCATTATGACCTAATTATGCATAATTCTTTTAGAATAGGATCATTACAACTGTGCTTATGACAAGTTCAGCAACCATTTGAAAATATTCACCAAAGACGTGCATGTGGTTAAGCAGACACACGGAGTCTGCATCCAATTTGTTGACCACAGAAGAAATGTTAGAATGAAAATATTTTTTGAAGACATTGCTTTGGTTTACCCTAGATATACCAAACCAAATTTGACACAAAGACTACAGTTTTTCAGATATTTAAAGAAAAACAAATAACTTACTTTGTATGGTCTAATACAATACAAGGAATCATTCAAGGGAAAACAATAATTTTGTTGAATTCTCAGCCTCATCAAATATACCTCAGGAGAGGAAAAGGGTTACAGGGAACAAATAGCCTCTCTAACAAGGGTCAGAGAAATTATCTGCCAGCTCAGCAGTGAAAGAATCAGAGTTTGCAACACATTTGGAAAATAAGCACGTGTTGATTTGATAATAACATGAGGATTGTCTATTCTAGTATCTTTGTTAATTTGATAGCATGACTAGGTCAATATGTCGGGTAAACAGTCTGAATGAATAAGAAAACTATTCAACAACTATAGCATGTAGAACTTTAAGCCATGTCAACCATTTCACAAGTGTATGCAGCTGAACATCAGAGGGCATTCCATTAAAAATTACAGGATCCGTGATTCTGTTGATCACTAAAGATTAGTGAATAGATGATGGTTTTATCATTTATTTTATTTTACAGACAGAACTCTCAGATAAAATCAAATGTCTAATTTATTGCTCAGTAATATTAAGTTCTATCAATGCAAAGTCTTTGGCATTTGTAAAAGGTGAAACTATTCATGATAGATCTGTATTGCACTTATCATTTTCAGGTTTACTGTGTTTCCATTTCTGATTTAATTCTGAGAGCTGTGATGCATGATAGAGCTTACTGTTAACAGCTAAAAGATGATGGGCTAAGACTGAACACGCTATAATGTTTGAGACTTCAACACACTTGATTTTCTTGGCTCATAAATGTGTATACAAATTTTTGTAGAAAAAAATAAATGCATTGTATAGTAGAGAGGGAAACAACACGAGTAATCCTCTACATTTCTTAGATTCAAAGAAGTTTTTACATGAAATTTATAGTTCATTCATTTTCAGACACATTGGCAGAGGAATCCTCTTCCTAATAAAATATAGTACAAATACAAATAAATATTTTGGTGAATATGTTTATTTTACGTGATCAAATTATAATGCTTTCATCTTCTAAGTCAATTCATGGAAACTTCAGTTAAAGATATAAAGCAGAACATATTAATTTATGTCCTTCCCTCCCACAAACCCACTTAAATATTAGAAAGCAAATTTTCTAAAGACCTTAACCCATAAGCCTAAGAGGATTGGGAAAGAGATGATAAGAACAAATTTTGGAAAGTATCAAGTAAAAAGACAAAGTATAACATTATTGGACCTGTGATAGCGCTTTCTACTCTGGAGAAACCAAGAAGAAATTGATTTAGAATCATAAAACCCTCAAAAATGCCAAGAAACTGGCAATACCAGATACCACTGAATGTCGGGATACAGTTGAGGCTCCAAAGCATTCTAGTTAAAAGAACTTGGGTGCATTGATTTTCTAGGACTGCTACAACAAAGAAATTTATTGTTTCAATTCTAGAAATCTGAGATGGAGGTGTAGATAGGGTTGGTTCCTTTGAAGTCTGGAGCAGACTGCTCTCCCAGCTTCTGGAAGTTTGCCAGCAATCCTAGGCATTCCTTGGTTTGTAGACCTGTCACCCTGATCTCTGACTTCTTCACATTTTTGTGTGTATGGCTGTCTCCAAATTTCCTTTTTATAGGGATGCCAATAATATTGGATTAGGGGTCTGCCCTAATTACTTCATTTTAAACTGACCACCTTACCTATGTAAATACCTTGTCTCCAAGCAGGGTCACATTTTGAGATATTGGAAGTTATTTCTTCAACATGTGAATTTTGGGGGCAATCAGTTTAGCCCAAGACTTTGTGAAGTCCATATTCTCATCTCCTCATGCAGATGGGATACTATCTCTTCTTATCTCAGCAAAAGAGAAAAGGGTTATTTTCTACATAAAATAAAAACTAATTAATCCAATAAACTATTCTAATTAGCTATACATTTCTTCAGGCTTATAGACCTAAAGCCTTAATTTACATAAAAGTTGTGTGTGTGTGGTGTGAGTGTGTGTGTGGGGGGGCGGGAGGTGGGTGTATCATATACAGAAAAACCTGACTCAGATAAGTTAAGATGGTGTTTCATGTTGCAAGCTTACAATAACTTGCAATAAACAATGACTTAAAACATTTTACAAATCAGCACCAAGAGCTAATGTTTTGATTGATGCAAGTTATTAAAATTAGACATACAACACATCTGCCTGTCAGTTATATGTTATTTCAGCATTTATGATAGTTAAAAATAGATATTAAAAGTAAAATTCAAAGGAAACCACTAAAATAGCATCTCAGTAAAAACATAGGAATCCATAGGAAAGCATTTTTAAAACCCCTGATCTACATGAAATTAGAGCCATTGTTTATTTGTTTCCACTAATAGTCCTCATTAATACCTAAGACATTTTATTTCATGATAGATATTTTTGGTTAACAGACCCATTTAAAATCTAGGAAAGCTATGGTCCTTCTCCATAAGAAAATTTTCACATACAATTTTCATAATGTTAAGGTACAGAAAAAATTGAATTTGCTAAAGTTTTTGAATAAAAATGAAGTTGAGTTTGAATCAACCATCTGCTTCTTAAAAGCAATATGATAGCTTAAGCTCTAGACTTTAGTTTTCTATGTCTATCAAATTAGAAAGATAATAATGCCCATGTTACATGATTTTGCAATAACTTGGTATGTTGCATACAATATGTATAAATTGCTGGAAACATCATAGTTACATTATTGTCTTTATATACTGTGGGGTTCTTTTAAACTTAACATTGTGATAAGCTTGTTATTTTTCTTAGTTTCTGTATTTATTATTCATTATTTGATGTCACCCTCTGTTTGAGATTTTCAGTCTTTCCAGTGATCCCCATTCTAAAACTGATAGTGGGTCTAAATATCAAAATGATTTGAATACTATGTTTCTACACCTTCACATCTGTAGTATTCAAGTGTTACATCTGGAATTCTCATGGAAATGGAAACTTAATAGAATGTATTAGGAAAACATTTCACTTCCAAAAATCTGGAGTAAGAACATACATCTTATGTAATAATCTGTATTTTTCCTTTTGAAACATTGTTTTCTAATATTTCCTTTATGTTTGAATCATTTTACAGTATTGTACCAGGAATTATTGAGCTTTTCTATTTCTTCAGATGGAAAATTATCTCCAGAAGTAGACCATTCATATGATTGTCTATGTACATTCAGAGAGACTAAGATCATTTGGAAGTGAGGCATTGTAGTATATTTGAGAAGGTGGACATTAGAATTAGGCAAATATAAGATCGAATCATGAATGATTATCTCAGCAGTTATTTATAAAAGTCAAATGAGATTATGAAGATGAGTTCCGGTAAGATGGCAACGGCATAGGTGGGACCCTGAGATTCTTCAAAAGTGAGTTCCCAAAAGGAATCTTACTTTCCTTCCCCCACGCCCTGCCCACCACCAGTCGCACTGGTCCGAGACCTGGAGACCCTCGGACCCATGCCACACCGGCTATTGAGGCCTCTCGGCTGCTACTGCTCCACTCTAGGTGACCCCGGGCCCCGGCCATGTGGAGATCCCAGCTCCCTCCCTGGTTATAACATCTCACCCAGCAGCCCTTGGATACCACCTTGTGGAGATCTGGGTTCCCTTGCTGGCTACACTGATCCACCTGGCACTCAGCCGCTGCCAGCTCTCTCCCTGACTGGGCGCCCAGCCCAGTGACCCAGTGCTCGCTCCTCAGAGTCCCAGCTCCCCACCCTGGGTTCTGGGCCCCCACCCAATCCTATTTCAAGCTGCCATCCCCCAGGGAGGCTCTAGGCACCTGCCCCTCAGAGATACCAGCTCCATTCTTGGCTGAAGTGCCCTGTGCAGGGCCCAAAGCCACTGTCACTGCTCACCACCCATCCTTTGGAGCTCTGGTCCCTGCTCTGGCTGAGGCACCCATCGTGGGACCTCGTGGTGTGTAAGGGAACAGTATATCTTAAGGAGATGCTGATCAGCTGCTCTCAGCTCTCAGCTCCAGAAGAGGGAACTCCTAGCTCCCTCCTCCAACCCAGGCCTCTGGTGGCATGCCAGATCCAACACCAAGCTGTGCACCTGACACTGGAGACATTCCACCACAGCCCATCATAGTGGATTACCCACGGACCTGGCCGAGTGGAGAGAAATGACTGGTGGACAGAAAGAATCCTTGAAAGAGGAGCTTCCCACCTTGGCCATTTTCCATTTTCCAGGCAGAGATTTACATTGCCCCACCCATCTACAAGCAGCCTCCATCTTGGTTTCTAAGGTAACATCACTAAACAGGAGACAAAAGCCCCCCCCCCACGCTGAATCAGATACAGGCAACTCAGGCCTGTCATAGACCTCTCAGACAACAAGCCAAGGGAACCAACCCAAGCTTGGAATAAATCTATCTGTCTGCAAAGAGAGCAAAGGGGAGACGCTAGAGATCAGAGCAGAAGAGACTTTAGACACTCAGGAAAGATTCCAGAGCTAGTCTGGTTTCTTATTTTGATTTTTGATTTTATTGTTTTGATTGTTTGCTTTGCTCACAATTGTTTGCTTTTTGATTTAGATTACCTGTTTGTGTTGGGGAAAAATGCAGCAAAAGGCATGATTTCATTGGACTGTCTTTATGTGATTACTGGTATGCTTTAAGAAATTTTGTTTGTATGTCTGTTTATCACTCTTTTCTGGCATTGTGTCTCTTTTTCACTCATTAGTTGGTATGTATGCTTGTTTTCCCTCTCACTCTTCTCTTTCTCTAACTTCCTCCTGACCCCTCCCCTCCTTCTTCCATTATTTTCCTTTTTCATACTTCCTTTTGTTCCAGGGAGAAAACCTAGACTCTGCTGCATGGACAGATTGTAAAACAGTGGGAAATGGGTTCCAGTGTGCCCATACACCTGTTGGTGGATACTGGGATCTGCAGATAGATTCTGAATCACAGCTTCCCCCTCAATTAAGCCTCAAAACTGCAGAAGTACAGCCCCCAACCCACAGTCCAGCCTCAAAAGTGAACAAACCCAGAGGACCCTCATAAGGAAGAACAAGATATTGAACAAAAGAAGTAAAGTCAACCCCATCTTTCCTGAAAAACAGAATCAAAGAAGGGGAGGAAAGAGGTAGAGAGAAAAATCTACACAAATGAACAAAACCCAAAAGAAGAACATGGGTCTCTCCCAGACCCCTGGGAGGGCAGACACTGAGAAAACTGACTTTGGAATGCAAACAATGAAGAGCCCCCAGAATGACTGGCCTCAAACTACAAACCTAGATATGAAGACATTAATGGAGAGATTAAAAAGAATTGAGGAGAGACAAGAAGAAACTAGAAAGGAGTTGATAACTGAGATAACCAGTAGCAAAAAATACTGTGAGTGAAATAAATAACAAACTGATAAGCATGGAAAGCAGAATTAGCCAAGCAGAAGAAAGAATCTCAGAACTTGAGGACTAAAATATAGAACTAACCCAAACTGTCAAAAACATAGAAAAGAAGCTTAAAAGACAGAACAAAACCTTCAAGAGATGAGCGATTACTTCAAGAGACCAAATCTAAGAGTAATTGAACTTCCTGAAAAAGAAAGAGAGACAAAGGCCACCCTGGAAAAAATATTTCATGAGCTTGAAGAAAACTTCCCTCATCTCATCAGTGATACGAAAATTCAAACACAAGAGATTCAGAGAGCCCCTGAAAAACAACAAATGAGAAGACCAACTCCCAGACACATAATAATTTGCCTAAACAAAGTAAGTACAAAATAAAAAATCTTAAAGGCAGCAAGAGAAAAAGGCCAGATCACCTTCCATGGAAGACCAATAAGAATAGCGGCAGATATATCTACAGAAACCCTGCAGGCTAGGAGAGCTTGGAGCCCTATCTTCAAAATTCTAAAAGATAAATAATTTCAACCAAGAATCATCTACCCAGCCAAGCTAAGCTTCATCAGTGAGGGAGAATTAAAATCTTTCCCAGACATACAATCCCTAAGAACTTATGCTGCTACCAGACCACCTCTACAAGAAACACTTAAGAAAGTACTAAACACAGAAGAAAAGGAAAAAAGAACAACAATGATCTTCACAAGAATACAGGAAAAAGAGTAAAATACACATGAACCTACCCCAAAACCAAAAGAAAGACAACAAAAAAAGAGAAACAACAACAGCTCAATAGGAACCTTATGATAGGGATTAACTCTCACATTTCAATAATTAGCCTGAATGTGAATGGACTAAATGCACCACTGAAAAGACATAGAATGGCAAAATGGATAAAATATCACCAGGCAAAAATTTATTGCCTTCAAGAGACCCATCTCACTAGAAAAGACATTCACAGACTCAAAGTAAGAGGATGGGAAACAAATTTTCAGGTGAACGGAACACAAAAGCAAGGAAGAGTCATGATCCTAATTTCAGACAAAATACCACTTAAGCTATCAAAAATTTAAAAAGATACAGAAGGCCACTAATAATGATAAAAAGTTCACTCCATCAACAAGAAATATTTATCCTAAACATATATGCACTCAACGTAGGAGCACTGACTTTCATAAAGCAGCTTCTAGGAAAACTCAAAAAACGATATTGACTCTAATACTAGCATAGCTGGGAACTTTAATACCTGCTCACAACCCTAGACATATCATCAGGACAAAAGATAAGCAACAAGATCTGGAACCTCAAAGTGACCCTTGACCAAATGGACTTAATGGACACCTAAAGAAAACTCCATCCAATGACCAAAGAATATACATTCTACTCATCACCGCATGGAACATACTCTAAGATCAACCACATACTTTGCCATAAATCAAGCATACACAAATTTCAAAAGATCGAAAATTTGTCATGCACCTTCTTGGGCCACAGTGGAATAAAAATAAATATTAACACCAACAAGGGTCTCCTCAAACCCACAAAGACATGGACAGTAAATAGCATGATGCTAAACAACTCCTAGGTCAATGATGAAATCAAAACAGAGATTAAAATATACCTGGAACAAATGAAAATGAAGAACCTTCTTACCAAAATCTCTGGAAAGTCATGAAACCTGTAGTAAGAGGGGAATTCATATCTCTACAAATGCAAATGAAGAAAATGGAAGGAGCACAAATTAAAGGTCTAGTAAATCACCTAAGGAAGCTGGAAAAGCAAGACCACTAAAACCCTAACTTCAGCAGAAGAATCCAGATCACCAAAATAAAAGCCCAAATCTGGGACATAGAAGACAAAAAGATAATACAAAAAAATCAGTGAAACAAAAAGTTGGTTCTTTGAAAGGATAAACAAAGATCAATGGACCCTAGCTAGACTGACCAAGAAAAAAAGAGAAAAAGTCCAAATAAATACAGTCAGAAACACAAAAGATGAAGTCACATCTCACCCTGAAGAAATGCAAAAGATCATTAGAGACTATTATGTACACTTGTATGGAAACAAACTTAAACCTTAAGGAAATGGAAGACTTTCTGACATCACACAACCTGTCTAGGTTGAATTAAGAAGAAATTGAGACCCTAGACAGACAAATAATAATCAAGGAAATTGACTATGTAATAAGTAAACTACCTACAAAAGAAAGCCCTGGACCAGATGGCTTTCCAGCAGAATTCTATAAGACATTTAAGGAGGAGCTGATACCAATCCTACTGAAAGTATTCCAGGTGACTGAGAATGATGGAACCCTCCCCAAATCATTTTATGAAGCTAACATCACATTGATACCCAAGCCAGGTAAAGACCCAACAAAGAAAGAGAACTACAGGCCAATATCTTTGATAAACATAGATGCCAAAATTCTCAACAAGATCCTAGCAAACTGAATTCAACAACACATCTCAAAAATCATCCGTCATGACCAAGTAGGCTTCATCCCTGAGACGCAAGACTGGTTCAACATTCGTAAGACAATAAATGTAATTAAATACATCAACAGACATCAGAACAAATTATATTATTAGATTATATTATTAGATGCAGAAAAAGATTTGGATAAAATCCAGCATCCCTTCTTGATAAAAACCCCGGAACAGCTAGGCATATATGGAACATACCTCAAAATAGTAAAAGCCATCTATGAGAAAACCACAGCTAGCATACTCCTAAACAGACAAAAATTAGAACCATTTCCCATGAAAACTGGAGTAAGACAAGGATGCCCACTCTCTCCCTTCCTGTTCAATATAGTATTGGAAGTCCTGGTTAGAGCAATCAGAAAAGAGAAGGCAATCAGGAATATCCAAATAGTAAAAGAGGAAGTCAAGTTATCTCTCTTTGCAGATGACATGATTGTGTACCTTGAAAACCCAAGAGAATCTGTCAAAAGCCTCCTTGCACTGATAAAGGACTTTGGCAAAGTCTCAGGGTATAAAATAAATGTGCAAAAGACAATCACATTTCTTTATACTAATAATAAACAAACGGAAACCCAAATAATAAGCACAATCCCATTCACAATAGCCATAACAACAACAACAAAAAAAGAAATACCTTGGCATCTTCCTAACCAGAGATGTGAAAGACCTTTACAATGAAAACTATAAAACACTGCTCAGGGAAATCAAAGATGGCACAAACAAGTGGAAAAATATCCCATGCTCATGGATTGGAAGAATCAACATTGTGAAAACCTAAGGTAATTTACAGATTTAATGCAATACCCATCAAATTACCAACAACATTCTTTCAGAGCTAGAAAAAACAATACAGGAATTCATATGGAAACACAAATGACCAAGAATAGCCAGAACAATCCTCAGCAAAAAAAACAAAGCAGGAGATATCACATTACCAGACTTCAAACTTTACTATAAAGCTATAATAACCAAAACAGCTTGCTTTTGCTACAGGAACAGACATATAGGCCAATGGAAAAGAATTGAGAATCCAGAAGCAAAACTTTAATTTCTCAACCAACTCATCTTCGACAAAGCCTCCACCACCTACCCTTGGGGAGAGGAGAACCTATTCAGTAAATGGTGCTGGGAAAACTGGCTGACCACATGCAGAAGATTCAAACAAGACCCCTATCTATCCCCATACACAAAATTTAACTATAAATGGATCAGGGACCTAAATGTAAAACCTCAAACCATAAGAACCTTAGAAGATACAGGACACACCCTTATGGAAATTGGAACTGGCATCCAATTCCTGAACAAAACCTGAAACCCATAGGCCATAAGAGATAAGATAGACAAGTGGGACCTCATTAAATTGACAAGCTTCTAAAAGGCAAAGAAATCATCAAGAGAGCAAGGATACAGCCCACAGACTGGGAAAAAGTATTTACCAACTCCATGTCTGACAAAGACTTAACATCTTGGATCTACAAGGAACTCAAATGTGCTGAAAAGAAAAAAACAAACAACCCCATTACAAAGTGGGCAAAAAATATGAACAGACACTTCTCAAAAGAAGACATACGAGCAGCCAACCGACACATGAAGAAATGTTCAATCTCACTAATCATCAAAGAGATGCAAATTAAAACTACACTGAGATATCACCTAACTCCAGTCATAATTGTCATTATCATTAACCAAAAAATAACAGATGCTGGAGAGGATGTGCTGAAAAGGGAACACTTCTACACTGTTGGTAGGAGTGTAAACTAGTGCAACCTCTGTGGAAAGCACTGTGGTGATTCCTAAAAGCTGTAAATACCAACCTCACACATAGCCCCGCTATCCCCCTACTGGGCAATATGCCCTGAAGAACTCAAAACACTCTATCAAAAAGATACCTGCACACATATGTTTATCGCAGCATTGTTCACATAGCAAGAACCTGGAACCAACCATGCTGTCCATCAAAAAAGGACTGGATTAAAAAAATGTGGTACATATACACGATGGATTATTATGTAGTCATAAAAAAGAACAAAATCATGAATTTTGCAGCAACCTGGATGGAACTAGAGTCTATAATAATGAGTGATCTTTCACAGAGGCAAAGATCTGAGTATCACATGTTCTCAGTCATAAGTGGACCTTGAGCATCTATCGTAATACTATAAGAAAAGGATTGACAGTGGCTGGAAACTATGGGGGTCGGGGACAGGGAGGGGAAGGGTGATGGGAATAACGGTAGTCAATATCTGTCTGGGGACGGGGGGATACCCTTTATCAGCAAGGGTGCCTGAATGATGCATATTTGTATACCTAACCCTTAACTGTACCCCATAATTTTAAAATAAAAAATATGTAAAAAAAAACAAAAAACTCTGAAGAAAAAAAGAGATTATGAAGATAAAGTAACTATCAAAGAAAATGAGTTCACATATTTGGTTATCAAATAAAATTGCTCTCCTTAAATCCAAATCTCTATCTAAATTATTTAAAATATTGTTTACTTAAATAAAGAGAAATATTGTAGATGAATACAAGTCAGTGTAAATTCTAAAACCTAAGTTGCTATTGGTATACCCTATTTAGAAAGTTTTGGGCAGTAAAATCATTCTTTTGATTTTACATTGAGTTTATTGTCAATTAAAAATGGTTACACCATCTCTGAAACTCACTGATCAATCATATTAAGAAAAACTCATGTTTCACATAAACATAACTTCTAAGAAACATTATAGAATTATATTATAGGTGTCTTCTTTCAAGAGCAATATCTTTGCACTGTTTAATCCTCTCTAATTGTCTTCCTTCAATAACAGCACACTTTTACAAAACAACTGCCTGTGTCCATGAAGCAGAATGCAACTAGTTTAGTTTCATAGGCAATACCAACAAAGAAACAAAAATTACTTTTTATTAAAGGCTATCAAGAAACTACAACAGAGCTATTGTCCTGAAACAATTTGTTCAATGTCTCTGTTCTGGTGTTTGTGTACTCTCAAGTTTTACATTTGAGCCCAATCCCCTGGTGTGGCTACATTTGAAGACAGGGCCTCTAAGGAGGTAATTAAGGTTAAATGATGTCTCAAGACTTTATGGTGGTGGGGGATCAGGCTGATCTGAAAGGGTCAGTGTTCTTATAAGAAGAGACACCTGAGATCCTCCCTCCTTCCTTTCCTTCCTTCCCCTCTCCCTCTCTTCCCCTCTCCATGTGAGCTCATATTCCATTATTATAAATTACATTTTCTGTTGTATAAACTCAAAGCTTACATTTCAGATCTCAAATTGAGTCAAATTCTATCAATAGCAGAAATACAAATTGACTAAAGCACTGGAAAAGTGGATTGATAGTTCATAGAAGTGTGTGGCATAAAATAAATGTGCTGCCCAAAATTATTTTTGTATTTGGAGCATATTAATCGATATAGGTCATCTGAGAGCATTTTTTATTACAAAAAAATTATATTTTAAAATGAATAATACTTATTTTTGTGTCATTAAACCCATACACTTTATTTTGAACTGTAAATATTATTTTATATCCAATTAGAAGCTGACTAAAAATTAACCAGTTCTCTTTTGAAGATAAACCACATCATGCTTAAATAGGATTTGTGTTGTGACAGTATGTACAATTCATAATGAAATTTTTGAACTAAATATTCTTAATGTATGCTATGTTAAAAGGGTCTACAGATCACTGACAACAAAATAGAAAGGCCCTTTTCTAAAAGTTCTTTGATCTAGATAATATCAGACTCCCTATGTTTTATGTCATATAATACTTTCCTACTAATTTGCACTCTTTAGAATAACCCTGAGGCTATGATGAAAGCTACAGAGTTCAAAGTTTTCAGAGATATTGGCACTTTTTAATCTTTCATTTTAAAATGAAGCCATTTCAACCTTAGAATTTGTCATTCTCACTTATGTTTACATGCAATCAGTGGTACCGGAGCACTGTAACAAAGTTTCATTTCAACCATTGCAGGAAATATAAAAGGATGTGAGGAAGGTATTATAGACTGTCTTATCAGCGTGTCAGGCATACATAAACTGTGCACACGTGAGCACAATGACAAAAAGAGATTGGTATTAATTTCAAGATTATTGTTCATTCTTCAGTGAGATCACTTTAGTACTGAAGTTCAATTTATTACCTAACTATTCTTTACTTTAACAAAGCATCTACTTGCATTAACACAAGCACACACTATGTGTTTTTACGCTTCTTCAAATCTGTTTCTAACAGCACAAGACAAATCTCTAACTACATAACAAAAGATGATACTAATAATTATCACCCACCTAATCTTTATTATGCGCCAGGCACTGTTCTAAGCTCCTTATGTGTATTAAATCAATTAATCTTCATAATATCTGAGTGCATACCAAACACAAAGCTGCAAACCAGTGATCTGATCTGTCATTTGTGGGCTTTCTTATCTAAGCATATTTCATACTCATTCATGTGCTTGACAGAGCAATTCAAACAAAAACACAGGCACATAGAAAATATATAATTTCTTATTACATATCTGTAAGAAAATCTGCAGCTGGGGATGTTTTCTCCCATTGCCAAAGAAATGATGAATCAATGTAGAAATGAAATGAATGTCTCAATATGCTCAGGTCCACTGTGCTGCTTTCTACATAATCAATGAAGATGAAAGAGCAAAATATTGGAAATCCAGATATCTGAATTTCGATCTTGACTTTACATTTCTTTAGTTATATATAAGCATAAAGGAAAAGAGACAATGCCATGTCTAGACCTCTATTTTCCTACTTAACTTAAGAGGAGGAAGGCTGGAATTTCTTTGATAAATACACTCATTTGACATTTGATGTGTACAAATTGTGATAATATAAAGATAAATGAGATATTTTCACAAGGGTCATAATTCTTACTTTTAGCAATTTTATTGCGGTACAAGTAATATAAGCCAAACTTTAAATATTTAATATATCCAATTTGATACGTTTAAACATATATATTGAAGAAATTCAGAAAACACCGTCTACAATGTGCCCTTCTGACTTATTGACCATTTTCAGAGAAAGACACTTGAAAAACAGCAGATGTAAGAAGGACACGCTAATCCCCTCTTTTTTAAAAATTAAAAGCAGGAGATGAAATTTCCATGTGAGTATTGCCCTCCCTATACCAGGAGAATATAAACAATCACATCAGCGATGGAAATTGGGATTGAGAGAATTCTATATAGACAGATCTTGTTAAAATTATTTTTATCTTCCTTTAGTTTCCTCATACATTTTAGCTCCTTTCAACTAGTGCCTCTGATTTCAACCTAGTGTAAAATAATTGACGTTTTTCCAGTTCTTTCGGTCTTCATTTCCCTATGAAGGCTTCTGTGTCTCATACAATTTTTATTAAATTAAGGTATATCTGTTAATCTGTTGTATGAAGTATGACAATTAGGTTTGTGAACCGACCAAGAAAAAGTGCTACATACCTCATTGCTGAATATCACTATGGTCACTTTCGAAGGACTCCCCTTGGGAAGTCATGCACCTATGCCAGTACAATGCCAGTGCCTAGTCCACCCGTCAAAGCAATTTTTTAACTCTTTGCCTGGAATGACCATCAGAACTGTCATCGTTATTTGTTGGGGTCTGACAATTAAGTTCACAAACTGACGCATGTGCTTAAGTTGGCAACACTGCACAAATAACTGCACTGAAACACCCTCCTTATTCACCTGATCTAGCCCCCAGTGACTTTTCTTTGCCCAAAGGTAAAGGAAATGCTGAAAGGAAGACATTTTGATGACAAGCAGGACATCAAGGGTAATATGATGGCAGCTCTGATGACCATTCCAGAAAAATTGTTCTAAAATTGCTTTGACAGGTACACTAAGCTCTGCATCGGGGCATAGCTTCCCAAGGAGAGTATTTCAAAGGCTACCATAGTGATAGTCATTAATGAGGTATGTAGTAGTTTTTCTAGGATGAGTTTGCAACTTAATTGTCAGGACATGTACCAAATTAATGCCCAGGCCCAGCCAGAGACCATAATAGGGTAGAGCTAAAGTTTTGTTTTCCCTGTTGCATGCACCCATGAAATGATCACCACAATCAAGATAATAGACACATCCATTACCTCCAAAAGTTTCCCTGTGTCCCTTTGTTTTACTTGTTTTTCTGTTTGTGGTAGGAACACTTAACATAATATCTACTCTCAACACATTTTTAAGTGCACACTACAGTATTGTTAACTACAGGCACATGTTGTACAACAGTTCTAGAGAATTTATTCAATTAGCATAACTGAAATGTCATACCTATTGAACAAAAACACCCCATATCATCTCTCCTCAGTCCCTGGCAACCCCTATTCTACTCTCTGCTTCTATGAGTTTAAGTAATATATTTTATATAAATGGACTCAAGTAGTATTTGTCATCCTGTGACAGACTCAATAAACAGAATAAAAAGGCAAAATATTTGCAAATCACATATCTGATAAAAGAATAATATCCAAACTATATAAGAAACTCCTACAACTCAATACCAAAAACATAAATAGCCTGATTTTTAAAAAGGCAATGACCTTGAAGAGACAATTCTCTTTAAAGAAGACATGCAAATGGCTAATAGACAAAATATCTTCAACTTCTCTCTTCGCTGGGGAAATACAAATCAAAACCACAATGAGATTTCACCTCAAACCTGTCAGGGCGGCTACTACTTAAAAAAGAAAAAAGAAAAAGGATAACATGTTTTGGCGAGGATATGGAGAAACTGAATCCCTGGTGCATTGTTGGTTGGAATGCAAAATGGTCCAACTGCCGTAGAAAACAGTATGGAAGGTCCTCAAAAACTTTAAACTAGACCTACTGTTTTATCCTGCTATTCCATTACTGGGTATATATATCTAAAAAAATTGAAGTGAGAATTTCAGAGATATCTGCACTCCCACATTAATTGAACCATTATTCACGATAGACAAGCTCTGCAAGCAACCTAAATGTCTATGGATGGATAAAAGGAATGTGCTATGTACCTACAATGGAATATTAGTCAGTCTTAAAAAGAAGAAAATTCTCACACACAACATCATAGGGAAACTTTGAGGGCATTATGCTGAGCAAAATAAGCCTGTTGTACATGGAGCTTATATTCTAATTTTCAACTAAGTGTCATATGTGCTATAATGGAGTGGGGCTAGGTTACTATGAGAAGCAAAAGGAGAACATTTGCTACAGATGAGGTGAATTATAATGGTTTTTCCAAAGAGAATGACAATAATTTGAGTCTTGAAATTAATTAGTGCTTAAATATGTCATAGAACGATGTTTCAAGCTGAGAAATCATTGTATTAAGGAAAGAAATATCTGGGTTTATCTGAAGAATACACACAATCAAGTGTGTATAACATATAGGAAAAAATGAGAAAAAAGAGAAAACAGAGGATAAGAAAGTTAGTAGGAGCCGGGCTCAGTGGCTCAGCATGTAATCCCGCGCCTTGGGAGGCTGAGGTGAGTGGACTTGAGTGGATTGCCTGAGCCCGCGGGTTCGAGACCCGCCTGGGCAACCTGGCGAGACCTCATCTCTACAATAAATCAAAAAATTAGCCAGGCATGGTAGGGCGTGCCTGTAATTCCGGCTACTGGGAAGGCTGAGGCGGAAGGATCGCCAGAGCCCAGCAGGTCGAGGCTGCGGTGGCCGGGAGCGGCCACTGCACTCCAGTCTGGGCAACAGAGTAAGACTCCAACTCAAATAAAAAAATTAAAAAAAAGTAGGAAGGAGATAATTAAAAAAAGCTTTATATGCTGTGTCAAATAATTTTGCACATGCATTAATATTTCCCAATATGTATTCCCTAAAGGTGAAGTTGGGAAATAGTACATAATATATTACACATTTATATGGGAAATACAAATTAGTATTTTAATGGCTTACAAAAATTTTGAAGTACTGAAACTTATTAAAGTTTAACACATTTTCCAAATGTATTTCTCAAATTTATTTGACCATGAATTTTTTTAGTAAATTTTTATTGCAAAATAACATGCATAGATAAAATTTCAAATTAAAACTGTATACTTGATGAATCATATATACCAATAAAAGTAAAATAGAAAGAAGGGAAAAAGCATATGAGTATACCCCCAACACTCCTGTAGCCCCTTCCCAAATAGTACTAGGCTCTACTCTCAAAAAGATTACTCCTATTCTGATTTCAGATGTGATATTCATTTTTCCTTTTTTAAAAAATGTATGCAAATGCAATTTTATAATAAATTTGTTTGTGGCTGGTTTCCTTTGACTCAAAATATAATTTATTCTGGTGTGGGTAGAGATACTTAACTCATTTTCATTACTAAATAGTATTCATTGTATAAATCAATTACAATTTAGACACTTAACCCTTTCTGACAGTTTGAAAATATTATAAATAATTCTACTATTAATATTCTTGTAGATGTGTTTTGTTGCACATGTGTGCACAACACTGTTGGGTCTAAACTTTGGAGCAAAATTGCTGAATCAAGTGATGTGAAACACCTAGCATCAGGAGATACTACCAGACTTTATTCTCAAGTAGTTTTCCAATTTACACTCTCACCAGGAATATGCTATAGTTGATATTGCTGCACATCTCGGCCAAGAAATGATATTGCTAGTCTCTTTAATTTAGCCCATTCACGTGTCTGTTTTGTGGTATCTCAAAGTGTTTAATGTGCATTTTATCTAACTAATAATAAGGTTGAGAATCAAGCCATACAATTTGGTCATTTGGATAGTTTCTTTCTTTTTCTTTTTTCTTTATTTTGTTTTAAAGATGTGAGCCAGGCTCGGTGGCTCAGCCTGTAATCCCCCGTCTTTGGGAGGCTGAGGTGAGTGGATTGCCTGAGCCCCAGGGCTCGAGACCCGCCTGGGCAAGCAAGACCTCATCTCTACAATAAATCAAAAAATCAGCCGGGCGTGGTGGCGCGTGCCTGCAATTCCGGCTACTTGGAAGGCTGAGGCGGAAGGATGGCCGGAGCCCAGCAGGTGGAGGCTGCGGTGGCCAGGAGTGGCCACTGCACTCCAGTCTGGGTGACAGAGTGAGACTCCAACTCAAAAAAATAAATAAATAAAATAAAAATGTGGGGTACAAGTCTAGATTAGGTACACAAGTAGTCTACGTGCAGGTGAAGTCTGGACCTCCAATTGGTCCTCCCTTCCCCTGGCTTAGGATCAGGTATCCTTAGTGATGTTACAATGGATAGGTTTTTGAAAATGCATCTTCATATCTCTTTTCTATTTTATTATTGGGTTCATGATTTAGTTGGCTGGTTGAGCATTTTTCTTCTTTTCTTAATGATTTGTAGGAGTTTGTTGAATATTCTGAAGACTAGCACTAAGGCCGTTACATAAATTATACATAATATCACCCAGGATGCTGCATAGTGTTATGCTCTCTTAATGTTATCCTTTTTATAATTAGAAATCTCCACGTTAATAGAGGATTAAGCAGGAATCAAGTCATATATCTAATTAATTCAGTGTCATTTTATGAATAGATTATTTTTCCTTTCTTCTCTACAGCACAATATTATTGTAAATCAGCTGCCCAGGTATGCATAGCTTTGTATCTGGATGACTCATTCTGTTCTATGAGTCTATTTTCTATCTCCATACCAATACCATCCCACTTTTAATTTCTGTATTAAGAACTAAACACCAGGTATATTAAATTTGTATTTATTTATAAAGCTGATAAAAATTAAGGTACAGCTAATTTCAACATTGGTTAAGAAATAAATCTTTCGGCCAGGCTTGGTGGCTCTGCCTGTCATCTCAGCACTTTGGGAGGTAAGTGGATTGCCTGAGCCCACAGGTTTGAGACCAGCCCGGGCAACTTGGCGAGATCTTGTCTCCAAAATAAATAAAAAAATTAGCTGGGCTTGGTAGTGCATGCCTGTAGTTCCAGTTACTTGGAAGGTTGAGGTGGAAGGATCGCCAGAGCCCAGCAGGTTGACGCTGGGGTGACTGTGAGCATGCCATGGCATTCCAGCCTAGGCAACAGAGTGAGACTCCAACTCAAAAAAAAAAAAAGGTCTTTCAACTGTTCTTTTTCAAGATCAGCTTAGTTATGTTTGACCCTTTGTATCATAAACACATCCTACACAAAATCTTACTGGAATCTGAAGGTGACATTCAGTATGGAGAATATTTGAAAAGAAATGGACATATTTACAATATCACATCCCTAAATTCATCAAAGTATATCTCTCCTTTTTTTCTATTATCACTTGTGGGTTTTTTCTTTTTAGAGGTCTTGGACATGGTTTGTTAGATTTAGCATATGTATTTGATGTACTTGATATCATTTTAAGGTACATAATCTTATTGATTTACTTTTTCATGTTATTTTATTTTATTATTTTAGAATCAATTTGTAAACGTGAAGATTTGTTACATAGGTATATTGTGTGATGACAAGATTGGGCTTCTGAGGAGTACACCACTCAATGGTGAGCATAGTACCAGATGGATGGTTTTGCATCCTTTTTTCATTCTTTTTCCCTCTCCATGTTAGAATTGCCCAGTTTCTGTTGTTCCCATAATTATGGCTATGTGTGGTCAGTGTTTATTTCCCAGTAATGAGTAGGAAAAAGCAGTATTCAGTTTTCTGTTTCTGTGATAATTTACTTGGAATGATGACCTCCAGCTGCATTCATGTTGCTGTAAATGAAATGATGCTGTATTTTTTGTGGCTGCATAGTATTCCATGCTATATATGTATCATATTTCCTTATCCAGTCCACTATTGATGAGCATCTGGGTTGGTTCCATGTTTTTGCTATTGTGATAGTGCTGCGATAATCATATGAATGCAAGTGTCCTTCTAGTAAAATAATTACCTCTAGTAAAATAATCTACCAAGTAGTAGGATTACTGGGTAGCATGGTAGATCTACTTTTAGTTATTTGGAGAAATCTCCAAACCGCTTTCCACAGGGGTCGAATTAGCTTACATTCCCACAGTGTACGAGTGTTTGTTTTTTTTCTCTACAGCCTCACAAATTTTTTCATTCTGTTGTTTGTTGAATTTTTAATAATAGCCATTCTAACTGGTATGAGCTATCTCATTGCAGTTTTGATTTGAATCTCTGATGACTAGTGATGTTGAAGATTTTTTAACATATTTGTTGGACAATTGTATGTCTTCCTTTGAGAAGTGTTTGTTCATGTTCTTTGCCCACTTTTTAACGATGTTATTTGTTTTTCTTTTTTTACCGTCAGTTTGAGTTCCTTATAAATTCTGGATATTAAGGCTTTATCGGATGGATAGTTTGCAAATATTTTCTCTCGTTTTTATTTCTCTCTTGGTACTTTTGCTGTGTAGAAACTTTTTAACTTGTTAAGGTCCCAACTGTCAGTTTTAATTTTTGCTGCATTGGTTCTTGAGAACTTGGTCCTAAATCCATTGACTAGGCAATGTCCAGGAGAGTGTTCCCTAGGTTTTCTTTTAAGATTTGTATAGTTTGAACAATTCTCTTGTATACAGTTAGCCAGTTTTTCCAGTACCATTTGTTGAATAGGGTGTCCTTTTCCCAATGTTTGTTTTTGTCATCTTTGTAAAAAATGAGTTGGTTGTAGGTCAACAGTCTTATTTGTGTGTTTTCTGTTTTGTTCCATTGATGTATGTGTCTACTTTTGTACCAGTACTATGTAGTTTTGACTACTGTAGACTTGTAGTAAAGTTTGAAGTGTATCTGTGTGATGTCATTGACTTTGTTCTTTTTGCTTAAGGCTGCTGTGGCTATTTGGACTAATTATTTTGCTCCCATATGAATTTAGTATTGTCTTTTTTAGGACCATGAAAAATGGTTGTGGTAGTTTAAAAAAGATTACACTGAATCTGTAGATTGCTTTGGATAGTATGGACATCGTAATGATATTAATTCTTCCAATCCATGCAACGTTTGTCCCTTTGTTTGTGTCATCTTTGATTTCTTTAAGCAGTGTTTTGTAGTTCTCATTGTAAAGACCTTTCACCTCTTTAATTAGATGAATTCTGAGGGTTTTTTTTTTTTTGGTGGTTACTTTGAATGGGATTGTGTTTTTTATTTGGTTCTCAGTCTGCTTGTTTCCGGTGTATAGAAATGCAATTGATTTTTGAGCACTGATTTTGTATCCTGAGATTTTACTAAATTTATTTATCAATGCTGGGAGTTTTTTAATGGAATCTTTCAGGTTATCTTGGCAAACAATCACATCATCTACAAGGAAACATAATTTGACTTTCTTTTCTTCTGTTTGAATAACTCTAATTTCCTCCCTTGCCTGATTCCTCTGACTAGGGCTTCCCATAATTTTAAATATGTTTTTTCTGCTTTTTGTTTTTGGTATGTGAAGAAATAATTGCTTTCATATATTGACCCTGTAGCCAGTTATGAGCTCTTCCAGGTTATCTAGGTATAGAATCATGACATCTACAAAGAGAGATAATTTAACTTTTTATTTTCATATTTGAATAACTCTAATTATTTTTCCTTGCCTGATTGTTTTGGCTAGAACTTCTCATAATTTTAAATATCTTTTTATCTGCTTTTAGTTTTTGGTATATAGGGAAATAATTGCTTTTCTATATTGACCTTGTAGCCATTTAATTTTCTAAATTAATTAACTAATCCTAATAATGTCTGTGTTGGTTCTATATCAGATTCAAATAATCTGTGAGTGAGAAAACTTAAATGTCTTCCTATTATTCTTCATACTTTTCTACCGCCTTATAGAATTATATAGACTCTTTAATGAAATGTCGAATAGAAGTGATAACAGGTATTATTGTCATATTTTTATTCTCAGAGTAAAGTTTCAAAACATCACCATTAAATATGATGTTTGCAACAGAGCCATTTTAGTTATCCTGTATCAAACTTTAAAAATTCCTTCCTTTAACTAGTTGGCTGAGTTATTATCATGAGTGGATGCTGAAATTTATAAAATACTTATTCTAAATTTTATCGTAATACTCTTTCTATTTTTGTTAGCATTATGAATTATGTATGTTGGTTAAAGCAATCTTCAGTTCTTGGAATAAATTCAACTTGGTTGTAATATATATTTTGAATGCTACTTGATTTATTTGGTTAATATTTTGGGGACATCTTTCTCCTCTGGCCATTTTTAAAGCCATTAAAAATATTTCCTCCTAAAAGTTGTATAGTTTCACAACCCATTTATTTCTGTGGTTATAATACAGCTAAGAGGTAGGGTAATCAAGACAGTGGGCTATTGGCACAAGATTAGACAAATGAATCGATGGGACACTATACAGTTCAGAAATAGACCTAAATATATGTGGTCAATTGATTCTCAACAAAAGTGCAAGGGTAATTCAATGGGGGAAAAAGCATACTTCAGGAAATATTTCTGAAAAATTGGAAGTCTATGTCAAAGAAGAAAGAAAGAAAGAGAGAGAGAAAGAAAGAAAGAAAATTGGTACCTGAAAAAGGAGAGAGGACACAAATTACAAATGTTATAAATAAAACCAAGGATATTACAACAAACCTATCAGTTATCAAAAGAATAACAGATACATATTATAAGCCACCCTATACACATACATTTGACAAATTAGACAAAATGGACCACTTCTTTCCAAAACAACTACCACATCTCACCCAATATATAATTTGAATAGCCTTATAATAGTTAAGTACATTGAAATAATAATAAACTATTCTCCAAAAAAATGGAACTCCAAGGTCAAATGATTTTACTAGAGAATTATACTAAGATTGAAAATAATTAACACCAATTCATATCAAACTCTTTCATAAAATAGGAGAGACACTTCTCAATTAATTTGATAAGGCAATATTACCTTAATATCAAAACATGGCAAAGTATTAAAAAGTACATACTAATCATCGCCATAAATATAGACAAATATTTTTACTAAAATATTAGCCAATAGAATTCAGCAATGTATAGAAATAATTATACATCATAACTAAGTAAGTTATTATAAAGATACAGGGCTGTCTTAGTTTGCTTAGGCTTTTATAACAAAATACACTGGGTGGCTTATAAAAAAATAGAAATTTATATCTGATAGTTCTGGAAGCTGGGAATCCAAGATCAATGCAGCTTCAGTGTCTAGTGAGAGTTCATCTCTTAGTACATTGGTGGTGCCTCTTACTATTTTCTCACATGGGAAAAGGTAAAGCCTTCTGTGGGACTTCTTTTGTAAGGACACTAATACCATACATAAGTCTTCACCCTCATGACCTACTTACCTCCCAAAAGATTCCCACTTCCCAATACAATTGCTTTGGGAGACAGAATTTCAATATATGAATTTGAGGGTGTCACAAACATTGAGACCAGAGTAAAGGCTGTTTTAAGACTTGAAATTCAATAAATGTAATCCATGTTAGGAGAATCAATAAATGTAATCATATCAGCAAGCTATAAAGAAAAAACTCATTGCCACATTAATTGATGCAGAAACGAGTTTGACAAAAATCCAACATCTGTTTAGAATTAAAACTCTCAGCAAGTTAGAAATAGAGGTAAATGGCTCAAACTTGATAAAAAGTATCTACCAACATGTAGAGGTAACATTATACTTAATGGCAAAAGAATGAATACTTTTCCTCTAAAACTGGGAAAAGGCAGAAATTTACGCTCTCACTACTCTTTTTAAATATATTTAATATAGTACTTGAGGTCTAGTGCTTGAGTTCAAGAAAACAAGAAAAGTAAACTAACGGCATGTAGACAGAAAGTAAGAAATAAAACTCTATTTGCACATAGTCCATGTAGAAACATCCAAGAAATTTGCAAAAATAAACCTGTATAAATTCAACAGGGTAACATGACATACGATTAAAATATAAAAAAAATCAATCATATTTTTAAATGCTAACAATGAACATTTCACATGGAAATTAAATATATAGCACTATTTATACTTATACCAAAAGACTAACAAAATATATGTAGGACTTGTGTGCATAGAACCCTGATGAAAGAAGATCCTAACAAGTGGACAGACATAAAGAATTCATGATTTGGAATAATCAACACAGTAAAAATGCCTATGTTCCTCAGATTGATGTACAGGTTTATTCTTATCAAATTTTCACAAGTTTTTTACTAGATATGGTCAACATTATACAGCAGTTATACAGAAGAAAAGGCACTAGAATAGGAAAAACAATATTTGAAAGATTAAAGTAAGAGAAATTCATTTTCTGAATTTGAGACTTATTCAATATCTACAGTAATCGAGATTAGGTGATACACAAATAAAGCCAACTAAATTTTTATAAAGATGAAAAGCAATTCAGTGGATGAAGAGGCCATTTAACAAAGGGTGCTAGAGCAATTGGATATCCAGAACCAAGAAACATGAATCTTAGCTTAAACTTTTTCTTTGTCCATTTTGTATTGCTAAAAAAAGAATACCTGAGACTGGATAGTTTCTAAAGAAGAGATTTATTTAGCTCTTGCTTCAGGCTGAGTTCAAGGGCAAAGCGTTGGCTTCTGGCAAGGTCTTTTGTAACAAGTCACAATATGGTTAAAGAAGATCAAAGGGGAATGAAAGGAAAATCTGATAAGCATCCTAGTTTTATAACAACACATTCTTGTGGGAACTAATCAATTCCTGTAAGAATCAATACAGTCTTGTGAGAGCAAGAACTCACACTCTATATCAAGACCAGCATCAAGCATTTCACTAGGGATCCCTCTCTAAGACCCTAACACTCCTACTATGCCCTACCTCCCAACACCACCACACTGGGAATCAAATTTCAACATGAGTTTTGGTGGGGACAACCAAACTATGTCCAAACCATAGCAAATCTGATGTCTTTTAAAAAATTAGTCCAAAATAAGTAACAGATTCAACTTTAAAATCTAATTTTTTGGGGGAAAAAACCCACAAAAAACATAGTGCCAAAATTTCCACATAAAGAAAAAGATGTTATGTCTTAGGCATAACATTAAAAGCCTAATTTATAAAAATGATAAATTGGCCCTCATCAAAATTTAAAATCTTTACTCTATGAATCACCATCTGAATAAAATAAATAGAAAACTACAGAATGGAAAATCATATTTGCAAATCATATATACAACAAAGAACAAGTATCTAGAACTTACAAAGAGCTTTGAAACTTAACAGTACAAATACAAATAATACAAGCAGAAAATGTGCAAAAGAGGTAAAGTTAGATTTTACTCAAGAGGATATACAGGTGAAAAATAATCACATAAAAAGATTTTTTACATCTTTTGCTACAGGATAAATAAAATTAAACCATAATGAAATCTTATGACACATTAATCAGATTGGTTGAAATAAAAAATGATGATACCAAGTACTACTGGTAATAATGTGAAGGAACTGTATCACCCAAGCACTGCTGGTGGAAATGTAAAAATATAAAATGGTATAGTCACTATAAAAATAGTTTGGCAGTATAATATAAAACTAAACACGCAACTACCATATATCCTAGCAACTACACTCTTGGATATTTATCCCAGAGAAATAAAAATACATATTTGCACAAATAACTGTACATGAGTATTCATTGCAGATTTATTTGCATTGGCAAGAATGGGGTAAAACTTAGATGCTTTTTAACAGGTAACTGGTTAAACAAACTGTAACACATCTATGCCATAGAATATTAGCCAGTCACAGAAAACCTTAAGTTACTGATATACACAAAGATTTGGATGAATCTCAAGGGAATGATGCTGAGTGACAAAAGCCAATTTCAAAGGTGATGCACTTAAGATTCCATTTATAGCACGTTATTGAAACTAAAAAAAAATATAAAAGTTGAGAATGCAAATTAGTAATTGCCAGGGGTTAGGGACTGGGAGTGAGGGTGGCAGAAGAGAGCTCAGTGTGGTTGTTATAAAAGGACACACAAGGTCACCTCATGATGATAGAATTGTTTGATATATTTACCATGATAGTGGATACATAGTCTGCATAGGAGTTAAAATTTTATAAAACTAAATGCATACATACACACGAGAATAAGGAAATCAGGGAAATCTGAATATGATTCATGGAGTATACACAATTATATATAATTGTGATACAACACTACAGTTTTGCAAAATACTACCTTTGGAGGGAACTGGGTAAAGGATACACGGGATCTCTCCATTACTTGGTACATCTGCATGTGAATCTACAATGATCTCAATAAAGATTTTAATTTTAAAATAGTATATACGCCTTTAAGATAAATATAAACACAATCTATACGAACTCTATACGACTCATAGTGTCTAGAGTCAGCATATAAAAACAATGGTTTTCATATTGACAGACATGGTTTTGAATCCTTTCTTGCTTATCTATTAGCTACGTGATCTTGAGTGTATTATCTAACTATGCTGAGCCTCAGTTTTCACATTTAAATTAAGTGTATAATAAGACATAAAATGTTTTATTGTGAAATTTGGAGTTAATAGTTAAAAGTGAAATACTTCTGAGACTTTAGTAGATTCCCACAAAACGCTAGCTATTAATATTCACACCTGCATGGAAACAAACTTGAAAACTTAAATGAAATGGAGGAGTTTCTGGCATCACACAACCTTCCCAGATTGAAATAAGAAGAAATTGAGACCCTAAATAAGACCAGTAACAACCCAAGAAATTGACTCCATCATAAGAAAACTACCTACAAAAAAAAAAGCTCTGAACCAGACGGCTTTCCAGCAGAATTCTACAAACGTACAAGGAGGGACTGATCCTAATCCTATTGAAAGCACTCCAGGCAATCAAGAAAGTCAGACCTCTTCCCACATCATTTTATGAAGCGAACATCACATTGATACCCAAGCCAGGTAAAGATCCAACAAAGAAAGAGAACAATCAGGTCAATTTCCTTGATGAACACAGATACAGATGCAAAAATTCTCAACAAGATTCCAGCAAATTGGATCCAGCAACAACATCTCAAAAATCATACACCATGACCATGCAGGCTTCACCCCCAGGATGCAGGGCAGGTTCAACATCTGCAAGATCATAAATATAATTAAATACAACAACAGATGTAAAAACAAGAATCACATGATTACATCATTAGACACAGAAAAAGCATTCAATAAAGTCCAGAAGTCATTCTTGATAAAAAAAAATCCTTGAATACCTAGGCATAGAGAGAACATACCCAAAATAGTAAGAGCTATCCATAATAAACACACAGACAACATAGTGCTAAATGGATAAAAATTCGAACATTTCACCTGAAAATAGGAGCAAGACACAGGCTGTCCACTCTCACCCTTCCTGTTCAATGTATATTGGAAGTCCTAACTAGAGCAATCAGACAAGAGAAGGTATTTCGGGGTATCCAATAGGAGAAGAGGAAGTTAGGTTATCCCTCTTTGCTGACATTATGATCCTATACCTTGAAAATCCAAGATAATCTGTCAAAAACCTCCTTGAACTGATATAGGATTTTGGCAAAGTCTCAGGGAACAAAATAAATGTGCAAAAGACAGTTGCATTTTTTTTGTACCCAAAACAACAGGCAGAGAACCAAATAAAAAACACGATCCCACTCACAGTAGCCACAAAAAAATGAAATACCTCAGCATCTTCCTAACCAGAGAAGTGAAGACCGTTACATCGAAAACTACAAAAGAATGCTCAAAGAATTCAGAGATGACACAAACAATAGAAAACTATTCCATGATCATGGATTAGGAGAATAAACGCTGTTAAGATGTTCATCCTCCAATACAATCTAAAGTTTCAATGCAATATCCATGAATTAAATTACCAACATTATTCTTTTCAGACCTGGAAATGACAATACAGAAATTCATATGGAAACATAAATGACCACGAATAGACAAAACAATTCTCAGCAAAAGAAACAAAGTGGAAGTATCACACTTCCAGACTTTAAACTTTATTGTAAGGCCACAATAATCAAAATAGCCTGGCATTGGTATAAGAACAGGCATATAGACCAATGGAACAAAATAGAGATTCCAGAAACCAAGGCTTAATTTATCAACTGACTCATCTTCAGCAAAGCCTCCACCAAATACCACTGGGGAGAGGAAAACCTAACCACCAAGTGGTGCTGGGAAATCTGGCTGACCACATGCAGAAGATTGAAACAGGACCCATTCCTATCGCCATACACAAAAATCAACTCTAAATGAATCAAGACCTAAACGTAAAACCTCAAATTATAAGAATCTTAGAAAACGCAGGAGACATCCTTATAGAAATTGGAATAGGCTGCCAATTCCTGATCAAAATCCCAAATGCCCATACTGTAAGAGACAAGATAGTCAAGTCGGACGTCATCAAACTGAAAAGCTTCTGTAAAGCAAAAGAAACCATCAAGAGAGCAGGGAGACAGCTCACAGAAAGGGAAAAAAATATTTACCAACTGTATATCTGACAGAAGCCTAACAAACAGGATCTACAAAGAACTCAAACGTGCCAAAAAGAAAAGAGCAAACAGCTCTATTAAATAGTGGGCAAAAGGTATGAATAGATACTTCTCAAAAGAAGACATATGAGCAGCTAACACATACATGAAAAAATGCTCAGTTTCACTAATCATCAAAGAAATGCAAATTAAAACCACACTGAGTTACCACCTAACTCCAATTAGGATGGCCATCATCAATAACTCAAAAAACAACAGAAATTGGAGATGATGCAGGGAAAAGGGAACATTTCTACACTGTTAGTGGTAGTGGAAACTAGTACAACCTCTGTGGAAAGTTGTGTGGCAATTCCTAAAAGATGTAAAAATTTCCCTTCCATACAATCCAGCAATCCCCCTTCTGGAAATATATCTGGAGGAACTCGAATCATTTTGTAAAAAATATAGCACATGCATGTTTATTGCAGCAATATTCACAGTAGCACAAACATGGAACAGTGCTACCCATTGAAAATGGACTGGATTAAAAATGTGGTACACACACACAATAGGATATTATGCAGTCATAAAGAAGGACAAAATTATTTACTTCTCAGTAAACTTGAATGGAATTGGAGTTTATCATAGCCAGTGATCTATCCCAGAAACAAAGAACTGAGTACCACATGTTCTCACTCATAAGCGGATAAGTGGACCCTGAACATTTATCATAATACTATAAGAAAGGGATTGGCAGTAGTGGGAAACTGCCAGGGACAGGGGGCACACAACATCATTAAGAGTACCTGATCTCAAATCAGGCAAAGTGAGGACCAAAGAGAGGTCCAAGCTTTACCTGTAAAACGACCACTTGTATACCTAATCATGAATTGTACTCCTCATCTTTAGCATTAAATATTTTAAAAGAACTAATAATGATAATTCATAGACATCTACATGAAAATAAATTTCAATAGAAAAATGTCTATATAATCTTAAATTCATACCACTCCAGAATCAAAATTCTCATACCCTAAACATACTCACTAAGATAGTAAATAGCAGAAAATGAATTATAATTAGTTAAAACTAAAAAGGACAGAAAACTAACTGAGAAATCATAGCTAACCTTTTTAGCAATCTTTTTTTGCTTGTTGGCTAATTTATTCAGTTAATGTATCATTCTTTTTGTGCTAAGTAATTAACAGGTCACATCAGAAGATGGAAAAAAATGTTTAACAGAAGTGTCTACTTCTTTTTAATACCTTTGAGATCATTATCTCTGGTATGACCTCAGTGTTGTTATAACAATTTAGAGAGTCTTTATTTATATTAAATACATGAAAACATATGCTAATTTTAACACTAAGAAATAGAACAGAAATTGAAGATGTCTTTTCCTAATGACTGAAATGAGCATAAAATTAATTTGACTGATATGAATGCACTCTATTAATACTTCTTCAATTTGTGTGACAAATTTTTCTAAATAATTTATATTAATAACTTTATTCTTATCTACAAGTAAGCATACCCACCTACCAACTCTAATATCTTCATTAGTAAAATATATGTGTTGCCTATTATTGGTAGATGAGTATGCTTGGTAATGTGACCCTGAAGGCATATGAGAAAGATAACAAGACCTCAAAGAAATATTGTAATAAATGTCATATAAGTTGTGAGGACATTAACAAGATAGTGGAGGAGTTTGTAGATTAAAATACACTTAAACTTAAAAAAATTTAAAAAGCAGCTAAATTACCTAATCTAGGTGTACCTGGTTGCATAATAAAACCATAAAAAGTACTTGTTAGTACTTTAGACTAAATGTATAAATACATGTTCTAATATTTATCTGCACTGCAATAGATTATATATTGCACACTCTGAGTGCGAGCAACCTACACAAATGTTCTTGGTGACTTCCCCTGAATGACAAGAGTCTTATCCTAGAAATTATCCCCAACAAGACAGTATGAGTAGAATTTATGACCTGCCAACTCTCCCCTCTTACAACTTATTACTGACATCTTCTCATCCTGTGCTACACAAAAGCCTTGATAGTTCAAAAAGTACCTAAGAATTTAATAGAAAGATTATCATGGGCCTTAGCTCATATACATAGATGCAGCTTTATTTTATTTTAATTTTTAAAAGACGTTTTAGCCGTGCTCGGTGGCTCAGCCTCTAATCCCTCGCTTGGGGAGGCTGAGGCGAATGGATTGCCTGAGCCCGGGGGTTCAAGACCCGCCGGGCAACTTGGCGAGACCTTGTCTCTACAGTAAATCAAAAATCAGCCGGGCATGGTAGCACACGCCTGTAGTTCCAGCTACTCGGAAGGCTGAGGTGGAAGGATCGCCGGAGCCCAGCAGGTCGAGGCTGCGTTGGCCAGGAGAGGCCACTGCACTCCAGTCTGGGCAACAGAGTGAGACTCCAACTCAAAAAAAAAAAAGACATTTTATTTTAAATATGTGGAATACAATTCAGGGTTAGGTATACAAATGTTCATTATGCAGGTATCCTTTTGATGAGGTATGCCCCCCCCATTCCTTGGCAGTTTCCCACTATTGCCAATCCTTTTCTTATAGTATTATGATAGTTGTTCAAGGTCCAATTACGAGTGAGAACATGTGATGCTCAGTTCTTTGCTTCTGTGATAGATCACTCAGTATTATAGCCCCTAAGTCCATCCAAGTTGCTGCGATGTTCAAAATTTTGCCCTTTTTAATGGCTGCATAATATTTTCTTTTACTTTATTTTTTAATGTTGTGGGGTAAAAGTCAGGATTGGGTACATAAATAGTTCAGGTACAGGTGAATTTTGGGGTCGCCCATTGGAACTTACTTCTCCTGGATAGAGGATCAGGCACCCTTATTGTTGTTATGTGCCCTCCCTCTTCTGGCTGTGCCCCACTACTGCCAATCCCTTCTATGATAGGTGCTTAGGGTTCACTTATGAGTGACAACATGTGGTACTCAGTTATTTGTTTCTGTGATAGATCACTGAGTATGATAGACTCCAAATCCATCCAAGTTGTTGCAAAGTCCATAATTTTGTCCTTCTTTTATGGTTGCATAATATTCCATCGTGTATATGTACCACATTTTTTTATCCAGTCCACTTTGAATGAGCACCATGGTTGGTTCCACATTTTTGCTACTGTGAATGTTGCTGCAATAAACATGCATGTACAGGTATCTTTTTTATAGAATGATTTGAGTTCCTTCGGGTATATTTCCAGAAGAGAAATTGCTGAGTCATATAGAAGGTCAATTTCTAGTTCTTTTAGAAATCATCACACTGTTTTCCATAGAGGCTGAATTTATTTGCACTCTCACCAACAGTGTAGATTTCCTTTTCTCCACATCCTCAGCAGTACCTGGTTTTTTATTTGTTTGGTTTTGGGTTTTTTTTTCTTTCTTTCTTTCTTTCTTTCTTTTTTTTTTCATTAATGATGGTCATTCTTACTGGAGTTAAGTGGTATCTAAATGTGGTTTTGACTTGCATTTCTCTGATGATTAGTGAGGCTGAGCATATTTTCATGTGTCTGTTGGCTGCTCATGTATCTTCTTTTGAGAAGTGTCTATTCATGTCTTTTGCCCATTTTGTATGAAGTTGTTTTTTTTTCCCCTTTCAGAATGTTTGAGTACTTTGTAGATCTGAGTGTTAAGCCTTTGCCAGTTATAGTGGGCAAATATTTTTTCCCATTCTATGGACTGTCTTCCCACTGTCTTGATGGTTTCTTTTGCTTTACAGAAACTTTTCAGTGTCATGATGTCCCACTTGTCTATCTTAACTCTTATGGTATGGGAATCTGGGGTTTTGATCAGGAATTGGTTGCCTATTCCAATTTCTAGAAGGGTGTCTGCTGTGCTCCAAAGATTCTTCTAGTTTGAAGTTTTACGTTTAGGTCTTTGATTGATTTAGAGTTAATTTTTTTGTATGGTGATAAGAAGGGGTTCTGTTTCATTATTCTGCATGTGATCAGCCAGTTTTCCCAGCACTATTTACTGAATAGGTTTTCCTCTCCCCAGTGGTTATTAGTGGAAGCATTGTTGAAGATGAGTTGGTTGAGAAATTGAAGTTTTGCTATGGGAATCTCTATTTTGTTCCATGGGTCTGTATGCCTATTCTTGTACCAATACCAGGCTGTTTTGATTAATGCAGCCTTATAAAAATGTTTGATGCAGTTTTTATATCATCCATTATCTGATTCTGGAGTGGTCCCACTGTGTGTCTTGCCCATCATGTGCTGCTCTCATTTTCACTTATTCACAATCAAGTACACAAAAATAATTGATTCATTTTTAGTGACTGGATTTAAAGATATATCAGAGTTTAAAAAACATAATTTATATATTTTGCAAGAGATCTTCAAGGTAATTGACAGTTGGGCCTCATTCTGCCATCCCAGACTCCTATGTCCCAGAGAGTCAGAATTCTAGGCACATTTGGCTTCTCAACATTCCCTACGTATTCTGTATATTTTTATGGCTCTGCATTTTAAGTATGCCTATCTCACCATCTAAAATGCCTTTCATCACCCTCAATTCTCTGCCAGGCAAATGTCTCTTTAAACAAAATCAATATAAATATTATGTCTACTGTAGAGCTACTATCTATGATCCATTTCCTTTCACCTACCTAACTAAACTTATAACATTTATATATTAATTGTATGACGCTTGTTATCCTCTTTTCTTTGAGGTGATGCTAAGACATACTGATTGAGAGCAATGGTTCTAGAGTCAGATGACCCGAGTTTAAGTCATGACTCTATCACTGATAAAGCATACAACCTTAAGCAAGTTCCTCACACTCTCCATGTCTTAGATTCCTCATCTTTGGAGTGGGCATAAGTTTATATATAACTGCTGCAGGCCTTACATAAGATAATATATATGAAAAACTTAGAATTGTACTTAGCACATGCCCAATAATTTTACTTATTTATCTAATTTTTTGTAAATGATGGTAGACTCTCTTCTACTCACTTCTGGAAAGTATAATTTTTAAAATCTTCTTTCTGTCATCAATGGTTATTGCCAAGATAATAGCAAAACCTCAACAAAGAGTGACTTTAATTGCTCTGTTTACTAGATAAACAGAAGTAAGCCGGGCTCGGTGGCTCAGCCTGTAATCCCGCGCCTTTGGGAGGCTGAGGTGAGTGGATTGTCTGAGCCCGCGGGTTCGAGACCCGCCTGGGCAGCGAGACCTCATCTCTATAATAAATCAAAAAATTAGCCGGGCGTGGTAGCACATGCCTGTAATTCCGGCTACTCGGAAGGCTGAGGAGGAAGGATCGCCGGAGTCCAGCAGGTCGAGGCTGCGGTGGCCGGAAGTGGCCACTGCACTCCAGTCTGGGCGACAAAGTGAGACTCCAACTCAAAAAAAAAAAAAAAACAGAAGTGATTTTGGATATTTAAACACAGACTAACTTAACACTGTGAATGATATCTCCATAAATTTAGTAGAAAGACCAAAGGAGTTGAAGTTGAGGGAAACTCCTCTTAATTTTCAAATACACAGCTATAGAAAAGGCCCATATAGTCAGGACCTTGCTGCTGTTGCCTAGGACAAAATATTTTAGGAATTTGCCACTAATGGTCACAGTTGCTGTACAGGATCAAGATGTGAACTCTCAAGGGAATGAATGTTTACAGAAGCATCCATGTCTACCTGCCTCTATTCTATGTTCTAAAACATAAATGAGTGCAACACAGGGGAAAACATAGGAAAAAAAAATATTGGTAATTGCTTGCCTATTATCTTAGTCAATCCAGACTGCTGTACCAAAAATATCATAGACTGGGTGGATAAAATTACAAACATTTAATTCTCACAGTTCTAGAGACTAGGAAGTTCAAGGTCAAGGTACCAGTAGACTGGAGAGGGCCAATTTCTTATTTCAAGGATTACCTGGTTGTGTTTTTGTTTTGTCCCCACAAGGCAGAAGCATTAAGGCAGCTCTTGGGTTTCTTTCATATGAACACTAATCTCATTCATAAGGGCTCTACTGTCATGAACTTATCATTTCCCAAAGGTCTCAACTCCTAATATCATCTCATTGGGGGTATTTTGACACAGATGCTCCCCAGTTTACAATGGTTTGGCTTGTACAGCTTTACTTTTTTAAGTTTTATTTTAAAGATGTAGGGTACAATTCAGGGTTAGGTACATAAGTGGTCATCGTACTGGTGAAGTTTGGGCAACTTCATAATGGGTTAAAAGCAGAATGCATTTAGAAGAAACCATACTTGAAATGCCCATATGACTATTTTGCTTTTCACTCTCAGGACTGCATTCAATAAAATACATGAAATACTCAACACTTTATTATAAAATAGGTTTTGTGTTAGATGATTTTGCCCAACTAGATTAATGTGTATGTTCTGAGCGCCTTTAAGACTAGCCAGGCTCAGTGGCTCAGCCTGTAATCCTGCGCCTTTGGGAGGCTGAGGTGAGTGGATTGCCTGAGCCCGTGGGTTCGAGACCCGCTTGGGCATTGAGACCTCATCTCTACAATAAATCAAAAAATCAGCCGGGTGTGGTAGCGCATGCCTGTAATTCCGGCTACTTGGAAGGCTGAGGCGGAAGGATCGCCGGAGCCCAGCAGGTCGAGGCTGCGGTGGCCGGGAGCAGCCACTGCACTCCAGTCTGGGCGACAGAGTGAGACTCCAACCCAAAAAAAAAAGACAGACCAGGATAAGCTATGATGCTCGATATTTCAGATGGAGTAAATACATTTTCCACTCATATTTTCAACTTAAGATGGTTCTATAAGGACACAACCCCATTATAAGTCAGGGGGCATCTGTACAAGAATTTTGAGGAAACACAAACATTCAGTTTATAATAGAGATACATGTATGTTTGTGTGTGTGTGTGTGTGTGTGTGTGTGTGTGTGTGTGTAGTTTGAATTATAAGAATTTGCCTTTTTTGTATATCACAAATGGATAAATATCAATAATCTCATACAATTTCCACTAGATAAATAGGCACAATTAAATATTTTATTAAGCCTGGCTCAGTGACTCAGCCTGTAATCCCGCGCCTTTTGGGAGTCTGAGGTGAGTGGATTACCTGAGCCTGTGAGTTCGAGACCCGCCTGGGCAGCGAGACCTCATCTCTACAATAAATAAAAAAAATCAGCTGGGCATGGTAGTGCACGCCTGTAGTTCCGTCTACTTGGAAGGCTGAGGCGGAAGGATCGCCGGAGCCCAGCAGGTCGAGGCTGGGGTGGCCAGGAGTGGCCACTGCACTCCAGTCTGGGCAACAGAGTGAGACTCCAACTCAAAAAAAAAAAATTATTACTATTAACTATGATAATAACTCAGGACTTCCTTGTTCTTTTTCCACTAAAATTGTTACAACTATTATCAACCAAATTTAAGCCTACTCAAGACCATTTAAAAATTTTATGAGAACTCAACTCTCTTAAAATCGACAGCTAAGTGCCAAAAAGGAGATTAGAGTCATAGGAATATATGAAAGCAACTTGAAACCACTTTGTTTTCATAGCCTCCTTGTTTAGTCTTAACCTAGAATTATCTTCGATTCCTGATACCAGAATTCGCTCTCTGTCTTCTCCCTATTTCCTGTTCTCCATAGAATCACTAGAGCTAACAGTCAGAGTTCTACCTTAGGTGATTTTCAAGTATTTACTTTTGCCTGAGGTTAGACTCCACTTCTGATAATTCTGTCTATCTGCTTTGAATCTTCTGGCTGCAGCCAATATATCTACTCTAAACTCTGAAGCCAATCAAGATTCTGTTGGTTGGAAGTTTAATTTTCAACTTCCCTTCCCATTGAAGTCTTAGGATATTGAAACCTACTTATACTGGGTTTCTGATTTTTATCTCAATCTCTTGTATTTGTTAGGATAGTAAAGTAAAAAAGTATTAATATGTGAGAATCTATACCCCACTTTATTATAGCAATTTGAGTTATAAGTGAAGAAGAGAATTGGAAGCCCATCAGAAAGTCTAGACAAATTTACAAAGGGCAGAGAGAAAGCTATAAAAATAAACACAGGAGAAAGGAAAGAGGTCTATGTGAGTAGAATAGTTTAAGAATAGAGAGGGAAGCTGGGCTTGGTGGCTCAGCCTGTAATCCCGCGCCTTTGGGAGGCTGAGGTGAGTGGATTGCCTGAGCCCACAGGTTCAAGACCCGCCTGGGCAGCAAGACCTCATCTCTACAAGAAATCAAAAAATCAGCTGGGCGTGGTAGCGCGTGCCTGTAATTCCGGCTACTCGGAAGGCTGAGGCGGAAGGATCACTGGAACCCAGCAGGTCGAGGCTGCGGTGGCCGGAGCGGCCACTGCACTCCACTCTGGGCGACAGAGTGAGACTCCAACTCAAAAAAAAAAAAAAGAAGAATAGAGAGGGAGAAAAAAGACAATGTCAAGGACAGGATTTGTGCCATATTGTGTAAGACTGAAAATTAGCAGACCTTTGGGAGGTTTCACTTAGAGAGTATATGTGCTATGTTATGTAATTCCACTTCATTATTTCAGAAATTTCAGTAAATATTTTAATTGATTTTCAAATTATTCAATAGCATACATTATTTGAATGAGAAATACTGGTGAGAGTGAAAAGTGGCTAAAGCTTTATAAAGTTTATATTAGATTTCTGGCTGACATACCTTTTAACATTACTAGAACAGGTCAACAGATCTGACTCTCAGTTTTCCTAAATCCTCATTGATCTGGGAGTTTTCTGCCCACCATTGTACAAGATTTCCCTGGCATCTATGTGGCCAGAGCTGTGCCATTTACATTAGTGTTTGTTTATTCATTTTGCAATTATAAAACAATCTTTTTCGTTAATGTATTATGCTGTGTGGTAAAAAACATAGGCATTTTTAGCCTCTCGACTGGCATTTACCATGTATATGATATTGTCTTATGCACAACGATTATCAACCCATTTAACCCTCGCTCTATATCTGTTTACGTATGTATGTATATATCTATCTGTCTATCTATTCTATAAGACAAATTTTTTTGCTTACTTCCACTAAAGAGACAGAGGATGTGGTCAAATGGAAGTGAATAGGTGCTTTCTACAATATTGCCTTCCTTTGTGAATTAGGATGAAACTTCACAAAGTCTTTGAATCACTACTGTCAGTATAGCTAGCAAAGCATACTCTTGAAGTCATTCTTAACAAGATATATACTTTGGACATATCTTCAAGAGAAATAACTTTAGTTAAGCATGTTTTGTATAATTATTAAATTTTATTTGATAAAAGTTAACTGAAAATATTCAACAAAGAGTCAGACAAACATGCATTCATATAATTGAAAGGGTTCAGAATATCTCCTTTATTATAAATTTGCTTAGAAAGATCAAGTCATCTTCTCAAGGTCATGAATCACATTTGGGGGCTGGAAACCAAGACTTGCAAATCCTTACTTAGTGACCTTTTCACTACACAGCATTTTGTCTAAATTAATCATATGTCAAGTCAAAATATGTCAAAATATCAAAACTATTTGTATTATCTGGTCTAAATTAAACAGTTTAATATCTAGATTCTCTATTTTTCAAGTGTAGACATGTTTAATTTGATAGTCTTTGGAAAAGGGTTTTTAAACAGCAATCAGAATGATTAATTCATCAGTATTGTAAGAACATGTTTAATTTAATTTAATTTCCACATGACTTTGAATGCTTACTCAAAGAGAACCTTTAAAGATAAACTGAAAGCATATTAACTGTACCTTAAAATCAAAATACAAAACTTGGAATTTAATAAAAAAGCATTTTTTAAAATAATAATTCCATTGAAATTGCAAGTAACCTCCTCTAGTGTAAAATTATTGCATAATAAGCATTGTGACTTTTTAAGTTAAATAATAGTATCTATGCCAAAAATAAAGTATTTACACTATGAACAATTAATATGCCTTAAAAAGAAACTGATACCATTATTTGGGAATTATACAAATAAATTATTGTTGTAGACAGCTAATTATAAACACTTTCCCTCTCTTTTCCACAAGTCACAGAACAAAAAGCTCTTAAGTATAATATTTCATATGTGACACTGATTTTATTGTATATTTATACATATGATAGATAATATTAAATGATAGAGGTTATTGAGGTCTCACAAGAATGTTTTACTTAAGAACATTAAAGGTATAAATTGTACCAATAAAGAGCTCAAAATTCAAACAAACATATCTATGACTCAATTTAATGTACTAGAAGTCATTAACCATTCTCCAGTCAGGGAAGATGCCAGTTTCATTCTGTGTTACCGCTACATTTATGCCTTCACTTCTCCTTTTGCAACCCTTATTTCGCTGCTAAGATCTTCATCCTACCTCTTTTTGTTTACTCCGTTTCCACCAAAAATCAGAGAATTCCATTTCTTCCTCTATGGCTTGTTGTTGTCTTAAGCTACAAAGGTGCTCAATAAGAATGAGTTGACGGGGTTCGGTGGCACAGCCTGTAATCCCAGCACTTTGAGAGGCCAAGGTGAGTGTATTGCCTGAACTCGGGGGTTCGCGACCAGCCCGGGCACCTTGGCGAGACCTCATCTCTACTATAAATCAAAAAATTAGCCAGGTAGTTCCAACTACTTGGAAGACTGAGGTGGAATGATCTTCTGAGCCCAGCAGGTCAACTCTGGGGTGGCCGTGGGCGATGGAGTGAGATGCCAACTCAAAAAAAAAAAAGAATGTGTTGAGCACAAAAAGGGATGAGGGAGCAACTACTTCTAATTCCTATCATATTGCATTTTTAGGAGCAAGTATTCATCAAACAAAATGTCATAGGAAAAAACAAAATAGATAAAGTTGGAACTGCTGTTGTCAAAATAGATAAGAGACCCAAAACCAATAACTGGTCTTGTTCTTGTTCACAATGGCTGTCATTGTGCTGTTGAAATGTTTGACATGTCTGTAAAACTTATAATACTCTAAAAGCTTGCTTAACATAAGTAACTCCATTTTGTTAAAATCCCCCAGTCTAGGTTGCCTATTTGCCCAAATGTAACCCCCTCCCCCAGTGCAACTGTCTTTAGCCCCTAACTATAGCTTCTTAACTCTTCTTAGAAATCCCCTACCCCACTCACTCATCCTGTTAAGCAACACCTGGCCAATGACCAAACTAAGCAAATATGTAACCACAAAATGCTCCATATTGTTCTTATTTCCTTGTTCCCCTACCCTGTGCTATGTATCCCACTTGCTGTTTTGGCCTGTATAAGCCTCCTGCCTGCTTTACTGGGGGTTGAGAGATTTTCTGGCATTAGCTAGCTCTTGGCCACTGGCTAATAAAGGACTCAAAATCTAACTTTTTACTTGTTGGTGACTTCTTTCTCACACTCAGGTCATAACATTTGGAGACCCCAGTGGAATAATTTCACCAACCTCGGAAGGCAGACTTGCTCTAGCTCTCCCAGACTCAGGAGAGAAGTAATAGGGAGGTGCCCCCTGAATCATTCCAGAGCCCCATAAGTTCATCCTGCTCAGAGGGAGAAGGAATGACCCCTGATTTCCTCTTGTCTCAAAAGAACCTGAGTCCTAACTGTACCCCACAATATCATAATAAAAAATATTGATTATAAAAAAAAAAAAAAGAACCTGAGTACATCTGCAATCTCCCAGCAGGTAAGAATCTGTTTTGTAAAAACCTGTTTTACTCTGTCTGTAGCCAGTTCTATGAAGGAGATCGGAGCCTGACGAAGCTGCTCCCTAGACATTATGTGAAACTTGGTTTAAAAGTCGCTCAGTCAACAGAATGAAAACACAAGCCAGAGACTAGGAGATAAGTATTTGTGAAAGACACATTTGATCTGAGAATGTTACCCAATATATGTAAAGAATTCTTAAAATTCAATAATAAGAAAATAAGCAACTGGAGAATTAAATGGACTAAATACCTTAATAGAAATCTCACTAAAGAAGATACACAAATTGCAACAACAACAACAAAAAAAAATGGAAAGATGCTCCACATCATGTAGACACATGCTACCACGCCAGGCCAATTTTTTTATTTATTGTAGAGACGAGTTTCCCGGACTAGTCTTGAACCTGCAGGCTCAGGCAATCCACTCGCCTCAGCCTCCCAAAGTGCTGAGATTACAGGCTGAGCCACTGAGCCTGGCCCAATATACATCTTTCAGAATGGCCAACAAAATCTGGACCCCAACAATACCAAATGCTGGTGAAGATGTGGATAAACAAGAATTCTCATTTTTAATGGTGGGAAAGTAAAATGGTACAGTTACTTTGAATAATAATTTGGCAGCTTCTTATAAAACTAAACATAATTGTAGTATATGATCTGGTAGCTGTGCTCCTTAGTATTTCTCCAAAGGAATGAAAAGCTTACCTCCATACAAAAAACCTGCCCATGGCTGTTTACAGCAGCTTTACTTGTAATTGCTAAAACTTGGACGCAACCAAGATGTTCTTCAGTAGGTGAATGGGTAAACAAACTGTGGTACATCCAGATCATAAAATATTATTTAGTTCTAAAAATAAATGAGCTATCAAACCATGAAGAGACATGAAGGAAACTAAATGCATTTTACTAAGTAAAAGAAGCCTATATGAAAAGACCCCTCACTTTAGGATTCCAATGATTTATCATTCTAGAAAAGGCAAAATTATTGATATAGTAAGGAGATCAGTGGTTGCTGAAGTTAGAGAGAAGAAGGGATGAATGAGCAGAGTACTGAGAGTTTTTAGGGCAGTTAAATTGCTCTGTATGATATTATGATGGTAGATATGTGTCATTCTACATTTGTTAAAATCCATAGAAAGTACAACGCCAAGAGTGAACCCTAATTTAAACTGTGGACTTTGGGTAAAAATGATGTGTCAACATAGGTTTGTCAGTTGTCACAAATGTACCAACGTGGCAGATAATGTTGTTAATGGAGAAAGCTATTCTGGCATGGGGGCAGAGGAATATCTCAATTTTTCTGTGAACCTAAAACTGCTCTAAAAAATAGTCTTAAAAAATCACTTAGCTATAAAATCTCAAAAAGGATGCACAATTAAAATTAAATTTTAAATGCTCTGCTCTCAAGATGTCAAAGGGAAATTAATCGTGTCCTTTTAGATAAATCAGTTTCATGTTTGTTGGCAATTATACACTGAAGGCTAGAAAATGCAGACCAGTGGAAGAGATGCTGGGGACATCCTCTTAAATTTCTCTGTGAAGTGCTTTTTCAACTTTCTTTCATATATGGCCAAATTTTTGCTTAATGGAAAAGAATGAGAAGTCTTGGATGACATTCTCAATTCTCCTATCAAGTAGATGTTCCCTACACCATAAAGTGTCGCATTCTACTTCATCAGAATAAGACAACACTGGTTTCCTCTTGGAGGATCATCCAGCTAATATCTATTACTTCCTTTTTTCTCAACCTCAAGAAGGATTTAACTTTTTCTCTGACTCCATAGTCAATGGAGACTGTAAATATTAGCACCTCTGTACCCTTGCCTTCCAATGCTGCCCTCCATTCTAAAAATACACAAGAATAATACAAGAATAACTTTTTCCTTCAGAGAGAAAGGATTGAAAATTGTCTGGATGGCTAGCCCAAAATTTTATGTGAATTAAATTAGTAGGTAATTTTTGTGCATTGATTAGAATTTTTCTTGAGAAAATAACCTTGCCTGTTACTTTTTTCTGACATAACCAGTCTCTCTCAATTCAGTGGTAGCTTTCACTAATTACAGTTTGCAACAAGAGTCAAATTCCCAAATCAGTTCTGTGTACAGCATGGTCTGACAAGAAAGGGAAAAAAACAACAACTCTGTGTAGTTATAACTTGGGTAGTTCCCACTTATCACAAGAGCAATACCTCAGACTTCTTTCATTCTTTTACAAACATCAGACATGTAATCAACTCAACACTGAAATATTGATTTGGGACAGAGCAACTTCATTTCAGGTGAAATCAAAAGATTGAACACACAGATATACTTTCTTGTCTTACAGGGTATTGTTACACTGTGGGAGAACACAGGATAAAGCTATTGCCAAGAGAGCTAAAACAATACTACCCTATTTGTTTCCACAAGTAAAAGTCATTCAACATCAACAAACATATTCTAACCCAGAAAATTCTAAAGGCTGCATTTAGAATTTGGACACTTTGTCAGTATTTTGCATTGAAATCATACCTGCTCTTCTGAAATATGGGAATCAGTTTTTCCAGAGGAATGCCACGTATCTGATATGATAAATATACCTTCTCAATTCTGCTTTACTATAAGTTTGTATAGTATAGTTCTCTCAGTTTACAAACAGACTAGAATTCATTAACTTTGACTCTGGCCCCAATATAGAAAAAGCTCTCTAAAGATTATGATGAATAACAAACTGAAAACAGTATAGATGGGCAATGCAATCATGCCACAAATATCCAATGCTAAGGGTATGGCAATTAGATACCACAATATGAGCCTATCATATTCTATCCTAATTAAATGACAAAGCATTAAAATTATTGGCTTCACAAATTTATATAAGTATATTTTAGTCCACTTCACATAATATTTTTATGGCAGTGTGATAATATAAAAATATTGCCAGTATAGCTTAATGGTGTGTGTTCTATTATGACAGTAGATTTCTAAGCCTGTTACATTATGATTCATGCAATAGGAAATATGTTTACCCACAGATTTCAGCATATTCATGAATTTGAAAGGTGTTTTAATGAATAATATTTTTCAGAGTAATATTGACTTAAAAATAGAAAAAGGATTGGATGTTCATATCGAATAGTGCAAAAAGTCTTACACTGAATGTAAACTGTAAGTTACCATAGAATGTATTCACAGTCATAACTGTTAAGCTCAGTAAAATAAAAATAAATAATAAAAATTGGAATGAAATGAGCAAGAAAAATTTTCAACTTGTACCTATGTGAATCAGTGCCTTACAGCAATAATATAAATTGCTCAGACATATCTACATATGCAGAATATGCACATTGTTAAGTATTTACTACTGAATTTCTTTCATGTGCCTAACACATTCCTTGATACAATAAGGCTTAAAAGATATGTTAGTCATGGTCATTTACCAGATGGATTTGTGAGGAAAAAGTCAGCACATTAGAAAGTAATTAGTAAATTATTTCTAAGTACTAGTAAAACATATTCTACTTATATTTAGCATGAATACATAAACATAATACCTTGCTAACTAAAGCAAAATATTGGGAATTAGGACAGCTTACTTAAAAAATGATTCATTGAGGTGGTAATTTTATTTCTATTCTGTAGTATGGTGTTTTTACTTTATTAAAAAAATTTTCAGAAACAAATTTATACTCTTTATCAATAAGCTTTGTGTAATCTTTTAACTCTTCACTTTTATAAATGTATCAAAATGGGAAAAAATACAGTGTTATTTGAAATTTTCATAGCATAGAAAAGTAGGAAATATTAAAATCACAGACAATAATAAAGACAATTTCACCTCAGTGAAATTTTTAGGGGTCTGTTGCTATGAAGCATGTTGGGTTATGCATGATGTAAGATAAGGTGCTGCATACGGCCACTCCCGTAGCCAAAACAAAGGCACAGTGCCTAGTGGATCGCTCCAAATTTTTCCAATATAGTTGGGTGTGTTACTCCAGTCCATACATCAAGTATCCTGAAAAGCAGCTAGATTTGAGTGGGGCCCGGAACAATAAAAGACTCTGACACTTGGGCTATGTGATCTGATGGTGTTTGAAATGTTAGTGTTAGATAGGGATGCTGTCTGTAGCCTTTGGAAGGCCTATATAAGAGAATTCAAGTTACATTCCAATTTTAGAGGCAAAGCCCTACCATCCTCTGAAGATAACAGAGTTTGGCCTGTGTGAAACCTAAGTAGAGACTGAACACTTAACGGTGAGCCACAATTTTTCATGTGACCTGAGCTCCCTGTTATGAACTGGGTCTTATCTGACCCCATAAGCTTTAAAGTTGGGAGTACACAGCACATAAAATGGTACATGCATTATCAGGCCCAGGTAGACCCTGAGGACACAAGTAATTTACATAAAGAAGTGGCCTAACTGCTCACTGTCCTCATATTCTTACACTGAATATAGACTGTAAGTTACCATAGAATGTATTCATTCTGTTACTACACTGCCTTCTCCCTCCGAGTCTACACCTGAGGCTTCATGAAGATTTCCTTCAACCTACTAAAAGAAGCAAAGACTGAGACCCTGTTTACATGATGTACAGGCATCACCACAAAGTGAATAGCTACAACATAACAGCCACTTTCTAAAGCATCCCAAAGGACAGTGATGAAGGGGGATCTTCCTAGTATGCAGAACTTTGAGCAGTGCATCTTGTTGCTCACTTTTCTTATGATCATTAATTTTATGTGTCAACTTGACTTGGCCACAGGGTGCTCAGATACTTGGTTGAGCATAATTCTGGATATGTTTTTGAGGGTGTTTCTGGATGAGATTAACACGTGAATTGATAAACTAAATAAAGCAGACTGCCCTCCTTAGGGTGGGTGGGCCTCATCCAGTCCACTGAAGGCCTGAATAGAACAAAAAGCCTGAGTAAGGGAGAATTCACTTTCTTTACCTGGCTGTCTTTAAGCTCCTACATTGGTCTTCTCCTGCCTTTGGACTCTGACTTGAACTGGAACTATATAACTCCCTTGGGTCTCCAGCTTGCTAACTACAAATTGTGGGACTTCTCAGCCTCCATAGCAGTATAGGCAAATTTCTTACAATCTCTCTGTCTCTCTCTGTCTTTCACTCTCGCTCTCACACTTACACACACACACACACACACACACACACACACACACACACACATATATACACATACACACACATATATTGAGACAGATACACATATACAAACTATACACACACATACATACATGCATATCAATATTCAATATCACCCTATTGAATCATTTTCTCTAATATATTATACTTTCATATAAACAGAACACAGGACAATACTTAGATAATCGAATCTGGAAGTATATACTCTTTTTTTGATCTTTTAGTCAATTTCTAATTTAAGGAAATCACAGACGTAGAGGCAGTTGTTAGTTCTCAAATCTTGAGCAAAGATTTGCCCTACTTGTGTGCATTACAACCTGTCATATATTTAATGCATCAATCTGTTGCCTTTCCTGTAAAGACTGATAAGTGCACCAAATATTTGTATATTTTTACCAAAATGGTCTTCATTGATAAAGATACTCAGTTTCAAATGTTTTTATTTAGGACATAAAATTATTATAGAACATTTAATATATTTCAAAATACAGAAATGCCCAATGCTTAAATATTGTCAGGAAAATCATAGTGTTAGAAGCTCTATATTTTTTTCTGCATTGATTTTATTTGACTTATATTGGAGTACAGTTCTTATAGTATGCAATGCACAGATTTTCAAGGTACAATTCAATGAATGTTAATAAATACATAATTTACGCAACCACTGACTACATCAGGGCATAGAACACTGTCATCACAGCAGAAAATGAACTCATGCCTTTTTCCAGTCATGCCCACTCCAAACAGTTCTTATTTTCATCACTGAAGACTGGCTTTGCCTATTTTTAAACATCATGTTAATTAAATTTTTCGATGTCTACAATTTTCATAATGTTTAAAATGTTTCATTGCTTTACAATGCTTAAAAATTAACGAACTTTTAAATTGCATTCTGTGTTGTTTTGTGTATCTTTAAATTAAATTCCTTAGCCAGATAGATATATATATGGTAATTATAACTAACTATATTTATCATTATAACAGTAAGTTCTCCAGAATGGTTGTACTATATTCCAGTTGCTCAACCTTCTCAATAATATTTAATGTTATCATGGTTTCTAATTTTAGGCAGCATGGAGGCTGCAAAAATCATTGCACCTGATTATAAATTAGTCATTACTTTTATGACTAATTATGATGATCAACTTTTTATAAGCATTTTGGCCACTTACATATAATTTTATTTTGAAAAGTGTCTATTTAATTTTTGTTCTTTAATTTTGTGACATTTTAAAATATTGAATTGTATACTTTTTTTATATCTTGGAAGCAAGTCACTAAAAAAATATTCTCCAAGACTATGGCTTGCATTTTAGATATTTAATGATGCTTTATGTTGTGAATAAGTAATTAATTTTGATGACATCTTAATAGGTGCTTATTTGTACTACTTCTAAGAAAAAGTAGCTTTCACAAAATTTTCTCCTTTTTAAAAAATTAATTGTTATAGTTTTAGCTTTTATCATTCGGTCTATGATATATCTCAAGTTAACTCTGGGCATGGTGTGAGGTAGGGGTAAAAGTTGATTTTTCCCATACATTTATAAAACTGTACTAAGTAGGACATATGAAATAATGGCTTACTGATATATGACCCTGTGATCTCCGTGAGAAGAGAAAAATGAGGTGAGCCCTAGAATTGCTCCAGCTTAGTATTTGCATAAAGTTTCCAGAACATTGCTTAGGGAAGTAGAAGTGAGAGACAGTGCATAGGACAAGTTGAGTAATGAATCTGGTAGCCAAGTGGAGCCAAGGCAGCTAGGATTTGCTGGGAAGAGGAATAGAGAAAAAAGAGATACCCAGAGAGAAAGAGTTCTGGAGAACTTCAAATGGTAACTCAAGTCAGAGATGGTTTCTAATTAGCACGTGCATATGATAAAAAAACCAGAAGCCAGTGAAAGTACAACTCAAATAGAACAAGGAGAAAAATCCCCAGTATTACCCAGAGCTAGGAATTGTTGGTGTTCCAACTAATCAAAGTGAATAATCTGGTAAAGCATGGGGCATTAGAAGTACTCAGAAAAGAATTTCCTCAAAGAGAAGTAAAATAAAGGCTACTATAATCATTTATAACACATTTAAAAACAGAATTGGAAAGAATTAACTTATTCTCATATAAATAAATTTGTTTTAGAAAAAGTTAAAGAATATTTATAGAAATGCAAACGTATCCAGTACCCAACAGTATAAAATGCAACTATCTGGCATCCAATCAAGATTAATTATTAGCTGGGTTCGCTGGCTCAGCCTGTAATCCTGCGCCTTTGGGAAGCTGAGGTGAGTGGATTGCCTGAGCCTGCAGGTTTGAGACCTGCCTGGGTAACTTGGCGAGACCTCATCTCTACAATAAATCAAAAATTAGCCAGGCATGGTGGCACATGCCTGTAGTTCCAGCTACTCAGAAGGCTGAGGCAGAAGGATCACCGGAGCCCAGCAGGTCAAGGCTGTGGTGGCCGGGAGTGGCCACTGCACTCCAGTCTGGGTGACAGAGTGAGACTCCAACTCAAAAAAAAAAAAAAGTTAACTAAGTATGTAAAGTAGCAGGGAAAAAAATCACCCAAAATAAGGAGAAACATCAGTCAATAGAAACACACTCAGAAATGACTCAAGTGATAGAATTAGGAGACAAAAGGTTAAATGGTAATGATAACTATATTGTGTTCTGAAAGGTAGAGGACAAAGTCAAGCATTTAAAGTAGAGATTTGGAACATTAAAGATGAACATTTAAATAGAACTTCTAGGACTAAACATTACAACTCTGAAATGAAAAATTATACTGCTTGAAATTAGCAGCAGATGAAACAGTAAAGAAGAAAATATCAGTGAACTAAAAAACATAGCAGTAGAAACTGTTTAAAATGGAATAAAATGAGTTAAAAAAGAATTTAAAAAATATAATGAACATCATGACAGGCAAAATAGCTTCAAGGGAGTTGTTCTGTGTATACTTAGAGTCTTTGAGGGACATGGGAGGGTTACAGAATAAATTTAAAGAAATATTGGGTACATTGTCTATATTTGATAAACCCACCTATACATATAAACCTGCCTGTATAATATGTTCAATGAACTCTAGGTGCAAAAAGCTCTTATTTTAAAAAAAATCAGAGAAAAAGGTGGCTAGGCCAAGTGATTTCTGCCTATAATTCCAGCACATTGGGAGGCCAAGGTGGGATGATTGCTTGAGGCCAGAAGTTTGAGACCAGCCTGGGCAACATAGTGAACTCCTGTCTTGACAAAATTTAAAAAAAAGAAAAACAAATCTGGACATGGTGGCACACACCTGAAGTTTCAGCTACCTGGGAGGCTGAAGTGAAAGGGATGCTAAAACCTGGGAGTTAGAGGCTACAGTGAACTATGATTGTGCCACTGCACACCAGCCTGGGAAACAAAGCAAGAACCTGTCTCTTAAAAAAAATCAGAGATAAAGAATAAATCATAAAGTCAGCCAATCATCTAGAGGGAGGGAAACACATCACTGACAGGGATAGCAGATTGCTCATCCAAAGCAAAAAAAGCACACAGGGAAGCTACATCTTTAAAGTACTAAAAGAAAAAGCTGGCAATCCAAAATTCTATACCCAGCCAAAATATTGTCAAAAAATAGGCATCTTCACATGTACAAAAACTGAAAGAATTAGCCTCTAGAAGATCTTCACTACACTAAATATTTTACAAAGTTATTTAGGCAGAAAGATATTGATTTCAGATGGATATATATACCAACACAGAAAAGCAACAAATATAAAATATGTTAGTAAATATAAATATTTTCTAATATTTTAAATTATTACTTAAATTATAATTATTTAAATTGAAAATGATAATGTTTTATAGAATTTATGTAAACAGTGTATGCATGACCACAATAGTGTAAAAGCTAGGAGGGGTGAAATGAAAGTATACTATTATAAAGTCTTTATACTATATGTGAAGTGGTATAATAGTACATACAGATAAAATGTACTAAGTGAGAAACGTGTACCATAAAACCCAAAGCAACCACTAAAATAACACAACAAAAAGAGGTGCAGATAATGAGCCAATAAAGAATATGACTTTTTCTTTCATTAATGATAGGATTCACTCTAAGACAAAACAGAAAAAGTGGAACAATGGGATATGAAAAAAATAGAAATTTGATAGAAAGATGATTTATATAACTCAATATTATCAATAACCACATTAAATATAAATTTTTAAATACCCCCCAAAAAAGAAAGTGATCAGATCGAATAATTTTTTAAAGGAATCCGAATATGTGTTGCCTACACACAACTCACTTTTGTATAAAAAAGCAATTACATCAAAAGTAACACAATTAAATGGCAATGGGGCAGCCTGGTTTATGAAACCCTCTGCAAAGGAGAACGCAGAGGGTCTCTGGCTCTCTTCCCGGGGGCTGCGGATCCCAACGTCGGCAGCCTGCTCTTCACACAGAGCTCAGCCATCACCACCTCTGGGGCATCGCAGCGGTCTGGACACCCACTGCAGCCGCAGACACAGCAGCTGCTATGCCACCGGCCTCCATGGTGGCCATAGCGCATGGCGCCACATGTGCCTGAGGCAATCCACGACTTCAGTCCTTGAAGCCCCTGCAGGCAAGGTCTGCTGGGATTGCTGCCACCTCTGCTGTTGCCACCTCTGCAGCCACTGTTACATCCTGCCAGCCGTGGGTCTCCTCCCGTGTGCCCTGAAGCAGGCTCCCATCTCCGGCCTCTGCCCAACTCCTGTCCAGCTCCACCCCTCTGGGGCGAGCAGCTGAGATAGCACCACCTGCTGGCGATTCAAGGTAACAACACAGAAACGGGAGAAACAAGCTTGAAAAACAGACACTGGCCAGATTTAAGTGCTGAACTGAGGGTGATCTGAACTGTCCTTCACAGCAGGCCAGGGGCAACTGACCTTAACTGCGAACTAATTTACCAGCTTGAAAAGACAGCTACAAATCAGAGCTGAAAGGACATTGGACTTAAACGAAAAGTCTCAGAGTGTGCTTAGTTGGTTCTGTTAGTTTAATGACTTAATTCTATTTCTACTGTTTTGTTCCTTTTTTTCCTCTTCCTTTTCTTCTCTTTTCTCCTCTCTGTAAACCATATCTTTGTATAGAGGTACAGCACACCAATAAGGTGGTTGGTTAGCTTGTATGTTAGCATCATTGTATGTTTTCTTTTTTTTGTATGGGAGTTGGTTAGTCTGTAGCCATGGTCTATTGTTTTTATCTGTTTCAGTTTAAATCTCTCTCTCCACTGGTTGGTACACTCATCTCTTTCCCTCCTTACTCCTCTCTCTCTCCACCCACCTCTTCCCCCCACTGTCTGCTCCATTCTCTTCCCTATACTAACCACATTTTATTTCAGGGAGTAAACCTACAGCCCCACTGCATGGACAGATTCCAAGGCAGTGGGAAGTGGGTTTCAGATTATCCATACACATGTCAGCAAATACAAAGGACCTGCAGATAGATTTTGAATCACAGTTTCCCCATTAAGTAAATCTCAAAACTGCGAAAAGGACCAGCCCCAATCTACAGTGCAACCCCAGAATTGAAAAAAGTAAGAGGGCATAAATAAATAATATGAGATTGAACAAACAGAAGTAAAAGAAATCCCTCTACCCCTGAATACCAGAATTAAAGAAGACAGTGATGTGGAGGGAAGGAAAAATTAGGGAGGGGGAAAAATGCACAAATGAAGAAAAACCAAAAGATGAATATATGTCTCACACAGACCCCTGGGAGATCAGACACTGAGAAAACAGATTCCAGAACACAAATAATGAAGAGCCCCCAGAATGTGACCAGTTGGTCACATGCAACAAACCCAGACATCAAGACATTAATAGAGAGAATTAAAAAAAACTGAGAGGAGACAAGAGGAAAATAGGAAGGAGCTGATGTCAGAAATAACAACAGTAAAGAATACTGTGATTGAAATAAATAACAAATTAATAAGCATGGAAAGCAGAATTAGCCAAGCAGAAGAAAGAATCTCAAAGCTCTAAGACCAAATTACAGAACTAACCCAAACTGTCAAAAGCATAGAAAAGAAGCTCAAAAAGACAGAACAAAACCTCCAAGAGATGAATGATCACTTCAAGAGACCGAACCTAAGAGTAATTGGCCTTCCTGAGGCAGAGAGAGAAACAGAGGTCACACTGAAACAAACATTTCATGAAATCATTCAAGAAAACTTCCCTCATCTCATCAGTGATGCAAAAATTCAAACACAAGAGATTCAGAGAACCCCTGCAAGACAACAAATGAGAAGACCAACTCCCAGACACATAATAATTCGCCTAAACCAAGTAGGTATAAAAGACAAAATCCTAAAGGCTGCAAGAAAAAAAGGTCAGACTACGTACCAGGGAAGACCAATTAGAATAGCAGCAGATTTATCTACAGAAACCCTCCAGGCTAGGAGAGCTTGGAGCCTTATCTTCAAAGTTCTAAAAGATAAACAATTTCAACCAAAATAACCTATTCAGCCAAGCTAAGCTTCATCAGTGAGGGAGAATTGAAATCTTTCCCAGATATCCAATCCCTAAGAACCTATCCTTCCACAAGACCAACTCTACAAGAAACACTTAATAAAGTATTGACCAAAGAAGAAAAGGAAAAAAGAACAATGTTCTTCACAAGAGTATAGGCAAAAGATTAAAAACACACATGATCCAACTCTAAAACCAAAAGAAAGACAACACACAAACAGGAAGAACAACAGCTCTGTAAGAACCTTATGATAGGGATCAACTCTCACATTTTAATAAATATTTGAATGTGAACGGACTAAATGCACCACTGAAAAGACATAGAGTGGCAAAATGGATAAAATATCACCAGGCAACAATCTATTGCCTTCAAGAGACTCACCTCACTAGAAAAGACACTCACGGACTCAAAGTAAGAGGATGGGAAACAAATTTTCAGGCGAATGGAACACAAAAGAAAGGTGGAGTCATGATCTTAATCTCAGACAAAAATATCCTTTAAGCTATCAAAAATTTAAAAAGATAACAAAGTCACTACATAATGATAAAACATTCAATCCATCAAGAAATATCCATCCTTAACATATCACCAAACATAGGAGCACCAACTTTCATAAAGCAGCTCCTAGGTAAACTAAAAAAGATATCAACTCCAATACCATCATAGCCGTGACTTTAATACCCCACTCACAACCCTAGACAGATCATCAGGACAAAAAAATCAACAATGAGATCCGAAACCTCAATGTGACTCTTGATCAAATGGACTTAATTGATACCTACAGAACCCTCCATCCAAAGACCATAGAATACACATTCTACTCATCAGGGCATGGAACGTACTCTAAGATCGACCACATACTTGGCCATAAATCAAGCATAAGCAAATTTAAAAGGACTGAAATTTTACCATGCACCTTCTCGGACCACAGTGGAATAAAAATAAGCATTAACACCAACAAGTTCCCTCCAAAACCAACAAAGACATGGACACTAAACAGCATGATGCTAAACAACTCCTGGGCCATTGATGAAATCAAAACAGAGATTAAAAGATACATGGAAACAAATGAAAATGAAGAAACATCTTACCAAAATCTCTGGGAAGCCATGAAAGCTGTAGTAAGAGGGGAATTTATATCCCTACAAATGCACATGAAGAAAATGAAAGGATCACAAATTAACAGCCTAAGAAGCCACCTAAAAAAGCTGGAAAAGCAAGACCACAAAAACCCTAATTTAAGCAGATGAATCCAGATCACCAAAATAAAAGTCCAATCCAGGACATAGAAGACAAAAAGATAATACAAAAAATCAATGAAACAAAAAGCTGGTTCTTCGAAAGGATAAATAAGATCGATGATTCCCTAGCTAGACTGACCAAGAAAAAGCCCAAATAAAGACAGTCAGAAACACAAAAGATGATGTCACATCTGATCCTGAAGAAATGCAAGAGATCATTAGAGACTACTATGTACACTTGTATGGAAACAAACTTGAAAACTTTTTGGAAATGGAGAACTTTCTGTCATCACACAACCTACCTAGGTTGAAACAAGAAGAAATTGAGACCCTAAATAGACCAATAACAATCAAGGAAATTGACTACATAATACGAAAACTACCTACAAAAAGAAGCCCTGGACCAGATTGCTTTCCAGCAGAATTCTACAAGACATTTAAGGAGGAGCTTATACTAACCTTACTGAAGGTATTCCAGGTGATTGAAAAAGATGGAACTTCCCCCAAATCATATTACGAAGCTAACATCACATTGATACCCAAGCCATGTAAAGACCCAACAAAGAAAGAGAACTACAGGCCAATATCTTTGAGGAACATAGATGCTAAAATTCTCAACAAGATCCTAGCGAACCGTATTCAGCAACACATCTCAAAATCATCCATCATGACCAAGTGGACTTCCCCCGGGATGCAAGGTCGGCTCAACATTCATAAAACCATAAATGTAATTAAATACATCAACAGATTTCAAAGCAAAAACCATATGATTATATCATTAGATGCAGAAAAAGCTTTTGATAAAATCCAGCACCCCTTCTTGATGAAAACCCTTGAACAGCTAGGCATACGAGGAACATACCTCAAAATAGTAAAAGCCATCTACAAGAAACCCACAGCCAGCATACTCCTAAATGGACAAAAACTGGAATCATTTCCCCTGAAAACTGGAATAAGACAAGGATGCCCACTCTCACCCCTCCTGTTCAATAAAGTGTTGGAAGTCCTGACTACAGCAATCAGAGAAGAAAAGGCAATCAGGGGCATTCAAATAGGAAAAGAGGAAGTCAAGCTATCTCTCTTTGCAGATGACATGATCATGTACCTTGAAAACCCAAGAGAATCTGTCAAAAACCTCCTTACACTGATAAAGCCCTTCGGTAAAGTCTCAGGATATAAAATAAATGTGCAAAAGACAATTGCATTTCTTTACACCAATAATAAACAAACAGAAACCAAATAAAAAGCACAATTCCATTCACAATAGCCACCAAAAAAATGAAATACCTTGGCATTTTCCTAGCCAGAAACATGAAATACCTTTACAATGAAAACTACAAAACACTGCTCAAAGAAATCAAACATGACACAAACAAGTGGAACAATATCCCATGCTCATGGATTGGAAGACTCAACATTGTGAAGATGTCCATCTTATCTAAGGCAATCTACAGATTTAATGCAGTACTCATCAAATTACCAGCAATATTCTTCTCAGACCTAGAAAAAACAACACAGGAATTCATATGAAAACACAAATGACCAAGAACAGCCAAAGCAATCCTCAGCAAAAAAAAAAAAAAAAAAAAAAACAAAGCAGGTGGTATCACATTACCAGACTTCAAACTTTACTATAAAGCTACAACAATCAAAACAGCTTGATATTAGTACAGGAACAGGCAAACAGACCAATGGAATACAACTGAGATTCCAGAAGCAAAACCTCAATTTCTCAACTAACTCATCTTTGACAAAACCTCCACCATCTACCACTGGGGAGAGGAGAACCTATTCAGTAAATGGTGCTGGGAAAACGGCTGACCACATGCAGAAGATTCAAACAGGACCCCTATTTATCCCATACACAAAAATTAACTCTAAATGGATTAGAGACCTAAATGTAAAGCCTCAAACCATAAGTACCTTAGAAAATGAAGGACATACCCTCATGGAAATCAGAACTGGCATCCAATTCCGAACAAAACCCAAAACCCACAGGCCATAAGAGATAAGATAGACAAGTGGACCTCATTAAACTGACAAGCTTCTGCAAAGCCATAGGAACCATCAAGAGAGCAGGGAGACAGCCTACAGACTGGGAAAAAGTACTTGCCACTCCAGGTCTGACAAAGGCTTAACATCTTGGATCTACAAGGAACTCAAACGTGCTGAAAAGAAAAAAACAAACAACCCCATTATAAAATGGGCAAAAGATATGAACAGACACTTCTCAAAAGAAGACATCCGAGCAGCAAACAGACACATGAAAAAATGTTCAACCTCACTAATCATCAGGGAGATGCAAATCAAAACCACGCAGAGATACCACCTAACTCCAGTCAGAATGGCAATTATCAATAACTCAAAAAATAACAGTTGCTGGAGAGGGTGTGGCAAAAAGGGAACACTTCTACACTGTGGGTGGGAGTGCAAACTAGTGCAACCTCTGTGGAAAACAGTATGGCGATTCCTAAAAGCTCTAAATATTGACCTCCCATATGATCCCGCAATCACCCTACTGGGAATATACCCTGAAGAACTCAAATCACTCTATCAAAAAGATACCTGCACACGTATGTTTATCGCACCATTGTTCACAATAGCAAGAACCTGGAAGCAACCATGCTATCCATCAAAAGAGGACTGGATTAAAAAAATGTGGTACATATACACGATGAAATGCTATGCAGCCATAAAAAAGAACACAATCATGAATTTTGCAGCAAGCTAGATGGAACTAGAGTCTATAATACTGAGTGATCTCTCACAGAAAGAAAGATCTGAGTATTACATGTTCTCACTCATATAGTGGACCTTGAACACCCAACATAATACTGTAAGAAAATGACTGACAGTGATGGGAAACTATGGGCAGGGAGGGGAAGGGAGATGGGATTAATGGTAGTAAATATCTGTCCGGGGATGGGGAGACACCTCTTATTAACAAGGGCGCCTGAATGAAGCATATTTATATACCTAACCCTTAACTGTACCCCACAATATCATAATAAAAAATATTGACTAAAAAAAAGTAACACAATTATACACACACACACACACACACACGCGCACACACACACACACGCACATACACACATAATGGAAATAATCAAACAAAAGCTGAAGTGATTATATTAAAATCAGACACAGTAGATTTCAAAACAAAGATTATTATGTACTGTAAAAAGGCTATTTCACCTTTGGGAGGCTGAGGTGAGTGGATTGCTGAGCCCGCGGGTTCGAGACCCGCCTGGGCAGCGAGACCTCATCTCTACAATAAATCAAAATATCAGCCGGGCATGGTAGCGCATACCTGTAATTCCGGCTACTCGGAAGGCTGAGGCAGAAGGATTGCCGGAGCCCAGCAGGTCGAGGCTGCGGTGGCGGGGAGCGGCCACTGCACTCCAGTCTGGGCGACAGAGTGAGACTCCAACTCAAAAAAAAAAAAAAAAAAAAGACTATTTCATATCTATAAAGGAGTCAGTTCATCAAGAAGTCAAATAAATTCCTAAATGTTTATCCACCTAATATAAAAATGATTCAAAAACGTGCCTAACTACAAGAATAAATGAACAAATAAACAATTACAATCAAAATTTTCAATAGTGCTGTCCCAATAATTGACAGAATAAGTAGGCAGAAAGTCAGTAAGGATATGAAACATTTAAACAACACTATTAAATTTGTCCAATGATGTCCAGTATGTTCCGTGACTACAATAGAATTGAATTAATAACAAATAACTGAACCGTATAAAAAAGTCAGGAAACATTTGAAAGCTAAATAACATACTTCTAATGAGAAGTGGAGAAAACATGAAATTGAAAAACAAATTAGAAAGTATATGCAGAAAAATAAAATAAAAACAGAATATATTGAAGTTAGTGAAATACTATTAAAGAAGCATAAGAATAACTTATAACATTTTTAGCATACAATTAAAAAATCAAAAGGCTTTAAATCAACTACCTCAGCCTCTACTCTAAAAAATAGAAAAAAAATAAGAACTTGAAAATAAGCAGAAAAAAATACATACACAAGAACAAATTTAAATTACATATAAAACTGAACAGCAGTTGAGATAGAAAATGAAACTAAAGTCCAATTTTCAGGATTTTCCCTTCTGAAAACACCAAACAAAAAACTGATTAACCTTGAACTATACTGATAAGGAAAAAGAGAGAGAAAATACAAATAACTCATAACTGGAAAGAGAATAATGACATCACCAGAAATTTTACAGATATTAACAAGTTATTAAGAAAATATCATTAATGACCTAATACCAATAAATTTAACAACTTGGATGAAAAGGCGAAACTTTTTGAAAGACATAATTTACCAAAGTTCACTAAAAAAGGAATAGATAATCTGAGTAGACATATATGTTTATTAAATAAATTGAATGTATAGATTAAACCTTCTCAAAAAGATAATACTGTCTCAGATATTTTAACTAGAAAAAATCAGCCAAATGTCTATAGAAAAAAATAACACCAATTCGACATAAAATTTTTAGAAAATTAGAAAAGCACATAATATTTCCCAGTAACTTCTGTAAGGCCAACATTATTCCTGTACAACAAACTAAGAGAGAAATACAGACCAATATCTTTCATTAACATAGATGACAAAATTCTAAAAGGCTTTTAGCAACTCAAACTCTATTTGTATAAAAATAATAATAAATCATGATCTTGAATTTTTATCACCAAAATGAAGTTAGTTTAAGATTTTAAGATCAATGTAATTCATCATTTAAGAGTCAAAAGAATTATTATCTCAAGAGATGACAGAAAAGTGAGTTTACAAAATGTTGTACACATTTCTGTTAGAATTTCTCAATAAACTAGAAACAAACGTAAGGTTTGTAAATCTGATAAAGGAAATCTGGACAATACAGGTAATATATGTGATGCTGAAAATGTGAATGGTGCTCTTGAAAATTAAAAGTAAGACCAAGGCATTTGCGTGCACCACTTCTATTTCTTATGGTTTAAGCATTTCTAATAAGCAAAACGTCAAGAGAAAGGAAATTATAGATATATAAATAGAGAAATAATGAATGTCTTTATTAGCTCATAACATAATTGTCAATGTAGAAAATTATTTTTAATTTACACCAAAAGCTACTGAGTCTAATACATGAGGCTGAAAAATTGCATAATGGAAAATCAGTGTACTAATCAATTGAATTTCTTTTTTTCTTATTTTTTTTTTGAGTTGGAGCCTCATTCTGTTGCCCAGACTGGAGTGCAGTGGCCACTCCCGGCCACCGCAGCCTCGATCAGCTGGGCTCCGGTGATCCTTCCGCCTCAACCTTCCAAGTAGCTGGAGCTACAGGCACGCGCTACCATGCCAGCTAATTTTTTGATTTATTGTAGAGATGAGGTCTCGTCAAGTTGCCCAGGCGGGTCTCGAACCCGCAGGCTCAGGCAATCCACTCACCTCGGCCTCCCAAAGTGCTGGAATTACAGGCTGAGCCACTGAACCTGGCCACATTTCTATATAATAATAGCAAACAATAAGAAATAGAAATTTAAGGCAATGAAATTTACATAAGATTAAAAATATGATACAGTTAGAAATAATTTTTTTTTTTTTTTGAGTTGGAGTCTCACTCTGTCGCCCAGACTGGAGGGCAGTGGCCGCTCCCAGTCACCGCAGCCTCGACCTGCTGGGCTCCGGCGATCCTTCCGCCTCAGCCTTCCAAGTAGCTGGAATTACAGGCATATGCTACCATGCCCAGCTGATTTGATTTATTGTAGAGATGATGTCTCGCTGCTCCGGCGGGTCTCGAACCCGCGGGCTTAGGCAATCCACTCACCTCAGCCTCCTAAAGGCGCGGGATTACAGGCTGAGCCACCAAGCCGAGCTTAGAAATAAATTTGACAAAAGATGTGTAATAACTGTATACTAAAAACTGCCAACATGTTTGAGAGAAATAGAAATGAAGGAAAACAGATGAAATAATTAAAGAAGGCCTAAATACATGGATAGATATATTATATTATGGATCAGATGGATCAATATTTCTAAGAAATAAATATCCTCCAAATTAATCCATGGAATCAATGCAATATCAATACAAATTTCAGCAGATTTTTTTTTTGTAGTAATTGATGGGCTGATTTTATGATGTATATAAGTATACAAGGTAATGGAATATATTTAACAAAAATTAAAGAAGTCAAAATGATAATGCTACAACACAGAATTTCAAATTTAATTATAAAACTGCAGTAAACAACTCAGTATGGTTTTGGAATTCAGGTAGACAAATATAACAATGAAACTGAATAATATCCAATTGAGCAAATTTTCTATTTACAAAATTTTATGACAATTCAATGGGGAAAGGGTAATTTTGAACAAATGATGCTGGAATTATTAAATGACAATATGCAGACAAACAAGGAACAAACAAATATCCAAAAAATTTGAACTTAACCTCGCATGTACAATACTTATCTCAAAATGGATCACAGCCCACAAATTTGAAACTTAAAGCTATACTATTTCCAGTAGAAAACATATGGGAATATCTGTGTAATGATGAGTTTTGCAACAATTTCTTAGAAAAAAGCACAATTAAAAGAAGAATAAATTTAGAAATTGAACTTCATCAAAACTATAGGTGTATTTTTTGGCAAGCACCACTAAGAGAATGATAAAAAAAAGTCATCAACTTGGAGAAAATATTTGCAAATACCATATTTGATAAAAGACTTTTATCTAGACTATCTATGCAATTCACAAAACTCATTAAGAAGGGAAAAAACCTAATTTTGAAATGGCAAAGATTTCAACACTTCACCAAAGAGGATACAAGGTTGACAAATTAGTACATAAAAAGATACTCTATATCACTGTTCATTAGGGGAATACAAATTAAAATTGCAAGGATGTACCACTCTACATCCGGGTGTTTAACATTTAAAAGATGACAATATCAGGTGTTAGCTAGGATATGGGTCAAATGAAATTCTCATAAACTATTTAGGGAATGTAAACCATTAGTACAACCACTTTGGAAAACAGTCTGGCAATGTTTAATAAATTAAATGTTATATACCATGCCTCTCAGTCATTCTTCTCTTAGGCATTTACTCAAGAGAAAGGAAATAATTTGTTGATATAAAATATTCTACTTCAGTGTTCAATAAGCTTTATTTTTAAAAACACTCAGAGTGGAAAAACCCAAAGGGCAATCAAAGATTAATGAATAAGACAATTGTAGTATATTCACACAACAGAAAACTACTCAGAAACAAAAGCCAGTGAACGATTCATACATACGCCTACATGGATGATCATAAAAATAATTTTGCTTACAGAAAGCAGGTCAAAAAAAGAGTATCTAATATATGATTTTATTCAGATAAAATTCTGGAAAGTGCAACTCAATCTATAGTCATCAAAAAAAGATCTACAGTTGCCTGGGAATGAGACGGGCAATGAGCTGAGGGTTGGGGGATATCAAAATAGTGTGAGCACATTTTGGAATTTGGAGAGTGATTATGTTCATTATCTTATAGTGGTGATTTTGTGATAGCGATGATGGTTTTAGGGGTATATATATATATATATGTCAGTCAAAACTAACCAAATTGTGTAATTTAAATACATGGCTTACGTTTACTGTAAGTCAATTATATCTCATTAAAGCTATTTATTGCATTACATTCGAATGGTTTAACACAACAATCATTCATCCTTGTAGACACATAACTTTGTGATGCTCAGCTGATGTAAACCAGGACAACTGGGTGAATGTATTTCATATGCAGAGGCTGGAAATGATATGTATCTTTCTGAAAGTCCCTGGGTAACATTGGGTGGTTCTGCTCTTCACATGATAATGGTAGGAGTGAAAAATGGGTGAACAGAAACAAACAAGGAGGCTTAAATCTTTGACTTGTAAATAGCATATAATCACTCTTGACTCTTTCTATTTATTAAGCAAATCACAGAATCAATTCCAACATCCAGGATAGAAATTATGATCCACCCATTATGAGGCCATAGTAAGGGTATGACTGTAGGAATGGTTTAAAAAAATGGGCTAATAAGGCAATCTAACTCACATAAAAGATAAAATATTTTGTTAAAAATAACCAATTCATTCTAAAAAGTACTTCAAGGAAACAGGAAATCAAATTGCTTGTTTACTTCAATAATTTTTCATTGTATCATGAGTTTTCATCTTCTAAAACAGTACATGAACCCTAATCATTAGGCTTCAATACTAAATTGATAGTTAAATGTACTTCAATACTGGTTTTGTCAAATAAACTATAAAAAATAATTCTTGAGTACATTATTTTAAAATGACAAAGTCTTTGTTTCTATGAAAAACAAAAATTAAAAACACATCCTCCCAACCACCTCAATTAGCTCTATAATCATCTCAAATTAACCTTCAGCTATTTTTGTCAAAATGCAAAACTGTTGACACTGAGATACATAAATTCCTCAACTATTTTAACTTGTCCAGATTGTAATCTTCATGTAGTTCATCGTATTATTTTTAAACTGTTAAGATTAACACTTATTCTAAATATCCTTTATGTTTCACATTGTCCCCATTTCTCTAAAAAGTATCTCAGGGAATTTTAAGGCTATTCATGTGTACATAGGTTTTGGAAAATGTTAAGAAGTATTACTCATCACCATGAATTGGTAATTCTGCTGACTAACACAGCTAGCTGCCCACACAGTGTCATAGTTAGTATGAGAGGAAGTTAGAACTTTCATTATCTCTTGGCTAGGTATACTCTAAGGTATAAACAGGTATAGACTTTCTCCCCTTTTTGAGGGGAGAAAGTCACATTTGTTAAAGTGAGTTTATAATAGCCGTCTTATCTGCATATCATTATTTCTCTGAGGTAAAACACAAGAGGTTTCGGAGAATTTCAGGTGGAACAAAATTCATATTTTTGTGTGAGTAAAATATTGCAACAGTCTTCCTCAGAAGTACAGTCATAACATTCAAACTGAAAGGATGAGAATCTCTCAGGATATTTTCTTTCTCTGACATTTATAATAAGTGTTTGCTTACAGCAAGAAGAGAGAGCAGAAAAACAAAAGGTTTAATGACATCATTTTTTATATCTATGTGATTTTCTCTATTAACCATTCTTTAAAACTGGCTAACTCAAGAATGATTGTTACATACAAAACCAAGTCTGTATATATTACTGGGAACCTTCTGTCAAAACAATATTTGTTTTTCAGGCCATTACTGCAGCAGAAAAGTGAAGAGGGAAGGTAGAAGAAAAATATGAGAGTTTAGAAAACATTTATTACTTGTTCCACAGGCACAACTTGAAAGAAGGTAAATGTAAAATAATAATAGTTTTAACCTTGCAGACTGAACTGCAGTAGAGGAGACCAGCCTGTGAGTATCCCACATCTACCCTTTTGATCTTATTATTATGTGACACAGAGGGAGAAGGAGGTCTTGCTGCTAGGAAAAAAACAGATCATGGATGGAAAGGTAAATGTCAAGGAGGAAATAAGGTTAAAATATAAAATCATAACCAAAGGTAACAACGTTGGTTTGCACAGAATGCCAACTTAAAAATATATATGTAGTGGAAAACAGAATAAGAGTGAAACAGGAGGAAAGAAAATGAAAGGTTTATAAAGGTCATTTCTCTAGAGTACATAGAAGTGTTAACTTGTTGGTTTCTTGACTTTTCAGTTGAAAAATATTTTAGGAAAAAGTGTATCACACACATGCATTCGTGTTTTTCATAAAAATAAAGTAGGTATTTAGGGCATATTTTTTTTGTTTGTTCTTATTCCATCTAGTAGACTGTAGTTGTCTATTGGCTCATTTTTAACAGAATAGCTTCCACACTGACATTCCCATACAAAGATTTTTCACATTAGCGTTTCTGTTCCTATTAGTTGTTAAAATGGTGAGGCCTGCATGGAGAGGTTCTGGATAGAATACACGAGCACAAATACTTTCCTGGTACAGGACAATGATGACAACGTTGTTTAAATCCTTTTAAATCTCCCACCTCTCAGAGATGTCTACATTAAAAGTAATGCTTGTTTACAGATAATGTTGGTTGTCTGTTTCTTTGTTTAATTAATAACCATAAGTCTGAATGCTTCAATATCAAACATGATACACATAGAGTTTTATTCAATCTGTTTACACTGTTGGCATTGGCATTTACTGGTTCATTATTGTTGTTTTGACTACTCAAATGGTGTGTGTGTGTGCATATATACATATAATGATATATAGTATTTTGAAATTAGACAGGCGCATATTTTACACTTGGGAAATGTAGTTTCCTGTATGCCAAGAAGAGGAATTGGGATCGTTCACCTAGCCAGCCTTTGCCCTATAGGTTTACTATAGAGCCATTTATATAATGTAATGAACAACATTTAATGACATGGGAGAAGTTTTACCATACATTAGAGGTTGGGGGAAAAAATGAGGCTAAAACATAGAATCAGTTTAATCACAAAATTCACAAACAAATCTGTGTATGTATCATATCAACTCTAATCATGAGACTTCAATACTAAATTGATAGCTAAATGTACTCCAATACTGGTTTTGTCAAATAAACTTTAACAAAAATAATTATTGAGTATATTATTTTAAAATAACAAAGTCCTTGTTTCTATGAAAAACAAAAACTAAAAACAAACACTCCCAACCACCTCAATTAAATCTACGATCATCTCAAATTAACCTTCAGCTATTTTTGTCAAAATGCATAAAAAGAAATAACAAGAATATAACCCAAGTATTTTAGCATTGTATTTCCTAGATAATATAATTAATAGCAGGGTTTGTATTTTCTTCTTTGTTGTTTATTTTCTATAATCAGCTTGCATGACATTTGCAATGTAAAAGTAATAAGCAATATATAGATACAAATACTGACATAGATATTGAACAACAGACCATGTTTAGCTTTTTGACCATATGTTGAACTCTCAAGAAAAATATTATTAGGTAATCCATATATGTCAAGACTATGACTTGCTTGTAGTGTCAGAAATAATATCTTTCATACTGCTCCAGCTGTCTTGCCTAGCTTATTTGCAGTTTCTTACCTGTCTCATGTATTTTCTTTGTTTTTCATATTACAAAACACCACACACATAGTCAGTGGTGGACTCTCACTGCTGCCCTCATTAAAACAATGACAAAATTATTATTGTTTCTGTAGTTATTATTATGAACTAGGACCCCCAAAAGACTGCAATTTATTCATAAATAATTGTGTAGTCACACATTTTACACTTCAGACACCTTCAAAAATATTCTCCGTTTGATGCCATACATCTATCAAGGCGCTGTTTAAACTGCTCAAAACAGTTTTTGAAATTGTTGATTTTGATGCCTTTTGGTGTTTCTGTGTTTTTTGTTTCCACATGAGCAAAACGTTTCCCTTTTAAAACTTTTTTCATCCAGGGAAACAAAGAAACAAATCGCTCTGGAGAAATCGGTTGAATAGTGAGGGTGGGGCATGGGAATTATGCCGTTTTTTGGTCAAAAACTGCTGAAGACTCAGTGCAGTGTGGACAGGTGCGTTGTCATGATGGAAGAACCAGTCACCTTTTTGACACAACTCGGGATGTTTCTTCCGTAAATCGTGATGCAAATCAAGATTTCCAGATACAAACTTTGGTTGACCATTAGATCTGGAGAAACAAATTCCAAGTGCACCACAAGGGACCTGTCCTCTAAAAGATGATTCTGCTGTTGTTTTTGTTTTTGTTTTGTGGTCCCCCTCATGTTATATATCCTTATACTACCTATCAGGAATTTGTCAGTTTTAGGTTTGTCCCTATACAGCAATAAAATTAACTAAGGGAAAAAAAATCAAGGAAAAGAGAAAAATTAGTTTTAGAAGAAAATTTAGTATATCACTTTTATGTTTTAATAGTAAGACAGCAAAGATTTAACATATTAAATAATAGCAAGAACATTAAAAATTATTTTATCAGATTTATGTCAATGAGAAAAAAATCCATTTTTTAAAGTATGGAAAAAATGAATCATTACTATTTAAAATTTAAAGAATACACATTTCAAATCACAGCATAATACAGTAGTTTTTTGTTTGTTTTTGAATTGGAGTCTCACTCCGCTGCCCAGGCCGGAGTGCAGTGGCACACTCAAGGCCACCCCAGGGTCGACCTGCTGGGCCCCGGTGATCCTTCCGCCTCACCCTTCCAAGTAGCTGGAACTACAGGCACACACTACCACACCTGGCTAATTTTTTCATTTATTGTAGAGAAGAGGTCACACCAAGTTGTCTGGGCTGTTCTTGCACTCGTGGAATCAGGCAATCCTTTCACCTCAGCCTCCCAGTAAAATTTTTTATGTAAGTAAACAAACATAGGCTATTATATAGCAAACTCTCACCCCACCCCCAAAAATGAGCTCAGAAAAAAACACAAATGTAATTAATATGTTTTTAAACACCCAAAATATACTGTATGGCAAAATGTTGGAATGTGGATAAAGCATTTCATTCCTTCAAATGTTTTTACGAATAAAAAAGTGAAGAGAAAAAATAACAAACTAAAGATGCATTTTGTTTTCAGCAAGAAGACAAATTTTTTAAAAAGTAGAATACAATTTTTATAAAGCAAAATTACAAGGTCAATAGAAAATTTGATCATCAAAAAAAATCTAGAGTTGATTTTCCTACTTTCAATGTTAGTTGGTAAATCTGCAAACTTCAATAATATCAGAAATTTTGTTAAACAGAGAAGACAATCAATGTAAATAAATACAATATGTGTGTATATGTGAAAACTTCAGAAATCATACTTGAAATAGATAATTTTATTTAAAAATGACAAGAACCAAAACTGACATATCAGTAAGAGACAACTTAGATAGAATAATAATTATGTATAAGATAGATATAAATGCAAAATTCATAAGAGACCAAAGCACTGCTAAGAATTTGATTATGGGTCATTTCTCTGAAACTTGTAAAAAACAAAAACAAAATCAACAGATTGTAGGAAACACCTTTAAACAAAGAAGACAAATGCTGTCATTTTTCACTCCATAAGGTAAATGTGATCTTTAAGATAAGACAAAGATAATAATAAGAAAAAATAACATTCCCACTTGTCTCGAAAAATAAAGACTCTGAAAATATTTTTAAAACTACTATAATAAAAGATCTTTTTAAAAGACATTTGGGTTCATTCAAAGAATAAAAGTTAAGAAATAAGCAATTCACTTATGTCCACCGGGATAATATATAAAAGTATAACATCATACAATTATTAGAATAAAATCAGATGAGTATATAAAAGTAATTTTAAAGCATATTTAAGAGTCACTTATGCCCACCAAGACAATATATAAAAGTATAACATCACACAATTATGAGAATAAAATCAGATGCATATATAAATATAATTTTAAAACATATTTAAGAAGTGAAGCATTCATCTTAGAGATGATACAAAGTAGATGAGCACCTACTTGATGTGATCAAGAGGAATTTTTTATTTAAAGAATACATAGAAAATATTAGCACTATATCTTTTTCTTAAAATCAGGGGTAAAAACCTGAAGAGGTAATTTAACTCACATTATTAAGTCATGGCCTAAATTTTTCTGACCTTTCAATACCTTCTGCAACTCTTCCACATGTATCTTCACAACTGGCCATGCACTTCAGATGGGGAAGATACTTCTTTTTCCCTGTATCCTGCCCCTATTTCACACCTTCTTAATGTTACTTGTGCTTAAAACTAATTGTCTTAAGTGATAATATTGTAATTTATATGACATTTTTCTATATATCAAACACTGTTCTTTGAAGTTTGAATATGTTACCTCACTTAATTTTTATTATTTACATTTTATAGATGTGGACCTGAGTTACAGAAATTATGTCCTTTGCCTGAAATCTTACATCTGAATGTTCTGGGGTCAGAATTTATAGCCATGCTTTCAAGTTTGCTTTATATTGTTTTTACAGGTTTTACATTACCAAGTCAGAAGACATGTTTTCAAAGTACTATCTTCATTTTCTGGTAATTCAGTCCTTTACTTCTTCCTTTGATGACAGTGCTTAATGTATACCTCATTCATTGATATTGATGTACATGTAGAATATTCAGGTCTTAAATGTAAGCTCCTTAAAACTAAATTTCAAAGAAATCAGTCATAGTCCTTGATAGGGGAGATATAGTAAGACATTTAAATTTAATTATTTGTTTAGCTAAATCTGTTGAAATCCTTGAATTCACACTGATAACTCCAATTCCAATCTAGTATCTCGGGTTTATTCTTGTTTTCTCCCTTTCCATATTTGTAATTCCCTTCTTTCTGATAGTAAGACATCTGTCCATGATAATACTCATTATATTTATTTATTTATTTAATCTTTTGTCTATATTTGTTGGCATCACCACCCTTTCCATCTGAATCTTCTCCTCATGCCACTTGGGCTTCTTTGAAAAAAAGACAATTTAGTAGCATAATTTTTTAAAAATACTGAACATAAATACAAAATCAAAAATGACAAAGGGGGATTATTAAATCAAAACAACAATAAAAATTGCAAACAAAATTTTGCAAAATTTCAGACACATGTCAAAGCTTATATAAAATGCTTTTATAAAATGTGTTAGAAAAAGTATATACATTTTTTCAACAATTTATCTGAATTGACTCCAGTAGAAGTTAATGATTAAACAAGTTGATTTCCATGAAAATAGCAAAATGCATCAAAAAACTACACACACAAAAAAAACAAGGGTCAAATAATTTTATATGTAAATTCTTTAGAGCTTCATAAACTAAACAGTTCCAAGTCCCGTCCCTTTTTTTTCACAATGAAATACCTGATTGTGGTAGAGGGCTCTAAGATGATCCCCAACAGTCTCACTTTCTTGTGTAAAAGCCCTGTAAAGTGGCTTCTCCTTGCATGTGAAACTGATGAACTATCACTCCCAGGATTTGATGAAATGTCACGCCCATGATCATGTTATGTTATGTAGCAAAAGGAAAATCATACTGGTTTGGCCTATCCTAAGCAAGTTAGTGCTTTAAAAGCATGAGAGTTTTCTCTGGCTTGTTGCCAAGTGAGAGAACACAGAAACAAAATGTGTTCCTGCTTGTCTGAGAGAAGAAGCAATAGTCAAATTCTGAATTGTTCATGGGAGCTGCATGGCAGGACAGTCTCTAAAATCTGAGAGTGATTTGACCAAGAGTTAGCATGAAAATGGAAAGTGTGGTTATACAGCTGCAAGAAAATGATTCTACTAACAAGTTGAGAGAGTATGGAGGCAGACCTTTCCCTAGTCAAAACCTTCAGATGCAGCTGACAGACACTTTGAGCCACATGAGACCTGAGCCCAGCTAAGACGTGTCAGATTTCAGGCCCTCAGAAGCTGTGAGAGAACAAATTTGTATGGTTTTAAGCTACCAAATGTTTTATAATTTGTTGCATGACAATTGAAAACTATACACTGGCCAAACTTTTTAACAAATGGAACAAATTGGCTTTCCATGTCTCCATTTGTGAATCCCTGAGATAAAAATGCAACAGACTATGTTCTACCAAAAACTTTAACCCACATCTATGGGTAAGAAATTATCAGGCAAATTCAAATTGAGAGGTATTCTCTAAAATGCTTGGTCTGATTTTTCAGAAAAGTCATTGCTATGAACTGCAACAATGGAGAAAATATTCAATTTTAATGGCACCTAAAGCAGTACACTGGCTATATGTAATGTTCAATCAAAGACTGGGATAAAAGTATATAAAGGACATTATTGAGATAAATGAGGAAATTTAATTCCAGAGTCTATAGTTAATAATGTTTTATAGTGTTAATTTTTTAATATAACTATTGTACTATGGTCACATGGGAAAATACTCTTATCTTAGATAACATGTGATAAAGTATCTAGAAATAAATTAATATCCTGTCAAATGCCTCTTAAGTAGTTGTGAGAAAAAGAGAGGAGAAGCAAATGTGGTAAGTTGTAGACAGTGAATCTGCAAGAATATACAAATATTCATTGCAGTACTCTTGCAATTATAATACTCTTTTCTGTGCATTTAAGTTTCAACATCACTGAATAGGAAATTATGCTGCTGATTATTTCAGGGACATGTATTTTATGTAAAAATATTTTCAGTATGTCTGGCTCACTGCAGGTTATTTTCCAGTAAGAAATAGTACTGAATTTAATAATATTTTGGTATCCTCAACATAATCATTTAAGCAATTTACTTTTAAGCAGTTAGTGTAATGAAATATACAAACAAAGTTTCTAATTGTAAGACATCATTGAATTCTTGGAATAAATTATTCTTGGTCATGAAAGATTAATCTGGTAAATTGATTTGCTATTGTGTTTTTATATTGCATCTTATTCACAAATAATGTTGGCTCCTAATTTTCTATGTTTTCTCCTAATATCTTTATTCATTGTTTAAAATCAGAATATGAAAATGTAACAAAAGTTATTAATAACATTTCACAATATATTTTCTATTATTCTGCTGTTTCCATCAATAGGTAGTGGCACATCAAGAACATTGTCTATTCTTTAGTATTCTTTGTACCATTAACGCCAAGTTCACATGTTGTTTTTAATAAGATTATGTTGAAGAAACAGTGACTGGTGAAAAGGATGGGAGGTGGAGATTAAAAGGCCTGTTGAGAAATAATTTCACTAGAACAAGCAAGTGGATGTACTGGCAGAGGAAAGGGGATAAACTGAAAGGGGATAGACTCCTGTCAATTGTATTGATAAATGCAGATTGAGAATTTTTCCAGAGTTACTTTCTAGATTCCATTTTCAAATACTAAAAATCAATGGTGTGCTTTTACTAGTCATATTTTGACTTATAGATTATTGAGCTTAAAATTTATTTTAAAGGGCTGACATATTTTATTTGATAGTATAGACTCAAAAATCAATTTATTTTCAGTTATCACAAATTTATATAAAGTAAACAAAGTCGAAGTGATTCTTTCCATTTTACAGATATACAACGGAGACAGGGAAATTAAGAGATTTTTCCAAAAGCATTGCAGAAAGTGAAGAGCTAAATTTGAAGATAGGGTCTTTGCTATTTGAAATTTTTGCATCTCTTTCTTTCTGCCATGTTTTTATAGGTTGGAATGTGCCTTCCACAACACCTACCCCCTGCACCCACCAATTTATATGTTGAGATCCTAATCCCCAGTACCTCAGAATGTTACTTTATTTGGAATAGGATCATTATAGATACAATTTATGCTTGTTTGTTTGTTCGTTCGTTTGTTTGTTTGTTGTTTGAGAAAGCGGGATTTATTGAGAGAACAGAAAAGCTCCCACAGCCAGAGGAGACCTGAAGAGGTTGCCCTATACAATTTGTTAAATTGAGGTCATGCTGAAAGCAGGGTGGACATTCAATATGACTAGTATCTTTGCAAAAAGGGAAAATTTGTAACACAGAGAATCTCATGAAGAGAATACGGAGATCATGGTGATTCTCCTGCAAGCCAAGGGATGCCACACATTGTCAGCATGCCACAAGTGGCTAGGGGAGTTGCATAGAAAGAATTCTCCCACATAGCCCTTGAACCAACACTACTAACACCTTGATCTTGGACTTCTGGCTTCCAGAACTATGAGACAATACATGTCTGTTGTTTAAGCCATTCAGCTATACTTTTAGGTTACAAAAAAAATTAAATAAGTAATGCTTCTATTTTACTAAGCTTCCCTATGTGTTGTGATTATTTTAATCTAAAATTCACACACAGGAATGATCTAAACACCATAGAAAAGCAATTTAATTTGAACTTTAACTATAAGCTAAACAGACAAAATTTAAATTTTCTGAGTGAAAAATCTTAGCTGATCTTGTTTTTCTTAGCAACTATACTTTCTCCATGACATTTTCTTCAAATATAATTGTAGCAGATCATAAATTTCCTAAGTTTTTTTACTATGTATGTCTTTAAAATAAAAGTGTAGTAATAATTTTATATATGTTGATATAAAGGCACAATCAATGTTCTGAAAAATTTGTAGCATAAGTATGTCACATGCAATTGGGGATACACTTATATTAAACAATTATTATTTATTTTTCTGAACTTCAAATTTAACCTAATGTCCAGTATTCTTTTTTTTCCTCTGGAGTGCCTAGACTATAACAGTTAAATAATTTCTGGCTACCAGATTTCAAGTGCATAGAACTAAAAAAAATTAACAAATGGACATTTCAGAAATGCCTCTGTGTTGATAACAAATGGTAGAGAGAACTTATTAAGCATAGTATTGGTTAAAAACATAAATATTGAGTTCTCAAAAGTCACATTGATATCAAGATCATCCATTGTTATGAATCAACCAACTTAAATGAAGCAATTTCATATCTATCTAGGTGCTATTGGTTGCCTTCAGCCATAATAAGATATACCAATGGAGACAAATTAAGAGTACTGTATTCAAATCTATCCAGAAGAATGAAATACTCCAGTACCTCCTAATAACCAGGAAAGGTCATCAGAATTATTAGTTAGCTTATACATAATAATAATGATGATGAATATTTGTTTATTATAGGTTTTAATTTTAAGGGCATTTTTAGGATATATTAGTTTACTGTACTTAAAAAACCAGAAACCTGAATTTTAAACAATACAGTTTCATGCTTGTTTTTGTCCTTGCTTTTTCCTTGGATAAGCACATTCTTCTTTCAGATTTTCAAATGACTAGCTCTTTCATGTTGCTCTATCAGTTCAAACAACACCTTTTCAAAAAAAAGCTTTCACTCACCAGTCTCTGTAAAGTAGACCGGGGCATACTCATACCATCATCTATCATATTATTTTATTGTATTTTCTTCTTAGTGACCAACACTATTTGAGCTTGCATTTTAAACATATTATTGAATATATTTCTGACTTCTTTGTTTACTTTTTAAAAGCTATGTCTTTCTCTACCAGAATCTAAATTCCATAATATACAATGTCTTATTTGTGCAACTCATAGTAGTATTCTCTGAACTAGGAACTGTGCTTGACTAAACTTCAATGTTGTTGAAAATGACAGAATTTTTCCCTCACACTTTGGAATTGGCCCAGAAATGACAAGCTCAGGAGTTCCAGGGACCACAAATCCTGCCAGACCAGTCCTAGGGCTGAAGTGTCAGTATCTCCACGTGCTCAAAATTCATGCAAAGCAATTATTTAGCCAAAGAAGAGGTTTGGGGAAGCATTTGGCATAGGTTCTCACATCAAATAGACATAGCCTAAAGCTTCTATTTTGCAATGCACAAAATGGCACATATTGTGCTTCAGGCACTTGATCACTAAAAAAGGAATGAAATCACCCATAGTGTAGGAGGGTTGTAAGGATTCAATAACGTAATGTGCTTTACATTACAGATTGGAAGGGTTTTTGTGTCTTTTTTCTTTCTCTTTTTTCTATTTTATTTTACTTTATTTTTGGTAATGATTTTTTCTTTTATATCCATTTCTAAATAATTTGTGTTTTTATTTTTTTTAAGTTGGAATCTCACTCCGTTGCCCAGGCTGGAGTGCAGTGGCACACTCACAGCCAACCCAATGTCGACCTGCTGGGCTCAGGAGATTCTTCTGCCTCAGCCTTCCAATTAGCCGGAATTCAGGCTACCACTTCTGGCTAATTTTTTTTTTTTAATTGTAGATACGAGGTCTCACCAAGTTGCCCAGGTTAGTCTCAAACCCTTGTATTTTATTTTTTTAATTATCATTTTTTAAAAAGGAGTAGAGTGTATAACTTAACATGATTTGACCTCAGTGGCCAATGTTCCAACTAGTAGGGTCTACAAAACCACTATTTTTACAGGTAAACATAAAATAGTCACAGCATAGAGTATAAATTATATATGTCACTTCACTTAGGATGATGATCTCCAACTCTATCCAAGTTGCCACAAAAGACAGTGTTTCATTTCTTTTCATAGCTGAATAGTATTACATGGTGTGTGTGTGTGTGTGTGTGTGTGTGTGTGTGTGTGTGTGTGGTGTATACATATATATATTTTTTTTCATTATCCTCTGATCAGTTGGTTGACAGACATTTAGGTGGATTTCACATCTTTGCAATTGTTAGTTGTGCTGTGATGAGCACATGAATAGAGGTGTCTTTTTTATATAACTACCTCTGTTCCTTTGGGTAGACACCAAGTAGTGGGATTGCTGAATCTAAGTAAAGTAATGCAGGAATGGAAAACCAAAGACTACATGCTCTCAATTATAAGTGGCAGCTAAACTAAGAAGTTGCAAAGGCCTAATGGACACTGAAAACATAGAAGGAGGTAAGATGGAGTGGAGGGTAAGGACAAAAAAATTATCTATAAGATATGATGTGCAGAGGTGGAGGTGGAGTGTACACTTGAAGCCTGGACTTCTTCATCATGATACAATGTGTCCATGTAACCAAATACCATTTACACCCACTAAAGTCACTGAATTAAAATTAAAAAAAAAAGAATTTGGTCATTTGCAATATACAGATCTAAAGTGTCAAGATGCTTCTATTTTTAAGTGATTCAGAGAAGTTTCATCAAAATTATACCAAAGATGGGTAATTATCTGTTATCTTGGGGAAAAAAATTAGCCTAGAAAATAAAAAACAAAGTTTAGAGCTTTGTTTTGTTTGTTTTATAATTGTAAAATGTTTGTATATTTTTAAAATAAATAAAACAACTTTGGAACAGGCTGGACATTAGAATTATTGATTATAAATATCCCCCTATTTTACCTAGGAAATGCTAGGTTTTCATCTGCAGTTTGGCCACTGTCCAAATGATATTTCTTATTTAGTAAAATCCCATTGTGTTGCTTAAAGATTTTGCTATTAATAGCTTATTAGAACATCAATGAAAAACTATTGTTAGAAAAATGTCATTCTTTCCAATTAACATTGTTTTGAGTTATTTACATCTATTTTGTTGAATACTCCCCTTTGATCTATACTGCACTGCACTAATGATTTTGCTGCAAACAACATAAATATGTTTCCCATATTCCCTCAGCAGATGTAAATGCTAATAGTACATCTATATTTAAAAAGTCAATATAATAAGCTTAGATTAAGTACATTGCTAAGCATGGAATGGAAAAACCATATTTAATTAATGAGTGATATTTATCTTTAATGATTTGAGTATTCCAAAAAAAACAGAACATTTACAACATATCTATACACTGCACTTACAAAAAAAAAGAAAAAACAAATAACCAGTAACTGTACTAGCATGGGAGCAGCGGAATGAGACCAACTTGGTTTCTTAATCAGAACACCAGTAAGTACTGTAAGTGACATTCCATACTTAAGTATTCTGAAAATATGGCATAAACTCCTTCCTTTTTGCATCAAACATTCTAGACTATTTCCTTTTTTACTCTGTTTTACATTTGCCTCTATAAAGGTGTTTACTCTTCAAATTGAGGCCTATGTTCTGAAACCTATGGCTATCTTTTTAAATATCCCCAATGCTCTGTGATAAGCAGAATTCTAAGAGGGAAGAGCCAATAAAATATGGCACAGGTGATGGAATACTGTTCTCTTTATCAGATTACATTACGTTGTAAATATGATGGCATAGCCACGCTCATGATTATCCATCTTCTAAAGGCTTTGAAGAAGTAAGCTGACATGTTAAGACACAGCCTGTGAGAGGATCACATGGGATGGAATAGGGAGCCTTGATAAGAGAAACAGTGGTTTCACCACTACAACTGCAAGGAAATGAATTTTGCCAACAGCATGTGAGCTTGGAAGAGGATCCCAAATCCCTGAAAGGAACGCAGCCCAGTCAACCCTTAGATTGAAGCCTTGGGACACACTGAGCTGTGTTCCCAGCTAAACTATGCCTAGGCTCCTAATTTATGCAAACCACGAGATAACCAATATATGTTGTTTTAAGTCATATTATTTTTAGTAATTTATACAATACAATCTACCTCTCTTACAAAATGTCTCTGTACTTTTTCTCACATTTCCAACGACTCCGCACCCTGCCCTTCACTGTGTCTCACTGACTCCTACTTATCATCTGGACTCACTTGATGTGTCAACCCTCAGAAGACTTCTGTCACCTCCACAGCAGAATAAACAAGATTCTATCTCTTTCTCCTCACATAGTAACTGTATATGCTTTCTTATATTTTATTTTAATGAGCTGCCATATAAGGCTCCTATGAACAGCAATTATGTCTTACTCTTACCTCATCACATTTTCTAAGTTAATACAATTTATTGTGTTTTCATAATTTATGGAAGTGGTCTCTAAATTCCAAGTGTTGAGTGGTCCTTAAACTCCCATGTGCATCAGAATCACACAAATTCTAGGCCCATTGTTTGCAAATTTGAGTGGATAAGTATGCTCTTGACCTGACTAATTTTTCTAGTTTTATATTCTAACAATCAATCACATTCACTGGGAATTAGAGATGCATGAAATTATCTGTAATTTGCAAAATTGTTGCACTGTCTCATTCCTCGGTGCTGTTTCCCTTTTTCTTGCCATCTTTTTTGAAATGTTTATTACCTTGTTTTTGTCTGGTTAAGACACTCCAGTCTAGCTTAAAAGTCAGTTTTACTAAAAAGCCTTCCTCGGTCCCTAGATCCTCTGACTACCACTCCATAAAACATAGTGTAGACCAGGACATGCCACCCCAAAATATGCCATTTTGCTATAAGCATTAGTTTTTATTAAAGGCAATTAGGAAGATGCATATATAAGAAAAATTTTCTGTCCTTACCTTATTTCCCTAAAAGCAGGACATGAATTTACAAAGGCAAAGGTGTCTCTCCTCCCCTTTACCAGAAAAACAAGCAAAAACAGGGGCTGATCACTGAAGGTAACTGTGAACCCTCAACAGCCTTTTAGATGGCACTACAGGAATCTTTGTAACAAACTCCCATGTACAGTAGACCCCTCTTATCAGCGGTTTTGCTTTTCATTGTTTAAGTTACCAGTGATTCAAAAACACTAAGTGGAAAATTCCAGAAATAAATGACTCATAAGTTTTAAATTTTGACAGTTTTGAGTAGTGTGGTGAAATCTTCTACCATCTTGCTCTGTTCCACTTAGGACGTGAATCCTCCCTTTGTCCAGTGGTTTTACACCATAGACACTGCCTGCTGGAAATCACTTAGTAGCCCTCTCAGCTATCAGATCGACCATTACCTTTTGTCAGTGCTTGTGTTCAGGTCACCTTTATTTTGCTCCATAATGGCCCTTAAATACAAAAGTAGTGATGCTGGCAATTTGGATAGGCTAAAGAGAAGCCCTCAGGTGCTTTCTATAGGTGAAAAGGAAAAAGTGCTTAGCTTAATAAGGAAAGAAAAAGAAAGTAAAAGCTGCAGTTGCTAAGATCTGCAATAAAAACAAATCCAGGCATGCAATTGTGAAGAAGGAAGAAGAAATTTGTCCTGGGTTTGTTGCTATACCTCAAATTGCAAAAGCTATGACCACAATGCATATATGCTTAGTTAGGATGGAAAAGGCCTTACATTTGTGGATAGAAGACATGAACAGAAATGGGTTTTGACTGTCAGCAAATTGCTGTACCAGAAAGCAATGAACCTATACAAAGACTTTAGCAAGAGATCTCCTGAAATGAGTGACTTCAAGCCATTGCACAAATTCAGGAAACAGTTGGAGTTGAAAAATATAAAAATGACTGGAGAAGCTTCATCTGCTGATTCAACTTTACCATAGGTCTGTACATAAGAAAACTGTACTATATCCAAGGCTGAATTCATGGTTTCAGACATCTACTAGAGGTCTTGGAAGTGTCCCCTATAGATAAAAGGGGACTACTATATTTGTCTTCCCATAATTTGATATCCCTAGAGACTGAAAGTCCTTTTTCTTTGTTTTGTCACTTCTCTAAAATGTACTGTTCATTGCTGGAGATGCTATATATGAGGGGGAATCCCCCCCAAAACAGGAATTATCTTTTGGAGGATGGGCTCCTTGTGGTACACTTGAAATTTTTCTTCTGGATCAAAAGGTCAACCAAAGTTTTAATCTGGAATTTTTGAGAATTTTGTGTCACAACTTGTAGAAGAAACATCCCTAGTTGTGACAAACAGGTTGCTGGTTCTTCCAAGACAACACATTTGCCCAACCGCACTGAATATTCAGTAGTTTTGGACCAAAAAAACAGCATGACCCCCCGTGCCCCACCCTCCCTATTCACCCAATCTCACCCTGAAAGACTTTTTTTTGTTTTCCTGATGAAAAAAAGTCCTCAGAGGGAGATGTTTTGCTGATGTGGAAGAGTTGAAACAAAACAAAACAAAACAAAACAAATGGCAGAAGCACTAAGAGGCATCAAAATTGATGAGTTCAAAAACTGTTTTGAGCAGCGGAAAACATATCTCGATAGGTGAATTGCATCAAATAGGGAGTACTTTGAAGGTGACAAGCTTAAACATGTAAGAATACACATTTTTTTAATAAATCAGTTCAAGGATTTTTTTAGGTTCCTGTTCATGAGTTGAAACTCTAATCACCTCTTTGAGAAGTACTCATTCCCTGAGTATCTGCCATGTATATAAGAAAGATACATGTTAATAAACTTATTTTTTGTCTTTTTAATTTGCCTTCTGTTACAAATGTCCACCCCAGCTAAGAACTCTGAATGATAGAGGGAAAATTATTTTCTTCATCCCTACAATGGCATCAATTATTCATTTACAGCTATCTCTTTTTTACAGTCTACAAGGTAAAATTTGTGTTAAATTAATATTGTATCCCAAATTGGAAATATTGAGCATGAAACATAGGGGACTATACATCTTTCTAAGTGAATATATAAAAAATTACAATCGTTTAAGTAGAAATTCAACTGAGCTATGGATCTATTACTTCAAGAATTCTCTTAATTAGCAAAATCAAAAATAGTTCTAGAAATAATAATATTTTAAGGTGAAATAATATGTTAGACAACCACACCCTTATGTTCAAGAAATTTTGCTAGGTGCCACAACCTCATGCCTATTTGAGAATGAGTAAAGAACTATTGCCCATGAAAGACATAAAATTCTCTAGACATTTTGGGATGTAAAGTAAGTCTGAAAATGACTATGAATTAATAGGGTTAATTTCCATGTATGACTTGTGGAAATTCATCACACTGCTTTGGTTATAAGCTGAGAACACAGCCAAGCCACTGGAAGATTTCTTCATCAGAAGAGAATTACTAGCAAATTAATGAATTAGAGGACTGTGCATGTTCTTAATGCCCAGAAGTACATTTAAAAGTGCTTATCCTTCAATGTATTTTATACTTTATTCCAAGAGAATGTTAAAACAACTCTCCCACAGACATAAAATTGAATGGATGCAAAACAATTTAAAAATTTGAAATAAAATCAAAATAATAATGTTCTAATTATCCTTTATGTCACAAATATTAAGTCAAATATATAAATTTAGCCATAGATTTTTACAAACATCTATAATTGTTATCATGGTATAAATTACTTCCTTTGCCTTACAGGACTGGCTTCAGATGCAGTGACTATTATTTTGTCACTTTTTAAATTTAAAAGCATAAAATACATTAAAGAGACATAATTTGATTAATAATTTTACTGTCTCTTTAGTGCCTTTTTATTTACTATATTTTGAGCTTTAATTCCATGTTATTGCATTATTATTAAAACAGTTAAAGAAAATAATGTGCCTTTAAAATAACCTCATAATACAGGATATTTCAATGTCTAATTCTTTCTATCCTGATATTTACATCACACAAAACTCCGTCACATTAAATACTGATAAAAGACCTTTATTGATCTTTCAGAGAGTAATTATTGATAATCACGAGTGTGTATAAAACAAACTACCTTTAATCTTATGATGTTGCACTGGTCAGTATAAAGAGCTATAGCCCTCACTTCAGTGAAACTAGATCTGTAACACTGTCATTTCATTCGGCAGATTATAATATGTTCTCTATTAACGTTGGCTAGATTTTAACCAAATGGCTATGTAGATGTAAAAGACTTAATATCCTATTAGCAACCCCATATTTCATCTGGTCCCTCAGGCTTGTTTCTAATCACAGCTTCTAATATTACATGTAATACTGGAATGCACACCATAAAAAATTTAAAATATTGAAACTTAAATGGCTGAAATATGTACTAGTTAAAATCTCCATGAAGATCATAATTTATTTTATTATAGTCTCAAATATCTATGAAATTCATTTATTACATTTAGCTTAAAAATATACACATGTTTTATAGCTAGAACATCTAAAAGTGAACAATTAGTTTTCTAGTGTAAAGTATGTTAGCGCAGGATAAACACAAATTGGCTTATAAAAAGTACAATCTATTAGCTAAGTGTAGCTTAAAGGATTGTTGCTACGCATTTATATTACCTCTAAATGCTGATACTTACTTCAAAGGAGATTATCTAAGTACCATAACCAAGAAGACAGGGAAGTAAAAATAAATTGTGGAGGGTTTCCACTCTAGTAGAAGTACATCTTTTGAATAGCACATATAAAGACTGGAGTACCTTTTTTAAATTTTCTTTTTCATTTTAAAGATGTAGGATTCAATTCAGTTAGGTATGCAAATGTGCATTATGCAGGTACCCTTGTTGATGAGTGGCCCCTTTTTCCCCTGGTAGTTCCCCTCGACTGTCAATTCCACATCTCTCCCCTGGCAGTTTCCCACTACTGCCAATGACTTTCTTATAATATTATGATAATTGTTCAAGCACACCGAAAGGAAAAAAAGCAAACAGCCCCATTCAAAAGTGTGCCAAAGACATGAATGGACACTTCTCAAAAGAAGATATATGGGCAGCCAACAGACACATGAAAAAGTGGTCAGCCTCACTAATGACCAGAGAAATGCAAATCAAACCCACATTGAGATACCACCTAACTCCTGTAAGAATGACCATCATTAATAAAACAAACAACATGAGATACTGGCGAGGATGCGAGGAAAAAGAAATATTTCTACACTGCTGGTGGGAACGCAAACTAGTGCAACCTCTTTGGAGGACAGTGTGGCGATTTCTGAAAGAACTAGAAATTGACCTTCCATTTGACCCAGCAATCTCCCTATTGGGAATATACCCGGAGAAACTCAAATCATTCTACAAAAAAAGATAACTGTACACACATGTTTGTTGCAGCTCTATTCACAATAGCAAAAACAGAAAACATGGAACCAATTATGCTGCCCATCGAAGCTGGACTGGATAAAGAAAATGTGGTACATATACACAATGGAATATTATGCAGCCATACAGAAGGACAAACATATGGACTTCGCAGCGCCTTGGATGGATTTAAAGTCTATCATACTCAGTGATCTATCACAGAAAAAAACAGAGTACCATATGTTCTCACTCATAAGCGGACCTTGAACAATTTTTTCATAATACTATAAGAAAGGGATTGGCAGTAGTAGGAAACTGCCAGGGAGGGGGTGTGAGATTGGCAGTTGAGGGAACCTGCCAGGGGAGGGAGGGGCACACCTCATCAAAAAGTGTACCTGCATAGTGAACATTTGTATACCTAACCCTGAATTGTACCCCACATCTTTCAAATTAAAAAAAAGAATGAAGTATCTTTATTAACATTTGAATCACATGAAGTAACACGTTGACAAATTTTTAAGAATAGTCTTAAAGCAAAAACAATAGTGAATATTGTCCACATATCTAAGAAAATTCTTACTAATAGATTAAGAGACTTGAAATTTGAGAATCACAATTAAATGAAAAATTGTCTGCTCACCTTTATCCACCAACAGTCAAGCTTGCTAACAGTGAAACATAGTAGTGAAAATACAAAAACAATTAGTATAAGCTTATATTTTGTACTAACAGACCACTCCACTTTGATAAGACAGTGGTAGTATAAAAGTATGTAGTTTGGTAACAAAATCTACAATTACCTCTTTCTGCAAAACCTAGAAATTAAAACGAATTTATTATAAATAAGTCTAATCAGTTTAGGTCATTCTATGGTCATGCTATTAAAACATGAAAACACTCTTAGATAAGAAACATATATTAATACATAAAAATGTATTTGCTAAATTATTGATTTGGATTCCATAAAATTAATGTACCTTAAATATTACAGATTCTATGATGACTTCTCAGGCACAAATTTTGTTTAAACATTTATGGGGCTCACAGTACCACGGAGACAATTTTTTGTGTATAAAATATGGTCATGACATTAGAAGAATTACAAGAAGGAAATCTAGAACCTTTTTTAAAAGATTTCTTTTTTTTTATTAATCAGTATTTTTTATTATGGTTTTATGGGGTACAGTTAAGGGTTAGGTGTACAATTACGTTTCATTCAGGCACCCTGTTGATAAGAGGTGTTTTCCCATCCCCAGACAGATATTTGCTACTGTTAATCCCATCCCCCCCCATAGTTTCCCAGTGCCATCAGTCATTTTCTTATAGTATTACATTGGATGTTCAAGGTCCATTATATGAGTGAGAACATGTGATATTCAGATCTTTGTTTCTGTGAGAGATCACTTAGTATTATAGACTCTAGCTCCATCCAGGTTGCTGCGAAATTCATGATTTTGTTCTTTTTTATGGCTGTGTAGTATTCCATCGTGTATATGTACCACATTTTTTTAATCCAGTCCTCTTTTGATGGGCAGCATGGTTGTTTCCAGGTTCTTGCTATTGTGACCAATGCTGCGATAAACATACGAGTGCAGGTATCTTTTTTATAGAGTGATTTGTGTTCTTCAGGGTATATTCCCAGTAGGGGGATTGCAGGGTCATATGGAAGGTCAATTTTTAGAGCTTTTAGGAATCGCCACACTGCTTTCCACAGAGGTTGCACTAGTTTACCCTCCCACCAACAGTGTAGAAGTGTTCCCTTTTCACCACACCCTCCCCAGCAGCTGTTATTTTTTGAGTTGTTGATAATTGCCATTCTGACTGGAGTTAGGTGGTATCTCAGTGTGGTTTTGATTTGCATCTCCCTGATGATTAGTGAGGTTGAGCATTTCTTCATGTGTTTGTTGGCTGCTTGGATGTCTTCTTTTGTGAAGTGTCTGTTCATATCTTTTGCCCATTTTATAATAAGGTTGTTTTCTTATTTTCAGTACGTTTCAAACGTACTTAAAAGATTTCTAAAACTACTAAGCAATATTGTTGTATTTATTTGAGGGAGATAATAAGTTGTCCCTGTATAAGTGAGTAACCTAGTAAATAGGAAGGTCCACAATTAGAAATGAAGGTGATTCTCTGGTTAAATACTGTGATTAGACTTTGATACATGTAGATTGTCACTGGAATAAGCCCTGCTCTTAAATCTTAGAAAGTAGTGAAGAAGAAAGATAGTATTAAATGTTTTTATTCACTGTAATGGTTGTACAAATGTCTAAATCTGTCTAAGTAGTTTAATCATAAAGGTTGCATGGGAAAATTAAATGTGTATATTAAAATAAGGACCATAAAAACTTACATAAGACATATATGATTTTCAGTACTTATTAAAGTCAAAAATGTTATTTTAAATGAAAACATTTTTGAAATTACAATAGATAGCATATTTACCTTAGCCAGAATTCTTCTTAAAAGTTGTTTACTTTGCAATACCATATCCCTAATGACTGATTTAAAATATTCTACAGAATTAATTTCCACTGTATTAGTGATTTTCAGTGACTCCAGGGAACTTCAACGTTAAAGCAAGTGAAATGCTCTTACACAGCGGAAATTATTTTCAGAGTTCAAGTAACCCAAATCAGTCTTGACATCACCTTTTATAAAATGGAATCACTATCTACTTATGATGGCAGTACTTGGTGATTTAAATATGTTGTTCAAACAATTAGCCAATTGATAATACATACCATCTTAGCAGCCTATTGTGAAAGGACTTTAAAATATTAGTGGGCTTTTTTGCTGTTTTTAACATGGTACTTATTTATAGTCTGTGTTTAGATTCAAGGAGTACATGTGTAAGTTTGTTAACATGAGTATATTACATAATGGGGTTTCTATTATGCCCCATTTTGTGCACGATACTCAAAATGGTAGTTTTTTCCAAATGATGTGCATGATACTCAAAAGGTAGTTTTTGACCTTTGCCCTTCCCCTCCCTTTAAAACTTCTCAGTGTTTGTTGCTCCCATTGATGTGGTTGGCCATGTGTGTGTACACAGTGTTTTGCTCCCACTTATAAGCAAGAACGAGTGATATTTGGTTTTCTGTTTCTGTGATAATTCACTTAGAATACTAACCTCCTGCTACATCCACATTGCTGCAAAGGTCATGATATCATCCTTTCTTATTACTGCATAGTATTTCATGGTCTGTATGTACCACATTTTCTTTATACAGTCCGGCTTTGATGGAATAGGTTGGTGCTGTGTTTTTGCTATTGCGAATGGTGCTATGATATACATATGAATGCAGGTGTGGTTTGTTCAAACAATGTTTGCTATTTGGGTATATACTCAGAAGTGGGATTGCTGGATCGAATGGTAGATCTATTTGTAGTTCTTTGAGAAATCTTCAGACTTTGCTTTCCACAAGGGTTGAACTAGCTTACATTCCTACCAACAGAGTATGAGTGTTCCCTTTTCTCCACAACCTCATCAACATCTGCTGGTTTTTGACATTTTTAATAATAGCTATTCTGACTGATATGACATGGTATCTCACTGTAGCTTTGATTTGCAATTCTGATGACTAGTGATTTAGATGATTAGTTGTGCATTTTTTCTTATGCTTATTGGCTGCTTGTGTGTCTTTTTTTGATAAATATCTGTTCATGTTCTTTGCCTACTTTTTAATGGGGTTATTTGTTTATTTCCTGGTGATTCATTTGTGTTCCTTATAGACTGTAACTATAAGTCCTTTGTTAGATGCATAGTTTGCAAGTATTTTCTCCCATTCTGTAGGTTGTATATTTACTCTGTTGATAGTTTCCTTTGCTTATGCAGAAGCTCTTTAGTTTAATTAGGTCCCACTTGTCAATTTTGGTTTTTACTGCTTTTGCTTTTGAGGACTTGGTCATAAATTCATTGCCTAGGAGGATGTCAAGAAGGCTTACTGCTAGGATTTTTGTAGTTTGAGGTCTTATACTTAGGTCTTTAATCAATTTTGAGTAAATATTTTTTATATGGTGAGAGGAAAATGTACATGTTCTTTCCTCTGCAAATAATTAGTTAGTTTTCCCAGCACCATTTATTGAATAGGGTGTTCTTTCCCCATTGTTTATTTTTTGACTTTGTCAAAGATCATTTGGATGTAGATCAGCGGCTTAATATCTGGGATCTCTATAGTAACCATGCTGCTTTGGTTATTGTACCCTAAGTTTGAAGTCCAGTAATGTGATGCCTGCAGCCTATTCTTTTAGCTTAGGATGGTTTTGGCTATTTGTGCTTCCATATGAATTTAAGTGTTGTTATTTCTAGATCTGTGAAAATGATGCTGGTGGTTTAATAGTGATTGTGTTGAATCTATAGATTGCTTTGGGCATAGTGGACATTTTAACGATTTTGATTCTTCCAATCCATGAGTATGAATGTTTTTCCATTTGTTTGTGTCACCTTTGATTTCTTTTAGCAGTGTTTTGCAGTTCTTGTTGCAGGGATCCCTCACCTCCTTTGTTAGATGTATTCCCAAGTATTTTGTGTGTGTATGTGAAGCTATTATAAATGAGATTGTGTTCTTGATTTGCTCCTCAGCTTGAATGCTGTTGGCATATAGAAATGCTACTGATTTTTGAACACTATTTTGTATCCCAAAATTTTACTGAAGCTATTTATTAGCTCAAGGAGTCTTTTGGTAGAATCTTTAGTATTTTATAGGTATAAAGTCATATTGTCTGCAAAGAGGGATAATGTAACTTCCTATATTCCTACTTGGATTCCTTTTATTTTTTTCTCTTGCCTGATTTCTCTGACTAGGACTTTCAGTACTCTGTTAAATAGGAGTAGTGAGAGTGGATATCATTGCTTTTTCTGATTTTTAGGGTATTTCCACTTCCTACCCATTCAGTATGATGTTGGCTGTGTGTGTGTCATAGATGGTTCTTATTATTTTAAGGTATTTTTTTCAATAACTAGATTGTTGAAGGTTTTTATCATTAAAGAATGTTGTGTTTTATCAAATGCTTTTTCTGCATCTATTGAGATGTTCATGTGCTTCTTGTTTTTAGTTCCATTTATGTGGTAGATTGCATTGATTGATTTGCATATGTTGAACCAACCTTGCATCTCAGGAATAAAGCTTACCTGATCATGATAAGTTATCTTTTTGATGTGTTGCTGGATAATATTTGCCAGTATTTTGTTAAGAGTTTGTACATCTGTGTTCAAGAGGGATATCAGCCTATAGTATTCTTTCTTTGTTGTGTCTTTGCCAGATTGTGATATCAGAATAATATTGACTTCATAGAATGTAGAAAGGAGTCTATCCTCCACAATTGCTTAGAATAATTTCAGTAGGATTGGTACCAGCTCTTTCTTGTATGCTTGGTAGAATTCAGCTGTATATCTACCTGGTCCAGAACTTTTGTTGTTGTTGTTAGGTAGGTCTTTTGCTTTTTAATTCAATTTTGAGGCTCCTTATTAATCTGCTCAGGGTTTCAATTTCTTCCTGTTTTAATATTAGGAGTTTGTGTTTTCAGGAACCTACCCATTTCCTCCAGATTTTCTGGTTTACATGCATACAGATGTCTATAATAACCAGTAAGAATCTTTTGTATCTCTTTGGGATTAGATGTAACATCTCCTTTTTCACTTATGATTGTATTCATTTGGATTTTTTCCTTTTTCTCTCTCTTTCTCTAGTTCTTGTTAATCTGGGCAGTGGTCTGTCAATCTTGTTTACCCTTGCAAAGAATCAGCTTTTCAATTTGTTGATCCCTTTTATGGTTTTTGTTTTAATGGTCTCAATTTTGCTTAATTCTGTTCTGATTTTGGTGATTTATTTTCTTCTCCTAGCTTTGGGTTTAGTTCATTCTTGTTTTTCTAGTTCCCTTAGGTGAAACTTTAAATTGTTTGTTTGAGTTCTTTTTTATCTTCTTGATGTAGGTATGTAGTGCAAAGCAAATTTTTCTCTTAGCACTGTTTTTGTGGTATCCCGGAGATTTTGGTATGTTGTGTCTTTATTTTCACTTGTATCAAATTATTTTTTATATCTGACTTGATTTCATTGTTATTCAAAAATCATTCAGGAGAAAATTGTTTAGTTTCCATGAATTTGTGTGGTTTTTAGGATTCCTCTTAGGGTTGATTTCTATTTTTAATTCTTGCAAAATCAGAAGACACAATATGAATTTGTTTTGTTTTGTTTGGAATTTATTAAGACTTGATTTATGACTAAGCATATAGTAAATCTTAGAGCATGTCTCATGTGCAGATGAGAAAAATGTGTATTCTGTTGTTTGGGAGTGAAATATTCTGTAGATGTCTGTGAGATTCAATTGATCAAGTGTCAAATTGAAGTCCAGAATTTCTTTGTTAGATTTCAGCTTCAATGAATTTGTGTAAAACTGTTAGTGGGGTGCTAAATTTCCCCACTATTATTGTGTGCCTGAGTCCTCTCTTAGGGTTAGTAGCAATTGTTTTATAAATCTGGGTACTCCTGTATTAGATGCATATATCTTTAGTTTTGCTTCTTGTTGACTTAAGCCCTTTAATATTACATGGTAACCTTCACTGTCTTTTTCTTTTTCTTTTTTTTTTTTACTTTTTGTTCCTTTAAAGTCTGTTTTATCTGATACAACAATGACAACCTGCTCATTTTTGGTTTCCTTTTGCATGGTTGATCTTTCTCTGTATCTTCGACTTGAGCCTATGGTCATCATTAAAAGTTAGATGGGTATCCTGAAGATAACAGAAGGATGGATCATGTGTTTTTTTTGCTGTTGTTTGTTTGTTTTTTAATCCAATTTGCCACTCTGTGCCTTTTAAGTGAGGCATTTAGGGAACTAAACATTTAAGGTACTGTGGTATGTGAGGATTCACTGCTGTTATAGTGTTGTTAAACAGTTGCTTTATGCTTTCAGTTTTATGGTTGATTTATATAGTCTGTAAAATATGTGCTCTTTAGCTAAATGGTATCATTCTTTTGTTTCCAAGTTAAAAATGTCCTTAAGCATCTCTTGTAGTGCTGGTCTGAAGGTAATGTTTTCCCTTAGTGCTTGCTTTTCTAGATAGGACATTATTTCACCTTCATTTATAAAACTTAGTTTGTGGGGTAAGAAATTTGGGGCTGGCATTACTTTCCTCTAAGGATCTTAAAAAATGGGACATCAATCTCTTCTAGCTTGTAAAGTTTCTGCTGAGAAATCCGTGGTATTCTGATTGGTATCCCTAGGTAGATGTTCTGTCCCTTTCCTCTAGCTGCCTTATATTGTTTTCTTTTGTGCTGATATTGAATAGTCTGATGACTATCTGCCTTGGGGATAGTTTTCTTGTACAGTATCTTGCAGGAGTTTTCTGAGTTTCTTATATCTGTGTACTAATGTCACTAACAATACAGGGGATGTTTTCAAGGATTATATCTGCAAATATTTTCTCTACAGTGCTACTATTTTCTCCTTCTCTTTCAGAAATGTCAGTCAGATGTAGATCTAATCTTTTTAGATAATCTCATACCTCTTGAAGGTTTTGTTCTTTTAAAAAGTTATTTATTTTATATTTTTGTCTGACTGGGTTAATTCAAGGGATTTGTCTTCAATTTCTGAAATTCTTTCCTCATCTTGGTCTAGTTTGTTATTGTTTTGAAATTTCTGTAAAAGTTTTTAGTTCAATTTGGTTCTTTCTTAGAATGGCTATGTCAGTTTTCCACTTTTAAACTATTTTCATGGCATCTTTACTTTCAAAGTCCAGATTATCTTGGATCTCATTTAATTTCTTTGCCATCCATATTCTGAATTTTATTTCTAGTATTATGAATAATTAATTCTAGATAGAAGCCATTGCTCAGGAGCAGGTGCAATCATTTGGAAGCAATAAAACACCCTTTGTGTGTGTGTGTGTGTGTGTGTGTGTGTGTGTTACCAGAGTTCTTGTGTGTCAATTTCTTCCCATCTGAGGGTGTTGATGTTTTACTTTCTTCTTTCTGTTTCTCATTCTCTGTTTCCTTCTTGTTGTTTGATACTGTAGGAATGGGTTATTTTTTTCCTTTGGCCCCTGTGCTTGTGACTGAGACATATTTTGTGTATGATTGATTGGCTTCATTCCTGATTACTTTTAGAAGACCAATGTTCTGGCAAGTTTTATGAATGCAGCTAGGATTGTGCTGTGACTGTCTTAGGAGATTATTATTATAAGTTGTAGTGATGTTTTCTTTTAGATGGTGTAATCCAGACTATAGGCCTGTAAATGGTTCTTAAAAGTAGAGATCAATAGCTGTGGCTGCACCACACTGAACTTTCCAAGGACCACCAGGCTTCACCAACAGCAATCAGGTAGGTATGGTGCTCCCTTCACTCCTTTGGGGTGCGGAGCTCATGATCCCCATCTGGGGAGAAGTATCAAATATGGGAGACAGTACAGGGTTCCCTGATATCTCACTGTTTATTTCAGCTGCAAAATCTGCACTGGGGAGAGGGAGTGCATGCAAATGCCACAGTGCCAAGTGGTTGTGGTGACCAGCTTTCCTGAGAAGTGTTGGGCCTCTTGTGGGATATTCAGATGGCTATGAGGTCTCTGTACTTTCTGTGATCCACGTCTTGGTGAAAGCAACCTAGAAAGGAGAGGGTGAGAGGCGCACTCACAGCTTGTTGGTCTTGCTTATTTCAGAATCACTACTGGGGACTTGCAACATTATTTTGCTGAACTGCTTGCTCACTGGCCCAAAGATAGCGACAGTTGAGGCTGCAGCAGCCATTAAATATTTGCCTTTCACAGAAGAACACCAAGCCTCCCTTCTTAGCAGGCAGTGGCAGATAGTGCTGATCTGCACAGGGGTCAGAGACCTGAGGTTCCACATAGACTTGGGCAATGCATCTGCACAGTTGCCAGGTGGCACTTTATGCTACCCTGGGGACCCAGAGGGTCACAGAGGGTCTACATTGACTCAGATTATAAGGATCTGTGGTGGTAGAGTTGGTTACTAGGGGTTACTCACTTACTCCTTTACCACACTGGGGGGCTCCTGCAGTTTTGCACTGAGTCTGGATTGGAAGACTGTGATTTCACTCCTCTCCACTTCATACGGATCTCATTGCTTCTGGGGTGAGTCCCAGGTTGTGCTCTTGGTGATCCTGCCTTGGAGTGATGAGATTCTCTTCCTATTTTTGTTCCTCTCCTGAGACAGGTACACCTTAACTGCTTCTAGTTAGCCATCTTGAATCCATCCTCCATTTTATTTATTTTATGAAGTTTTTATGGAGACAAATAAGATATATAATTTTAAAAATTACATTATTTAAAGTTTTTATTTTGAAAGGTTAAGTATAAGATGTTTCTGTGAGTATACAAAACTGTTGCAGAGCAATAGAGAAACCAGCCTGAATATATGACAAAAAAAAAAGATAACATTAGGAATAATTGTATTAAAGTGTGATAAGTGAGAGATAATGGAATGGTTATTGTTCTCTGTGGATCAAGTTGTGTGACTAGACAGCTAAAAGGATATTTATCTACCTGGAATGCAATACTACTTCTGCCACTTTCTAGAATATGTGTTCAGAAAAATTGAAGTCTTTGTGTTTTCATATATTTTTCGAGTCTTCAAATATATATTTCCATATTCTCATTAATTTTTTTTTCATTTTCCCCTTTGCTTCCTGAGGGTGTTTTAGAAATATGTCCAGGAAAAAAATAATAGGAAATCCACCTTACTTCATGCTCCTTAGCAAAGCATGTGTTTGGCTTATTACAGTTCTACAACCCAAGAGTATGCCTTATGATACATCGATCAAACCATAAAGGATTTCCATCAGTACTGTTATGTTCATAAAAATCACCAGTGAAAACTTTACAAAGTCAAATGCCCAGGTAATTCCAATAAATCTACTGAATTGGAAAATTGGAATGTCTGTGTGAGGGGCCTGAACACATATTTACTTTAAAAAAAAAACGTAGCTGGAGAAGATAGTAAAATATAGACAGAGTTGAGAATATCTACCATGACTGACAAGCCAGCGCTGCCACATTTGTGAATTTATTACAAATAAACTACAGGGAAATTATGAGGAGTGTTATTTCAATGGCTCAGTAGTGAACCAATAACGCCACTAGTGCCCTCACTTGTAGTCACATGTCACTGATTTCTCTAATTTGTCAATTATTAAGTCAGTAATTTGACACTTGGATAATAAATTTATTTCCTTTTGGGAAAGTTAAATATACTCAGATTATCTTATTATTCTAAGGACACATTTCTCCATTTTAGGACAAATAGCAGAAAGTCAATAACCATAGAAACATCATTTAGGATGTTGCTCAGAGAATTACAAAAAAAGAGCTTAAATTATAAGGACTTATTCATTTTTTTCCCTCTAATCCTCATATATATATATATTATATATATATATGTACACACACATATATATACACATATACATATATATACATATACATATATATACATATTCCAAAAATGAAAAAAACTAGATCTAAACTTTTAAAACATCACATAATTTCATAATAATTTACTTTTTATGACTTTACGACTAGTAGTATGATTTATCTGGAATGATAATAAAGTACTAGAAGTTCTACTTATTAGTCACTATAGTCTAGGTTGTGCTATGGTAATAAGTCATGACCAAATCTCAGAAAAATAAGAACAAAGATTATTTCTTGTTTGTAGAAAATTTACTATGTGTCTGGTTTATTCTATAGGACAGCTGTCCTATATATTCTCAGCAAATCAGTGCTAGTGTCAACTCAGGCCTATAAAGTCTTCAACATTTTATAAATGCAACATTTAAACCACAAGACTCCCTTATTTGATGAGGCTGAGGAGAAAACACTGGAGAGTTGCATTTTAGAAATTAAATGTTCTCCCATCATTGATACATTCCTTATAAGTCTTGTCAGTAATGAAATCTCTGTATATAAGTAACAGTACAAAAAAAAGTAGACTTGTCAATTTAGGAAAACAAAAATGTTGCATGGAACATATATTTCTAAAAGTATTTGTCATTTTTCTGAAATTCAAATTTAGATGGTATCTTGTATTTTATATGGAAATCCTACCAAAAAACCAAATAGGGAATGTTGATAGCATTTCTTGTTTTCTTATTGTAATAATACAAGTGGCAAAAAAAAATAATACATGCATATTCTGCAATGATCTTTTCAGTTAATATGAACTTTTCTAATCATGCATTGTATTTAGTGTATTTAAGCCAAAGACAATAAATTATGTTGCTTTATTATATTTTCTACCAATTTTCAAATTGATAACCCCATGGTTGATATAGTTTCTGGTTTAAATGTTCGCTTTTCTCAATAATGTGATTTCAGAAAAATTTCCAAATTCTACTAAAGGAACTATTGTTTTATCAAGTGAATTTTTTGTTTTTCCTAGGATCTAACTGTTTAAGCAAAATATGAGAGAAAGTGATTATTCAGATTGTAAAAATGCAATTCTTTGCAGCAGTTTTGCTTCTATTTTCTAAAAACTGCAGTAGCTTAAAATAAAATTACTATTCTTTTTTATAAGTGCTTGTCAGGCAGTGACTTAAGCTATGCAGAGAACTTGACTTAATCAATAGGACAGAGTCAAGGCTTATCGATAAACAAGATTCAAAGAAAAAGCATCTATTTGTCAGATTACTTTGAAGTGGTTCAGTTACTCTACTTCACATAAACATGTACATATTTTTCCTTATCTTTTTGAGAAAAGGTGAATAATTAAACACAAGAAAAGAATATAAAAGGCAGATTCTTATTCCAGTTGATTATTCTGTTTCTATTATATCATGATGAAGAACATATTTTCCACACACAAATTAATATCCATTCACCTCCATTGGCTCAATTTGTTGACATGTGAGCCCTAGAAAATAGCAATTCAAATCATGAGTTGCAGACCTGTACCAATGTGTCAGATACCTATTATTTCATTGAGATACACGTAGAAATTAAGAGTAAAGATTTAGAAAATTATTTAGATTATTTTATAACCAATTAACACAATGGTAATGCAATACTGCTGCATGTAATTTTTTAGAAATCAGTATTGCATTTCATATGTCTTTGTTCTTTATAATTTGATTTCTAGAAATGTATCATATTGGGTCACAACGAGTTGGATATATATAATAAAACGTTTGTAAAAAGGGTCCTTTGCTGCATAGTTTGAGAATCAATGATCCATGGCATATTGTTGGATAGATAATTTATTCACATTCAGTTTGTAGAATACACGATTAAAAAATTATTTTTAAAGATAAAACATTTAATATGCAATAATATGTCAACAGTAATTATAAATATGTCAATTCTGTGCAAGAAGATATAAGAAACCATGCTAAGGACAGAAATGAAAAATATTAAAAATGCTTCAATCAGATTTCTGAAGATAAAATTTAGAATATCGTAAATAAAAATAATCTGAATGAGATTAACTGTAGAGTATATTTCTATGTAGAAAAGATCAAGGAATTGAGCACATAGCAATACAAACTCTTAGCATAAAACAAAGACAGAAAAAATATTTGAAAAAAGTGAAAAGAGCCTCAGTGATTGTAGAACAATATGTCTTGGTCTAAAAATACATGTAATTTGATTCTTAGTGGAATGAAAGATAGATGGGGTAGGGAATTAAAACTATTTCAAAAAAAAGATAATCACACATTTTCAATGTGTTGAATTTTATAAACCCTCAGGTTTAAGAATTACAACAAACCACAAAGCACATTAAACATAATTTCTTCAAATAATAATAAATTAAAAAATTATAATACAACCAGCGGGGAAAAAAGACACATAGCACATGCAGGATAAATTAAAAACTGAAAGAAGTTTTTTTGTCTGAACTTTTGAAGCAGAAAACAAGGAAGCAATGTTTTCATTGAAAAACATTTAGAATAATATGCCTAATGAAACAATGTTTTAAAAATAAGAACAAACTTTTTTCCAGGAAAGTAGCTGTAGATATTAATCATTACAATTATTCCTGCACTGCAAAAAATATTTATAAAAGTTCTTCGGGCAGAAGAAAAATGATCCCAGATGGAAATTTCAGTTCACACACAAAAAAGTAGTTTGTTGAAATGGTAAAAATCTGAGTATACATAAAAAATATTTTTAGTTTTATTTCTTTAAAATATTAGCACTTATTTAATGCAAAATATAACAACAGGCTATTGTTGAGTTCAAAACATATATAGAGTTTAATTATATGGAAACAATAAAATAAAAGATAAGAAAATATTATTATATTTCTTACACTATATATGAAGATGTATCATATTTGAAGATAGATTGTGATCATTTAAAATGTACATAGTAAATTCTAGAAAAACCATTAAAAATAAAATACACAAACATAATTAATAAGACAATACAGAAAAATTAAAATTCCCAGTAAATCCAAAATAAAGCAAAAAAAAAAAAAAGCAGAATTATATAGTAGGATAAGCAAATCATAAACAGAAAAACAGTAGATTTAATTTCAAAAATGTCAACCTTACAATAATATTAAATATAAATGGTCTAACTTCTACAAATGATAGGCAGACATGTCAAATTGAAAAAGCATGACCCAACTCTACACTGCCAAAATAATTATAATTTAAATGTTATGATATAGATATTTTAAAGTTAAAATGAACATGCAAAAAATGATCAAAACAAAGCTAGAGTGACTATATTAATATAAGACAAACTGCATTTTAGAAAATATGATATTACTGGGGAGGCGAAAGAAGGAAATTCATAATGTGTTCTAGGTTTTTTTATCAAGAAAATTTTGCAGTTCTAATGAGCATACTTTTTATAACAAAGTTTAAAAATACATGTAACAAAAACCAATAGAAATAAAAAATAGAAAAATTCATAATTATAATTAAAGATTTCAATAAAGCTCTTTCAATAACTGATAAAACACAAAGACAAAATCAATTTGTTTCGAAGCACCTCGAAAACATGATCAACAAACTGCCTCAAAATTTGCTAGTAGCTTGGCAGTATTGTCAAAATAAACGGAGACTTTGGTGCTGAGCAATTAAGAGGAAGCAACAAGCAAACATGCAACAACATGAAGGAAGCACCATGAAAATAACAAGCAAATTTAGTAGTCCAACTAGAAGTTTAATAGACAGAACCAGGGAAAGAGATGGTTAAAACAGAACTCCAGGGATCAGATCAAGTTTCAAAGATGAGCCTTTAATACTATCTCAGCAGACAGCCAGCAGTTTAATTGAATTATACATTGGAGCGACTTATGTTCAGGGACTTGTCAAAAACAGTTGAGTAATTAGCTAGCAAGTAGCAGAGGCTCACAGATATATGTGATACTAACAAATGGATACCAGTCAGTAGTTTAACAGAGATACCATAGAAAGAAGGAGTAAAATAGAGCTTGGCTAAAAACACAGACATTTCTGGGGCCCAAAGTTATATCCTCTAAAATGTATCACTAGATGCTAAAAATTCCAGGGGAAATAGACTCCACAACTAATCAAACAAAGTCATTAAAAAAAATAAACAAGTAAATAAGCAAACAATAACAACAAGCCTCACAAGAGTTGGAGGAATTGATATAGAACTCATGCAATATACTGTATAATATCAAATTTTCAACAAATTTCAAGACATGCAAAGAAACAAAACAGAAAAACATAACCTATGCAGACTAGGGGAAAAATAAGCAGGAAAAACTGCCTTTGTTAGGATCCAGATGTTGGACTTAGCAGACACATAAAGCAGCTATCATAAATATCTCAAAGACTAAACAAAATAAGTATAAACATAAATGCAATGCTCATAAAATAGGTATATAAATGAATGTAATGAAAGTATAACATAAAACTCGGATTGCTTTAAGGGTGGTTTTACTAAATGCTTAGGAAAGAAAATTAGTTAAAAATATTTTAAATTTAAAAAATATGAAAAGGCTCCCAATTAATTTTCTTCTTGTGACAACTGCAGTATCCAAATAATAAAAGTATTGTAGAAAATGAAAGAAAATGGAGGAATAGGAAAAAGAGAAAGAAATTACTGAAGATTTTATTTAATCATTTATGCATTCACTAATGCAATGGACATATTATTTAGTTCTTTTCTTGTTCAAAGTACCATTAAAGAAATTTTAAAATGCAATAATAAACAGCACTAGCAAAAACTCTTGCCCTCTCATAGTTTACATTCTAGTATTAAATAACTCACATTTTAAGAACAAGGTATTTCACAAAGTGTTGTATTAAAATAATATTTTAGCCGGGCTCGGTGGCTCAGCCTGTAATCCCGCGCCTTTGGGAGGCTGAGGTGAGTGGATTGCCTGAGCCCGTGGGTTCGAGACCCGCCTGAGCAGTGAGACCTCATCTACAATAAATCAGAAAAATCAGCCGGGCGTGGTAGCACATGCCTGTAATTCCGGCTACTTGGAAGGCCGAGGCGGAAGGATCACCAGATCCCAGCAGGTCGAGGCTGCGGTGGCCGGGAGCGGCCACTGCACTCCAGTCTGGGCGACAGAGTGACACTCCAACTCAAAAAATAAATAAATAAATAAATAATATTTTATGATTAAATAAGATTTATCACAAAAGCTTGCATATGTAATGAATTTGGAAATCCATTAATGTAATTCACTACTGTATCCAGTTGAAGAAGAAAAACCAAAACTGTTTCTGTCAGGCATACTAAAGCAATATTGATAAATAAAATTGAATATCTATTTTCCATAAACAACTTTACAAAGCTATGAATAGAAGAAAGCTTGCTTATTGTAAGCAAGAGCTGTCAGTGTAACTGCCCCCTAACCAAGGAGTTCGGGAAGGGTAAGTATAGAACTTTAACAAGCATTCTATTAAATATTAACAAATTGAAAATACTCTCATACTGTTAAAGAATAAAACAGATTATCAGTAATGTACTGTAGGTTTCAGCCAATGCAAAAGACTAATAAAATAAATAAATTTAAACCTTGGTAATAAAAGGACAAAACTCTAATTATATGCAGATAAAATTTTTATTTCTTAAAAATTCCAAATTAATTATCAAAAAAAATTATTAGAATGTGAGAATTAAGAAATGTATCTGAGCCGGGCTTGGTGGCTCAAACTGTAATCCCGCACCTTTGGGAGGCTGAGGTGAGTGGATTGCCTGAGCCCGCGGGTTCGAGACCCGCCTGGGCAGCAAGACCTCATCTCTACAATAAATCAAAAAATCAGCGGGCATGATAGCGCATGCCTGTAATTCCGGCTACTCGGAAGGCTGAGGCGGAAGGATCGCCGGAGCCCAGCAGGTCGAGGCTGCGGTGGTCGGGGGCGGTCACTGCACTCCAGTCTGGGCGACAGAGTGAGACTCCAACTCAAAAAAAAATAAATGTAAACCGGGCTCGGTGGCTCAGCCTGTAATCCCGCGCCTTTGGGAGGCTGAGGTGAGTGGAGTGCCTGAGCCCGCGGATTCGAGACCCGCCTGGGCAGCGAGACGTCACCTCTACAATAAATCAAAAAATCAGCCGGGCTTGGTAGCGCATGCCTGCAATTCCGGATACTCGAAAGGCTGAGGCGGAAGGATCGCTGGAGCCCAGCAGGCAAGGATGCGTGGCCGTGAGCGGCCACTGCACTCCAGTCTGGGCGACAGAGTTAGACTCCAACTCAAAAAAAAAAAAAAAAAAATGTATCTGTAAAAAAATCAAAATCTTTCTGGTTAGTCTGGAATAACCAATTATAGCCATCCTTCAGTATCCACAGGAAACTGGTTCCAGGACACCCTAAAGATATCAAAATCTATGGATGCTCAAATCCCTTATATAAAATGGGATAGTATTTGCATATAACCTATGCACATCTTCTTGTGCACTTTAAAATATTTCTAGATTACTTATAATACAATGTACATGCTATCTAAATTGTTTTATATTGTAATGTTTTCTAATGTGCTTTTTTATTGTTGTGCTTTTATTCTTAATTGTTTTTTTTCAAATTTTTTCAATTCATTGTTGTTTGATTCCACAGATATGGAACCTGCCAATATGAAGGACTGACTATGGAAAATCTAGTGGGGAGAGTCTTTTCACCAAATAGTAAAAACTTTAAGATACAAAGAAGAAACTAAGTCCTCAAATGCAAAACTTATGTAATATAAATGCTATAAACAAACTTAAAGACATATAAGAATTATGAACAAATTAAGAGGAAAACAACATACTGGTATGGGAAAAATAATTTTAAAGATATCACCTACTTAGCCTTGATGAGAAGGCAATGAATGTGAAATATTTGTCAAGGCTGATTCCAATTCTCTTCCTTGAGCAGCTTTGTGGTTAGTGAGCAGCTTTGTGGTTATGTGTTTTCTAGAACAGGCATATTTCACAAGCAAAAAAAAGTCTAAAAAGAAAATGGTATAAAATAAGTAGGAGAAAATATATTTGACTAATCTCAGGCCAGAACAATGAAACAAATTGTGAAGAAAAAGATCTGGCTCCATTAAAAAATGTCTAATGGTAAAAATAAAAGCATAATTTGAGATATAAAAAAATGGAGATAAAACTTTGCAATACCCAAAGAATATTTATCTCTAAATGTGGCCCGACTTAGACGTTAACCCAGGTTAGTACAATTGTGATTTGCTCTACTAGACATTTAGATATATGGCTTTCTTTTTAGATATATGGAATAACTGAATATTAAAATATTTGGAATCCAAAACTGGAAGTAATTTTATTCCACTGTATCATAAATTTGTTGATTTTTATTCTAATGCACTGCAGTTAATAAAGCTTGCATACTGCTTCTCTATGTAATTATCCATTGCTATGGTCTGAATGTTTATCCACTCTGAAACTCATGTTAAAACATAATCCCCAATGTGGCAGTATTGAGAGATGATGTCTTTTAAGAGGTGATTGGATCATGAGTGCTCTGCCCTCATGAGTGGATTAATCCATTCATGGGTTCATGGATTCATAGATTAATGATTTAATGTATTAATGGGTTATCACAGGACTGAAACTAGTATTTTTTTTTTTTTTTTGAATTGGAGTCTCAGTCAGTGACCCAGACTGGAGTGCAGTGGCCGCTCCCGGCCATCGCAGCCTCGACCTGCTGGGCTCCGGCGATCCTTCCTCCTCAGCCTTCCGAGTATCCGGAATTACAGGCACGCGCTACCACGCCCAGCTGATTTTTTGATTTATTGTAGAGATGAGGTCTTGCCACCCAGGTGGGTCTCGAACCCGCGGGCTCAGGCAATCCACTCACCTCAGCCTCCCAAAGGCGCGGGATTACAGGCTGAGCCACCGAGCCCGGCTTGAAACTAGTATTTTTATAAAAAGAGATAGAAAGACCTGAGGTAGCACACTGAGTCCCTTGGTCATGTGATGCCCTTGGCCATGTGATGCCCTGCACTGACTTGGGACTCTGAAGAAAGTCTCCACCAGTAACAAGGCCCTTATCAGATGTGATCCTTTGACCTTGGACTTCCCAACCTCCAGGACTGTAAATTTTTTTTGTTTTTTTATTTTATAAATTATCTGGTCTCAGATATTCAATTATAGCAAAAGAAACTGGATAAATTTATAAATATTTATAGATAAATATAAGATATTCACTTTTCTAATTCCCATAGTCAGAGTTCAGATTTCTGTAAGAAAGAATTTAATTCAACTAGCTTATATTTTATAAAAAGCTTGTGGGTTTAAAAAAAAATCCTGCATCAAAATTAAGGAGATAGGGCTTCTTTTAAGTTTTAATAACATAATATGAATTCTAAATCTATAAGGAAAAAAGCATAATATATAGACTTTCTCCCAAATATTTAAATCATAGGACCTATTTTTAATAACATATTTTAGGACTAGTGTTTTGTAATCAATAGCTGTTATAATTACTTAGAAACTTTTTTTCTTTTTTTTATTTAAATAAGGGAATTGATTGACATGGGAGAAAAAGAAAAGATATAGTAAACATTTAGAGTAAAAGACTGTACACATACTAGGTAATCAGTAACTAGTTTTTGAAATTTAAAAGAAATAGTCTCGGAGTTTAAAATAAAACACGATTTGAAGGTTGATTCAGCAATATTTCACAACAGCCAAGTAGACTGTATGAATGAATAAAACCTATACAGAAGAAAACCAATGTAATTCTCCCATTATACACGAACTTATTCAGAACATTATCTAACAGTCTTCTCTGTGACTAAACATAGATGTGTACAACATGAATAGGGTACCCTGGAGAGCAGTGAAATAGATGAAAAGCTTAGACAGGAAGGTTTATCTAGGAAAGTATACAGGAATGATTTGGCCCCAAGTGAGATTTCTAAGGATGGTGATAGCTGACTTCAAGGAATTTTATTGTTCAAATGCTGATGACCATTTCTTTTGATGAAAGAGCAAGGGACAAAAGTCTAATGGTACAATAGAAAGAAATTCAATTAGAGGATATGGGATGAAAACTACTCCTGAAATGCCTTTCTCTAATATGTTACATCAAGATATGTGTATTGTGATATCTAAAATTGTTTATGCTAATGGTACCCTGAAGCAAAAGGCAAAAATTAATTATCCTCTAATGTCACTTAAGTTCTAAAATAATAATATGTGTGTATTCATAAATATGTCATGCATATATCACATCCATATACATATACAGTATCTTTGCTGAAATCCTTATTTAATCTAAAATTATTCTTCTAAATTTTAATGTAATGGATGTTATAATTATATTTAATTTAATTACTGACAATAGGGTATTTATATATATATATATATATATTTTTTTTTTTTTTTTTGAGGAGTCTCACTCTGTCACCCAGACTGGAGTGCGTGGCCGCTCCTGGCCACCACAGCCTTGACCTGCTGGGCTCCAGCAATCCTTCCGCCTCAGCCTTCCAAGTAGCTGGAACTACAGGCATGTGCTACCACGCCCAGCTAATTTTTAATTTATTGTAGAGATGAGGTCTCACCAAGTGGCCGAGGTGGGTCTCGAACCCCCAGGCTCAGGCAATCCACTCTCCTCAGCCTCCCAAATCACTGGGCTTACAGGCTGAGCCACTGAGCCCCGCCACTAAATATATATTTTTTAAGATGCAATTGCCCTAATGGCAAAAAAGAAAGGAATTTTGCCTTCATTTTTCCTGAGATTATGTTCATCACCAGTGACTTCCTGGAAGACAGTAACCATATCTGATTTTGTTTTTTCTTTTTTTTTAGTATCTAGTTCAAATGGTGCTTACAAAACAAATATCTTTTTCTGTTATAATTATTGTGAATCATTTTAGATCTTTATTATAGTGCAATTCTTTTATTTATTTTTAACAGAATGTTTAAAATGTCTTCAGCAAGGTTATGCAAAATAAACTTAAGTCATGAAGACAGCACCAATTCTAAAAATCAAAAAATGGAGTCAATTTCTCGTATTTTAATAAGCCACACTGTCCCTCCTTTTTGCCCCCAAGATGAAGACATGGAAAGGCATCAGCAATGTTACCACTTACTTGCAATCCTAAAATGTGAGTGCCTTCTACTTTACCTCAAAACTGAACTTCACTCTTCAATGACTAGGTAATAAGCACACGGAGACATAATCCAATCAGTGTAATGATTTTTGAGATAGAAATGAGCTAGCTGTGTTTACATTTCACTTCCATGGGGAATGAAATAACAGAGAACTTTCCTGCTAGATGAGTACCCTGGTGATACCAGAGTGAGCTGCAGCAAGCAGGACAGGTTGGGTTCACTGCATAAAGAGAAAAGTCTGTCTTAATTTGTACTTTCCCCTCAGGCTTCAAATCCATTTTAAAAATGGACTGAAGCAATAACTAAAGGGATTTGCACCCCAATAAAATCGCCGCTTTGAATGACAGCTTTGCTGCTTGGGGAAAATTTACCATAATTCAACTGTTTCTATAATGAGAAGAGGCAAACGTAAACTCAGCTACCTGGACCTAGCCATTGAACTTAGATAATTATTTCCCAATCAAAAAAGAACATCCTGTTTTTCTTTGGCATGCTCTGGTGTCTGTTAGTTTTGCTTTTTATAGCTTTAATTGAAATTTCATAATCACAGAGTTCAAATACAGAACAGATTTGAGTCAGTACTCTGGAACAATATCATTCCCTTAGAGCTCTCCTCTTTTTAAGGGAGTAGAATATATATATATATATATCCCCAGCCTTTTATTAGACTGAGTGCTTCTCCTGATTCTCAGTATAAGACTCTGCTCTAAGGATACATGCTATTAAAGAAAAGCCTGAGGCTAAACTCAACAGGGAAGTGAATAGAAGAAACAGGTGAGCTCATCTAGATTATGGGTTTAGTAAATTTATTGGAGAATTTAAAGAGAAAAAAAAAATAGAAAAGAAAACACTTGGGATTCAGCAAAAGCCAAAATGAATTTGGACCAAATCTGCTGTGAAGGGATGTATATTTTTAAAGAAAAAGTAATCCATGTTTCTGACTCATTGGTAATGACCTTATCAAAATGTCATGTAATGAAAGTTATTCAGGGTCCAATAATTTTGAGCATCTAAGTAGCATTTCAAAACATTTTTTTTTCCTAGTTTGATTATAAATGAACTAAAATTCCAAAAGGTCCACCAAAGTCAGTAAAATTCTCAAGAGTCATCATATTGAAACAGAATTTAAGCTCTGCAGTTTTTGTATTTCTATTCTGAGTCATTAAAATGGTTACGGGATGTCTAATTCAGTTGGAGACTTTGGATTGCATAATTACAGACAATCAAACAAAAATCAAGAAAAGCTCCTAGGAATAGGTTTTTAAAGTTGTGTTGCACATTTATTATTCATTATAAAAAGAGTTACCAAAAACATCTCCTAACTTTCTTATGCAACAACACAATCATAGTTTCTTAATGTTTCCCAGGGAGTTAGTAGAAGTTTGGCATGTGACACTCTAATGCTACATTAACATCCTAATGCTCACTTATTTTCATGTTCTATATTCTTTACAGTAGTCTACTGAGAAACACAGGTCAAAGATGGAGGTTATTGTGGTGATAGATAGTTTAGTGCAAACTCAGGAATTGGAATAGGAAATTGCATTACAAGAAGTTAAAATTTTCTGCCCAAGGGGACGTTTATATTTAGTGGTAGAACCAGTCTGTACTAACACGAGGATTCCCCATTTGCTTCCAAAACTTCATTTATAAACTTTCTGTAACGCTCTCACTTCTCTTTCTAAGGATTGTCAAATTCTGCTGTCAGTGTGGCCAATAATCTAGGGGGATTGGGTAGCCCAAGGCATGACTAGCTCTTACTTAAACCATTGTAATTTCCTTATAATTAGTTTTTTGCTTCACTCTCACCTCTTTACAGTCTGTTGTCTACCCAGCAGTGAGTGACCCTATGGATGATGTCACCCCTTGTTTAAAACCTCCCGTCAGCGATCAACTGGTTTCTCAACACATTTTGGCTAAAGTCCTCATTCTGACTCACAAGATCCTATAATGGGCTAGACTCTGGTATATTAACAAAGTGATGTCTGTGCTGTCATCATATTTCCCCCAATTCTTGATGTTCTAAAGTCACTAGCCTCACTCGGAGACCTTGAATTTGCTCCTTTTGCATGAAATACTAATTGACTCAGCCTGTAATGCCAGCACTTTGTGAGGCCAAGGCGAATGGATTACCTGAGCCAGTGGGTTTGAGACAGCCGGGGCAACTTGACGAGACCTCGTCTCTACAATAAACAAAAAATTAGCTGGGCATGGTAGCGCACACCTGTACTTTGGCTACTTGGAAGGCTAAGGCAGAAGGATCGCCAGAGCCCAGCAGGTCGATGCTGGGGTGGCTGTGAGTGTGTCACTGCACTCCAGCCTGGGCAAGGGAGTGAGACTCCAACTCAAAAAAAGAAAAGAAAGAAATACTAGTCACTGAGGTATCAACGTGGCCCACTCTCATTCATGTCTCAGTTCTTGTCACCTCCCCAGAAAGAACTTTCCTCTCTTTTCTACCTTCCCCAAAACCAAATTCTTCTTACTCTTTCTGCCTTTGCTTTGGTGAGTTTTCCTCCTGGAACTCAACACTAAGTGATGGCATATCTGTGCATCTTTGGTTATTGTTTTATTTTCTATCTTTTCCTGGAACACTAAACAGGATGTGGTAGTCAGGTGCATGTCTTTCTATGTGCCTGTGGGAAAGTTGACCTCAGCAGAGACCATGAAATTACTTATAGAATATAATACAAATGTGGTTAAAATATCCATTTGTCTCTTGAGCAATACTTGTCCAATATTTGTCCACATGACTATTCAGGTCAATGCTCTAAAGTACAAGAAGATAATTGATTAAGTTGCAACTGCATTTTATACAAACATATCATTGATAAGTCCATCCCTTGCATTCATCAGTGGCTCCCAGTCAGGTTTTAATCTTCTAATCCCTCCTTCCTATGAAGGCTTCGACTCCTGGTTTTTTTGCCTTTCCCAGCTGTCAATCAAATTTTTCTCCATGGTCTTGCCAATGTAAAAACAATTAAAAACATCTGTCACAATGTTGAAAGAAGATGCATGTTGCTTTTACTAAAATAATAGGCATTTATTTGATATTCTTCAAATGAGAAAAGTAAAGTCTATAAGAGATAGGAGTTCATCCTCACCCAGAACTGAACTCCATCCTTTATTCTATAGTCACCAATGGTTCTGGCATCAGGCATACCAAGATAGGTTTCTGAGAGAGATAGTACTTTGATAGTATATGGTTCCAATCTCAGCAACTCCACTATCATGTGCCTTTGGTGAGTTCTATACGTTTACTAACCTTAGAATCATTTTGCACAAAGTATCTTGTAGCCATGTGTTTATTAGGTATTATCAAAGACAGCAACAATTATTCCTCAGATCACTAGCAATCAGGGGAAATGAAATTAACCTTGAAGAGTAGAAAATATCTAGTATCTGCTTCCATAGTTGTGACAATTTTGGGTATGTCAACAAAGAACAGAAAAAAGACCAAACTGCAAAACAGTAAGACAAGGCATTTGTTGGGGTCTTAGAAACGCAATTCAGGGGACACAGATTAAACTAGGAGCCAAACTGTGTTCTGAAGAGAGGAAAGAGAAGGGATTTTTAAAAGGACACTGATAATGATTACTCAAATTGTTTTCAAAGAATCATCATTGGTGGAAATAACTAACTATCTAAATCCATAGTTCATTGGCTGTTGCTTTTTTAGGAATTTCAATGCTGGCAAAATTTAGCTGTTTTCTGGGAAGTTGTGGTCATGGAGATTTGGCCCTGCATAAAGGTTCAAGGCAAGTTCCTGTTTTGCAAGGATGTAGGTCACGAAGGTAGTCTTTCTCAGAGTGGCTTTCTGATACCATTATAGAGCTCTGAACTGAAACAATGCCATTTTCACAGGCATCACAAAAGATTAAGAAGGAATGCGTGAGTGACAATGCAGATGTCATGCCATCAACAAAAAAACTTTCATGCAATAATACCTTGTGTTATTCACTTTTCTTTGTTGTCAAATATTTCCTTGGGAAAAAATCAGTACTAAACCTAGTTTTACATCTACTACTAGTAGGCCAAAATGGAAGATAAATAAAGAATATTTACTAGTCTTGCTGAAATGATAAAGATATAATGATGAATTATGCTTGAAATGAGTATACACCGGTTATTCAAAATTAATTTTTATTAATAAGAAATAGAAAATCATGAGATATATTTCAAATGCTTAGCAGAAATACACAGCTACCAAAAATGCCCACCATTGCCATTGCATTATCTTAGGATTTCACACCCCCCCATCACTTACATGTCAATTATCTTTGCTGCTTAGTTCAACAATGGTGACAGAGAGGAGGAATATTAAAATAGTGAGAAGCTATATTCTGAGTTTCCTCTAGGGTCAAAAGTGTTATGTCTGGGATTGCAGAAGGCTAGAAGTGATGTCCATATCACGTGAAATGTACGATAATGAAAAAGAGACCTCGATAGTAATTAGTTCCATTATTCATTCACATTCGGAAGTTGTGAAGTCATGCCCTTTACAGGACCTTGTTTCTCAGTAGCAGCAAAGTGTTTGAATTTACCTCTACACTGATCATATTGAAATTCTAAATTTTCCATCCTTTCCTTAAACCATAACACGTGGTGAGAAAAAAAACTATAAGAATGCTTCTTAACCATTTTCAAAAGCATTTACCTATGGGATATTAGCATACGAAATCACCCACAAAGAGCAGTTGGATGTCAGTCAGCTACCAGTTTGGAAGCAATGCCGAGAACCATTCACTTTTGTTAGCTTGGACATGCAGAATTGATGGATGATGGCAGTACATTTGAGCAGCTGGCCATGCAGGAAACTAAAATGAGACTGATCAAAAAACAGAAGATCTGCCTTTAGAAAACCCAGAAGCACAATTTGCAATCTAACTCTGGCTTTCTGGAAAACAGAAAGAGCTAAACAAATTAATGTTTGAAACAATCATCACAAAGAAGTCTGGGTGAGCCAAGTTACACACAACTAAGTATCAAACACAGGATATTAATTAACATAAAACAGAGCAGTAATGTACCATCCGTGTATAACCAAAGAATTCTCACAAGTCAATGAAGACTCCACAAACAGGTGGATAAATTAATTAAAGGCCTTCAAAGTTTTCTTGGGTGTAGACAAGGCTGATTATTAGAAATGGAACAATAAAGCTAAAAGCAGGTCTAGAGGAACAATACATTATAATATTTTGTTTTGTTTATGTTTATTTATACATCAGCCTTTGCTATATTCAACATATAAGAGTGGCTTCATAGGCTAAACTCATCATGAAAATGTTGAATTCTAGGTTTCCAAAGTAAGTACTATTCTCTGAATTAAGCCAAGCAGATGTTTGAGGTACAAGCCATGTTTGGAAACTATATTCGTAGTAACAGTATTTTAAAAGTGGAAAGCTTTCTATAACTTTTTGAGATAAATACAAATGTACTCTTTACAAAGTTGTAATATAATAAACCATATAGAAACAATTGAAAATTACTTGGGATACTAAAGTATCAAATTCAAATTTCAGGTATGGATAACTGTCTTTATTGCATAAAACTAAAAAGAGCTGACACACTCAAGTGAGGTAATAGAGGAAATTTTACTGAAGAGGCAATATAGAAAGTTGCAGATAGGTTTAAAAATTTAAAAATGGGGTTAACAACGAAGAGTACTTAATATTCTTGACTTGAAGGGAAAAGAGGAAGACCAATTCCTGGAATCCAGTAAAAGTACCTGTATGAGGAAAGCTCCCCAAATCCAATCAACCCGAGCTGTGCCATTTGGTACAGAGATACAAACACTATGTGGCAACAGGCAGAGAGGGGGTTGGGGGTATAAATACACCAACAACATGCTCCTCTCACCCTCTGATATCCTGCCAGAGCAAGAGAGTACATTGATTTGGATTCACATGATCATCTCTCCCTCTCGGGGCACAGAGATGAATGAAAAAGGGTAAAGAAGGAATGTTTAAGAGCAAAGAGAAGATAAGTAGCAAAGAGTTGATTCCAAGTTAGGATCAGCTATTGAAAAAATACAGAAATGGTTTCCAACAAAACACTCTAAGTTTTAACATAATCTTAGTTAACTGTAGAGTCATATGAGTATTTAATAAAATAATATATATAAACTGATAGCCCAGGAAAGACTGGTCCCTTCTTCATCTAAATTATTGATGTCACTGCAATTGTTAATATCATCTCGATTTATCCCAAGTGGAGTGCTTGATATTTTATCAACTTCATCTGTGGGGAAATATAAAACTATGTGTATTTGTTCCAATTTGTGTACAAGAAAGAAACAGAGGGAATAATTATGGAGCAACTACTTGTGAAAGGCACTGCAAGTATTTAAACATGATATGTGACAGATGTTGATTGGCCATATTTAGTAAGTACAACTTAGACCCAGTTGAAATGGGATAGTCTAGCAAAATATTATTCATGCAAACTTTTCCTTATAAGAGCTCTCAAACAAAAGGACCTAGAAAGAGTCAGCCTTGTAAGACAGAAAATTATTAGAAAATAAACATTCTATTCTAGTCAAACATTACACACACATTCACACATACGCACATACAACTGTGGCTCCAACCCCAATGACACATGCCAAGGCTAAGGAGAGCCTAGACTCTAACTATAACCAGGATTGTAACAGGCATGCTAACTCATGTTGGGTTGGTATCAGAAAAAGCCAAAAGAGTCAATGGGATAGACGTGGGCTGCATTTTATTCTCCAAAATATATATTAAGGCCATAATACTCAGTATCTACAAATGTTTTTGTATTTTGAAATAGGGTTCTCTAAAGAGGTATATAAATTAAAAGGGATCTTTGAGGTGGGCCCTAATCTAATATGACTGATGTCCCTATAAAAAGAGGAGATTTTGAGAAAACGAGACACTAGAATGACAACCATGTTAAGGCATAGAAGGAAAAGACAGCTATCTACAAGTCAAGAATAAAAACCCTGCAGGCAACTTGGTCATGCACTTCTAATCTTTAAAACCATGAAAAAACTAACTTTTTGTTGTTTAATCCACCTAGTAGGTAGTACTTTGTTATGACAGCCCTGAAAACTCACATAATGACTTTATTTCTTTCTTATCAGTAAAAAGTCACCTTCTTTCACATGGTAACAGTGGAAAAATATAAGAAGCTCCCATCACAAGGTGATTGGGCATCGTCCCTTTCTCCACTGATGTAGTGTCAAGGATGCCTAGTGGAGAGTCAGGATTTTCACTACTAACCAGCAATGTGTCCCTCCAAGATACAGAGGCTATATGGGGAGTAGTAATGAGTTGCTTCTCCTCCTCCCAACCAGATCAGTATCAATAGATACCTAAGAGAATCTCAAACTTCCATCTTCCTCTACCTGATTCTTCACAGTTGTTAACGGAAGCCAAATGGGAAACTTGGGTTTTCACATCAACCTGGCAAAGTAGAACCTCCCTCTTCCTCAGTCAGAGCAGAGTTTGAGGAAGTTATTGAAAACAGAAAATGTAAATATGACCCATAATCCCAAATAAAATGTCTCAAATGCCCAGGTTTCAATTAAAAAGTTACTCATCACATCAAGAAACAGGGTAATCTCAATTTGAATGAGAAAATGCAAATCAATTATAGTCAACACCAAGATAACGGAGATTGTAATATTATCTGACAAGGATTTTAATGTAGTCATTATATAAATCCTCCAGCAAGCAACAAGAAATTAAGCAATCCTTAAACACAAAACAAATGAAAGAATAAGAGTTCTCAGCAAAAAAATAAATCATCAAGGAACTGGAAAATATAATAACTAAAATAAAAAGCTAAGAAGATGAGTTAAACAGCAGAGTGAAGGAACCAGAAGAAATAATAAACTGTAATATAAACTTATAGAAATGTTTAATCTGAACAACAGAGAAAAAAATGGCTTTTAGAGGGAAAAAAGTCCTTGAAGGCCAGTGGGACTATAGCAAAACATTTAATATTGCCACCATTGGAGTTCCATAACAAGAAGAGAAAGAAAGCAGGATTTTTTTTAAAAAGTATTTTGAAGAAATAACAATTAAATTGTTCCCAAATTTGGCAAAGGAAATATAGTTACTGACTAAAAACACTGAGAACACTAAACAAAAACACATTCAAAGAAATACATACTCAAGCACAGCATAGTCAAATATGTGAAAATGAAAGAGAAAGAAAAAAATCTGAAAGCAGTAAGAGAGAAATAATAGCAAATTTCACATCAGTAGTAATGAAGATCAGAAGTAACAGAGCATGTTTCAAGTGCTGGAAAAACAAAAACAAAACAAAACAAAAAAATACCTGTTGATCCAGTATTCTATATTCACTTAAAATACGCTTCAAGAATAAAGGGGAAATCAAAACATTCTTAGACGTAAGAAAACCAAGAGAATTTAATGCCAGTAGATTCACCCTAAACAAATGGTTAATGGAAGATTTTAAAACAGAAAGACATGATTAAGTAAGTACTCTTGGAACATCAGAAAGAAAGAACAATCACATAAATGAGGGAAAAAACAATGCATTTTGATTCTTCCCTTGAGTTTTCTAATTTATGTGTAATGGTTAAAACAAAAATTATAACACTATCTCATGTGTGGAGAAAACATATAAGACAGTATAATAGGGAAGGGCAAACAGTATATACAGTAAGTTTTCTATACTTTACTTGAACTAGTTAAATGTTAGCACCACTACACTGTAAAATTTTGTATATATAATAACAAGAGCAGTCACACACACAAAAAAAAGTACAATAAAAAACACACTACAGATAAATCAAAATGGAACATTAAAGAATGATAAAATCGCTGAGGCAGAAGGATCGCCAGAGCCCAGCAGATCGAGGCTGCGTTGGCCACGAGCGGCCACTACACTCCAGTATGGGCGACAGAGTGAGACTCCAACTCAAAAAAAAAAAAAAAGATAAAATAACCCCCAAAAGAGCAGAAAAAAACAGAAATAAAAAAGAAAACAAATGGGAGATAAAAAATAAAATGACAGTCGTAAGCCCAAACTATCAATAATTACATTAATTATAACATCAATTTTAAATGGTCTAAATATACCATTGAAAGACAAAAAATGGCAGAATAGATAAAACAATAGTCTAAACATAGACTTGAAGCCAGGAACTTGAGACCAGCCTGAGCAACATAGTGAGACCCTCATTTTCACCAAAAAAAAGAAAAGGAAAGGAAAAAAATAGCTAAGTTTGATGGCATGTTCCTGTATTCCTTGCTACTCAGGACACTGAAGTTGGAGGATAGCTTGAACCCAGGGGTTTGAGGTTACAGCGAGCTGTAATTGTGCCACTGGAATTCCAGTCTGAGAATCAGAGTGAGACCTTGTCTCAATTTAAAAATAAAATAAAATAAATAAAAAAATAAAAGATATATATATATATACACATATACACACATATATCAGAGACAGAGAAGACACTGAGTCTAGTAAGAAGACATAAATATCTTAAAAACATATGCACCAAACAACAGAAGTGAGACATTTGAAGGAAAAACTGATAGTGCTCAAAGGGGAAATAAATCCACAGTTACAACTGGAAACTTTAATACCTCACTCTCAACAATTGATAAAAACAATTTGACAGAAAATCAGCAGATACAGAGAGTAACACAACACCATAAACCAAGAGGATCTAATAGACATTTATGGAATATCCACCAAACAACAGCAGAAAACACATTTTTTTTTTTCTAAGTGCCAATGGGATATATACCAAGATAAACTGTATCCTGGGTCAAAGGAAGAACCTCAACACATTTAAAACAAATGAATCATTAAGAGTATATTCTGTGACAACAAAGGAATCAAAGTATAAATCAATAACAAAGGAGACAACAGGAAAATCTCTTCTAACTAAATAATAAACTACTAAATAAGCCAAGAATCAGAAAAGAAATGTCTCAAGTGAAATAAGAAAATACACTTAAGAAATACGTTTAACTGAATGAAAATGAAAATACAGCATATCGTAATGTACTAAATTCAGCAAATGCAAGTGAAAAGAAAAAGTAATCGTTCTATATGTTCATATTAGCAGAGAGGAAATGTCCTGAATCTAAGTAATATAAGCTCCAATCTCAAGAACCTAGGAAATGAAGAGCATTATAAACAAAGCAAAGCAGAGAAAAATAATGACAATAATGAGAGTAGAAATCATTAAATTGATAAAAGAAAACAATAGAGAAAATCAAGAAAATAAAAAGTTCTCTTTTTTTTTTTTTGAGTTGGAGTCTCACTCTGTCACCCAGACTGGAGTGCAGTGGCCGCTCCCGGCCACCGCAGCCTCGACCTGCTGGGCTCTGGCGATCCTTCCGCCTCAGCCTTCCGAGTAGCCGGAATTACAGGCATGCGCTACCACGCCCAGGTGATTTTTTTGATTTATTGTAGAGATGAAGTCTCGCTGCCCAGGCGGGTCTCGAACCCGCGGGCTCAGGCAATCCACTCACCTCAGCCTCCCTAAGGCGTGGGATTACAGGTTGAGCCACCGAGCCCGACTAAAAAGTTCTCTTTGAAGAGATCAATAAAATTGATCAACCTGTTGCAATACTGACAAAAAGAAAAGATACAAATTAACATTATCAGGAAAGAAATAGGTCATATCTACACACTGGGCAGACATCAAAAGAAAAGTAAAAATATACCACAAACAATGCCACACACAATGTTTTAGTCCACTTTGTGTTGAAATGACAGAATATCAAAGAATGGATAATTTACAATAAACAGAAGTATATTGACTCACAGTTCTAGAGGTTAAGAAAACCAAGATCAAGGTGCTGACAGAGGCCTATCATCATCTGGCAGAAGACACAAGGGCTACCGAGATCAAGAAGGGACTGAACTTGTTCTTTTACAATGACACAAATCCCACCCATGAGGGTAGAGCCCTCGTGGCCTAATCACTTCTTTAAGGTCCCACCTCTTAATACTGTTACAATGGCAATTATATTTTAACATAAGTTTTGAAGGGGCCAAACATTGAAACCATAACATAGAAATTTGACAGCTTTGATGAAATGGACTAGTACTCTAAAAAGCACAGTCTATCACAATTCACCTAATATTTAATAGGTCATTTAAATAGCCCTATAAAGATTATGAAATTAAATTCTAATCTGAAAATGTCTCTTTAAAAAAAAATCTGTAGGGCCTAATGTTTTCATTGGAAAATTCTACCAAATATTTAAAGAACAATGATCACAAATTATATTCAGTGTCTTACAAAAAATGGGAGAGGAATACTTTTGAATTTAATTTATAAAGTAAACATTATTCTGATGCCAAAACCAGAAAGAGAAAAAAAACTATAGACTAGTATCCCACATGAACATAAGTGAAAATATCCTTAACATATATTGGCCGATAAAATTCAACAATATAAAAAAGAATTACACAGCATGACAAAGTACTGTTTATTCCAGGAAAACAGGGCTGATTCAATATTAAAAATTGAATCTGTGTAATTCATCATATTGACAGTCTAACCAAGAAAAGTCAAATGATCATATCAATCGTCACAGAAAGAGTATTTTAAATAATTCATCACCCAATCATGATAAAAACTCTCAGTAAGCCGGGCTCCGTGGCTCAGCCTGTAATCCCGCGTCTTTGGGAGGCTGAAGTGAGTGGATTGCCTGAACCCGCGGGTTCAAGACCCGCCTGGGCAGCGAGACCTCATCTCTACAATAAATCAAAAAATCAGCCGGGCGTGGTAGCGCACGCCTGTAATTCTGGCTACTCGGAAGGCTGAGGCGGAAGGATCGCTGGAGCCCAGCAGGCGGCCACTGCACTCCAGTCTGGGCGACAGAGTGAGACTCCAACTCAAAAAAAAAAAAAAAAAAAAACTCTCAGTAAACCAAGAATATAAGTGCATTTCTCACAACATGATAAAGAGCATCACCAGTCAAACTTCACGCAGTATCATACTTAATAGTTAAAGACTGATTGTGCTTCTTCTAAGACTGGAAGCAAGGCAAAGATGCTATTTAAAGCAATAAAAAAAAAATTACAGCCAGTGCAATAAAACAAGATAAGAAAATAAAACCATACGGATTGGAAAGGAAGCAACCGTTCCTGATGGCAGATGTCGTGATTGTCTATGTAAAATATCCTAAGAAATCTATAAAGAAACTCCTAGAATTAAGTGACTTTAGCATGCCACAAGTTATAAGAGCAACATTCAAAAAGTAGTTGTATTTCTATATACTTGCAATGACGATGTGGAAATTAAAATCTATAACTATTTCAAAATAAAAAAGCTTTTTAAAAGAGCACAAATTACACACTCATACAAAGTTAATTTTAGAGATTGAAAAATGGCACAAGAATTGACATCCTTAATAGTTCAGAGAAATACTGTTAAAAAATACCAAGAACATGGTGAAAATAGGCTATCTCAAAGACCTCTTGGATTTAAGATATATGTAAAATACATAGATTTAAAATTCAGGATCCTCTGGAAGAAAGGTGGGAGGCAACAGATGTTTCTTTGCATTCTCAACAGCAGTAAAATTATATTTTTCCCAGGAAATTGAATTGTAAATTAGCAGAAACTAGGTAATGAGCAAAGTGATTGTGAAGTATCATTTAACTATCTGCCTTACATAAGCAATATGAGTACCTAAATACCAGTCTAAATATAAATTGCTATAGCAAGATGTACATTAAAGAAACACACACACACAAAGCCTCTGTAGTCCAAATTAAAAATAAAACAAACAATGATTCTTCTTGTTTGTTTCAAATCCAGACACATTTAGAGAACTAGAGCTCCCAAATTTGTGAACTTGGTAAAAAAAAAAAAAAAAAAAGTGATATAATAGTATGCTTGGGGGTCTTTTCCAAGAGAAATGAAAAAGTAACCAGCCTTCACCAACATCTCAGGGAAGCTTAACCAGCAGACGAAATTGTACATTCTCGTTAAATACTCTCATAAAAGGTCATACTTATCTATAAACATTATTAAACTCATAAAGTAACATATTTAATGACTGTCTTTCTCAATGTGTTGTATCTTCTGTAGAGAAAGACAAATAAATATATCTCTATCAATGTATCAGTTGATTAAAATATATATGTGTCTTATTATTTGGTAACTGATTTTTAATACACTGAATTATACAGAGTATATACTCACTATGTGTGAAGTAAACCATGTCCTCCATATAACATAAAAATCTGAAACTCGTTGGTTATGGAAGGTCTTGTCCAAGGTCACAAACTAATGCATACTAGAAGAGGCTAAAAAGTGAGATTAAAAAGAAATTTAAAATAAAGTTAAAAAGAAAAACAATAAAAAAGCTGGCTGTTGAGTTTCTATTATGTGCAAGTCAACATGTTTGCTGCCTGGTCTTCTGAATGTAGGAATATTAACCAGCAGGAATCATACCAGTGAACTACAAGCAACAGTCATGATTTTTCACCATATGGAAACTTGGAGAAAATAGATGGTTTGAGTGCTGACATTTTACTAATAACAAATGTTTATGTATTTCTCTATGTTTTCCATTTCTGTAAAGATAAAAGAGAGACTCTTTATATAGCTTTGTCTCTCTTTAATAAAGTACAACATATAGAAAGTCGTTTTTATATAACTTAAGACCTAATAATTAAAAATTAGATGTGTCCCAACTAGAGTCTAGCAAATATAATTCTTTCTACTCTTAAAGTAAGGGTCTATAATATTAAGTTAAAGGAAACTTTATTAAGCATTAAGTGTTATGTGCTTTAAAGAAATCAACTGTGCATTCTGATTCTCTTACATTTATAAAACAGCCAGCATGTTCTAGTGTCTATGGGTAAAACCTGAGATGCGTGAATATAAATGCAGACACTGCAACTCAGCAAAAGGAGCTCTGCATGTGAGAGTCAGAGACCTAAATTCTATCCTGTCATCCTCAAGGTCACAAAGAAAGTTCCACAGTAAATGCAATTTGGCTTTCCAGGGCTTCTAGTTTCTCAATTGCACAATGATGGGATTTTTGCTTAATTTTTCCTGCCTGACTCCATAGAGTTTAATGAGGCACAGGAGAGCTGAGGAAGTAAATTACTCTCCATTTATCATTCACTTATTCACTCCTTCACACTTTCATTCATTTGTTCACCAAACATTATTGAGCAATGTATATTTGCTCAAAGATTAATAAGATTAATAAGACAGCCTCAGTGAAGCATATGCAAATAGATAAATCCCATTAAAAAGGCCTGTAAAGGGTGGGAAAATGAACTCTGAAACAGTAGAGAAAGCTTCTGCTTTGAAGTTTGACCCAGGATCTAGAAGATGGTATTCGCTTATTGTTTAATCCCATAAGTAATGCAAGCATTTATTGCGTGTCAAATGAGTTAAAGTGCTGTGGAGAAGAGAAAGGAAGAAACAATCAATTTCATAAAGTAGATTTAGCAGGATATAGGGATTGAGAGTGATAGGAATACAGGGTGGATTTCAAGTTGTTCTTGAGAGGAAAAAGGAATGAGATCAATCTCCAAAATAGGAAGTACCAAAAAATAACAGAAAGAAAGAAGAAAAGCTTCATTGAAAAATATATTGAGTTCTGTTTTAATCATGCTAAACTTTGAGTATTTTGACTTATGCAAGTAGAAAAACTCAACAGGTAATTTTAAAGTTTGTGGCAGGATATGGGTTTTACAATTTTTTAAAAATCATCTATAAAAAGTCATGTATGTAAAATGGGGTGAGTATGTAAGATGAAACAAGCTAAGAATGTGACTCTAAAAAAGAGATAAGAAAATACAGTCAGAGAGCCAACAGAGGAACCTTGAGTCTTGAAAGTTACAGGGAAGAGAGAATGGTTCAAGAAGGGAATTATTAATGCTAGTACATTCAGAATAAATTTTTTCAAAAGATAAGTAAGCACCCACTATATTTGCAATAAAGATATCATTGGCAGACTTGATAAAAGTTGTCTTAGTGAAAAGATTTATTTTTTCCACCAGATTAAGAAATAAAAGAGTGCTGAGAGAAATGGAGACTTTGAGATAGACCAATTGTTTAAGAAATCTTGTGTTAAAATGACACATAGATAGTAGTGACTTGATGGTGTGGCATAAAAAAGAAGATTTTGATGTTGAATTTTTATTGTTTGTTTACTAATGTGAGAAATAGATATATTTTTATGCTGCCTAAAAAGATCCCCCCGAAAATGCCTAAAAATATGAAAAAGTACAGCTAGTAAAAATAGGTCCATGATGAAGCCAGAGAGAATAACTGAAATAAAACATTAAAGGAAGAAATTTAGGATGAAAAATATGGATGAGGTTAAAGTTTAGTGGGTGGGCTGGGCATAAATATAGACGTGATGGTGTTGTGATGAAATGGACCTGGCAAAGATGTAGAGATATAGAAAAGTATAACTACACAGGGTATTGAAGATAGTCCTCATCCAATGAATACATTCAATGAGTGAATGAGTTAAAAAAGGAATGGATTGCGATTTGAACTAGAGATCTGGAGGCAACTAACATTTCATGTAAATTAATGAAGGGCATTTTAGGTAAATGTAAGAGTAAATGCAAAGATGTAGAACAGTGAAATATTTTGTTTCTATCCAGTGGTGTGAGGTACAACGTTGAGTGTAGTTTAGGGTAATAGGCACAGACAAGACAGAAAAAAGTTTCTAGAGACAGATTGTAAGCAGCTATGCATTTAGAACTAGGAAGTACATATTTGTATGTGTGCTACAGAATATTTAAGGGGAGAAATGGAGTCAGATTTCTTTTGAGGAACATAATATCAGCAGCTAGGCAAGAACTGATGAGTTTGGATGGAGAAAAACGTCTATATTCCCAAAGCATTTTTGAGATAGAGTTTACAAATGTGTGTCATAAAGAAAAGGATCAGTAGAGCATGACTATAACAGAAAAAAAGGGAATTTTAGAAGATATATACTTGATCAAGACTCCCTCTAAAACCAACCTGGATTCTCTGCTCAAGTAAAAAAAAAAAATGTTTTTTCCAAATACTCAATTCAAAAGATAAAACTGGTGAGTATATAGCATTTTAAAAAAATAATTTCAAGTAGCTATAATATTCCAGATGTTGTACAAAGCACTGGCGTATGAATAAAGCTCAATTTCTACTCTCTTGCATCTTCATAGCCTTCTAGGAATAAGGTAATAAATAAGAACAAAGTGATGTGTTAAGGGCAATATTAGAAATATGCATATGGTGGTATGAGCACACAAAAGAGAGTGCCTGACTATGTTTATGTGCATAAAGGAAGATTGCACAGATATGAATCTAAATGATGGCTCAGAAGATAAATTGCAGTTTTAATAGAAAGATAAAAGGGAGCTGCAATAAGAATAGTAGCAGGGAGAGTATACATCCCAGCTGAATAGCAAAATGCCTTCATAGGCAAGAAGAAGTTAGCACGATTTAGGATAATTTATTTATGGAGGACTATCAGTTTGTGAAGCTGGAAGGTTTAATATAGTGTCTAAGGAAGTCTTGAATGCCATGCCATTGTCTGTTTTGCTTTTGCCTCAGTATGTCCATGCTGCTGTAACAAAATACCTGAGACTGGGAAATTTGTAAAGAACAGAGACATATTTTCTCACAGTTCTGGAAGCTGGGAAGGCCAAGATTAAGGTGCTGGCAGATTCAGTGTCCAGTGAAGGCTGTTCTCTGCTTACCTTGCTGAGTCTGTACATGGAGGAAGGGGAAAAAGGCAAAAGGGCATTCCCTTCAACTTTTTATAAGATTTTTACATAGTCACTAATCCCTCATGATTTAATTATATATCACATTGATGATGAAGTTTCCATGTAAAAATTTTGAGGAACCCATTCAGACCATAGCACCTACAATGATTATGATGATATTGATGACAATGAGCATTGAGATGACTAATTAATATTTATGAAATAATTTCCATGTGCCAACAGTTACTGTGCCACAAATTTTTTACTTTGAGTCAGCCTATAAATCCAACAGTGACACTATTTTACAGATAAGGAAGATAAGACACCACGAGGTTGAACTAATGGGTCAAATTCACCAACTTCTAAGTGAAGAAGCCAGCATTTGAAGCCAGAATGTCTGCCTCTAAGCCATTCAATCAGACTAACCCTGATGGATATGAAGAAGACATTAAAGATTTTATGTGGAAAGATGGCATAATTGACTTGCCTATTTGGAGCAGTAACTGGAGTTAAAAGGATGGACAAAATGTTAGGAAGTGGTTATAAAGAACCTGTTGCAGCATTCCAGGTAGTCAGACATAAGAACGTCACAACAGCTATTGCAGAAAATAAGGGACAAATTTGAGACTTCTTGGGGAAGCAGAATTGACAGAACCTGTTGATTGACTGGGATTAACATTAGGACACAAGGAGTGACATTTAGGATTAAAAGTAGAAAAAAAATAGATGTCATTTGATAAGAATTGATGAAGAATTTGTGCATACTACCTGTGAGTGACTCACCAGATATCAAAGCAAAACTCAGTGGGACAAAACTTATACTTACAGGGTGACTCTCAAGGGAAAAGGCTTCATGTGCAGATTCAGCAGTCATCAAATTTGAGGAGGTTTTTGAAGATATATGGGTAGACACAGTTTTATAAAAAAAAAGAGTGAAAAATGCCAAGAAAAAAAGGGCTAAGTACAGATCATCTGGGGAACAGCTAACAAAATGAGCTATAAATTAGACTTGCAAGAGTTGGAGCAAAAACCAGAGGAGAGAGATGGCCCAGAAGCAGGACAAGAGGAGTTGATCATAAGGTCTAAGGTTTTAGGGCTCCTAAAGATCGTCATTTGAAAGTGACCATGATGACGCCACCAATGACTACAAGGAAGCCCTAAAAATGCAGTAGCTTGAGATATTCCAAGTCCCAAGCTACTAGTTTCTTCTGTGAGCAACACAAGTGCTGTTAACACAGAAAGCAGCTTGACTGATACATAAAAATGACAGCTGTGTGGCCAAGAGTCCAATAGACTATCAGAAGATGTTTCCTTCTGGCCTTGCCCCCAGATGGAGCTGTATGCTCATCAGTGGAGCTATAAAATGGCATAACCTGGGAGTGGGGGAGAAAAGATTCTTTTTAACTCTGACCATTCAAAAGTTTAAAGCATCATTTTTCTTCAGAGCTAGAAGAGTTGCCCCTGTTATAACTTAGTAAGTATTAACTAAAAACCTACTCTAGGCCTTATGCTGGGAAATACTTTCCTGTACTCAATGTAAGACAAAGAGAAAGGTTCTCAGGAGGTATTGACAACTTAATAATTTCCCAGATTTAAATTACTTAGAAAAAGCAATCAATGTAGAGGCTGCAATCTAATAAGTAATTGGTGTAGAACATACCACTTCACAAGAATTGTGATGTTTTGAAATACTATGCGCTCGAATACAATAGGAGATAGAAAGTACAATTATAAAATGACACTAGTTTCTGCAAATCAGAGGAGAATTGATCTTTTTTTTGCTCAAAGTCACATGCTGTATTCAATTGTTTGTATTTGGGAGGTTACCTAGACATGCATGCTTTAAACTTGTAGACTCACACATGTACAAAGAACAACAGAACTAAAAAAAGAAGAAAAAGAAATATAAAGTATATACATAAATTTCTCAGTTATTAATTTTTCATGTGAAATTTTGATCTTTAACCATTTCTTTTATAATCGGTAGTATTAGATCTCATATTTATGTTTCATTCTCTTTTCTCTCTTTGAAACAGTTGATATATTTACATGAAAATGATATCTTTGTTCTTTAGAAAATCATCTCAGGCTTTTTCTCTGCTTAGAATTACAATAATCCTATATTTGTGACATCTTAATCACCTCCACAGCAACCAATTGTGAGGTTAGAAACAGAGGATTAAAACTTCAAGTGGAAAATAAGAAGCATGAATTGATGAGCTCTTGACAAACCAAGATTTTTTTTTTTCAAAATAAATATCCCGAGGAACAAAAAGGATTTTCAGACAAGGACTATGAAGAATAGAGAGAAAATACAGCAGTACTGTTTATCGAAGTTTTCCTTGGTATGTCAGCAGGTCCTTTGGAACTGACAGTGCTGATCTAAACGTTTCTATAATAATAGAAGTGTTAACAGTGATAGGAACAAATAATATTAAACACTGTCAACTGTAACATTTCATTTTCACTGGCCCGACTCTGTTGCTGCAAAGAATAAAATAAGAAGAAAGAGACAACTATTGAGTCATTGAAACTAACACCCTAATAACAATATCGACAATGCAAACAAGGACATTAAAAAGAAAGAAAGGTAAGAAAAGAAGAAAAGAAAGAGGAGAAGGGAAATGCAAGGGAGAGAGGAAGGAGGGAAGGGAGAAAAAAAGGAACCCAGTCGTGACCCTTGTCTCTAACAGTGAGTGCAAAATTGTTTTATAGAATATATAGAAAGAAATATGTAACAAATAAAAATGTAACTGTTTTATATTATTTTAAAATAAAACCTTCTTATAAATACATAGGAATCAGATGTTGATCCTTCAATATTGGCCCCCTCTCCACCTTGCCACCATACGTCAAAAGAATTGTCTATTTACTGAAGAGAAAAATGTGACTTTTGAACTAAATGTTTTGGTCTTGCCTTAGTGGAACATGGCATCTTTTACATAAACTTAACATAGATTATTGTTCAAGAACAATACACTTGGACATTTAATATTTCAGCAACTTGTAAGATTACATTGAACTGTAATGTACATTATGAAAGTAAATACTGTTATCATGTCTGTAAATAGTTAAATTTTAATATTCATTTTGATATGTCTCTATTGTATTCCACAATTAATCTAAAATAGAATATAAAACCATATATGATATATAGAATCAAAGATATGTTCTTAAATATTGATATAAAATTTTCACTATTTTCACAGTGAGATAATCAATAAGAAACATTTTAAGCCAATTTTATATATATATATATATATATATATATATATAACACACACACATAATTTTCTTAAATGTGAGGCAGAGTCTCACTATGTTGCCTAGGCTGCTCTCAAACTCTCAGACTCCTGGGCTCAAGCAATTCTCCTGCCTCTGCCTCCCAAAGTTCAAGGCATGAGCCACCACTCCACTGCATACAATTTCAAATATTTTAAATATATTAAGATTATTAATTTGGGTACATGCACCTATTTATAATCATGGACTGTAAAAATAATCTAGTGATTCAGACATACACTTTCCTTTCTTCACATTTCAAAAAATATATCTGTTCAAGTTTCCATGTGTATATTCACCACCATCAGACAACATCTATTAGCTAACAGAGATCATGACGTGTTCACTGCTGTCCATGCTATTTAAAAGGCAGAATTTTTCAAGTTCAAGTATAATGTTCTCAAAGGAATTTAAATCTAAACCACAAGTACATGATTATGAACATAAAACAGCTTTAGAAATCTTTATCCACTAGGTTTATATTTATTTAGCCTTTAGTTTTATTTTTATGATATTGAACACTTACGTTTGGGTATTTTTATTAAATTTGCAACATCTCTTCCTTTAAAAAAGAATTGATTCTTTCAAGTTATCTGTAAAAGCATACCTTTGACTGATTTGACTCTGCCTCTCATGTTTTCCATAACTACCAAAGTATTCTAAGAATTAAAATGAAAGGAGTGATTTGCAATTTTGTTTTTAGGGACTCAAATTAAGAACAGATTATTCTTTTCTAAAACATGTCTTTGTGAAAGAAAATATCTGGTTTATAGGGTAAGAAAAATTGAGAACTACATAAATGAGAAAATATGAATAGGAGAATAATAAAACCAGGGACAATATTTGCATGCATAATTACAGCTCTATGCATAAGTATATCACAAGGGGTGAGCCTTGATTTTCACTCTAAATTTTGAATCAGAAAAAGCACAGAGACACAGTCTTAAATTCATAATTTCTAAAAGATAAAAACAAAAGAAATGCTTTTTAATATTCATAAAGAGTGCACACATTTTCTGATGATTTTCTGCTATATGATGTACATATATTATGACATGGAAGTTTCATTATAACTTTTCATTGTATTATAATGTGTTGTTTAATTTAATTGTATGCATATTAATTAGATTCCTGTCACATCTTCAACACTGCCTTACAATCTCTGAACTTGAGTGAGGATACGTTTTAGAGGAGCAAATCACTTTACCTCAAGGAGGTAGAATGTTCTCTTTCTCCATCTCCTCTCTCCTTAGCTGAGCCCTTCTATGCCTGGAAGGGAAAGAGGTGAGATGTTCCAAGAAAATGTATTTCCTTTATCTGCAAGTTTCTCTCTAATATCCACTAGCAGATTGTGCTATAAAGACAATGACTAAATGCTATACCTTCCCCAGCTGACATGGTGAAGAACTAATTTGGTTGATTCTCTCTAATTTCGGTTGAATTTAGGGGGCCTCACCACAAATACTACAACAGTGTTTACTAACTGTCTCAATCCCCAAGTTTCTCCAGAAATCCCAGGCTCTCCACAATGTATGCCTTGTAGGGATAAAGCTCTCTCCATGCAACCCCTGAGACCTGATCCTGTCAGGACTTGTTAGAGGTCATATACCAGATGCTGCTTGGCAAATGGCTGAAATTTGATAGTGACTTGAGTTTCACATCACGTAACCGCGAGTCTCGCATCACGTTTCTCCCTCTAAATCCACAACCTCACTTGCAGGCTTCGATTTTTATGACAGACATCATTTGTTTGTTTGTTTGTTTGTTTGTTTTAACTTAAGTACTCCTGGTATTTCTGCACTAAAAAAAAATTAAGAAATGATTTCTATGAAGAGGACAGATAGGAAAAACACACATCACAAAAGTCAGGACACTCTCAGGATTTTTCTATCCACATCCTGTTAACTTGGGGATCTATTTCTTTACTCCTGCAACATCAGCAAAGTCGAGTTAGAGTTTGCAATGATGCTGCAAGCTGTTGTTATTAACAGGGGAGTCTAACTTAGTCTAAAGGTCAAATAAGTCACTTTTGTACCCTAAAGAAAAATTAAGCCATAGCCAAGCAAAGATGTTGAAACATTGAGGGAATGAAGATGGGGTGTGGTATGAAGATTCAAGCTGAGGAATTAAGAAGCATTTAAATGTATTTTTCCCACAAGGTGCTTACTGCTTTTACAAAGATAAAAGTTGCACTGGAAAAACTTAGTAGAAACAATTTTAACCAAAATACTAATGTCAACATCACCAGTAATATAATGAAACAATAGCATTTGCCAACTGATAGGATACACTGAAAAGGACACAATAACAAATGCAAACTGAGAGGCATTCCACTAAATAAGACTGTACACTTTAAATTGTCAGGATTATATAAAACAAGGAAAGCCTGAGGAACTATTACAGATTGAAGACCAAAAAGTGCAGGAAACAAAATGCAACTCAGTCAGGAGCTGGACTAACTTGTATAGGTTGGATGGTTATATTGTATCTATGTTCATTTTCTGATAGCAATAATTGTACTGTGGAGATATAAAATGACCCTGATTCAAGAAAAACATACTGAAATGCAAAGGAATAAAAGGGCCTCATGTCACTCTTAAATAGTTATAAAAATATTTATATCAAAAGAATAATTAAACATGTTACTTTTGAGGAATAGGTATGTGATATTATTTAAAAAGTTAAACAACGTTACTCAGAAATGTACTTCATTATATTTAAAATGTTCATTTGAAGAAGTAACTGACTATTGACAGGGACTAGTTCAAGATATTTTTGTACTATTCTTTTTCTATTCTTTAATATCTCTTTTCTGTTATATGAGTCTATTTTAAAATTGCAAATGGTCTTTATTCAGAAATTAGGTAGATAAAAAGTCTTTACCTCCAAAACAAATTCAAAAAATGTTTAAAATGTAAAGTCTCTAGAACAAACTAGAGACTTTTCTTCTTCTTTCCAGGGCATCTTAATCCTTACACTAGTTCTATGATCTTTATGATTCAGTTACACTGGCTTTCTCACAGCCCCTCAAAGTGCCCTACCTTAATCTTGATTCCAACCTTCACAATTTTCTCAGGCTCTAGGACAGGAAATTGTTCAAGAAGTTCTCCTTTTTTATGTTTTTTGTTTTTTGTCTGGATCTCCTTCTGTTGCCGATGCTACAATGCAGTGGCAAGAACATGGCTAAGCACATTCTCAAATCCTGGGCTCGGATTATATTCCTTCTCAGCTTCCCAAGTATCTGGGACTACAGGTATGTACCACCACACCCAGCTAATTTTTTAATATTTTGTAAAGTTGAGGTCTCACTATTTTGCTCAATCCATCAATCTGGTCTCGAACTCTTGGGCTCTAGCAATCCTCTTGCCTCAGTCACACAGTGTTAGTATTACAAATGTGACATACCAAGCCCAGCCAAAGTTCTCCATTTCTGAAGCTCATTCATTCTTTTTGAAAAATATATAAACTTGGGAAAGTGGGGAAGAAGGAATATCATTAAGCAGCTGTGTTTCTTCAGCCTCTTACTTCTTTATAAATGAAGAGCTGTGTTGATTTATCTTAACAGAAAGCAGAAATCAAATAACATTAATGGGAACTTCCAGTTTTAGCTATGACTTGTAAAAACCTTCAAAATCATCTTCTATCTTCACAAAAAGAAAAAAGCAGAGCAAATTGAAAATATACAAATTTTTTTATACCAATGAGAGCACTGATGTTCTAGGGCAAACTGCCACCCACAAACCTGAATAGACAGGTGAATCAGGTGACAAAACAGGATACACTTACCTAGAACAGAAGTTACCGAGGCTATACATTGGAAAAAGAATTAAATGGTAATTTTGACAAATTGTTGGAGGCTGCGTGTACACTCATTTCAGAGTAAGAGTCCCCTTGTGTTCACAGTCTTAGGAAAGCCTCCCACTCTTGTGGGCTCTACCTTCAGACTCTCCACCAAGTTAACATGGTGAAAAACCAGGAGAAAAGTGAGAGAAGAGTAATCTCTGTGAAATATGCTGAGAGTCTTCCCCATAACAAAGGCCTACTCTCTTCAGGAGAAAAAACTTTACCAGAGCCTTGTCCCAGAGCAGTAAAGAAGGATGGTCTTCTCAGTCCGCTAGCATTCCTGTCTCAACCAAAAGGAAGAAAAAAATGCATATGTAAGAAGAAACACTTGTAAGGTCACAGGCCAGAGTCACAGGAGCATTAAAAATTTGAGGTTAATTGGAAGATTATACAAGTCTCTCCCCTACCGTACTACAATTACAACAAAATTCTTGTTTAATAATGGTGGATTACAGAGCTGTAAGGTACAGATTCTGTCCAAGGAAAAGTACTTAGGGAAGTTCAAAGTTAAGAGAGACAAAAACAAGGACATTAGAGGACTTTGAAGCCTCCAGTACATATGGCTGTAGCAAACATTGAACAAAGCTCAAACACTAGTCACATTCACATAAATCCTCAGACTATCAGCCTATTCATTTCCTCCTACTCAAAACAATATATTCAGTTTTATTAATAAATAAGTGAAGAAGTAAATAAATGACATGCCAAACAGTAAATAGAAAAAAAATGTCTGAAGAATCAAAGCAAATATCTGTACCAGATTCAGGTATGTCATAGGTATTGAAATTACAAGGTAAATACTTTTAAATGTCTATGATTAATTTTTTAGGAGCTGTAATGCAAAAAAGAAGTAGATGATATGCAAGAACAGATAGTAAGGTAAACAGAGAAGCAGATCTCTAAGATCAAATCAAATAAGATGGTGGAATTTTAAAAAGTATTTTAACATAAATGAAGAATGCTTTTGATGGGCTCATCAGTAGAATCAACACAGCCAAGGTTAGAATTAGTGTGGTTGAATATAAATCTATAAAAACTTTTCAAATGAAAATATAGAAAGAAAAATTAATGAAAACAACAGATCAGAACATCCAAGAACTATAAGACAAATTTCAAAAGATGTAACATACATGTAATTGAAGTGAAAGAAGAAAAAATAATGATATAACATAGCAGAAAAAATACCTAAAGTAATAACGGCCAAAAACTCTCCCAAAAAAATGACATACACAAAATCACAGATCAGTAATTTCAGAGAACATCAAACAAAATACAAACATAGAAACAAAATTATATCTAGGCATAGGACACTGAAACTGCAGTAAACCAATGACAAAGAGAAGACTTGAAATATTCCAGAGGGATAAAACATACTAATTATAAAGGAAGAAGGATAGGAATTACATTGAACCACAGGTCAGAAACTATACAAGCTAGAAGAATGGAGTAAAAAAATTAACTGTTCAAAGTTTAACTGTCAAGAGAAGCAAACCACCAATGTGCAATTTTATATCCAACAAAATTATTGTTTAAAATTAAAGCAAAAATAAAGAATTTCTCAAGCAAAAACTAAAGGGATTCATCACCAGCAATTCTGTCCTGTAAGAAATGTTGAAAGGTATTCTTCAGGCAGAAACTCATACTTACACACAAAAAAGAAATATTTCAGAGAAGAAATAAATGGAAGTTTAATAAACCTATTATTCTTAACTTTAATTGATCTAAAATAGAAGTAATAACAGTGACAGTGTTTTGGGCTATAATAGCATTTGGAGATAAGTGGCAAAATGCCACAGGGATAGGAGAAATAAATTGAAATACTCTGATATAAAATACTTGCACTATGCATGAAGCAGAATAAAATTATTTGAAAGTGGACATTGATTAGCAAAAAATGTATTAGTAAATGTATAACAGAAACTCTAGGCAAAGTACTGACATTTTCTAAGAATAAATAAAAATAGCATGCTGAGAGAAGATTAAAAAAAGAATAATAAAAAAACTGCCCAATTAAACCAGAGCATGCAAGAAAGTAACTTCTGTCAATGGCTAGAAAATACTTTAAAACATAGGTGACATTAATTTAAATATATTAATAATTACTTTAAATGTGAATAGTCTAAATATAAAAATTTTGAAGACAGAGATTATGAGTGGATTAAAGAAAGCAAACTTAAACTCTATGTTATTGTTTTAAAAAATCTATTTGAATAGAAAGACTCTGATATGTTAAAAGTAAAAGGATGGAAAAAGATATAACCTACTAACACAAATCAAAAGAAAGCTGGCTTGGCTATATTAATTTCAGGTAAAGCAGACTTCAGAGTACATACTTTTGTTGGGTAGAAATAGTAGTACCACATAAAAATAAAGAAGTTAATTCTCCAAGAATATATAAAAATCCTAAACGTGTGTTTCACTCACTTATGCAAACACATGAAGTAAAAATTAAAAATAATAAAAAAAAAATACATAAATCTACTGTGTTAGTTGGACACTTCAATTCCTCACCATTGATTTTTAGATTAAATAGGCACATAGTAAGAATACAGTGTTGACCTAAACAGCATTGTTGTTCAACTTAATCAAATTAACTTTTATAGAAGACTCCATCCAAAATCAGTAAAATAATGGACACAAAAACTTTTAACAAAATATCATCAAAAATTGTCAACAAAAAATTATGAACAAAATGTTTGCAAATCAAATTTTAAAATATATTAAAACTGCAAAATGAGTACAAATTATATAAAGTGAATATATACTACTGCCAAAAGAGATTTATTCCATCTTTGGGGTTTTTTTTAATTCTTTTTTTTTATTTTAAAATTGTGGGGTACAATTCAGGGTTAGGTATACAAATATTCATTGTGCGAGTACCCTTGTTGATGAGGTGTGCTCCCCCTTTCCCAGGCAGTTTTTGACTACTGTCAATCCCACCTTCCAACCCTCCCTCCCCCCGCAGTTTCCTGCTACTGTCAATTCTTTTCCTATAGTATTACCGTAGTTGTTCAAGATCCACTTATGAGTGAGAACATGTGATACTCAGCTCTTTGTTTCTGTGAAAGATCATTTAGTATTATAGACTTTAATTCCATCCAGGTTGTGTGAAGTTCATGATTTTGTTCTTCTTTATGGCTGTATAATATTTTATTATGTATATATACCACATTTTTTTTATCCAGTCCTCTTTTCATGGGCAGCACGGTTGGTTCCATGTTCTTACTATTGTGAACAATGCTGCAATAAACATTCATGTGTAGGTATCTTTTTTATAGAGTGATCTGAGTTCTTCTAGGTATATTTCCAGTAGGGGGATCACAGGGTCATATGGAAGGTCAATTTTTACAGCTTTTAGGAATTGCCACACTGTTTTCCACAAAGGCTGTACTAGTTTACACCCCCACCAACAGTGTAGAAGTGTTCCTTTTATGCCACATCCTCTCCAACATTTGTTATTTTTTGAGTTATTGATGATGTCCATTCTGAATGGAATTAGGTGGTATCTCAGTGTAGTTTTAACTTGCATCTCCTTGATGACTAGTGAGGCTGAATATTTTTTCATGTATCTGTTGGTTGCTCGTATATCTTCTTTTGAGAACTGTCTACTCATATCTTTTGCCCACTTTGTAATGGGGCTGTTTGTTTTTTCTCTTCAGCATGTTTGAGTTCCTTGTAGATCCTAGATGTTAGGCCTTTGTCAGACATGGAGTTGACAAGTATTTTTTCCCAATCTGTGGGCTGTCGCCCTATTCTCTTGATGGTTTCTTTGGCTTTGCAGAAGCTTGTCAGTTTGATGAGGTCCTACCTATCTTATCGCTTATGACTTGGGCACTTAATTGTTTTGCCTATTCATGATCGTTTATGTTTCCATATGAATTCCTGTATTGCTATTTCTAGGTCTGAGAAGAATGTTGCTGGTAATTTGATGGGTATTGCATTAAATCTGTAGATTGCCTTAGGAAGAATGGACATCTTAACAGTGTTGATTCTTCCAATCCATGAGCAAGGAATATTTTTCCACTTGTTTGTGTCATCTTTGAATTATTAGAGCATTGTTTTGTAGTTGTCATTGTAAAGGGCTTTCACATCTCTTGTTAGGAAGATGCCAAGGTATTTCTTTTTTTCTTTCTTTTTTTTGTGACTATTGTGAATGGACTTGTGCTTTTATTTGGGTGTCTGTTTGTTTATTGCTGGTGTATAGAAATGAGATTTGTCTTTTCCACTTTTATTTTATACCCTGAGACTTTGCCAAAGTCCTTTATCAGTGTAAGGAGGTTTTTGACAGATTCTCTTGGGTTTTCAAGGCATAGAATCATGTCATCTGCAAAGAGAGATAACTTGACTTCCTCTGTTCCTACTTAGATACCCCTGATAGCCTTCTCTTCTCTCATTGCTCTAGCTAGGACTTCCAAAACCTTGTTGAATAGTTGCAAGCCTGGTTCAACATTTGAAAATTGATCAATACCTCATCAATAGATTAACAAAGAAAAATTATATATTAATTGATGCAAAAATGCACATGACAAAATTCAACACCCATTCATGAAAAAAACTCTAAGCAAACTAGGAACAGAAGAAAATTCCCTCAATTTGATGAAGTGCATCCACACACACACACACAAAAACCCCTCCAGCCATCATTTCATTTAATAATGAGAAGCTGATCACTTTTTCCAGAAAATTAACAAGACAGAAATAGTTCTCCTTGTCATTCATATTCAACATTGTGCTGGAAGCCCTAGCCCTAGCTAGTTCAATAAGCTAAAAAGAGGAAATGAAACTATTTCAGTTGGAAAGGAAGAAATGAAACTGTTTCTATTCACAGACGACATAGATGTTTACATGGAAAATCCCAAAGAATCACCGAAACGTTCCTGGAACTAATAAAATCGTAGAACAAGGTCCTAGTATATAATTGTTACTCAATTGCTTTTATATATACTAAGGATAAACACCTAACTTTTGTTATCAAATAAAATAGACATAATTTACTAGCAAATTTACCACAAAATATGATCCATAGATATATGTCTAAGAAAATGTGTACAGAAAATACACATGGAAAACTACAAACACTATCAATTGTTAAATCAAGTATTCTGTGTTCATTCATCAATATTGTTAAGATGGCCGGTCTTCCCAACTTGATATATATAGTAAATGCAATCTTAATAAAAATCTCAAGTTATTTTGTAGATGTTTGCATACTTGCAAAGTTAACATGAAAAGTCAAAAGAAGTGAATAACCAACACAATACTGAAGAATAAAGTTGGAAGATTCACATGACCTAATTTCAGAACTTAAAATAAATCTACATTAATCAAGAGAGTGTAATATTGGCAAAAGAATAGACACATAGATAATGGAAGAGGATGGAGAACCCAAAAATAGACATACGCAAGTATAATCAATCCATCTTTGACAAAAGAACAAAGACAATTCAATGTTTAAAGAACAGCCATTTCACAAATGGTGCTGAAAAACTATATATATGCCCAATAAAATGAACATGGACAAAGATCTTATAATAAAAATTAACTCAAAATGGATTATAGACCTAATTGTGGATTGTAAACCTACAAATCACTTTGAAGCAGAGGTGAACAGCTATATTACCTTGGGTTTGACAATTTGGTTTTTAACTACAAAACCAAAAGCATGGTCCATGAAAGAAAACATAATACAGATAATTTGATTAAAAGTGTATGTCCTGTAAAAGACGTTGTTAAGAGAAAAAAGATGCAAGTTATTGAGGTAATCATACAAAAAATTTGATCAGAGTATTTTAACCTTACCAGTATTTACATCGGGGGCCAGATGATTCTTCACTGAGGAAGCTGTCATCTGTCCTGCAGGATTTGTAGCCTCCATCCACCCTGTTCCACTAATGCCATCCCATTTGTGGCAACCAAAAACACCACCAGTCATTTCCAAATATTTCCTTGAAAGCAAACTGCCTCTCATTAAAAACTATTGTTTTGGATACTATTAAACAAAAAGGAAAATTAATAAGAAAAAGTTGCATTAGAAAGAAACAAAATGATATTACCAATTTAATTGCTTGCACAAAAATTTCAAGGCCGTATATGAATAAATTATGAAAATTATGTAAATTATTTTACAAAATATATCTACATTTACTTCTCTGAATCAGTATAATAAAATTAGCTGTGCTCCTTAACAATAGCCGCAATTACGGCCTTTTATTTTTTTAATACCATTTAAGATAACAACAGAAATTATACAAGGGAGTTGGGAACAAAAGATGAAAAACTTAAGACTTTTATAAAGAAAATTTAGGAACTGTTGAGTGACTTTTTAAAGACCTACATAAATACATGGTTAAGAAAAGCATGCATTAATATAATAAACATGTAATGTCCATCCAAAATCCTCCATACATTCAAAGTATGTAATATGCCCACCTGGTTCTTAATGTATGTAAAATAGCAAAGGGAAAAAGAATAGCCAAGACAGTTTTGAGGGAGAAAACCACAAAAATCTTGCCTTACTAGTAGCAAGAATTATAATAAAGTTATCATAATTATAGCATTGTGGAACTAGATCAGGGATAAGCAAAATAACTAAAGAACAGAATAAGCAGAATGACGCATTTGTACATTTATGTAGCTTGATTTTAAAGAGGTTGCATTGAGGAAATACTGGATTTTTAAATAAATGGTGCTATAAAAAGTGGTTATACTTGTAAAAAAACTTAAATATAATTGGATTTCTTCCTCCTACAATATATATAAAGCAATCTAAGATAGATGAACTATCCAAATGTGCAAAGCAAATATTTTCAAATTTTGAAGAAAATATAACAAATAATTTTATATCATTGACATAGGAAAAACTGCCAAATTACATAAAATTGAAAACATCTGTCCATCATGCTTACTATAAAATATAAAAAGGAGATAAAAATAAGTGGGGAATACTTACCACTCACATAATCATAATCAATAAATGATTAGTATATTGAAGATATAACAAAATCTATAATAAGAAAAAACCTATTCTTTTAAAAAATAGACAAAAAAAATTTCCAATTTGATATAGAGAAAACACTAATGATAGTTAAAATATATTTTTTTAAAAATCAATCTCAATGATAAGGAGGGAAATGTCAATTAAAACCATAATAATAAGTTGGGTATAGTGGTGGACCTTGGAAGGCTGAAGCAAGAGGATTACTTGAGCTCAGAAACTGAAATTCAGCCTGGACTACAGAGTGAGACCCTGTCTTTTAAATACACCACACACACACACACACACACACACACACACACACACACACTCATACACACACACATTTAAACACACACGCACAATGCTAACTTTCCATACCCATTGAACTGTCAAAATCTTGTTACCAAATGTTGAGAAGAGTGTAAAACAGCCTGAAATTGTATCTAATCCTATTGGGAAGATAACATTTGTTCACCAACTTTGGAGACATATGCAGCAATATTTGTATAATTGAATATGTGTTTAACATCTGTTCCAGCAATTCTATGCCTACTATAAATTCTAGAGCTAGAGTATATAAATTATGGCCTTTGGGTCATATATGAAGTTTTCCTGTTTATCACCTATCAGCCTAGAATGGCTTTTAATCTTTAAGTGGTGATATTTTAAATCATCACTCAAGTACTTGCATAACTTCCTAGCTAATATCTTAGCTAAGAGAACCTATTTGGCTCCTTAAGAAATCAATTACTGACCCTTGTTCTAGAGAAACTCTCATTTCTAAGGAAATTGTACAGAGATGTACATAGTCATTATTGCTTATAAATATTAGAAAATAAGAGATACTCTACATCTCCATTTAATAAGCATTTTCTTCTTTATGGAAAAATAAAACAAATTACTATACTAGAATATTATATCCAATGAAATAAATGAACTAAAACTTAGCCTATAAATGTAGGTCAATTCTTAAAACTGTATACCATGTAAAATAAAGCTGTGGAAGTATTTTATCATTTATATGAAGTTAACAAATATGTAATACAAAACTACTTGACAAGATAATGCACTTTAAGTGAAAGCATAAAGATATTCATGGAAACAATAAAGACATTTAATTTTAACATTTACTACTATGAAATGAAGAAAGATGCAATTGTAAACTGAAGGTTTTATTATGATTTTACTAGTTTTTTTAATATCCTTTTAATCTTCAGGAATCCATTCCTAGGTGCTTCATTGCATTTAGTTATCATCTCTCCTTGGTCTCCTTTGGCCATCTTTCCTTACTCTGTTCTTTGGAGTTGTCTATTCAGCTCCACCTCCTGAAGTGGGGAATATTTCCGAGTACATGATTCCTCCTTAGAGACAATTAAAGTTAAAGCTACAGCATTATTATATGGTAAAACTGAATACTTCATTTACAGTAATCAAACTTTGTAATCATTAATAGTATTAATGTATTAGCTTGATATTATTTATCTAACTTTAATCTCTTTGAAGCAATTGAAGTCATAAACTGTCAAACATTAACTGTCACAATTCTTGATAACAATTAATTTTAAAGAGTGTAGAGATGATTTTGAATGAAGCATTTTTAAGTAAACCTGTTTTGTTCCATTTACTTTTGTTTATATTGGTGCGTATATTTAATTTGATTCTCCTTGAAGTTTCTTTTTCTTCCATTCAGAGTAACCCAGCATGCAATTCATAGTACATTATATCTAAACCACATTGCCTGAATGCTGTAAAGAGTTTTTTTTTTTCTAGTGAGCATTTCATGTAAGTTTATGTTTACAAGGATATTGGTTAAAAAAAAAAAGGTGAAAACTCTTAAAGTGCTATATTTTTTGAAGCTTAATCCAAAAAGAACTCACAAAACTATATACTATATTCGGAGCAGGTATCAGAAGTCTCAGCAGTCTTTTACTACTTTATGAATTTTTTTTCACTTTATTGTCTTAAACAGTTATTTATTTTTTGTGTGTTGTTTAAATTTTCAGGTATACACTCCAAAATCTGGAGCATCTGTTTGTGCAAGGAGCACAAGCGTTGAAGTAATTCAATTTCCTTCTCTGTCCATTATTAACTTTGAGATTTTAGGCAACTGAAGTTAACTTGTATCCTTTTGCTCATTTGAAAAATGAGTTGAATGGGAAAGTCAAATGATAACAGATGTTGGAGAGGTTGTGGAGAAAAGAAAACTCTTGCACACTCTTGGTGGGAATGTAGATTGATATAGCCATTATGGATAACAATATGAAAGTTTCTCAAGAAATCGAAAAAGGAACTACTGTGTGACCCAGCAATCCCTCCACTGGGTCTGTATCCAAAGAAATGAATTCATCACCTCTTAAAGATGTCTACACCCTCATGCTTATTGCAACGTTATTTACAACAGCCAAGACATGGGAACAACTGTCTATCAAAAAGCTCAACAGATACAGAAATTGTGTGACAAGATACATAACAGAATATATTATTTGGCTTTTAAAATGAAGGATAGCCTTTTATTTGCCACAACATGAATGAGCCCGGAGGATGTGATGCTAAGTGAAATAAGCCAGACACAGAAATAGAAATATTGCATGATCTCACTTATATGTGAAATCTAAAAAAAAGGCAGGGGGAGGAGTTGAATAGCTACTAACTTTATAGAATTGCTGTAGAGAAAAACAACGATGCTTGAAACATACTGAGTGAAGTATATGACAAAGAATAAACACAACATATTTTGGGGGGCTTCTTCTTTTATCTTGACAATTAGATAAGACAGTGTTCATATTCTAGTGAAACCGCTTACTTTCTCTTTGTCCTGGAGTTTCTTAACATTGACTTTGGTCTCCTCTTTATAAAAAGAACAATATGATTCAGTAACAAAATGTACAAGCACCTAGCAAAATTCATGGTAATGTGGTTGTTCAAGATTCACTTTCCCTTTTCTTCCTCCTCATCTGGAACACAAAGTAATATTTGTATACCAATGACTATTTGTAACTTTAACTTTTACTTCAAAAATTTGGCAAAGTGCTAGGTGCAAGTTCACAATTATTAGGAACTCTTAAATTACTGGATAAATAATGCAAGGTAGAACAAGTTTTATAAATGATATACTGAATCCATGGCCAAATTTAAGAAAGCTATGTCAGAGAGGTCATTAAAAGTGGCTATTTATTTTACTAACTCATGTGTATCCTGTCTACTTATAAAGTATTTAAAGTGAACCCTGGGATTGAACTAGGAAAATTTGGGTTTCAGTCCTCGTGTGACCACTTATGGGCTGTATTTGCTCTGAGCCTCAGTTCTCTAATCTCCAAATGACAATAGTAACATAAACTTCATTTAGTTGTTTTTGTAAAAATTAAGGAGTGATATAATAAATGATTAATATATAACATATGATTTGCAATGCATAATAAACATGCTTGGTCACTCTAAGGAATTATACACAATTATTGGTGGTACTGTTTTGGGTTTTTTTATTTTACTTGAATCTGTCTGTAGAATGCATAGTTAAATGCTAAACTGATTTTAAAAGAATGGTCCTTAACATTTTAGTTTTGAGTCTTTGTTCTCCTTCAGCAAGTGGCTTCAGGTGTTTCATCTCACCAAGCCCTCTGCCTGAAAAGTGTGGGCAGTATTGCCAGTGCCCTGGCTAACTACCAGCTTACCAGGAGGGGGACTTGCTTAATTGCCTGAATTCTGGCTTCACAAAGCAGCTTTCACACCTAAAGCTGGAGCAGCTCACATCTGTGGCTGTCAGGCTTCTGCCTTGCAAATGAAGAAATCAGCTGTGCCTAGTCCCTGGGGACCCCAGGGGGTCCAAGCTTCATGCATAAAGTCAAAACACACAAGCTAATTTCCATATAGAATACAAATAACATAGTCATTTAATAAGATAACTACTCAAACTTACTGCCCATGTTATTTTAAGTTCCCGTGCAGGTAATTACAATTCTGCTTAGGAAACAAATCTATGAAACCATTAGATCAAAACCAAATTCCTTTTATTTTATTTGCACGTGTCATCTCTGTGGACATTCACAGTACTTTTCTTAAATACATTCAACCAGAACAATTTTTCTCTGTAATGTTGAGGTAATTTAAGGCCCTACTTCAGGTTATATGGGGTGCGTGTGTGTGTGTGCATGTGTGTGTGTGTATGTGTGTGTGTGTGTGTGTACACATACACATGAACACATGGAAATGCAAAAAACTAGGGAGAAGGAGAGAGGACTTATTAGCTTTTATAGATATAGGTGTATCATTCATTTTATAGCTATAAAATGTATAACTTTATTGCTATGCCATTAAAAGAATCACTAGCTGCTGATAGGGCACAGAGATTCACAGGATGCTATGCAATAAAGTACCATGCTTGACTTCACATCCGAGAGCACCAACAGGCTTCTAATAATGACACCTCTGATGGTGAGATTTTAATTACTCAGCTACTGCTCAGTATAGCAACTGCATAAATAGGAAGAGAATGCACATCTTGTACAGTTTTGCAAACTTTCATTATTACCAGTTATTGTGTTTTTGTACTGTTTCAGCTTAGCTAAGCTGCAATTGTATTTTTCAGAATTCCCTTCCTTATATGATTCCTGGTTATGGTGGCCTCAAGAAATATTAGTGCAAAATATGCAGCATGCAACCACACGTAAACAAATATTTTGAGAGTCTGTACTATGTGCCTCAGCCACTGTAGCTTACACACAATAATAGTGATCTACGGGCTCGTTTTGTAGGTGTGGGAGGGAAGTTGGGCCCACACTTACAAAATGAGCCATTTTAATCTCCACCTCCATCTTCCTGGATTCCCAGGGCAAAACTATATGCATCTGTGACTCTAGTAAATATGCTATTTCTAACTATTTTGAATTGACATCTACTTCCAAGTTCATTTTCACCTAGGATCCTAATATCAATAGTCTAAATCAGAAGCCAAAATTGAAGGTCAATACATTAATTATAGTTCACTATTTCTTGAGTATAACATTTCACAAATTATGCACAAATATGACTTGCAGTGTTAATTTTTATTGGCATCTAATGCCTCTATTAATGGACTTTAGTTCTTTGTTTCTTTTTAATTTTATTGTTGTTGTTGTTTGAAACAGTAGATGGAAGGCAGGTATTATAACAAAGTGAGACATGAATCAGCAATGTTCACTTGTAGCTACTTTAGTCAAGGTCAGTCTTATATGTAAGTATTAATTACTATGTGATGTGATTTTCAAGTCACAGCTGAGAAATACTCACAACCCAAATCTCAAGTGCTTAGAAAAACATTTCAGAGCAGCTACCACATTTTTACTGCCAGTGTATAACAATGTCTTCTTTGTTATCATTAGCAATGCATCCCTTTTGTAAAGAATGTGTGATTCCTGAAAACCCCTGACAAAGTGCCCAAAACACTGACAGAGTGGGACTGTAAGCTGCTACCTTCTCAGTGTAATTAATTACATGAATTAATAATTTTTATTTTAAAAAGCTGACAGCCGCGCATGGAAAAACTAAAATGTAAGACAAAAATGTTGACAGGGGAAAGGAGAAATGGAGTGTGATGGGCTCGGTCAAGGCCCGGAGAGCAGGTCTAGATGAGCACTGAAAGTGGTAATAGTTTAGACTTCTCTGGTTTACAGGTGTAAGACTTTTTCAGATAAATGTATTTCTCCCTAGTAAGTCATAGAGAAGGCTTGTCTTAATATGCTAGATGGCCAAGACAATACTTAATTTATGTTAGTAAAGTTCTGCTTTATCAGAAACCTAAGTGCTGTCTTTACTTTGCCTACTAATAGCTCAAATGGAGTATGTGACTATGCTGTAATGGAGTAATGGTAAGAACATGATGCTAGTCGTGTGTGGAGAGGGATAGAGAGTAAGGTTATAGCAATATTTATATAACCATAAGGAAAGGCCAGCAAAGCAAAATTCTGTCATGAAAATGTCTTCAATAAGTTCATTGTGTCTCCCACTGGCATTTTTTCCCCACTCTTAGATGTTTTCTTTCCAAGTTACAAACACTTCATACTCCCCAGAAAGCTATGTAGCTTTCTGACAAAGCACTGAATCTCTTTTTAAGCAATAGAGATAACACTTTTCCTTTCTTCAGTAGCTCACAATACATCTTTTCTGAAATGCTTTTGTGCCTTCTCAGTAACTTGTAGAAGTCTTGCCTTGAATATCCAAGATGAAAGGAGGATACTTTTCTCAGAGTAAGCTCTTACTTCATACTAACTTCTGTGTGTTTTTCCCCTGACCATTCATTTAATTTGCTTTTGCTCAATAACTCTTAGAAACTTTTACAGATAAATACAAATTTTATTAGGCTATTTTTTTCAAATTCTTTATTTAATTTGAGACTTCTAATTTTTGTTATTGGATGGACAAATGAACAGACAAATGGATACAGAGTATAGATTATAATGGATATATAGAGATATGTAAATATAGATATATTTAACAAAGTATTAGAAGAGAAAAAGTAGGATGAAAGGACTTATAGTTTAGAGTATCTGCCTTTTGGGTTTTCAAAAAGTTAAAAATTTGCAAATTCCAATCTTAACGGAGAATTGTAGGGATCAAAATAGAAAATAATTAGAATTCCAATCATGTAATTCTCCTTCCAGAACTACTTTTAAGAGTGAAGAACATTCCAGTGAAAGGTCATTATACCCTGAAATTTGGGGTTTCTTTGTAATAATGACTGACTTTCTGATTAATATAAAACTAAGTCTGCCACTTGACAATTTCTACCAATATACAAAAAAATTATCAGTTGTTTAGTGTCTCATTTCTTTCAAAACAGATAGAAAAGCAGTGTCTTCAAGTATTTCAGGAACTCCTAAAGCAAGTTGAAAACAGATCAAGATGAAGAAAGAGAAAAATTATTCTGGAGTAAACAAAGATAATGCATATTTAGAAGAAAACAATTTAGATATTATATCTTAGGTTATACAATAAGTCAATACATTTACAAAATAAGAACAAAATGGTGTGAAAGTAATATAGAGCAGAACAATAAATTCAAGAAAATTTACTTGAATGTAGAACAAAAAGATAAAAAATGTGAGAGATGATAAGAGACAAACGATTATCCAAAAGTGCCAATACTCAACTAGTATGATTTTCGGAAAAATGGAGTGGTATTCAAAAATATTTTCTAAACAAAAATAATAAAATACAGTATATTATGAAGGACATGAATATACATATTTATAGAACCTATTAAGTGCATACAGCAGAATGTGTGGAACCAAAAAAGTCCACTTAGTCATACCATTGTCAAATATTATGAGAATAAAAACTTCTCTACAAAAATTACTAAAAAATGCTATACACTTTTAGTTCTGTTCTAATACATAACAGTTAAAAAGCTGGCACAAGTTATGAACAGATACCTCTCCAAAAATGGTGTAAGCTATGAAGCATATGAAAAGATGCTCAATAGCATATGGCATTAAGGAATTGCACATTAAAACAAGATATCACTACTATTAGAATGGCTAAAATCCATAAAACTGACAAATATCAATGATGTCAAATGTATAGGGCAGCAAGAATTCTCATTCATTGCTAGGGGGAATGCAAAATGATACTGCCACTTTGAAAAACACTTTGACAGTTTTCTACAAAAACAAACATAGTATTACCACACAATGCAGCAGTCATGCTCCAAGGTATTCACCCAATTGGGTTAAAAGCTTATATCCACACAAAATCCTGCACTTATGGATAGCAGCTTTATTTATAAACACTAAAAACTGGAAACAACCAAGATATCCTTCAAAAATGAATGTGTAAACGAACTGTGCCACATCCATATAATATAATATTATGCAACTATAAAAATAATAATTAATCCTCCAACTTACAAAGAAGGCATGAAGGAATTATAAATGCACATTGCTGTGGTAAAGAAACAACTCTGAAAAGGCTACATACTGTATGATTCCAACTACATGACATTCTGGAAAAGGCAAAACTATTGAGACAAAAAGATCAGTGGTTCCCAGGAGTTCTGTATCAGCGGCTGAGAGTGCTAGGGATGAATAAATGAATCACAGGGTATTTTTAGGGTTGTAAAACTCTCTCTGAGACACCTTAAGAGCTGATACATGGCATAATATATTTATCAAGCCCATAGAAATACACAACACAAAGAATGAAACTCAATGTAAACTATACAATTAATTAATAATAATAAATCAATATTGAGTCAATAATTGTAAACAAATATCCATCCCACACCAATGCAAGTTGTTACAAATAGGGAAAACAGTGTGGGAGTAGGGTGGAGAAGGGATATATAGAAACTCTGTACTATCTGCTTAATGCTTTTATAAATTAAAATTGTAGAATAACATCTATAAATTTAATATATATAGCAGTAAATTTAAAATTCTAGAAGTTTTGGGGAGAATGAAAAGGCAAACTAATACTTCTTACCTACAAGATGATAATCAGTCTAACCTCAGATCTATTTTTGGTTTCTCTTGTTCTATGTTAGAAGATATCAGAGAAAGACATTCACAAATCTGAAGAAATATTTTTATATATGAAGAATTAATATCTAGCTGAGTATCATTCAGTATGAATGCAAAATAAACACTTTTTTTAAACACAAAACTTGGAATATGTACACCCTGTTCTCTTCTCAGGAGAAACTTCAGCAATTGTGAGAAGTAGTCAAAATAAGCAGGATAGAAGAAACTATAGATCTTAGTCTGAGAAAATAGTAGAAAGATGATAAGATATTAACAGTAAAGTGGAAATAGAAAGCAAAAAGTCCACAAAGGATCAAGAGACGGGGTAGAAGGAGATAGAAAAAAATAAAGTCTGAATTTGTTTAAAAAATGATTAAACAAATGCAAAAAAATAGAGTAAGAAGAAAGAAAATGTACTTTTATTCATCTGAGAAAGCATATATATATGAATATACAATTCATATGAAAATATTGTTCATCTATATTACTTGACTATAAAATAAATGACAATATATCGTTAAAGTAACATCAGCACTTGTTTGTAATTTTTTTAGTTTTAAAATTTAACCTCAGGAAAATGGAGAAATAAAAAGAACCAGAAATATGTCTCCCCACCTAGTTAACAATTTCACCTGAAAAAGTCTGTATAATATAACTATTTTGGAACTCTGGAGTCTATTGAAGGCCTGCAGCTTCCAGGGAAGGCTTGGGTGATAAAATATGATTAATTTGTAAGTCATCATTTAAGAGAGTAGCAGCTACCTAATCCCCACTCCTCAGCTGTGTGTGTGTGTGTGTGTGTGTGTGTGTGTGTGTGTGTGTGTGTCCCAGAAGCAGGTAGCAATAGCTTGCAGGAGTCAGGGATGGCAAAAAGGATCCTGCTCCCCAAATATCAGGGACCTATTTTCTGATCACTTACTCACTTATTTCTAATGTCAGGGACCTATGCTCTGATCACAGAGCTGCAGAGAGGCAGTTGGCCATTGTTGCTGCGCATTGCCCCTTTGTCATAAACCCTTCCCACTTTATTTTATTATTATTTTTTTAAGTTGGAGTCTCACTTTGTTGCCCAGGCTGGAGTGCAGTGGCACACTCATGACTGCCCCAGTGTTGACTTGCTGGGCTCCAGCGATCCTTCCGTCTCAGTTTTCCATGTAGCAGGAACTACAGGCATGTGCTACCAAGCCCAGCTAATTTTTCACTTACTGTAGAGACAAGACCTAGCCAAGTTGTCAGGGCTGGTCTCCAACCCATGGGCTCAGGCAATCTATATGCCTCAGCCTCCCAAAGTACTGGGATTACAACTGAGCCACCGAGCCCAGCCAATCCTTCCCACGTTAACAGATATGATTTTCAGGACATTTAGAAAACCAATACTTTTTATTCCCCTTCCTTTTTTTTTCTTTCTCCCACTTTGGAAACCAGACAATAAGAATAGAACAATTTTTTTTAACTGTATATATTGGGAAAATTCTAAATTTATCATGCACAGCCAGGGAAAGGCTCAGAAAAGACCTAAAAATATCTTAAATTTACACCTCAGGCTAATACTCATCACAGAGACAGCCTACGATAATTGAAAAAAAAATAAGCAGTAACCTAAACTAGAAAATCCAGAATAAGAGGAAAATCTGATCTCCAGAGTTACCAAATTATTAAATTCCAGTGTTTAGTTGTCAACCAAAAGTAAAAAGGTATACAAGAAAACAGGAATGTGTAGCCTATTCAAAAGGAAAAGAAAACGAAACTAAAAAGACCCAGTGGCAAATCTCCTAGGCAAAGATTTTAAAACAACTCTCTTAAAGATGCTCAAAAAACATTTTTAGAAATGTAGAAAAAGTTCAAGAAAATGATTTGTGAACAAAATGGAAATATCAATAAAAAAGATAGCAAACCTTTAAAAAAGAATTTACAGAGCCCAAAAGTACAATAACTGAAATGAAAAAGTCACTAGAAAGATTTAAAGGTAAATTTGAGTAGGTAGAAGAAAAAATCAGTAAACTTGAAAGATAGGACAATAGAAACATCAAGTCTGAAGAACAGAAAAAAAATTGAAGAAAAATGAAAAGTCTAAAAGACTTAAAGAGAAAGGAGAGAACAAGATGTAGAGAGAATATTTGATATATTGAATTAGTTATATTTTTAATGGCCAAAATCTTAAAAATTGATGAAAGACCTGCACATAAACATTCAAAAAAATCAACAAACCAAACTCTAAGTAATATGAACTCTAAGAGAATTACAACCAGAAATATTGCTATCAAACTTTCAAAGTCTGAGACAAAGAAAGAATCTTAAGCAGCAAGAGAGAGGTGACTTGTCACATACAAGTCATCCCAAATATAATGACCAACTGAGGTTCTCATCATAAATTTTGGAGGCAAGAAGGCAGTGGGCCAATCTATTTAAAGTGATAAAAGAAAAAAACCTGTCAACCAAGAATCCTATATTCAACACAAATGTCCTTTAAAAGTGAGGCAGATGAAGACAATCTCAGTAAACAAAAGCTGAAGAAGTTTGTTACCACTTGCCTGCTCTGCAAAAACTGCTCAAAGGAATTCTACAGGGTGAAATAAAAGGACTCTAGACAGTAACTTGAAAGCATAAAATGAAAGTCTCAACAAAGGTATATACACAGGCAGTTATAAAACCTAGAATTAGTGGTTTGTAGCCTAGTTATTATGGTTTGTAAATACATTTTTAGCTTTCTACAGGATTTAAGAAACTAATGCTTTTTTAATAAAAAGAAATTTGTTGTCCAAAAGCCAGAATTATTGTAACTTTGGTTTGTAATGCCATATTTTGTTTCTATATAATTAAGAGATTAATGCACTTAAAAGTATCAATAGTCTATTTTTTTGTGCTCACTCAATATACGAAGATGTAACCTTGTAACGTCAACAATCTAGAAGAATGGGACAGAGCTATACAGAAGCAGAATTTTTGTATGTTATTTAAGTTAAATATATATAAATGTAATTCAAGATGTTATAACATCAGGATGTTAAATGTAATCTCCATGAAAACCACAAAGAAAATATACATAGAATGTACACAAAAGAAAATGAGAAAATAATTTAAAATATTTCACTATAAAAAATCAACAAAACACAAAAGAGACAGTAATGGAGGAAATTAGGCCGAAAAAGCTATTCGGTATTTAGAAACAGCACACAAAAATCAGTTCCATTTATTTACACTAACAATAAACACTTTGAAAGCATTGCAAAAATTGTTTTATTTATAATAGCTCTGAAAAAAATAAAACATTTAGAAGTTAACATAATCAAAGAGAGCAAGACTAGTACAGCAAAAACTATAAAACTGTTGAAAAAATTAAATAAGACATAAATGAGAACATAGTCCATGCTGATTGACTAGAAGAATTTATAGTGTTAAGATCACAATATTACTCATAGCAATCTACAAATTTACTACAATCTCTATCAAAATTTCACTATTATTCTTTTTCTTAAATAAAAATATTTATTCTAAAATTCATATGAAATTTTAAGTGACCCCAAATAGTTAAAATAATATTAAAAAGAGCAAAACCAGAGAATTCACACTTTCTGATTTCAAAACTAATTATAAAACCTACAATAATCAAAACAATGTGCTATTGTCATAAAGACAGACATATAGACCAATGGAATAGAATAGAGAGCCTAGAAATAAACTCTTACATATGTGATCCAATGATCTTTAACAAGGCTGTCAAGACCATTCAATTGGGAAAATAGAACTTTCAACAAATGGTTCCAGGAAACTGAATATCTACACAGAAAAGAATAAAAATAGACCCTTATCTAACAACACAAACAAAAAATAAGCCCAAATTAATTGAATACCTAAATGTAAGGCCTAAAAAATTAAAACTCTTAAAAGAAAATAGAGGACAAGCTTTATCATATTGGTTTTAACAGTTACTTCTTGGATGCAACACCAAAGGTATAGGCAACAACAACAAAAAATAGACAAATTGAACTTAATGGAAAAAAGGATTAAATTTATACACTGAAAGGAAGAATCCTTAATGGAAAAAAAGATTAAATTTATACACTGAGAGAAAAGGCATCCCACAGAATGAGAGGACAATGCAAATATCTGCAACGGGATCAATATTCAAAATACAAACACTTAAGTCTCAAAAACAATTTTTAAAAACTCTATTTTTAAAAAAGGGGCAAAAAACTTGAATACACATTTCTCCAAGGAAGTTACACAAATGACCAATACGTACAAGAAAAGTTTTCAACATCACAAATCATCATAGCAATGAAAGTCAAAACTACAATGAGATACTGCCTCATAGTCATTAAGAGAGTTACTATCAAAAAACAGAAAACAGCAAGTGTTGATGAGGATGTAGAGGAACTGGAATACCTTTGCATTGTTGGTGGGAATATAAAATGGTGCAGTCACTATGAAAAACGGCATGACAGTTTTTCAAGAAATTAAAAATAGAATTACCATGTGACCCAACAGTTCTACTTCTGAGTATTTTTACAAAAGATTTGAAATAAAGATTTTTTTTTCTGAGTCGGGGTCTCATTCTGTCATCCAGACTGGATTTCAGTGCAAAATCATGGCTCACTGAAGCCTCAATTTCCTGGGTTCAGGGGATCCTCCTGCCTCAGCCTCCTGAATAGCTTGGGACTATAGGCACACCACCATGCCTGGCTAGTTTTTTAATGGTTTATAGAGACAAGGTCTTACTATGCTGCCTAGTCTGGTGTCAAACACCTGGGCTCATGCAATCCTGTCAACTCAGCCTTCTGAAATACTGGGATTACAGATGTGAGCCACTGTGAACAGCAACAATAGCCTATATATATATATATATAAACAGCTTAAGTGTCCACTTACAAATTAATAGAAAATGAAATGTGGGATATATGAGGACTGCCAATTAAGTTGCTATTGTGTGCTTACATTGGCAGCATTGTACAAACAACTTGGAAAGGTTTTATAACCTCGGTATATCAGTGCCTCACAGTTGTGTTTGTGCCGACATGTGGCAGTGTCTTGCTCAGTGGCCTTCATTATTGTTGCATGTTTTTATGTGCCATTGTGAGAATGTCAGAGCTTCAAGTAGAGCAACAAACAAATGTTAAATTTCTTCTTAAATTTGGAAGGAGTAAAACTGAAATCAGGGACATATTAGTTCACGTTTACAGGGACAATACCATGAAGAAAACAGCAGTGTTCAAATGGATTAAACATTTTTTTGAGGGGAAAGAAAGCGTCACTGGTGAAAAGGTCAGGATGACCAGTAATGAGCAGAATCAGAGAAAACATTGCAAAAGTCTGTTGAATTGTGTATTCAAATTGTCGGCTGACTGTGAGAAATAGAGCAGACCAGATAAACATCAACAGAGAAACAGTTAGGAAAATCCTAACTGAAAGTCTTGGCATGAGAGAGGTATGTGCAGAAATGGTCCCGTAGGAGCTCTTGTATCATGACAATGCACCAACTCACACAGAGCTGTCTATGAGGGAGTTTTTAGCCAGTAAACAAATAACTATGTTGGAACACCCTCCCTACTCACCTGATCTGGCTCTCAATAACTTTTTTTTTAACCTGAAGATACAGAAAATATTGAGAAGAAGACATTTTGATGACATTCAAGACATCAAGGGTAATACGATGACAGATCTGATAACCATTCCAGAAAAAGAGTTCCAAAATTGCTTTGATGGGTGGACAAGGCACCAGAGTCAGTGCATAGCTTCCCCAGGGGAGTACTTTGAAGGTGACCTAATGATATTCAGCAATGAGGTATGTAGCACTTTTTCTAGAATGAGTTTGCAAACTTAATTGCCAGTTTTCCTACATACAATGAAATATATTTCAGTCTTAAAGAGGAAGGAAATTCTGACATATGCTACAATGTGGATAATATTAATGCCATTATGCTAAGTAAAGTAAGCCAGTCACAAAAATACAAATACTCGCTCAGCCTGTAATCCCAGCACTTTGGGAGGCCAAGGCGAATGGGTTGCCTGAGCCCACGGGTTCAAGACCAGCCAGGGCAAATTGGTGAGACCTCATCTCTACAATAAATCAAAAATTAGCCAGGTGAGGGAGCCTGTGCCTGTAGTTCTGGCTACTTGGAAGGCTGAGGCGGAAGGATCACCAGAACCCAGCAGGTCAAAGCTGGGGTGACCATGAGTGTACCACTGCACTCAAACCTGGATGACAGAGTGAGACTCCAACTCAAAAACAAAACAAACAAACAAAAAAACAAGTACCCTAAGATTCCATTTGTACTGGATACATAGGGTAGCAAAAATCATAAAGACTGAAAATAATGTGAAACTGGGACTAGTGGGACAAGGGAATGGGGACTTACCATTTAATGAGTGCAGAGTTTAAATTTTACAAGATGGAAAACATTATGGTGGTGACGGCTGCCCAATGTTATGAATATATTTAACAGAACTTAACTGTACACTTAAAATGGCAAAGATGGTACATTTTTATTATGTGTATTTTCACACAACAAAAACAAAACAAAAATTCAACCTGGGGACCAAGCATTAAAGACTTAATTATGGTTATACAAAAATGTAGGTATGAAAACATGAAAGCTAAAAAAAAATAATAGTAAAAAGATTTTTGGGTCCCCCTCCCCCAAAGTTTGTGGAGTGAAGGTTTTTAGCATACCTCAGCCACATGGAAATAACAAAATAGAGCATAAAGAACAAATCCATGAGCTGGTCTTTCTTTCAAGAAGGAAAGTCTCAAATTGCTTTCTAATACATTTAGAGTAAAATCCAAGCTCTTAGATTTAACTCTTCTCAGATGGAATTTTCCCAAAAATATATCCTGATTACTTCTGAAAGACAGTATAAAACATGATTCAGATTGTTGCCACAGGACAAGAATGGTGGAATCTATCTATCTATCATCTATCTGTCTGTCTGTCTGTCTGTCTGTCTGTCTGTCTGTCTATCTATCTATCTATCTATTCTGGCTTCCATCATTTAATGGGCAAATGTTGCACATAGGTGATTGCAGACTACCCAACTCTCCAGAGACAGAAATTCCTCAGTGAAAGAGGATCTTAGATGTAGGAAATCGTGTGCTTCTATGGGAACTTTAAGTGTGAAGGAATCTGCAATTTGGTGTTGCCTGCTACACCTGGTTTACAAGGAAGAGCATGACCTGGCCTCGACTGACTTTAGTTACTCGTTTTTGTTGATATCTCTTTCTTTCCCTGTCACTCTGACTTCTTTCTATTCATAAACACATCAGCTGATTTTTGCTCTCTAAACTACGCTTTAGCGCATCTGTCTGAGAGACTGCCTCTACTTTTCCTATCTAGTTCTCTGACAAAATGTTTAGTTCTTGGAGAGACCTACAAAGTAGCTGCTCGATTACTCTCTATGAACATTCACCTTATTACTTTTGGATCTCTGTTTAGTAATGTTCATAATCCTTCTCCCCCTATTAGATTAAAAGTAAATAATAGCCGGGCTCGGTGGCTCAGCCTGTAATCCCGCGCCTTTTGGAGACTGAGGTGAGTGGATTGCCTGAGCCCGCGGGTTCGAGACCCGCCTGGGCAGCGAGACCTCATCTCTACAATAAATCAAAAAATCAGCCAGGCGTGGTAGCGCACGCCTGTAATTCCGGCTACTCGGAAGGCTGAGGAGGAAGGATCGCCGGAGCCCAGCAGGTCGAGGCTGCGGTGGCCAGGAGCGGCCACTGCACTCCAGTCTGGGCGACAGAGTGAGACTCCAACTCAAAAAAAAAAAAGTAAATAATATACAGTTTTTGGCAAAAGAAATGCTAAGAAAATATTAAATTTGGAGATAAATGTTTGTAGAATTCATAAAAATCCTCATCTTGCAAAGTAAGAAGCTAAGAGAGAATACTAAGAAATGATGGTATGAATAAAGGGTTCTAGTAATTAAATATCCCTGGGCCAACAATGTGCTGACTGTAGGCACTCAATCAGTCACTCAGCAGTCACTGTATCTTAGTCACTTCAGTGGCATAAGAGTCCCAACTTATGTAATAGATATGTGGCATGGATATATGTGTATATTCATATATACTCTATTCTAAACAATATATACATATATTGCTTAGAATAGCCTTGTTTATAACATATACTCTAGAAAGAGATTGAAAAAAATCTATATTTTACACTTAAGTTGAAGGTATGGAATGTTATAGTTCCAAATATCAAAACTGGAAGTATAAATGACTTGAAATTTTGAAATATAATATTAACATCTTTTAGTCATATTGCGGCAACTAGCAAAATAAGCAGATTTTAATTAATTAAATAATCCCAAGAAGCAAAACTGGGTATAAAAAAGATGGAGTGGAAATTAGTTGATTTATTTGACATTATACAGGTATTACTTAGATTACTATAAACTTTTAAAAGTAGAAATATTATTAAAATAAATAAACCAAGTTACAAATATGACTATCCTTTTGTCTGTAGAATCAGATACAGAAAGTTATAATATACAAAAGAAAGTGTTACACAAAAATGAAGTTTTTGCAATTTTCAAAATAGTTAACTCACTTCTTTTTCTGTTGTTATTATTCTTAATAAAGCATAATTGTATCAATTTATGGGGTACAATGTGATATTTTGATATGTGTATACAACGTGGAATGATTAAATCAAGCCAAATAACATAGCAAAATCCTACTTCCTTATCAGCTATTGTAGTGAGAAGTGAAATTTACTCTTAGCAATTTTGAAATATACAATGCAGTGTTAACTATAGTCACCATGCTGTGCAATAACTCTCAAAAACTTATTTTTTTCTATTTAACTGAAACTTTGTAACCTTTTAATCACATCTCTCCATTCCTTCTAACTTCCAGGCTCTGGTAACTACAATTCTACTTTGCCGGAGACCTGCTCCAGCTGGGTTCAGGGTACCCCAAAGGTGGAGACGGCATCGGCGACTGGGGGGAAGAAGAGAGAAAAAGAGAGAGAGAGAGAGAGAGAGAGAGAGAGAGAGAAGAGACTGGACTCTGGTCTAGTGCAGAAGCGATGTGTGTGTTATTGGGAATTACAACGGGTCTTTTATACACAAAGTCAGATGTGGGAGGGGCGTCCCCCACCCACCAGAAACCTTAATCCATGAAAACTTAATCAATGATTGCTTTTAAACCCTTTTCATATGATAATCTTAAAATCCCATAACAAAGGATAACCTAATCCGTGACTGACATATTGTATAAACCTTTTTCATCCTAAACTGATTGATTTATGCCAAGTTAAACAATTCTATAGAAGCTTAAGTATTTACTTTACAAACAAACGACAGTGGCCCATCCCAGAATGTTTGGAATGTGGCCCAGTCCAAAGTTCACAGTGGGCTGCCTACAAGTAACCCAGCTGCATTCTTTCAACAAAATGGCTGTCTTCTAAAACTATATTCTACTATTTACACCTTCAGTAAATCCTAAAATCATGACCCAGAAGCCTGTGACCAATACTAAGGCTCTTAGATGTGACACAAGTTTGAATTATAAGTTAAGCCAAAACTGCAGCTTGCGGAATAATGGGAGCAATGAGCTTCTAAAGTTAGCTTGTGTTCATCCCGGTTTCAGAGTTTTTATGTTTTGAGCTCACAGGAGCTTAATCTGGTTAGTGCTGAGTAGAAAGGGGGAGGAAATGGGGTTAATAGCTCCCGATCCTAGTGGTCTTGGGGTCAATGGCCCTTCCTGATTCCTAATGCTCAGTGGGCCTCCGTGGCCGGCTCCCAACACTACTTTCTACTTTTATGAGTTAGTTTTCTTTAGATTTACATAGAAGTGAGATCATGTGGTATTTGTTTTTCTGTGCCTGGTTTATTTCACTTAGCATAATATCCTTCAGGATCTTCCATGTTCCTAATGACAGGATTTTCTTCCTTTTTAAGGTTGAATACTATTTCATTGGGTATATATACCACATTGTCTTTGTACATGCATTCATTGATGGATGCTTAGGCTGATTTCATATCTTGGCTATTACGGATAATTCTACAATACAGTTGGTAGTGTTTATAACAGCATGTTAAAGAGTATAGCTTTTGACATTTTGGTTACAAATGTATTGTGTATATATATGCAGAAATGGGACTGCTGTATCATTTTTAGTTTTTTTGAGGAAGCTTTATACTGTACTAATGACTGTACTAATTTACATTTCTGCCAACATTGTATCAAGATTCCCTTTTCTCCATATCTTTGCCAATACTTGCTAGTTTCTATCTTTTTGACAATAGCCATTCGAACAAATGTGAGGTTATATCTCCTTGAGATTTTAATTTGCGTTTTCTGGTGATTAGTGATTTTGAGCATACTTCTCGTGAACTTGTTTGTCATTTGTACATCTTTTTTGAAGAAATGCTTGTTCAGGCCCCTTGTTAATTTTTAAATTACTTGTTTGTTGTTGTTGAGTTGCTTGAGTTCCTTAGATACAGTTGTGTATTGCTTAACAATAATGATATGTTCTAACAGATGCATTCTTTGGTGATTTTGTCATTGTGCAAACATCACAGAATATATTTTCACAGACCTAGATGATATAACCTACTCTACACCTAGGCTACATGATATAGCCTGTTACTCCTAGGCTACAAACTGGTACAGCATGTTACCATACTGAATACCAGAGGAAATTATAATATAGTGGTATTTATGTGTCTAAGCATAGAAAAAGTAACACATTGCACTGTGATGTTAGGATAGTATCAGTGTCAGTATGTGACAGAAATTTTTCAGGTCCACTATAATCTTATGGGATCACTGTTGAATATGCCAGTCCATCATCGATGTTCACGTTGTTATGCTGCATATAACTGTACTTTGGATCAGATGTTTTATCTGTTGTATTATTTCAAAATATTTTCTCCCATTCCATGGGTTGTCTCTTAACTATGTTAACTGTTTCATTTGCTGTGGAGAAGGTTTTCAGTTTGATGCAGTCTTATTTATCTATTTTTGCTTTTGTTACTTGTGCTTTCAAGATCTTATCCAAAAAATTATTGCCAAGTTGCCAATGTCATGGAGTTTTTCCCTTGTGTTTTCTTCTACTAGCTTTACAGTTATTGGACTTAAATTTTAAGTCTTTTATCCATTTTGAGTTGATTTTTGTAAATAGTATGAGATAAAAATCCAATTTTATTTATCTGCATGTGGATACCCAATTTTCCCAGCAATATTTATTGAAGAGATTGTCTTTTCCTCATTAAGTGTTCTTGCACCTTTATTGAAATTTAGTTGTCTGTGAATGCATGTGTTTATTTCTGGACTCTGTATCTTGTTCCATTAGTCAATGTGTCTGTTTCTATGCCAACATCATGCTGTTTTGATTATTATAGTTTTGTAGTGCATTTTGAAGTCAGGCGGTGTAATGCCCCCAGCTTTGTTCTTTTTGCTCAAGATTGCTATGGCTATTAGGGATCTTTTATGACTTCATACAAATTTCTTTCTATTTCTGTGAAAAATGTTATTGGAATTTTGGTATTAATTTTTCGGAATCTGTAGTTCACTTTAGGCTGTTAACAATATGAATTATAAGCCATGAACACAGGATATCTTCACATTTAATTGTGTTTTCCTCAATTTCTTTCATCAGTATTTCACAGGTTTTAGTGCATAGATCTTTTATCTCCTTGATTAAATCTGTACCTAAGTATTTTATTTTTTTGTTGTCATTGTAAATGAAATGTTGTCTTAATTTATTTTTCAACTAGTTTACTGTTAATGTTTAGAAACACTACTGAATTTTTTATGTTGACTTTGTATCCTGAAACTTTACTGAATTTGAGTTTATCAGTTCTAACTTATGTTAACAATATATAGGTTAGGATATATATAGGTTAGGATATATACAGGTTAGGATAATTGCTTTTGATTGATAAAAAACTTTACTATAAAAGATAAATACCTGCATCTTAAAATTTCACAATAATGAGAAGTATATTACAGAAAATGAGAGTTTGTAGTAAAATCATCATATTAATGTCATTTTGGGCAAATTGATAGGTATTAACTTAGTAGTTTAAAGTATATAATTCATTTATTTAGCAAATATTAAACTTTTTGTAGTCCTGTAAGCATGACACAAAATAATAAGAATCCATTGATATTTTTCCTACCTACATTGAATGTTCAGTGTGGCAAAAAAAAGTATGTTAATCCAATAAAAATGTTAATCATAATAAAATATTTGATTTTTGTTAGAAAAAGAAGCGTCATGCTACAGGGTAAATAATTGTCAAATATTTGCCATAATTTGATAAGATCCGAGATAGATAGGCTAGTATTATTATATAAAATTATGATTAGATACTGTTCCATGGGTGGATATTTTCATTTAATAAAATATTGGGATATATGTCTTATAAGTACATGTAATTCTGCCTAATTCTGCTCTTCTGTGCCATTGTGAGTATAAAATTATAATATTAACCAAGAATTATACAATATTATATTTTATTACATTATAATTATAAGCATCTACCTTCTTGTATACTCGACTCTATTTATTGATTTTGGTTATTTGCCTAATTATGCTTTACCCCTAAATATTATAGACCAATGTCTAATTGAACATTCCCAGTAGGCACTCTTATGCTCAGAACTTTTTTTAAAACTATCTTATTAAGTTTTTTCATGTCTTATTCTTTAATTGACTACTAATAAGAGTTCAAGTTTCATGCAAATGCAAAAAGTTAAAAGCAGAGGAATTTAGGGGAAAAAAATGTTCCCATTTATTATTAAAATATGCACTCCACCTTTATTCCAATAAGAAAAACAAACAATCCCTTGCCTCTATGTCTTTGGATCAGGGTTATGGGCCACTCACCTTTTTGGACTGCTGTATTTCCTATTTATGGTGACGTGTCAGTAAATGTCTGTTTAGCTTTAATTGCCTTTCTGAAAAGTTAACATTTATTGGCGTTTCTATTACTATAGCTCTTAGGATCACAAAGGCCAGTTTAAACTTGTTATAGATACATCACTATTGCTGAAATACCAGAATGCCCACCTTGCGATGTTCATTTATTTATTCAATCATTTATGAGTTGGGGTCTCACTCTATCACCCAAGCTGGAGTGCAGTGGCATGATTATGACTCACTTCAGCCTCCAATTCCTGGGCTCAATCAGTCCTCCTGCCTCAGCCTTTCAGGTTACTGGAACTACAGGTGCACTCCAGGTTTTTGAGGTTTTTGGTTTGTTTGTTTGTTTGTGTTAATTTTTTGTAGAGATAGATCTCTTACTACATTGCTCAGTTGTTCTTGAACTCCTGTCCTCAGGTAGTCTTCCTGCCTTGGCCTCCCAAAGCAATGGGGTAACAGGGGTGAGGCACAATATTTAAATTTTTATAAATAATTTTTAAATGTCAGTGATCTGAAGTTGATTCACAAATTCTCAAGTCATTTCTCAAAAAATCTGAAGTTTAACAAACATTCAGTGCCTACTATGAGTCAAGCACTAAGTTTGGTTCTGTTTTTGCAAAGACAAATATAAAGCAAATTCAATCCTCATGGTTTTTCATAGCTAAGCAAATAGCACCATATGACATATTTAACAATGCAAAGGAAGGAATAATTAGTTTTACCAAAACAAGATCAGAGAAGGCTCAATATAAGAGTAATTCTCACATTTTGCCGCCTTACACCACTCAACTGTATTAGTATGCACAATCACATCTGCATTAGTGGTTTGCTTTGCCACATCAAATCACTGTCTTTTACTCACGTTGTTTCTTCTGCTTGGAATATCTAATACGCTGGATTTTCTGGAAAAAGACTTTATTTTTCAAAACCAAAAACAGATTAGACATCTTCCATGAGGACACTAGAGAGAGAAAGAAATTGGAAAAAGGATGGGTGGTGATAACACAGGAACTATATTATGAGGGTTTCATAAGTCATATTAGAGAGCTTGAAATTTTCTCAGAATAAAGAGCCATTGAACTTTTGTAGTCAGATATTGATAATCTCCAACGGTAAGTCTGGCATCAATTTGGACAATATATTAGATAGTAAGATAAGACTCAAGACAATCTCTCCTTGAAACGGTATAGCAATAGAAAACAGTTGACAGATTTGGTAGAATTGAGATAGTAACAGAGGAACGATTAGAGAGAACATTCAAGAGACATTCAAGAGGAGAATCTTCATATCTTGAATTGTTTGTACGTGTGGCTTATGGCAGAGGTAGGCTTCAACTATGTAGGGCACAAGATACTATTATTGGCAAATAACATGGCATTTGAGTCTGAAGTATACTTCTCTTCCATTAAGGAATATAAGCAAAAATAACTCATATTCAGGACAAAATGTACTTTGGAAGGAGAGTTATTTAAGAATAATTCAAATATTCTGGCAAAAACAAAAGAGTTAGCAGTCATTTAGTTGGGGACATTATATGTCATTTTCTTAACAAAATAAAGTGACTTTAACACCACTTAACAAAAGAGGTGACTTTAGTTAGTTCTTCAAAGATGAGTGAGATGTTAGAGTCAATGGAATATAGTTAACATGTACATGGTGGCTAAAAACTAGAATGTGTGTTTGCAGAACAGTGAAACATTCTTATCAAAATTAATGAAATAAGACATAGAACTACCATTGAAGTTATGGGGAATGAACTATGGAGTGAAATAAACTTAGATACAAATTATGATTTCATTTTCTATTTGTTTTATTTGAGCAAGATTCTTAAAGTCTGGATTTTCTAATATACTCACAGGATAATAATGCATATTCTATATATGTTATGTAGTAAGCATTGTACCAAGTACTATAATTCTAATTATACAAAAGCACTGCAAACTATAAAACTCTAAACAAGTAACAGATGGTATTATTGTTAGTAACACATTAGAGATATTTGGTTCTAAGAGACCAGAGATTTCTAAAAATTTGTTGCTCTCAAACTTCAAGAAATACCAACATCGATGTTTCTAATTGTCTGTACTGGTTATATATATTTATTGGAAATCCCCCCAGCCCCATTTTGTTATTTGCTTATTATGTAAATACAAAATATGGCAAACAAAAATCTGTCAAACTGCTATTGAGATATAAATGCAAATATTTTGCAATTTTATTTTCAGATTATTTCAAGAAATATTAGAAATACTTTACATCACTAAAAGTATCAATAATCTAAAAGTATAATTGCTTTGCTTTAACTTTCTGAAAGGATATTTTGATTACAATAAATGAGTGTTTCTATATGAAGTCATATAGATGGACTATGTAACATATTTTTTCTCCCCACAAATTCAACCTGAGCTTGACAGCAACAGAGTTATTGATTAGATATCATCAGTGCTGACATATACAGGGAGAACATAATTTCATTTTATGGGCTGCTATGCTGTTAGATAGAGTTCATTTCATGAAATGGCTATTGCTAGGCCTTTCATTATAGCCCTTTGAAAAATTTTGTTTTACACTGGAATAATATTTTCTTACACCACATTGGTTTTCTAATGGCTTATCATTTGTAAATAATTTAACAATGACTTGCTTTATGTGCTGTAGTAAGGGGCATTCTGCAAAAGATATCAGATCTGTTCAGGTATGCATTTAATCTCCCTACTTTAAGACAGTTTGCCGTAGAACTGTCTATATCCTTCAACCCAGAAGACACTACTTTGGGTCTTTATATCATCTGGCAACATTTTCAGTTGAGCCTAAAATATATGTCAGTGTTTTATTTTATTTATACCCAACCTGTTCTCACTAAGATTTTGAAGTAGAATATTTACTTGGTTCTTCGTATGTATTAGATAAATTCACATTTATTATCTCATTTATACAAAAATGAAAAAGGCCTGGTCCCAAAGCTCCAGAAGCTCATAAACAAACTATAAACTAGTCTAAATTATGGTGCTATTTGAAAATAAGGTAAATTTTGATGTTTTAACACAAAAATGCTCACTCAAAACATCTTGGGAAGAATACCAACACTGCCCTAGAGGTAGAGGAAACACAGCTGCCTTAAGTTATAATTGGGTGCTTGAATGAACTGGCTGTGGGATGACAATTCAGAAATATAATTCAGAAATATAATAGTGATACTTCACTTATTTTAAAAATGATTTTGGGCTGGGCGCAGTGGCTCACACTTATAATCTCCAGCACTCTAGGAGGCTGAGGTGAGAGGATTACCTGAGCCCATGGGTTCGACACCAGCCTGGGCAACTTGGCAAGACCTCATCTCTACAATAAATTTTAAAATTAGCCAGATGTGGTGGCATGTGCCTGTAGTTTCAGCAACTTGGAAGGCTGAGGTGGAAGGATCACCTGAGCCCAGCAGATCAAGGCTGCAGTGACCATGAGCGTGCCACTACACTGCAGCCTGAGTGACAGAGTGAGAATTCCAACTCAAAAAATTTTTTAAAAATGATTTTAAGCTTTTCATTCAATTAGGCGGTGGTGATTGAGTGAATAATATCAACTCACTAATCGTTATAATTTAAAAATAAAAGTCTGCCGTGTTAAATTTTAAATTTTTTGAAGCAATCCATACCTAAAATCCAGTAACATTCTTGGCTGAATGACTTGACCGATGAAGCCTGACATTTTGTTCTGTTTATTCTGTTTCCTAAGTGAAAGAAAATATTCCATTAATGTTAAAATATATAAAAATATTTAAAATAGGTCTCCCTAGGGCAGTGAAGACATTCTGATTGATACTATAATGAAAAATACATGGCATTTTGCAATTGTCTACAACCCCAAAAATGTACAACATCAAGAGTGAACTCTAATGTAAACTATGAACTTGAATGGTAAAGATGTATTGATGTAGGTTCTTCAGTTGTCAGAAATGTACTACTATGGTGGGGGATGCCGATAATGAGGAAGGCTATGCATGTTGAGGGGTAACAAGTATGTAGGAACTCTCTCTCTACCTCCTCATCAATTCTGTGGTAAGCCTAAAACTCTTGCCTCACCTGCCTCTTCGCATCCCCGAACAATCCCTTTAATAAGCACACATACACGCACACGTGTTCCTGTTTATTGTTGGGATGTTTTTGAGACTAACGCAATGATAACAGAAATAGTCACCATTTACATTTTAAGTAAATGCTCCAAAATATATTTTCTCATATGCTGAAAAAGAGTCATATACAAGGAGGCTAAAAGGGCTGGTTATTTTGCTGATGAGAAAGTTATTAATTTCACATATGAGACTGCTGTCAGTGGCACTATTATACACACACACACACACACACACACGCACACACGCTTTTTAAAAATTATTCTTTCTCTCTTATGTCTGTGTGACTCAATCTTGCATGCATGAAAAATAAAGCACACATTCTAGAGTTTCTCTATTTTGTTTATGTTGTGTTCTTTAAAGAAAAACTTAGTCAAGAACACAATGTTCTCTTTTTTTTGATGAATAGCTGAGTCCATTTTAAAAGGAAAATCCTCTCTTTCAAAAAGCTGTAAAATAGAATTACTTTAAAAATAACTCCATCTGGCTTTTTGTGAAATATCATTTTTAAAATGTATGCAAAGTTTAAAGTATTATATTTGGTCATGAAATAAATATCTGTTCATAAACTGCATATCTTATTCATAAAAGTCTTTGTGTCTGACATTGAGTTGAGATGCAACGGGGTTACATAAATATCAGTATTGATAGTAGTCTCAAGAGAACCAGTATTGGATATAAGAGCCAGGAAATAATAACCAGCCAAAGGTTCTTAATTTTACAGATTATGTCCAGGCTATGTGCTGTGTAGTAAATTAATATTTTACATGAATTTACTCTTTATCCAGAAACTTAGCCTTCTTTGCTATAACCTTATAGTCTTGCCCTTTCATTTCAAGCAGGGTCTGGTAAAATTAAACTCAATGTACAGTTGTCTTCTAGTGATTTCACCCTGCCTCTCACTTACTATGTTACTCTTATACATGGTAACATCACCAGGAACTCCCAGTTCTGTAGCAGATCCAATACATCCTTGACCTTGAGACTCTTGTAATTGATGAAGGTCTAGGATCAAGTGGTACATTCCTTGACATGGTTAAGTTATCTATTGGAGATATTAAACCAATAAAAATAAGTGGTGGATTCCTCTGTCTCAAATCCTCTTCCATCTGAGCATAAGCTATTAAGAACTCCGTTTTCTGACTCTTTATTTCTCATTACTTGTCATAATAAAGAAAATGAAATATATTGAGTGGATGCCTGTCTGTCTCTCCTACTTTCTTTTTCAATTTCTTCTATAAAAGAGGGAAAAATGAGAGCCCAATAAATATAGCCGAGGGAATGAAGCCTGTGTTGTTGTTACACTGCACATATTCTTAGAACCTTCTAAATCGTAAAATGTTAACAGCAAAACTAAATCTTGACATGTTGATAGCTAAAACCATACTGCAATATGGCACATCAATTGCCTGTTATGTTTCTGAAAACCAAAAAATATTCTCTTCTGTACCATTAACATAAATCATACTGGTTAAATCACTTTAATACTCCAGGTGGTTTTTTTGTTTGTTTGTTTTTGTTTTTGTTTTTGTTTTGTCTCTTTCAGATGGCAAATTCATTGATGTCAGTCTGTCGGGGTTGGGATATCAGATAAACTGGATTTACTGTAGAGTTATGCACACAAATCAAATTCAATAAGCTTGTCAGATGAACATTTCACGTTAACCAAAATAATAACCTGTCATAAGACGTTAACAGTTTCTCTTGTTCCTATTTTTAGATAAGCAGTATAATACTGTAAGTACCATAGTTGCATGCTTTTTAAATGTATTTTATATACATATATACATATAGTTTTTAAAGACGTCCATCATCCTATAGCTCTCCAGATGTGAATTCTAGTGCTGTGAGCAAGAAAAAGTGCTAGGTTTTACAGAACTTTAGTACATTGTAGATTTTTTTTGAAATAATGAATAACTGGAAAAATACTGAAAGTAATATTAATATTTGGTCCCAGGTGGCAGATATCAACTAATTTCTTAAACATGCATATAATTGACAGTTTTTCTGGTTTTTTTTTTTAATATTTGGAAAGCTGAACATGGTACTTGAAGCAAACAAGGTCAAGACCTCAGTATCCTCTCTGCTAACCACAAGTGGTTGATTTTGTTCAAAGCTCCTCTATCCTCTCACTGTGATGAATATTTTAATCCCTAAAGGTGGCAGAAGCCCATGTTTGAAAGTCTTTCATTTTGAAAATGAGCAGAGCTGTAAAAAACCTCATGAGTTCAAATAGGGTAATCAGACCTCGAATTTGTTTCTTATGAGATCGCTTTTATATGGTGTACTAGTCCACTGAATTTTGTATGTTTATTTTCTTGATGCCCACCTGGACCCTCTGATAGTCTTGTGTTCCCACAGCCACCACAGTCATCTTCTTCTACATGCTGTTTTCTGTTGTATTGTAGTATGTTTTGTTGCCAAGTATTGGTATAATACCAGGTATTAATGCATCATTATATATATACACACATACATATATATATATATATATATATAAATGCATCATTATATATAATGATATCATATATTATTACATATATATGTCAATTACAGGTCACTATGACTCTTTCAAATCGCAGCCACTTGGACGAATTTGGAGTCGATCTACTCTGATCTATCACAGAAACAAAGAACAGAGTACCATACGTTCTCACATATAAGCGGACCTTGAACAAATATAATACTGTAAGAAAGTGTTTGGCAGTAATAGGAAACTCAGGGGAGGGGAGTGGGATTGGCAGTTGAGAGAAACTGCTAGGGGAGGGATGGACATGCCTCATCAACAAGGGCACCTGCATAATCAATGTTTGTATACCTAACCCTGAATTGTACCCCAAATTGTACCCTGAATTGTACCCTGAATTGTACCTTTATAATAATAATTTTTAAAATATCTTAAGTCCCTTTCTTATTCAAGTTTAGATGTTGGAAATATCCATGAGGACATAGTCACCTCTATCAAAGAGTTTGCAATCTTTAGTTGCATAAAGAAAGTTACCCAAATATTCATAACCCAAGGCAAATTGACATAAATGCCAAATAAAAATGCAAATCAAGCACATTCAAAGGTTGAATAAAGCAGAATGTTGAGGGGTTAAGAAAACATAATATGGCAGATATGTAATAAATTGTGTACCTTGAAGAATGTGCCAATTTTGACACAAGGTGTGGGGAGTTAGAGAGAAAACTCCAGGTGAAAAGAATATAAACAAAAGGTACAAGAATTGATCAGAGTCCTATTTGAGCAGTGAAAGTAACACAATTTTGAAACATGGAGATACCACAGTAGGTAGCAGGAAGTATGTTTAGGGAGAAATATTAGAACAATACTATGATTGGAAAATGCTTTGTTGCAGAACTTATTATTCAAAAATTCAGATAACCAATGAAGTTTAAATGAATATTTATAAGGAAGGGTCCAATATGCTTCCACATGGATTTTCAAAAATACATTCTGACATAAAAGGTTATCAGATAAAGATAGACAACGCATAACCTTTTTCCCCCTAGAGAACTGAGTTTTACAAACTATCTTAACATAAAGGATAATAAAGATTTGCCAGTTTTAGACTGTGTCACTAACTAGTTGTATGATAGTGTTGAATAAGTAACATGTCAATATTTATATACTAAGTACAACAACTGGTAGTATTTACTGGTAGTTTCCTAGGCTTTTTCAAGAGACACTACATCTCTATGTAAATGAAATTGAAAACTTATAGCTATATATGCAAACTGACACCTAATAAATATGCATGGATACATATACATGGATTGTCCAGGGTGTCAGGTAACAGTATACTGTAAATAAGGAGAAAATTACCCCCATTGACAAATAACATGATACAAAAACATAATGGTGGATGTGATCTTTTAAAAAAATGCTCCTTGATGCCTGTAGTGAGAGGGGAGTTGATTCTATTGTTTTGGAGAAACAGATCATCCAGGCAGAAAATCAATAAGGAAACATTGGACTTGAAATACACTTTAGAATAAATGGACCTAACAGACATTTACAAAACATTCCATCCAATAGCAGCAGAATGCATAGTGTTCTCAAATACTCCAGGAAGATCATATATTAGACCACAAATCAAAGTCATAATATATTTAATAAGACTGAGATTATATCAAATATTTTCTGACCTCAATAACATGAAACCAAATATCGGTAATAGAGATAATATTTTCAATTCAAAAATATATAGAAATTAAATAACATGCTCCTAGGCCATCAATTGGTCAAAGAGAAAAAAAGAGAAAATATATTTTGAGACAAATGAAAATTGGAACACAGCATATCAAAACGTATGGAGTAGAGCAAAAACAGTTTTAAGAAGTAAGTTTATAGCAATAATCACCTACATATAGAAATAAAAATAATCATAAATTAACAACCTATTGTTAAACCTCAAAAAAAACTAGAAAAAGAACAAACTAAGTCCAAAGTTAATAGAACGAAGAAAATAATATCAGAGTAAAATTAAATGGAATAGATCCTAGGAAAATGATTTTTAAAAAGAACAATAACACTAAGAGTTTGTTTTTTGAAAAGAGAAAGAATTAACAAAACTTTGATAGACTAAGAAAAAAAAAGAAAGAAGCTAAAAGGTTTTTTTTTCATTCTTCAGACACCCTCTTCTCTTACAGCAAGGAAAGACCATCTGACAGAATTTTTGACCAATGAGGTATAAACAGATGTCTTCTGAAAGATTTTCTTAATACCAGCTTTATTGAGATGCAGTTAACACACCCTACACTCACATATTTAAAACATCAAATTAAATATTTTTTCTATATTTACAAACTTGTGCAGCCATCATTACAATCAATTGTAGATGAATTTCATCAATTCTGAAAAAAAATCTGTTTTCCTTATCCTTTCAACCTCATATTCCCCAGACAAGCATTATTTTCTTTCTCTATAGAACTGACTATTCTGGATATCTCATATAAATGGAAAAAAGAAATATGTGGGCTTTTGTGACAGGGCTGTTTCATTTAACGTTAATGTCTTCAAGACATTCAGATCTTAGCACTATTCCTTTTTGTTGCTGATACAGCTCATTATATGAATTGATTATATTTTATTTACCCATTCACCAGTTAATAGACATATGTGTCATTTCCCCTTTCTGGCTATTATAAGTAATACTACTATGAAGATTTATGTCCAAGATTTGGTGTGTGCCATGTAGTTTATGCTAGCAATGTGCTTTTAGTATGTGCCTCAGGCAACATGATATCAGTTTGACCTCTGGAGGTTCTAAACACTGAGAAACTAAGATGACTCATGTGTGTGTTTTATGCCTATGTGACTTACCCCTCATAAAACCCTGGACACCTAGACTCAAGTGAATTTCCCTAATTTGCAATACATCATGCTGTTGTCACACATCATTGCTAGATGAATTAAGCATTGTACATATGGCTGCCATGAGAGATGACAATTGAAAGCTCTTTTCTGTTCCTTTGTGGATTCTGTTTTATGAGCCTTTTTTTTTTTTTTGCTGAATTTAATCTTTATTATTTTACAATAGTAAACCATAACTGTGGGTATAATGGCTTTTCTGAATTCTGTGAGATTTTCTAACGAACATGGAAACTGAACTGTCTTGAGGACCCCAACAATATCATTTGCCCATTTTTACTTCATTCATCTGTTATTGGATTGTAAGCGTTATTTACTACATTCTAGATACAAGTCCCTTAAAAGATATGTAAGTTGCAAGTATTTTATTCCATTCTTTGGGTTAGCTTTTCATTTTTTAATGGTGTCCTTTTAAGGGAAAAGGTTTTAGTTTTAATGTAGTTGAATTTATTTTTGTTGTTATTTTGTTTTTCACTTATGCTTTTGGTGTCTTATCTAAAAAGGTTTTCTAATTTTCAATCACAATGATTCATTCCTATATTTTCTGCTAAGTGTTTTACAGAATTAGCTATTACATTTAGGTATTTGATTCACTCTGAGTTAATCTTTGTGTATGCTATGGGGAAAAAAGGCTTAGTTTATTTGTTTACATATAGATATCCAATTGTCTGAGTACTACTTCTTCCACTGAATTATCTTGGAAACTTTTGTTATAAATCAATTTCCTATAAACATAATATATTTCTGGACTGTCAATTCTGTCAATCGATGTCTATAGTATATTAACAACATACTGTTTTACTATTTTGACTACTATAGTTTTTTAGTAAGTTTTGAAATTGTGAAGCATGAATCCTTCAATTGTGTTCTTTTTGATACTAGTTTAGCTGTAGTGAGTCCCTGGAATTCTCATATAGATTTTAGGGTAAATTTCTACAAAAAGACATCTGGAGTTTTGACAGGAAGGGATTACACTGAATTTGTAGATCAATTTGGGAAGACTAGAGTTTTGACAGGAAGGGATTATATTGAATCTGTAGATCAATTTGCCATTTTAGCATTATTACGTATTCCCATTCATGAGCCAGGAAGTCATTACCTTTATTTATAACTCACAGTATTTATTTCAACAATATTTTGTAGTTTTTCGGAGTATAGAATTATACTTTTTTTCTTTAAAAAAAAGTCTAATCATTATTTTTATGCTTTGTTAATGGAATTGTTTTCTTTATTTCAATTTGTATCATCCACTGCTAATATAAAAAAGCGATGTTTATATTTATCTTGTACCCTGAAACTTTATTGAACTCTTGTATTAGTTCTAATAACTTTTTAGCTGATTACTTAGTGTTCCAAGCAAAAAATAACATCATCACAAATAGAGACAGTTTTACTTTTTCTTTTTCAATCTGAATGTCTTTTATTTTTGGCCTAATTTATTTGACTTAACTTCTAGGAATAGAAGTGGAGAAAGTGCACGTTCATGTCTTGTTTCTGACCATAAGGTGAAAGCTCTCAGACTTTCACCATTGCAAAGGAGATTTGCTGGGGACTTTGTAAATGTCCCTTATCAGATTGAAGAAGATTCCTTTAATTCCTAGTTTACTGGTTTTTGTTATAAAAGCAAGTTGTATATTGTCAAATACTATTCCTGAATCTACTGAGATGAACATATGCTTTTAAAAAATTTTCCTAGTATACCATATGCATGAACTTATTGCCATGTTAAATTAACTTTTGGCTTTGTTTATTTTTTTCTGGTTGTTTTTCTATTTTCGAATGCATTTATATCCACTATACACTATAGCTTTTATTATTTTTATTTTTCTGTTTTCTTTAGTTTGCTTTTATTTTTCTAGTGTTTTAAAGTGAAAATTAGATTATGGATTTGAAATTTATTTTTAATACAGGCATTTACAGGTTACTCCAAGAATTTCTTTAGCAGAATTTCATAACTTGTTCTATGTTGTGTTTTCATTTTTATTCATCCAAAAATCATTTTCTAATTTCCTTTTTGATTCTTCTTTGACACACTGATTATTTGGAAGTGTGCTGCTTAATGTTTTATATCTTTGTAAATTTGCACATTTTCTGTTATTGATTTTTAATTTATGTAATGTGGTTAGAGAACATATTTTGGATTATTTCAGTAATTTTATATTTATTAAACCTTATTTTTTAGTCTAGAATACTGTGTACCTAAAGAAATGTTTCAAGGGCTCTTTAGAAGAATAGGCGTTCTATTGTTTGATTGAGTGGTCTATTGACATCTATTAGGTCTTCTATAGTTTTATTGTTTTGTTTAAATGCTCTATATCCTTGTACATCTTCTGCTAACTTTTTCTATTCATTATTGAAAGTAAAGTATTAAATTTTCCAACTATTATTGCTAAATTGTCTCTTTCTCCTTCCATTTCTTTCCATTATTGCTTTGCGTATTTTACGGCTCATTATTAGCCACTTATATGTTTAAAACAGACCTTCTTGATGAATTTGATCACTTTTGTCATAATAAAATATCCTTCATTATCTTTAGTTATATGTTTTTGTTTTAAAGTCTATGTTGTCTATTATTGTAGCCATTACATCTTTCTTACAGGTACAATTTGTATATCTTTTTCCATCCTTTTTCTATCAGCTTGTTTTTGCTTTTGAATCTAAATCACAAAGTTGGATAATGATTTTTTTTTTTTTTTTTTGAGTTGGAGTCTCACTGTGTCACCCAGACTGGAGTGCAGTGGCCGCTCCCGGCCACCGCAGTCTCGACAAGCTGGGCTCCGGTGATCCTTCCGCCTCAGTCTTCCAAGTAGCTGGAACTACAGGCGCGCGCTACCACGCCCAGCTAATTTTTGATTTATTGTAGAGATGAGGTCTCCCCAAGTTGCCCAGGCAGGTCTCGAACCCGCGGGCTCAGGCAATCCACTCACCTCAGCCTCCCAAAGGCATGGGATTACAGGCTGAGCCACCGAGCTCAACTGGATAATGATATTTTTGTTTGTTTTTGCTTTTTTTAATCCACTTTGACAATTTCTTTTTGCTTTTTTAATTGAATGGTTAGCTCCATTATCACTTAATGTTATTATACATAGAGTTGAATTTTTGTCTCAGTTTTACTTTATACTGTTTTGACTCTTGTTACACTATTCCTTTTTTTTTACTTTTGCATTAAATGCATATTTCTACTTTAAGAGTTTAATTGTTTAATAATTTTCACTCTATTTTTGAATTATTTTTATTTTTTAAGAATTACTATTTAAATCTTAACTTTTCATAATCTACTTCAGATATATACTATCTTAAATCCAAAAACTTATAGAAAATGTTATTTTTACATAGCTCTCTTTTTATCCACTTTTGTGTAACTATTGTTATACATGTTGCATGTACATTAAAAACTCATCAATCCATTATAATTATTATTTAACATAATTTTGTGTCCTTAAAGAAGCAGAGAGATGAAAGGATACAATTATAAATTTATGAACTTTATTATATCAATCTTTTCATTTACCTTATCTTGTTCTCTTTATTTTTTCCTATGAATTTGAATTACCATCTGATATCATTTCCTTTATCCAATACAAATTTGCTCCCACATGCCTTATTATGCTATTGCCAAATGCATTACATCTCTATATATTGTAGACTCCAAAATACAGTTACATACATATTACTTTATGGAATTCTTTTTAAACCAGTGAAGAGACCAAAAATATATATATTTATACTGTCCTTGATAATATATAATTACTTTACCAATGATCTTTGTATTTTTGATCTTTGTACTTTGTATCTTTGTATTTCTCCCCACCCTCATTTACCTTGGAATGAATTATTTCAGCTTCATTTTTTAATGTGGTTTAGCTGAACATAATATACTTTTCTTTTAACATTTAAATATGTTATTCTACTGCCTTTTGGCCTCTATTAGTTCTAATTAGATGTCAGTTGTTAATCTTACTGAGATTCCCTTGGACATGCTAACTTATTTGTGTCTTGTTGCTTTCAAGATGTTTTCCTAACTTTTGGTTTTTCAACCTTTTTACTATAATGTGTCTTTTTTTCATTTATCCTTTTTAGAGTTTTTTGAAATTCTTGGATGTGTAATGTTTTCACCAAACATTAACAAAATATTATCCATAATTTCTCCTCCTTTCCCTATCTCCTTTTCTCGTAGTATTCCCATTACATTTACTAGTGACCCATATTTGTCTGAAACTTTTCATTTTTCTTGATTCTGTTTTCTCCCTGTTCTTAAAATTTCATGCTGTCTGTCAGTGAGTCTTCAAGTTTGTTAAATCTTGCTTCTAGTTCACATATATTCTAGAGTTCTTTTAGTAAATTTCCACTTAAAATTTTTTACAACTTTCCCACTTTAAATTTACTTGTATTTGATATAATTTCTCTTTTTATGCATATTCTTTATTTGATATATTGCCATCATACCTTCCTTTAGTTCTTTAAGCATATTTTTTTTTTCTTTGAATGTATTTATGATGGTTGTTTTGAAGTTTTTATCTGACAAGTCTAACATCCAGGCCCTTTTATGGGCAGCTTCTTTTGCCTAAATTTTTCCCCTGTGTGGGTCATACTTTCCCCAGAGCTTGTTGTTGTTTGCTTGTAAATTTACTCTGTAATTCAGCTAGACGATTTTAATGAAGCCTATTTCTCCCAAGGTGGGAAACCTCTAATGTCATTCCTCAGTTTGGTACACACAGGGCATGGACACAGTTACCATGGGATAACAATGGCTTTAGCAAGGCTCTCTTTGACCGTCTCATTTTCTTATTTTTATATTAATATGTTGGCTTTTATTTTAAAAATTTGATATCACATCTAGATGTTAGCCTCTACTAAATGCTAGCTAGTGCCCAATTATTTTTAAAATGCCTCAGTACATCTATTGCTGGACAGTCATATCTAATTAAATTGAGGCCCTTTTGCAAGATATTTTTGATGCCAATATTTGAGTTTTGTTGTGACTTCAAGATGATTCTACTTAACTGTATTTTCCTCTGTTCTCTGTGATAAATTAGCTGGCCTACAATTCCATCTGTTTTTATGGAGTTATTGACCTCTTCTTAATTGTTTATCACCAAAATCACCTTTGTTTCAGGAAAAAAACTTAGGCTTGAACTATCCACACTCTGTTCCAAATAAAGTCAGCTACTTTGGAAAAGGTTGTGTAGCTCTTTGTTCTTGTGGTCTGCTTTTGCCTTGAGCAAAATCTCTGTGTCACTGTTTTAAAACTGGGAATGCAGATAATGACTCACTTCTGTTGGAGTTATACTCCTCTTTCCAGAGAAGGATTCCAGGCTGAAGTAGAAGTCTTTAATATTCTGAACTTACATTTCCCAGCATAGGCCCTTAACCCTAAACATGAACTGGGCAAGAATGATTGGGAACCTACTATCCTTGATCTACCATTTCTTAGGTATAGACTTTTCCCCACTAGTGAGATTCAATAAACAAAAGAACTTCATGCACTTGTCTGGAATGAACTTCTGTATTACAATGCTAGGGAGGATGAGAAATGTTGGTGGCCTATTCTGCTGGGGACATTCTGTAGCCCTTGACTAGAGCTTGGGACAGAGAGATAGCCATCTTCTTGGTCACATGCACCTGGAGTAGACTCCATCATGATAAGTTAGGGTTTAAAACATATAAAATACTTTGTTTCTGATTTTTTCTTTTTTCTTTCATTTTTTAAATCTTGCTTAGAATGTGAATATAGAAAGAGATGTAACAGTCATTTGTGACCACTGGGTAATGAGAGTCAGAATAAAATCAACTTAATGAAAGAGACATGGGCCCTAACATTGCTGGACAGTGGAGAAATGGCAGCATCTCCTCATCTCTGGAGTACTATTATATAAGAAAAAACAGGTTACATGTGCTTAAGCCACATATTGTGAGTTTCCATTAAACTAAGACAAACAGAATATTATCTGATGTAGACTCATATTTCTAATATCCTTCAGACGATAACTTGTATGTCTTAAAGTCATCCCAGACTTAGCATAAACAAACCCAAATTCTTCTCCTTTCAACCTCATTACTTCTTTTTATCTTATCCAGATAGACTGGATGTTGGTTAGCCCAAAGACAACATATTGTCTTTTATTCTTCCATCTCCTCCATCTAATGAATCATTCAATCTTATTTTTACCTCTTAAAAACCTCTTGGGTATTCATCTTCTTTCCTCTTCCATCACTACTGTCTTAATGTAAACTTTTATCAAACTCACTTGAATGACTGCAGGAGTATCTCAACTGTCCTTCGTTTCTTCAGTTTCCATGAAATGCTATGTCTTTAATCATTTTAAAAGGTAATCATTAAAAGGGGCAAAATTGATCTATCTTTCTCTGTTAATATGTTTTCAATGACTCCCCTTTTCTGCAAACTTTATAAGGTTCGTGTTTCTTAGCATAGCATCAAGGGGCTTCATAAATTAATCTATGACCAGATATTCTGCCTCAATATCCTACCACTCCTCAGCACAATCTCTGTACCTTGCACAAGCTGAGTATAGTATTTTCTTACATTTGTGTTTTTGTATCTACTATTTCCTATACTAGAAATGTTTTCTTCCCTTTGTCTACCTTATGAATTATAATGGCCTAAAATGGTCCCCCAAAAATCATCACAAAAATATTTCTAGATATTCTTTTGTATTCTAATAATTACCACATTGCAAAAAAATTTCCTTATTATTTTCCCCTTCTTAGACTTTTTCCCTCCCATGGAAGTTCAAACCATTATGTGTGTATGCATTGCATGTCTCTCTCTGTGTATATTTATGACTGGTTATCAGGTTCCTAATACATTTAGTGGCAGTATTGTTATGTAACAAATGTTTACATAAAAAATATATATAATGTAATTTTAATATGTACTCTAATTAAAATTTATTAGTGAGATATTTTACATGAATTTGCTTGCAGTCTTCAAATTCTTGTGCTACAATCATAACATCTCAATTTGAATCTTATATTGTTAATAATTATGGTAAAAATTATTCTCATAAAAAACTTTTTAGCAGAAAACAAAGAAAAAATGGAGAAAAATAGTTTGAGTCTAAGATTTTAAGCAAGAAGACATGATAAGTTAATTTTATTATAAAATTATCACTTATACAATGTGTTTTAAGAGTTTATGACAACCAGATCTTTTATATTAACATCTAATATGGGAATTTCACACATTAGATCTTTTATATTGACATCTAATATGGGAATTTCAAAAGTTTTCACATGGAAAATCAGCCCTTTTGTTAACTTGTGCTAGGACAACCCTAAATTTAACTCTAGTTTTACAAGAATTAATTGCTGAGATTAAAGTTGAAACACTAATTATTCCAAACATTAGATACATGTTTTCATGTACATTTTAACCAGTATTTCATATTTTGATATTAAAAGCACAAAACAATTTCCTCTAAATATATAAACATGCATTCAATAAAATATTAATTAATTCACGACACCTTCAAAGGCTGTTTATGAATTAAGGAGTGGTTTACCTTTTACAAAGATAATTTTTATGAGTTTTAATGAAAATATCAAACACAACTCAGTTCTAACTTCCAAAGTATTGAGAAAAAATATACAACTGAGATAAATTTATAAAGGTGAAAAACTACATATATGGCAATAAAATGAAATGGTGCTATGACATAAAAGTACAAAGCAGTAGACATTGCAGAGTCATCAATTCTGCTTTGAAGAAGAACTATGGAGAGGGGAGTGGGTAAGAATGCCTTGGCTGAGAATGCCTAACTTAAGATTGATGTTTAAGTTAACTTAAAGGGAAATTGTTTACTAAGATTTACCAAAAGAAACGGGGAAACTGAGGGAGTGAAAACAATTTCAACAAAGATGTCAAGATATACTTTTTTGGTGCTTTCAGAAAATGGTAAAGCAGTGCATGCAGGAAAAAAGGAGATCAAGGTGATTGGGCCATGGTCTAAGGTGGTGGTAGCAGAGGCAAAGTAAGACTGAGGATGGACCTTGAATAGCATACTAATAATTTGGGTGAAACCTTAAAATTGTATTTAACAAGGTGGTGTCATCCCTAGCTTTCTGTTTTAGAAAGATTGCTCCAGCTGCATTGCAAAAGAAGTATCAGAGATCAGCAACACTAAGAAAACAGAAGAAAAATAGGCCATGGATCATTGCAGGTGTGCAAGTAAGAGATGAAGGCCTATGTCAATTAACTAAAAACCAAGAGATAATTTTACTTAGGGAATAATTAAAGGGAGTAACACCATCAGATCACAGTCATATCTTTTATTTGGCACCTAAAATGACTCCCAGTTTCCTGAGTTTGATACCTGGAAATCTGTCCTAAGTGACAAAGAATGATTTGATTTTAGACCTAGAGTGTATCATTTACTCCAGTCCTTTTATTTTGTAAGTTGTTAAAGTACATAGATCTTAAATGATTTGCCCAAAATCTTGCAGCTGTTTGTCTAATTCTGAAAAGAATAGAACGTGACTCTTCTAATTTCCATTTCATCAGTCTTTCCAACATAGAGTACTATATTCAGCACTCTCAATTTTCTTGCCATGCAAGATGACATAATGGAAAAAAATAGAGTTCCAGTTTCCTAATTGTTCTATAGAAAGATTTGGGTGCCATGTATCAGACAATGACAGATTTGCCATTTGAGGATGTTATCTAAAATGTATGAGACAATTATTATAATCTAATCATTTTATTTTTAGAAATAAAAGTTCAAAATCCATCTCATTTTGCAATGTAAAAAAATATCATGACACTTTCCCTCAGTGATATATCATTTATCATCAGATGTAAAGAAATAGTGAAGTTTTATGTTTAATAATAAGGCAGCTCTCCTTGTGTAATATCAGATAAAATTTGAAAATCAAATTGCTTTCAGTTAATTGCCTTGGTAGCTTTGAATATATCAAAATGAGTATGGTGCAAATTTAAAATAGAAAGAAATGTTCAGAATAAGCATTTTCAAGAATATCCAGATTAATATGTGTGTGTGTGTGTGTGTGTGTGTGCACGCACACGTGAGCAGATGATTTTCTCTGACTTGAGAGAGTATAGACTACAAACTACAGATTAAAAATTTATCTCACTGATATATCAGAACCAGTAACAAGACATGATGCTATTCACCAAAATAATGCAATCCATGTGAAGTCTGGATCACTCTCTGAAGCTAACCTGCTTTAGAACATGACAGAAACACCAAGTTCTCGACTATTAAAATGTTTCACCCAGTCTGCCAATGAAGCAGAGTGGAACTGGTAGAAGGGTACATTTTCTGTATTTCTAGATTCAAAAAAATAAATCCACATTTGTAGTAAAATAAGTAAATAAATAAATAAATACAAGTGCTTACTCCATTTCATAAACTATCCATGGATAATTTCTTTTTTCTACTTCTCAAATAGTCTTCTCTCTTCATATGATTGCAAAAGAGATGTGTTCATTCATCTGAAGTTAACCACAGGCTTTGCACTCTGACAATATTTGTCTTCATAGCTACTTTTCCTTGCTCCAAACAAGTAACTCCTTTTAAGTCAGTCTCTTTCCACAAGCTTCTGCCAGCAAACATATCTTCCTGGCTTGAAGTTGGTCCTACTTTTTTTTAATTAACTACTCTACAGACACCAGCTAACTATAAAACACTCAAAGTTACCCTGTGTATCCTGATTCATCTGTCCTGTGACTCATTAACTCTCTAAACATTGAATAATCACAGACATTAATTTCAAATAAGACAAAATTTACTTCTAAAGTTAATAAATTTCCCTCATTTCTTTCTCAATTCCACTTTAATTCCTTTGGCAACTTTGTTCATCTTTCTAACACTGGCAATTCTTAAGCTATAAAGGTTAGCACGAAAGCATGGTATATCAAAGACCTGATGTTAGAACCTGCTAGTCTTCCTTTGCAAATACAGTTATTTGGCTGAAAAATTGTTTCTTAACTTTATAGACACTGTAGGTATATTGTTAATATAAATTAACAATATTGCAATACAATAGGAGAGAAGTATTATAGTATGGCTTGTGATGAAATTCCAAACCTCACAGGGTATTCTCTTGAGACAACCGAGATGTACAGAACCAGATGTTTCTGAAATGCCCTCCCTCCTTCACTACTGTGATTAACTGACTTGGAATTATTTCTAAACTTTCAGTTTTATTATCACATGATTCTATAAGTACATTTTACATTTAAATGTAGCTCATTTGTACTCACCATCACACAGATACCAATAAATAACAGTTGTATCCTTTCATATAAACAATGACTAAATGAATTAATTATTCCATTAATCTACTTCATAAATATGCAACATATGACTCATATGTAGCAAGCTTGTGCAGGATAATTTCCAGTAGGTTTTACAGATTAAGTAAAAGGAAAGCTCAAAAAGTTAAATAACTTGTCCAAGTTCACATTAGCTTCACATTAGCTAGTAGTTAAACACATGGTCAAGTCATACCAAAGTCCATGTGTTTTTCAATCCATTCCACTGACCTCAAGGTGCTCCTGAGTTAGAGAAGGAAATGTAAAACCCAGTAAATAATTTTAAAATGCAGTACAAGAAAATGCTTTGCTATAAAGTTCTCTGGAATATTCTTTTCTTCTGAAATTCTCATAAATAAAAAAAAATCACCTAATATTTTTTTTTAATTTTTAATCACTAGACTGTCCTCTAAATTATATGAAGTTTGATCAGCTCATGAAACTCTCTTATAATATTGTAGCTTAAATATAGATTGCTTTGCTAATGGTTTGAAATGAAAATATTTTTGACCTCATAGTGATGTTTTTTAAAATGGATGTTTTTATTTGGAGAGTCTCACTATGTACATTTCTGGATACCCCTCTGGCCACCCTTGAAACTGACAGACTGGCCTCTGCCTGGCTGATCGCTTTCCCAGTAAAAGTCAGATTCTGTAAGAGAAGGAAAGTTAGTTAAGACCTCTTTTCAGAGACGTCTAAAACAACAGGTCTCATCCTTGGCCCATGTCACTGCTTCTGAGTCTTGTTAGAAATTCTCACACTTCCCCTTCTCTGTCTTAATGAAAAGATTCTTTCTTAGAGCAGTTGCTATAGGGACAGCATATTTGGCCTTCTCAGCATTCACTGTCCTCCTACAGGGCATGGAGTTTACAGGTATTTAAATCTTAACTTTCCTCTTTGACTTGAAATTTTCTTATTTTTATTCCACTGGTTTGCAAAGGAGAAAAGAGAGTATTAAAATTTATTTGTATTTATTTCATACTATATGCGTCTGTCTGTGCTTCGGTATAAAGTTCATTCATGGAGAAGAAAAATGGTCTGCACAACATTTACCTATAGAGCTAAAAAAAATATTTTTTACCAGATATACTTAAAGGCTAAACCTTGGCTAAATATAAAAGGCAAAGAAAGGATGGAACAGAGAGAAACGAGTCATGGCTAAGAGTAGAAAACTCTCAAAGATGTCACAGAGAAGCAGATATTGCATCAGTAATCAGAAGGAAGGAAAGAATAGGAATTTTCAAGCAAAGGGCAGAAACAAGTTCCAGGCCAATGAAATGGCAGGTGTTTGCATTTGGGGGTTTTAAGAGTCTATGCTGGAATTTGATCTCTGGGAGTATCAGCCAGGAGATGAGGTAGCCCAAGATTGAGTAGACTGATGCCAAATTATAATTACCATCCTAAGGAAGCTAAAACTATACAAGTTTAATAATTTTATAGAATTTTTTTCTGACTTTGATCAGTCAATAAAAAAGCATAATTGAAGTTAACTCATAGTATAATTGAAGTTAAATCATAGGTATGATGGTGGTTTTATGACTAAAAATATTTATCTTTATTTATTAATTTAAACAGATCTTTGCTTGCCTCTCCTTTTACATATTTACTTCCTGAAAAAAAAAACTTTATTTACACAATAGTTTATTCCAAAGGTATTTTGCTGCATAGCTTCATACCATCACATTTTTTCCCCATGCAACTTTCTGATAAAATTAGAGGCATACTGCAAAGACAGAAAAGCACAGAAAACAGGAAATTCTTCTTAAGTCAACATATCATTAACTCATTAACTTCACCACTGCCTGAGAATATTGAAGTGGCCTAGAATGTTTTAAAATGAGTTCATACATTCATATAAAGTGAATTAGATTTTAAAGTTATAACTTTTTAACAACTCAAAGAAAATATAAATCCTTGGACAGAAATAGTCAAGTTGATTAGCAAATATATCAGGGACAAAAATGCCTTCTGCAATTATACTATAATTTAATTGTTTTTGCATTAAAATTGACCAAAAAAATTGAAATTGCTTATTTATAATTTTTAATTGTCTTTCTATCATTGTATTGAGATAACTGATATGTATACAGTAATATTTAGTTTATCATGTGATTTGTTTACATAAATAATGAGATTTAATGTTTATAATGAATCTGATTTTTACAATAACAAATATTTATCATCATCTCTATTAGCAAATAATAAATCTAAGACTAAATATGTTAAAAGTTTACTCATATTTAGACCCTATTATAATAAATAAAAATTTGTAAAACAACCTTAACTGATTTTTATATAGAAAAGCAGTTTCAAGACATTTTACAGAAAGAATGTAAAACCTAGATAAAGTTTATATATATTTAACTAAGACTGGAAATCCAGAATATTGTCTGAGAAACAACTTTTTAAAATGTTATACCAAAAACTATTTAAAGTAAGTCAGCACACAAAATTTGAATATGAATAACATATATATATTTTTCAGGTTATGAATTTAGATCTATAGTACAAATACATACTGAAAAGAAAAGTGTACTACCTACTTTATACTCATTTAAGTGACAAAAATTTTTAAAAGAACAATCATATCTATTGCTGTTTGACATGTGAAGTTGTATTAGCAAGCTTAAGCTTCTACCAGAATCCATTAAAGTTGATTATTACATAAGCCTTCAACCAAGTAATTGTGCAACTGTGCATCTATCTAACAATAATAGAACCAAGCATGTAAAAATGTGCATACAAAGATTCCTATTACAATACCATTTATGGTATGGGTAGTTAATTAACAAAATGAATGCCCACTCAGTGGGGAATCATTAAATAAACTGTGAAACATACCTAAAATAGAAAATATCATAATGATATTAAAATATATTGCTTAGAACTATATCAGATTCAACATAGTATTATTGAGTAAGGAAGCAAAGATGAAGAAGAATAGAATAATATTTTTTAACTACCTTATTTTTAGAAATAAAAAACTGTATTTGTAATGTGAAATTATGAATGTGTGTATCTGTATATTATTGTATAAAAAATGAGGGGCACATGAGCACATATTGATGAGGATGGTGATGTGAGTTACTGGGGGAGGGAATAATTTTTGGATTGAAAGGAAAGATGGACGTGCTCAAGAACAATAGGAAATGTAAAACAGCCTGGTTTTAAAATACATAAATTTTGAAAAATTAACAAGAGTTTAAAGTTGTGATAATAATTGCTACTGTCACTGTTATTTTAACACTAATATGGCATCTAATATTTCGTGTATAATAAAATAGACAAGTCTGATTATGTTCAGAATGAAGCTTTAATATCAATGCCGGGTTGGCATTCATGATAGGGATTATACAAATGTATGTAAAAGCTGAAAATATAGTTTAACACATGTTAGAATACTTATGTCATTTGTCAATTAATTATGCACATCAAATCTAAAGACATTACGTAATTTATCTGTTATAAAATTCATATCCTTTTCCATGCCCCTGCATATGTTCTGCAAATTAATTATTCCTTTGCCTTGTTTTATGAAATTTTACTGTCTGCGTTTGTTTTAGTAAGTTATTCTAGCATGTACTTTAGTTTCTCCTACTCACCGTTATACTTCCTTGTGGTAGGGTCCTTGTGCACAAATCTTCGGGTTTTAAAATTATTTTTTCATCTATTTTGCTAATTTCTATTCCTCCCTCTCCTGACATCCAGATGTTGTTCCTACGGATATCCTGCATCTTTAGCTTGTCAATGAAACTCCACTATTTAAAAGATTCAAAATAGGCAGTGCACCTGACTTAGCATCTTTTTCCTTCTTCTTTCAGTTTGATGTATTATATATTTCCTTAAGGAGCTTTAAGGATTTGGGGGATGAAAAAGTTTGGTTTGGTTTATTTTTGGAGGAAGGAGGTTTGTTAATGTTTGTGCCATCAGGATCCAGTGGTAGTAACATTTATGCCTTTAAATGTTAGCAAAATAATAAAAATGATTCATAGGAATTTGCAAAAAGTACATTTTAAAAAGCTCTTACTAAAGAAATGACTCCTAAGGAATGTGTATATGACTAACAACAAAAATATCCTTTAGAATATATAAATTAAAAGGGATTAGAGGTTACTTCTAGAATAACAAATGATACCACTTTTACTCACTTTTAATGTTTACTTCAGTGTAAGATCATAAAGATGGAATTATAATGACAGAAACACATGTCACTCATGCCACAACTCAGATATTAGCAACTAAGATTATTGATTGAGTTTGAGCATGGTGACTCATGCTTGTAATCCCAGTACTTTGGGAGGCTGAGGTGAAAGGTTTGCTCGAGGCCAGGAGTTAGAGTTCAGCTCAGGCAATAAAGCAAGACTCCATCTCTACAAAAACAAAAATAAAAAACTAGTTGGGAATGGTGGCTCTCATCCGTAGTCCCAGCTACTCAAGAGGCTGAAGTGGGAGGGTCACTTGAGCCTGAGAGTTCGAGGCTGCAGTGAGCTATAATTTACACCACTGTACTCCATCTTGGCACCAGAAAGAGACCCTAACTGAGAAAAAAAAAAAAGATTATTAACAATGGAGATGTTATGAGGTTTCTTCTGGTCTTGCTTTCATTTTATATAAAGGTTATTATAGATAATACATAATTTAAAATAAGAGTCATTTGCATCTACATGTTACAAGATCTAGAATGAAGCCCTGAGTAGTTCTTTAATAATTCAAAAGATGGAATTATACAATCAAGACAAATCATAGAGCAGTGGACACTTGCTATGAATCTATTTATATATATTATTGTTTAAAAATCTATGTATTCAAATTATTGTTATTATGACAGTAGCATAAAATGTTACTCTTTCATACAGTTCAAGTACATAAGAGCCAGATTATGAATCTTACCCGAAGAATTTCAAGTTGGAAAAATTAGTAATTTTGACACAGGTCAGTACTTTAAAAATTAAATAACTTATATCTATTTCATTGTGTTTAGTCAATGATGTTATGGAAAAATTTCACAACTGTCAAGAAAAGCTTTGTGAGTGTCACCTAACCCCTAACAGCTCCCTACCAAAAAGCCAAAACGATCATGAGAGAAAGAGCTGTGCTATAGTCTGTGCCTTATAAATAAAAGTCTACACCTTTTTCTTAAGTTTTGCGTGGGGGGGAATGTTGAATAGGTAAAAAACGATGTCCCTATGTGTGACAATGAAAGGAAGATTGAAAACTTACATATGAAAAGACATACCCTTTCCCCCATACTTTCGGTATTAGCACCCCTAACTTCCTGGAATTTAAAGGCAATGCTAAGATATATCAGACCTTTCTTTTTTTTTTTTCTGTTCAATCTTTGCATTTGCATACTTACTTTACACAACTCAGCTACAAAAACAGACTCATTACAAATGAAGTCTGCAAAGCTTTTTACAGTGTGTATTTAAGGCATTGATATTATATTTTTACAGGAAAGAAACAAAGTTTTGACCTGAAGAATATGAGTATATTGAAGGGAGCCAAATGTTCTGGTAATAAAAATCATATTGTTATTATTTTTTAAATACATATTTAAAAATCTCTTTATTAGCTTCTCAACTTCAAAAAATATATCCTACTGCATCTCAAACATATTGACTAAACTGCAGTTATTAATTAAAATAAAAATATTTTTATTAAAGGAAATTAATTACGATACTGAAGAACTTCTAGTCATAAAAATAAATTAATAGAGGCTCCCAAACTGAGAAACTTTGCAGTCTCTAGATATATGGTTAAATTGAATAGCACTCAGTTAATTTGTTAACTGCACTGAAACGTTTGCATGAGTCTTATATGGGAAAATAAAAGTGACCAACAGGCTCATTATACTTTGTGAGCCAATGATTAATGTTTAGAAAGAAAAGAATAATTTATATCATAATAATTGCATTTCATTTGTTTCTTCTCTTTACAAATTATGCAAATATATTACATCTTGTTTTATGTTCTACAATGAATCTATAAAAACCACAAAGAAGAGAAAAAGCTATTTCCTTAATTCCTCTAGAATAATGATGTCTAATAGACATCTAAAACCTTAAAATGTCTAGTCAGACTTCTCAAAAGAAGATATATGGGCAGCTAACAGACACATTAAAAGTGCTCAGCCTCACTCATCATCAGAGAAATGCAAATCAAAACCACATTGAGATACCACCTAACCCCAGTAAGAATGGCCATCATTAACAAAACAAACAACAACAGATCCTGGCAAGGATGTGGAGAAAAAGGAAAGCTTTTACACTACTAGTGGGAATGTAAACTAGTGCAACTTCTTTGGAAGACAGTGTGGCAATTTCTGAAAGAGCTAGAAATTGACCTTCCATATGACCCAGCAATTCCCCTATTGGGAATATACCAAAGGAACTCAAATCATTCTACAAAAAAGGTACCTGCACAGGTATGTTTGTTGCAGCTCTATTCACAATAGCAAAAACATGGACCCAACCATGCTGCCCATTGAAGCTGGACTGGATTTTTTTAAATGTTGTACATATACACAATGGATTATTATGCAGCCATAAAGAAGGACAAGCATATGGACTTCACAGCAACTTGAATGAATTTAGAGTCAATCATACTCAGTGATCTATCACAGAAACAAAGAACAGAGTACCATATGTTCTCACTCATAAGCAGACCTTCAACAATTATACTGTAAGAAAGGGATTGGCAGTAGTCAGGGGAGGGGAGTGTGTGATTGGCATTTGAGAGAAACTGCTTGGGAGGGAGGACACACCTCATCAACAAGGGTACCAGCATAATCAACGTTTGTATATCTAACCCTGAATTGTATCCCACATCTTTATAATTAAAAAAAGAAGCAAAAAAAAAAAAAAAACAGTGGTCAGAAAACAAATGATTTTCTTACCTACCAAATAGTTTCCTTATAAAGTATTACCTGTTTCTGCAAATGTGTACACGTGTAGAAGTAGGGATAGAGGTGGGAGATTTGTCATAACTTTGCCATTTTGTTGTTTTCCAATTTGTTGACTTAACCAGGGGATGTAAGTATTAAACAAAAAATCAACATATTATGTGCACACTTATGGGGGTGGATGAGTGACAGAACCTCAGATTCTCCCTCTGCCACGTGAAGTTTTGTGCTAATACGGGTTTACCACAAAGTTTCAAGTTGTATTGCCACTCATATTAGAAGTATGTGTGCCCATATCACAGACTGAAAACAAGGCAAGAGTGAACATGGCGCTCCTGAGGGTTGTTATCTTATTCTCAAGTGATCTCTTCCTCCGTCTCAAGCCAAATACCAGTCCCAATAAAGTCATTTTCTTCTTTCCCACAATAAACAAAAAACATCTGATGTTCAAATAATCGCATCAGGATGGATAAAGCTAAGTTCTCCAAATACATGATTTGTTAGAAATAGTTTTAATTCCCTTCACAGTAGCAGTACACTTTTAGGGGGGAAATGTAGGCTATAGGTAATATCTTTTAGTCTATCTTAAAAACCATAGTTCTGCAATTTTTGGAGTTTTTTTAAAAATCTGACTTATTTGTTAAAATTTCTTTTCTTTTCCTATATGTATCATTAACCCAGCCCTATATTGACTCTAATATGCTTTAAATAACATAAAATTGTTATGATAACACAGAAATACTTTAATATTTTTCAAAATTTTAGAAAACCCTATTATTTCACAAAGAAAGTGTTGATTGTATGAAAAACAGAACCACCACCATAAGATCTAAATGGTTTATGTAGCTCAGATTGTTTCACTGTGAAACAAAAAACTCTCCTGACACATAGCAGAATTCCAAATATGTGACTAAGCTATTTTCTAAAAATAGAAAGTTTCAATTAAATTATCAGAGAGATAATAAGTCAGAAAACTCCTAGAGTTCACACACATCATATGATCTATGTGAAGGAAGATTTTTTAAGATAGAAATTTGGCTTAAGAGAGCCAAACTAGTCCCAGAGCAATCACTTACAAACATATGATTGAGTGGGAAAAACTACCTTACCCCCACAAATATTTTTGTGAGTGTGTGTATGACTGCACACATGCATGCATGTATGCAAATACAAACTTGTGTGTGAATTTAGATAATTTACAGGTATGTGTGAATTTATCCTGTGTTTGTTTACTTTTTATGCTTCACTACCATTTGCATAGACCAGAGATAAAGAGCTACTGGTAAATTTCATGGAGATATTTCATAGAGATATATTGTCATAGAGCCACACATTTTTTTATGAAAGCTGCAAAATTACATTAAATAGCAGTGACCGTTTTTTTCATTCACTTTACTGAACAGAACCCTTTGCAAATGACTGAAATATCCATTGCTCTTATGATGAAGTATCTGAAATTATTTCTATTTTTAAACATGGTATTTTACTGTAACATTTACAGTACTGCAGTACATTATCTATTAGACAAGATAACATGACCTTATTTTCAGATATATTGATGTGATCCATTTTATGTGTAGAATTAGATCAGGATTAGTTCATTTTAAAAGTAATGAAACATAATCCAGGTAGAATTTTTGATCATTGAATATTATATGTCCATTAAAAACAGGAAAGAAGATTCTTCTGAATAATGGTAGTAGGTATTACATAATTCATAGGTAAATCCATTAAATTAAAAAAGTCAGTTAACCATTTTCACTGTTCAGTTTCCCATGTGTGTTTACTTTCATAATTAATTTGATTCACTCAAATACAAGTTCAGTGTGACTTGTTGGGAATTAGAGCCACACATTTTTTTTTCTTACAGTGTAAATTCTGGGAAATAGCATCATTGTACTATATAAAACACCATTCAGGGTAAAATGTCTTGTGAAGATTTTGCTCTCTGGGAGGAACAGAATGTCAAAAAGAATTATAACTTTCACTGTGAATTTAGAAAGAAATCAAAATATGTTTCAGAGTTACAGCAAAACCATTAAGACAGTATTTTGAAAACAAAATACATGCTCAACAAGCAAGCATTTGCGTGGAAGTTACCACAGAGTACTTACTACCTCGGAAATTTCCAGAGATGAGTCTTAGGTTTGGTACTGTTAGAGCTGCATTTATTTTCAACACACTCTTGAGGGCATTCATCGGTAAAGAAACACCTTGAAGATATGAAAAATTGAGAAATGATAATTGTGAAAGACTAGTTTTAAGTTTAACTGGATTAGAAAATATCTTACTTTTCTATTACGATATATGCCACTGTCATTCTAAAAAATTTTATGAAGTTCCAAAAAAATGGCTTCCACGCACAAAAGTTAATACTGTTCAAAGAAAAACTTAGGCACATTAAATTTTCTAGTTTGTTTGTGCAGACATCAATTCATGAATTGGGCAACACCAGAACACAAGTAGTTGTGTCTCCACCAGGTGGAAAATTTCCATAAGGTGTTCGTAGAAGCAAGACAAAGGAAATAATTGACCAAAGTAGAACAGCAGCCTTCTAAGTTTCTAAGTTTCTACTTAGAGGGTAGTTGGCAGTTTCTGATTGGTAAAACTTAGGTTCCACTTTTCTAGGATATTATCATTTACACTGAGTTGAATTTTAATTTACTCACTTGGATACCAAGGCCGCTGGAGTCATTTAATCTCATGACTTCCCATTAATTGTTTTCTAGCCACACCTTACACAGGAAGCAAAACAATTTTTTTTTTTAGTATTCTTACACAAACCTAGATGGAATTTTCTAAAGATGTATTTATTTTTAGACATCAGAAACTGTTATGGCACGCAAAGCCCCCATATGTTGGCCTTTTAAGTATGATCCTGCCTCTATGAGGTGTTTTTACTTTCTACACCTTTATTTACCTTCTCTCTTTGCAGAGTTTCTCCTAGTACCTTTGGATTATACTTTGCTGGCATTAATAACACTAGAAAAATGAAACTGCTGTTTCTTTAGGTTGTTGTAGGAATTCCTTCCTTTTAGATTTTTGGTATTTTTTGAAGTTTAGTGCTTTATTCTTTGAGATATGAAAAATCTCACTAGAAAACTTTTCAAAATGAATTTTGTTAACTCTCTCACAATTTAAATACAGTCAGGCATCTCTTGACAACGAAGATAATTTCTGAAAAATGCATCATTAGGTAATTTTGTCCTTGTGTGAACATCATAGTAATCTTACACAAACTTAGATGGTATTGCCTACTACACACCTAGGCTAGATGGTATAGCCTGTTGTTCTTATACTAGGAACCTATACAGCATGTTACTGTAATGACTACTGTAGGAAACTGTAACACAACGGTAAGCATGTGTGTAACTAAAAAGAAAAAGGTGCAGCAAAAATGGGCATTAGAATCTTATGAGACCACTGTCCTATGTGTGGTTCCTCATTGACTGAACATTGTTGTCATGCATGACTATTTAAACAGAGCAAATTCTTTATAATTCTAAGAATAGGGATCTATGAAAAATAAAATTCTATAAAAAATTAAATTAAATTGAAAGTTTCACTGCCATTTGTTTCTGGTTCCTGGAAGGGACTTTTTTGTCTTTGTTATTCATAAGATACTTGCATCACAGGTGAGTTTTTGCTACTGATAATGGGCCTCTAGATAGCTTCAGGATGTGATTGCATACAAGAAAGTCCAACCACACAATTAAAAGTTGGAATTTTAAGCCATCCAAACCTCTGGAAAGAATAGAAGGAGTGGAGATTGAGTACAATCACAAAGCCAATAAGTTAATCAATTATGCAATTTATGTGATGAGATCCCAATTAAAAGTCTAATCACTAAAGCTCAAAGGAACATCTGGGTTGTTGAACAGATTAATGTTCCAGGAAGGTGATAGGCTTTGATCCCTTAGATGAAGGTGAGGGTATTAAAAAATCTATGTTCAGGACCCTCCCAGACCTTACCCTGTGTGTCTCTTCATTTGGCTGTTCCTAATTTTTGTCTTTTAAAAGAAAAATGTAATCATGAGTACAGCACTTTGCAGAGTTCTGTTGGTCATTCTAGCATATTTTCAAACCTAGGAGGAGGCTCTGGGAATCCCTGGATTTGTAGACAGATGGTCAGAGGTAGGGTTGGTGACTTTACCTGTGGCTAGTATCTAAAATAAGAACAGTCTTCTTGGGACCGTGCCTTTTAGTGTGTGGAGTCAAACTACAAAAATAATTATAAATGAAGAAATAATTGCAAAAAGCCCAAATTCGATTTTTTTTAAAAATCTAAGGCATAATTTCAGGGACCCAAAAAGTTTAGCAAATCCAAGAATAAGAAATGCAAAGAAAACTACAGACAGGCTCATCATGTGAATTAGAAGACTCAATATTGTTAAGATGTCAATTGTCAAAAAAACTGATTAATATATTCAATAAAATTCCAGTAAAAATTCCAGCTTAACTTTTAGAAATTAACAAGACTATTCTAAAATTTAGGTTAAATGGTAAAGAAGAGTCAAAATAGCTGTGAAAAAGAGTAACAGAATTTGAGGCATACAATCTGACTTTGAAAGTTATTAGAAACTACAGTAACAAAACAGTATGACAATGGCAAAAATATAGACTGAAATAAAACACAGATTTTAGAAGTAGTCATACATATGCACAGCCTACTGTTTTTGACAAAATTATAAAGGCAATTCCATGGCAAAAAGACCTTTCATAAAATGATGGAACATTTGAAAATGTATATGCAAATAAGTAAATTATCTCCATTTCTCATACCACATACAAAAATTAACTCAAAATTGGCCATGGACTTATAAACAAACTACAATTAAAACCCTAAAACTATAACATTTAAGGGACAAAATATCTGTGACCATGATTTAGACAAAAATAACTGAGATGCAATTCCAAAAGCACAATCTATAGAGCACAAATAGGTTAATTGATCTTTATTAAAATTAAGAACTTCTGCTCTTTGAAAAACACTAATAAGTAAGGGCATGGACACTCCACAGACTAGAAAACCTATTTGTAAATGAGGCAAAAAAAGAAACTATATTCAGAATTTATGTTTATATGAATATATACTATATGGATTGATAAACAGATATTGGTAAATCTATATACTTCTCAAAACTCAGTTATAAAAATTCAATTTAAAAGTAGACAAAAAAGTGTAGACAATTTATATCAATGAAGATAGATATAAAAAAAGAAAATATGCACATGAAAAGTGTTCAACATTTTAATTTCATTGGGATAATGCAAACAAAAACCATGGTGAGATACCACCACCCAACTATTAGAATGGCTAAAATCAAAGAAACATCAGAAATATTGAGCAGGAAAATAAAATCAAAGGGACATCAATAATAAGAATAACACTGAGTAGGATAAGAAACACATTACTGGTGGGAACGCAAAATGTTAATCACTTCTGAAAATATTTTGTCAGCTTCTTATAAAACTGAATATATGATTACCATTCAATTCACCAATCTGACACTTAGGCACTAGTGTTCTCAAGTACACTAAAAAACTTGTATGCAATTGTTTACAGTGACTTCATTTGTAATTATTAAAGTTGGAAACAAGACAAATATCCCTCAACCAGCAAACAGATAAGCTGTAGTACACCCAAACAACAGAATACTACTCAATAATTAAAAAGGAATGAACAGATGATTCATATAACATCATGGATGACACCCAAATGCATCATTCTAACCTAAAGAAACTAATCTCAGAAAAATACAAACTCTTTGATTCTTTTTATAAGATTTTCTGAAAAAGGTAAGTGAGAATGTATACATATTAAATATTATTTTACACGCATGATTTTATAGATAAAATCAAAGTAATAAAAAAGAAAACAAATAGTAAAGATGATGGTAAGAAAAAAATCACTGTATATTTGTGCAATATCCTATGATTTTCTAAGGTCATTTTATTTTTATTTTCTCATTTACCTCTGGGAATTTGTGTATATTTGAATCATTTGTGCTTCAATAGGATGCTACTGTAATTCAACAAGTTGCCTTGTGTGCTTCACTTTCATCGTATGTGTCTGCACTCTATCATCTAGGAGAATTTTGTGCCCTCAGTGATTTGTATCAGCAATAAGAATGGAGCTAATAGATATTATCAACATGTCCTATTCTCTCACTCTTTGCACAACAACTAAGGGAAAAGTAACTATGTAGTAAGAACAAAAGTTATCTTTGCACTGACTGAAACACAAAAATCACACACACAAGCACTAAATTTAGTAATGCTGTTCTAAGCGAGTATTAAAACTTGGGAAATAATGCAATGACTAAAGCTAGGGGCAAAATAAATAACCATATTTTTAAAAAGTCTATACATATGAGCTAACCTCTGACTGACCTATTTCCTCAAGCCATATAGATTGTAATATATTTTCACAATGTCAGATGTTCAATATCATATGGGTTATTAGAATTTGTGACTACTGCAACCCAAATGTTTGAGGCCATACTGAAAGAAATAATTTAAGGAGAGAGTGAAGAGAAGTCTTCATCATTTATGGTTATAATAAATTCTGTTTTTAGCTATTCTCAGCTACTTTGATAGCAAAATTTTAACTCTGCCTTTGATTTTTTAATTTATCTATACATTTAGAATATAATTCTCATACCAAAAATTGAGATACAATATATCTGCATTTGTCTTGCATTTTTAAAAATGGATTTCTAGCAGAAACTTGAAAAATGCATGAATATATATATATAAACATGAATATAAATAACACTGGCACACTGGTACCTTTGTGTTGAATGTGTTTACATCTATTTTTTTCCCATAAGCATCTATCAGATTACCATGATGATGTTGTTTTAAGGATAACAGGAAGCAAACACTTTCTGACGATGCAATTAAATCACCAAACATGAAGATACCTAAACATATCAGTTGACAACACAACATGGCTGCGAGGTAACTGTTCCAACATCTGCAGTTCTGAAGTTAATCATGACTCTGGCAAGAGCATCCTCCTAATGTGCTGCATGAGAGAAGCACTAATTAATCATTAAGTGGCCTTACATCATACAGGACTGCTGCTTCTGTTTCAAATCAACCTGAGTGCTGCAGAGTGGCAGTGGTAGCAGCAAAGGCAGCGGCTCCAGACATTAAACATGATGAGGAAAGTGTGGATTACTGAAACTCTGAGAGCACTACAGTTTGGAACTGATACTTGAATTGTTTAATAAATAAGCACCCAACCTAATTTTACTGATCGACGGGCTGTACTGGCCATTTGCAGGTCTGTTTTCTAATTTGCACTAACAGGATCTAAATTCTCCTTGATTGTAGAGGTGTGAGGTCTTAAACCTTTCCTTCTTGCATCCATATGGTATATAATATGCTAAGATCAGTGCTTTCTGGCAGTTTTGCCTTTCCAATTAAGGGCATAATCCAGTATTTGAGAGGACTCATCTTGGCTTCTTGGCTACCCTGCTACTTTGTCCCTGTCACCCATGTTATCCAGCACTGGTTTTTAGTTTTTCCTTTGGTTTTGGTCATTCTTTCCTTGCTAATGCTTTTGAATATGCTATGAGTAAGTTTGCTGTAAAGTTCATGAAGATTATGTTTCAGAGACTCCACTTGAAGTTCTTTCCAAAGAACTGCACCCACTTTGAGGTTATAATTTTATATTAACCTTATTCATTTGACTCTTCAATAGTACATAAGCTTTAGACCCTACAAATGCTAGATTGCCTCCTGGCTGAATTTCTTTTGGGTATTATAGTAAGTAATTAAATCATTGAGTTAAAGGAAGCATTAATGCTCAATTGTATAAAATAATGGCAAGTTGTTTTTCAAGGTAATTGTTTCCATTTTAACACCCACCAGTGAGATGAAAATGCATCAGAGATGCCACTGCTCCATATCTTTTCCAGCATTTGGTATTTTCAAACTTAATTTTAAATTTTGTGTCTGATAATTACTTGGATCCTCTATAGATTCATTTATATAGTCTGTTGTGTCTTCTTATTTTGAGGATTAGAATTTTGTCTCCTTTTATGTCTTTATTTAAAAGTGACAGACATTGCATATGAAAATTTATAGATAATTTAAGGCTCCATATAATTTTACATTTCCCTGAAGAGAATCCTATTTAAATTTTTCAGATAATTAGTCTAGGAGGAGTGTCTTAGTCCGTTAGGTCTGTTATAACAAAATATAAAATACTGGATAGCTTATATACAACAGAAATTTATTTCTCATAGTTTTGCATCTGGGAAGTCCAGAATCAGAGGGTTGGCAGATTCAGCATCTGGTGGGGATCGGTTTCCTGGTTTATAGATAGCCTGGTCATCTTCCTGCCGGGTTCTTAAATAGCAGAAGAAGGGAGAGATCTCTCCAAGGTCTCTTTTATGAAGATACTTAATCCAGTTCATTAAGATACTTAATCCAGTTCAAACTCATGAGCTAATCACCTCTCAGAGACCCCCCCAAATCCTTGGGGATTAGGTTTCAACATATAAACTTTGAGAGCCCCAAACTTTTATTCAGTCTATTGCAGGAAGCAACAATTGTAAAACACCATGATCTCTCAGTGTTTGAGAGATTTCCAAACTGAAATTCAAGGCCTGATTTATTTCCACATCATTTTTATTCCTAGAAAGCAGCCATCAGTACCCATGAACCATAGCACTAGTAGTCCTTCTTTCGCTAACACTGAACTCCAATTTTTACCTTCCTTTGCTGGTGGGTCAGTTGAAAGTTCTGTTCAACTTTTCATCTTCTGTTGCCTGTTTAGGAGACAACAGATATCTGTCTATTTTAGATTCAGGGAGTACATATGCATGTTTGTTTGTTGCGTGAGCTTATTGCGTAGAGGTGGGGATTGGGTCTCAGCTGGTCATTCCCCAGACAGTGAACATGTATCCTATAGGTAATTTCTGAACCCGAACCCTCCCTCCCTACCTGCCTCTATATGTGCCTCCAATGTCTATTATTTCTATCTTTGTGACCATTTAGCTCCCATATGAGTAAGAACACACAGTGTTTGGTTTTCTGTTTCTGAGTCAGTTTGCTTGGATGATGATTTTCAGCTTTATCATGTTGCTACAAAGGACATGACCTCATTCTTTTTTATGGCTGCATAGTACGTGAGATATATGTGTGTGCGCGCATATGCACACATATATACACACCACATTCTTCTTTATCCAGTCAATTGCTGGTGGGTACTTAGGTTGGTTTCATGATTTTACTATGGTAAATAGTGCTGCAATGAACATATGAGTACAATAATCTTTTTTATATAACGATTTATTTTCCTTTGGATAGATCCCTAGCAACAGGATTCCTGGGTCAAACAGTAATTCAATTTTTAGTTCTTTGAAGAATCTTCTTACTGTTTTCCATAGAGATTGAACTAGTTTACAATCCCACTCTTCTCCTTAACAGTACCAACCAACATTTGTTTTTCTCTGACTTTCTATTGATAGTCATTCTGACTCATGTGAGGTGATATCTCCTTGTGGTTTTAATTTGCATTTCTCAGATAATTAGTGATGTTGAACATTTTTGCATATGTTTGTGGGCCACTTGTGTGTCTTCTTTTGTAAGTATCTATTCATGTCTTTTGCCCACCTTTTGATGGGGTTATTTGTTTTTTCATGTTGAGTTGTTTGAGTACCTTATAGATCTGGATATCTTTAATGGAAAATCTATCCAAATACTACACCTAACTTTCTGCTTTGTTTTGTTTTGTTTTTTTCCAGGATACTGGCCTGCAATTCTTCACTGTCTTATGACCTAACTTATGTCTTCAAATAAACTTATGTTTAGCTGATTGTTTTTGTCTGCTCTGCTAATTGTCCTAAGTTAGAGTAATGGTCTTAGCTAGTTAGTTTTCCAGTAAAGATAGATGAATTCCATTGGTATTTCTAAAGTATATTTTTTCCTGGCACATATCAAATGCACATACAAGTATACCAATTATATATAACCTAATTAACTTTTACAAAGAGAGTCTATTTGTGTAATCAAATCAAGAAATAAAATGATTCCTGAACCTGAGAAATTCCCTCTCATACTCTTTGTGTCCCTACCCACCAAGGTAACTAATGTCCTGATTTTTAATACCATAGATTAGTTTTGCCTGTTTTTGAAATTTTTAGCTCAGGGCAAAATATGATTAAGAGAGAGCCTGACATTTTCAAGGTAACTCTCTTTATATCAAGAGAGACAGATACAAAGGCAGAAAGGCAGTAGAATAGAAGTGATCTGGGAATTATGGCTAAGCAAGTACTATAGGGCTGTTACTAGCATGTGGAATGTACTGGAATCATAAATATAACAAACATTATGTTTTTGAGAAAAGTGACCTGCCAAACAAAACACAAGTCTGGGCTAAAACGTGCTATAGCTGCCCCAAACTTAACCTTCATGCAATAGGAAGTGGGTTGAGAAAGCTGCTCAGCTCCCATTTAGCTCATTTCCTCCAATGTTTATTTTAGATGAGGTCAAGGGGCAGAGTGGAAAATAAAAAATATCCCTTCACGAGAAACAGAGACCATTAAGAACAGTAAACAGGCAAGCAAAATTAGGTTCTATTTAAGGAAAAATTTCTACCCCCAGAGTAAAGAATTCTCACAATTTTTGTTCAATGGGATTTAGAAAATATTATGCAGCAGTGACTACTTTGTGACACTTCCTCTTCCTCTTCCAACATTGTAGTGTTTACTGTAGATCTTGCCCTTGTATTGACACTTTATAGTATTCGCTACACAATGGGTAAATAACTTGTCTTTGGAGTCCCTTGATTTTCAGACCTAGACATGCCACTTTCAAGCTTAGTGTAGAAAACAATGCATATCACTCAGATATCTTAGACTTTGGGCTCAGAATGTCAACTAGATTGACTTTGGGTTGACTGAATTCCTTTGGGGAGAACTGAGTGTGGAAGAAACATGGTTCTCACCCAAACTGCCATCTGGTGTACTAGTTTCTTTAGCCCTTTATAGTCAGATGGGGCCATACTCCTAGGTTGGGTCAATGGCACGTTGGTGAGAGTGACATAAATTACTTCTAATCCATAACATAAAAGAGCTTGGTGTTTTCTCCCTTGCTGAGTGACCCACACAGGTCTCTTTCTTGTGGTGTAGTTACATAAAGGTGGAGAAGCAAATTACACTTATTCACAAAGTGTACATATACTGAGAACTGGCCAAGCTAATGAGATATAAAATGAGGAAGAGATAAAATACACCCATCTTTAGGTAGTTATAACCCCACTTTTAGGGGTCTGAAATAGAGAAGCAACTCATCAAATTATAGCATGTGTCCTGCGATTATTTGGTTATATTCATATATTATACTATATACTTAAAGATTTTTCACAGCTGGGTACAGTGTCTCACGCCTATAATCCCAGAACTTTGGGAGGCAGAGGATTGCCTGAATCCAGGGGTTCAAGACTGGCCTGGGCAACTTAGAGAGACCTTGTCTCTACAATAAATAAACAAATTAGCTGGGCATGGTGGTGCACATCTATAGCTCCAGCTACTTGGAAGGCTGAGGCAGAAGGATTGCCACTGCACTTCAGCCTGGGCAACAAAGTAAGACCTAGACACACACACAAACACACACACACACACACACACACACACACACACACACACACACAGAAAGAAAGAAAAAAAATCCCCAAATGTTCTTTGCTTTTCAAAATTCTAATTATCTGAAAGTTAGAAACATTCAAAAGGATCAGAATTTCTTCTTCAAACGTCTACTTATAGTCTTTGCTTTTTTTCTTTAAATCTATTATCATTTACATGCAGGATTGTAAGCTCCAATGTGTTCACACCAAGAGGTAGCAGGATATAATAAAGAGCACAGGCTTGATATATTATTATTAATCCAGACTTCATCACTTCTAAAGCCATGGGGTATAATATGAAACCATTTGTTGCCTTAGTTTCATCATTTGTAAAATAAATTTAATATTAATACTTACCTCATAGACTTTTTCTGAGAATTAAATGAGTTAACACAGTTAAAGCATTTAGATCAATGTCAGGCACACCTTTGATGTTCTATAAATATAGCTGACTTTATTTGAGCATGGATCTTATCTATACTGTTCGCTAAGATAGTCCCAGTGGCTTTTATGACCTTGTGCATGGCACCAGAAAATGGCCCTGAGACAAACATGAACACATGTATTTATCACTAATAAAAGTAAATACCTCTGTCCACAAACCTGAGAACTGTAGATATCTTAAGAGTCCTGAAAAACGTACATTTATTCATAGAGACTTTACGGTATCTTCCTCATATACTTTCATAATTTTCCCGGCTCATCGTTGCAAGAATATTCCACTATAAGACAGAAAAATTAATCCAATCCACTACTTATTGCCTTCTGATGTTTATAGTGTGGTATATATATATATGAGTCCTTTTAATTCCTCATTCATAGTCTTCCAAACAAATATATATAAATATTTGTTTGAAAGACTATGAGAGAGCAATAACTGATCATGGTTTTTGCTACCTATTATGGAACTGGAAGATCATTGCCTTGTTAGGATAAGGTACTTGAGGTTAAGTACAGAATGTTCACTAGCCCACTATGTGTACTGCCTTCTTTCTCTGACCTAACAAAATATCAAAAGCAGATCACATACACACATAAAGATACACACACACACACACACACACACACACACACACACACACAATCAGTGTTATTGATCAGTTAACTATGCCACAAGATAAAAGATAGAAAATTGCTTTTTGGAAATCTCTTCTATCCAGAATTGAATTATGCATTGTTTGAGGCAACAATATACCCTGTTTCACCTACTCAGTGCTACCACCACCACTTTTACTTTCAACTCAGAAAGATGACGATGAAAGAAAGAAAGGCAGAGAAAGCCAAATCAGTTGAATTCTGCTCATTTTAAACTATTGAGATCTAGACTGGGGGAAGAGAGAAAGATGAGAAACCAAGAGTTAAATCAGATGCTAAGTGAAGCTTCAAGTCTTCCCTGGCTTCAATTTATCTGGGTTATGCAAACCTCCATTAGTACAGACAATTAAGAGTTTCTAAATTGGGGATCTGTTTATTTGGTGTAGCATTTAAGATTTCTTAGGCTTTAAATTCTTAGATCTAAATGTACTGCTCTTAGAGGGGAGAGAATGCAGCCTATTCTGTGGCAACAATTCAGGACTTAGCTGCAAGACAAATTCCAAATGAAAGAATCATTTTCTCAATACTGCTAATGGCTTCAAGGAAAGGAGTAATTACAAGAAAGAAGCTGAATGCAAATATTATATAAAGCTTCCTGGCTAGAAATAAGAAAGGCTGCAGAAAACATCATATTCTAATGGACACATCCTTATTGAAGAAAAAAGTTAATGTTAATTAATTCAAAAAGATCTCTAAACACTAGTGTGAATCATAATTGCAGATTTTGGGGCATACACTCCAGTAAAATCTATAAGCCTTGGTAGATCACTACCAAACAAACAAGCAAATAAAACTAGGTTTTCTGTGTCTTGCTCTTATTTACTGAGCTTTTATAATAGTTACATAAAAGTTGGCCTCAGGCAAGACCTTGTCACAAAAATATTTTCTTTTCCAGTTTCAATCTCTTTCTTAAAAAAAAAAAAAATGAAAGTTTTGAAAAGTATTGAATTGAATTTGTAGTTCAATAAGAACTGCATCTTGTTAGCCAGAACTGGAGGAATTAGAGAAGTTTCTACTCAAGGTGGATTCCACTCAATGTGCTTCTAGTGTCCTAGAAGCAACTGACATATTTTCTTGCCTCACACCACACACATGAGCATTTTATTTTTTTAATTAGAAAATATAGTTTATTTAGAAAGTAAAAGAGAGAGAGATAGAGAGAGAGAGGCGATTCACCTCCCCAAGGTAGGGAAGGGGGCCAAAGCTTAAGAAACATGGCGACAGCCATAGCTCAAAGAGCACATGGCCACACCACAGCTTAGCAAGGCAATGGCCACTATACCTCATTTTAAAACACAAAAACAAATCAAACAAAAGTAACCAAATGTCAGGTTATATGAAAAAAATGAATAATATTAACCTAAAAACAGTTCAGACACGACTCAATCATATACACTGAGTACAGTCGAAGTCTGATAACTAATCTTTGAATAATGAAGAAACCCTTTCATTCTAAGGAAAAATAATCTGAGTTATGAAAAAAATTCACAAAATAAAGTTCACAAGATAAAAAGTGCTACTATAAACACTTTAGTTAAGTAGAAGTTCAGTTGAATGGATTATGTCTATTTCATTAACATGTTGGCTAAAAAGTTTTGCTACAATAGTATTTAATCTTATTTTGATTAATAAAACTTTATTCTGAATTTCAGAAATAATTACTTTTCAGATGCTGACACAGTTATTTATACATTCAATAAATAATCATAGTCACCCTAATGAAGTAAGTATTCTACAAAGAACTAATGTAGTCCACATTCTTATTCAATTTTTCTTATTATAAAAAAGTTATTATATATTCAGAAAAAATATTGAATAGTATAATGAAAAGTCATGTAGCCATAAATGAATTTCAGTAGTAATTAATATTTTGCCATATTTTCTGTATAAAATTGTTTCACAGAGCACTCTAAAGAAAATTCCAGACATGTGTTCCAGTCTTAACTATGTCGACATATATTGCTATTTAAAAAGACATTTTCAGCCAGGCTCGATGGCTCAACCTGTAATCCCGCGCCTTGGGAGGCTGAGGTGAGTGGATTGCCTGAGCCCGCGGGTTCAGGACTCGCCTGGGCAACTTGGCAAGACCTCATCTCTACAATAAGTAAAAAAATTAGCTGGGCGTGGCTAGCGCGCGCCTGTAGTTCCAGCTACTTGGAAGGCTGAGACGGAAGGATCGCCAGAGACCAGCAGGTCAAGGCTGCAGTGGCCGGGAGCGGCCACTGCACTCCAGTCTGGGTGACAGAGTGAGACTCCAACACAAAAAAAAAAAAATTAAAAAATAAATAAATAAATAAAAAGACATTTTCAATTCAACCACAATGCTATTGTTATGCACAAAAAAATGAATAGTATTTTCTTAATATTATTGAATGCAAAATATTTATTTAAACTCCCCCAGTAGTAATCAAAACGCTTCTGCAATTTATTTTTCAAACCAGGACTAAATGAAAGAATGCGTAAAACATCCAATGTATCTTAACTAATTTTTTTAAATTACTGAAGCATACTACAGAATAGCACATGAATTATAAGTGTAGAGCCAACGAGTTATCACTAGTTGAACTCAATTATTTAACTATGACTATTGTCAAGTCCAGGGATGCACCTCAGAAGTAGGGCATCCTTATTTGCCCCCATTCAAGCAATATCCCTACCTTCCTCCTTAAATGTAACCACAATCCTGTCTTCTGAAAACTTGTTTCATTCTTGTTATTCTTCAAACATAGCTTGGCTTTCTTTGATCTTCTGAGTAACAATTACATACATTTAAGAAATAGCTCTTTGTCTATCATATCATTCACACCAAAACAAAACAAAACAAAACAAACAAAATCTATGGAAATTTCTATTGGTATTGTATAGGTAGGTCAACCTGAAACAAATCGACACTTTAAAAAATTGTTAAATAATACCTAGTTAATGAACATACCGTATCCTTCCATTTATCCAGTTTTTAATTCACATTGTATAGTTTTTAATATAGAAGTCTAACATATTTTTGTTAGATCTATTTCAAGATAATTGATTATTTTTATGTTATTGAAAATGTTAGCAGTTTTTTTTTTCATTTTTGAATAGTGTTTGCTGGTATACAAAAACACAAAATATTTTTGTATAACTACCTAAAATGTAAAAGCTCTACCACATTCATTTATTGGTCCAAATAGAGTATGTACAGATTCTTTTGAATTTTTACCACGCATAAACAACTAATTATTAAATTTGTGTTTCATATCTTCCTTTTCAAGTCTTTGTTCTTTCATTTCTTTTCTTATCTTTTTGTACTGACAACAATGTTGAAGAAATGCAGTGATTTCAGAATATACAGGGCATCTCAGGGGAAGTGGCATTTAAGGAAATAATAATGGGAAAGAGTGAGGCATAGAAAACTCTGGGTGAATAACTTTCCATGAAAAGGAATAGCACTGATCCCAAGGAATGAACACGTTTGGCCTGTTCTGGAAAAAGGAAGAAGGCAATGAACGGTGACTGAAGCTCCAAGATCAAGGGAGAGATTACATAAAAGGTCAAGGCCCATAGATCATATTTGCTCTCTACTCCTTAAACTCCATTATAAAGACATTGTAATTTTGTCAAAGTATGAGAACTCAATGCAGACGTTTAGCAGTCTATGTTTTAAAAAGATAATCTCTTGCTGCTGTCATGAGAATAAAATGCATCTGTGTAGGAGAAGAGGCAGGGAGACCAGGCAGTAGGCTTTAAAGCACTCCTGGCAAGAGAGAGAGGCTTAATTTAGGATGGTTGTAAGTTACTGAATGGCTACATATGGTACTCGTTGATTCCACTTTTTGTCTCAATTTTAAGTCCTATCTTTCAAGAAAGCCTCCTGACCACTCTAAAATAGATACAGAATCTTATCATTTTGCATCCCATCGAATATGAATGCCTCAACTCAAGTCGCAGGTCCTCTTGGATGCCACAATAGCAGGCTAACAGTTCTCCTGTTTACCCCGTGACGCGCTGGATTTGATTCTCAAACAGCAGCCAGAATGATATATGATGCCACCCTTCTGCTCAATACCCTCTAATGGGCCATTACCCCAGAGCAAAAACCAGTGTCAATACAGTGCCCTAGGAAGCTCTCCATGAGCTGGTTTCGTTTACCTTCATGATTCTGCTTTCCTTTCAATTCTTATCCCTTATCCATTCCACCTGGATTCCTTGCTATTCTTATAACATGCCAATCATGCTCCTAACTTAGGGTGCTTCTTTGTTTCCTTGGTTTGGAGCGTTCTTCTCATCAATCCTACTTCCCTACATTTTTCCTGTCTATTCTACAACATCACATTCTCTTGGAGGCCTATATGAGCCAAGCTATTGACTACAGTGACAAACCTCATCTCATCACAAGCCCTCACACACTCACTATTTCCACTTTTTTCATAGTATGTTTCACTAGCATTCTCTATAACTTACTTATTTAAAATCCTTATTGTTTATTTCCTCCATATTCCTAGTTAGAAGTTCCATGAAAGCTGGTATCTTTGTTTGTTCACTCCTGTCTTCGAATGTCTACAATAGAGTCCAGCACATAAAAAGGCCTCGATAGCGGGTTCGAGACCCGCCTGGACAGCGAGACCTCATCTCTACAATAAATCAAAAAATCAGCCGGGCGTGGTAGCGCACGCCTGTAGTTCCGGCTACTTGAAAGGCTGAGGTGGAAGGATCGCCGGAGCCCGGCAGGTCGAGGCTGCAGGTCGAGGCTGCGGTGGCCGGGAGCGGCCACTGCACTCCAGTCTGGGCGACCGAGTGAGACTCCGACTCAAACAAAAAAAGGCCTCGATAATGAAACTGACTGGTATAATGAATGCTAAATACAATGATGACTGCACGAAGACAGAGAGTTCAAAGACAGCGTAAAGAGCTCTCAGTTTCCCTTGGAGGATGTAGCATTTTATCACAGATATGAAAACCAAGTAAGGAGTAGAGAAAGGTGCTCAGGTATCATTGACCAAGATGCTTATCAATCTGTATTTATTCAAGACATGCAGGAAACCAAGTTTTGATTTCAAAATTTAAAATAAGTGTTTGGAACTTGTATAAGAGTGGGGGGGAAAGGCAGTTCAGCCCAAGACAATTAATTGGTGAGTGATAAGGAGATCCACACTGAAGTTTTGGCTTAGACAATCCAAATTCAGTATTGTTTGTTTATTTTCGGTTTCTTTTTCAAGTTGCCCAGTTTATGTTGTCCGATTTCAAGCTCTCAGTTAACTCACTTCACATAAAGTAAGAGTAGCGTTGAACATACAAATGGAGACTAAATGCCTCATCTCTTAAAATTCTAAGATACAATTAATCCCTGCATACATTTCACAGGTTGGGAGGAAAGGAATATGTTGTGTGTCTGAGGTGAGAATTACTCCCACTTAAATAGAAAGCAACAATGATTAAGCCCACTGCTAATGCCAGTTCTGCCAACCAGTGTTATCAATCCATGCAAAAGAAAAGAATTGAAAAAAGATTTTATCAAAATGACTAAACAGAAACGAACTGAGAAAGGACAAAGAGAAAGGACCCAGATTAAGTATCACTGCATGAATCTGACTCATTCTGTGGCTGTGGTTTTTTCAGAATCAAGCCTCTTTCTGTTATTTTGTTCACTTTATGGGCATCTTTTCCACCCTACTCTTACCTTCCTTTTATTTTTCCCCTTTAGGTTTCACTTTTTTTTTTTTTTTTTTTTATCAATAATCCAACCCAAGTGCAAAAATACCATGAATGTTAGATCCTCATACTGAGTACAATGGGCTACACATCCTTGGAGTATTCACTCTGGAACTTTTTCTGCACTAAAAGGCCTTAAGTTTGGAACCTTTATTTTATACCTGCAGGGCATTTCGGTCAACAAAAAGAGATGTCTTTTCGTTCTACCTAGCATTGTGATCAAACACAATGGAAAGATCGACAAAGGCCACTGTGACCAAGATTCACTCATATTTTATTTGAGATTTGGAATAGCATAAGTGACTGAAAGCTTATCTCTATAACATTTTATACAGGACTCACAACATATCCCCAGCTATTCATTTCTTAGTGTTTATTACTGGCTAATCAATAGAGTCCATATACATTTACCAACATAAAATATATATAATGTAAATATGTACATATTTTAATGCCCAAAAATACAGCATAAATCTATGCCTATGCTAAAAATTATGTTATAAATTTGTACAATATACATAAATTCATGCCGCTTTCTTCTCTATTGAGAATAATTTTCTCCAATAAAAAAATAACTGTTACATAATAGATGTTGGTCCCTGTAAAATATTGGTTGATTACTTATGATAATTTTCTTTACCTGTAAGTTTACAAAGCATAACTCAAAATGAAAAGCAGAATGACTATCATTTTTATTAAAAATAACTTCACTGATACTGCATTAGTCGATTTTCTGTTGCTATAAGGGAATACCTGAGGCTGGGTAATTTATAAAGAAAATATGCATATTTTGGCTAACAGTTCAGCAGACTGTACAAGAAGCATATAGTGCCAGCATCTGCTTCTGGTGATCACCTCAGGAAGCTTACAATCATGAAGGAAGGGGAAGAGGAGCCAGCATATCACATAGCAAGAGAGGAAGCAAGAGAGAAAGAGAGAGAGGTGACAGGCTTTTTTAAACAATCAGCTCTTGCATGCACTCACAGAGCAAAAAATCATTACCACACCAAGGCATTCAGCTCTCCCCATGGTCCAAACACCTTCCACTAGGCCTCACTTCCAACACTGGGGATCACATTTCAGCTTGAGATCTGGGGGAGACAAATATCCAAATTATATCCAATACTTTTGTTATTTTATTATAATATAATGCAATTGGTTATCTAAGAAGTAGGTTGAGGATAAGAAGTTCAGAACAGTCACGGGATTTAGTCAATCTTTATAAACATGTTAGTCAAGACATATTTAAGCTATGATTAAGGAAACTTAAAAATGTTTTATATAGTGAGTTTGAATTTACTTGTAAATCAACTTGAAGGCAGAAGAAGTGATCAGAACAAAAATAAAAGCAATCCAAGACACCATACAGAAGGTAGTTTTCACCTTGGTCATCATTATCTTCATTTTTCTCTACAGATAACTCCTAAAACTTGGGCATCCTTCTTTCTCAAAATAAACAGTCTTCCATCTGCATGTGTCACTGATAGACAGAAGCAAGTCCTTTTCAGCCCTTGCCTGCTCACCCTGTATCTCTTAGTCTTTCTTCCACATCCTGTACCTGTGGTATATATAATACAAAATTACCTATGTGAAAAACACTTAGCTTCATCAGTTCTCTGAAAATTCTGTCTTGAGAATCTTGATGACTTTTAGTTGTTTATTTAAAAAACAATTATAACTATTATTTCTTTGAAACTATAATAATCTAATAATGTTAAATACGGAGAGCACAAAAATAACATGATCATATAGTCCTTAATCCAGCTAATAAAACACATTTTGGAGAAGCTGAATGACTTTGTCAAAATCATGTAGACTACAAAGCTATTAAAATGAGTAAAACATCTTCACAGGAACTAGCTATAAAATGCACTTTCCCAAACATATTCTTTTTATTTTTTTCATAGGCTTATTATGGCACTAGGTTAAAAAATAGACAGATTGCAACCTAACCCATTAGATACAAATAACCCTAGTCACTTTTTAGCAGAGTACAGAGCACAGTTATTGCTAGATTTTGAGATTTAAAAACAAAATTTTGGCAATAGAACTCTGACCCATAACATATGCAGCAACCAGCTGGAGAAGCCACACCACAATCTCTCAGCAATTGGGCCAGAATGATCAGGACTTTTATCAGAAAATTTCAGCTTTCCTATTTTTGTGCCCTACTTTTAACACAAAAGTAACCAGAGGACGTCAAATACATTCTTCAGACAATCACATAGGATGTCCTGCTTCTAGGTAGCCCACCTACAGCTTTCCCATGCTAAAAATCTCATCAGTGCATACTTAAAGCCCTTATTTTTTACCACTATAAAGATTTTCTACCCCCAGCCTATCTTTGAGTCTCTGCCAAATTCAAATGATGGTGGCAGACTCCCTTGAAACAGTTAACTCTGAATAACTAACCCTTGTTGTCATCTGAGTAGTTTTCGTTTATTTTCACAAGGTAAAATCTTTAAGAAATAATGGGTCTTGAGAATTTGCAATAAAATTCGAAGGAACAATTTTACTGGGCAGAACTTGCCCTACTTCCAAGGCCTGATATAACTAAAAACTTCAAAGGTGATGTTTCTTAACTGTAATTTGAGAAAAACACCTAGCTAAGTACCCCTGTTCTATCTGTATACATGCACAGTGTATATGAATATACCTCAGGACAAATTTGCTTCAGTAGACTGAGGTCAGACCAATAAAAAAAGATGAAAAAAGCTCTTGAGAATCAAATAGGCTTTTAAAAAGTACCTAAACTACAGCTAATACAACTAGAATTGAAATGCACCAAGGATGCCTTTAAGCATGGAACAAAGGCCAATAGGAAAAAGACCTCAGCTGTTGAAGAAATAAAGGTATCCATCCCTAATGTGGCAGAAGTTGGTGAAATATTCAACTCCTGGAGCAATACAAAGCAAAGGAGAAATCATTTTTAGATAAGAGGACAAAACTAATGGATATTCTCAGCAAGCCTAAAAGCTGTGTTACCACAATAGTGGAGAGATAATGGTTTCTACCTCTACAATTTCTTTCAGTGATTGTTTTGCCAATATACAGTGTAAAGGAAACAAAGACTAATAATTGCTTGTCAGTATTGACGAAGCATGACTGGCATCATGGAGGCAGAGAGCTGGGGGAGGTAGATGCCACTTCACAGCTATGCTAGGCTCACACCAAAAGATGGAGAAAGGAAGGAACATTTGAAGGTCAAGTTAAATGAGCTGTTTACATCTTTCCAGTTAACAAAACACATTCCAAAGGCCAAGAATTTGAGTCATTGAGGAAATCTTAAAAGGTGTAAAATGATGTAAGAAATGACGTTAACAGTTAGAACTGTGTGTGCCAGGTCCCGTGTTAAGAGGAAGTTTGACTATAGAATCTTATAAAGCAAAATTTTTCAGCCATCAAGTATTTTACTACATGAGAAAAAAGTGCTATACTACACTGATGCCCAATTCCTCAGTGATATGTGATACAAAACACTCAAACAGATTTGAGTAACTAAAAGGGTTTTCTCACTTTCTGCAATAAAATGAAAATATATTATGTAAGAATTGACATGTTTCACTTTCAAATAAAGTAGACTCAAAGAAGCAATACCAAAGAACTTACTACCTTTAAACACATATTGAGTTCTAGCTATATATGTCTAGAAATATAAAGAAAGTCTGGAACTGAAGGAACTTCCAGTGTAGAGAAAGTAAAATTAGATAATTGCGAGAGTTAAATGTGTAGTTATAGGCATTTAGTGCATCTGTACTCAGTAACAGGAATAGCATTTTGCCCAGCAAGATCTCACAACACAAATGAAGAGCTGGAACAAAATGGATGGATAAAAATAGAATACATATAAAAATAGTAGCTTGATATCCACATGTTTAAATGACTTCCCCAAGCATTTAAAAACAAATTTATTTTTGTATCTTCTCCTGGTAAACAGTATAAAGATTCAAGTAGTACTTTGACTTGAAAAGCTTTGTATATTTCTCACTAGGGTTTAACTAGGCATGTGCTTGTTTTGACAACATCCAAATATCTTTAACATGAAAAATAATTAATAACACTTAATTATGCCATGGTCAGACCTGTCACACGTTAGCTTTGCCATTATCCACCCTCATTGCAACAGTAAAGCTTATTTGACTGGTGTTTTTCTCCTGGCTCAGCCTGGTTGAAATTCATTCAAAGATAGGTGATGCAATGAAAATGTTAGCAAGCCTCACCCTTAGTAAACAATTTTGAAGCTATGTAAATTCATCACTCTGTGTGTGTGTGTGTGTGTGTGTGTGTGTGTGTGTGTGTGTGTGTGTGTGTGTTTTCACATACCCCTCCTGTTCAATAACCATCCAGATTCAAGGAAGGTGAGAATCAGTCACAATAATTTTTTCTGCCTGTAGTGAAAATCAGAAGTAAAGTATAAATATAATGATATACTTCTGAAAATAAATCCGATGAATAAGATTTATTCTTCCCAAAATGTTCCTGTTGTGTTAACTGGAGATTCTTTTGTGCTAAAGTTTAAAATAAAAACGTTATTTTTGTGTGTGGTCTACTTGAAACAGACTAGAAGGACAGTAAAAGAAAAAAAAGGCATAATTAATTCACCTCGTACCTAAACTTCCCATCAGCTACATGGTTACAACACAGATGAAACTCAGATTCAACCTTTCTACACACAACTCAGTATCTGTGTTAAACAAACACACATAAATCTTCTAATGTCTTTTTTCGCATAAATTATCCCCTCATTTTTATTCTTCCCTCTGTACTCAATTTTACTAAATACTTATCTATATTTGGTATATTGTAACAAATCACATTCAGTTTAAAGAATCAAAATCTGTTTTATTCTCCTTCCTTCAGTTGGAAACAGCCTTCTTAGCTCTTAGACAAGTGGCTTTTTTTTTTTTTTCAGTACCCTCTTCCATAGCCTTCCTCCCATCCAGGATTTAATTGAGGTCCTCATTATATCTCACCGGGGATTTTGCAACATCTTTAAAAACTATCCTTGGTGCTACTCTTCTTTTTCTACTCAAGTTCTTTTTTAAGATGCTACATAAGCTCTGCTCGCAAATCTATTGTTGATTCCTTACTACCTGCAGAATAAAATCAAAATTTTTTAGCTTCACAAACAATATGTCCAAGTTATTATTTTAGTTATTTTCCTTCTTTTCTGCCACACAGATGATAAACTTCAGCTGAAAGAATTCTTCACTCTGCCAGTCAGTGAGTAAATTAGAGGTAGTAAACAGCATGGTGTACCCTTCTTAAAATAACTTCCATTTCTCTTGCACATGGCAAGTCTCTATACTCACTTTTAGGGTGAGTTCAAATTTCATCTTTCAAGAGGGCTGAATCTCTTAGGGAGAATTATTTTCACCTTTCTCTGAAATTGCCCATACAACGAGTATCACACTTATTTCCTGAAACTTTAATTGATACATGTAATAAAAGTGTTTCTATATATATTAAGGATTATGACTTTCTTAAAGAAGAGACTCATTAACTTTCACATTCTTTAGGTTGTTTCTCAGTGCATCTAACACATAAGAGTTGACAATAAGTGTTTATTGAATTGTTGAAATGAATATTTGTTTAAATTAATACGGTTTGACAGCACACTGTACACCTATTGTCACTCTGTCTTTAAATGATCATAGAAAAGACTGAAATATTAATGTAGGTGGAGTATTGTAAACACATCTACATTTTAGGATGAAAAATTAAAATTAACACTTGAATATTTGTAAGGATCACACATAGAGTATACAGAAACTTCCACAATTAAAGAAAAGTTACACTAATAACGATCCTCCCATAACCCTTGAAGGGTCTTCCTCTAGTCAATAGCTATTCTATGTTTTGTATTGTCATGTTTCAAAACAGCAAATCTAAAAGCTTTTCTAACTTTATTGAGAAGTATGGATAGGAAGTGTTTCCCACTTACAAAACTGGAGACACTCTTAACTTGCTGTTTCAGTAGGAATATATTCTAGCAAGTATCCTAACTTAAAAGTGACTTTTGAAGGCTATTAGTAGAAGGTAAAGTTTCTACTCACAGGTTTTGACTTATTTTAATTCATAATTTTTCACATATCAAATGGGGTTTTATGATGTCATTTAATTTGTCTCCAATAATTTATGTATTACTATTCCAAATAAGTTGTGATTTATGAAGTCAGCAAAAACTTAAGGTAGAAGAAATATCAACGAATTTTTTAAAAATACAGACAGTTTTAAAAAACAAAACAAAAAACACTTGAGTTAGTGATTTTCCAGAAATTTACTAAAGAATAGCAATTCTTTATAGCAACCAAAACATAAAGCTATGGTAATTTTTAAATATTTATTAATTCTTATGCTCTTTTAGGTATGCATGAAGAAATGGAATACATAATATAGAAGTCATGTCAAAGGAAGACTTAGAGCAAGATCGTGACCACCACTTATTTAACAGGATATGGAGAGAAAAGAAGAGAATAAACAATGGAAACACACTAATATCCAAGACTTTTAAATCAAACTGAAAGGGCTGTCCCAGGAGCTGAGTAGGTCCCACTAGGGAGAGTGTTTGTGTGCGTTTCTATATCTGGAACACAGAATCTGATAAAGGTTGTTTGCTAAGTCTAACAAAACTTGACTTTGGTTTTATTTGTTGGAGGTTTAAATTTGTCACTTCTACTTTCATTTCTTTTATTTTTCTTCTTATTTCACACTCCTGTTTCTCCCACTTCAACACTATGATGTTCAAGACAGCAAGATTAAAGAGTTGTGTAAGTCCCAAGAATTTTTTTTTTGGGGGGGGCGAATATTCATTTTCTTTTCTACTCAAACTTTTTTTGGTGATGAGTTAATCTAGCTATAAGAGTTCCCAAAGTGAGAAGGCATTATTTGAAACATAAATCTAAGAATTTGAAATTATCTTTTCTTCATAGCACTGCAACATAGGTTTGTAATTCTTCATTAACATTGTAGCACTATCTTCTTGGTATCATTTCCCAAAGGCTTTGAGAAAGTGGCTACATAAACAATTTGGATAATTACATGTCAGAGTTATTCTTTACTCTCTGTGTGGAAGGCACTGTGCTGGGGAGACTTGTAATCACAAAATGTCTCTGTAATAAAGCAAATAAAGAGTCATAAGCGTGTTCAATAATCTCAGGATTAACCTTCACCAGTTGAAGCAAGCAGGCTGACAAGAAAATGAGACATTTCTTCAGCGAATGAAGAAATTCTACTTACTTTCCAAATCTTTCAAGTAACGTGGCTTTTAAAAAGTTAGAGAAGGGAAAGAATAGATGGGCTTGCAAGAATGAAGTAAGCAATACTGAAATTAAACTATAGGATTGGCCATGAAGAAGAGGTCTTTAAAATGTCTACATAAGACAATATCGAGAAACTGATTAACCTTTACTGAGAGACCTAATTTGAGTAAATATATAAAATTATATGGGAACCATCAAAACTTTTAAAATATTAATCTCTTCCATATTACTATGTTGCTATAATAAAATTCTATTTATAATTTTAGTGAAGAAATTCACAAAATGAGTATTTAGATGGATAAAAAAGTAAATTGCAAAACTAAATGTACAGTTGGGTCCCTCTTTGTAAAACATATATATGATATATATGATAGCATATATAGAAGTATATATAGCAAAATGTTAATGGTGATCATCTTTTAATGGGAAGATCAATTGCTGCTTTATCCGTTATTTATATCAGGTAGTATACCTAAGTGAAGTAGTTACCTCATAGAGTCCTTGTGAAATTTACTCTTGTTCTGAAACTCCATTAAAATGGTTTATAAACTATGAAAAAAAATGCAAACATAAAAATTTTAAATTATATAATAAACACTAATCATCTGGTCTTTCAATATTACTGATTTTGGTTGACTTCATAACTCTGTATGGCATACCCCCTTACTCTTAACATTTTTTGTGTGTGATTACTAAAGTACTTGGAAGTGTTCTGTACTTTAAAATATCTCATCAATTTTCTTAGTTTCTGCTTTGCAGAAATAGAAGCCTTCAGACAGGAACCCCCTACACACCATGCAACATACCCTCTGAGTCCCATATCTATAGGCACTAATTTATTCCTTAATTCTTCCTTTTTTTATATTACAGGGCATGCTCTTCCCTCCCCTTTTTTTTAGATTATGTTTTCTCCTGCCTTCTTAAGAAGTTTATGAGAGTTTTCTCTCACCTCCCTCTCAGAAGGGTGTTTCTCTTTAACTTTATTTCTTTTTTGCTTTATTTTATTTAGTTTAGTTTAGTTTAGTTTAGTTTCTGGGTACATGTGAGGATTTACTATATAAGTAAATTGCATACTGGTGAGATTTAGGCTTCTAGAAAGAAGTGTCTGTTCACTTCTTTTGAGAAGTGTCTGTTCATGTCCTTTGCCCAGTTTTTTCTTCTTTTTCTTATTCTTCTTTTATTTATTTATTTATTTATTTATTTATTTATTTATTTATTTATTTATCGAGTTGGAGTCTTACTCTGTCACCCGGACTGGAGTGCAGTGGCACGCTCCTGGCCACCGCAGCCTCGACCTGCCGGGCTCGGGTGATCCTTCCACCTCAGTCTTTCAGGTGGCCAGAACTACAGGTGCTTGCTATCACATCCAGTTTTTTTTTTTTTTTTCATAGGCTTGAGCCACTGCACCCAGTCTTTGTTCACTTTTAATGGGGTATTTTGCTTATTTGTTTGTTTTATTGTCGATTTATTTTAGTTCTTTGTAGAACTTGGATGTTAAGCCTTTGTCAAATGTATAGTTTCCATTTTTTTTTTCATTCCGTGGATAGTCTCTTTACTCTATTGATAGTTTCTTTTGCTATGTAAAAACTTTTGTAGTTTGATAAGGTCCCACCTGTCAGTCTTAGCTTTTGCTGCATTTGTTTTTGAGGACTTGACCATGAATTCATTGCCTACTCCAGTGTCCAGGAGACTGTTCCTCAAGATTTCTTCTAAGATTCTAATACTTTGAGTTTTCATATTTAAGTCCTTGATCAATTTTGTGTTAATTTCTGTGTATGATAATAGGTAGGGATTCAGCTCTTTCTTCTGCATGTGGTTAGCCAGTTTCCCCATCACCATTTGCTAAATACGGTTTCCCTTCCCTAGTATTTGTTTTTGTCAGCTTTATCAAAGATGAGTTGGCTGAAGGCTCCCAGTTTTATTTCCAGATTATCTGCCCATTCCACTGGTCTTTGTGTCTATTCCAATACCCGTGCCATGCTGTCTTGGTTACTGTAGCCTTGTAGTAAAGTTTGAAGTCTGGAAGTGTGAAGCCTCCAGCTTTGTTCCTTTTGATGAGGATTGCTCTAACAATTCAAGTTCCTTTTTGCTTCTATGTGAATTTCTGTATTCGCTTTTTTAGGCCTGTGAAAAATGATGTTGACAATTGGATAGGAATTGTGTTGAGTCTGCAGATTGCCGTGGATAGTATGGACATCTTGATAATAATGAGTCTTCTGATCTATGAGCTTGAGATCCATTCCCATTTGTTTGTGTCATCCTTGATTTCTTTGAGCAGTGTTTTGTAGTTCTCACTGTAAAAGTTTTTCACCTCTTTGGTGAGCTGGATATTAAGGTTCTTTCATTTCGTGTGTGAGAGACAGAGAGAGAGAGAGAGAGTCAATTATAAATGGAATGCTGTTGTTTATTTGGTTCTCAGCCTGCTTATTTTTGGTGTATAGAAATACAATTGGTTTTTGCACGTTGATTTTGCATCTTGAGACATTTCTGAAGTCAATTATCGGTATGAGAAGGTTTTTTCAGACTTTCTAGAGTTTTCTAGATATAGAATCATATCATCTGCAAAAAAGGGCAGCTTAACTTCCTCACTTCCTATTTGGACATCCCTGATTTCTTTCTCCAGCCTGGTTGCTCTATTAGGACTTTCAGTGCTATATAGAATAGTAGGTTGTGAGAGTGAATATCATTGTCTTGTTCCAGTTCTTAGGGAGAATGTTTCCAGTTCTGCCCAATAAGTACAATGTTGTATGTTCAGATTTGTCATAGATGGCTCTTATTCTTTTGAGCAATGCTCCTTCCATGCTTAGGTGCTCGGGAGTTTTTATCAAGAAGGTACGTTGAATTTCAGCTAATGTTCTTTCTGCATCTAATGAGATAATCATGTGATTCTTGGTTTTATACCTGTTTATGTGAAGGATTACATGTATTGATTTATGTACATTGGCCCAGTCTGGCATCCTGGGAATGAAGCCTACCTGGTTGTGATGGAAGAACCTTGAAATCTGTTGGATGTGATTTTCCAGAATCTAGATGAGAATTTTTGCAACTATGTTCATTAGGGAAATTGGCCTGTAGTTTTACTTCCTTGCTGGATCTTTGTCATTTGGGGATATCAGAATGATACTGGCTTCATAGAATGAGCTAGGGAGAATCTTTCTTTCTTGATTGCCTGGATTACTGACAATAGGTGTGGTATCAGCTCTTTCTTGTATGTCTTGTAGAATTCAAGCTTTTCATTTCTAATTGTGTTTATTCAAATTTTCTCTTTCTCTTTTTTTTTTCCATCTGGCCAAGGGTCTGTCAATCTTATTCATCCTTTCAAAGAACCAGCTTTTTGTTTCATTGATCTTTGTGATTCTTTTGGTCTCGATTTTATTCAAATGTGACTTTATTTTATTAATTTAAATGTTTTCTACTAATTTTAGGATTGGATTGCTCTTGACATTTCAGCCCCCTTTGGTGTGATGTTAGCTTGTTTACTTGAGATCTTTCTATTTTCTTGATATATGTGTGCAGTGTTATAAACTTCCCTCTTAGCATTGATTTCAAGGTTTTGGTATGTTGTGTCTTTGTATTCATTTATTTCCAGGAATTTTTTTATTTCTGCCTTGATTTCTATGTTGACTCAAAAGTTATTCAGAAGCATATTTTTTAATTTCCATGTGTCTGTGTATTTGGGGTGTTCTTGTTGGTGATAATACATATTTTTTTTATTTCACTATGGTCTTAGAAGGTGATTGGAATGATTTTGATCTTTCAAAATTTGTTCACTCTTGATTTATGCCTGGGCATGTGGCTGAAGTACGTTCCATGCTCTGATGAGAAATGTATATTCTCTGGTTGTTGGGTAAATTGGACTGTAGGTACAATTGGTTGAGTGTTGAGTTAAAGTTCTGGATTTCCTTGATAGTTTTTGGTCTCAAGTATTTGTCTAAGGCTATTAGCATGATATTAAACTCTCCAGTCTCCAACTATAATTGTATACCAGTCTATGTTCCCTCTTGGTTTAATTAGCAATTGCTTTATAAAGCTGTATGCTCCCATGTTGGGTGCATATATATTTAAGATGAATATTTATTGCTGGTGGATTGAATCTTTTGTTTTCATGTAGTGTTCTTTTTAACTTTCATTGGTTCAAAGTCTGTTTTGTCTAATAAAAGAATAGCTACTCCTCCCCTTTTTTGTTTTCCATTTGTCTGGGAGATCTTTCTCCAGCCCTTTACCTTGATCCTCTGGATGTCATTTGGGTGTGTCATGAGTTTCCTGAAGGCAGCAACAAGTTGGATTATGTTTCTTTATCCAATTTGCCACATTATGCCTTTTGAGTGGCACATTCATGTTTAAGTTAATTTTTGATATGTAGGGATTTATTCCTGTTATATTGCTGTTAAGAGACTGCTTTGTTTTTTAGGTTTTATAGTTGATTTGTATGGTGTGCTGACTTGGTGCTTGTCTGTGCTTTTGTCATAAGTGGAGTTATTCTTTTGTATTGACGCTTAGACCTTTCTTAAGCATCTACTGAAGAGCCAGTCTGGAGGTAGCATATTCTCCTGGGGATTGGATACCTGGGAACAATTTTAATTCTTCTTCATTAATGAAGCTTAGCATGGCAGAGTAATAAATTCTTGGACGAAATTGTTTTTCTGTAAAAACAATAAAAATGGGACCCCAATTCCTTCTGGTTTGTAGGTTTCTGCTGAGAATTCTGCTGCAACTCTGATGGGTCTTCCATGGTAGGTAGTCAGTCCCTTCTATCTAGCTGGCCTTAGGTTTTTTTTTTCTTTCGTGCTTACCTTGTGAAGATGGATAATTATGTGTCTTGGAGATGCTCCTCTAATATAATATATTGCAGGTGTTCTCTGGATCTCTTGCATCTGCATGGTCACCTCTGTAGCAAGATGGGGTAAATCTTCTTGGATGACACCTTGGAAAACTTATTCCAGCATGTTATCAGTCTTACCTCCTTTCTCAGCCATGCCAGTCAGCCACAGATTTGATCTCTTTACACAATTCTGAACTCTCATAGGTTTTGCTCATTTTTCTTGAGCATTTCAGCCTTATTTTTATTACCTATTCTGGGTTAGCTCAATAGTTTGAACCTCAAGCTCCAAAATTCTTTCCTCGGCCTGTTTAATTCTATTGCTCATGATTGTCATTGTGCTTTGAAATTCCAGGAAATAATTTTTCATTCCAGGAGTTTAGATTAGACCTTTCTTATACTGGCCAGCTCAGATATTTACTTCCTGCACTGGTTTTGTTGCCTAGGTAATTTGGGCTTCCATATTCTCATGGTATTCCTTGACTGTCTTTGTCATCCATAGTCTGAATATTATATGTCTCTCCTCAGGGACAGGTTGTTCTGAGTAGGTACAATTGCTTGGGTCAAGGAGGTCCTTTTGTGGGTGATGACTCAGACTCATTAAGGCTTTTGGGATTGCCAGTGGTTTGGGGGTTTTTGTTGTTGTTGTTGTTGTTGTTGTTTGGACTGGGGTTCTTCCTCGTCTCTGAGGACAGATCTTTCTTTTTATTTTTTTAGTTTTGTTTTTTTACTTAGATAAGGTTGCTACTGTTGAGGTGAACTTTTGTGGAATTTGTATCTTTTTAAAAATTATTTTAGTCTACAGAGTGCTCGCCTGTTGTGTTGCACTCTTCCTTCCCCTGGGTGTGGTCTAAGCACTGTGGGTCTTGCTGTTCTTCTGTGTCTAACTGCCTTAGAAGGTTGCTACCATGTGACTGGTGCTGGAGTGTGCCTGCAAGGTATCCCATGATGTGAATATGTGGGGTTGGATTCTAAGAGAAGTTGGTCATTGATGTCTCTGTAGGATCCTCTGAAGAAGCTCTCTGATGTCTCAATCTATGGACTAGTCTGTAAGATGTGAAGTGCCATGGGTTTTGTTCTTATCTCCTTCTCAAGGGCTACATTATCATCTCAAATGTTGTAAAGAGCTATATCAGTTGGCCTTCAGTCAGGAGATGGTGCTTAGAGGAGACAGCCAACTTGATGGTAGCTGTGGGTTTTTTCAATTGACTTCCATTTCTCCAGGGAAGTGCACAGATGACCTAGGTGATAGGTGGGGTTATGGGAACTTCCAAAGATCCTCAGTTCCTGGAATTCTGAGGGGTATGCAGGAGAGGTGATGTTGGCCAGGGAGGACTAGGTCAGACTGGATCACTCTCTATCTCCCATGGTCATGATCAGTTACCCCAGTGGTAAACAGGTTCCCTGGCTGCTGTGGCCATGCTATGGGTATGGCTGAACCTTTTCTGTTGTACAAGGGTTTATACAGAGAGAGGTTGCCAGAACAACAGCCCCCTCCCACCTGCCATTCCAGTTCTCCTACTTCTGTCTCAGGCTCTCCACACTTAGAACTCAAAGTTTCTTTCTGCAGCAACCTTTTCCCTGTGAGCTAGAACCAGCTGGTCCACATTCCAACCCCCAGCTGTGAGACTCTGTGTGGATCTGGAGGGTAGATGGCCTTCACTGGCTGCTGTGGCAGCTTTGCAGTAATGGCAAAGTCGTCTGTTGCCCATAAGTTTTCATGCAGGAAGACAAATGTTGTCAGGGTGATAGAGCTCCTTCTGGCTTCCTCTCCCTCACTAGAGGCTGACTGTATTCAAAATTCAAAGGTTATTTCAGCAACAGATCTCTCACTGCAGTTGCACCAAACCAGACCTTTGGTTTGACCTTTGGTGAGACCTGCCCTTGGTGTGAATGAAGGTAGCCAGGTCAGGGTTCTTAACTTGTCCTGGGAGTTGGCTGCAAAGCACTGCCTGAAGGGAAAGAGTTCTCAGAAATGGTTTAGCCATAGGTGCTCAGAGCTCAAATGGGTTCTGACAGCACACGGTTTCACATGGGTTCTGATGCCACACAGCTGTACTGTGTCTAGGCCATTTCCTGTGTGGGAGGGAGTCCCATAAGGCTCAGGGAGGCCCTTCCAGTCCATGCCGGTAGCAGGCACTGAGTCCTAATTTCCCTCACTCATCAATTCCCATAACCAAAGGCTACTCTCTATTTCTGACTCCTGCTGGGTTGAAAGGGGATGTCCTGGCTCCAAAGCCAGCTGCCCATTCTCTTTCCTTCCTGCTCTCTGAATGTCCCCGTGGTCCTCTCGTGGATTGCGGAGTGCATCTTCTCAACCTCTCTGGGGTATCTGTCTGCTGGAGTTCTCTTCCTTGGTTTGCTCTGTGAATGAGATGCCAGTAGGCTGCTTCTAAGTAGCTATCTTGAATCCCTCTCTTTAACTTTAAAACTACTAAATTCTTTCTCAATAGAAAAAATTTATTCTCACTTTCCTTACTCTCTCACTCTACATTCATAGCTTATTTTTAAAAATACTTTGTTGAAAATATTTGTTTCCTAACTTCTATTATTTATCTCACTCAACTCCAGCTATTTCCCCATTCCTTCTGCCTCTGTTAAGACCACAAAAGGCCTTCAGGTCCATAAAACCAAAGAGTCTTTTGCTCGACTTGATACATGAAACTGTTTCCAATATACAATTTCTTGAATTTTTGTCATCATCACATTTGTCTTTTTGATAATCTCTATACCAGATTTTATTTATTTATTTATTTATTTATTTTGAGTTGAAGACCCACTTTGTCTCCCAGGCTGGAATGCAATGGCATGCTCATGACCACCACAGCCTCAACCTGCTGGGCTCAGGTGATCCTTCAGCCTCAGCCTTTCATGTAGTTGGAACTGCAGACATATGCCACCATGTCCACATAATTTTATTATTTATTGTAGAGACGAGGTCTTTCCAACTTGCCCAAGCTGGTCTCGAAGCCATAGGCTCAGGCAGTCCTCTCACCTCAGCCTCCCAAATTTCTGGGATTGTGGGTGTGAGCCACTACACCCAGCGTATGCCAGATATTTTCAATTCATGTCTCCAAATTTCTCATGTGAATTATAGAGCCATACATTGAAATACTTGCTGTCTTTGGATGCCCAATGGGTTCCATAGATTCTACATGTCCAAATTAATGATCTGTCACCCCATATCATCATCATCATGCTTGTTTTTAAAAAGTTATATTTATTCAGGCATTTTGATAGATAGAAATACTTCATTGTTTTGTGTTTAAGATCATGGATTCTTTTCAGATGTCTGAGTTCAAATGCTTTGGACAATTTACTGTATGTATTTTATCTTGTGAAACATTCAAATTCATTTTGAGAATTAACTTTGTTAAATGAAGTAGACTTGAGAGCATTACATAGTAAATATTCCATAAATATAGGCTATTATTATTATTATTTCCTATCTCACCTATATCACAAGCAATTAGCCAATTCGATAAGATATACATCTCAGAGTCATGCATGAAATGAATAATCCCTTACCTTCAAACTAATTCAATCACTAACTCTCAGAATAGTTAAGTTTCTAAAGTGCTCTCAAAAGTATTCGTCTCATTCTTTCTCCATTATTCCTACTATTGTACAAACAACTATTATAAATCACTTATTTCTCCCATCATTACCGAACCAGATATTCTCATTTTATCTACCAGAATTGTTTCTGGAGAAAATAAAATCTACTTAGTCTCTGTTTCATAGGAAACCAAATGAAGAATTTGATTCCAAAACTGTATTCAAATGTCTTTAATTTATTTGCAATATGTTATTGTGATTGGTATATGTTTGGTCTTCATTCCCATTTTCTGATATACAGCTCCTAAAATAATTGGAATTTCTAAAATGATGAGAGTCTTTTACATGCTAATGAGATGAATGGTGACTGGCAGCCCCTTGGTAGCTTCAGGAGGAGACTGGTTATGGAAAATACCAAAATGTGATTTGAAGTCTAGAATATTTTAGTCACTCCCCCATCCCCCTCCCCCAGCTTCCTTGGAGGGGAGAAGGGCAGAAGGTTAAGTTGATCTCCAATATAGACAATGGTTCAATCAACCATGTGTACATAGTGAAGCTTCCATGAAAAACAAAAAGGCAGTATTGGGGGAGTTTCAGACAGCTGAAAACATGAAGACTGCTGGAGGGAGGTTCACCCAGAAGGGGCATGGAAACTCCACTCCCCCTCTTCCATATCTTGCCCTATGAATCTCTTTCATAAGTGTTTCCCAGAGTTCTGTAAATTGCTCTAGCAAATGTATTGAAACCAATGAGGGAGTCATGGGAGCCCCTAAAGTTTAGCAGTCTGGTTAGAACTTTAGGTGACAACCTGCTACTTGCAACTAGCATCTAAAGTGGAGGCCATCATGTGGCACTGATAACTCAACCTATGGAATGTGATCCTACCTCCAGGTAGCTATTGTCAGAACTACACTGAATTGGAGGGACAGCCAGCTGGTATCTGTTGCATAATGGATCGTTTTCTTGGTTTGGGGGAGAACCCCTCTACCACGTGCATATATACACAAACATTTTGGTGACCAGAGACACTATGTTGTGTTGAATTTGGTACACTTTTTTCTTCTTCTGTTTTCCTACAGTCACTTACGTATGGGGACTATTGCAGTAAAAAACAAGAGTGCTATCTTCAAGGATTGCATAGTATTCTTTTTCTTAATGATTTTCCATCAATTCGCTCTAGAAAAGAAAATAAAACTCTTTGAGTAACCTAGTATTTACCAATCTATTTGCTTATCAAACATTATTATGAAGTAATATTATTAGCACAGTTTGAGAAACACCATTCCACATAATGAGAATCTACGATTTTTTTAGTAGGGAACAGGCAGGAAGAGAATAGACTTGTATTTCAGAAAGGCAACTGGCAGTAACAGCAAGAATGTACTTGTTGTTATATGAAAAAAATACATATATAATTAAGGGCAGTACTTTATGATTTTCTTTAAGTACTTTTATGTAAACTACTAATTCACCCTTTCATATGTTAACCCAAAACATTTAATCAGTCCCTTGAGCTCAAAATCAGTCACTTTTTATGCTTTAGCTTCCCCTTCATGCTATAGATAATTTTCAATATCACACTGCTGTTACACCTTTCACACTCTCATTATCTTTAAAAACGACATAATTAAAATAACTTCCTGTTTCAGTCAGTATCCATATTGAACATCTGAACCAGGTTAACTTTACTAAATCAGCTACCGAAACTGTGATTTCCCTACAAATATCACAAATTGCATTTTTAAATTTTTTTTGTGAGAAGGCAAACAGTAAGGAGCAAGGTCAAATCTGGAAGAAGTAAGGTATAAGGGGGAGCAAAGAAGACACTACACAAAATTCAAGGAAAGCTAGGGAAATGTCAGAAAAGAGAACTGTAAACATTTGCATCTTGGAGAAACATCTATCGAATATCTGTCTCCAATTCATTTTTCTCATCTTCAACATGCTTCCACTCCAAATTACAGTACTTTAATTCTCAGGGTATTATAATGGTACTAGGAGTACCTTCTGAAGTTCAAAAGTAGATGAGTTTTATTGCCTATAATATAAAGTACAACTCCCTTAGGCCAACATAGTCAGTCACAATCTAGCCACATTTTATCTTTCCACTTTGTATTTCCACAATGACATAACAAAAACATATCTCTCTAGTCAGTTTTGTATGTCTGCAGAATAGACCTATGGTAGAAAATTCTAGAACAAACCCATACCCAGTTCTCTCTTTTTCTTCTTGATATCTCAGAGGATTATATTCCCTAGTCCTTGTGCAAATATGTGGATCTTTGTAGCAAGTTGTAGCCAATGGACTTTAAGTAGCAGTGGTGCATATCCTACTAGGCCAAACTTCTAGTCTCCAGGGCAATACCTTCTAACTCTCTCTCTCTCTCTCTCTCTCTCTCTCTCTCTCTCTCTCTCTCTCTCTCTCTCTCTCTCCCCCTCCCTCTCTCTCTCTCCTCACTCTCTCTTTTGTTTGTTGTTGTTGTTGCAGAGACTAAGAAAAACCTATATAGTTCATATTTATGACATTGGAATCTTTGCCAGTCTGAATCCATGATTGACTTTGTGAAGCAGAGTCCCTTAACTGACATTTGTATGACATGTAGGATAAGAAAGAAATAAAAGTTTGTTCTGTTCAGCCATTAGCTATGAGGGTAGTTTGATGCCTTAGTGTAACCTTGCCTATCCTGACTAGCAAAATAACTTTATAGATACCACCTCTAAACTTTTAGGGGTGTCTTTAACTTATTTTTAGGGGATGTGTCTTTAACTTATTTTCATCCTTTCCTAGGAGTGAGTGAGGGAAAATAAGGTATCTTAACTCAGAAGAGAAAATACAATGAATTATGTTTTTAAAATCGTATAATTAGCCGGGCTCGGTGGCTCAGCCTGTAATCCCGCGCCTTTGGGAGGCTGAGGTGAGTGGATTGCCTGAGCCGGCGGGTTCGAGACCCGCTTGGGCAGCGAGACCTCATCTCTACAATAAATCAAAAAATCAGCCGGGCATGGCAGCGCATGCCTGTAATTCCCGCTACTCGGAAGGCGGAGGTGGAAGGATCGCAGGAGCCCAGCAGGCGAGGCTGCGGTGGCCGGAAGCGGCCGCTGCACTCCAGTCTGGGCGACAGAGTGAGACTCCAACTCAAAAAAAAAAAAAAAAAAATTGTATAATTATCCTGGGAAATACCCTCTGGTAAAGGTCAGTGCACTATCAGTAGAGAAGCATGCAAGTTTTTATTTTCCTTGTTTTTTTGTTAACATACCATATAAGCTACACAAAGAATATCAGTTTTAAGAATACCAATCTTCTAAGTAATAAATTCTGCACATTTTATTACAGTCATTTTACCTAAACAAAAGAAGTTGTTACTCAAAATAAAAACGTCTAAGAGAAAGAATATTCACAGGAGACACATCAGAAAATTATCAGTGTCAGACAAAGAAAGAAAGAAGACTCTTCTCTGTGCTTATAGGGAAAAAATGCACACTATTTTCTGAGTTTGGAACTGTTTAAAGTCAGTGGAGTATTGTTATCCAGAATAGAAAGCTTGATTGTTTTCCTCTGGTGATTTTGGGTTGTAAGTTGTCTGACATGAAAGATTTTTCCCCCTCTTATTCGAATTCACTTTCTTAGGGATTTTCTTTGTATTTAGCTATTTGAAGAATCTTTGAGCAGAGTGAATTTGAAAGGTTTACTACTTTCCAACTCTTCTTTCTGTTCTACTACTTCCAGTTCTTCTCTAGTAGTTCATTGGCTTTGTGCTATGCAAGTATGAAATGATGTTCAGTCCATCGTTTTAAGAAATGTTTCTTGTCTCTGTCAGAAACACATTATTTCCCAGTTGCATTGCTGCCATGACAGTACATTGCGCTATTTGAGCTCCTAAGAAAACCAACTGGGCCATGTCCTAGATGAGATAAGGAGAAACCACGTATGCTTCTATGACTTCTTATTCAAGGATATTGGAAGTAGGCAAAGTTGATGAGTATCAACACTACAGAGGCAGGAAAACATCCTTGCTACCTCTGCAATATCAACTTTCTCTTCCATACCCTGGCCCTATTGCAAAAATCCACTGCGTCTGTCTCCCCACTCACCCAGGGAGAAACTGGATTGAATTATTTTAAAAGATAAATTGTTCTCACATATGAATATTGATACAAAATTGGATCATTTTCTGAATTTCATTTTGCTTTAATAGCCTTGGGTTAGAAATGAAAAATTTAAACTACGGCCTTGACTTGACCTTGGCATTCTTATTTCAGATGGTCACTGTGGAGAGTTTTAAATAAAAGATGATCATATTAACTGAGGCTTCACCAAAGGTCAGCTTGTCTATTTGTCTGAATAGTTTTGTTATTTTAAAAGATTGTCACATTTTCATTTGGGGCTATCCATGGGCACAGTTAAATAGCATCCATTGTTTCAAATTTGTCAATATCATGGTTTTGTTTAAAATACAGAACATCAGTTAGAACACTGTAATATACCATTTCCTACATTCCTTGCTGTTGTAGGAAGAAGCCTGGGCTATGAGGAAATAGTGGCTTCCTTGGGAAACAGAGGGACGTGCTCAAAGGAAGTACAGAGATGACACAAAAAGAGACTTGGCCTACTTCTCAAATTTTTTCCTAGGAATAGTTCTCCCCACATTAACAGCATTTCCTTATATATACTTACATGTAAATAAGTTGAGATTCATGCAAGGAAGAACTGCTGAAACAAAATCCAACCTAAAAATGAGCTTCATATGAAAGGAAATTGGACTGTAAATGGTGCTGGAAGAAAAACAAGTTGACTTAAAATACTTGGTTTGTGATTATTGACCAGAAATATTTATTCAGTGTTCCCATGAGCGTGAAGCTGTGGTAAGTTAAATATTGTGTGGGGAAGATGTAGGGAAGAACATATTTAGCATGGTTTTCTGAAGAATTTCCTTGAAAAGAGGAACCTCACATAATTCTGCTTTTTTAACCAAAAGGAAAGAAGCGAAATTATATAACTGCAAAGAATACTCTATTGACTTAAAGATAATATTAACATTTTGTTTTTATATATTTACATTCCATTCAGAAAAGACGTCCCAGCACTGTTGTTCAACACATAGAACCAGGTGCTAGAGATACACAAAGATGATCCCTGCCCTGAAGGCTCTTAAACAACACCAACAGCAGCCACCATATCAACAATAAAGAACTGCTATTTTCAGGCTCATGAGCTCATCATCCACATGTTAGACTCTTATTACTGTGGTGTGAATCTTGGTACACATTTTATTTTAAAAGTGTATAACCCGATCGTTCTAAACCTATCTTACTTGATTTGAAAGAGCCTGACATTGCAAGATGAAAATAAAAAAGAACTGCAATTTTGTACTCTTTCAAAGTGCTTCCTGTGACTTCAAAAGTGGTCAGAATAGATTCCCAAATGGCTTCACATCATATTTCTCTTCTGTTCACTCAGTGCTCTGGGTCACAGGAAGAAAAACTAAATGTCTCAAAAAAATTAAATGTTGTATGTTATTAGCTATCATCTACAGTTTGAATTGTCTTTAAGTTAATTAAAGTATGGTCCTCCACTTTAAGGCAGGTATCAATTTGTGATTTGTGGAAATATCTGTTAGTAAAGAGGAAATATATTTTAATGTTAAAACTAAAACAATGATTTGCATTCCATTCTTAAATTTTATATAATTTTTTTTCTGACTAGAAAACAGAGACAAGGGAAAGTGATTTAAGCTTTCTTATAATAGTACATTTTAAGCATTTGATTTCAATTTTACCTTCATCCCATTATATTTTCATGCTATGTATTTGTATTGTGCCCTATCCCTAATACACATTTATAAAATTGTTCAATGTGAGTGAATCTATAGTAAACTGCCATTCTGAAGAATTGCACAGTTAATCAGTTCAGGAAAGGTCATGCTTTGTTTGCTTGTTCTATAAATCATGCACACATTTCTTCTAAGATGCTTAAAGATGTACAAGGTCTCAATTCCATCAGGCAAGTAACTGAATATTTTTGAATGAAAATTTTCAACAGCTATCATGGAAGAAGTGACATTGGTTCACATTCTGCATAAAACAACTAATAGTACCTTCAAGGGCAAAAATCAGCCTGTGAAAATGAAACCAAAATGACTGGAGACAGAAGGCACACACTAAGTTAGTCATTGATTGATTTACTTGGGAGGTTCCCAGTAACAAGCTGACATTGATTTATCTTTTAATCTAACAGAATAACAACAAATCTTAAAGCAATCAGTTTTAATGGTCTTAATAACTCCAATCAAATTTTTCACCTTCCACATTAATATAGGAGGTTGGCTTCATATTTATTCATCAGATTTGTCAAATAAATATTGCTGTTTGTCATACTAAACCCTGGTCCTTCAGTCCTAATAGATTCAGTTAACATTTCATTTTTAATTGCACTCTTCTCATAATTAGGGTGACCAGAGGTCCCAGTTTTCCAGGCAATGGTCCTGGTTGATGCTTTCTGTACTGCATCATTTTGAAAATAAGCTCTCCATTTTTTAAAGTGCCCTGGTTTGAACAATAAGGCATGTAGTCACTGTGCTCACAATTCTGATTTTATTAATTTCTGTTTCTTTAAGACCTGTTACATGCAAAAAATCTTCTTTGAATTAGTGTGAGCAAGCATATGAAAAATATACAACTTAACAAATTGACTTGATATTTCCTCACCTACCCAAAGAAAGATCTTTTCTCAGCTCCATCAGGTGTCTGGATCCTCAAAAATAGCAGCCTAGTGAGACAAAACTTTGCTGACAGGCAGTCCTATGCATAAAAGGCAAGCTGCTTGCTGTTTGTTCATTTGATCTGAACTTTCCTAGAACAAACTTTAAATGTCTATGACAAGGGTGTAATTCAATCTTAGCGCTGCTTACTAATATTGATCAGATTTTGCATTGGTTTTAGGTCCTATAACTGCAGGAGTTCTGTTAGTGATGAAAATGGTAAGTACAGTCACACTGAAGCTTTCACCATCAAAGTAATGGACCTACAAAGAGATATGCTCTAGGGCCCACCTGGGGCTCTCCATGAGGTGATGACAGGTGAGTAAATGGACAGATTGCAGGGAAGGTGTGCTCAATGGATACCAGGCAAAGTTGATACCAGGAAAGAGAAATCAATGGCCATAGCAATGCAACTTCTATGGAGTTTCTAACCTAATGGATTTCTCACCTAGCTAGATTGTAAATTTGATCCTATGCAACATTTACTTTCTTTCTTTAGATCGGTATTAAAATGGAACACCTAAAAAAAGGCCACATAGAATAAAGAGGCTGTGAGATGCCTTCAAAAGGACGAGCATTTCCCAGTGGCTATAAATAGGTTGTTGTTTTGATCCATTTTAAAGGTCATCAGTCAACTGCTCTGTTTCTTTTTCTCTTACTCTAATCTCTCTCCATCTCTTTCTGTAGCACAGAAGCATACATTAGAAAAAGGAATTAAGTCAATGAGCCAACCCATCCCTAGCTGTAACAATAAAACACAAATCTAGAATTAAATTTTTAGAGATTTTTAAAATTCAGGTTTCACATATTCAGATAAATGTAGGTATTTTTTGATGATCTAAAATGCACTTAAGATAATCCCAAATTTAAGAAAACGATGAACTCAACAGCCCTTTTTCAATCATAAGAATTTGAAAAATCATGTTGTCAATTGTTGCCCTTTTTCTAAATTCATAACCAGATAAGCCATTAACTTCAAGTATTCTGCTCCTCTGTTTAAATTTTATATACAAGATCTATCAAATTACTAATTGCTGATAATAATCAGGTTTTACCAGGCTTACAAAAGCCAATTTTGAGGTGCTAATAGGCCCTAATGGGGGAATCAGTACTCAGTTAAATAAACAAATCATTAGGTTTGCAGTAGAATAGTTAATATGGACAGAGTGCAAAATGTCTATTTTCATTAGTAGCCTATAATATTGCTCAAGTGAATGCTGTAAACATTATCTGATACTATGGCAGGAAAGATGGCCAATGACAAGAAAGGGAAAAGATACAGCCCTAATCACTGAGTTATTTAATCAGAAAGAGATGAATGACATGCATAAAGCAACAGAGAATGGTTCCAAGCAAACCGTGCCGCACTAACATTCATTATTAATTCCTGGTGTGCATGATCTATGTCTTAGACAGCATATAGTACTTAACAAATATTTATTAAAATGCCTGTTCTCAGGTACCATATTGAGCACTGGGATCATGCGTGTGACAAAGATACCCAGTCCTTCTTATTAAGGAACATACCTCCTCTTAGGACAGAAGGTAATGAATCACTCCTTCTTGTGGAGGTGACAAGCACAGTGAGGACTGAGGTAAAGAAGGATGAGGCCAGGGAGCAAACAGCTGTTCATAGCAAGACAAATGAAGAAACAACATGGCAGAGGTGAGAATGTGGCACATTGTAAGTACCAGAGAGAATCTGACACATCATTTTGTTTTTGTTTCTTTTTAAGAATATGAAAAGTTTTTTTTCATTATGTGTCACATTGGGTAAAATTATTTAAAGTCAGTAAATTTTTATTCAAGGCATTTTGCACATTGTGATTCTTTTCACTGTCCATCAAGACTGCCATAGTTCACTGAAGTATTCAAGATAGCCATTTATAATAGAAATGATAATTAATCCATAGTTGTCCTGTCAGTCTATAGTTTTTAAAAATATTTTTGCCTTCTTTTATCACCACTTGAATATGGCTATACTAATGAGAAATTCAAAATTCCCCACCAAGAATTTTTGGGACCTAATTTCGTTGACCAATTGACTTTAGGGTTAATTTTAGAAGAGATGAATCAACCTGGTTCTAAATATGACATCCTCTCTAAACATAAATGAATCCCAATCATATTCATTCCTAAGCTGTCACACTCAAGAATAGTAAAGCTCTTCTACTCATTACCACATGGAATGTATTCTAAGATCGACCACATAATTGACCATAAATCAAGCATAAGCAAATGTAAAAGTACCGAAATTCTACCATGCACCTTCTCGGACCACAGTGGAATAAAAATAAACATTAACACCAACAAGGTCCCCCCAAAACCCACAAAGACATGGACACTAAACAGCATGATGCTAAACAACTCCTGGTCAATGATGAAATCAAAACAGAGATCAAAAGATACCTGGAAACAAATGAAAATAAAGAAACATCTTACCAAAATCTCTGGGACACCTTAAAAGCTGTAGTAAGAGGGGAATTTATATCCCTACAAACACACATGAAGAAAATGGAAGGATCACAAATTAACAGCCTAACAAGACACCTAAGGAAGCTGGAAAAGCAAGACCACAAAAACCCTAATTTCAGTAGAAGAATCCAGATAACCAAAATAAAAGCCCAAATCCAGGACATAGAAGACAAAAAGATAATTAAAAAATTAATGAAACAAAAACTGCTTCTTTGAAAGGATAAACAAGATCGATGGTCCCCTAGCTAGACTGACCAAGAAAAAAAGAGAAAAAACCCAAATAAGCACAATCAGAAACACAAAAGATGAAGTCACATCTGACCCTGAAGAAATACAAAAGATCATTAGAGACTACTATGTACACTTGTATGGAAACAAACTTGAAAACCTTAAGGAAATGGAGGACTTTCTGACATCACACAACCTACCTAGGTTGGAACAAGAAGAAATTGAGACCCTAAATAGACCAATAACAATCAAGGAAATGGACTAAGTAATAAGAAAACTACCTACAAAATAAAGCCCTGGTCCAGATGGCTTTCCAGCAGAATTCTACAAGACATTTAAGGAGGACCTGATACCAATCCAACTGAAGGTATTCCAGGCAATTGAAAAAGATGGAACTCTCCCCAAATCATTTTACAAAGCCAACATCACATTGATACCCAAACCAGGTAAAGATCCAACAAAGAAAGAGAACAATAGGCCAATATCTTTAATGAACATAGATGCTAAAATTCTCAACAAGATCTTAGCAAACCGGATTCAACAATACATCTCAGAAATCATCCATCATGACCAAGTAGGCTTCATACCTGGGATGCAAGACTGGTTCAACATTCGTAAAACCATAAATGTAATTAAATACATCAACAGATGTCAAAACAAAAACCACTTGATTATATCATTAGATGCAGAAAAAGCTTTTGATAAAATCCAGCACCTATTCTTAATAAAAACCCTAGAACATCTAGGCATACAGAGAACATACCTCAAAATAGTAAAAGCCATCTACGAGAAACCCACAGCCAGCATACTCCTAAATGGACAAAAATTGGAACCATTTCCCCTGAAAACTGGAACAAGACAAGGATGCCCACTCTCACCCCTCCTGTTCAACATAGTACTGGTAGTCCTGGCTCAAGCAATCAGAGAAGAGAAGGCAATCAGGAGTATACAAATAGGAAAAGAGGAAGTCAAGCTATCTCTCTTTGCAGATGATATGATTGTGTACCTTGAAAATCCAAGAGAATCTGTCAAAAACCTCCTTACACTGATAAGGCAAGTTCTCAGGATACAAAATAAATGTGCAAAAGACAATCACATTTCTTTTCACCAATAATAAACAAACAGAAACCCAAATAAAAACCACAAATCCGTCAAAAGAGGACTGGATTAAAAAAAATGTGGTACATATACACGATGGAATACTACGCAGCCGTAAAAAAGAACAAAATCATGAATTTTGTAGCAACCTGGATGGAACTAGAGTCTATAATACACTGAGTGACCTCTCACAGAAACAAAGATCCGAGTATCACATGTTCTCACTCATATAATGGACCTTAAACATTCAATGCAATACTATACGAAAATGACTGACCGTACTGGGAAACTATGATGGGGGGAGGGAGATGGGATTAACAGTAGCAAATATCTGTCTGGGTACGGGGAAACATTCTATATCAACAGGGTGCCTGAATGAAATGCAATTGTATACCTAACCCTTAACTGTACCCCACAACTTCACAATAAAAAAAAAACCACAAATCCATTCACAATAGCCACAAAAAAATGAAATACCTTGGCATCTTCCTAACCAGAGACGTGAAAGACCTTTACAATGAAAACTACAAAACACTGCTCAAAGAAATCAAAGATGACACAAACAAGTGGAAAAATATCCCATGCTCATGGATTGGAAGAATCAACATTGTGAAGATGTCCATCTTACCTAAGGCAATCTACAAATTCAATGCAATACCCATCAAATTACCAGTAACATTCTTCTCAGACCTAGAAAAAACAACACAGGAATTCATATGGAAACACAAATGTCCAAGAATAGCCAGAACAATCCTCAGCAAAAAAAACAAAGCAGGTGGTATCACATTACCAGATTTCAAACTTTACTATAAAGCTACAATCTCAAAACAGCTTGGTATTGGTATAGGAAGAGGCATATAGATTAATGGAATAGAATTGAGATTCCAGAAGCAAAACCTCAATTTCCTAACCAACTCATCTTCTACAAAGCCTCCACCACCTACCACTGGGGAGAGGAGAACCTATTCAGTAAATGGTGCTGGGAAAACTGACTGACCACATGCAGAAGATTGAAACAGGACCTATCCCCATACATAAAAATTAACTCCAAATGGATCAGAGACCTAAATGTAAAACCTCAAGCCATAAGAACATTAGAAAATGAAGGACATACCCTCATGGAAATCGGAACTGGCATCCAATTCCTGAACAAAACCTGAAACCCACAGGCCATAAGAGATAAGATAGACAAGTGGGACCTCATTAAACTGACAAGCTTCTGCAAAGCCAAAGAAACCATCAAGAGAGCAGGGAGACAGCCTACAGACTGGGAAAAAGTATTTGCCAACACCAGGTCTGACAAAGCCCTAACATCTTGGATCTACAAGGAACACAAACGTGCTGAAAAGAAAAAAAAAAACAACAACGTTATAAAATGTGCAAAAGATATGAACAGACACTTCACAAAGGAAGACATCCGAGCAGCCAACAGACATATGAAGAAATGCTCAACCTCACTAATCATCAGGGAGATGCAAATCAAAACCACACTGAGATACCACCTAACTCCAGTCAGAATGGCAATTATCAACAACTCAAAAAATAACAGCTGCTGGAGAGGGTGTGGCGAAAAGGGAACACTTCTACACTGTTGGTGGGAGTGTAAACTAGTGCAACCTCTGTGGAAAGCAGTGTTGTGATTCCTAAAAGCTTTAAATATCAACCTCCCATATGACCCCGCAATCCCCCTACTGGGAATATATCCTGAAGAACTCAAATCACTCTATAAAAAAGATACCTGCACATTTATGTTTATCGCAGCATTGTTTACAATAGCAGGAACCTGGAAGCAACCATGCTGCCGATCAAAAGAGGACTGGATTAAAAAAATGTGGTACATATACGCGATGGAATACTACGCAGCCATAGAAAACAACAAAATCATGAATTTCACAGCAACCTGGATGGAACTAGAGTCTATAATACTGAGTGACCTCTCACAGAAGCAAAGATCCGAGTATCACATGTTTTCATTCATATAATGGACCTTGAACATCCAATGTAATAATATAAGAAAATGACTGACAGTAGTGGGAAACTATGGGGGGGGGGAGATGGGATTAACAGTAGCAAATATCTTTCTGGGGACGGGGAAACACCTCTTATCAACAAGGGTGCCTGAACGAAACATATTTGTATACCTAACCCTTAGCTGTACCCCACAATATCATAATAAATAAATAAATAAATAAAAAGAATAGAACAGCTCACAGATATGTCAATACCTAAAGTTATTTGTGTTATGTGTGTGAGTGTGTTTATATAAAACTTTCATACTTTTTGGCACAGACAATATTTTCAGTCTATATCAGCTCAGAGTCTGGAATGTGATATATAATAAGTCATCAGTGAAAACTTGTTTGAGTTAAACTGTGAGACTTTCTACTAGAAAAGCACCCAGTGAGGTATGCAGACACTTTTAAACCGTCATCATTGTATTCTTTCCTGGACAGTGACACTCCTAAAAGCCTCCCCATATCTTTGTCTCTCTCCGCAGCCAGATTTGCTTGCCTGGATCCCTCTACAAACCACATGTAGCCTCCTGAATGCCCCATAGACATCTCAAACTTGACAAGTCTACAAACTGGGCTCATCATCTATTATTCTAAAACTAGTCCTTCCCTTGCATCTTGAAGATTAGTGAAGAACTCTTGTATCAACATGGATCCAGAGTCAGGTGGTCTTTCCAGGCTCTTCTTCCCCTTTATCTTGCCATATCCATCAGATCACCAAATTGTCTCAATCCTACTTCCTCTATATACTTGTAATTAAGTCTCTCTTTGTCTATTGTCATTGACTACATTGGGCTGACACTGATCTGCCCCCTAACATTTAATTTTGCACATTACTTACCAATTGTTTTGCTAGATAATCTTTCTAAAATGCCAACCTGACTCAGTTCACTTGGTGAAATGCTCCAGTGGCTGTGCATGACCAAAAGAAGACTATGTAGCCTCCATGATATGAATGTCTCAAGGCAGCAAACTGCTGTTGCTTTGCATGCATGTGTCCCTTTGCCAGGAATCTATCTGATTAATATGGGGCATCTCTTCATATATCTCTATCATAGCGCCAGTCATATTGCATTTATTTGTAATTTAAATAACTAAAAGTGTATGATGAAATAATTCTGGAATATAAAGAAGAGTGAAGAGCAAACCACAATACTCATATGTCTACCAACTGAACCACTCAAATTTTAATATTTTGTGAAATTTAGTTCAGGATTTCTATTTTTATTAACTAAAATTGACACGATGAACTGCAGAATTAGGGTTCAGCTTGAGAGGCCAAGATGGTTCTTGGCTTCGGCAGTAAATAATTTAAGAGAGAGCCCACCTAGTAAAATGAAAACAGGTTTATCATATGAACAAAGGAACAAAAGAAATGGCTATAGGCAAATCAGAACTCTTGGGCAGCTAGCTGCCTACATTTATGGTTATTTCTCAATTATATGCTAAGAATCAGATGGATTCTTGATGGGTTTTTTGAGTAAACACCAGGGAGTTCCTGGGATGTAGGGTTCCTTCCCTTTTAAACCACCTAGAGTTACTTTTGGGAGTTACCATGGTTATTGTAAACTCTCACGGCACTGGTGGGCATGTTTTTAGTATACCATTATAATAAGCACATAATGAAGGGGAAGGTAAGGCAAATTTGTCCCCATCTCGGTTCTAGCTTGTTTTGTTCAGTTTTGACCAGTCTTCTCACTGTAACCTGTTTTATCAGCAGGGCCATGTGGCATGTGTCTAGCTTTGTTGTATGTCTCTGGAAACTAGTTCTGCCAAACTCCTGTCTCAAAATGTTTAGGATTTTTATACCATGTCTTGATTTCCTCACTTCTATCATTGATGAAAATCAGTTATTACTATACAGAAATTGTTTTGAATGCTTTACTTCCCATGATATAATACTTTATTTTGTATATACATGTCTCTAAATAAAATAGTGTTACATATATTTTTATTTTTCTCTAAAATGTTATCACATGAACCAAACTTTATAGCATCTACTTTTTGAGAATCATCTACGCTGACACATAAAGACTATTCTAATGTGCTACAGTATTATATTAATTCATACTTTTATTCAACAAATATTAATGGAGTACCTACTGTATATCAGACATACACTGTATAAACACAGTAAAGTTTATATATACATTTCCTTTTTCGACTACTTTCAGATTCTCACTATTAAAATCAATGCCACAGCCGGGCTCGGTGGCTCAGCCTGTAATCCCGCGCCTTTGAGAGGCTGAGGTGAGTGGATTGCCTGAGCCCGCGGGTTCGAGACCCGCCTGGACAGCGAGACTTCATCTCTACAATAAATAAAAAAATCAGCCGGGCATGGTAGCGCACGCCTGTAATTCTGGCTACTTGGAAGGCTGAGGCGGAAGGATCGCCGGAGCCCAGCAGGTCGAGGCTGCGGTGGCTGGGAGTGGCCACTGCACTCCAGTCTGGACAACAGAGTGAGACTCCAACTCAAAAATAAAATAAAATAAAATAAATGCCACAATATGCAGTTTTCTCCATCTCTCCTTATGTATATTTGCAATTCTGAGTTGGGTTGTTGGCTAAAATATTTCTTAAATTGTCTAGATATTATCTAATTGTTCTCCCAAGAGTGAAATGATTTACATTTCTACCCATCAGCAGTATATAAGAGTTCTACAATTATTTACATGTGGGGGTGATATTTATTATTGTAAGATGTTTTAATTTTTGGCAATACATAGAATGTGAAAAAGTATCTTATTATTTCAAATTGTGTTCCATTATTTTTATTATTTTTATTTTGCTACAAAACAAGCTACTCTGAAACTTATTGACGTAAGAAAATCACCATTTCATTTTATGTTCACTCTTCCCATGAATCAGGAATTCAGACAGAACCCAGAAGGAAAGTATTGCGTCTCCGTCATAACAATCATGACCTCAATACAAAGATTTGTACAGCTAGAAATGGCGAACAGCTAAGGCTTGGAGACCAGAGAACCTATAAATGGCCTCTGCAAGCTTCTTAACATCACAACAATTGCAGATTCAAGAGAAGAGAACATAGATCTACCATCTGAATGGAAAAAAAGTCTCAAAAAGTTGCAGTCAAGTTTTTAAATTCCCAAAATCTACATATTCCTGAGTATTATTGAAAATATTTTTTATATAATTCTCTATTCATGCATCTTGTTTTATAAATCCATTCATATAATTTCTCATTATTATTAGATTATTGTTTATTACTCATTGATTAGGAATCTTTATATTTTTATTAGGAATCTTTGTATATTTCATTCCAAATTCCTTTAGAATGATATGAATTGCAAGTATTTTTTCTCTGTATTTTCAAGTTTGTTGGTGGAGTCTTTTCTTATTAAATTTTAAATAAAAAGCAGTAAAGGATATGCATATTTTTATTTAAGGATTATAAATATTGTGGCATTTTAAATTGTTCTCTATTTTAAAAAAGTCATAGAGATTTTCTATTAAGAGTTAATGTAAGCATTTTTAGATTTTGCTTTAATGATTAAGCATTAAATTTATGTAGAATTTGCTTTTGAATTTCATAAGCTATTCTGCTTCTTTCATGTCTCAATTTCTCTCTTTCTCCTATATCTCTATATACCTCTCTATATACACACATATGCATACAATATGTGTATTTATATCATATATGCATGTATGTATTTTGCATATATGTATACATATGTATGTCATAGTACAGATATATGCACATTTATTCATCCATATATATTTCTGCATATATGTCTGTATATCATTGTACTAATACTACTGTATCTTTATTATAAGTTTTACTATCTAGAGCTCAATTCTTCTTCAAAATTATTTTCAGTGGTATAATTTAGTTATTCCTTCATATAAGTTTTAGAATCAACTTATCACTATTTATTTAGAAAAAGATCTTTATTGGAACTTTTGAAATAATTGTATTAAACATATACCAACTGACATCTTCATGGTGTCAAGAATCTATTTGCATGTATGGTATGCCTTATCTTTGTATTTAACAAATCTCTTTCAATTAAGTTTTATAATTTTCTCTTTTCAGATTTTTTTGCATTTGCTTGTAGAAATATTCTGAAGAAATATATAATTATGACTAATAGGATGTTTCATTATTGCTATTATTATAAAATTTACAATTATTGCTGGCATTACTATGATTCATTTTGTATATTGACTTGACTAAAGCCTATTATCATTTCTTAATAGTCTGCATGAATAGCTTGAGTTGTTCTATAGACGATCATTTATGGGTGAATGATTGTCAATTTTACTGCACCTTTTTCTATCTTAAAATCAGGCCTATTTTATTGTACATTACAAAGGCACTGTTCACATTGCATTTGATGTCCCCCTTAGGATTTTTTATTGTGCTGGTTTTTATTGTAACTTTTTTTTATTTGTTTGTTCTTATTGTTTTGTTTTGCAGTGATAGGTTAGAATCAGTGATACTAGATGTCATCATTTTGGTCCTGACAGTAAATAGATTTATTCTAAAAATTCATAATTATTTGTGATGTCTTGCTTGATTTTTTTTTTAATTAAAAACCTCCATTTGGTTAGGGAAATTTCTGCCTTTTTTTAGTTTTCTAAATGTATTTTTGCATGAATGAATGTTGAACTGTCTTATATAAGTTTTTTTAATCAACTTAGATAATCATACACCTTTTCCTCATTTAATCTACATAAATAGATAAATTGCATTAACAATGCAAAATCATCCTTGGTTTAATATTTTTTAATGGTTTTTGGTCAGGATATACATTTTATATGTTATACATTGATAGATTTCATATGCCAAAGTTTTGCCTTTATTTTTATTATGTAAAGTTTATCAATCTTCACAAGTCTGATTGGCCTATAGTTTTCTTTTCTTGCACTATTTTAGGGTCTGTTTTTGATATTAAAGCAGGCTTAAAAAAGTAATTGAGGAGCTTTTTCTATCTAAGTTTTCTTTGGAAATATATAATAGCAATAATAATTATAGCAAAAGGTATATTTCATAGTTCTATGTGCCAGGCATTATTCTGTCTTTAAAACATATTAATTCATTAAATTCTTATAAAAATCCTATGTGATAAATAGAGTTATTATTCTTATTTTACAGATGAGGAATCTGAGGTACTAAAAGATTAAAAAATTTGTTTAGGATCAAGTAGATTAAAATTTATTTCCACAAATCCAGGCACCCTAGTTTCAGAATTTATATAAAAGAGAAAGCATAACCAGTTGAAGTACATTAAGACCCTTTGGTGTTCAAAAAGGTTGACAAACTTAAACTCCTGGGACATTGATTATGTCACTCTCTACTAAAACCCTACTGTTGCCTAGTATTTTGTTTAGCTCTTTTCTTGCTTTGTAGATGTTATTTTTATTACCCCACACAATTTATTTAGATTTAAATATATATTTGCCAACTTTTTTTCTAACTTTAGTGTCATTGTCTTTCTTAATAAAGTCTATTCCTTAGAGGTTTTCCATCAAGAGTATCATTGTGGCCAGATCTCTTTGTTTATGTTTCTCTAAAAATTATTGGCTTTTTTGTTTTGGTTTGGTTTTTATGCTAGGTAATGAGGGTATAAAATGAGGCTGGTGCTTCATTTCTTTCTTGGGACATAAGAACTTGAACATTACTGCCCTGGTTCATGGCTATTGAAAAATCAATTGTCACTCAAATTTTGTTTATACACACAACCACACACAGACACACACAGACACACACACACACACACACACACACACACAAACTTGAACAAGCTCATGGAATTGAATTAAAATATTAAAATATAAATTTTACTTCTCAACATAAGATCCATATAATTCAAGAAACACTTTTGTAAGTGATGATACCAACCATTTAGTCAATTCCTGAAGAACTGAGGGTTCTGGGAATTAAATCATATCAAGGCAATCTTTTTTACACTATTAACTGAAAAAAAATGGGCTCCATTTAAATATTTTAAATTAGGCTGAAGTTGTTTTCATGCTGTAACATGAGGCTTGTTGGGGAGACATCCTAAGGTCTACAAGACCAGAAGTACTTTCTATACAGACGGTCCCATGATGTATGCTGCCTTTTATATGAAGTGTACAGAATAGGCCAATCCACAAAGACAAAAGGCAGATGGGGGTGTTGGCAGCTGAAGGTGAGGGGTGAGCGGAAGCTGTGCCCTGGTGTAGACTGTCTTTTGGGTGATGAGAAGGGGGAAAACTAGATGGAACTGATGGGTGTTCAACAAAGCAAAGGGACAAATGCCACTCATTGTGCACTTCCAGTGGATAATTTTGTGTACTATGAATTTCACCTAATAAAAAATTTTCAAGAATAAAACAATTTAAAAATGGAGATTAGGAAATAAAAAGAAGTCTAAAGGAACCTAATCAGGACTCTAAGGTTGATGCTTAATGATTTCCCGTAGAAACTCTGACAAAATTGCCCCTATTTGGTGAGAGGAATGAGCCATAGTGTTGTCATGCTGGAGAAGGACTCTCTGATGAAGTCTTCCTAGGAATTTTTCTACTAAAGCTTAGGCTAACTGTCTCAAAACATTCTCATAATAAGCAGATGGTATCATTCTTTGGGTATCTAGAAAGTCAACAAGTAAAATGCTTTAATCATTCTAGAAAACGTTTTGCATGACCCTTGTTCTTGACCTTTGCTCTTGACCTTTGCTCCTGTGCATTGACTAGACCACTTCTACCTCTTGATAGTCTTTGCTTTGATTGTGCTTTGTCTTCAAGATCATACTGGTAAAGCCATGTTTCATCTCCTGTTAAAATTCTTTGAATAAATGCTTCAGTATCTTGACCCCACCTGTTTAACATTTTCATTGAAATCTCAGCCCTCATCTTCAGCTTATTGGGATGCAGTAGTTTTAACGCCTATCAAGTACAAAGTTTGCTCAAATTTTTTGGTCAGTATTATGTAAGCTGAATCAAATGATGTGATGGCATTGGCTACTGTTTGTGCTGTCATTGCCAGTTCTCTTCCATTAGGGCACAAACAAGTTGAATTTTGTCCTTGAAAATCAGTGTGGATGGTCTGCTGCCGTGGCCTTTAACATCTTTTCTTCCCTCCCTTCTTGAAATGTTATCCATTTGTAAACTGCTGGTATCTTTGGAGCATAGTACCCACAAACTTTTTGTGACGCATCAGTGATTTCACCATTCTTTTATCCAAACTCCGCCATAAATTTGATGTTTTTTCTTGCTTCAATTTTAGCAGAATTCATGTTGCTCTAAATATGATCGCTTTTTAAACTTATGTCTTATCCATCTTCATGCCTCAAGCCGGATCTTGTTCGGACATGTCATAAGAAGTTAGTATGAGTTTATTTTGGTGCAAATAATTTTTGAAACCCATGCATAGTTTTTTCATAGCATGCATTTTTCATGAACTTTTTGAAGACCTCTCAGGGGTGTGTGTGTGTGTGTGTGTGTGTGTGTGTGTGTGTGTGTGTGTGTATTCTCTTATTTTGATTATCTTTCTTCTTTTTGTATTTTGAAGTTTTACCTCCATGCATCTATATATAGATTTCTTTTACTTTTTGCTACTTGATATACATAATGAGTTCTAGATTTGTTCTATACCTCTATTTGTTGTATATCTCCAGGAATATCACTTGAATGTTGGTTCATTCCCATTGTATCATTTTTTAAAAAATTCTAATCAGATATATGGCAAACTTTGTCCATCTAACCTTTATGTCTCTTAATTTCATTTTTACATTTTTCATGTCACTGTTTCTATTTTAATTTCTTAGATACATGCTCGATTTTGTCCTTCAGATTATTATTCCTTTTGTCAGGAGTGTTTAATTTGTTATTCAATGCATTCATTAATTTTTTTAGTGTATCAATTGTAGATTTTATATATAAAATGTGTATGTATTTCTTTTTTAAAAATCATTTTAGTTAGTTGTTAGTGCCCTGGTTATTTTTTTTCTATGTTTTATCATTTACACATTTGAAAAATAATTCTTTATGGCTTATATGATCATTTGAAGATAAGGAATTGTGTGTTGTTTTGCTGATGCTCAGTTATAATGGTTTATTTCTTCCTATGTTTGTCAATCTTTTATCTAAATGGGAGCTTACATTTTGTGCAACACATTGTATAAGAATCCAGAAAGTCGAAATTGAATGTGCTTTCAACCAGAGAGGATTGTGCTGGCCTATGCTTAATGCCAGATTGTGACCCCCAACCTAACACCACTTTAATTTAATATCTCAGCTTGAGGTTTCTCTGACTAAATGTTTAGTAAATATTTGAACATTGGACTTGTATGAGAGCAGACTACAAATTGTTTGTAAAGAGTATTATTAACATTTTCCATTGTAGCAATCTTGGAAATGGCAAATTTCTTTGTAGGATCTATTATTTTATGGGTGGGGTTTTTTTCCTCCTAGCCCATCTTATCACTTTGGAGGTAGGTCTATTTGAAGAGTCTTACCTGCACAAATCTAACTGAAAATCCTTAGGCTCAGATTCCCAACTTTGGATGGGCTGCAAGGTTGGGCCTCCAATTTGTCATGCTTTCAAAGTGATCTGTAGCTCATAGCTCTACTTTCATTTGTCTGTTAATTTACTTATTGGTGTTTATTTAAGCCTATATTGAGTGCCAATATATCTTTGCTAGTTAGGTCAGCACTAAATTAAAATGTTATCTAGAATCCAATTTTATTGTAGAATGAGAACATTTTTTAAAAATCTAGTTTGCTATTCTGCTTTTTAAAAGTAGGAGTGCTCTGCTGTTTTGAGCCCCTTGAAGTGAGGGACAATGTTTCATTTTGTTTTCTGGTAATCAACATGGATTGAAATATGTAATAAACATTCTTAAAATGTTATGTTTTAAAATTTTGTTTTATAAACATTTTAATATAAAAACTATACTTAGCAAGAATGTGCAATTTGATAACTCTTGACTTACATACACATCCATGAACCCATCAAGATGAATAATGAACATATTAATTACCCTAAAAATTTTCCTTACGTACTTTCATAACTCCTGCTTTTCCCTGACCCCCAACCATCCTTAGGCAACTACTGATCTATTTTCTGTTCTTGTATGTTAATTTAATTTAAATTAGCTATAACTTTATATAATTTGAATCATCTGGTAGGTGCTTTTTTTTTTTTGGTCTGGCTTCATTCACTCAGACTAATTACTTTGAAATTCATCAACATGGCAATATGTGCCAAATTCATTCATGTTTATTGTTAAGTAATATTCCCTTGTAGTTTGAAATTCCTTTATATATGTTGGCACAGTCCTTTGTTAGATTTATCACTTGTAAACATTCTTTTTGATTCTGTGGTTTCTTTCTTTATTAACTTAACAGAAGAGTAGAAGTTTTTCATTTGAATGAAGTCAAGTCCAGCAATTTGTTCTTTTATTAATTTTATTTTGATATCAGATAAAAAATCCTCGCTTAATCCAAAATTGTATTTTTTCCTTCTAGAAATTTTATAATCTGGAGTTTTACATTTAGGTTTATGATTAATTTTGAATTAATCTTTATATATGGTACAAGATAGAAATTGAAGTTCATGTTTGTGCATATAAACAAGTCATTATTCCAATAACATTTGTTGAAAGATAATAGATCAAACTACTTCTGGTAATGCAAAACCTTTATAATGGAAATTAAGGAGAACATTGTTTGCTGAGTATTTACATTACAAAACCTCTTGCTAAAGGAGGCCTTTTTTATTAGGGAAGATGTACACATATATGAGAATTGTCAAGAAAAATTGTGTCCCTCTCAGACAAGGTCATAGGGAAGTTTATGCCAGAGAAATATAATTTGTAAAAACTTCTTTTGTAATTTGGGTGTTTTATATGGATGTTTCATCCAAAAATTCAATTTCACATCATTTTTAAAAAACATCTTAATGATTATACCACTTCCATTTAAAATTAAAATCAATCATTTTGCAAAATATGCACTTGGCTTTCTGCCTCTTACTCTAATACTTTATTCCATTATGCTCATGGAGATTGAATTATCAAAGACTGTTTTTTTTTTCTTCACTCACCAACAACCACACTTTGCAGAACCTTAAGTATCAGTCTACAATCCATCTGTTTTAGAAATATATGTCTCAGTGATGTTAAATAACTGCCCCAAATCACACAGTCAGTCAATTACAAAATAAAGATTAAAAGCCAGGTGTTCTATTCTAGTGAATTTTATTCTCTTCATACTGCTTTTATAATCTAATAAAGCACGTGTGGTTGGCTACTATCAATCCAAGTAAAAATTCTAAAAGAAAAACCAAAACATTGGCTAAATAAGATTTTCTGAATATTCCCGAATTTTTTAATTATATAAAATCAATTTAATCTAAAATTTTAGTTCTCTGTGATAGCACTATACCTCTTATATGGTTATTTTAAATTAGGTTTAATACATTGTAATATATTCAATTTCAAATTAATTAATATTTACCAGTTATTGCAAGTGTGTATTTTATGCAAAGCAAAGCTTTAACTATATTAGAAAGTATAGTCTGTCAAATTAACAAAACAAGCAAATAAAATATGTTTTCTTGGAAATTTTGGCTATTTATTCAAAAAATTTAAAGTATTCAGCTATATTACATTTCTTCAGGCTTCAATTTATATCATAATTATTTAAGACGGGCATGGTGGTTCACGCCTGTAATCCCAGTACTTTGGGAGGTGGAGGCAACAGGATTGCCTGAGCTCAGGAGTTCGAAACCAGCCTGAGCAACATGGCAAGATCTCATCTCTAAAATACATAAAAAAATTAGCAGGGAGTGGTGACGCACACCTGTGGTTCCAACTACTTGGAAGGCTGAGGTGGAAGGATTGCCTGAGCCCAACAGGTCAAGGCTGTGGTGGCCGTGAACATGCCACTGCACTCCAGCCTGGGTGACAGAATGAGACACTGCCTCAAAAAAAAAAAAGATTTAAGTTAATATAAATGACACCATTTACTCAATCGATACCAATGTGTACCTACTGTGAACAAAGCTCTCAGTAGGCATTACGAGGCAATACAAATAATACTTTAAAGGCTCTGTGCCCAAGGAGCTTATAGTTAAAAGGATAGGTGAAACAAGTTTGTTTTTTTGTTTTTGTTTTTTGGTTCTTTTTGAGTTGGAATCGCTCCATCACCCAGGCTGAAATGCAATGGCACACTCACTGCCACCCCAGCATTGACCTGTTGGGTTCCAGCTATCCTTCCACCTCAGCATTCCAAGTAGCCAGAACTTCAGGCGTGCACTACCATGCCTGGCTGTTTTTGTTTTTTGTTTTGTTTTGTTTTGCTTTTATTGTACAGATGAGGTCTCACCAAGTTGTCCAGGCATCCAGGCTGGTCTCCGGCCCATGGGTTCAGGCAATCCTCTCACCTCAGCCTAAGTGCTTGGATTACAAGCTTGAGTCACTGCACCCAGCCAGAAACAAGTTCCTAAGTCATTGGTCTCAACACAAATTGCAGTCGGTAGCAAAAGAAAAGGAGCAAACATAATGGATGGATTGAAAAGGGAAATTAATAAAGGCTTCCTAATGGATGACAAATACATTTCTCTTTACCTTCAAATTCCTATAGTACATCACCTACAGTATTCCTTCCTGTGGTATTCCATCTAGAGAAATTATTTAAAAACCTATAATGTGATCACAACTACTAAAACAAACCCATCAATGTGAGAAGGAATAAAATGTTGCTGTAGCCACCCTGCATATATACAACACTATCACATTCACAAATCCTGTCCTCATAATTTGTTCAGAAGGTTTAATATCAGGGCTAATATCCTTAGGATACATGTATAATCTTTTTCTGAATTTTTCTTAACTTTTAAAGAAGTCTTTTTATAAAGGTGCTGTATGAAATATCAGTACTTAAAAATGGTATGGTACTCTGTGCTTTAGTCCAAAATATTTTCTGTATAATTTTATAGCTCATCCTGTGGACCAGAAATGTGACAAGAAATGTTTATATAGTTTCCAATACACTAGATATGTGTAATTCCACAAATTTCCACAAATTTTTCTCCAACTCAGAAATAGCTTAGTGAATCACAAGTAGGAGTGATGTTATTATATGAGTAATCTTTGACCCAGCCTAATTTGTAAAAATGGAATTATTTATAAAACTTCAGCTAATAACAAATTACTTATGATTTGCTTCACAGCTGTTAGAACACACCATTTCAGAACCACTGCTGAAAAACAAGAAAAGGCATTTGAAAAATCCAGAGAATGTTGACCAGAGTGAAATCACAGTAGTTCAGAGTCAGGTATTCTGACTAGCAAGTCTAAAAATGTATTCCCAATCAATATTCAGAGGTTATTGGACCTAAAGAAAAGAGGCTATGTTAGCCACCCTTCTAAGAAATGAATGTTTAAAGCCCAAAGTCAAATGCACTTATTTATAGAGGATAGCCTATTAAGAAATCAAGATACCCTTAACTTTTCTTCAAGGCACATTGATTCTTCATTTTATGGTAACTGATAAACAGAGATATTAATTCAAAAGCTAAAACAGGAGGTAATAAGAGGTGGATAGCAAGATCAAGGAAACATCTGATTAAACAGTTTTGTCCCTTCCATACAAACAAGAATGTTTCCTTTTCTGAAGTCAGGGTTTCTGCCTTTGCAAGTTGACTATCCTTTTGTAAGTCAACATAGTTTTATAATATCAAACTTCTCTCAAATCAATGTTGGTTTTCAATAACAAAGAGTGCTTTCTGGAAATGTTTGATTCTTCTGTAAAAGATGTTACAGTTAAAAACATTGAATTACATGTACATTATCACCAATAAAAACAAGCCATGGCTACATTTTTATTCATGTGCCTGTGAATACCATTCAGAGAATTTTAAATGACTATTTGACTTCTTTATGCCTCAGCATAATCTGAACCTGTTTACACTCACCTGTGAGTGCTAATGAAATATGAGTTATTTTTAATCATTGATCAAAAACAAGAAAAATATATCTAAATTTAAAGGTAAATACAATTAGTTTTACATTCCAGACCAAAATATTTTGTCTGTCTTATTGGTTTTGAATTGATATACAATATTTTCATCTCTTAGCATATGTAATTGAATAGCAACTAAATTTATTTTTTATGGGCTTAATAATGATCAAAAAGTAGCAGAAGTGTTTAAATGAATCACATAGCACTATGGTAGAAGCTCTGGGTCCATGAGAAACCTTCCTGGGTTCAAATAAAGGTTAATCACTTAGAGGTTATGTGTCTTAGATGGATTTTGAAAGTTACCAAATCTCTTTAAGCTGTAGTTGCATTACCCATTAAATTGAGATAATAATAACGCCTTAATTATTGGGTTAAGGTTAGAAGAACAACACATATAGAAGATTTGGCATAGTAAGCATTAAAAACTCATTTACACAAAACAGAATTCCCCTAATATACCTCCAATTTCACATATTAAACTGTTTATTTAAAGACTCAATGAAAACATATTTAGATGGTTATCAATTACTGAAACCATTAGTGTTTGTGAGGAAAAAAATGCTTCTGTCACAATACAAGTGCTTTATTCATAAGTAAGGCAGAAATAAATTTTCTTGTATGTCTAATCTTCGTTGATCATATAATCACTAACTTAGATATAGATTAATAGTAAGTCATAAAAATAAAATGTGAGTGAATGATATATTCTGAAATCTCACTAATTAGTTTAGAAAAATAGAATTTATTTTTAAATTTGGTAACATGTATTTGCAAAAAAGCCTGAGGCACAAAGCATTCAAATATCTAATTCATGTTTCATATTGATGGGAAACATAATCACCTTGAACAAAAGACACAAAACATTTTGCAAAGGCTAAATATTTAATTTCTTCTGTTCCTCCTAAAGAATAATAATTTCCAGCATTGAGCATTTGTATATACATAGCTTAGTTACAGGATAATCTTCAATTGAGCAAAAATGTAAGCTCTTGGAAAATGATTAAATGCAAAGCAACTATGAAACAAAGGGAAGAGAAATGCTAAAGAAAAATAAATGTAAGAAATTCATTTAATCTTACCTTTGAAAGTTTACCAAATCAATATTCCTGAGATTCTTTAATCACCAGGGTAGGTAATTTAGAATCCAAAACATAATATTGTTCACAGTGATTCTTAAAATACTATGTTCATTTTTTAACTTAATTTGGAACAACAAAACCAAAGTTATTGTATCTATCAAAACCCAAACAAAACCTAATCTGATGCGACACAATAGATATATAACCTTAAGTGACTTTTCTCCATGTATGTCCTCAAACCACAAGAAGCATCTTATTCTTTTTGGAACCTTTCTCATAGTTTTAGCTTGACACTCTCAGACCTTTTGATTCCTATAAGCAGCTCTAATTTTACCTCCAAAGTCAGATCAGACAAGTCTCCATGCTCCAATTTACTCTCTTCCTCTCACTGATAGCTGCTTTGAAATAAAGATTTGTGATCATGCTGCCATTATTATTTCCAACTTTCAAGATGTGATCTTATTGTCTGTAGTAGGAGTCAAAAGACATAATCTGACTAGGACCAAATTTTTCTCTTTTCCTATACTTAATTTTATTCCATGAATAATCCATGGGAGAAAAGCTTTCAAGTTCACCACAAGTCTATGCTATTATTTAAAAATTTTTTTGAAGCAAGAAAGGGACATTTTACTGAACATGAAAATTTAAAACAAGAAATGGATACTGTACTAGTGATTACCTTGTGAAGAGAGAGGAGTGTGTATTAAGAACCAATTACAGTTCTCCATTGCTTCACATCTCTATCTTTAGCTACCTGACACCTCCTCTCTAGATTTTTCCTCCTTATCCCACATCAACCAAGGCCCCAACAAACATCAAGGTCTCTTCATCTCTATCCTTACGCTACTTTGCCCTACATCTATTCACCAGCCTCCTCTCGCCATAGTAGATTCCCAGACCTTTTCTCCATTTTTTTCGCATGTGAAACAATGTTATCCCTTCTGCTTTTCCAAGTCAGTGAACAAAGAATACAACTTTAAAAGAAGAGACTATGCCGGGCTCGGTGGCTCAGCCTGTAATCCCGCGCCTTTGGGAGGCTGAGGTGAGTGGATTGCCTGAGCCCGCAGGTTCGAGACCCACCTGGGCAGCGAGACCCCATCTCTACAATAAATCAAAAATCAGCCGGGCGTGGTAGCGCATGCCTGTAATTCCGGCTACTGGGAAGGCTGAGGCGGAAGGATTGCCGGAGCCCAGCAGGTCGAGGCTGCGGTGGCCGGGAGTGGCCACTGCACTCCAGTCTGGGCGATAGAGTGAGACTCCAACTCAAAAAAAAAAGAAAAAAAAAAAAGAAGAAGAGACTATGAACAATAGACACTATTATTTTTCTGGGACATTTAGATACCAACAATGTCTTCTGATTTTCATGAAACTGAATAAATTTTACTAACAGGAAACCTAATTTCATTAAGAAATCGTTAAATGTAAGCTATGGGCCTTACGTTTCTTGATTAAACAGGAATAAACTCTTCCCCAGTACAGGTTCCCAAAGTCACGTTTGGGCATTACCAAATGTATACCTCAGGAGAGCCCACAAGGCGGTCTTGCAATATTTCAAAATTCCGCTCGAAATGCACAGTATACTTCCACTTTTGCTTTCATCTGTGACAAGCTCTACCCCTGAAGCTCTTTGAAGAAGACTTATCTGTACGCCTGCCCTCAGAGACTGTCATGAAATGGCAACATTGCTGTCTCTGAATGCTCTGATAACCCCCGTTAGTCAGATGTCAGAGAGGTACTGGTATCCATCTACACTACGGTGGAATTTAGAAGAGACAATGAGATTTTAGATTTATTGTTCATAAAACATTTATTTCATTACCTCATGTGGTTTTATAGCATCCCTTTTATGCTATAGACAGTATTTAAAATGGAAAAATTTAGTGTATCTCCCAAGTTCACAGAATTAATAAATCATGTTTATTTTCTGTTTTTAATATTTGTGTTTTTTTCACCTTTCAGTAAACTAAAATTTATTTATAGACTAGGCCTTTTATGAGGGGGGTACCTTAGCAAAGTTGAGAGCAAATTTGGTAGACATTAATAAATTTAAATAGTATAATTTATTACATTATGTAAATTACAATTTTTCAGGCCAAAAATATTTGTGTGCTAATAATTGATAAGCTATTTTGCAGCATTTCCTCTTGACCTGTGAATATGTTAGAATTTTTAAAAGCAATTTGATAAAATCACTATGATTTTATCTTGTAGTTCAAAAAGGTAAATAATTTTAAAGAAGAAATCATCTATTAAATTAAATAATTTTAGCAAATCAAATTATAAACGATTTACTATGAATGTAAATGATATCTTGTCATTTGTAAAATATATAGAACACTTAGAAAAATTAACAAAAGAAAAATTAAAACTCAAAGTGATTAGCCACCCAAATAGAAAATAAGACAAACTATTTGAAGTGCTTTTTTACTGAAATAAATGATACAGAATAACTTATACAAACTAATGAAGTCAAAGGGAAATAAAATTATAGGAGATGACTGCTAAAACACAGAGAAAAAATTTGATAATATTTCACTTACTTAAATTGTAATTTACAGAAAGAATAGCAAAATTAGATTAACTTCCCGGTTATGTGTCACAGAAATGAATGCCTGTTGTGTTATTTGTGACACATTGAAGTTTTGTTGTTTGCAATCATAAGCTATCGAGAAAACAAACATTTTTTTTTCCGTGACAATGAAAAACTTGGTGAAAAAAGGAAAGAGAGAAAGTGAGTCCCATTTATGATACCAACTAAGAAGGTAGTTGCATATGGGGAGGGGGATCCCCCAAAACACAATTGTTTTTTATGAAGACAGGCCCCTTGTAGTACAGCTTCCTCCTAGGTGAGTGTTCTAGGAATGGAACCCATCCTTATCAGTATACTAGCTAGCCTTGTTGCCAGAGGCTGTGTTTGGTCAGTTTCAGTGATTATTTATGTAGGAGTATCTTTCAGTAGAGTTGCCCATTACTTGATGGGTGATTTGGGAGTACACCTGCTCACATTGAGCTGAGTGTTCAGCAGTTTTTGAATAAAATAACATGACCCCCGTGTCCCACCCTCCCTGTTCACCTGATCTCACCCTGAGTGATGCTTTTCGTTTCCCTGGATGAATAAACTTCTTAAAGGGAAACATTTTGCTTATGTGGAAGAGGTGAAACAAAAATGGCAGAAGCACTCAAAGGCATCATGATTGATGAATTCAAAAATTGTTTTGAGCACTGGAAAAAGTAGCTCGATAGGTGTGTTGCATCAAACGGAGAGTATTTTGAGGGTGACTGAAGTTTAAACATGTAAGAATAAACACACAATTTTTATAAATATATTCTAGGGTTTTTTGGGGATCCTCCCTTGTTTATCTGTAGCAATGAACAGGAAGCATCACCTGCCCAAAATTAAGTCCTTCAGTAGACTGTCATACGATCTGAAATATCACTATTAGAAATTTAATCTTAGCTGGGCGTTGTGGCTCAGCCTGTAATCCCAGCACTTTGGGAGGTCGAGGCAAGAGGATTGCCTGAGCCCAGAGGTTTGAGACCAGCCTGGGCAACTTGGTTAGACTTCATCTCTGCAGTAAATCATACACACACACACACACACACACACACACACACACACACACACACACGAACTAGTCGGGTGTCATGGTGTGCATCTGTAGTTCCAGTTACTTGGAAGGCTAAGGCGGAAGGAATGCCTAAACCCAGCAGGTCGAACAGCAGGTCAAGGCTGTGGTAGCTGTGAGCATGCCACTGCACTCCAGCCTAGGCAACAAGAATGAGACACCAACCAAAAAAAAAAGAAGAAGAAGAAAAGAAAATAAATTTATTCCCAGGGTCACAAAGATATTAAATAAATTTCCTTGCTCAAATAGAAATATCTTGGAATGTAACAATTTGGCTTTTATGAGTCGATTTTACTAGAGACATGGATTCTTTAGTCAAGTAACAATGACATAAGATACCACCAATAAGGAAGGAAATTGCCTTGAGAAACAAGTAGACATATATGACATAGTTTAACTACTATCTCAAGTCTCTCCTCTGAACTCAATCAATGCACTAATACCAACAGAATGTATACAATGTGAAAGTCAATATGCTGATACTCGGGAAAATCAAGAAAAACAATAGGAAAATAACACCTTCCCAAAAAATTTACTTTATTGTTGGGAAAATAAGATTTCTACATTTGAAAAAACTTGACAATTCTAGGCATTAACTGGTGAATTATACCAGGGTACATAGATAAAAGCATCTTATAAGAATTGAAAGGCATATTTTATTTGCATGTATCTGGAACATCTCATTGGGAAACAGAAGGAAAAGCTATCCAGTGTAAATTCAACTGATTTAAATTGTAGAAAATGAAATTGTTTTGCATGACCTGGAAAACTATATCTACATATCCATATGGATATAAATATCAAGATAAGCACATAGCTGTACTCTAGATATTTAGATGTAGCAAAAGTAAGTGGGCAAGAAAGAAATTCTTTGTTATAAATAAAACCAAATGAAGTCCACCCTGTGCCATCACCTTAGTAAATGTTTCAAGCTATCCTCTGATTCATAACTTAACCTTTATATGCTAAATTTATATTTATTTCCTTTATGTATTTAGGATACATGTAATGTTTAGTTACATGCATAAAATGTATAATGATCAAATCAAGGTATTTAGGATATCCATCACCTTGTATGTTTATCATTTCTATGTGTTGGGAACACGTGAAGCCTTCCTTCAAGTTATTTTGAAATATACAATAAGCTGGGCTCGGTGGCTCAGCCTGTAATCCCGCGCCTTTGGGAGGCTAAGGTGAGTGGATTGCCTGAGCCCGCGGGTTCGAGACCCACTTGGGCAGCGAGACCTCATCTCTACAATAAATTAAAAAATCAGCCAGGTGTGGTAGCGCATGCCTGTAATTCCGGTTACTTGGAAAGCTGAGGCGGAAGGATCGCCGGAGCCCAGCAGGTCGAGGTTGCGGTGGCCGGGAGCGGCCACTGCACTCCAGTCAGGGCGACAGAGTGAGACTCCAACTCAAAAAAAAAAAAAAAAAAAGAAATATACAATAAATTGTTGTCAACTAAAGTCACCTCATTCTGCTGTCAAACATTGGAATTCATTCTAACTATATGTTGTACCCAATAGCCAAACTTCCAATAGCCCACATTCTTCTCTACCTCTGGTAAGTTCATCCTATTCTCTAACTCTGTATCAACTCTTGGAACACTTATAAATGAATGAGAACATGTGTCTTTCTATGCCTGGCTAATTTCACTTAATGAAATGACTCCCGGTTCCATTTATGTTGCTGTAAATGATAGAATTTCATTCTGTTTTATATCTGAATATTTCATTGTTTATATATGCCACTTTTTCTTTATCCTTCCCTTCATTGAACAATTAGGTCGATTCCTTATCTTTCCTATTGTGAATAGTGTTTCAATAAACATGAGGGTGCTGATACCCCTTTGATATAATGATTTCCCATCCTTTGGGTAAATAGCCAATAGTGGAATAGTTGAGTCATATTATAGCTCATGTTTTAGTTTTTTTCAGAAATCTCCACCCTTTTCCATATGCCATATACATTTCCACCAATAGTATATGCATTCCTTTTTCTCTGCATCCTTATCAGCATATGTTTTTTCTTTTATGTCTTTTTGATAATAGCCATTCTAACTGGGGCAAGATGGTATTTTATTGTGGCTTGGATTTGCGTTTTCCTGATAATTAGATGTCGAGCATTTTTTTATATACCTTTTGGTCATATGTATGCTTTCTTTTGAGAAATGTCTATTCAGATTCTTTGCCCACTTTTCGATGGGATTTTTTTTCTATTAAGTTGACTTTCTTATATATTCTTGTTATTAATCTCTTGTTGGAAGAATAGTTTCCAAATATTTTCTTTCATTCAGTAGTTTTCTTCTTCACTCTGCAGATTGTTTTCTATGTGGTGCAGAATCCATTTGTCTATTTTTGTTTTTCCTACCCTTGCTTTTGAGGTCTTAGCCATAAATTCTTACCCTAGACCAATGTACTGAAGTGTTTCCCTTAGGTTGTCTTCTAGTTGTTTTATATTTTCAGGTTTTACATTTAAGTCTTTAACTCATTTTGATTTGATTTTTGTATATAGTGAGAGAAAGGGGCCTAGTTTCATGCTTCTGTGTATAAATACCAGTTATCTCACTATCATTTAATGAAGAGGGTACATCTTTATTGAAAATCAGTTGGCTGTAAATATGTGGATTTATGTCTGGGTTTTCAATTCTATGTATCTGTTTTTATATCAATACCGTGCTGTTTTGGTTACTCTAACCTTGTAATATATTTTAAAGTCAGATTCTGTGATATATCCAACTTTGTTGTTTTGCTCAGGATTGATTTGGCTATTTAGCTCTTTTTTAGATTCATACAAATTTTAGAATTGTATTTTCTATTTTTGTGAAGAATGTCATTAGTATCTTGATAGGGATTGCATTAAATCTGTAGACTGGTCTGGGTAGTGTGGTCATTTTAATAATATTAATTATTTTAATTTACAAACATGAAATGTTTTTGCATTTGCTTGTGTCCTTTTGGAGAGCTTTCTTCAGTGTTTTATAGTTTTTTTCTTGTAGAGATCTTTCATCTTCTTGGCTAAATTTATTTTTATTTTGTAGCTTTTGTGAATGAGTTGGCTTCATTCTTAATTTCTTTCTCCGCTAGTTCATTATTGATGTGTGGAAATGCTACTGATTTTTATATGTTAATTTTCTATCCTGCAAATTCACCAAATTTGTTTATTAGTTCTAGGAGTTTTCTGTTTGAATCTTACTTTTTTCTAAATGTAATATAATGTCACCTGCAAAGAGTGACAAGTTATTGACTTATTTTTCAATTTGGATGCCATTTATTTATTTCTCATGCCTGACTAGTCTGGCTAAGACTTCCAGTGCTATGGTGAAGTGGTGAATGTGGACATTCTTGCCTACTTTCAGTTCTTAAGAAGAAACTTTCAGCGTTTCCCCACTGAGTATAATATTAGCAGTGAATTAGTCATATATGGCCTTTATTATATTGAAGTTTGCTCTTTCTATGGCTAGTTTTTAGAGAGTTTTTGTTACTAAGAGATGTTGAGTTTTATCGAATGCTTTTTCTACATCTGTTGAGACAATCATATGATTTTTGGTCTTCATTCTCTTGACGTGAGGCATTGCATTTATTGATTTGTGTACTTTTTAATTTTTAATTTTTTTATTTTAAAGATGTGGAGTACAATTCAGGGTTAGGTATACAAATCTTCATTATGCAAGTATCCTTGTTGGTGAGGTGTGCCCTTCCTCTTGCCTGGCAGATTCTAACTACTGCCAATCCAGCCCCCCTGCCCCCACCCCTGGGAAGTTTCCCACTACTGCCAGATTTGTGTAGTTAACCCTTTTTTGTATCTCTAGGATAAATCCCATTTGATCATGATATATTATCTTTTTAATGTGCTGTTGGATATGGTTTTCTACTATTTTGTTGACGGTTTTTGCATCTATGTTCTTTAGGAATGTTAGTTTGTAGGGGTTTTTTCTTTCTTTTTTTTGTTTTTGTTTTTGTTTCTTTGTCAGATTTTGGTATCAGGGTAATATTGGCCTCATAGAATGAGCTGAGGAGAATTACTTTCACCACAATTTTTTGAAATAGTTTGAGGAGAATTGGTGCTAGTTTTTTGTTTTTTGTTTTTTGTTCTTTGTAATGTATTTGGTAGAATTGAAGCCATTCAGTCCTGGATGTTTTGTTTTCCTTTGGGAGGTAAGGGTTTGGAGACTTATTATTACTTATTTATACTCATTACTTATTATTGGTCTATTCAGGTTTTCTACTTTTTCCTGATTCAATCATGGTAAGTTGTATGTGTGCAAGAATTTATCCATTAGTTCTAGGTTTTTCAGTTTGCTAGTTCATAATAGTCTCTAACAATATTTTGTGTTTCTGTGGTATAGTTTCTAATGTCTCTTATTTCATTTCTGATCTTGTTTATTTGGGTTTTCTCTATTTTCTTGGTTAGTCTAGCTAACAGTTTATCAATTTTGTTTATCTTTTCAAAAATTCAACTCTTTATTTCATTGATCTGAGTTCTTTTTTTTTTGTCTTTATTTTGTTTAGTTCTGCTCTGATCTTCATTATTCTTTTCCTTTTACTAAATTTTGGATTGGCTTGTTTTTGTTTTCTTTGAGGTACATTTTTAGATTGTTTATTTGAAATCTTTCTACTTTTTTGATGTAGGCACTTGTTACTATGAACTTTGCTCTTAGCACTGATTTTACTGTATCCCAGAAGTTTGATCTGTTGTTTTTTCTATTTTCATTTGTTTCAATGTTTAAAAAATTTTTTTTCCTCTTTTTTTTTAATTAAACCAATGTTAGTTGAGGAGAATAATGTTTAATTTCTATGCACTTGTACATTTTTGAAGGTTCCTCTTGTTATTGATTTCTAGTCTTATTCCGTTGTGGTCTAAGAAGATACTTGATATAATTTCGAATATTAAAACATTTATTGAAACTCCCCTTGTAGCTTAATTTGTAGTCTATCTTGAAGAATATTCCATGTGCTGAGAAGAATGTATATGCAACTGTTGGTTAAAATGTCCTGCAATGTCTGTTAAGTTTCTTTTCTCTACAGTTCAGTTTAAATTCAGTGTTTCTTTGTTGATTTTTCTGTCTAGATGGTCTGTCCAATGCTGAGAGTGGGATGTTGAAATTTCCCACTATTATTCCATTGAAGTCTATCTCTCCCTTTAGATCTAGTAATGTTTTCTTCATATATCCGAGTGTTCTGGAATTGGGTGCATATGTGTTTTTAATTGCTTTACTCTCTTACTAGATTGATCTATTTTGTTTATTTTTTTTCTTTTGGATCTCCTCTTTGTCTTGCTTAGGCTAAGTAGTAGTTTATCAATTTTGCCTCATCTTTTTAACAATTCAGCTTTTCATTTCATTGATACTTAGTATTGTCTTGGATTGTTTTCATAGTCTTTATTTTATTTAGTTTTGCTCAATCATCATTATTTTTTTCCTTCTACTAATTTTGGATTTCATAGAAAGAGAGTATAATGACCTTGTCTCTTTTTATTGTTTTTGGCTTAAAGTCTGTTTTATCTGATATAAGTATAACTATTTCTGCTTGCTTTTGGTACTAATTTATGTGGAATATCTTTCTTCATCCCTTTACCTTCAGTCTATATGTGTCTTTACAGATGAAGTGAGTTTCTCATAGATAGCATGTAGTTGAGTCATTCTTTAAAAAATCCATTCAGCCAGTCTATATATTTTCAGTGAAATTTTTAATTTGTTTATATCCAAGGTTTTTATTGATATGTAAGAACTTATTTCTGTCATTTAAAAAATTTTTTTCTTGTTTGTTTTATACATCTTTTACTCCTTACTCTCTTATTATTTATTATTATGGTTTGGTGGTTTTTCAGTAGTGGTAACATTTGAGTCCTTTCTCTTCCTCATTTGTTTTCTTGCTCTGCCAGTGAGTTTTATCTTTTGTGTGTTTTCATAATTACAAATATCATCCTTTCACTTCTAGGTATAGGACTTCCTTAGCATTTCTTGTAGGGCCAGTCTAGTGGTGATAAATTACTTCAGTTTTAGCTTGTCTGGGAAAGACATTATTTTCCCTGAATGTCTTGGCAAGCAGGTTTTTTTGTTTGTTTGTTTGTTTTTCTTCTCAGCACTTTGATTATATCATTCTATTCTCTTCTGGCTGGTAAGTTTCTATTAAGATACATAAAACTAGGCTCAAGGGGGTTCTTTTTGTGTGTGACTAGATGCTTTACTCCTGCTGTTTTTCACATTCTATTATGGTATTTGTCTTCTGACAGTTTCTGTAATTTTCCATGGAGAAGACCTTTTGGTCTAGTATTTTTTGGTGGAATCCCTGAGATTCCTGTATCTTCATGTCTAAATTTCTTCCTAAACTTGGGAATTTTTCAGTTGTTATTTATTTATTTATTTATTTATTTATTTTGAGTTGGAGTCTCACTCTGGAGCCCAGACTGGAGTGCAGTGGCTGCTCCCGGCCACCGCAGCCTGGGCTCCAACGATCCTTCCGCCTCAGCCTTCGGAGTAGCCGGAATTACAGGCATGCGCTACTATGCCCGGCTGATTTTTTTTATTTATTATAGAGATGAGGTCTCGCCAAGTTGCCCAGGTGGATCTCGAACCCTCAGGCTCAGGCAATCGACTCACCTCAGCTTCCCAAAGCGCAGGATTACAGGCTGCGCCACTGAGCCCAGCTTGTTATTTCGTTAAATAGCCCTTCTGTGCCTTTGAACTTTTCCTTCCTTTTCTGGAATACCCAAATTTGAATATTTGGTCATTTTATGGGGTCCCTATGGACGAAGACTTCATTCTTATTTATTTTTTATTTTGTCTGACTAGGTTATTTCAAAAGACTGATTTTCAAATTCTAAAATTCTCTCTCCTTTATTTAGACTATTGTTGAAGGTCTCAAATGTGTTTTTCATTTCATATATTGAATTATTCATTTCCAGGATTATTTTTGCTTTTTTTTTTAATGATATCTTTTCTATGGTAAATTTCTTTTGTGTATCTTGAATTGTTGGGCTAAAAATTTTTGTTGTGTTTCTCTGTTCTCTTATATCTCACCAAGTTCCTTTAGTATCATTATTTTTCTGTCTTAAATTTTTTGTTGGACTCAATTGCTGGAGAATTATATTTCCTTGGATGTATCGTGTGTTCTTGCTTTTTATGTCTTTTGTGACCTTTCATTGATATCTGTGCATCTGGTGTAATAGTTTGAATTTCTGGATTGACTTTTATGGGGAAAGATATTTTCCTAAAGATTTTTTTTGAGACGATCAAGTGGGTACTTTAGCTTTGACTTTGGGTATGCAGTAGTGTGGTGTTTATATGATTTATTGACAGTGAATTCTGTCCTATCAGTGATATCTGTGATTTACTCAGTGACTTGGCTGTAGTTTCTAATGGAGTCTGTGGTTAGGCATTGCTGAGAAAGGGGACATTAGGTGGGCCAAATGTCAGGCTTCATGAGATTAGTAGTGAGCTGAGTATGACTATCCTTGAGATACCACACAGTGTGTTGGACACCAATTTTAGCGGGTCTGAGTGGGCCTCCAGAAAGCTTGCTCAGGTGTCAGAAGTAGCTATGATGGAGCAGATGGCTGGAAAAACCTTTAGGCTCCTAGGCTGTATACATACTGTGAACAATGGTAGTAATGATAGTAGGATCCCTTTGGGCTCCCAGCCTATACTTGCTCACATTTTCTCTGTCTGTGATAGGCTGAGTGGGTCAGTCCTGAAGGCCTTGGTGGCATGTGCAAATACTGGCAGTCATGGTGGTGGTGGCAGGCTTGGGGGGCCTATCCTCAGGTCCCCAGAAAAGAGGATACATTTTTCACTGGTGGTGGACTGAGGAGGGTGATACATCCCCAGGTGGCATGCTCTGGCACTGAAGACAGAGAGCCAGACTGGATGGACCTGCCTCAGTCCCCTCAGTGGTGTCACTGGCAAGGCTACAATAGAAAGGAAAGGATGATCCATGATGGTGGTTAAGGAGAGCTTCTCCTTGGAGTGTATGCAAGTTCATGGAGCCCTGCTGCTGGGGGTGGTAGATGGAATTGATGTAAGTGGGAATGACCCCAGCAGTCAGTTAGCTTTAATGCTCCAGGGAGCATGAGCTTTGACCCATGGCAACCGCAGCAGTTGTGGTGTACAAAGAGAGTCAATTTTCTGGGTGTATGGTAGTGCTTACTTGCCCTGCCTCCGGGAGTGCAGGGTTACTGGGAGTAGCACCAGTTAGAAAGCTCTCAGGCTCCGGGAACACATACTGCGATTCCCTTTGTTTCAGGAGAGTCGTCTAATAGGGGTTTAGGACTCTGTTCAAGTTAGAATGCTAGGAACTCTGCCATACTTCCAGGTCTAGTCAGCACTGTGTTGCTGCAGCCCTCTTGGGAGGATACAGAGGATTATCAGTGGAGTTCTGGGGATATGGAGTTACTAGGGCTGTTGGGCCTCAAGGATGATGCAGTCTGGTGTAAACTGGGCTACCAAAATGGCATTTTGCTGAAACTTCAAAAGTCTTGGGAGGGTAATAAGACTTTTGAACCCAGCATGAACTCCACCCCCAGAACAATGTTGTCATACAGTATCCAGCAGCAACCTTTGTAAGTCTCAGGGCCTGCAAGGGGTGAAGGTCTCCCCTTATTGCTAGGATTTCAGGAATCTCTGATGGAAATGTGAATGTCTCACTTATTCCCTACAGTGGGGAGAATTTTTCCCTGGGGATTTCTCACTTACCCATTCCCTACAGTAGGGAACCTTTCTGGATTCCCAGTCAATACAGGCCAAGCTGGCTGCTTGGCTTCCTCTCCTTCCAAACCTTGGGAGTTTCCTGTCACTTCTCGGCTAAATTCCAGTGTTCTCTTCTTAGATAGCCTATTTGAGGTGTGATTATCTATTCTATATTTTGTTACTTGTTTATGGAGGAAGTAAATGCTAGGTATCTTTAGTCAACCATCTTGATCTTCCTTCCTTCTATTAATTCCATTTTGATGTAACCCTATGTATACATTATAATGCAGACTCAGTGTCCTAATAAGTCACTTCTACATAAAGTCTTTCCTCAGATTTATCTGATAAAATATTTCCCCCTTCTATGCTCCGTTAATGTTATTTAAATACTTTCACATCAGGAAAAACAAATAGAAACCTTCTGTTAACTCTTCCGCCTCCTCTGCCAGATCATGAATGAATAAGTCCAACTTAGGTGTCAATGATCATGATCTTTTTTGATGCTTCAGCTATAAATTCCTTAGGCAAAAATCTGAATGAATCTAAGTTGTCTTTTTGCCTTGTAGAAACATATTACCAAAGGGAGACAAACACAAGAAGTCCATTTATAATAATTTTTACATAATCATGTTACCCCAAGGTCAGAAGGGTCCTCATAAAATCATGTTAGTCTAGACTCATCTTTCTGATTTGGGGCCATAATGAAATGGTACTTTATGCCTTCTTGCTCCAGGGGAATGTGATTTTTGAGAGAATAGATGAGTCTTATTTTTTTAAAGGCTTTCCATCTATTCTATCCTTATACTTCTTTTGTGAATATTACTTTAATTCTAACATGCCTCCAAAATGAAATATGCTTATAGGTAACAATTGATGAATGTTATTACTACTGTCATCTGTGACTGTCTGGATCTGGTGAGCTTCTGAAACTGAGAAAACAGTTGATTGTATATCAAAGCAATAAATAGGTGAACTGGCACCCTAAATAGCTCAAAATTATATTGGTGCCTTGCTTCCTATTTTGCCCTGTTACAATAGGTATAAATCACTGTTGTTTAGTTTAATCAAATCCTATTCAAATATACATTGCACAGAGTTTCAGGGATGTGATAAATCTTACAAAATCGAAACAGTTCGTATCTAATTTTATCACTTTCAGTAGAAAGCCAGCAATCATCCCAGTGAAGAAAAATTAAACTGTGGTCAATAATACTTTTTCAGGATATGGATAAAAGAATCACTAGCCAAAATAACTGATTTCCTAAACAAGTTACTCTGAAAGGCTTGCAATTGTTTTCAGCTCTTTTTCCCTATACTCTCTATAAGTTCATCTTTCTAATTGAAAATAATTAAACTTGGATACAAGCAAACCACAACCTGACTTCCATGGCATTTTATTCATTGTATTGAATAGTCAGGCCTGCCGTTGCTATTATGAACTCTGAGGCAAAAAGACATGGCAGGGACTGCTTCTAATGTATCTTATAGGGATGAATAAGAATCCAGCATTTTGTTCTGTGAAAGAAACCTCAAACAAGCTAGATCTTCAGTGAGTCCATATGAAGCACTGGCACAGGAGAGTCATCATCACACATCATTTAATATAGAGGAAGGTTTAGACTCTTTAGTTTATAATTCTGGAAATGCTAGGTTTATTTTTTAAAGCTATTGTATAAACCTTTTTTCTATTTTCAGAGTGAAAGCATAACTCAGGATTACTCATCAATGAAAAGGAACAAACTACAGATACACTCAACAACATGGATAAATGTCAAACGCATTTTGCTAGGTGAAAAAAACCAGACTCCAAAAGAAATCTACAAATTCCATTTTGATGATATTCTTGCAAAGGCAAAATGATAGGGACAGAAAACAAATCAGTAGTTTCAGGTGCTAGAGGATGAGAGGAAGGATGGATGACTATAATGAGGCAGATAAGAATGTTTTTGAGTGATGGAATAATTCCATATCTTGATTTCCAAATTTTGCAGAAATAGCACTAAAATAATTAAATTTTACCGAATATAAATAACAGTTTAATAAAAAAGATTATATCTGGATATATATAACTGAAATAAAGACTTGATCTCTACCAGAAGGAAAAGCAGGAAGAAGACAAGAGAGAGAGAGAGACAGAGACAGAGACAGAGACAGAGAGACAGAGAGAAGAGAGAGAGAGAGAGAGAGAGAGATTATCACACCGTTGAGAGAGAGAAGAGAATTTGACCACAATCTTTCTGCTTATTCTTTCTCCTCTAAAATTAAAACGCAGTGAATATATCAGAGGATGGATATAATGCTAATGACTCTTCTTGAAACATGACTTGATTGCAGTTGAGACTATTTTTCTCTGGTTTGTTCCACAGTGGTAAGGACACCACTTATGTCAAAAGACTAAAGCAGTCATATCTGAAGCAATGGCTTAGTTTGTCTTTAGATCTGCTGAAAGAGGCAGTGGTTTCATGTAATATTAATGGAATAATATAATACAAAAATAGAAATGTAAGAACTTATAACCCAAAGTCAGTAAGTTCTACAAAATAATTTCTGATTATTTATAAAATTCAACAAGCACAGACTGTTAGACTGTTAAGGAACATAAACATTAATTATAATTTTCCCTAGTAAGATATCATATCAATTTTTTTTAGAAAATTCCCTTACATAGTAAACACATTCCTTTGTTTACCTCACATATCAACATGAGATTATATACCTGCATAGTTTTTAAAAAATGTCTACATAAGGTAATACTGATACAAAGAGGATGTTTTCTATACAATATCAGTCTCAGAAGGCATTTGACCCTTGGAGGGTCAAATATGGGAAGACAGAGAGGAAAATAATAAAGCAATCAGTCCTTTGTCAGTTTCTCAGTGCTAGTTCAAGTGTTTATTGTGGCCTCAATGGCACACTTAACTCAAATATTTTCTAACTCATGAAACCCATGAAACGCATTACTGAATTTCTCAGTACCTGATTCTTGACTCATGCTCATGGATTTCAGAAGGTTTACAAATTCTCTTACATTGCACATTGTATTTTTGTTTCTATGTGTATGCTTTTTATGGTTCTGTTTGTTTCTGGAAAGATACTTCATTCTTCTGAAAGAAGTTCAGAATAACTCTTTAGAAAGTATCAAAGGATATTAAAATCATCAATTTCCAAGGGGTTAGCACTGGGTTAGCATATATCCAGTACGTGGCAAGAGCAGTATGTTTGGGAGGGTTGGCACAATAGTCCTTTAGTCAGTTATCCACAGTCTAACACAATCTTTCAATGCCTGAGTTACTCAGAAAAGATATGTAGTGATGGTAGGCACTATGTAATGGTCATTGTCTCACACACACACACACACACACACACACACACACACACACCCCACAAGAATAATTTTATATATTTCTATATTTTTCAGTTCTTCATTTTTAATTGTTAGATTGAATTATAGTATGTGTAAGGAGCACACTGTAATATTCAATGATCACTTTAAATATTTCTGTACTCAAATTACTTTTGAAAAGAATCAAATTAGACTTAAATCAGAAAAATTCCTAAGATAAAATGATCCTTTATACCTTCAACAATGTATGGTATAGTTGGATAACGTCTACCTAAGATTGTGCTATGTGCTCGGTGGAGGCTTAAATAGATTGCTCAGTTTCTCAAAAATTTTGATTCCATTCTTTAAAAAATGCATAGCCCAATAAATAACCCCTCTGTTTTCCAAATCTGAGCTCTAAAACATTTGTTAAATGATAAAATGACTTCAAGTAGATAGAGCAATATATTGTATTGATTACCAATGAAATCTAGGTTGCAAGACACAGCAAAAGCATGTGTTACAACAAGAAACTTCCTAATCCAAATAGCACAATTTAATAAACATTTTCCCCAGAGTGCTCCCAGTCATAGGCAATGCTGTGAAACTCCTCTCCAGCCCTTTATTTATGAAACTTATTAAAATTAAGTCATAATGTAGTGGAACAAATGCTCTGTTTTTGGACTGAAGGGAGGGAGATACTGTTTATCTTACAAACTCATCAATAAAGTAACTCTCTGGAAGAAGCCCCCTTTACAAGAAAGGAAATGTCATATGTGGCAAAGTGTTGTCTTCTTATCAGAGTCTTATGAGTGCAGAGGGTTATTTGTTAACCCCAAACCATGAAGGGATGCTGTTACCAATACAGCTATAGAACCTGGCTGTGCGTTCTCCCAGCACATTATTTAACAAATATCTGTGGTGACAGGAAGGGGATGAAGCAACGTTAACCCCAGAACAGTCGAGTTAGCAACAGTCACCAAGTACAACCAACTCCCTTGGGATTTGTATACTTTGAGAGGGCAGCTGCTATGTTATTCTACCTCTGGTGTTAGAACATGTGTTCAAGGGCAAAATCAAGACGGTTTTACTCTTTTAAATTCCATAAGAAGAATTAATACATAGCATCTTTCTAAGCTTGAAGTAAGGGAGAAGGGGACGTTCAAACTGAATTAAAAATAGTGAGTTTTTCATCTTCCTATAAATATCTTCCTAATATTTGAAAAGATCTGCCATTTTCCCTCCTAAGGTTTGACCTGAGCATTGCTTCTTAAATTTGAACCCACTTCTTTGCTATTCTTCCTTGGTAACTATAGTGAACAAGTTTTCTTTTTCCTTATCACCACAAAAATAATAATATTAACAATAATTTACAGGCTTGTAGATTGCTATCATGCATCCCTGTGGACATTTATTTCCCGTGCTCATATTATTTTTAATGTTGTACTTTCTGTTGTCATAAGAGGTCATATAAACTTTATTAAGCATGTGTGGTAGAATGCTGTATTTAGAAATACTGAATTTATCTGCCCAGGCTCCACATGGCTATTTGATTGTTGGTAGTGGTGGTGTAGTTCAGTGTCACACTCCAGTAGATTTTTGTCATGCAGTGGAAATGTACAGTGTCAAAGAAATTATAGAGACAATTTAGACTCAGAAATGAAAATGAGGATATCAGAAACCAACAGAGAACTCTTGAAATTATTTTTGGTTTCTGTTTACTCAAATCTGTACGGTTACATTAAATAGATGACGCAACACCATTGCCTTAGGGAATGTAAAGGTTGAAACAGAAGACAAAATTCAGACAGAAGGTGACGGAAAGATTACAATAATATTCTTAGCCCAAAATTTATATAACAAAAGCAGTGTCAGTACAAGCACTCATCTCCCTAAGCAAAATCAGACATCTTCCCAGGAATTTCACCATGGAATTTTCTTACCCTATTCCTTGCAAATTCTATCAGTGAACTCGGTGTCCAGCTACTGTCCTATTCATTCCCAGTGAAACATTAGCTTATTTTTGCCTCATAGAACCTGAACAAATTAGGCATGGGTTGTTAAAATCCTTAGTCTGGTAAATGTTTCTAATTTTAGAGGGCCTAGCAAAAGAATACAATTCTCAAAATGTGCAAAATTGAAATAATCACTATTGGTTTGACTTCAGAGGAAGAAGAGTAACTTTGTTATCAACAAACTTGATCCTAAGGGGTAAAGATAAAAATTCCAACTTTCCTTTTATTTCATTTTATTCATTTATTTATTTTTTAATTTTTGAATCAGAGTCTCACTCTGTAGTGCAGTCTGGAGTGCAGTGGCATGTTGACAGCCCACTGCAAACTTGATCTGCAGGGCTCAGGAAATCCTTCTGCCTCAATCTCCAGAAATCCTTACATTTCAACGTGCAGAGTTGCTGGGACTATAGGTATTCACCACCACACCGGGCTAAGACAGGTCTCACCATGTTGCCAAGACTGATCTCAAATTCCTGGGCTCAAGCAATCCTTTTCCCTCGATCTCCCTAAATGATGAGATGACAAGCTTGAGACACCATGCCCAACCCGACTTCTTATTTTGATCCCAAAAGATCTAGAGTCTATAAGTTTAAATTATTTTGTAAGAATATTTATAAAAATATAATTCGTGTGCAGTTGTTTCATGGACCAAAATATAAATAAACAGACAAAGATTATGTTCCAACTCATGCTTTTGAAAAGACAAAAAGAAACTAATGTCTTACATAATATGTAAGCTATAATTAGCCTATTGAATTCATTTAATTAGAATAGCTAGATAGCAGGGAAAACAGGAAGAGGCCTCAGTAGTTTGATGAGCATCAAATCATACTATCAGAAAGACCAAGTTGGAAAAAAGGAGATAAGTCAAAGTAACTACTTCCAACATTGATATAATCTTTGAAGTATATAAAGCCCACCCAGTGCTGTGCTAGAACTGACTCATGAATGCCAATTTTTCAATGTTCAGAAATGTACAAAACCTGTTGCTGTCATTTTGATGCCTTGAAATAGACCAGATTGGGACTATGTACATCACAGAAATCACCAATGCGGCACACATCAGTAGCTTTTTGTTTTCCTTTCAGAGAGTTTGTTATTAAATACTTACCAGCACAAAAATGGGAATACCCTATTCTAAAAAAATTATCATATGCATTAGGAGGTATCATAATCCTTACAACATAACAATTATGTGAATTAATAGTTGGCCTATATATTTCTGTTATCTGAAAAATGAATAGGTGGTTCTATCCTCAATACCAGACATAAAGTTAGTCCCATTAAACCAAATAATCGTACTAAATCATGTAAGAATACAATTATAAAACAATCTAAATGTGTTAGGAAATAGTTGACTGGAACTGAAACAGCATGAATGGTACCCAGTGGGAGCATAAATAACACACTGTGGCAATGCTGCAGGACTTTACTTGTGGCCCTCCCTCAGGGGTGATGAAAATGTGAAAAACAAATACACCTGCAGATGAAACTATTTGCTTTTACTGTTGTTAGAAATTAAATAATGCTGAAACCAAGGATTGTTTTATCCAGATTTTATCCTACATGTGAAAGAAACAAAAGATGCTTTGTAAAGTTAAAATAGTACGAGGCTATTAATGTGTAAGAATAGTAGCATAGAACAAATATTGCAGTGTTGACTCTCTGAGGACAAGTCAATTTCTTATGATCGGTCATAAGAACTTTGCAGAAGTACTTCACATCCCAAAAGAAACCAAAAAAAAAAAAAAAAAACACTAGAAAAGCTTGTAACCTGAATAGATTGCATATGCTATTAAATGACTTAAAAAAGTAAAAATGTATCTTATTAATCGCAACTTTACTGCTACATAAAAGTGAAATGAAGGCTATTCACAGAAATAACAAATATATAAATCAAAATATGAAAGTGTTATAGAATAGTGCTTTTTGATTCCCTTTTAAGGTTATGCTCTTAGGAACAAACTCACTTATTAATAGAATAAAATTTCTCTCCAAGAGGCAGAAAAATATTGCAGGGGCAACATACACTTTCAATTTGTTCATAACAGATTTCTTGTTAGGTGTCTAGGAACAAACTGTATAAACTATTATTTGACTTAGACTCTATGCATAAAATATTTTACTACAGATTGTTAAGTTGACATTATTTTGACAGTTTAAGAAAATGAGTTTATTTTATAATAATAAAAATGAAATCATATTCAATAGAAAAAAATTTAACCAATATATGAGTATAAGGAAAACGGTAAAAATAATTCCATATCTTTTCATTTGAAGAGTACAGTGACTATGTTTCCATATTTTTCATGCTTTTACAAAATTTTCATAGACAGTTTTTTGATGTGGTAATTTAGTTGTATTCTGTTTGTAAAAATTAAAATCTGTGCATCACATGAAGGTTTAGTCTGTGCTGTATAGTTCTATGGATTTTGACAAATGTATGCTATATACAGTCACCATTACAGTATCATGCACAATCCTTTTATCAGCCTAAAAGTCCCTTGTGTTTCACATATTCATTGCTCACTTCTTCTTTCAAGTTCTAAGCAATCACAGAACTGTTCAATGTTTCATTAGCTTTGCCTTTTCCAGAATGCCATATAATTGGAATCATAGAGTAGGCATGACTATTTTTTCTTTCACTTGGCAATATGCATTCAGGGTTTCTCTATATTTTTCAGGACTTGGTAGCTCATTTCTTTTTATCATTCATATTTCATTGTACTTTTAGTACCACCATTTGTTTATCCAGTTGCACACTGAGGCAACATTATTATTGCTTCCAGATGTTGGCAATTATGAACAAAGGTGCTGTAAACATTCCTGAACAGATTTTTATGTGGACATACATTGTTTTCAACTCATTGGGAGTAAAAGCCTATGAGTTCAATTGTTGGACTGTATGATAAGATTATGTACAGCTTTGCAAGAAACTACCTGTCTTCTAAAGTGACGGTGCCACTTGCATTCTTGAAGCAATGAATTAGAGATCCTGATGCTCTGCACCTTTGCTAGCAGTAGGCATTTGTCAGTTTTACTGATTATATCCATTCTAACTGGTATGTGGTGTACCTCATTGCTGTTTTAATTAGAAATGCCTTAATGATATTGGATGTTGAGCATCTTTTTATATACTAATTTGCTACCTGTATATCTTCTTTGGAGAGGTGTCTGTTCAAATCTTTTGCCCATTTTTAAATTGCATTGTTTGTTTTCTTATGGTTGAGTTTTAAGAGTTCTTTGTATATTTTGGATGCAAGTCCTTTATCAGATGTGTCTTTTGCAGATATTATCTCCCAGTTTGTGGTTTCTCTTTTCACTAATACTCAGTGATTTATCACAGAAACAAAGACCAGAGAACCACATGTACTCTCTCATAAGTGGACCCAGAACATTTATCATAATACCATAAGGAAAGGAATGACAGTAGTGGAACATTGCTAGGGTTAGGAAGGGCATAAACATCAATAAGGATATGCACATTTTACCTGTATGATGACCACGTGTGTACCTAGCCTTCATTTGTACCCCACATTTTTAAAATAAAATAAAATAATCTTAAAAATGAAAGATAAAATAAAATAATTTTAAAAAATAATGTTTTTCACAGACTAGAAATATTAGGTTTAATGAAGACTAACTTCTCAACTTTTTTTCATGGATAATGCTTTTTGTGTTATGCCTAAAAAGTCATCACCAAATTCAAGGTCACTTAAGTTTTATCCTATATTATCTTCTAGAAGTTCTATATTTTCCAATTTTACATTTAGATATATAATCCATTTGAGATAATTTATATAAATGGTCTAAAGTCTGTGTCTAAATACCTTTTTTTTTTAATCACTCTTGGGTGTCCAGTTTATCCAGCCATTTCTTGGAAAGACTGTACTTTCTTTTTCAAAGATCAATTGAAGCCAGACTAGGTGGCTCAGCCTGTAATCCCAGCACTTTGGGAGGCTGAGGTGAGTGCCTGAGCCCGTGGGTTCAAGACCAGCCCTGGCGACATGGTGAGACCTTGTCTCTACAGTTAAAAAAAAAAAAAACAGCTGCAGAGTATTCCACTGCGTGGCTGGACCATCAAAGGTCAATTGACTATTGAATATATTCATGTGAGTCTACTTCTGGACTTTTTATCTGTTTTATTGATTTATTTGTGTAAAATTTTGGCAATAGAAGACTGTCTTTAATAAAGTACTTTTGTAATAAAGTATTGAAGTAGGATAGTGACAGTCTTCAGACAGTTTTTCTTTGGTATTATGTTGACTATGTTGTGTTTTTGTCTTTCCATATAAACTTAAAATTGGTTTGTTGATATCCACAAAATAAAGGGATTTTGCTAGGGTTATGGTTAAGATTGCATTGAATCTATTGATGCAGCTGGGAACAACTGACATTTTAACAAATTAAGTATCTTTATTCATGAGCATAAAGTATCTCTGTATTTAGAAGTTATTTGATCTCTTTCAGAGTTTGTAGTTTTGCTTATACCATTCTTTTACATTTTTTAAGATTTATATTTAAGTAATTTTTAATTTTACTTTTTCATACTAATATAAATAATGTATTTTCAATGTCAAATTGCTATAATTCATTGCTGTCATATAAAAGAGAAGTTGACTTTTGGATATTAATCTTGCATTCTGCAACTTTGCTATTAGTTCCAGGAGAGTTTTTGTTGTTGATTCTTTGAGATTTTCTACATAGACAAATGTGTCAGGTACAGACAAAGATAGTTTTATTTCATATTTACCAATTTGTATACAGTCTATTTGTTTATTTTATTGCACTAGCTAGTACTTCCAATGTGATATTGAATAGGCGTAGTGACAGAGTACATCCTAGCTTTGTTTCCAATGTTAAAAGAAAATTATCACCATTGAATATTATATTAATTGTTGGGGTTTTTTTTTGTAGATGTTCTTCATCAAGTTGAGGAATTTCTCATCTGTATCTCTTTTGCTGCAGGTTTTTTTTTTAAACATGAATGGGTGTTAAATATTGTCAAATGCCTTTTCAACATCTATTAATATTATAATTTGCTTTTTTTCTTTAGCCTCTTGATATGATAGGCTACATTATTTTATTTTCAAAAGTTGAACCTGACTTGTATTCCTGAAATAAATTCTACTTGGTTGTGATGTATAATTGTTTTTACATTTTGCTGGATTTGATTTGCTAATATTTTGTTTAAAAATTTGTGCCATATTAATGAGACATATTGTTCTATATTTTCTTGTTACATATGGGCCTATGTGGATGATCTGCTTCTCCTTGTGTGAACTGTAGCAGATTGTACCTTTTGACGAACTGGTCCATTTCATATGGGCAATCAAATTTGAGGACATAGAGTTGTTCGTAATATTCATTTATTACCTTTATAGAGTACATGGTATCAGTAGAGATTGCCCCTTTCTTATTTGACAAAACTAATTTATTTTCTCTTTCTTATTTATTTAGCCTTACTAGAGTTTTATCAATTTGAACATTTCCAATAATCAGATTTTTATGCTGTTGATTTTTTCTATTAATGTCCTGTCTTTAGTTTCATTATACTCTAATAATGTTTTTTAACACTTTCTTCTGCTGACTTTAGGTATATATTTAACTTCTTTAGTTTCCTAAGGTAGAGACTTATATTATAAATTTTAGTTTTTAAAAAATATATGCTTCAATACTACAAATTTCATTCTAAAGACTGATTTTACTGTATCACATAGATTTTGATTAGTTGTATTTTCATTTTGATTTATTTCAGTATATTTTTAAATTTCTTTTTAGACTTCTTCTTTGACCCATTTGTTATTTAGAGGTATATTCTTTAATCTCTAGAAATAGTTTTTTAAGGCAAATAAAAATTATTAATATTTACCTACAACAGAAAATAACAAATACATGGGGAAAAAAAATCTCAAAGATTCCACAAAGAGTGTGAATCTCAAATGACGTCCTTGGTGAAATCTCTCAAAACATCAAGAAACTGACAACTTTACTATGAGAACTTTACTTCCAGAACTCATATAAAGAAGAAAATATTTCAAATTATATTTATGCAATAATTTTAACATTAATATCAAAAGTATAAAAAGTGTAAAAAAAATGTAAATAAATCTTAATGATATTTAGAAAATATTTCTAAAAAATGTTTATAATGTAGTAGTAACATATGAAAAAGTATAATGCCATTATCAAGTGCATTGTGTGCTAAGGCTTTTCAGTATTAGAACATTTATTATGAAATTCATCATATTTCATTTTGAGAAAGCAAATAAAATAATAGTGTCCATTTTATATGTTCCTCAAAGGCATTGGAAAAACTTCCACGTCCATTACTGACAAAATTATTATTTTTTTTAAAGCAGGATTTATTGAGAGAAAAAAAAAAGCTCCCACAGTGGGAGGGGACCCGAAGAGGCTGCCCGACAAAATTCTTAATACAAAAAAAAGGTGGTTTCTTAACATTATCAAAAGTGCATATGTATTTCAGACTGAAAGTCAGCATCATGCTAAACAGCATGATAATGTAAGGTGATTCTCAAAAATGAGGCCATTGGACCAGTCATGTCACATGTACCTGGGAACCTGTTAAAAATATGAATTATTTGTCCCACCTCACATGTACAGAATCAAGACTCTGCATGTGGGACCCAACAATCTGTGTCTTTAAAATTCATCCTCCATATGAATTGTTTCATGCAAATTTCTGAGGACTATGTATGTGACCAAATGACATTAAAATCAGAAACAATATGAAGAATTCTTCAGGATTATTACTGTTTAACATTCTAATAAAAATATTAGACAAGTTTACTGAAGAATAGAATTAAATATGAGTGTAAAGTTTGAAAAATAAGGAAAATTATTATTTTTAAAGATTATATGTCTTTAAAACCTTTTGCAAATTAATTTTATTTAGAAACCTTAGAAACCATAATAGGAAAGATAAGAGAAGCTAATACTGAGGTTTGTGAGACACTAATTAGGACAATTATGAAAAATGATGAGTAATGAATGGGGACTAGTCAATTGTACATTATGATATAAAGAGCTATAGCAATCCTAAGACTGTGACTTTGCCACAAGAATAAACAGATCACTTAACAGGATAGAGAAAATTATAAATGGACATAAAAGGAGAGTGAGTATCTTTTCCTTACATGTCCTTTTGGTTGTACGTAAAACCTAAACATATTTTTTTAAATAATAAAAATCACATAATATTTAAATGAAAATGCCAGTGTAAATGGTAAGTATGAAATATCAATAATTAGTATTGTTTGAGGTGTATTGTGTTGACATTGTTCAATGGTCCAGACCCATTAATTTACTTAATTGTAAAAGCAATTATAAAAATGGTTGCTCAAAACTAGCGCTTATACATTTACATTTGGGGAAACAAAGAATTCAGAGAAGTTAAATCATTGATCAAACAACTGGTGACTGGCAAATAAAGAATTCTAACTCAGGTAATAAAATCCAACATTGAAGCTCTTAGCTACTAAGCTAATCATCTGGCAAGCACCCCTGGCATATGTTAGACTGTCAATAGACGTTTGTTTGTTTGTTTGTTCTGTCTTTATTTCATGATTGAATTGATTCATGGATCAATGTCAATCTAGAAGGGGAAATCTATCAGCAAATCCCAGTACTGTCCAATTTAACACTTGTATTAACTACTTATACAAGAGCACAGAGGTCTAGGCAGTTATTTTTACTGAAAGACATAAGATGAAAATAGTTTATTTACATAATAAAAAATATTGCCAAGATAGCCAATGAGTTAAGTAATAAATTGAAGTATATGTGACATTTTGGTAAGAAGTCATAGGTAAACTTGAACAAATTTATTTATACCTAAAGTCACTTAAAACTAATTTCAACTTTACACACTTGGCAGAAAAAATTATGTGAAAACCAGAAAGGGAATTTAAACAATCTGCATGAATCATTTCAGCAATCAATAATGATATGACTCTTGTGAAAAAATCATTTTTACACTTTTTGAACACTTTATGTGGTTAATAATGTAGTATATAATAGGAGTAAAATTAGTTTATTTTCTGTTGAACTATGTGACAAATTAATTTAAATTGATTCCTGGTATAAAAAAATTTAGAGTTAAAACTTTATAGAAAACTCAGCAAATTTGATTTGAGAAAGTTGAAATAATCTTGTAAGACAAATAATTAAGAAATGCTATTAATTTAGAGAAAAGCAGTCATTAGATCTATGTTATTCTAATATCTTATTAGCTTTTGCCAAGTAAGCCACTCAATTCAGATAGCACTAAGAAAGACCAACTCAACTCAATTTAGGTTCTTTTAGTCAAGTCTCTCGTGTAGAAAGCTGTATCACAAACAAACAAGCTCTTAAGACATTTTAAGCATTTTTTAATATTTGAATTTTTAATAACCTAATATTTGATTTTTCCCTGATGGACATACAGAAGCTAAAATTAATGATTTTGCCATTCTGCTATGAAAGATATTTGAAAATAATAAAAATTTACAGGTTAATGATCTTCAATAGGGAAGGTCAGATGCCAGAAACTTTTTATAGGACTTTCTAAAAACAACTATATATTACATCAAAATGGAGTCAATGAAGCCAGCCCATAAATTTGCAAGGTGCCTAGGTTCAACAGACCTAAAATCAATAAAGCCATTGAAATCAATACAACTTTCTCATGAATGCAGTCTGTTAACTAATCAGGGTTTAAATGAGCTTGCCTGCAGGAATATAAACGTCTCACTGCTTTGAATGTAATATTTGGATTAAACCATTATTCATTAACATGCCAGGTTCATTAGAAATAGTCTATTGATTCCACAATCAATGAAGTATATTCACAAATTTCTGAAAGGATGATTTATTGAAATTTTCTATTATAAATAAAATCAGTGATCTCTAACTATTTGGATAATAAGTAAACTAAAGGTTTACTAAAATTAAAGGTTTTCACACTTAGAGTCCTTATATAATGAAGAAATAAAATTTATTACCAGGCTTCACGTACCAATATAATGATTATTAATTTTTTCAAATTCTAAATTTAATAAACATTGACTGCAGAATGTTTTAAAGTATGGAATATCTTAAAAGAAGTTAAAATTTACAACTAGTTTCATTATATTACAAATAAACACAAACACATGCTTATATTCACACATATATGCATGTGTGTATACAGATATAAGCATAAAATTTTAAAATTAAGCCAAAACAAGTTTTTATTTATTTTTTCTAAAATTAATAAATAAGTCTACAACCTCATCTCTAATTGTTTAAGAAGAAATTAAGGCTTTTTAAGCATTTAACTTTTATTATGCAAATTTATGCTAAAGTATGCACAAAGAAAGAATAATGCAATAAACCCTCTGTACGCATCACTCAGCTCCAATGATCATAATATTTTTCCGGCATTGACTTATTTATACCAATTCTTGCTGTATTTTTTAGTGATTTTTAAAATTTTTTTATTTTAAAATTATGGGGTACAATTCAGGGTTAGGTAAACAAATATTCATTGTGCAGTTACCCTTGTGGATGAGGTGTGCGCCCTTTCCCCAAGCAGTTTCCCACTACTGTCAATCCCACCTCCCCGCCCCCCCACATGCCCGCAGTTTCCAGCAACTGTCATTTCTTTTCTTATGGTATTATGATAGTTGTTCAAGGTCCACTTATGAGTGAGAAAATGTGATACTCAGTTCTTTGTTTCTGTGAAAGATCACTCAGCATTATACACTCTAAGTCCATCCAAGTTGCTGCGAAGTTCATGATTATGCTCTTCTTTATGCTTGCGTAATATTCCATTGTGTATATATATATCACACTTTTTCATCCGGTAATATTTTGATGGCAGCATGGTCTGTTCCATGTTCTTGTTCCATGTTCTATTATGAACAATACTGCGATACACATACATGTGAAGGTATCTTTTTTTGTAGAGTGATTTGAGATCTTGCGGGTATATTCCCAGTAGGGTGATTGAGGGGTCATATGAAAGGTAGATTTTTAGAACTTTTAGGAATCGCCACACGGATCTCCACAGAGGCTGTACTAGTTTACACTCCCACCACCAGTGTAGAAGTGTTTCCTTTTCACCACATCTTATCCAGCACCTGTTATTATTTGTTACTGATAATGGCCATTCTGACTGGAGTTAGGTGTTATCTCAGTCTAGTTTTAACTTGCATTTCTTTAATGACTAGTGAAGCTGAACATTTTTTCATGTATCTGTTGGCTGCTCGTATGTCTTCTTTTGAGAAGTGTCTATTCATCTTTTGCCCACTTTGTAGTGGGGCTGTTTGTTTTTTTCTTTTCAGCATATTTGAGATCCTTGTAGATCCTAGATGTTAGGCCTTTGTCAGACATACAGTTAACAAAATTTTTTTCTCAGTGTGTGAGCTGTCTCCCTGCTCTCTTGATGGTTCCTTTGGCCTTGCAGAAGCTTGTCAGCTTGATAAGGTCCCACTTGTCTATCTTATCTCTTATGGCATGGGGCACTTGCGTGTTGGTCAGGAATTGGTTGCCAGTTCCAATTTCCATAAGAGTGTCTCCTGCATTTTCTAAGGTTCTTATAGATTAAGGTTTTACATTCAGGACTTTGATCCATTTAGAGTTAATTTTTGTGTATGGTGATAGATAGGAGTCCTATTTCAATCTTCTGCATGTGATCAGCCAGTTTTTCTAGCACCATTTACTGAATAGTTCTCCTCTCCCCAGTGGTTGGTGATGGAGGCTTTGTCGAAGATGAGTTGGTTGACAAATTGAGGTATTGTTTCTGAAATCTCAATTCTATTCCAATTGTACCAATACCAGGCTGTTTTGATTACTGTAAATTTATAATGAAGTTTAAAATCTGGGAGTGTGATACCTCCTGTTTTTTTCTTTCTTTTTTTTTTTTTTTTTTGCAGAGGATTGTTTTGGCTATTCGTGGTCATTTATGTTTCCATATGAATTCCTGTATTGTTGTTTCTAGGTCTGAGAAAAATGTTGCTGGTAATTTGATGGGTATTGCATTAAATCTGTAGATTGCCTTAGGTAGAATGGACATCTTAACAATGTTGATTCTTCCAACCCATGAGCATGGAATATTTTTCCACTTGTTTGTGTCATCTTTGAATTCTTTGAGTAGTGTTTTGTAGTTTTCATTGTAAAGGTCTTTCATGTTTCTGGTTAGGAAGATGCCAAGGTATTTCACTGTGTGTGTGTGTGTGTGTGTGTGTGTGTGTGTGTGTGTGTGTAGCTATTGTGAATGGAATTGTGCTTTTTATTTAGGTTTCTGTTTGTTTATTGTTGGTGTATAGAAATGTGATTTTCCTTTGTACATTTATTTTATACCCTGAGACTTTGCCAAAGTCCTTTATTAGTGCAAAGAAGTTTTTGACAGATTCTCTTGGGTTTTCAAGTTATAGAATCATGTCATCTGCAAAGAAGGTTAGCTTGATTCCATCTTTTCCTCTTTTGATACCCCTGATTGCCTTCTCTTCTCTGATTGCTCTAGCTAGGACTTCCAAAACCATGTTGAACAGGAGGGGTAAGAGTGGACATCCTTGCCTTGTTCCAGTTTTCAGGGGAAATGGTTTCAATTTCTGTCTGTTTAGCAGTATGCTGGCTATGAGTTTCTCGTAGATTGCTCTTACAATTTTGAGGTATGTTCCATCTATGCCTAGATGTTTGAGGGTTTTTTATCAAGAATGGGTGCTGGGTTTTATCAAAAGCTTTTTCTGCATCTAATGATATAATCATGTAGTTTTTGTTTTTACATCTATTGGTGTATTTAATTATATTTATGGTCTTACAAATGTTGAACCTGTCTTACATCCTAGGGATGAAGCCTACTTGGTCGTGGTGGATGATTTTTGATATGTGTTGTTGAATCCAGTTTGCTAGGACCTTGTTGAGAATTTTAGCATCTATGTTCATCAAGGATATTGGCATGTAGTTCTCTTTTTTTGTGGATCTTTACCTGGCTTGGGTGTCAATGTGATGTTAGCATCATAAAATGATTTAGGGAGAGTTCCATCTTTCTCAATCGCCTAGAATACTTTCAATAAGATTGGTATCATTTCCTCCTTTTATGTTTTGTAGAATACTGTTGTAAAGCCATCTGGTCCAGGGTTTTTTATTTTGTTTTGTTTTGTTTTTGTAGGTAGTTTTCTTATGACACAATCAATTTCCTGGAGTGTAATTGGTCTCTATTTCTTCTAGTTTCAACCTGGGGAGGTTGCATGCTGTCAGAAAGTCCTCCATTTCCTTTAGGTTTTCAATTTTGTTTCCATACAAGTGTATATAGTAGTCTCTGATAATCTTTTGTATTTCTTCAGGGTCAGTTGTGACTTCATCTTTTGTGTTTCTGATTGAGTTTATTTGGGCTTTTTCTTGGTCAGTCTAGCTAGAGAACCATCAATCTTGTTTATCTTTTCAGTGAACCAGCTTTTTGTTTCATTGATTTTTTGTATTATCTTTTTGTCTTGTATGTCTATATTTGGGCTTTTATTTTGGTGATCTGGATTCTTCTGCTGAAGTTAGAGTTTTGGTGGTCTTGCTTTTCTAACTTCCTTAGGTGTCTTGTTAGGATTTAAATTGTGACCTTTCCATTTTCTTCATGTGTGTTTGTAGAGATATGAATTCCCCTCTTACTACTGATTTCATGGCATCCCAGAGGTTTTGGTAAGATGTTTCTTCATTTTCATTTGTTTCCAGGTATCTTTTAATCTCTGTTTTCATTTCCAAGTTGCCCCAAGAATTGCTTAGCATCATGCTGTTTAATGTCCATGTCTTTTGGGTTTGGGGGGAACTTTGTTGCTGTTGACATTTATTTTTATTCTACTGTGGTCTGAGAATGTGCATGGCAGAATTTCAATCTTATGAAATTTGTTTATGCTTGATTTATGGCAAGGATGTGGTTGATCTTAGAGTACATTCCATGTGGTGATGAGTAGAATGTATATTCTATGGTCATTGGGTGGAGTATTCTATAGGTATCAATTAAGTCCTTTGGTCAAGAGTCACATTAAGGTTCCAGATCTCCTTGCTGATTTTTTGTCTTGATAATCTGTCTAGGGTTGTGAGTGGAGTATTGAAGTCCCCAGCTATGATAGTGCTAGAGTCAATAACTTTTTTAAGTTTGCCCAGAAACTGCTTTATGAAATTTGGTGCTCCTATGTTGGGGTGCATATATATTTAGAATGGATATTTCTTCTTGATTGATTGAACCTTTTATCATTATATAGTGACCTTCTGTATCGTTTTTAATTTTTGATAACTTAAAAGGTATTTTGTCTGATATTAAGATCGCAACTCCTGCTTTCTTTTGTATTTCATTCGCCTGAAATTTTGCTTTCCATCCTCTTACTTTGAGTCTGTTGCATGTCCCTTCTGGTGAGATGAGTCTCTTGGAGAGATGCCTCATGATGTTTCATCCATTTTGCCATTCTATGTCTTTTCAGTGGTGCATTTAGTCCATTCACATTCAGGTTAACTAGTGAAATGTGAGAGTTTATCCCTGTCATGAGGTTCTTATGGAGTTGTTGTTGCTCCTGTTGTCTTTCTTTTGATTTTTGGGTTGATTCATGTATGTTTTCAATCTTTTTCCTGCACTCCTGTGAAGAACGTTGTCATTATTTTTTCCCTTTCTTCTGTATTTAATACTTTCTTAAGTGTTTCTTGTAGAGCTGGTCTAGAGGCAGCATAAGTTCTTAGGAATTGAATGTCTGGGAAAGATTTTAATTCTCCCCCTGATGAAGTTTAGCTTAGCTGGGTAGGTTATTCTTGACTGAAATTGTTTATCTTTGAGAACTTTGAAGATTGGGCTCCAAGCTTTCCTAGCCTGAAGTGTTTCTGTAGATAAATTTGCTGCTATTCTAATTGGTAGGTGGTCTGAACTTTTTCTCTTGCTGCTTTTAGGATTTTTTTCTTTTTTACCTACTTTGTTTAGGTGAATTACTATGTGTCTGGGAGTTGGTCTTCTCACTTGTTGTCTTGCAGGGATTCTGTGAATCTCTTGTGTTTGAATGGTCACATCACTGATGAAATGAGGTAAGTTTTCTTGAATTACTTTATGGAATGTTTGTTCCAGTGTGGTCTCTGTCTCTTCTGCCTCAGGAAGTCCAATTACTTTAGGTTTGCCTCTTGAAATAATTGTTCATCTCTCGAAGGTTTTGTTTTGTCTTTTTAAGCTTCTTTTTCTATGTTTTTGATAGTTTGGGTTAGTTCTATATTTTGGTCCTCGAGCTCTGAGATTCTTTTTTCTGTTTGGCTAATTCTGCTTTCCATGTTTATAAGTTTGTTATTTATTTCATTCACAGAATTCTTTACTGCTGTTATCTCAGTTATCAACTCCTTTCTATTTTCCTCTTGTCTCTCCTCAATTCTTTTTATTCTCTCTATAATGTCTTGATATCTGGGTTTGTAGTTTGAGACCATTCATTCTGGGGGCTTTTCATTGTTTGTGTTCTGAAGTCTGTTTTCTCAGTGTCTGACCTCCCGGGGGTCTGTGTGAGACCCATATTCTTCTTTTGGTTTTTCTTCATTTGTGTAGATTTTCCTCTCTCCCACCTTTTTATCTTGCCTCTTCTTTAATTTTTTGTGCAAGTATGGTGGGGCTGCTTTTACTTTGCTCAGTCCCCTATTCTTCCTTATGTGGATCTTCTGACTTTGTTCAATTCTGAAGCTGAGCTGTGGGTTGGGGGCTGTGCTTTTTGTAGTTTTGAGGTTTAATTGAGGGGGGAGCTGTGATTCAAAATCTATCTTCATATCCCACTATCCACCAACAGGTTATGGGCACCCTGGAACCCATTTCCCACTGCCTTACAATCTATCTATGCAGTGGGGATATAGGTTTGCTCTCTAGAAGCAAAATGCAGTAAGAAAAAGGAAAATAATGGAAAAAGGTAAGGGTGGGGGCAAGAGGAAGGTGGATAGAGAGAAGAGTAAGAAGGAAAACAGACAGATGTACCAACTAACAATTGGAAAGAAATACAAAGACAGAAAAGAATTTTGAAAAACTAAAACATACAGATAATCATATACACAGTCCAACTAAAACCTGCCTATTGATGTAGTCTTCCTATACACAAACAGGAAGTCTAAAGAATAGAGAAAAAATCAGTAAAACAGCAGAAATAAAGCAAGTGTGAAAATGTTATCAAAAACAGAAAGAAAAAATAAAAAACGAAAACAAAAAACAAACAAAAATGAGCAAAACAACAGACAATAAAATAAAATAAAAACAAGAAACCAAACTCACTCTGAAGTCATTCCTGTAAGTCCAATGTCCTTTCAGCTGTGATCTCTAGCTCCTCCCCTCTGCTCTCAATGCAGGCAGACAGGGTTGCTCACAGCTTGGGTCAGATGCCTCAGGCCTACTTTGGAAGGAAGGTAGATCAGATCTGGACTCACCTGGCTTGCTGCCATTCAGATCTGACCTGTCTGTGTCTGATCCAGCATGGTGGAGGGGCTTTTGTCTCTCCCAGTTTGATAAGATTACCTTAGATCCCAAGTTGGAGGCTGAGCTGAGCTTGATAGAGCTGGGAGGGGCAATGCAGATCTCTGCCTGGTCCTTAGATCACAAGTTGGAGACTGAGTGTAGCTGGTCAGGCAATGCAGGTCTCTGCCTGGTCCTGGGACAAAGAAAATGACTACAGTGGGCATCTTCTCACTGGGTAGGGGCACCTCTCTGGTTCTCCCAGATCCTCTCTCTCCACTGATCAGATCAGGGGCTCCAGCTGATTTGCTTTAACAGGTGATGATGTGGGCAAGCATCAGGAAATGAGAATCAGCTAGATTCGACAGGCTTTTCTCTGAAGAGTCCTGTGAGTAGCAGATGATTTTGCATGTGCCTGCGTGCCTATCTCAGGGCAATGGGGCCTTGCAGTCATCCTCAGAAGTGGGGCCAGGTGCATGAACCTGAGTCTCCTCTCAGACAGACTTTCACTCTCCCAACAGCGCACTCCTATTCACGGCAGAAAGTCTTTATGGACACTTGCTTTTGCAGAGCGCTCAGAGTCTGACCTGTCTAGTTGTCATCTTAAGCTCTTCCCTCTATTAGTGGTATATTTTTAAATGGACCAGATATCACATGTTTCAACATATGTTTTAATGAGATCCTATATTTCATAACTATTTTTATTATCAATATTTTAAGGGTATTTTTAATAGAAAAAAATATTCTCCCATTGTGTAATTTCATAATGGCAGCAGAGTACTTAAATTTATGACTGTTATATCATTTATTTAGTTCTTTCCCTATTGTTGAACATTTTGTTTATTTTTCCATATTCTAAATTTAATCTTTAATCTATATTCTTGTCATTAGACCTTTGCACATATTCATTATGATTTCCTTAAAATAAATTTCTAGAAACTGAATTTCTGGTCAAAGGGTATACTAAGTATAAGGGAGTTTTTTGATATATATTTGACATCAGGCTATATTTAAAATGAAAAAGTTAATATTAATGGATTAAATGTTGAATTATTCATTGAAAAATATGACAGATAACTTGAATTATCTGAATATTGAATATTTTAGCTCTTTAAATCAGGCATCGGCTTATGATTTGCAGAAATGTTTGCATTCCCTTTATAATGTGTGCATGTCTATGTGGAAAAAAAAATCAGACTATGTAAATTGTCTTTGCAAGTATTAACTAATTGATTTTCCCCTAAACCTTTAGCTAGGCAATATTATTACTAGTCTCCCATCTTGTAACTATGTTAATGAAATAGTACAGTTGACAGCCCTGGGGCCATGTCCTATTGATCTTTTAATGCAGATGATCAGAGCACAGAGATTGGCTACATATGAATATAGACTTCAGACCTGGTTTTCAGATAAGCTTCGAAAAAAAAGAGAGTAACAAAAAGAACAGTCAGAACAAGGAGATAAATTGGAGTTGGTTATCAGATAATGGTGAATCAATAACTAATAAATATCAAAGTGACTGCAGTGCTAACAAGTTACAGACCATTAAATATATATATATTAATGTCCTCAAACAGCTTAAAATATAAGTAAATAAAAATAAAATTTAAAAAGAAACATAACTTTTGTCAACATTAGCTTCCACTATTTTTCAGGCAATTTATAATTAAAGCAATTTTCATAAAAATACTGTAGCATTTTTAATTCTCATAATATGTGCATAAATATAAAATGTAATTAGTAAAGAATTTTCTCTTAGAAATTGGTACAGTTTTTAAGAAAAAAATTTTTTTTTAACTTAAACTTTTAGGTTTGCTTTTTTTGGTATTTATTAGTCAGTATTTGGTGACATGTTTCAGAACAATAACAGAATGAATAGTTTGTTCTACTCTGTGTTCTTTGCTAAACTTTTCTACAGATTTCTTGTAGTACTGCAAATATGTCTCCCTAAAAAGCAATTTAAAACAAAACAAAACACTACAGAGACAGAATGTTCTTTGCAAAATTTGGTGTACAAGTCATAGGGAGCAGGTGGTTGATTCAATGAGCCTTACGCTTGAGTATTAAACTATGCAGTACTGAAATGGGGAAGGAAACAAGGGGACCAGGAAAGAGAGACTTCTAGAAAGTGAAAGGAAAGAATTTACAAGTTAGTTAAAGCCTCCTTTGGCCGGTTACTTTGTCTAAGTATCCATTGCTGCCTTCTCCTGGTCACACAAGCACAGAAAATAGCCATTTATGAATAGAAATTAGCATAACCCTTTAACCTGAGGAAGTGTGGGGAACTGAAAGCCACAGACTCATTCATTTTCAACAGGCTCTATGAGAACAATATGACAAGTGGGGGAAATCTTGCCAATTTGAGAGGAGAGAAGTAGGGTTTGGCCATAGCTATGATTCCTGGAGAGAGATGGAAAATTAACTGTTTTCTCACATAACCACAACCTATGCCAAATACCCATTATAAATACATTCTGTAAATGAATAAATTCCTTTGAGAACATTTTTTAGAGGGTTGAAAATACATTACTATAATAAAAACATTCCAAATATTTCAATCACCCTTATTGCTATACAGTGTGTGCAAACATAATAAAAAACTGTTGAGAATTCAAATTTCATTCTATAGAGCTAGCTATAACCTCAGATAAGGGTCTTTTAAGCACTTCTGAATAGTGTTCAAGAACACCAGTTTGAACTTTGGACATACCACTGTTAGACCCTTAACTTCATTTGATTTGCATGGGATTAATCCAGATTGATCAAAAAAGAAAGAAATTATAGAGCCCTAAACAACCAAAACAACCAAATGGTATAAGATAGCATTTAGTGTATTGAATTTTCTGTGTTATAACTGGACTATAGTGATCTCACAAATATTTATTTTAAAGCCACTAATAGATAAAGACACCCTATAGTTCCTATCATAGGCATAGCACAAATTAGAACTTCCATTACATCTTACACAGACCATTGCAGTAGCTATTAACTTTAATCTCATTGCCTGCATGGCAGTTAGAAAGATCTCTTAAAAACATAAGTCAGATCAGTTATTTCCCTTACTTAACATTAGTGTCACAGGATTGTTGGTTAGAATCAGTTGGGTAACATATAACAAGTGCTGAACAAGATCCTTGGTACATGAATGTGGTCGTATTTATTGCTGCAAGGACAAGAGGCACTACCATCAGCATCCTCACTGTCATCACTACCACTGAGATCATTTCTAACTTGATTGGTTGTTGATGATTTTAGGCTGAGAGTGGGTACCCCAGTGTCATGCAGGGTCTAACGTTTTACCCTACTTGTAAGCTAACAAGTTTGCTTCTTACTGTTTCAAGGGTACTAGCAAAAGAGATGAGAGTCCTGGCCAAGAGAAAAAGAAAAAAAAAAAGCTCTGTTAAACAATAAAAGCAGTAGACAGTGTTTCATTTTTGTCTGTAGCAATGCCCCTACCTCTTCTGCTCAAACCCACAGAAGCAATACAAAAGGCCTGTATTAGTCAGCTACGGCTGCTATAACAACACACTACAGAGATTGCCTAAGCAACAAAAATCTATTTTCTCAAATTTCAAGAGGTCTGGAATTCCAAGTTCCAAGTGTAGAAGGGTTGAGCTCTCTTCCTGTCTTGCAGATGGCTGTCTTCTTGAGGAGAAATAGAAATAAGTCTCTCTTTCTTGTTTCTATAAGGCTACGGTCTTATCAGATTAGGGTCCCACATGACATCATCCAAACTTGATTAGTTACTAAAGACCCTGTCTCCAGATACAGTTGCATTGGGAGTTAGAGCTTCAACATATGAATTTGGGGGACACAATTCAATGTAGAGCAGGATCCATAATGTATGCCCACGCAGGCAGTGGCTCTCTTTGTTGGAGATAAATATGATTATGAGGCTCCAGTGCTTTTCTTGTAGTGAGTGGAAGAAAGCCTGCTTTTAGCCTGCTTTTATCCCATTCTACAGGGTTGCTCACTGCACATACTACTCTGAAAACCAATCTGAGAAAAGATTGTCAAGGCCTTGCATTTTTGGTATGTATACACAGCAAAAATAAGCAGGGAAGCTCAGGTTGCATGGCAGATTGCCTCTTCCAATATCAAGGTAGAACTGAATCTCAATTTCTACATTTCTATCTCCTAGAATTAACAGTGCAGGGTTGGCTTCCCCTGAAACCATTCTGTTAGCAATGTACGTCTGCATTATTATATGGAAGAAGGAGGAAGAATAGCATTCCCGAGAGCTAATACTCCCTGGTACCAAGGTGTTAACAGTGATTCAGTGAACAAAGGACAATTCAGACAGAACAAGGAAAAACAGGGTAAAGAAATGTACTCTTTAGTCTCTGTCAGTTTGTCCAATAAACAGAAGACTTCTCTTCAAAGTGAAACTGTTAATAAGGAAGAGAAAAGATATATAGCCTGCAATGACAATTTATTTGTCTGTTAGATTATTTCTTTTACTTGGATGTTTTATGTAAGTCATAAAGATTTATTCTCAGAAACACAAGTGGTCATTCCAATTTCAAGATCTGACATCATCTTGAAAGTAAAATCACAGGTCTATCTATCTAAACAGATGAAAGAAAAAACCAATTTATTTTTGGCTATTCCAGGTTTGTTCTTAGCAATGCATTAAAAAGTAGAAATCCCTACCACCTTTAGTCTGAATGCATTTTTAAAATACATTCAATATACCTCTAGTTTGAATATATTTTTAAAAATTTTTTATCTAAAAATCATTTTTTCAAAATTAAAAAATCATTTTTTGTAACAAGAGACCATTGGTGAATCTTTAATAAATGTAAATCATTATTTATTATCTATACTTATTTACATACTAATTCTTTTACAGATAAGGATAGATTATTGAAATAAACTGTGACAGAGTATACAAAAGAGTGAAATTTCTCTCTTTTTTTTAGTTAACATTCAGTTTATCCACAGATAAACTAATTTTTTTTTTATTTTTATTATAAAGATGCGGGTACATTTCAGGGTTAGATATATAAACACTGATCATGCAGGTACCCTTGTTGATGAGGTGTGCCCCTCCCTCCCCCAGCAGTTTCCCTCAACTGCCAATTCCACTCCCCTCCCTCCCCTGACAGTTTCCCACTACTGCCAATCACTTTCTTATAGATTATAATTGTTCAAGGTCCGTTTATGAGTGAGAACATATGGAATTCTGTTCTTTGTTTCTGTGATAAATCACTGAGTATGATCGACACCAAATCCATTCAAGTTGCTGCAAAGTCTATATACTTGTCCTTCTTTATGGCTGCATAAAATTCCATTGTGTATATGTATCACATTTTTTTTATCCAGTCCAGTTTCAATGGGCAACACGGTTGGTTCCATGTTTTTGCTGTTGTGAATAGAGCTGCAACAAACATACATGTGCAGGTATCATTTTGTAGAATGATTTGAGTTCCTCCGGATATATTCCCAATAGGGGAATTGCGAGGTCATATGGAAGTTCAATTTCTAGTTCTTTCAGATACTGCCACACTGTCTTCCAAAGTGGTTGTATTGGTCAGCATTCCCACCAGCTGTATAGAAACGTGCATTTTTCTCCACATCCTCGCCAGAATCCATTGTTGTTTATTAATGATGGCCATTCTTACCGGGGTTAGGTGGTATCTCAATGTGGTTTTGATTTGCATTATTCTGATGATGAGAGAGGCTGAGCACTTTTTCATGTGTCTGTTGGATGCCCGTATATCTTCTTTTGAGAAGTGTCTATTCATGTCTTTTGCCCACTTTTTAAAGGTGCTGTTTGTTTTTTTCCTTTCAGTGCATTTGAGTTCCTTGTAGATCCTAGATGTTAGGCCTTTGTTGGATAAAGAGTTGGCAAATATATTTTCTCATTCTGTGGGCTGTCTCCCTGCTCTCTTGATGGTTTCTTTTGCTTTGCAGAAACTCATTAATTTGATGAGGTCCCATCTGTCTATTTTATTTCTTAGGGTATTGGCCTTTAGGGTTCTGAATAGGAATTGGTTCCCAGTTCCAATTTCCATAAGGTTGTCTCCTGCATTTTCTAAGATTCTTATAGTTTGAGGTTTTACATTCAGGTCTTTGATCCATTTAGAGTAAATTTTGGGGTATAGTGATAGGTAGGGGTCCTATTTCAATCTTCTGCATGTGGTCAGCCAGTTTTCCCAGCACCATTTACTGAATAGGCTCCCCTCTCCCCAGTGGTTGTGTTAGAGGCTTTGTCAAAGATAAGTTGGTTGAGGAATTGAGACTTTGTTTCTGGAATCTCTATCCTGTTCCATTGGTCTATGTGCCTATTCTTTTTCCAATACCAGGTGTTCTGATTTCTATAGCCTTATAGTAAAGTTTGAAGTCTGGAAGTGTGATGCCTCCTGCTTTGTTTCTTTTGCTAAGGATTTCTTTAGGTATTTGTGGTCGTTTATGTTTCCATATGAATTTATGTATTGTCATTTCCAGGTCTGAGAAGAATGATGTTGGTAGCTTAATGAGTATTGCATTGAATCTGTAGATTGCGTTTGGTAGTATAGACATTATAATAATGTTGATTCTTCCTACCCATGAGCAGGAATATTTTTCCATTTGTTTGTGTCTTCTTGGATTTCTTTAAGCAGTGTTTTGTAATTTTCATTGTAAAGGTCTTTCACTTCTCTGGTTAGGAAGATCCGAGGTATTTCAATTTTTTGGTGACTATTGTGAATGGGATTGTGCTTTTTATTTGGATCTCTGCCTGCTTGTTTTTGGTGTAAATGAACGCAACTGTCTTTTGCACATTTATTTTGTATCCTGAGACTTTCCCAAAGTCCTTTAGCAGTGCAAGCAGGTTTTTGACAGATTCTCTTGGATTTTCAATGTTTAGGATCATATCATCAGCAAAGAGGGATAACTTGACTTCCTTTTTTCCTGTTTGGATACCCCTGATTTCCTTCTCTAGTTTAATTGCCTGAGCTAGGACCTCCAACACAATATTGAACACGAGGGGTGAGAGTGAGAAGCCTTGTCTTGTTCCAGTTTTCAGGGAAAATGATTTCTGTCCATTTAGCAATATGTTAGCTGTGGATTTGTTGTAGATGGCACTTACTATTTTGAGGTATGTTCCTTCTATACCTAGGTGTTTGAGGGTTTTTATCAGGAAGGGATGCTGGATTTTATCAAAAGTTTTTTCTGCATCTAGGGAGATAATCATGTGGTTCTTGCTTTTACATCTGTTGATGTATTTAATGACATTTATGGTCTTGCGAATGTTGAACCAGCCCTGCATCTTGAGGATGAAGCCTACTTAGTCATGGTGGATGATTTTTGAGATGTGTTTTTGGATATGATTTGCCAGAATCTTTTTGAGGATTTTTGCATCTATATTCATAAGGGATATTGGCCTGTAGTTCTCTTTCTTTGTGGATCTTTACCCAGTTTGGGTATCAGTGTAATATTAGCTTTGTAAAATGATTTGGGGAGAATTCCATCTTTCCCAATTGCCTGGAATACTTTCAATGGGATTGTTATCAGCTCCTCCTTGTACATCTTGTAGAATTCTGCTGGAAAGTCATCCGGTCCAGGGCTTTTTTTTTTTTTTTTGTAGTTAGTTTTTGTTTTGTTTTGTTTTGTTTTTTTTGAGTTGGAGTCTCACTCTGTCGCCCAGACTGGAGTGCAGTGGCCGCTCCCTGCCACTGCAGCCTCGACCTGCTGGGCTCCGGCGATCCTTCCGCCTCAGCCTTCCGAGTAGCTGGAATTACAGGCATGCACTACCATGTAGTTAGTTTTTGTATGACAGAGTCAATTTCCTCAGTTGTTATTGGTCTATTTAGTATCTCAATGTCTTCTTGTTTTAACCTGGGGAGGTTGTGTAATATCAGAAAGTCCTCCATTTCATCTAGGTTATCAAGTTTGTTTCCATATAGGTGTACATAGTAATCTCTGATAATCTTTTGTACTTCTTCGGGGTCAGTTGTGATTTGATCCTTTGCATTTCTGATTGTGTTTATTTGGCTTTTTCTCTCTTTTTCTTAGTCATTCTGGCTAGGGGCCCAGCAATCTTGTTAATTCTTTCAAAGAACCAGATTTTGTTTTGTTGATGTTTGGAGTGTAGTTTCTTGACTGATATCTTTGGAGAACTGATCTATTTTATTTCTTATATTTAAACATGCTTTCATTTTTAATAACATTTTATTTTACTTTTTAAACAAGTTGTTGGGAAATATAAAAAGTCACTATATTTTTGTCATTACTAATATGTATTCATAATGGAGATATGGCTAGCATTAATAGAGTAATTATTCTTGAAAATTTACACTTTCCTACTATAATTTACTTTATCTTTTGATTCAGTATTAATGGACTATTCATACTGTTTCAAAGCGGGCCTGAATCTTTATGGAGGTAGTTTGATGAACTGGTAAACCTAGTATAATTAAGATGACAGTCTTCCCCAAACTGATCTACATATTTTGTACAATCTAAGTGAAATCTTAGCAGAATGCTTTGAAGGTATAGAAAAGCTGATTGTGAATTTTATATGCAAAGGGAAAGAGACTGGGACAAAGAAAAACTTTGGGGAAAAAACACACAAAGTTGGAGGATGCACAATGCCTTATTTTAAGACATATTAGAAAGACACAATATCAAGACAGTGTAGTATTGGTGAAAGAATAACTGCATAAATGGATATAACAGAATAGCAATTACAGAATACCAACTTATAAATATGGTCAATTGATTTTTGAAAAGATATAAAGCAATTTAAATGACAGTCTTCTTCCAAAATGATGCTTGAACTTCATATCCATATGCCACACAAACACACACACACACACACACACACACACACAAAACAAAACACGAAAAACAAAATAAAATTATGCCATATCACCGCATATAAAAAAATGAGATCCACATGTGAAATGTAAGCTATAAAACTCTTGGTTTAAAAAAAGCAAGCATGGAATAACATCATGACTGCATGATTTTGCTATCAGGTAATGAGGAACATGTCTACATTTTCCCTCTTCTCTACTTTCTGGAAGAGATTTATGAAGCTGTTGGCAAATTTTCTTCAATTGTTTGATAGAATTGTTTATCTCAACTACAACTAAAATGTCCTTAAAAAGGTTTTTAATGATGAATTCATTGCAACAGCACACACACTCACATTTTATGGGTTAGCAGAGGTCGAGAATGAAGCTAAGGAACAGCAAAGTACAGAAATATGCAGGGTATATTCATAGAAACAGATAGGGAAGTTGGCCTGGATGGAGTGAGGAGTCACCATTTAGACTGGATGGGAGAGAAATGCCAGGTTTGAAAGGCTCATGATCCAATGAAAATAGGGAATCATAGCATGATTTGAGCAGCAAAATGGCATGATAAAAAGAATTCCTGCAGAAAGAAAGTAAAATACTATCATGAAGGTAAAGTTAGAGTTAAAAGAGAGACTGCAACTAGGAAGAGAGGCTCAAAAAATTTGGCCCGAGTTCGCATGAGTGATAAGGGCATGTACTGAAGTGCAGGGAATGGTAATAATAATGAAAGCCAGTGTGTCTCCTGTGATTACCTGCGGTGCATTATCTTCTAGTCCTCACAACAATCCTCTGAAGAAACCTGGGCTTACAGAGAAGTTACATAACTTTCTTAAAGACATATATCTTAGTATGTGGCTGAGCAGAGATTGGAACAGAATTCAATCTACCCAGTTGTTGCTCCTTGAACAGTAATGGAAGAATGCAAATAAGTAGTTTAAAAACAGAAACATCAAGACTTTTGAATAACTAGATAAACACAAACAGATAGGAAAAGAAATCAAATGACTAGATGAAAGGATAAAGGAGAGGAAAATACATCCAATGAATGTGAAGTATTTAATATGAGTTTGAGTAGGTTTTTCTTTAAAGATTATAAACAGAAGGAGGAGGGGTTGTTATTGTTGGCAGAGGAAAAGGAAATGAGTAGTTTAGTTTTGAATATTTGAATTTGAGTTAACATAAGATATCCAGATGAAAATGTCTGATACATATTTGTACACAGTCAGAGCTATGAGGCTAGAATTTAGTGAAAATCTACATAGCAAGGTTTGAATCATCTAGGGCAGGTATTCATTTTCTTTTTACCTTTGCATCCCTGGTACCTGGCTCTCAGTAGATGATCTATAAATAGTTTTTAAAATAAATAATTTTCCTCAAAAAAATTAAGAATGTATTATCTTTACAAATATTTAGGGATTTTAGTTTGTGAATAACTATACAACCAAATTGCAGACATTTGACTAAAAATACCTCACAGTTCAAGGACAAAAACATGGCAGGTGTTTATAGATTCTTTGAAAAAAAGATCTCAAATTAAGGTACAAGAAAAGGTTGGCAGATAAGGTCTATCACCCCCTTACCCCGCTGTGACATTTAAAATCATTGAAGATAAAATATCTTCCCTAGACCAAATCCATTTAGTTCATATAATGCTTATGCACAATGCTTCCTTTGTTTATTCTTAAAACCTCTGACTAATTCTTTACAACACCTGCTTGGAAAGAAATATTAATAAGAGATTTTGCTTTTAAATTTTTATTGACACCACAGAATTTTTAATGCACCATATTAGCACTGAGTGGTTTCCTTAAATTATACTAGAGAACAAGTGTAAATTATGTTGCATAATTTTTTCTTAGTGTTTTACTTTTAAAGATGTCGCACATTGAAAAAGAGTGCTTTATTTATTCAGCTTTCTTCTCTGGATGTTAATTACCTTAAACACTGAACCACATTATACAGAAAAGAAATATCTGTTCCTTCTAGTGCTAAATGTATATAACAGCATCACCTGGACATTAGAAAAGTCCAGATCATACTACTCAGCTTAATAATACCCAAAAAGACAAGTAGGTAAATTCCCATCATGCTGTATTTCTAAACAGTTTTCAGGAATATCAGGAAACCAATCTTCCTTCCTCTACTTCTCACCTCACATCCTCATAGGAGGGCTAATTAGCTAACTAGTCATCTGGAAAGAGTCCAATATTTCTCTAAGTCAGTCCAGCCCTGATTGCATTTATGAGTGATGAGATTATGCTAAATAAAAGTCTCATGCTCTGGGAACACCTATAATGACACTTAAAGCATGTTTATGTCCCTTTAATCGGGCTTTTCTCTTTGTAAGAAACTGGCATTATTTTTATCCAGATGGAATTAAGCCTCCACCCTATATACCAAGATCCCCTTCCCAAAGAAAACATGTTTGAGTTGCTGTATCCCAGAAGTTACCTTATGAAAGCAATTAGTAAGCATTCCTCTATCTGAATGCAGCTTACAGTATTGTGCTTCTTTGGAGGTTTGGTTGTGGTTTTGATTAAGGCTACAGTTTTTTTTCTTATTTAAATTGATTTTCTCAAGATGGCATCCCATGATGACATATTACATTACATAGAAAAATTTCTACTGACCTTAACTTGATGAAAAATAAACATGTTGATTTTTTTTCTGGTTTAAATACTATGTATCTGTCAAGTAAGTTAGATCATTGGCACATCTCTCTTTTGTCTGGCATTGGGCCACATTAAGCCAAATTCCACCTATTTATACTAGCAAATAAGCAAAATAAATCACATTTTGAATGAATAAAAAAATTGGCGAAAACAGTTTTATTTTTTTGAATGTTTTTTTCCTTTGGTCAATTATGTTTAAAACAAAAAAGTGGTCAAACTTTGTGTTTACCAAATCACCGTTTCTAGGATCACTGCTAGTTTTTATTGTTCTGTTCTTTGAATAAGTTAAAATTTTTGATCATATCTAAAATTGAGAATCAACATAGATCTTTGTTATTAATATATATATATATATATATATATATATATATTTTTTTTTTTTTTTTTTTTTTTTTTTTTTTTTTGAGTTGGAGTCTCACTCTGTCGCCCGGACTGGAGTGCAGTGGCCGCTTCCGGCGACCGCAGCCTCGACCTGCTGGGCTCCGGCGATCCCTCCGCCTCAGCCTTCCACGTAGCTGGAACTACAGGCGCACGCTACCACGCCCGGCTAATTTTTTGATTTATTGTAGAGATGAGGTCTCGCCTGCCCAGGTGGGTCTCGAGCCCGCGGGCTCAGGCAATCCACTCACCTCAGCCTCCCAAAGGCGCGGGATTACAGGCTGAGCCACCGAGCCCGGCGTTATTAGTAATTTTTAATGGAGTAACTGCAATCGAGTTATTTCATAATCAAGTTTTAGCAAGGTACATAAATTTATTACTGAATACTGGTCAATATGGTTATTTTAATAACAATTCCATCAACAGGCATATGATAATATTATTATTTATAAGTACAGAATGAGATCAAGATAATAAACACAGTTCCTAATTCCCCAATATCATTTAACAGTGTTCCAAAACTATGTGAGAAAAAATTGGATAATAATCTAGCATTAGAAACATTAGAACAACACAGAGAGAATAATGTTAACTATTAACCACTTCATATTTTTGTTTTGAAGTCAGTTGGTAATTAAAATGCAAACAGAGAGACTGAATGTTATGTGAGAGGAAGAAACAGAGGAACGAAGAAAGGACAAGAGAAGAGAAAGATGGAAAAATAAAAAGAAATATTTTTTCATCTTAGTGGAAAGTTCCTGCGTTTACATGCAATGTGCTCACTACCTATAAGAAACTTATCACCATAAACCCAGCCCAAATCAGAAAACTCATTATCATCCTCAATACTCCTCTTAACACACAACCTTTTGCTGTATGTAAGTCCAGATACTTTGATCACTAAAAATCATGTATACCTGACTTTTTCTCATTTTTCAACTTATCTCGGCTTAAAGTTTCATAATCTATCTCTTCAAATTCCTCAATGACCTTCTATTTTCTACACTCTTCTAAAACAAACTCCAGGCTGTCTGTCACCATAGCTCTCTCAAAAGTACACCATCAATCATGGTATTTCCTAGACCAATAATTTAAACAACTTACATCACCCCCCCCCACTTTTTTCAACTTAATTTCTGACATTTCCTTTGTTTCATATGTTTTAATCAAACTATAAAATTTCAATCTTACTGCATTTTCTGTACCATCTGATTGATATCCTCATCCATATTCTTCTTCACTGGACAATTTCTGGTTATTTTTAAGACAATATTCCGTTGTCAATCTTTTGCTGAAAATCTCTTTGGACTTAACTGACAAAATAAAATTCTTATTTTGTACCTCAGTAAGAAACCACTTTTGCTATTTCACTAATGTGTTTTTTCCTACCACTTCTCAGCTGTAACCGGATTGTCAAACAGTGTGAGTTTGAAGGGGGTATTAAACACAAAACAATTTTACTCCCAATCATGTCATGTCACATCTTCCTTTTCTGTCTGTTAATAATATTTCATATGTATTCTATATTTTTTTCTGATTGCTTTTGGTAATTAAAAAATTTTATCAAGTTTAATCCAACTCTTAAAAGTCTTATGTTTAGCAGCCATCTTTACCCCAGTGGCATCGTGCATCTCCAGTGCCAACCAATTTGGGCCCTTGGAAACTCAAGCGGGAAACAGAGCAGAATCTGCTCTTTGACTCTTGTAACTCTTTTGTGATTTAGACTTGGCCAGAGGGATTAGGGGGAAAAGCCAACACCTATTTATTATACATAGGAATACAATTGTAATCATCTGTTGACTGCTGCTGTTACTCAGCTATCATCAACTTGAAGATGTCCTTCTCCAGTGGAACCTGTGAGGTCTTCCCAAGGGCATGCCTCCCTGACAGGTGAGATTTTTCCTTTTGATTTGGTCTTTTCTTTATAATTGCCTTTAGTTTTCTTTTAGATAGATGGGGAAAGGGAATATCAAGGAGTAAGGAAAGGTGGAGGGATTGTATAAAGAGCAGACTTAATTTTTTTTTTTTTTTTTTTTTGAGTCGGAGTATCACTCTGTCACCCAGGCTGGATAGCAGTGGCACGCTCATGGCCATCGCAGCCCGACCTGCTGGGCTCAGATGATCCTTCCGCCTCAGCCTTCCAAGTAGCTGGAACTACAGGTGAGCACCACCATGCGCAGCTAATTGTTTGGATTTATTGTAGAGTCGAGGTCTCACCAAGTTGCCTAGCCTAGTCTCGAACCCCTGGACTCAGGCAATCTTCTTGTCTCAGCCTCCCAAAGTCCTAGGATTGCAGGCTTGAGACACCATGCCGGGCCAGACCCGGGCTCGGTGGCTCAGCCTGTAATCCCGTACCTTTGGGAGGCTGAGGTGAGTGGATTGCCTGAGCCCGCGGGTTCGAGACCCGCCTGGGCAGTGAGACCTCATCTCTACAATAAATCAAAAAATTAGCCGGGCATCGCAGCGTGCACCTGTAGTTCCAGCTACTCGGAAGGCTGAAGCGGAAGGATCGCCGGAGCCCAGCAGGTTGAGGCTGCAGTGGCCGGGAGTGGCCACTGCACTCCAGTCTGGGCAACAGAGTGAGACTCCGACTCAAAAAAAAAAAGAAAGAAAGTAAAGTACTCTTCACTTTCTGCTCTTCCAAATCTGAATATTATTCTCTATCTGGAGAAAGAGGAAGTTTTCTACTCAACAAGTTAATTGTAGGGAATAAATATCTGTCCCATGAATGAATGAATGAGTCAATTAGTCAGTAATCTTCCTAAGTTTTAGTCCTTAGAATTCACACTAGCAGAATGAAGTTTATTACAGATAATTAGGTAACTCACAGATATTCTGAATGGTCAGGGAAGTAAGTTTGGAGGCTGCATAACCGGAAACAACACAACCATTAAATAAAAATAATTACTTTCCTGAAATTGTTCTAATAGAAAACTCACTGCCAATCTGCAGTATTGACCACAAAACAAATCTTTGCTTCTTCATCTCCCAAACATACCCATCTTCCGATATTCAAAAGCAAAACAACTCCTCTAGTAAAAGTCACATTCTCCTGCCTAATAGATTTTTAACTATTCATCATACAATTTTAATGTGCTCATATCTCAACAAAAGAAAAGATACATATTCTCACCAGATAGCACGTGTGTTGATAGGTGATATTATTTTCTGTTCACAATTTAGTCACAATTTTGGCTTGATGTCCTCTCATCTACTTTTATGTACTAAATCATGTTTGATCATTATCCCTATCATCTATATTAAATAATAAGGAAATGGGCTTGGGAAAAATAAGCATGCACCTAAATATACATGTAGTTGAGTAAAGAAAAAATTATAGATAGCTGCTACAGATTTTATTTTAGAATTCTTCGCAAGTTATGATTTATATTTGTAATCTTTGCACTACCACTATATCCATTCTATATTCCATTTCCTCTTAGGAAACATCTTAACTGGCTATAATTCTTTAGTGAGAAAATAAAAAACTATATTTGAGATATCCTTGCAGTCCTGTATGTATGAGATAGATATGGTATTTAAGTAATATTTACCATTGATAGTGTTGCAAGCATGATTCTCCCTACCCTCATTGTGAAGCAACACATGACTATCACTTGCTAAGTCAAGACATTTTGCCTGTTGGTCTGGCCATCTAGTGGTTTAAAAAAAGAAGGAAAAAAAAAAAGCAGAAGGGAAAAAAAGGCTGGCTGATTGTCTCAACTTTTTGTTTAATGGCAACAACACATCCATTGTTGGAAGTATTGATTTCTTGTCTTCTAAGACTTTTAAACCAGTACTGTATAAAGTCACAGGAATAGGAAGCAAAAAAATTGGCCTTTTTTCTCTTCCATTTCTTGGTTCCCAGACCCATGCATTCTGGCAATGGGGAAAATGTCACTATATATCATTTTCTAGTCAAGAAGCTCTTTTGCTCTCTGAAGGGTGGTGCCAAAGCTCTTTAATGCATTGTTTTCCACCTGGCTTATTACTTAGTCTTAAATAAGGATTTTAGTTTCTATAAGGCAAGTGGATATTTGGTGATAAAATACATGACTTTTTTTAAAAAGCTTTAAAATTAATCCTGTGAGTACTAAAACATGTTCTCACTTCTGTGGCAAGATGAATCCTTTGGTCATAAACCACATTTTGTGTTATTGGTTTTGTTTTTGGTGACAGATAATAAGAAAATCTATGTTTATGAATAACATTGCTGGCAGAAACAAGTTAGGAAAGAAGGAGATATTCATATCCAGAATAAGAGTCAATTCCAAAAGGATAAACCATTGTCCGTTTGAAACTGAAATGTCCAACCTAGTTGACCTTCTCCCAAGTTTTTATTTCATTCCTCCCAATGGGGGTGCTATATCAAGAGTTCTCTATGCAAGTGATTACCCAAACTAACCCCCTTCACTCCGAAATATGACTCTTTTGGCTAATTACTGAGAGATTCCTCTGTTGACAGAAGACAGAACCATCTGCTGATCATTCACATAGATTATGGATATTTCAAATGTAAGACCCATTTACATAACTTTCCTCAATCCTTGTCATTAATCTCCCAAACTTATTTCTCCAAATCCCTGATCATCTGGCCAAAAAATATCTATAACTCATAAATTTAAATGGAGCTATATGACGCTCATCATTCCTTTCAATCGAAGTGAAAATCATCTGTACTTCTTAAAGTGTTACCTACTGGGAAGATTTCTTTATTGAACTGTCATCTAGGTCCAACAGTAAATTGCATTTCTAGAATATTCCATTCCTGATTGATGCCAGAACATCTTACAGAGCTCTCTGCAGCTAGGTCTCAAGTTTATCATCTCGGTCATTAGATATAGGGAACTCTCTGAGGCTATAGCATGAGTTGAAGAAGAATGCCAACCCAGCAAGAGCTGGCACATGGTGAAAGTGATCATCATGTCCCATTTTCGTATCTTCAATATCTTCTTGAGTTGTTCTCAATATACTACTTCCAGAATTGGCACACACACAAAAAGCCAAAACAGTGGTTTCGTATGTTAGATAACATAGACCATGAGGGGAAGTTCAGGTCCCATTTTTCATTGATGTCTCATAGATAGTCATAAAGTATCTAACAGAGACAAGAGTTATTTTTCAATATAGTATAGTCTGTACTAAAGGAGACGGTTGTGCTTCAAAACCTAGGTTCTGGTATTATGATCTTCTTATTGAGGATTCTAACAGGCTCCTTTCAGCATCCCAATTGGTCACAGACATATCAATCACTAAATATGTTAGTTCGTAAGGGCTAAGTGGCAGGACTGCTTATGCTACAGCCTGAAGAAGCTAAAAGGTTTTTTTGTGTGTTTGGGCCCAAATAAATGCTGGTAGACTAATTATTCAATAAATGGTTGAGATTATAGGTATACTAAATGTCATCTATCTTGCTTCCAAAATTCAAATTAACTATTTTTTTCTAATGCAGAGCTAAATGCAGTGTGTTTTTTCTTTGGAAACAAAATCCCCATATGTTCCAAACTATTGTATCTTTGGAAAATGGGACTCTGAATTTCCTTAAAATTTATTGCCTACCTTCTTCTGTGGATGTATATTATCAAAATGTCTAGGTACCTGCTATTTCTTACTCTCTATATTCTATTCACATATCTCATCAGTGAAAAGGACTGATGTCATGTTTTGGGGGATGTTAAAATGATGAAGTTCTCTACAGATAAATTATGGCCCAGAGGAAGAAAAATTAAATATATCTAAACTTAGAAACTGAAAGTCTTGTATTTATCTAGCCAGGTGAAATAGATTCCTTATAGTGTTCTCAACTTATTGAAATAGAAAGTTGGCCAAATTAAAAGCTGTATATAAAATGCCACAGTGCACAGTGGTACTTATTTGTTTCACTAAAGAGTTATACAACCCATAAGATATTAAAAGTATCTGTTTTACAATAATCTATCATTATACTCCAATACCATTCTGTCTGCTATAGAAGCAAACATCACATAAATTTGAAGCAATGGATCAAAATTCCTGTATCCTTTTAGTCAATCCTAAACTGCATTACTTTAGTTCATTAGCTTTTTTTTAACTAAGGGACAAAATAGCCTTTTTCAGTACCCAGAAGATTAGCAGGTACTGGGGACTTACACAAGGGAGTGGACTGTATGGCTGGAACTGTATGTTACTCCCAACATGCACTTTCTTGTGTCTGGGAGACGCAGGCTATATTTCCCAGCTTCCTCTTATTATGGTCTCAACCATGTAACTGAGCTTTGAAGTGGAATATGGACACAAGTGCTGACCACCACTTGCAGGCCTGGTCCACACAAAAACGTCCATACAGTCCTCCCTGATATTTCATACACTCTGGGACTGAAGTTCAGATGACATCCGGCATGTCCTTGGGTGTTAGGAGAAGGTCACTGTGGTTTAAGACAGGAGTCATTGAGTGCAGAGAGAAAAGATCGTCCCATCTCTACCTGAAAATCATGCATTTGTAGTTTACATGAGTGATAAATAAATTCTACTTTGTTGAGCTATTTTTTAAAAGTGTCCAGTATTCTAAAAACAATTTGATTATATACTGTTCCCGGTGTGTGATTACTTAGGTGCATGATTATCGGTTCTTGTGAGGAAGGTTAGGAAGGAATCTTATATCATATACTGAAGATATTTCAAACATTTTCCTCAAACCTAACTTTGTATTCTTTTAGTAGTGATATATTTCTAAATTTATTTGAGTCTTACAATTGAGCAGGTGATAAAATTGGCCATTTTGCAACTCCACTTAGACCTCTGTTTACTAGACTTAAAGTTGTCTCTTTCTCTTTCTTTCTTTCTTTTTTCTTTCTTTCTTTCTTTCTTTTTCTTCCCCTTTTTTTAAGTGAGAAGTGTACTTAGAGCAATCAGGAAGGGCATAGGAACCTACCCATTTATTTTGGTACCAAAGACTCCATGATAAAATGGAAGTCAACAAAGACCTAGGTGGACAATATATTTGATTATAATTCTTTCACTGTTGTCCATCATTATAACCATGCCACCTTAACTGGCAGTGGACTACTGATATTTAGTATCTTCTGCTTTGAAGCCAAAAGCCCACTTCAATGCCAACATCTTCCACCTTCATCAGGCTACAGAGAACAACTGACACACTACTTTTAAAGATGCTGGTGCAATTCCAAGTGCTTTAGGAAGTGGTATCCTTTGGGTTGTCCTGTGAACTATAGGTAGATGAGTAGAGTGGGGTTTACATGATAACTTATCTTCAATATTCCTATCTCTCTAAGTCATATTCCTTTTTCTGCATTCTTTTACAAGGAAATTTTGTTATCTAAATTTCATTCAACACACACCTCTTCTGAGAAGTATCAGTCATCTAATAAGCAAACAAAAATACTCTCTGCTGCTCTTTCTAGCATGCTAAATACAGATTTTTTTGTAAGTTTCCTATATAAATAAATTCATCAATATTTTTTTCTCTCTTCTTTGCTTCCAAACGGTTTCAAAACTCATATTAAGCAGATTTTTATACCATCTTTCCCAATCAGTGCTCTAATTTTCACAAGGCTGTGAATTCAGCTAACCACTATAATTCAGCAATACTCAGAATTAAATTCTGCATATTATTTTTGGTACTATCAGTGTTGCAATTTTGGGACTGAAGATATTTCTTTTCTTCCTTAATCTCCTTCCTTCCTTCCTTCCTTCCTTCCATTCTTTCTTTTTTTCCTTTCTTCATTTCTAATCAAGAACTTATGGGAAAGTATCTGGTGGCAATTATTTGAATCAAACATTATAAAAACCTTAATCATTGTTTTTTCCCATGAGATCACTACTGCAGTTAGAAAGATCAAACCATCTCACAATTTCATGTTCATTCTGACCTTCAGAATGATCTATTGCACTATTTATTCATTCTGTAAAAACTGTGAATGTAAGAAAAATTCATTTGAAGTGATGAGGTTAATTTAAGTGGACCTCATCCCTTATGAACTACCGGTATCCAGTTCTCTAATGCCAAGTGGATCTTAGCTGATCTCAGCTCAAAGTCGGAAAACAAATTCTAGATTCCACAGTACTGAGGTTATGACCATTGAAGGCACTTCCACTTTGGTGAGGGCTCTTAATTGCAGACAATAGTGTTAGGTTTGGAGGTAAGCACCTCCCCCCATCTACCTTTTCACCCACCTCACCCCACCGCCGCCACCCATCTGTCCAAAGCCCACATCCGCATATCTCGCTTGAAACCTTCCAGAGCTTGCCACCAACTGCCGATAAGGGCCAGACAGGGATTTTCCAGCCCAGGCCAGATCCACCTGCCAACAACCCTACTAGCAGCGCCAGCAATAGTCACACAGGATGAGAGATGATTGGATGTTTTTTCTCCCCACCTCGCTGCTGCCCCCGACACCCTCCCGAATACAGCACCCTTAAAAACCCAAGCCACCCCTACTTGGGCGTGACTGCCCTGGCCCATCTTCCTGGACCTCACCCGGGAGTTTCTCCCCCAATAAATGCTTAGGTTACACCAGCCCCTTGTCCTGTGCCTCTGTCGGTATCTGTTGGATACAAATAGTATCCATTTTACATATTTTTTTAAACTTGCAAAAAGTTATTAAGAAGTTAAAAGCTGTCTTGGAAGCACAGGGAAATCAAATTGGCTTCTACACAACCAGAATATTGAAAAAGCCCCATGAGTGTAACATGTTGTTCATGCCTGTATGACTAAGCACTGGACAGTAAAAATTCTAACAAAGCTGCATAAAATATAATTTTCCAAGTGAGATGGGTAATTTATATGTCAACTTGGCGAGGCTATGGTACCCAGTTGTTTGATCAAATCCTTGTCTAGATGATGCCCTGGAGATATTTTGTTAGATATAATTAATATTTGTAATCAGTTAACTTTGAGTAAAGCAGCTTACACTCCAAAATGTGAGTGAGCCTCACCCCATCAGTTGAAGGCCTTATGAGCAAAAACTGAGATTTCTCAAAGAAGAAAAAAATTCTGCCTCAAGTCTGCAATATAGAAATTATACCTGAGTTTCTAGCCTGCTGACCTGCTCTGCAGATTTTGTTGTCAGTACTAGAATTCTTACCTGAATTTCTAGTCTGCTAGCCTGCCTTACAGGCTACCACAATTATGTAAGCCAATTACTTAATAATAGCAAATATGTATGTATACATATGTAAATATACCCACATGTGTTTTATTATATATATATAAAGAGAGAGAGAGAGTTGTCCCTTGCTATTCATGGGGGATACTGACATTCACACATACTCAAGTACTGTTGTGTGCTGTATGGTACCCGAGAACACAAAGACACAGGTTTTGCATCCTGAAGTCCACATAGATTTCGCATACCACAAATTCTGAATTTTCTATTTGCTTTCAGTCACGAATGCAGAGCCCACTGAGAGATGACTGAATTCACTGAAAAAGTATAAGACTATGCAGTTCACACCTGTGTTGTTCAAGGGTCAACTGTAAATATGTGTGTGTGTGTGTGTGTGTGTGTGTGTGTGTGTGTGTGTGTGTAGGTACAACTCTATATATACACATACACACAAACATATAATAATGCCATGTAGTGTCATATACAATACAGTAGGTTAGTTTTTCTAGATAACTCAGACTAACACACTAGGGGCAGCTACTATGTCACATTGCTTACCTCTGGCTTCCAAGTCTCAGATGGATTCATCTGCTGAATGGATCCTAGAGAACATGCAAAAATCTAGCTGCAAAGGAACGCAGAAAATGTACTTACTAATTGTTCAGCCTCCATAGAGGAGAAAAACATAAAGACAGGGGTTAGAAATAGTATTAAGTGAGTCAAGCTGCAGAATTTGTCACGCGATATATAAAGAGTTATTTACATATTCACTTTCCCTGGCAATCAGCCCTGAATCAGTAGTTATAATCTCATATCAACCATCAGATCTGGCTATATACTTTTTAACATATAAATACATGACAAGATATATTTGTCCTTGACTTATCATTTACAAAAGACCTAAACTACTTCCTTAGTTTTTGTTTGTTTGTTTGATGTTATGAAATATATCCGTATGAAAATAAAAATAAGTATAATAATCAAACCTCAATATTAAGAACACAAAGGCCATGAGGATAAATGATTTAACCTAAGGAAGTAACAAAGACTGGTCTAGAATGCAGCCTTATGAGTTCTAGATTAGTGTCCTTTGCATGCTACTATGTACAAGTAAACCTTATAATCCACAAGAAAATATTCACCTAACTACAGTATGACTTGTACATGTATAAATAACCAAAGTGATGGAAAGAAATGTGGAGTTGAAAAAAAAAGAAATGTGGAGTTGAAATAGAGTAAATTGCACATAGACAAAAGCTCTGTGACCAAACCTTAAACTTCAATGTTTTACATACGGATAAAATTCATGGAGCATGTTCTTTTCCTTGAAAGTTTAATTTGTTATCCTTTTATATGCAGAAATTAGAAAACAGTCCAAAATTCCAGCACCAGTCTGTGCTCTTTCACTGAATTCAAATAGTCCACCTTTATTGAACATTTTACTAAGCTCAGATAAATCAGAGAGATTATCCCAAAGCATTCAGCTCATTGTAAAAAACACCAGAGAGACCTTTAAAAGGATTGTAAAGACTCTCAATCAAACTAGTTCTCACAGAAAATGTGTAAAAGGACACAGGACACAGTTAAAAAGCTGAAAGCAGGATCCATTTTCACAGCTACCATTTAAATCCAGGCCTTTGTTATCTCCATCCAGAATTCTTTAACAGCGCTCTAAATTGTCTCTCATTTCTAGTCTTCCCTCTTCAATTTTATTTCAAAAACTGTTTCCAGATTAGTCTTGGAGAAATTAATGTGTCATACTACTCTTTAGACAAGGTGATAAAGAACTAAAAGCTAAGAAATCGTAACTTGAGTTCTGGTCTGACCACAAAATTTGGTCTTAAACAAAATATACCTTTTCTGAGTATGCATTTCTCTTTCTCACAATCTCTCTCTCTCTCTCTCATCATCATCGTCAATAAAACCACTGCATTACATAATTACTTTCATAATACTTAGTTCTAAAGATGATCTCATAGTTATTAATTTGAAGAAATGTTAACTACAAAACGGAAAATACTTTAGACTATCAACCCTACAATTTAAACTCAAAATCAACAGCCAGTCTATAAAATTTTCATTGCAACTATTCATGTAGTCAGACATACCTTATTATTTTGTCAATGTACAACTTGTGAAAAGAAAATTAATTTTGTGAGTTTTTACCTGAAATGTGATTTGTTAGTTCAAGACCAGATTTCTCAGATTGTTTAGCCCTTACACTCTCATGAGTTACAAGTCTTATCTGCAGAACACATCAGCCATTATTTCCGTGTTCATGTTTGTCTTGCTTTTTTCTTTCCTTTTCAAGTATAAACATGCATGTATGCACACACATATATACACTTATATTCGCACCCACTGTGCTAATCAAAGAACATTTTATTGAACATATATTAAAATAATCCAAAGAGCCTAAGGACAGTGGTAAGAGCTACTTTCAAAGACCACAAAGAATTACAAAAGGCAAAAATGTCTTAAAATGCTGTAAATCATAATAGTATTCTCCAGTGAGATAAGGAAGCTGCTTATGCCCTGTTACCAGTAGCTTTCCTCTATTGCTACTTTTCCTTGAAGAACTCAAGCCACAGTGACATATTCTACAACTAGGAATAGCCCTTTAAACATGTGTTAGGTGCTTAGCTATTGATATGTGAATCAAGGACATCAATATACTTAGTTGTTCTCCTCCCTCGCCCCCACATAGAACAAACAATATAAGTAAAATATGAAGCTAAGATTAGCATCCCTAGAGCTTTATATCAAATTGGTTTAGAATTATAACAGCTCAAACTATCACCAAAATAAAAGATCTTCTTCAATATATTCTCTTACTTTTATGATATACTGTTGTTGCCAAATTTCCATACTTTCTTAAATAAGATAGTGTTTTAGAACATGAACCAATTTTGTTTTAAAATATGCAATGCATAAAAAGCCTAAACAAATGTGTGTGAATATATATAAATATATGTATTTGGTTACAGCTTACGGTGTTAATATAATAAACATCTAGGCTACTGAAACACATGTTCAAATATAAAATTGTATAGTTCCTTAGAAGCTATCTGCATATAGCTCTTTGATGGCATTGCTCTCCTTCCTTCTCAGACATATGCATGGTCCAAAATTTAGTATTAAACCTGTCTTTGCTAGAACTTATAATTTTGCAAATTACTTCTCTTTTAAAAAGATAGGGTTTGTGCTAACAGTTTTTTAAAATGTGTGTATATTTGATGGACTCTAAATCCATCCAAGTTGCTGCAACATCATATATTTGTCCTTCTTTATGGCTGCATAATATTCCATTGTGTGTATGTACCATATTTATTTTATAAAGTCCAGCTTTGATGGGCAGTATGATTGGTTCCATGTTTTTGCTATTGTGAATAGACCTGCAACGAACATGCGTGTGCAGATATCTTTTTTTGTAGAATGACTTGAGTTCCTCTGGGTAAATTCTCAATAGGGGGATTGCTGGGTAATACGGAAGGTCAATTTCTAGTTCTTTCAGAAATTGCCACACTGTCTTCCAAAGAGGTTGCACTAGTTTTCATTCCCATCAGCAGTGTAGAAGTGTTCCTTTTTCTCCGCATCTGTTGTTGTCTGTGTTATTAATGATGGTCATTCTTACTGGGATTGGGTGGTATCTCAGTGTGGTTTGATTTGCATTTCTCTGATGATGAGTGATGCTGAGCACTTTTTCAGGTGTCTGTTGGCTGCCCATATATCTTCTTTTGAGACGTGTCTATTCATGTCTTTTGCCCACTTTTTAATGGAGCTGTTTGTTTTTTTCCTTTCAGCATGTTTGAGTTCCTTGTAGATTTTAGATGTTGGGTCTTTGTCAGATATACAGTTGGCAAATATTTTTTTCCCATTCTGTGGGCTGTCTCCCCGCTCTCTTGATAGTTTCTTTTGCTTTGCAGAGCTTGTCAGTTTGATGAGATACCACTTCTTATATCTTCTATCTTGTCTCTTATGTATGGGCACTTTTTTTAAATCAGAAATTAGTTGCCAGTTCCAATTTCCATAAGGGTGTCTCCTGCATTTTCTAAGACTTATATAGTTTGTGATTTTTCGTTTAGGTCTTTGATCCATTCAGAGTTAATTTTTGCATATGGTGATAGGTAGGAATCCTGTTTCAATTTTCTGCATGTGATCAGCCAGTTTTCCCAGCACGATTTACTGAATAGGTTCTCCTCTCCCCAGTGGTTGTTTTTGGAAGCTTTGTCAAAGATTAGTTGATTGAGAAATTGAGGCTTTGCTTCCAGAATCTCTATCCTGTTCCATCAGTCTATATGCCTGTTCTTGTACCAATATCAGGCTGTTTTGATTACTGTAGCCTTATAGTAAAGTTTGAAGTCTGGAAGTGTGATACCTCCTGGTTTGTTTCTTTTGCTAAGGATTGTTTTGGCTATTCATGGTCATTTGTTTCCATGTGAATTTCTGTATTGCTATTTCCAGGTCTGAGAAGAATGATGTTGGTAATTTGATAGGTATTGCATTGAGACAGGAGATAGCTAGAGAAAGCCTAGGCAGACAGGCAGGTGGGTCCTCTGGTAACAACGTAGCAAACCCCCACCAGGTCACTCAGGCTCAGTGGTGGTAAACAAGCTCCCTGAGAGCCTCTCAAGCTAGAGCTTAAGTATTCATTACTGGGATCAAAAAAGCAACCAGTCAGTTCACCATTAGACCCCTACTTCCTGCCAATTGGGCCTTAGTACTGACCAATCAGAACCACTAAGTGTGGACCAATCAACTCACAGCTAGTGCTAGCCAATTGGCTTGGACTTAAGGCTATATATAACACCAGGTTTTGGCCTCAGACAGGCAACCCCTTTGGGTCCCCTCCCACTGTGGGAGCTTTTCTGTTCTCTCAGGAAATCCTCCTTTCTCACTTTCTGCTGTTTGTGGCTCTCATTCTTCCTGGACATGAGACAAGAACCTCAACCGAAAGAGCTGTCACCTGAAGAACTGCAGAAGATCATCAGAGCTGGTGAGTTGTGCACCCCAGAGGCTGACTTGCCAGTTGAGGGAGCCAGCTGAACCAGAAGAACTGCTGGAGGAAGCCGAGATGCCAAAGCTGAGATACTCTCAGTGCCTGGCTTGCCAGCCCATCAGAGCCAACACTCCAGGGGCTAGGCTTGCCAGCCCACCAAACCAGCAACACTCTCAGGGCTTGACTTGCCAGCCCATCAGAGCCAACACTTCTGTGGTTAAGCTTACAAGCCCCTCAAGACTACCCTCTCTGGGACTCAGCTGGCTGACCCACTGAGCTGACACTGTCGAAGCCTGAAAAATCTGTATCAGCATTGAATCTGTAGATTGCTTTGGTAAGATAGACATCATAACAATGTTGACTCTTTCTATCCATGAGCATGGAATATTTTAAAAATTAATTTATTTATTATAAAGATGCAGGTTTCAATTAAGGATTAGGTATATAAACACCAATCATGCAGGTACCCTTGTTAATGAGGTATGCCCCTCCCTCCCTAGCAGTTTCCCTCAACAGCCAGTCCCACCCCCAGTCCCCTGACAGTTTCCACTACTGCCAACTGCTTTCTTATAGCGTTATAATTGTTCAAGGTCACCTTATGAGTGAGAACATATGGAACTCAGTTCTTCGTTTCTGTGATAAATCACTGAGTATGATAGACTCTAAATCCATCCAAGTTGCTGCAAAGTCCATGTATTTGTCTGTCTTTATGGCTGCATAATATTCTACTGTGTATCTATACCACATTTTTTTAATCCAGTCCAGCTTCAATGGGCAACAGAGTTGGTTCCATGTTTTTGCTATTGTGAATAGAACTGCAACAAACATATGTGTGCAGGAATCTTTTTTGTAGAAATATTTGAGCTTCTCCAGGTATATTCCCAATAGGGGAATTGCTGGGTCATATGGAAGTTCAATTTCTAGTTCTTTCAGATATCGCCACACTGTCTTCCAAAGAGGTTGTACTAGTCAGCATTCCCACCAGCAGTGTAGAAGCCTTCCTTTTTTCCACATCCTCACCAGCATCTGTTGTTGTTTATTTTATTAATGATGACCATTCTTACCAGGGTTAGGTGGTATCTCAATGTGGTTTTGATTTGCATTTTTCTGATGTTAAGAGAGACTGAGCAATTTTTCATGTGTCTGTTGGCTGCCCGTATACCTTCTTTTGAGATGTGTCTATTCAGAGCATGGAATATTTTTCCATTAGTCTGTATCTTCTTGGATTTCTTTGAGCAGTGATAGTTCTCTTTGTAAAGGTCTTTTACTTCTCTGGTTAGGAAGAGGCTGAGGTATTTCATTTTTTTCTGTAGCTATTGTGAATGAGATTGTGTTTTTTATTTGGTTCTCCACCTGCTTGCTGTTGCTGTGTAAGAATGCAACTATCTTTTGCACATTTATTTTGTACCCTGAAAATTTGCCAACGTCCTTTACCAGTGCAAGCAGGTTTTTGACAGATTATCTTGGATTATTGAGGCATAAGATCACATCATCAGCAAAGAGAGATAATTTAACTTCTTCTTATCCTATTTGGATACCCTTATTTCGTTCTCTTGTCTAATTGCTCTAGCCAGGACTTCCAACACAACATTGAACAAGAAAGGTGAGAGTGGACAGTCTTGCCTTGTGATCTGTCATGGAAACAAAGAACAGAGTACCATATGTTCTCACTCATAAGCAGACCTTCAACAAATATCATAATACTGTAAGAAAGGAATTAGCAGTAGCAGGAAACTGCCAGGGAAGGGGGTGTGGGATTGACAGTTGAGAGAAACTGCCAGGGGAGGAAGGGGAACGCCTCATCAACAAGGGTATCTGCATAATGAAAATTTGTATACTTGGCCTGAATTGTACACCATATCTATAAAATAAAATAGAAAAATAAAAAAAAATTTTTTAAATCACCTGAGTATCCTATCCTAAACCAGGGGAAGTGAAGACCAGTTGGAGGCCCAAACTTCACCTACACGTAGACTACTTGTGCACCTAACCCTGACATTCTCCCCACATCTTTACAGTAGAATAAAGAAAAAAATGCTCCACACTCTTAAAAAAATATTTAATAAACTATTTTAAAATATGAGCAAAAAAAGTGTGTGTGTGTTGTGTGTGTGTGTGTATATATATATATACACATATATATACCCATACTGTATTAGATTCATGCTGTATTATCCTATGACTTTTAAAAAATATTTAATCATATTAATAAAACTGCTTATCAGTTGTACTGATATAGCTAATATAGTGCTAATACATTTTCACTACTGTATAGTATTATCTCACATGAATATACTGCAATAACCTAATGAGCTATTCATAGGGAAGTTGCCATGTGGAGGGAATTGCTGGAAATCACCCAAATTCTGAATCTGATCCAAATTCTCCTGTGGTGCCAGAAAGTGCTGTTGAGTATCTTGCTGGACGCATACCCTTCTACAGAACCATCTGAAGAAGCTGTAGGGGCATCTGTTTGCCATTGGGTGATGCTGTCCATTGTGCACTGATTTCTACCCACAACCACATGAGTTTGTGAAAATCGCTGAGTTCAAGAATGGAACAGAGTTGTGTCAACAGCAAGATTGCAGCCCTGTGAAACGCTGAGCAGACAGCCAGGCTGAGTTAGAATCAAACTCGTGACTCACAGAAACCATACACGTGTATTGGTCTCAGTTATTAAAATTGGAGTAATTTATTAGCAACAATAAACTTTTGAAAAAGCAGTATAAGGACCTTCTATAGTGACATTATGCTTGAGACCTTTGCAATTTCAGATGTAACTAGTGGATAAGAATACAGGTTTCAGCCGGGCTCGGTGGCTCAGCCTGTGATCCCACGCCTTTGGGAGGCTGAGGTGAGTGGATTGCCTGAGCCCGTGGGTTCGAGACCTGCCTGGGCAGCGAGACCTCATCTCTACAATAAATGAAAAAAAATCAGCCAGGCGTGTAGCGCATGCCTGTAATTCCGACTACTTGGAAGGCTGAGGCAGAAGGATCGCCGGAGCCCAGCAGGTCGAGGCTGCGGTGGCCGGGAGCGGCCACTGCACTCCACTCTGGGCGACAGAGTGAGACTCCAACTCAAAAAAAAAAAAAGAATCCAGGTTTCACAAAAAAGAGGGATGTAACTAGAGTAATAAAATTGAAGACTATGAGGGTTTCAAATATATAGCCACTTTTCCCCATAAAGCATTTGCTGAATTATGAAGTTAAATGAAGCAGTAGGATAAAACCCTAAACCAGAACCCTCTAAAATATTGAGCTTAATTTTCAACAGACTTTCATATTAAGAAACAACAATCCAGTGGACAGGGGCCTAGTTATCACAATATGTTCTAAATTAAAGGTCCAGGAGAGTAACAACCTAGAGGACAATGTGGTATATATTAATTATTACCAAAATAAAGACCTAGCCATAGCTTAGTTTAATCCTTGATTAGGTTGAGATGATCAGCCATCAATCTATCTACTTGGCAAAGAAAAACATGAATCTCCTCCCTCATTGAAATGTTATAGCATGTGAATGACATAAAATCTATGTGATTTTAGAAGCAATGTCTGTAATTTAATTTTTTAAATTTATGTCAAAAGAAAGTTCAGTATGACAAAATAGTAGAAGAGATGTACATATGATTCAGATTTAGCAGACAAGGCTATAACTATGATTAATATGTTTATAAAAATACTTAAATACTAAAAAGATGGATGAAATAAAATTTTGAGGTTTTTGTACGAAGATTAGAATCTGTAAAATATAATAAAACAAATTATAGAAATATGTTATGGAAATATGTGAAATTTTAAAACACTAATGAATGATTTTTTGTTGTTGTTGTTGGAGTCTCACTCTGTCGCCGAGGCTGGAGTGCAGTGGCACACTCATGGCCACCCCAGCGTTCACTTGCTAGGTCCAGAGATCGTTCTGCCTCTGCCTTCCAAGCAGCCGGAACTACAGGCACATGCTACTATGCCCAGCTAATTTTTATTTATTTATTTACTTATTGTAAAGGCGAGGTCTCGCCAAGTTGCCCAGGCTGGTCTCAAACACACAGGCTCAGGCAATCCACTTGCCTCAGCCTCCCAAAGTGCTGGGATTACAGGCTGAGCCACCAAGCCCGGCAATGAATGATTTTAACAGCAAAATTAGATGCGAGAAAAAAGAGAATTCGTGAACTGGAAGACACATCAAAAAAAATATCTATGTATACTGATATACACAGAGAGAAATAAAGAAAAACACAGAAAAGAGTGTAAGAGACTAGAAGAATACAAATGTAACTAAACTATTTGTAAGTGGGGCTATAGAAGTGACAAAGAATTAAGCAGAATATTTGAAAAGAATGAATTTTAAAAATAATAACAAAGGATATCAAGTCAGAACCAAGAATCATTGTCAACCCAAGTAGAGCATATAATAATAAAATTAAATCAAATACTATACCAATTCACATCATACTCAAAGTGCTGAAAAACAAAGGAAAAAAGAGTATTTAAAGAGCAACCAGAGGAAAAATCACATAACTTTCAAAAGATAAAAACAATAGGACTGACAGCTGATATCACCATGAAAATATAGGAGACAGAAGAAATTATTGGAGGCAAATACATGTCTTCTCAGACATTTATACAATTTTGTATTTGGAATGTGAAGACAAAATTAAGATATTTTTAAATAAATAAGAAATGAGAACATCTTTTACTAGCAGGCCTGAATTTTTAAAAGTCTAATGTTCTGCCAACAGAGCTATCCCAGCTCCCAAGGCCTAAATTTTTTAAATGGTAAGGGCAATGATTTAGTCAAAAGAAAAGACAGAAATACAGAAAAAAAAAATGAAGATGATATAAAAATAAGTATGCCCTAAAAATTTTAAAATATATGTATAACTAAAATTCATAAAAATAACAACACAAAAAGGTAATAAGGATAAACAGAGTTGCTAAAATTGTTCATTTATACTAGATTATAATAAATATGTATTACCTAATATTTAGAATGAAACTATTTACTGGGAAATATATCAGTAGTCTGAAAGAATAGTAAAGCTTTGTGTATTAACAATTCACAAAATAAAATGTTAATATTAATGATAAACAATCCAAAAGAAAGCAAAAAGGAGGGAAAATGAACATAAAACTTCTAGTTTAAATGGGAGACAACAAAATCTTAAATATAAATTATATAACTATACATCCAACAAGGACTTTTATATTAAGACTATATTAATGCATAACATACTGCTACAATTCAAAAATGGCCGGACAGATGACCCAATAGGCAATTACACAAAACACTTGTATGTGAAGTTCACAAAAGAGGTAATCCAAGTGACCAATAAATATTTGAAAAACTGCTCTGCCTCACTAGTCATGGGAGAAATGCAAAAATTGCACACTGCAATATCACTACAAACAAACAAGAATGGCTAAAATGCAGGAAGCTGTCAGTACCACAGATTGGTGAGACAGTAAATGTGAATGAAGCAAACATCCCCTTTATAACCACTGTGAATACCTATTTGACAATATTTGCTAAAGGTGGAACATCATTACCCTTGGACCCAGTAATTCTGAACCTAGGTAAACACCCAAGATAAATTGCTTCTGTTCACCAAAATACATATACAAAATTTTCGTATAAGAAAGATAATCAGTACTATATGAGTTAGGTTAAATTTACTTACAAACGTCATTGAAAAATGTCTAGCAAGAGTCATTAAAATAAAGGTGTTCTTTATGGTGTCAACATATAAGTGATTTTAATGTATTTTATAGTTTTTGCCATATTATTTAAATATGTGCGATGAGTAAGTTTTTATAGTTAAAAGAATATTTTTTACTATATATTCTCTCTATAAACCATGCCTTCATTTTCAACAGCTAAATTCATGACATGGCTACATAGGAAAATTATTTAAGCTTCCTTTTTTTCTCTTTGATAACACACATTTAAATTTCTAAAAATTCAATCCTTTTTTAAAAGAAATCAAATCAGATTAAATAAAACTGATTGGCACCTAACCAACTATATTACACTTTCATTTTTAAAGATGCAAAAAATCTGAGGTACAGAATATTTTAATTACAGCTGAGTTAGTAACAGAATTTGGTTAAAAGCTTTGTATATATTTCTTTTTCCTAGTATAAACATAAGTGCTGCAAAACATAGAATAAAAATAGTTCTCTTATAAATGGGAATACACTAAAGTAGAGCAAAACCTGTGGATAAAATCCTTGTAAGTATTCTAAACTGAAGTAGAATTTCCTCTTTATAATCCTTTACTGATAGGTTTATGTATAAGTTTATAAGGTTTATCAATCTTCTTTAACACACATGCTATAAAACATCTGGTAAGAAAAAAACAGAACACAATATTTGGCTTAATGCTAGCATAGCCAGGATATATATTTCTTACTATATTAGTAACAGACACAATTCTACAATACAATAAGTAAAAATGTTTCCTCTTAAAAGCGAAGTACTCCCTTCTTGGAAATAAATTACCCTTGCTAGGACCATCATGAGACTCCCGAGAATAGGTAATTCACTTTGAATGAATGAACCCTCAACTAAAGGGAAAGTCCTTCTACGGGCAAATTTTAAATTGCCACTTAATGTTCTGACTCAGTTTCCTTATTTAAAATTCCTTATTTAAAAAGTGAAGCTAATACTAATATATTAACTGGAAGGTTGTGGATATATTGAAACAGATTTAAATCACTTTAAATGGTAATCCTATGCAAATGCTGAATAATGTATACTGCAGGATTAAATTTATTCATCTGTTTTTATTCAATCTAATTCCTCAACATTGTCTGAACTATACCTATAAACTAAATGAAAATGTTCCTACTATTTCACCATTTTGGCAACATCATTAGATGAGTGTCTCAAGTTGAATATGAAATATTTGGGGGTTGTTCGGTTTCTTCCCCTAATATAAAAGAACTATAGCTATTGGGGCCTCTGGGTTAGAATGAGCAATTAATGTCTTTTCAACTGAGCAGCACTTATAAAACTAAATGGTTTCTATTCATCTGGGTGCTTTGTTTATTCGTTTTCGTGTAAGCTATTTTGAACTGAAGGTTTAATATTTACTTATTTTTCCCATTCTCTGGTGAAAAGATTTGTAGGCACACCTCCTACTCAATATTTTAAAAATATACACTTTACTGATCTGTCATCGTATGTTTTGTGATTTCGTATACATTCTTTTATATAATTTCATTTTGAATTCTAACTTGAGGTCAGAGATTATGAAAGTGAACCCCTGTAACTGACTAGCATGCCCAGCTTGAGTACGGGGAAATAAGCACCTCCTTTCAGCCCTGCCCAGCCCCTCCAGTTACTATCCCCTTTTCTTGGTATCCCTTTGGAAAGTGCATGATCATGTCAGATCACATCTGTATATGCAGAGGTTAATGTTGTGTGCCGTTTGTTTTCCTGCTCACTTGGCACCACGTGTTGTGTCCAAACAGGTTATCTTTCCTCCCGAAGACTTTATAAACAAAAAACAGTCTCGTAGAATGCATTGGAGATTTTCTTAGGATTGTTATGCATCTAGACAAATTATTTCAGCAGAAAAGATCCTCATCACTGTTTCCCCAATGCCTCCTTTCCTCTCTTGCTCTCTCTCTCCCTGTCTCCCTGTCTCTCTGTCTCTCTCTCCCCCACATCTCTCCTATATTGCAGAATACGAAGCAAGTTGTACACTGATACATCTTCCAGTGCAGAAAAAGAATGGAGGAAGAAGCTTCCAATTACTGAGGACTTAACATATTATCATTTAATCAAAAAACTGAAGTTGAAAGCAAGACACTCAGTAAAGTGTGGCACATAGACTAACAACAAGGTAAAACTACGTTGAATCTCAGCTTGGCTGCTTGTTATCTATATCTGACATATTTACTCAATAACTACAGTAAGCCTCAGTTTTCTTATCAGCAAAATGGGATAACAATCTTGGCCTTTAACTCTTCTCTGACATTTCTTCTTCTATTCAACTTTAAACACTGATGTTCCTCAGGCAAGACCTCTTATGTTTCTAACATATATCCCTACCTATTGAAGAGTATTATCCACCCTTGTGCCTTTAACTAACTTCATTTTTATGCCAATAACTCTAAGACATATACAGTCCAGACCTTTCCTCAGTCTATTTCACATGTCCTAAATATCTTAACTGTACTCCCTATGAGTAATCTTCCACCTCTCTCAGTGAAAGAGATGACCTAATTTAAAAGCATTGGTGTTATCCTTGACATCTCCAATGTTCTATGTTTTAAATGTCTCTCAGAATCTGTTGTATTGGCTCTGTCTTTATTCTCTTCAACTAAATTCAAGAATCTCCCTAAGGTGACAATAGATATTTAAATGTCTTTTCTACTGTAGTTGAATACTTGATATAATAAGCAGAATGATCTTTTAGGTACCTGATCCTAAATAAGGGTAAGTGAGGACAAGTTGGAGGCCTCAACTTCACTTACACATAGACTACTCATGTACCTAATTCTGATTTGTATCCCACATCTCAATAATAAAATAAAGATAATAAATAAATTATAAATTGGATCATATTATATTCTATCTTAAAATCCAACTATAATATAATTAATGTATATTATTTACTATGTTCTAGGCCTTGCTCTAATGATTTTATGTATAGTCACTCATTTTGTACATGAGACAGGCGTTATTTATTATTATTATTGTTCTCATGGTGCAGCTGAGAAAGCTGAAACACAAAGAGACTAAAAAGCTTGCTCACGGGCACATAACTACTGAGTGGCCGAGGCAGAACATCTAACCCTAGAATTTATATTTGCAACAAAACTCTACAATGATTTCCAATAGCTTTTGTTTATTCTTGAGGACAAGAATTTTGAGAACATTTATGTATCCAAAATGTTTGTCGTATGACTCCTCTTGTGGTGTATTCATTCAGTGTGTCAACTGGATTGCAAAAATTTATTGTTATATTTTCAGGACTATTTCAAGTCCATAGTTAGTCAAAGTCATTGATAAAAATTATGTTTTATAAACTTAAAACTAAATAAATTATATTTAAAACAAAGGTAATAATTACTCAAAACTCGTCACTTTTTAATTATTTTATGCTCTTGTGGTTGTTTATATTTATTGTATTAGTATGGTGGAAATACAATGTAATGATGATTACACATCTTTTCCAGTTCTGTAATCAATGGTGCCATGTTGGTAGCATGAAATTCCTCATAATTGAAGTATTAACTCCATGAAGATCTGCATATTCTATAAATAAAGGCTTGGTTTATTATCTTTCCTCTAAACTTAAGAAAGTGATGGAGAAAAATGACTAATACAGAATAAACTTAGTAGTTTACCTGGTAATACATTCTGATAAGCACAGCAAATTTAAAGAAATATACTTTTAGTATTCAAAAACTATTATCTATTTCAGTAAAAAAGTATCTCACACCAGTGATGAATAAGTAAAGTTCTAGCATGTGGATTTTTTTTCTTTTATCTGACTATTTTATGTAAATAAAAATATCAACTTACATTCAAGTGGGGATTATATTCTTTCATCAGTTGCAACCATAGCTTGCCTTCAGACACACTAGATTGGCAAAAAAATAAACGAAAGTATTTTTTGAGACTCAATTAAATTAAATTGATTTTAGTATTATGTATAATTTGTGTACTATATTATATATAAAAGTAATGAATATATTTTATTTTTTACCAATTCCAAAGTATTGCTCAATAGCTGTTAGTAAATACAAAATTTTCTTTTTAATACATTTGACAAAATTGGTAAATTCTTACTGTAAGCTATTTTTAAGGATATAAGACATGCCCTTTGTAAATAATATAGAATTGTAGTTCCATTTTTTAATATAATCCACAAGTTTTTATAGAACTGATGGCTGGATAACTATTTTATATGTTTCAAGATGTTCTATAAACTTGACATACACTTTTTTAATATTGATTCTAGGCGAGAAACTAGGTAGACAACTTAAAGAGATGATTTATGAGTATAGGAAAAATGAATGACAATTACCAGAAGACAACATGACTTCAACTCAAATAATGGCAGAATAACCATATTTGCACTTTCGGAAAAGTGACTATATAGTTAAATTGTTGAAATGCCATAGATATGTAATATATTTTTGTTTCAATAATGCATTGACAATCTCAATTTATTGTGTAAGCAAAACACTGAAATACAGATTGAATAGCAGTACCAATGGGTACAATTATGTGAGACAGATCTCAGTTCAATTGTGAGAACTTTCAATCCATTACACTTGCGTAAGAAATTGATGTGCAGAGAGTTATCTATCACCATATCTTTATTCTATGTGTAGGGAGTTATCTATTACCAATCAATGAATGTACACAGAACATAGGTATATAGTTAAAGACTTCGTAAGATTGAATGAAGTTGCCCAAAAATCCATATCAAGAGGATCTCTTATAATTTTTGAGTCAGTTTCAAATGTTTGAGTAAATTGTTAGGTATTCATTTCTAAAAAGAGATATTTTACATTTTCCCATGAAAGCATAATGATAGGTAAAAATGCAAAAGCCAGTTCTAGCATTTTGACAAAGTTAATCAGTCATTGTTTCTTTGATTTTTGTTTTTTGTTTTATTAATACTTTTGTAATGCACTTGGTATTGCAAATATATCCCAGATGACTAATACATTACTACCAAAAGAGGAGATAGAAATCATATCAAATATTTTCATCCTTTAGGATTCAACAAGGACTTGGAAGTTGTCAGTAAACTGTGCTTTTGTTTTGTTTGAAACACTTCCAACACTTTGATTTAATAATCTAGGAGTGCAGTATTCTTGAAATATTTTGCTCTTAAAAATGTTCACATCAAGTAAATAACTTGGGATTGCTGACCATTTGTCATAATCTGCACACAGTGAGAGAGGTAACCTGGAGAGATTGAAACTAAATAACAAATGATAACAGAAAGGTCTACCAAAAGAAAAGGATTCCTACTGAATTCTAAATGCAGAAATTTATTCATTAGAGTTACTAAATCATTAAGTGGAAATAGAAAAATAATAAAAGTAAATACATGAAACTGAAGCATGTAGTGCAAATATCTTATCAATCACAAGAAAATATTAAAAGGCGGAAATAACACCATAGCTCAGCGTTAATTAACAAATAGATTTCATACCTTTTAAACTTCATCTAATCCTAAAGTATGGGTAACCCTAAACTTTGATTAGCTGGAGTGTATTCAACTTCAAGTAGTAGAATCCCTCAGCAACTGTGTTTGCACAAATATAGATATATATATACATATATATGTATATATTATATATATAAATATATATATTATATATATAAATTTAAAAGTATGAAATCTATATAGAATTCACAATATATATATAGTGTCCAGAGGGAGGCAGTTACTTGTCTTGTTTCTGGTGCTCAATATTGCCACCAAAAACCTCTTTCTACTTCTCTGCTCTGCATCCTCAGTGTGTTGACTTCTCATTCTCATGAATCTTATCTCATAATCATATCTAGATCAGCCACAAAACTCTGTTCTCTGGCCTTGTGCTAAAAATGACAGAGTATAAAGAAATGAGCTATCTAATAATCCTAGGCAAGTAGGAATTTAGAATTTCCTCTCAGTAGTGACTGCAATAATTTTTCTAGTCCATGAAAGTATGATTTATAGAAATGGGAGTATAAATGAGTATTTTCAATTTGGTAGCAGTTGGTTTAAACTGCACAGTAGTTCCTGTAAATCACCATTCTCAGCTACAGAATCAATGTGTTTTAGTTCTGGCATGGGTTTCATGGGTCATCTGACCCAGCCCCCTTACTTTACAAATAAAAAAAGGAGGATATAGACACTTTAAATGACTTTCTCAGGATCATTTATGCTACAAAGTTGTAGCTAAACAACAGACAGAGATTGCTAGCAAAAACATATTTTTTAGGTACCTATAGAGCTCTTGACACAGACACATAAAAAGACTCATGGTCTAATGACTGGACTGTAAAGCATCCAACTCATTGTAATGGTACTGAGATCTCTGTGAGAAACATATTCAGATTTTCATTTTATTTTAATCTGGATTCTAATACCAGATTGAAATGTCCTGCATTAAATAATTAATTTATAATCTTTGCAGGTGGAATTAAGTACAGTAACACAGGAATAATTGGAAGATATTTAGCATTTTAACAGCATTATCATTATTTGCCTTTTAAATATTTTTCATTTGGGTTGATCAGGGCTTTTAATATTTTGCCTCTGGAAAGGCTGTCTACAAAGAACCAGAAAAATAGGCAGCTAACTCTATATTTCAGTGGTATATTTTTCTAGGAATGCACATGTAACGGTGCTGCCCCAAAGCAGAAGGTATTTAGAGTAACATCAACCGTGATATTTAAAAATAGGTGTTGAATCTATAAGAAATGTAAAAGTATGTAAACTTGTTGGAAGAAAAATTGCCCTTAGGTTGCTGGGGATAATTGGTACAGATCAAAGAGGTCAATTCTGCCTAAAGAAAAAACAACCACCCATTCATCCACCCCAGAATAAAGCAAGAAAACAGATTTATGTGTGAACCTTGAAATAAAAAGCAGTATTTTCAAATAGGAGAAGTAATCATTGTATATATGATTTTAGCACCTGGACTTTATTACAACTGAGAGATATAACACAAGAGAGGCAAGTTCTAGAGTCAGAATGACCTGAGAATAAGTTGACAGCCTCAGTCTCCTTGCATATAAAATGGGGATAAAAAAAGTACATACTTAATTATGTTTTGTGAGAACTACATAAGATAAGGCAAAGCAAAACCACCTAATCCAGGGCCTGGCATAGTAAGTACTCAGGACCTGTTAGAAATTTCTACTGTTAACAAGCCACTTCCTACCAATTCCAGCAATCAAATACTGTAAAGATCTTGAAAGAACAGTTGCTATTAACTCACACGAAAGAGAAAAAGTCAAATCTCAGCACCTTTAGATTTCATGAAAATTTCTTATACTTCCTAAACCACACTGCCTTGTTTTCAAAGAACTTTTCAGAACAGTTAAGTTTAAATGCATGAACAGTGTCATATTTCTGCCATTCTTTTAACTTTCTTTAGACCAACAGGATTTATTTCTTTTCTATCATCATAGAGAAGTTTATTGCTTTATTATCTGCCTTATTATCTAAAATAGTCCGTCATGTTTAAGTCAAATTTTCAATTTGAGTATCAAATACTGCTGGCTATTCTTTCTTTTTGTTTTATCACAGTGCAGAGGCTTTCCCATTTCCCCAGATATGCTGAAAGCATTAGCAAGAATAGCTTTCTATTTGACCATCATTGTCCTTGGAAATAGTCGTTCTCCAATTATAGCTCTGCATTGATTTTTGCCACCACAATGATAAGTCATCAAGGATTAGTGCCACTTATGGTGTGTGTAGTATGTAGTGTGTGTAGTATGTAGTGTGTATGTATGTGTGAAGAGAGAGAGTTTATTATATTAATGTTCCTTTCATCAACAATGATTCAACTGTTGGTGTTTGAAATATTTAAGTGTCAACCAAGATGCAAAACCATCATTGTCATACAGAACAAATCTTTTCAGAAGAGCAGATGTAGTTGCTTTTGTCTGATAATGTGATAACATTATCAATAAGCTATGATGTCAGTCTCTACCTTTTTCTCTGGATTTTCAGCATTTTGTTCAAAATGAACACTTTTTATTTGTCCTAATATGCAGTAAAAAATAACAATGTGCATCTATTTTTCCATTATTACTACTGGACTAAACTTCTAATAAATCATGCTTCCTTGATGGAAGGGATCATACCTTATTCACCTTTAGATTCACTGAGTTTACCGTGTACTGTTGGTTCACAGTAGACACTAGATGAGGAACCACTGTATCGAAATGAATCATACCATTTAAAATTGTCTTTAGACAACTGTCTTTATATCCGCCCCCTCTGGTTTTTCTAATTGAATCAGATCATTTGCAGTGAGATTTCAATTGTTGAAGATGGTAGCATTTCCATTCTTAATTACCAGTGACCTACTCTTATCTATTGACATTAACTATGGGCTTTTAATGTGAAGCATGTCATTGATCCAGGAGCCAATGCAATCTCTTCAGCTTGTGTAAGATTAAAAAGACTGTATTGTTTTGAATTACAATATTACACATAAGCCTTAAATATATTCCTCATGATGACACAGACTTCATAGTCTAGAAACACTTACATAGCTTTTAATGTAAATAGGATATAAATATCATTCTTAGTGTTATAACTCTAATTTCTTAACATACAAGATAGATTTACACATTTCTTCTAATTTTCTATATTTAAGAAATAAACCATGAGAAAATTTTGTTTGCTTTCTTTGAAAAATTAATGTTGATTATGACATTTACAAAGATTCTATTACATCTACATCTAATACATATTACCATTGTAGTAATCTTTTAGGAATAAATAGAATCAAATGTAAAATCCAAAGACAATTATATCATATATCATATAACTTATTAAACTATTAACAAATGACCAGCCATTCGACTATTTTCCCTTTTTCTTTAAAAACTATCCTCAGCACATATTATAAAAAGTAATCATATAATAATGAATATCCAGGAAACTTGTGGCCTTAAATTGTATATTCTAAGGATCTGGTTTACAACCGGTTTTTAGATTTTATACCTTAATCAGACTTTAGAATTTAATTGCCCTAATTTTTTCATTTTTTAATAAGAAAACTAAAGCTTTGTGAGCTAATAATTGTCCAAATTATAATTAGTGAGATGACTTAAACTTGAAAGCATACTTTCTCACTTTTTGTCTACACAGTTTACACTCAAATCTCTGACCTCTTTGACTAATCTCTTTAGAAAATAATTAACAAGAATGTGTATGGTGCCATTTGCAGAAATTTAGAGCTAATTTATTGATTGTTGGCAGGTATTATCAAATACTATGCAGATCATTGAATATTAATACAGTATATAACCAATACAAATATTCTGTGGCAATATAAACTCAATACCTTATTTAAAAAATAATACAATATTAAAAACTATAAAAGTTGCATTATAAATTTGAACAATGCCAAGAAAAAGCATAGAATTTGGAAAATAAATAGCTTGTGGAGGAAATGTGTAAATGTTAATATTAGAATCGACACTTAATTATTTATTATTGTATCACATTTACTATGTAATATTATTATTCTTTATTATCAACAATAATAGTAATAGCTACCATTTTTACAAAACTACTAAGGACCAAGTTTTACTACACTTTTTTCAAGAGGTTAAAACAATCATGTAAGACAGATGTGACTGTTGTCATTTTACAAAAATAATATTAAAATGCAAAAAGATTAACTATTAACTATTAAGTGAGAGAAATATAATTGAAACCAAGGTATACTTAACAGTCACTGCATTCACTCCAAATAAATAAATAACTCTTTTATTTCTTCTCATTCTGTCAGTCTGAAACTTCTGGAAAGAAGATGCCAAAACATAGTTTGCAGTACAAGAGATTTATTTGGGATAGTGAGTGTAAAAGATAACGGCAGAGAAAGTAAGAATGGACATGAAGAGCTTTTAGACAATGGTTCAGGCCTCATACCTGTGAAAGAAAGAGAAGATGCCTGGGAAGGAATAAGCAAAGGACTCAGATTGTGCTGTAAGTCTGAGAAAGTCTGGAACCCAACTGGAAGTTCTAAGGCAAAGACTGCCAGTAGAGGATTCTTGCTTTGCTCAAACTCTTTTATTCTACTGTGCTTGGATATTGGCTGAAGCTGCCTGAGGGGAGCATGTCCTTAGCTACACTGCTATCGGAATTCTAAAATCACTGCAGTTGGAGATGGTCAGTTGACTGCTTTCTTCATGACAGGATTTCTCTTGGAGGGGCACTCAGAGCGGTACACTTCTTCAGCTATCATCTCCTGCACAAGTTCCTTAAAAACCCTAATCCTTAATTTCCTTCATTAAGAAGGGAACATTGTATCAGCTTGATGCATAAGTTTGTAGTATTTTTCCATTTGCCCATGGAATGCAAATAATCCACAATGATTGACTGGTCACAGTTCATTATGTTTGCCAGGTTTCAAGTTGGCTGATGTGGATCATTATGGCTTAAAACGTTAAAATGGTCTTCATTAAAGCCCAGTGTTCTTCCTGAACATGGAGAATCACTCAGGTCAAGGTGGCCCTCATTGATAGGCCAAAACCATTTCCATGCAATATTTTCCTTGATAGCATTCTGCCCCAAACATGGCACAAATGTTTCAAGCAGTTTCTACGGCCTTTACTCTTCTGTTAAACTCAAACAGAAATCATGTCGAAAGTGTTCATTTTTTCCACTTGACACTTCATCTTTTTTAGCCTACAAATAGCACTAATTTTCTTCAAATCTGAAAAATGCAAGGTGTTTTCACAAACACAACATTGTCACGCCAAATGACAATGATAAAAAAAAACTTCCAACAGCACATTGTCGCCATGCCAGAAACAAACACTACAAATGTATGCATCAACCTAATAATTTAAGGTATTAGCATTAGTATAACATGAAATAATTACTGAAAAATGTCCAGGAATTTGCCTGGTGCATAATAAGCACTTTAAAAACATTATTTCCATGAAAATAAATATAGGGCATTAAATAATACCACTTTAAATGTTTTAAATACTCTATATCTATGCAGAGACTTGCTAGATTTTGGAAATAAAATATAGAAAACGGTCTTTCAGAATGTATCATTCTAAGTTTGTCAGTCTCTTGGATCTGCCTTCATTGATGCTGAGGTAACCAGCTGCTTCAACCATGAACCATCCATGAACTGCATAAGGTCAGAACTAGTACTGGGAAAAAATATCATTCCCAAGGGTAGTATTCCTGTTATTATTTCACATTATAACAGTCAATTAAAAATTTTTAAACCAAAGTTTATTGCAGAAAGATTGCTCAACTCTCAAGTGAATTTAAGACTATTAACTAATAGGTCTCTATTTTCCAATCCTTATCTGAATAATTCAGACAAAAATAAAACTAACACGGAAGCTAAAATATTGTTTATTTTAGAGTTGAAGAGATTATAAAATGATTAAATTAAAAACAATTCTGTGTACACAAAGATATGAAAAATAAAGTGACTGTATTTTCTCAACTTTCTCTAGCAATTGAGCAAAGAAATATTAATACAACCATAAATAACTTATTTTAGAGTATAAGGAAAACTATCCTATAATTAGAATTTGTATAGTGCAGAATAAGTCACTTAGGCAGGTAATAAAGTCTCTTTATGTGCATACTGATTGATTTATTGATTCATCCATGCATTCATTTTTAAATATTGTTTAATATTTGGTATATATAAAATTATGTACATTACAGCAGACAACCAACCAAAGTAGTATGAAATAAAAGTCCACACTACAAGAAATGTCCATTCTAGACATAAAATAAGTATTTAAAATATGTTTGGGTGACATCGAAAATAGAAAAAGGAAGAACAGAGAACTCCAAAACTCTGTCATATGAAAAAGCAAGAAATAAGCTTACAAAAACTATCAGAATCAACTTTTTTGAAGTTCAAGAACCAAACCAAAATCTTACAGTAATTAGGAAAATTTGTAATGAAGAAAAAGACTTGGATTTTGATAAGCGCTTAAGACATTTACATTTACACAGTTACCATCCCCTACAACCCAGCAGTATGGTTGACAGGCCACATTATGGGTGCAGGGACATATCATGAGGAACAACAGACTTTATTTTTAAATAAATATGGCTGTATTTTTTAACCTTTAATGATCCTTGAGGATCATTTTCATGGTTTGACATGTTTATTTTGTCTCTCAGAGCTGTCATAGAATTGAATTAGCTTCCTTGGTGGTATATGTTGAAAGAATTTAAAGGCAAAATTATTGGTCATGACCACGTGGGCAAAGTAAAATAGTTGTAACAAACAGTAGATCAAGAAGCTTGAGAACAAAGAGGCTGTGAAAAAAGAAACCTGGAGAGCAAGGGTTTTAAAAAGTTGTCACATATTTTGTGCAAAGCAAAGGTCCAGGGCTGGATGCATACCTAGAAAATACCTGAAAAAAATCCTAAGTTCTCACCTCTGGCTAGACTTTAGGCTGTGTGCAAACAGGAAGTAAAATAAAGTAGAATTACAAATTGTCTAATTAGCATCGAAGTAATACCCTCAAACAAAAGACTGTAAAGATTAAAAGAATTATCATTTTTTTCCTGAGATGTTTAAGAACTCTCAACTCTCTAGCTGACCACTAAGCTGAAGATACAGAAACTTTAGTAGCCAACAAAACAATGCAGGCATGACAAACATGTTCAGAAAATAAACTAAATGAACAATTTTCACAAGTGGTAACAATGTATTCTCAGGAAGAAGAATCTGTTTTATAGAGTTGGCACATTGCAGTGTTCAAAGTATCAATCTTTCAATAACTATTTATGAGTTATGCAAAGAAAAAAAATGTTCAGCCCACCCACCAAAGGAAAAAGAAAATAGTAACTGTCACCAAGGAAGTCCTGAAATTAGACTTACAACTATTTTAAGTATGCTAAATTTTCATGATTTCCAGAAAACTGTGGAAAAGAGCTGAAGGAAAGCAGGAGAATGATTTCTTGCAAAATTATGACATTCATTAAAAGATATTTTTTAAAGAAGCAAATAAAATAAGATAAAAATTCTGCAAGCTAAAAATACAATATGCCAGGCTCAGTGGTTCACCCTGTAATCCCAGCACTTTGAGAGGCCAAGACTAGTGTATTGCCTGAGCCTGCAGGTTCGAGACCAGCCTGGACAACTTGGCGAGACCTCATCTCTACAATCAATCAAAAACTAGCTTGGTGTAGTAGCAAGCACCTGTAGTTTCAGCTACTTGGAAGGCTGAAATGGAAGGATTGCCGGAGCCCAGCAGGTCGATGCTGTGGTGGCCATGAGCATGCCACTATACTCTAGACTGGGTGACAGAGTGAGGCTCCAACTCAAAAAATAAAATAAAATAAAATAAATAAGTAAAATAGAATTTCATTCGAGAAATACAACAGCAATTCTGGGTAAGCAAAAGACAGACTTGAACTTAAATGTAGGTCATTTGAGATTATCCAGTGCAAATTAAAAAAAATAAAGAAAAATGAACAAGGCTTAGAGACTTTTGACATCTCAACATACACAAGAAGAAGTCCTAGAAGGTGAAAGAAGAGAACATGAAGCCAAAAAAAAATCTTTAAAAGAATCATGACTAAAAACTTTCCAAATCTGATGAAAGACATGCATCCACACATCCAAGAAGCTCAACAAACTCCAAGTAGAATAAATGTAAAGAGGGCCACACTGATAGATTATAATTCAATTCTTGAAATGAAAATAATTTTGAAAGCAGCAAGAATGAAGTGAATTACTTTGTATAAGGGATCATCAATAAAATTAGCAGATCATTTCTTATTGGAAATCATGAATGCCTGCAAGAAATAGAATGACATAGTAAAGTTCTGAAAGAGAAAACAAAGCCTGGTCAGCCAATACTTCTTTATCTGGCAAAATTAACCTTCAAAAAATAAAGAAGAAACTAAGACATTTCCATTCAAACAAAAATTTAGGGAATTCTCTAGTAGAGCTATCCTATATAAAATGCTAAAAAGGACTCTTCTAGGCTGAAGAAAAAAATAAACATTCGACAACAACTTGAATCCACACAAAGAAATAAATATACTGGTATTATAGCTAAGTAAGTAAATATAAAAGTCAGTATTATTGCATTTTTGGTTTGTAATTCATTTTTTCCTATTGATTTAAATGACAGATACACACAAATAGTTATAAAATATGTGAATGAACATTCAGTATCTAAAGATGTAATTTGTGACAATAACAATATGGGGTGGAGTTACATAGAAGTAAAGTTGTATACTGTGAAACTAAACTGATATTAGTTTGAACTAGACTAATATAAATTAAGATGTTAACTGTAATTCCCAGAATAACCACTAAGAAAATACTAAAATATACAGTTAAAGAAATGAAATGTACTCAAAACAGCACAATGAAAAAAAATAACTAAAAACAAAAGAAGATGTAATGGAGAAATTAAGGAATAAGAAATATATAAGAAATATAGAAAACAAATCTATAAATGTCAGAAGTAAGTTTGACTTATCGATATATTAAATACATATGAATTAACCTCTCCATACGAAAAGCATGAGATTGATTTTAAAGATGATTTTATTTGCTCTCTATAAAAGACTAGCTTTAAATCCAAATAGAGTAATAGACTGAAAGTAAAAAAGAAAAGCATTTATTTTTACAAAGTATGACCAAAATAGAGCTGGTTGTCTCTACCTTTATCAAATAAAATAGACTTTAAAACCAAAAATTGTTTCAAGAGAAAAAAAGACTATATATTTTATATTATATATTGATAAAATAGTCAATCTTTCAAAAATATAGCAGTTACAAACATATACACACCTAACAACAGAGCAAAGCTGACAGAATTAAGGGAAGAAATAGCTCTAAACAATAGTTTTAGATAGCAATACCTCACTTTTAATGGCTAGAACAACGAAAAAGAAAACAAACAAGAAAATAGAGTATTTGAGTAACACCATAAATCAATTATATCTATAGACATGTAAAATATGCTTTGCTGAAATGTAGCAGAATACTCATCTTTTTTGTAGTGCATATGGAACATTTTCCAAGAAAGACAATTTTCTAACCCTTAGAACAAGCCTATAAATTACAAAATATTGAAATCATGTAAGATACCTATCTTTCCCAACCTCGATGGAATAAAACAAAATAGCAGAAGGAAATCTTAAAGATTCACAAATATGCGACAATTAAACAACACACTCTTATCAGCCATAAAAAAAACCCCCAAATATGTATTTTATAGGAACATGGATGGAATTAAAGGTCATTATCTTAAGTGAAACTAACCAGACAAAGAAAGTCAAATATTGCATCTTCTCACTCTTAAGTGGATGTTAAAATATGTGTACACATGGATGTAGGAGTGGAATGACAGACAACAGAGTCTCAAAGGGGCGAGGAGATGAAAAAAGCATGGATGATTAGAAATTACTTAATGGGGTATAAGATATGTTATGTGAGTGATGCATATCCTAAAAACCATGATCTGACCACAACACAATCTAAGCAAGTAACAATATTACACTTGGGTACCATAAATTTATACAAATAAAACAAATTTTAATAAAAACACCCAATAGATCAAAGAAGAAGTCACAGGGAGATGAGATAACTATTTGAGACAAATGAAGACAAAAAATAACAAAATCTATGTGATACAGCTAAACCATGTCAAGAAAAATTTATATACCTGTAAATCCTACATTAAAAAAGAAGAAACATCTTGAATCAATAGCCTGATTTTGTATTTTAAGAAAATAGGAAAAAAAGAACCCATAGCTAGCAGAGGAAAAAAATGATAAAAAATAATAATGAGATTTAAAAAAAACAGAAATAAGAAAACCAATAAACAGAATCCATAAAGCCAAAAGTTGATTTCTTGACAACAAAAATGGATAAACATTCAAGTAAACTAAGAAAAAAGGGAGATTACTAACATTACTAAAATCAGAAATGAAAGCTGAGATATTACTAATGACCTCAGATCAAAAGAATTATAAGAGAGCACTATGAACAATTGTATGCCTACAAACTAAGCAACTTGGATGAAGTTGACAAATTTCTAAAGAGATACAACTATCAAAACTGATTCAAAAAGAAATAGAAAATATGTATAAATCAGTGATAAGTAAAAAGATTGAATTAGTAATCAAAATCTTTTCAACAAAGAAATTCTATTACGGGTAAATTCACTGGTGAATTCTAACAAATATTTAAAGAAGGATTAGCACAAATTTTTATCAAACTATTTCAAAAATAGAAAAGGAAGGAACACTTTCTAACTTGCTCTATGAGGCCAATATTACCCCAAGACCAAAACCAGACAAAGGCATCACAAGAAAAGAAAAACACACAACAATACTCCTTATAAATATGAATGCAAGATCCTCAACAAAATAGTAGCAAGTTGAACCAAGCGGCATTTTTAATAGCTTATACATCATGACCAAGTGGAATTTATCCAAGATTGCAAGAGTGGCTCCACATTTGGAAATCAATAAATATAAAACATCACATTAAAAGAATGAAGGGCATCGGCCGGGCCCGGTGGCTCATCCTGTAATCCCGCGCTTTGGGTGGCCGAGGTGAGTGGATTGCCTGAGCCTGCGGGTTTGAGACCCGCCAGGGCAACTTGGCGAAACCTCATCTCTACAGTAAATCAAAAATCAACCAGGCGTGGTAGCGCACGCCTGTAGTTCCAGCTACTTAGAAGGCTGAGGCGGAAGGATCGCCGGAGCCCAGCAGGTGGAGGCTGCGGTGGCCGGGAGTGGCCACTGCACTCCAGTCTGGGCGACAGAGTGAGATTCCAATTAAAAAAAAAAAAAAGAATGAAGGTCAAAGACTACATGGTTATGCCAATTGATTCAGCAAAAGCACCTGGCAAAGTCCAACACCCATTCATGATAAACAAAACAAAACAAAACAAATCACTCAATATTAGAATAAAAGGGAACTTTCTTAACACAATAAAGAGTATTTATGAAAACTCATAGTTAACATCATACTTAATGGTGAAAGACTAAAATTTTTTCCATTAAAATTATGAAAAGGATAGAGATTCCCACTTTTGCCATTTTTTAAAACATTTACTGGGTGCTCTAGCCAGAGCACTATGGCATAAAAATGATGAAAAGGGAATCCAAATAGAAAAAGAAGAAGAAAAATTATCTACCCACAAAACTAAAACTGCAAAGGTTGCAGGCACAGTCTTCAAGAGTGTTGTTACCTCTAGCACCATCTGCAAGTTTTGGATATTATCAAAATTACCCACAGGTTCTTTAATTCAATAGGAAACTCACAGAACTCTCGAAAGCTATTATACTCATGGTTTTGAATTATTAAATAAAAGGAAACATTAAAATTAGCCAAGGGAATAAGCACATAGAATAATCTGGGAAGCTTCCAAACACAAAATTTCCATTGTCCTCTCTATGGAGTCAGTATAGAATATCCTTCTTGATACACAACAACTCCCACAGAATAATTCCAATTCCAAACAAGGAGCATTGCCCAAGCTTCAGTATCCAGAATTCTTACTGAGGATTCATGACATAGGCATGATTGATTGATTGTTCATGTAGTTAAAATTACTCTACAGGTTGACTTATATGTGTCAAATTTCTCACCTAATCCCCCACGTTAAATCACATGATTTGCCTTTTGGGCAAACTCAGCTCTCAACCTAAGAATACTTTGTATAGACAGCCTCATCCTAAGCTCTAGTATGGCCAGCCCTCACCTTATACAAAGATACTTCTATCAGGTATGATGCATATTACTTCTCCAAATCTTAAGGCAACGACTAGACCTTCCTTCAACAAAGTTAATTTCTTTACTATATGCGTCTCCTATTCACAAATGACATGACCTATAATCTTACATAAAGAAACTGTAACAAATCAACCCCAAACTAATAGGGCTAATAAACAAATTCAGCAAACTTGCAAAATAGAAGAAGATCAGCATTTTAAAAAATCAGTTGAGGCCGAGCTTGGTGGCTCAGCCTGTAATCCCAGCGCTTTGGGAGGCCGAGGTAAGTGGATTGCTTACCTCAGGCAACTTGGCGAGATTACATCTCTACAATAAATCAAAAATTAGCCAGGCGTGGTAGCGCACACCTGTGGTTCCAGCTACTTGGAGGCTGAGGCGGAAGGATCGCCGGAGCCCAGCAGGTCGAGGCTGCGGTGACCGGTAGCTTGCCACTGTACTCCAGTCGGGGCCACAGAGTGAGACTCCAACTCAAAAAAAAAAAAAATCAGTTGTATTTCTATATTCTAGTAATAAAAAATCCAAAAGTGAAATTGAGAAAACAATGATATTTACAAGCATCAGAAATAATAAAGCACTTAGGAATAATTTTAACCAAGGAGAAATAACACTTGTACCACATAAACTACAAAATACTACTGAAACATATTAAGAATTGATCTACTTAAAAGAAAAGATATCCCATGTTCATAAGCTGGAATACTTAATTTTGCTGAGATGACAATACTCACAAAAGCATTTTGCAGATTTAATGTAATCTTAAATAAGATTCCTACTGTCATTTTTACCAAAATGAAAAAGCTAATCATAAAATCCAATTCTAATTGCGGAGGATTCCAAATAACCAAAAAAAAAAAAAAAAAAACTTCTGAAAAAAGAATGAAATAGACTCACACTTTTGATTTCAAAATATGTCACAAAGATACAATAATTAAAACAGCATGGTATTAGCATAAGGATGAATGATGAGGTATAGGAAATACTACTTTAAAACATGACACCTTGGCATACTGCGTATTTCAAACTGAAGAAAATTGAGAAAATCACAGAAACTGGAATGTCTCTGAGCTTCTCCCACCACCCTTTCTCCTGAAACAAGCCATAGAAACTAAAATCCCCTTCACTTTTTCCTCCTGAAACAAACCATAAGAGACTAGTTTACTCTCAGAACTTCCTAAGTTTTTTTTTGTTCTTTTTTTTTAACTTAAATTTTTTTTTATTTTCAAATTGTGGGGTACAATTCAGAGTTAGGTATACAAATATTTATTGTGCAGATACACTTGTTGATGACGTGTCCCCCCTTCCCCATTTCTACTACTGTCAATCCCACCTCCCTGCCCCACTACCCCCTCCACCACAATTTCCTGCTAATGTCAATCCTTTTTTTATAGTATTACAGTAGTTGTTCAAGGTCCACTGATGAGTGAGAACATTTGAAGAACATCTTCCCATTCCTTTTTTAAAATTTTTTTTAATTTTTTAATATATATTTTTTATTTTAAAGTTGTAGGGTACAGTTAATGGTGAGGTATACAAATATTCACTGTGCAGGTACCCTTGTTGATGAGGTATGCTCCCCTTTCCCCAGACAGATATTGACTACCATTAATCCCATCTCGCTTCCCCTCCCTGTGTCCCCCCCCCATAGTTTCCCGCCACTGTCAATCCTTTTCTTATAGTATTACAGTAGTTGTTCAAAGGTCACTTATGAGTGGGAACATGTGATGCTCAGATCTTTGTTTCTGTGAGAGATCACTCAGAATTATAAACTCTAATTCCATCCAGGTTGCTGAGAACTTCCTAAGTTTTTATGGCCTTCTTTCCTGCAAATCCTCTTGAGACAGGTATTCTGCTGTATACCAGACAGAAGGAATTTCACACATAATGCCAAGAAGAATCTCAACAAACGTACCTTGCTAACTTCCATCCAGTTTATTAATATTAGATCATATCCCTGTTTCTCCAACCACACTTCTGCATCACTGTTCATAAAAATACAGATTTTTTTCTTTCTTTAAGAGGTTTTCATTTCTGAAAGTTCCTTTGTCACATAAAACTTAAATAAATGTTCATCTTACCTTCTTGTTAATGTCTCTTTTGTTATAGGGTATCAGCCATAATCGTGTGACAAGTGAGGAATTTTTATGCCCTACACAAACATATAGATCAATGGAATCATATTCAGAGTCAAGAAATAAACCCATATATCTATGATCCTTTCATTTTTGACAACGATGTCAATGTCATCCTTTAAGGCAAGAATAGTCTTTTCAACAAGCGATAGTGGAACAACTTGATATTCACCTGCAAAAGAATGAAGTTGAATTCTTACCTTTACCACATATAAAAATTATCTCAAAACAAATCAGACTTACACATAAGAGCTAAAACTATAAAACTCTTACAAGAAAATATAAGAGTAAATTGTTATGACCTTGGATTTGGCAATGATTTAATATAATCCCTAAAGCACAGGCAAATAAAGAAAGATAAATTTGACTTTATCAAAATTAAAAACTATTGTATATTAAGCAGCACTAATAAGAAAGTAAAAAGATAATTTACATAATGGGGTAAACTATTTTATAATTATATTTTTTATAAGAGTCTGTCCAGAATATATAAGGAACGCTTATAACTCAACAAAGAAACCCAGTTTGAAAATCAGCAAAAGACTTAAATAGACATTTCTTCATAAAAGATATACACATGTCCAAGAAGCATATAAAAGATATCCAATATTATTGGCCATTAGAAAAATGCAAATTAAAACCACAATTAAAAATCTCTTACACCAATGAAGATGTCTATCAAACAAATTTTTAAAAATAATAATAATAACAGGTGTTGATGAGCATGTGGAAAAATGGGAACTCTCATACATTGCAGGTAAGAATGCATAATAATATAGCCACTACGAAAAATAGTTGACATTTCTTCAAAAAGTTCAACATATAGTTATCATAAAAGTTGCAATCCCACTTCTCACTAGATATATACTCCAAAGAATTAAATACGGGTGTTTAAACCAAATCTTTTATATGAATGTTCAAAGCAGTACTGTTTAAATTAGTCAAAAGATGGAAACAATCCAAATAACCATCAGTTCATGAATGGATAAACAAATGTAACATATCTGTACAGTGGAATATTAGTCACCCACAAAAAGAAATAAAGCAATAACATACACTACAAAATGAACGAATCTCAAAAACATTATGCTAAGTAAAATAACAAAGACATGAAAGATTATATGTTGTACAATTCCATTTATAGGAAACATCATAATAAACATATCCATAGATACAAAAAGCAGATTAGTGGTTTCATGGGGCTGGAGGCAGGGGAAATGGGGAGTGACTGCCTAATGGGTAAGGGGTTTCTTTTGGAGTGATGAAAATATTCTTGAACTCCATAGTGGTGGCGTTGTACAATATTGCAACTGTACTGAAGCCACTGAATTGTATGTGTTAATACAGTAAAATAGTGTTTTCTATATTCCACTAATTTTACCTCAATTTAAAAAAATAAAAGCTAATGGGCAGCATGAAATGACACTATAATGGATGTCTGGCAGTGGTGCATAATTCCAATCAAATAGGTGGGACACCCCATTATCCTGAAGGAATGTAGAGGAGGACAGCCATGACTTCAGAGGAAGAAAGGATTACTAAAGTTCAAATCAAAATGTCCTCTGAACTTTCAAAATGGGATGGGAAAATCAAGGGGAGTTTGAATGTACCTCAAGCAAGAGGCACACATTTGGCAACAGATGATACAGTTCAACAGAGGGTGGTTTAGCTATGCTGCCACCTTAGAGTCATCTAGAACATAAATGGCAAGTAATTCAAAGGCCAAATGGATGCCATAGATGAAGATTGTTTGGTGCACGTAGTTAAAAATAAGAAAAATCTACTTAAAATCTAATATTTGAACTTCTCTTTAAAAATAAAAAAGCTCTATGACAATAGCTTTCTATTCTTGCATGTTACAAATTCACAAGGAGCCAGAACACACCCAGTTTTGCATTATCCACCTTCTAGTCATGTGAATTTGAAATATACGATTAGATTTCTTAACTCCTCTTTAGTTTTTACAGAGCTGTAATTCTGAAATAAATTCGCCAAGACTGACCGTTCCTTGAACCTTAAGGATCTAGTTAATACTTTCAAAATTTTGAGTCATTCATTGTGCATTCTATGGAACCGAAATCACCTTGTGCTATAGAAATCCACTTTTAATTTTACCATCCAGCCATCCATCCCTCCTTTAGGAGATGAGCAGATTTATTCTTTCCTAATCCCATTTTAGGAGTTTATAGACTAAATGGGACACATGTCCTAGGATATGTTAATGTGAAAAGAGTTTGTTCAGAAATATGAATTTTCTCTGTTTAAAAAACATGATTTAAAAGAAAGTCTTTATTTTTTCAATCAGTTTTATAATAGAACCCTAGCATATTTTCCTGCCTTCAAAATATCTCGATTCTATATATTTGTAGCTGAATATATTTTTGTTCTGACACAGCTGGAAAAAAGCCTCAATTTAGCAATTTAGATTTAGCAAACAATTTGTGCATAATATGGCCCATTTGCTTTTGGTGTTATTTCATCATGATTTTAGAGCCAAAAATACTGCAATATAAAAATCAGCAATTGACTATGTGCAGCGACTTCGATGAACTGAATTTTCAATAGTGTTTTGTTTAAAATATTAGCTAGCCTGCTTAGAATGCATAATTTCAAAAAGTCACGGCTTAAAAGGTAAGATGCCCCATCAGTGGGTCTAATTTCCAATACAAATCAAGAGGACACAAGCTGTGATATCACTCACAGCCTACGAGAAAAAAACTTAACCCTCTGACCTACCTCACTCTTCCCTGTTCTTTAGAACATTGAATCAAGGCTATGCCTGATACATTTATAACTCAATTTGTTTTGAGATTGAACATCTAGGTTTCATCCCAAGTTTTCCAAATGGGAAGCAAATTACACCCTACCCTCCAAGACTCTTGTCCTCTGAATAGAGAGAAGAAAGATCAAGAATCAATTGTTCAACAACTAATCAGTGTGGACTTTAAAGCATCTTCCACATGTGGCAAGTGGCTACACTGCAGCTTCATTTTGTTCAAGTTTTGTTCAGCACTAGAGAAGATGATAACACATGCACGCGCGCACACACACACACACACACACACACACACACACGTAAGAAGAGAGTGAAAAAAGTGATCTCAGAACCGACACCTCCTGCTTTGTGTTTCCCATGAATATTTGGACCCTGGCAATCACCTGATCTTTGAACACCCGGTTTCTTGCTTTTAGGCTGAGCGCCCTTCTAGTGCCTGCCTGATTACAGCCTACTTGACTTACTAAGAAAGCTATGTGTGCACTGCTTGGCAACTCAAGCCCAGAATCCACGCTGTATGTTTTAGCCAGATTCCCACTTGTGGAGCAAAATCTATCCTTTCATCCTCACACTCACCCATCTATCCACTCACCCATTCATCCATCCAACCATCATGTATTAAGCACCCACTATGTAGCAGACTAGGTTGCTAGACGTGTGTGAAACTAAAGTCCTGTTAAGTGCCTTCATAATATTTATAACTAAGTGAGGACAAAGGACCCATTAAAGCCAAAATCATCATTTCTTTTTCCAGTGAATGTTTCTGGTGAACAAAAGATAAATAAAATTCAGTTACTCAGAGAACATATAATGTTTGGATTGCAAAACCTTTCTGCGCAATGATATATTGACATACAGCATATGAAAATAGCTTGAAATACAAAAATACCATTGTGATCCAGCAAATGGCACCAAATTAAACAATTTTACTCTATACATAATACCAATGTATATATGGTATGCTCCCAAATAAAAAACCAATTTGATTCCAAAGTTTAAAATGTAATTTCCGGGTTAGGTATATAAATGTTCATTATGCAGGCACCCTTGTTGATAAGGTGTGCTCCATTTGTATAACTAACCCTAAATTGTACCCCACATCTTTAAAATAAAAAATAAAAATAAAATACTTAAACAGATTTTTGGCAATATGGCATGGTTATCTACTTTTTCAACTCTATAGTTCAAGTGCTTCAATGAATTTAGTACCTAATTTGAGATGTGCTATAATTGTAAAATATGTAACTGATTTCAAAAACTTGATATTTTAAAACAGAATGCAAAATAGTCATTAATACTTGTAGATTTATTACACACTTAAATTATAATGTTTGGATGTAAATATTAAATAAAATTATTATCAACATAAAAAAATAAAAATAAAATATAATTTTCAAAATAAATCTTTAAGCAAATTGGAAAAAAAGAATCCCCTGCAAATTAACCCAACCTTGGTTTTGATCATGACTAAAATATTCACCCTGTACCAATCACCTCTCTCATCCAAAAAGTATATTATAAATAAAACTTTCCAAATAAGATCACAGATGTTATATGCACATCATATAGAACTTTCGCCGATATCTTAATGGCTTTTAGTCCTTCACCATATTAACCATTCAAAATATCTATTCAATTCGGGTGAAACAACACTCCGCAGATTTTATCATATCTAGGTAAACATAATGGTTGATGAGTGCCCAGGATTTTAAAAAGACTTAGGTGTAAAAAAACATCTTATAGGATGGATGTGTAGAAAGACTCTAGGACAAAGAGATGTATGAAAAATTTTAATGAATGGATTTAGCCAACAAAACAAGATGATGAACATAAGGAGATAAAAGGAGGGAAGGAAAGTATTATTGCCAAGGAAGGTACATAATAAAGACATGGGAATGAAAGGCAACATACTGTGTGCAGGGGACTACAAACATCCATGTGGTGCTCAATCAAAAAGTGTGAGTCAGATATCCTGAGAAATGAGGATGGATACATAACAAGAGTTCAATGTCTGCAGGCCTTGTAGCCCAAGCTTGTATCCCCTGGGCCCTAGTGTTCTACTAGATGACAATATCAATTCTGCAAAAGTAGGCTTCTGTGGTCAATTAAATCTGGCTCCTCTCATCAAGCACTCTCACAGTCTGGCTGTCTTCAGTGACTGCTATAGTCACAGGGTTGAAAGATAGCTGGTCTAAGTTGGCAACCGATTTGAAAAGAGTGAACCTGGTAAACCTGCTCCTCAGAATGTTACTGGCAAAGTTGGCCTTGACTTCTCAAAATGGGGTTCTTTCCTCCTGTGTCATTAAGCCAGTATAGGAAATCGAATGTGGTAATATCCACATTACCAGTTAAGATACAAATATTAAGGTATGAAATATAAATATAAATATTAAAGTATAAAATAAATATGTGAACAGGCATGTAACACAATAACATATTTAACACAATAAGAATCTGAGTTTTTGCTATAGCAGTGTCCTGCGCACTAGGGTTTCAATGGTAAATCAAATGGACTCAATCAATAAAAGTACCACTCAGTACTTATTGTTTTTCTTCCTTATTGTGAACATTACCTTAAGCATTATTTCCCATGCTTTCTTACTAAGAACCCACTGGAGTTATATAACAGATTCATTTTCTCAGGCTCCTCTGTTTTAGAGTTTGGTTCAATATCATCTGGAAAGACACAGAATTTGAATTTTTAGCAAGGTTTTTATGATCAGACGTGTGTAAAACACTAGACAAATGGGTTTTCCTTAGTAGTAATTTCTATAGAAACAGAATATATCAAAATGCAAAGATTTTCAAAAATTTAAATAACAGATTAAAATATATTGAGGCTATACTTATATATTTGAGAGAAATCAGTATTGTAATAAAAATAATTTATTTAGTATGCCATGGGAAAGGCAAAATTTAAATTAGCTATTTTCCAATTATATATCAAGTCATTTCTATGCTATTGAATAACCCCTGAATTAATTAACCATAAAATGCTGATAACTAGTTTTCTTCCTATATTTTCTTTTTAAGAGAAAATGAATGAAAATACAAAGAAGTTGTAAATTTATCATTTAATAAATCCCAAAGATTAATTTCCATGTCCAATCTAATTTGTGTGATAATGACATTCTGTCAACCTTAATTTTTACTCTGAATTTTTAGTTGGTTATGGTATATGAAGTCACGTTTTTCTTTGTACTTTGCTAGGAATTCTTAAAATAGGTGACATTTTAATCCAGAGGTGATGCGGAAATATATGTGTGATATAAGTTGTATGATACGTTCATATAGCTCCCAAAGTACCTTGCAATTCATCTACATGACAGCTGTTATTGAAGCTTAGTATCATTAGCACAGGAAACTTGGCAAGGACACTGGACTGGGTTATAAATATTAGCTTCAGACGTCATTTCAGGACAAAGTTAAATTCTCTCAGGATGTAGTAGCATGGATTATATGAGAAAACTCCAGTTGGATCCAAAGCTATTTGTGAGATTAGTGAAACAGTCCAAAATAAAAGCATAAAATAAAATTTGAACTCATATTGTTTTGAATTTTTTTTTTTAAAGTTCTGTAACAGAATTGAAAGGATTTAATTTTTCCAACTAAGTTATCCAACAGGAAAAAAAGTTACTTAACTTTTCTAGGGCTTGTCTTTCTTCTAAATAAAATTGAGTTCGATGTAGTATTTTTTGTTTTGTTTTGTATTTTTGTTTTGTTTTGTTTTTGCACCGTGTCTAGCATATACTAAGTTCTTCTCTTTCCTCCCTTTTTAATCCTTTTTTTTCTCACTTTCCCTTATCTTTCTCCACTTCTTAGTTTACTATTTAGTATCATCCTCATTTTCATACATTCAGGGACACATTCAATTACTTAAGTTTTAAAAAGATTTTTCAGTTGCTTAAATTCTTTTTTTAAAAGCTGCATTTTAACTACTAGAATAACTGTATGTTGAGCAAAAAAAAGTACATCAAATCACTTTTCTGATTATGTACATTTTGAATAATGAATACTATTTATTCAAAATATACTCTAAGAATGATTTAATGCTTTTTATAAAATTGCATACTATCTGACAGGCTAAAAAATAAGTGATGAGAATAAGGAGATCAAGAATGAGATAAAGTCAGAGGAAAGTTAATACACCAATGAATGACATAAAATACATGGAAGAATTGGACTGGTAATATGTTTTTGCTTTCTCTATGAGCCAATGCATATTATAATAATGCACAATAAAAATAATAATGCAAAGAAACATAAGGAAAAACATGTTTCATGAGTTACAGGAAAAACACAAAACAAAAATCTAGCTTTGCTCTAACACAAGAAAACAGGAAAATAACTTGTGATGACTTCCAGTCTAATGTTTAACTTTGTTATAACTTTTATATTTAACTATTGATTCCAACTTGTGTCATATTAATAATTAAATGTTCATCTGAAGAAATGCATCCAACAATTCTCATAGTCTTGACATACCTGCTAAAAATATGCCAGTGTTCCTGGTCCCAGCAAAACCAGCCTTTTATTAAGAACGGCTGCATACTATTGCGAAAGGTGCTGGAGACTGAAAGTGGGGAGTTCTGCATTTTAGCCCAGAACGAACAATAACTTTCTGTGTAACCACCATCATCTTAGAATAGGATTTGTTTTGTTTTGTTTTAGTACTACAAAATGTGAAATTGGTAACAAATAAGTTCAAAATATTCTTCCATTTAAAAATCCCAGTGAGTTCTCACTAATGCTAATATTTAAGCAGCAGTACTTAATATATTTTTAAGTTTTATTCAGTTGCTAAGACCAGTCGGGCTGCTATAACAAAATATCACAAATTAGGTGATGTATAAACAACAAATATTTGTTTCTCACAGTTCTGGAAGCTGAGAAGTTCGCGATCAAAGCACAGGCAGGTTTTGCGTCTGGTGAAAAGTCTGATTCCTGGTGCATAAATGGCTGTGTTTTCATGTGTCCTCACAGGGTGGAAGGGGTAGCAAAACTCTCTGGTCTCTTTTATAAGGGCATTCATGCCACTTTTGAGGGCACCTAAAGGCTCTACATCCTAATATTATGACCTTGAGGATTAGGAGTTCAACATATGAATTTTGGAGAAACATCAACATTCAGTCCACTTCGGTGTCCAAAACATCCATATAAAGATGCTTTTTTTTCAGTTTTCACCAACTACAAACAGATATTTTCATTAATAAACAGAAATAAAGTAATTATTCATCAATAAATCACTAAATAACTACCTAACAAATATCTACATGTTTTATCAATGAGTAAAATGAAGCTGTTAAAAATCGTTCATTTCATCGGAGTTATATATTTTAATCCCTATTTTAAGATGAGGAGATTTGATGTAAATTTCAAAAGTCATTGATATAGTAAGATGAAGTGTGAGTTGACTTTTTGACCCCACCCCATTTTTTTTAATGGGCCATGCTATTGATGACATGGACAGAGGTTAGAGTTACAGTGAATAGATGATTGGTAGATGATAGGTATAAGATAGATAGATAGATAGATAGATGACTAACCCCAAAGACATTCTGAAGAGCAAAACAGTACTTGCTGATAAATCTTGTCAAAATTCTTCTACACAATTTGGAAAGAACCATATATGTTATTTTAAACTTTTCTTGCCATCAACTTTTCTGGGAAGTTGTCAAGTTGTCTTAGGAAAAGAGGAAAACCAAGAAGAAAATGAAATTATACGAATAGCTATAAAAACGATCCATGGTTCAGCAGATACTGGTCCTATGCCTCTATTTCGACACCACCTCCCTGAGTAGAGACATATAAGGCCTAGTACTTTCAGATTTAACTTTCTCATGTATAAAATGTAGAGATGTATCAAAATAGTTTCTAAAGACCTTTTAGGTCAATAACATTTTAAGATATTGTTAAAATAATTAGTTGTAAACTAGTTATAAGTAGAAGAGATACAGAAAGAAAAAGAGAAAAGGCTAGTGTGATAGTTTACAAAATACAGCGAGGAAGTAAATTTTAGAGTACCAATGACTCTCTTCCAGGGCCTTTTTTTTAGAGGAAACATATTTCAAAAAAGCAGCCGGGCTCGGTGGCTCAGCCTGTAATCCCGCACCTTGGGAGGCTGAGGTGAGTGGATTGCCTGAGCCCGCGGGTTCAAGACCCGCCTGGGCAACTTGGCGAGACCTCATCTCTACAATAAATCAAAAAACTAGCCGGGCATGGTAGCGCGCGCCTGTGGTTCCAGCTACTCGGAAGGCTGAGGCGGAAGGATCGCCGGAGCCCAGCAGGTCGAGGCTGCGGTGGCCGGGAGCCGCCACTGCACTCCGGTCTGGGCGACAGAGTGAGACTCCAACTCAAAAAAAAAAAAAAAAGCAGATGATGACCCTAGTGTGAAGGAGAGGGATTTAACACCTGTCTCACTCATTCAGATGTCTTATAATATCACTTTATGAGGAAAACAGCATACCCTAATAATCTCCATTAGATGTTGTAAAATAATAAGGATTTGCAATTAAAGGTATGTACTATAAACTTTTGTAACTTATATTTTAAAATCAGAGCCAATATAATTATATAATTTCAGACACAGGTTATGAAAGAAATGAGATGCCCTGTATTTCAAGGGATATCTTTATTATGAAAACATGAGCCTAAATCCTCTGCAGTGCTAACCTGTTTCCTAAAGTGTTAGAGAGAAAATACCTACATCATAGTGTATTTCCACATTTAATTGCTATATTTTCAAAATAAAACATAATTAACATGTAAATTATATGGTATTGATAGTAATTTTTAATTTAAAAAAAATTTTATAAGCACAATAACCAGTCCCTGGGAGAATGCTTACTTGTAGAAATTCAAAAGAAGCCTGGAAATGATTTAAGTCTGTTACATTCTGAGCATTTACACTTAACAATAAGTATCCTAAAGATTTAAGGCCCAAAACAAAACTAAATTAAACAACAGTAAAATTCCTTAAGCATCCCCAATCAAAGACTTTTCAAATGGTAATTAACACTACCAACCAACATAATTCACGGTTAGAGAATCTATGACCCACAGTAAAAACCTCTTTGGAGTGTCTAGGTTAAAACACACTATTATTCCTAACATGAATTTAAAAGGGGCAATTAGAATGAGTTGCTTTTGACAGAGACAATCATTTCTGAGATTCAAATCTCGAAACACTTCAAAATGATATGTTTATGGAATGCTCATTTAATTAAAAATGAATCAGAAGATTCAGATATTTATATTGTTACAATTTCATTCAGTTTGTAACTAGGGTTGGGAATAAAACACAAAACTTTAAACTGGACATCTAGACGTCACTGCTAACCACAGACTTGCATTCTTTTGCTATTTATACCGTTTGTTTACTTTTTGCATTTCCTTAGCTTGGAGAGGGACTTTCTGTTTCTAGTCAATTTCACTCTTACTTTTGGCACATAAGTAAATTTTCCAATACTTCTGGAAAATGTTACATCTAACAAATTCTTTGCAAAGAGATGATGGAAACATTACTATTGGGATTTTATAAATTGGATGGTGATCTTTGTCACTATTATCCCAAGAGATATATAAACAGTAACCAAAAACATGTCTCCCAATTGTCTCTAGGAGGATGACAGCAGTAATAAAGGCTATCTTCTCTCTTTCATCCTATCAACATTATCCCCTGATACTACCCTATTTTTTAAAACAAATGGCCTCCAAGGTTAGTCTGGCAACCACTCATATATACTTCATCCTCTTCTGAGTTTTCTGAATGAGTCATTGAGAATTTCTGTCAATATTGTAGCCTGGAGAACTTAACTCTGGTCTCTGGTGAGTACTATTAACTCTGGTCTCCTGTCAGTTATCAAATTCTTTTATGTTTAATCATACCCAATTTACTTTAAACTATGGAGTCCCTCAAAGTCTATACATTCTTTTTTCAAAAACTGCCAAAAGGTAAGGTAATTTTTATTATAAGTTATAGCTCTTATAGATAAAACATTCTCTATTAAAAGAGAATTTAGGAATTCTCAGATCAATACTCATCTAACATTTTCATTAAGTGCGCTTGCAGAAGGAGGATTCCTTATTTAAATGCCAGTGCTTTCTATTATTTTTTTAACTTTATCTACCAGCCAGTTGGAAGTAAATTTTTATTTGTTTTATGGCTCAGTCAAAAGAAAATTTCCACACTAGTGTAGCCAAACTAAAAATGAATAGGAAGTTATAAAAACAGTTTGAGGAGGAAGAGTTCCTTTCAGCAACTCTTAGTTTAGCCCCTACTATATTATGGCAGATAATATTCTGCCTCAATCTATAGAAAGTACTTGTATAATAAAACACCCAGCAACCTATCTAAACAGAGCACTGAGAAACTACTTTCAACCTATACCTCTGAGGAACTCCCAACATCTCAAAACTGGTTTTCTATCTCAGTAATTTTAGATTGAAACAAAAATCTTTATTTCAAAGACCACAACCACCACTTATAGCACAAACATTATGGTCAACAAGATTTTAATATCATTACATTGGAAATGCCTGTGACTACTTTGATGTCCATCAGTTTTAATGCCCTTTTGTAATCAGAGAACAACTCATCAAATGTTGCTAATGTTGCCTAACTCGTCCAGAAGGGAGCAAGCTAAATAAAAATTATGACTTGTCCTTTGAAAAGAATAAAAAATTATTGCCAATGAATTAATTTTGCCATTTTAGTTTACACAGAGAAATTATGAATATTTTCTTATAGATCTACATTCTCATATCAACCCTAAAAAGAAAATAAAACAATTTTACATAAAAATAAATCTTCTATGTCATCCCTTAAAAGTTATATAATTTTACAAATAAACTTAGGATTGATTTTGAGTAAATTGTTTTCATAAGCTGTGGGGCTTAGGTAAAGGTTTAGGACCTGATGAAAAAAATCTGTGGCAAGACACAAAAGCATGATTTGTAAAAGAAAAAAAATTGTAAATTGTACTTCATGAAAATAAAAAAATCTTTGTCCTCCAAAAATCAATAAGTTGGATTTCATTGATATGTAAAATGTTTGCTCCAAAAGAATCTATCAAAAGGATGAATAGACAAGCTACAGACTGGGAGAACGTATTGCAAACCACATATCTGACAAATAACTCATATCTAGAACATACAGAAAAAACTCTCAAAATTAAACATTTGAATAACAACCCAATTAGGAAATGGGCAAAATAAATAGTTTACCAAAAAGGACAGACAGATAGCACACGACAGGATGGCACACCTGCAAAGTTATCCAACATCAGTAGCCATTAGGAAAATGCAAATCAAAACCACAATAAGATATCACAATACATTTATCAGAATGGCTGAAAGTTTTAAAGCTACAGCACAAAATACTGGCCAAGATGTAGAGAAAACTGAATCTTGCATCTACTGCTGGTTGATGGGAATCAAAAATGGTAAAATTACTTTCTAAAATAATTTGGTAGTTTCTTAAAAAACAAAAAATATCCACAGCATACAACCCAGCAATGGTACTCCTCTGCACTTTTCCCAGAGAAATAAAATCTTGTATCCTCCCCAAAAAACCTGAACAGTGTTGGTCATGTCAGCTTGTTTGTAATACCAAAAAAAGCTGGAAGGCACAAAAATGTCCTTCAGCCACGGTTAAACAAACCATGGTACTTGCATACCACAGAAGGGAGTACTACCCAACAATAGAATGAAATGAACTATTGATACAGTCAGCAATGTGCATGGATCTCACAGCCTTACACTGAGTGAAATAAAAAAGTTCACATACTGTATGTTTCCATTAATATAACATTATCAAAATGACAACATTACAGAGATGGAACACAGATTAGTGGTTGCCAGAGATTGAGGATGTTGGAAGGGGAAGGATGGATGAGATTATAAAATGGTAGCATGAGAGAGATCTTTCTGGTGATAAAATAGTTCTGTGTCTTGACTGAGGTAGAGGTTACACAAAGCCACACGTGATGAAATGACATAGAAATATACACACGAACTGTACAAATTCCTGGATTTTTCATTGAACTCTAAGTATATAGGACATAACCATTGGGGAAAACTGTTATGGACACAAGGAATCTCTCTGTACTATCTCTTTTTTAACCTCAAAATAAACCCATGGTTATTTCCAAATAAAAACTATTTTTAAAAGTGCATCACAAATTCACTTTGCCACACAGGTTACTTAAATATACTAATTCAGCCGGGCTCGGTGGCTCAGCCTGTAATCCCGCGCCTTTGGGAGGCTGAGGTGAGTGGATTGCCTGAGTCCGCGGGTTCAAGACCCACCTGGACAGCGAGACCGCATCTCTACAATAAATCAAAAAATCAGCCAGGCATGGTAGCGCATGCCTGTAATTCCGGCTACTCAGAAGGCTGAAGCGGAAGGATCGCCAGAGCCCAGCAGGTCGAGGCTGCGGTGGCCGGGAGCGGCCACTGCACTCCAGTCTGGGCGACAGAGTGAGACTCCAACTCAAAAAAATTAAAAAATTTAAAAAATAAAATAAATAAATATACTAATTCATATTTCTGGTTGAAAATATTTCTATCAAAGTTATCACATATGGCTGGTGCAGTAACTTGCACCTGTAACCTCAGAACTTTGAGAGGCTAAGATGAGAAAATTGCTTGATCCCAGAAGTTCGAGACTAGCCTGGGCAACATAGTAAGAGCTTATCTCTACAAAATAATCAAAAAAATTAGCCAAATGGCGGTGCGTGCCTGTAGTCCCAGCAACTTGGGAAACTGAGGCAGAAGGATCACCTGAACCCAGCAAACTGAGGCTGCAGTGATCCCGACACTACACTCCAGCCTGGATAAAGAGTAGGACTCCAACTCAGATAAATAAATACTCTTTGTTTTTAAATAGTTATCACGTGGACTTTTCATGTTATGCTTGGCACACCTTATTCTAAAGATGAAATGCGTATTAAAAATTAAGTGTAATATCGGATCACTCTTGCTGGTATCTGCCTGCATCCATTCCCACTAATTCTAACAATAGGAAGTTGTATTTGAATTGGAGGAGTAGTTACGTTTTACCTCCATCCCAAATTTTTTAATTTTATTATGAAGATGTGGGGTACAATTCAGGGTTAAATATACAAACGTTGATTATGCGGGTACCCTTGTTGATGAGGTGTGCTCCTCCCTCCCCTGGCAGTTTCCCTCAACTGCCAATCCCACCCCCCTCCCCTGACAGTTTCTCACTACAGCCAATCCCTTTCTTATAGTATAATTGTTCAAGGTCCGCTTATGAGTGAGAACATATGGTACTCTGTTCTTTGTTTCTGTGATGGATCACCTAGTATGATCGACTCTAAATCCATCCATTTAGCTGCGAAGTGCATATTTTTGTCCTTCTTTATGGCTGCATAATATTCCATTGTATATATGTACCACATTTTTTTCCAGAACAGCTTCGATGGGCAGCATGGTTGGTTCCATGTTTTTGCTATTGTGAATAGACCTGCAACCAACGTACATGTACAGGTATCTTTTTTGTAGAATGATTTGAGTTCTTCGGGGTATATTTCGGATAAGGGAGTCCCTCCCACATTTAACATGGCCTAGATAGGGCCTTGTTTCTCATCTGCCAGGACTAGAACCTGAACTAGGCTGGCCAATAAGAGGACTGTGTGTCTTCTACTGGGATGGTTGTTTCGGCATGAGAAATGTGACCCATACTGGTCAATCTAAGTCCTTCTGAGTTAAATCACAGACCATGAAAGAAAGAGTGCTCTTATTTTTATTTTTTATCATTGACAATTTGTTCACGGATTTGGAGCATACGGGGTCACATGGCAAGGTTTTGCCTGAGAGTTAAACTATCATCAGGTTGAGTCAAAGAATTCATTTGTTTGTGTTTTAATGTTTGACTTTAATTCGTCTGGGTTGGGCCTCTGTCACCTGTAACTCAGGGTCCTGATGAATATAGCAATATACAAGGATATAAATGGAAAATATTCTAGTTTCACTTATTATAATGTTTTATTTGAAAAACTAAATAAAAATCAGATGTCTATGATCCTTATGCATAATTGCTTTGAGAGACTGGGGAAGATAAAGTAAATATATAAAATTGCTGATATTTGTTTTGATCAACAAAAAATCTAATTTCATATGGTTCTATCAAACAGTTCAACTTGGTTAGTAGGCACTAGAGATTCACTTAAATAATTAACTGCTCAGTTACTTATAGATTTATTTATTTACATATGCCTTTTTCTATAAAAATTTGAGGTCACCATTTTTCTGTGTATTACAGTGAAATATATATTTCTACAGTAAAATTCCCAAAATGCCTTCTGTTGGTTACCAGACTAAAAGAATGTATGTCAGAAATCTTGCTATCCTTCCAACATTAATGTCAGTGTAAACAAAACTTAGTGCTTGATTCAGAATATCATCCATCACATGATAGCATGGTGATAAAAGTTATTTCTTTAAGAGAATTGCAGAGGCAAATTCTTAAGTCCTCTATTCTTATATGGATGTGTTTTGATTTTGTTTATTTCCATTCCAATAACACAGTATTTTAATTTAATAATTTTCCTAACATTTGCTAACTTATGGAGAAACTAGATAAAGCTATAATTTTAAAAGAATATTTTACACATGGGGATATTGGCTTCAAATGAAGAAAAAATTATAAAATATTGATACTATATTCACTGGGCTTCTGAACATTTGCATTGACAAAATATTCCTAAATATAAACATTTATTTTTAAAATGAAGTTTCATCTGTTATTTTTTAATTATTTCTTTTTTTCTCGATGTCCTGCCTCTTTCTGTCTCTAAATATGAATCATCTTAAGATCAAGTTGCATCTCTTGAAACTTCTCCAAATTTGTTGAAATTCGTTTCCCCCTGGAAAAAATAGGGAGGAAGAATTTAAAGAAAAAGAAAAATATGCTCTCGAATAGCAGATCTTTCTACGGTTCAGGGTCACATCCCCATGGCAACTTAGCTGCCACAGAAAAACAGTAAGAACTTGTATTTCCCTATCATAACCTGTATAAAAGGGTCTCTTAATTTTTGGCAATGCAATTTGTGTGTGTGTATAATGTAACTTATTATTCAAACTGAAATCCAAAACTAGAATTGATATACACAAAAAGGAAATTACTTAGGAAATAATGTATTTTATACTTTTCATTTAACCAGAGCAAGCAAGAAATAATAAGTAGAATCACTTTATTTTTATTGAGGTGAAATTCATGTAACATAAAAGTAATCACTTTAAAGTATACAATTGAGTGGCATTGAGTACATTCATAAAGTTGTGCAACCACCACCTCTATCAGATCTTAAAACATTTTCATCACCCCAAAAGAAAATTCCTTATCCATAAAGCAAGACCACTCCCCATTTCCTCCATCTCAGTTTCTGGCAAATGCTAATTTGCTTTCTGTGTTTATGAGTTTAACTCTTCCGGATATTTCACATAAATTAAATTATACAGTATGAAACCTATTGAGTCTAGTTTCTTTCACTTAGCGTAATATTTTCAAGGTTCATTCATGTTGTAGCGTGTATCATACTTCATTCTTTTTCTGACTGTATAATACTCCACTGTATATACTTACCACATTTTGTTTATTCATTTTTTTATTGATAGGCATTTAGATTGTTTCTACCTTTTAACTATTGTGAATAGTGTTGCTATGAACATTCATGTCCAAGTATTTATTTTAGTACCTAGGTTTTCAAGTATTTGGGGTATATATCTCGAGGACAATTGTCTTGGTCATTTAACAATCTTATCTTTTCCTTTTGGGGAGCTGACAAACTGTTTTCTACAGTGGATTTACCATTTTACATTTTTGCCAACAATGTATGAGGGTCCCAATTTCTTCACATCTTTGTCAATATTTGTTTTTTTAAATAATGATGATAATGATGATGATAGCGATGATGATATTGATGATAATTTTGTAGCTATCCTGGTGATTGTGAAGTGGCATCCTATTGTGGTTTCGATATGTGCTTCTTTAATGATGTTAAACACCTTTTCATGTGCTTGTTTGTCATTTGTTTTTGTTTTTTGGTTTGTTTGTTTTTGAGAAATGTCTATTCAAGTCCTTTCCCATTTTTAATTGAATTGTTTGGGTTTTTTTGTTATTGAGTTTTAAGAGTTCCTTAAATAGTCTGGCTACCAGACTCTTATCAGATATATTATTTAAAAATATTTCCTCCCATTCTTTGTGTTTTCTTTTTACTTTCTCGATATTGTCCTTTGATACCCATACTTTTTTTAAATTTGATTAAGTCCATGTATATATTTTCTTTTTATTCTGCTTGTGATTTGTCTGTCATAGCTAAGAATCCATTGTTAAAGACAGTGTCACAGAGATTTATCCTTATCTTATCTACAGAGAGTTTTATAGTTTTAGCCCTTACATTTAGGACATGGATCCATTTTTAGTTAACTTTGTATACGATATGAGGTAGAATTTTTGTAGCCTTTTATGGAATGCTCATATTTATTCAAATCACTCGAGAAATAATTCCAAAAAAATAGAGAACCATTTACTGAGTGTTGCGGCCCTTAATTTTAAAAATTTTATTAAATATATTTTGATGAAGTTATGATTTATATGAAATTTAGAGTTAGCTGATATCACTCTGAATATGTACCATGTTTGATTAAGTAGAGGAATTAAAATATGCCTTCCTGATTTGTTTCTGCAGACCACTTTCCCGATGGTCTGGCTCACCAGGTCTGTCGCTGACTGGGCAATAGCCAAATCTATTATTTCTATGAATATATCTGCTTATCTGTCATACAGTACTCAGATCAGGAGCAGAAGGGGTTCTAAACCATGCCTGTGATTACAGCTCATCAGAGTGATGTAGTGCTTTTTATTTGACAAAATACTTTTTAGCAAACATTTTATTTGATCCTACTGCTACCCTTTAAGGCAAGCAGGACAGTGTTCTTTCATCATTTTACATATAGGAAAACTGAAATTTTGCAAAACTAAATGTTTTTCCAAAATCACATGATGAAAAGTAGCAGATCAGTACTCAAAACTCATACCTCAAACTTTGGGCCAGCGTTGTTTTTTTTCTTTGCCTTGACTCTGACATGACAGTTCAATTCTGGAGCAAATTCATACAAGTGTTTCTTTCTAAAAATTGTTTTAACTCATTACTGAATATCATGGCCTAAAAGTGATTCTTAAAAAGTCATCAAGTGCTACTTTCTCTCTAAATGAATGCGTAGCACATATTATAAGCTTTTAGAACAATAATTTTATAGCCGACAGCTGCTGAAACAGTAAATTTTTATGATCATTGTCTCAGTTTGTGTTTTCCTCCTAAATATGATAAAATAAAGGCTGTGTGAAACAATTCATCGAGTTCAGATGCATTTAATAGAAGCATCAGCAAAAGGATGAGTAACAAAACGAGACTACATGAAATAAAATCACACTGGCAGTAGAGTAAAATCAAAACATGTGTTGATTACCTATTATTTTTGCTCTCATGTATGCCTACTGATGGCATATGGAAGTTTTTTGAGATTCTTTAAAAGAGATCACAATTGGGACGATTTTTTTTAAAGCTACATGGAATAGGCATCCAACCTTAGCTCATTATCAAATTAGCACATTAATTGAGCAGTTATCATGTGAATGGCCCCATGCTAGATAATAAGACAGGATAACAATATGAATCAGACTTAGTCTCCATCTTTAGTTTACAATCTAATAAAGGTGGCATACATATATACAGATAACTGGATTATGAAGGAATATGCCATGGCAAGATAATGAGCTGCCCCCCAAGGTAATGAATTTCCTCTCCCTGGAGGTGTTCAAGCACTGGCTGGCCTTCCACTCAATGGCATTGTTATTGCAGGGATTGATATGAGGCTAGCGAGTGGCAGTGAATCATTTCTAAAAGCACTTTCAATTTTAACATAAGCTCTAAAATAATATAGTTTACAGTTAAGCTATAAAATAAACTTTTCAAAGCATTGACTTGTTGTGATAGTGGTTTTTTCCTGCTTACGATTTCCTTTATTCATTATTCATATGTGCTTCTGAAACACTTTTATTACTTCTTGAATGAAACATTTTCTGCAAGAGAAAAGGCTTGGCATGTCTTTTGTAATGGGAGTTTCCTCCTAGATATGTCCTGTAGTTATTTCTAGTGACTGTTTTTTTGGTTTTTTCATTAAACAGTCCTCTAACATTTGATAGAATTGATTTCGTCATCAGAATGCCCTGCAGTTAATGCTATCATATTCTTGCTATATACTGGATCAAAGTATTGTATAAAAACTGAAATATGGTGTAATTAGTAGCTGAAAGTCTAACTAGCAAATGTAAAATAAATTTGAGGGAAATTAAAAATGTTATTTGGCACTGATCGGTACCATATACAACATGTCAAGTTAAATAAAATCCCAATATGCTAACAATGTATTTTCGAAAAGGTGAAGGGGTTAATTGTGTTGTAAAAGAAATTTCCAAAAGAATGCATCATCCATTTTACACTGAAACCTCAATTTACTATGGCAGGAAGCCATATTACTGAACTTTGAAGATTAGCAAGTAATAGATCAAACATTCAGAAATAGTTTTCCTTAATTGTTAGTTGTTGGAGCAGCATATATTATTACATTTAGCACTTCTTATTAAATTTAATAAATTAAGGTAATCTTTGCTATGAACTAAAATTTTTAATGCATTTTAAGTTAATAAACATATAAAATTTCCTAAAAGATTCTTGTGATTAAATTTATCATGGTTGATATAAAGTTGTTCACCCATTTGGAGGTAATATATATTTTTTAATTTTATGTTAGAAAATAAGAATTACTGATTATCATTCATCCTAACAATATTAGCTTATCAAATTAAAACTAAATACATCTTGATTGCCAGCTGTGGTAATATGTAGAAAGTTCTATTGGTGTATACAAGTGAGTTGCGTTTCTTTTTTTGGAAATTCCATATATATTTTTTTCTACTGAAAGGGTTTTTTTGGTCCAGTTTCCAAAGGAATAGAATTTCCAGTGAAGACTGCTGATTTCCACATAGCTACTAACATCCATACATTTTTGCTCTCATGTACCTACTTCTCTTCAAAGAATATTTGACCGCTTTGCAAAAAAAAAAAAAAAAAGCTAAAATTTGAAAATATTCATAATATGAATAACATTAACTAATGTTTATTAACCAAGGAAGGAGTCGTATTCTGCTAGAGATACCATAACAAAAGACCAAATGGCTTAAACAAATAACAACAAAAAATTATCTTCCTCACAGTTCTGGTGGCTGACAATTCTAAGATCAAAGTTCTGACCAATTTAATTCCTGGTGAGAGCTCTCTTACAAGCTTGCAGAAGACCACCTTCTGACTACGTCCTCAAATGGAGAGAGAGAGAGAGAGAGAAACACAGAGAAACAGAGAGAAAAAGCTCTCTGGTATCTATTCTTATAAGGCAACTCTCTTACATGAAGTTATCACCAGGTTTGCTGTGATGTATATAGAAACAGTGAAAGACAAAATAGTTGGAGTCAGTAAAAACTGTGGTGACTAAATACAAATTCCACAGGTCTATTATTGACTGAATGTTTGTCTCCCCAAAATTCATATGTTGAAGCTCTAACTCCTAATGTGATGATATTTGGAGATGTGACTTTCAGGAAGTAATTATGGTTAGATGAAGCTCAACAATGTAATCTACTTAGGCTCAGTCTGTCCTAGATACTGGTATTTATAAATGCCTACAGATAACACTAATATGAGAACTGAATAAAATTTAAAATGTTTCTTACATTCAAATATAATATCTAACACTATTTTAAAAGGCATAGTATGATTAATTAACTTGTAGGAATAAAAAATAAACATATCAAACAAGCAGTAGTCTACAAGTGAAAGAAGAGAACACTAATAATTAAGTTCCTATTATGGCTCATTTCTTTTATGTTAGTATATGATGTTTTTGGTTGCTACCAAAACAACAACAACAAAACTCCTGTCTCTAGTTCTCAATTCTGCCCATTGGTGTTTGCTCCATTCTTAGCAACTTTCTGCCCTCATGGCCTTACATTGGTTCACAGTGTCTCTCAAGCTTCTATTATTTCTCATTTATGTCACATAGAGAAGAACAAATGCTTCTACCCACAGTTCTGTGAGAATAAGAAAAAGCATCTTTTCCAGAAACCTCAGGAAATGTAACCCTTTGGTTTCTTGCTCGCATTTGGATATAGGCCCTGAATCAATTGCTCTGGCCAGAGGAAAAAATGTGGTGGATTATTTTTAGCCAATAAAGCTTTACTTCATAACTAAGAAAGCATTCAACTTCCTCTAAAGTATATGGGCTGCATAGGGAATGTCAAAGTCTCAATCAAAAAAAGGAAGAGAGGGTTATCAAAAGGAAAGGGGAATGGTTACCGCCTGCACAATAGAAAATGTAGATGAAACTTGTGTTTTGCATCTCTACCTTTCCACTAATCATTTCCTTGCCTTTTAAATAATTAATAGAAAAATCATTTGGGTAAAGGTTAGAGTCTACTAAATTAGTAAGTCAGTTATTCTTTTTCCTCCAATCGACAGCCCCATCATCCAATGTGTTTATTAGAAGAAGGCACCTTCCACCCCATTTAGTGTTCCAACATCCATGGATAATTACTGAATACAACCTCTTTGATAACATACCCCACTGTGTAATTCTCAAGTAACAATCTCAAATGTAAGTGGTTTCTCTCAAAAAGTATAACTAAATAAACATGCACATAGCCTCTCCACTAATTAAATCATATTTCACAATTCTCTTACTTCTCCAAAGTGACCTGCTAACCTCTGTTCCTCAGTTGCGGGTTCTGCGGTTTTCTAACTGGGCTCCTGAGCCGGTAGGCTTGAGTCCAAACATAAGTCAGTGAGCAAATAAAGTATGTGAAAAGATGGAAAAGTACAAATTATTAACCTATCACTAGAATGTTTGTGATTTCGGGTTCTCTGTGCCAGAATTATATGTGACTGGGCTCCATAAGTAGGAAAGAGGTCAGTGCATACATTAGGTTGTACTGGATATCTTCTGTGTGTTCCTTCAGCTTCATTGTTTGCTTCTCTTTACCCTGGCCTGTGTTCTAGGAGCAGATCTATATGGACTAAATCTATTCACTCACTCTTCTAATTTCTGGTTGGATCTGGCCTTTAAAAGGCACCAGCAGGAACTATGTAGGAAGGTAGAGAGGAACGTCAGGGGACATTTTTCCCAACTCTTTCTCCTTTAATAATGTACTATGATGGGTCAACTGTGTCCCTCCGTACAATTCCATAGTTCTTATTAAGAGGCTTTCTCCAAGGAGGTATTCTTTATGGTTCCAGTAACTTCTTCTTTCTCTTATTCTTTCAGACTCAGGGATATTAGAAGTCCCCCACTATGATTTGCCCAAAGGTTGGAATGATAAATTATTTAAGCCTTGCACACATTTCATGGTTCTCTAACTAAACTCACCTCAACCCACCTGGTGGAGCGTGTCATCCATTTCCTGCCTGGATCATGACCAGTGCCAACTGGGATAAGGGAATAATGAGAGGGAAAAATAGTTGTGTTTAGCAAAAAGTGGAAATGGTCTGACTAGACAGAAAGAAATATTACGGAAAGTGAGACATAAAGTAGAACCACCAGCACAGGAACAGTTGATAAAGCTCTTAATGTTAGAAGACTTTCGAGTTTGGTTAATAAGAAAAAAAAGAAACAGAAATGTTTGAGACTAAGATCAAGGCATGTTGAAAATATTATTTAACGATTTAAAGTAAGAAAATAGGTATATTCCAGGATGGTGTCTGTCAAACAGAGATATACAGCCTATCTAGGGATAAACAATACATTTCAGGACTAAAAACCTGAAAAAAATACTCCACATCACTAATCATCAGAGAAATGAAAATCAAAACTACAACGATACACCTTCTCACAATAGTCAGAATGGCTATTATGGAAAAATCAAAAAGCAACAAAAGCTGGCGAGCCTGCGGAGAAAAGGAAAGGCTCATATACGTTAGTGGGAAAGTAAGCTAGTTCAACCATTGTGGAAAGCAGTTTGGAGATTTCTCAAATAACTAAAAATAGATTTACCATTTGACCCAGAAATTATTATATTAAAAAAAGATACCTGGACTCATATCTTTTTATCACAGCACTATTCACAATAGCAAAAGCATAAAACTATGCCAGGTGTCCATCAACAGTGGACTGACTAAAGAAAATGCGTTACTTATACAGCATGAGATACTATGCAGCCACTAAAAGGAACAAAACTATGTCATTTGTAGCAACATGGAAGCAGCTGGAGGCCACCATTCTAAGTGAAATATCACAGAAACAGAAAGCAGAATACCCTGCATCCTTACTCATAAGTGGGAACTAAACACTGGACACACAAGGGCACACACACTCCTGTGCGGCTTGAAAGTAAGCTGGAACATAATTATCTATGGTGCACACACGGGTCTTATGTCTTATCTGAGCAACAAGGGCACAAGGATGGGAACAACAGGCACGGGGAGCTGCTAAAGGGAGAGAGAAGGAAGGGGAAGAAGGATTCCAAAACCACAAAGTAGGTACCATGCTCATAGCCTGGGGGGAGGGTCCTTATCAGAAGCCCCAACCTCGCCATCATGCGATATACCTATGTAACACATTTTCATCTGTACCTCTTGAATCTAAAATAAAATAAAACTAATTTGAATAAAAACAGTTTGCAAACCCTAGTTCATTGGGAATAGATTTTTTGTGGGTGGGGGGAGACAAGGAAGTTGAGCAATGAAGTTGATTATGTGTGAGTTGAGGAAACAGATAAAAGGGTCATTTTTTGATATTAGGTTGAAAATGCCCAGCTCAGATAGCATTGGACAGTACAGGGCCAAACTAATGGTCAGTCGAGAACACAAGATGAGAAATATAAATTGGAACCTTGTCAACATAAAGAATGAAACTGCTCTACCAAGGAGGTAATTTCCCTGGCAGAAATTCTCTCCCTCTTAACTATTTATGTCTGTGAATTATTTTCTCCACTGCACTCTAAGATCCTTAAGGGCAGTGCCAGTTTCTTTTGTAAGCCACTAGAACTAACATAGTGCTGTGTATTGAAAAGATGCTAATAAATATTTGTTGAGTAAAAGACTTCTTATACTAAGGCCACCTAAATGGCACATCTGTTACTATGCCTTTGTCCTGCCATGGCTTTGCCATGCCTCATCATTCACCTAACAAATCCTGCTACTACTCAATATGGTTCGCCACATAGAAATAGAGAAGAATCTAAATATCAGTGCCTAGCCAGGGACAGCTATAGAAAAGTTCCTGTGCCACTTGAAAGTGAGCTGGTTCATAAATTAACTGTGTTGCACATAAAGGTCTGTGTCTTGTCTGAGCAATTGGGTGGGCAATAGTTTCATTGTGGTATTAATACTTAAATACTATAGATTTTTGCCAGACATAGTGACTCATGCCTGTACTATCAGCACCTAGGGAGGCCGAGGCAAAAGGACTGCTTGAGCCCAGGAATTTAAAACCAGCCTAGGCAACATCATGCAACCTCACCGTCACAAAAAATTTTTTAAAAATCAGCCAGGCATGGTGGCACATACCTGTAGTCCCGGCTACTGGAGGGGAACTGAGGAGGAAGGATTGCCTGAGCCCAGGAGGTCGAAGTTGTGGTGAGCTGTGATGGTGCCACTGCATTCCAGCCTGGGTAAGAGTGACACAAAAGAAATGAATACTACTGCTTTTTTGTTTGTTTTGTATTGTTTACTTTTTTAGGCATATTTTTTAAAAGTTATGTTTGAGGTGTTGGGAAATATTCTTTTTTTGTTTTAGTAAAATAAATAAAGGAGATTCTTCTATGTATTTATAACTCTTTGTAACCCAGTTCAGTGTTTGACCTCTTCCCAAAGCAAGTACACTCTGTCTACTTATTCTCATGTTTTTAGTAATTGTTTTATAGATATAAGTAATATCTTCTGCATTCATTTTACTATTTTAAAAGCAGAGGCCATTTCTTAATTTGCTATAAAACCCACTTTCCTGGGCTTTTTACCCAAAACATACAAAGTATATTCTGACCGATAGTCTCACTCATCATTTGGCAAAGATTTACCAAGTATTTAAAATGTTGCCATGTGAAATGCATGAGGTACGGATTTTGAGGGTTGGGGAGTACAAAAAAATGAATTAATAGGTGATTGTCCCTGATCCTACAGAGTTATGCATGTGTACGGTGATTTACCTATGTGATTCTTTTTCAGCATCTCTGTATAACTGAAATGGAAATGTCGCAAATGCTATAGAATTTCTCTCTTTCTCCTGCCCCTTTTTCTTCCTCATATTTAAGACATCTATTTTCAGAGCATGTCAATATTGAATATTCATTAATTTTCAAAGTCCTGGGTTTTTGCCAGTTTAGATTTAGTTGATGTCCCATTACACTGTTGAGCAGATTTCATGGCTCTCTAATCAAATTAGCTCACTTCTAAACACAAACATTTTTATAAGACACTTGCCCAAAGCAATTGTGACTTAGCTCCCATCCTATTTTTTAAATAAAAAATTGAACAGCGGGTTATTAAGTTCAGCACATCACCTGCTGTGCAAAGAGACCAGCACACAAGAGTCACAGTCAATCTTCCTGCAGCATTTCTCACACACACTGTAGATCAGAGAGTTACACCACTAATATTCAAAGCCCCCTGGATTTCAATTATACTTTATTTATTATCTTAGCTGCCCCACCATTTCCAATGCATAGTAATCTTCTACACATTCGCTGCTTCCACCTTAATGGTTGTGAAGTATCTGCTATGATGCATTTTGTCATTTAATATTAGGTTTACTATGCAAAACACAGCTAAATCTTGACAGGCTCCATAAAAACCATCCTAAATGAACCATTATATTGTATGCTGTCAACGTAGACTAAAAAAATACAGTGCCACTCCACAAAGCTTGCAGAAACAGCAGAAAATAGTGAGTGATGTAAGTTCCAAAAAGGAACCTACATCTACATATTATGTGCTTGACAGGATTTAATTGTTATTGTAAACACCAACCTGGATATTGGGTGAGGATTACTGGGAAAGTAACAACAATTAAAATTCTATTCAATTCACGAAGTAGTTTTGGAATTCTTATAGGGGATTAAATTTTTAACAAGACCTGAATTTTGCCTTCTACAAGTTCAGTAAACGGAGAGGCAGAACAAGAGGTATGCAATTGACCGTAAACAAGGCAAACTGTAACATATGAAGAAACAGAAGCAAAAATACCGGACTATGGCAGTACCAAGTAGGGGCAGTAATTGTAGCCCCCGGGGCTCTTGGTAAGTGGTTTGCTCATGGTTCCTGTGGCCTGTTTATCTTCCCAAGTGTTCCAAAATACAGAGCTGTGGATCTATTATGTTGGAATCATGGGGAACAGTACATTCCAGGATCTTTGGTACCTGAGAAGGTTCTGCAGGCACAGAGGTGGTTCCCTGTCTTGTCTGTGTGTCTAAACCACCATGAGGACAACAAACAGATACATCTGCCCTGTCCAAGAGCTGCTGAAGTCCCAGAGAATATTACGTATTTTAAGAAATATGCTGGGTGAATCAAATGTGTAGCAAAGCAATGAGGCCACAACCTTCTGCTGTGGCTTGCCACCTATTGGGGGTCCTGCCACTTGACAGTCCTCATTATGGTATATTCTCTGTTTCTGAAAATTCCTGGTACAGTAAACATCATCCACTCGTCTCCCACCTTTCAGCAACCACGTTCTGTGCCCAAGATAACAAGAAGGTCACTGAAGTACAAGAGCTACCTTATTTCTTTAGCTCTGTCCCAATCAAGATCTATCTCCTCCAAGTAATTCAGCATCTCTTAAACCAATGAGAGGCAAAATACTACTTTGGTGGAAGTAACTGTTTACTCTTTACATTGTTAAAAATTAAAATACAGAATTATACATTCGATTAATTATATTTCTCATAAAAAGAAGCTGGTTCGAAGTTATCAGTACACAAATATCACCTAACTATAAGTGGCATATACATGATATATATCATCAAATTTACATATTATGGACTTGAAGATAACGGGACGGTGTAAACTGTTTTTCTTGGAAAACAAACTTGAACTCCAGTGGGGTAACTCAAACTCTTACAACAGCTTCTTGTAGATAACAACATAATCTTTAGTACCATACTTTTAAAAAAGTGAATCTTAGGGTGAGATATTTATGTATAAAGTGTAAAACTCGATGAAACTAGTCTAGTGGGGCAGGGACTTTAAAAAATTTTGTTGGACCTCATTGTCATAAGAATTGAAACATTTGCCATATATTTTATTCATTTTCTGACTTCAGAGCATACCTTGTGGTCATCATGCAGTTGTGTACTATCGTGTGGCATATGGTTGTTAATTGGGCAGATTTAAAAATAATGATAATATCATCTCATCTTCCACTTCTGGTTTGTTTATGAGTACATATTAAAAGTTTTCCTGCCTAAACAATCCCTTAAAATGCTAGATAAAATAAAAATAATAATGTTTTTGGATAAATAGAAGAAATTAAATGATCTCAACATTTTTTATAGAAAATTTAAAAATTTAAGATGCTAAATGGAAAGCTTGCATTGAAGCCATCACAGTCCTGAAGTACTTACAGTTCCCAATAATGTAGAATTGCCATTGTTAAAAACAAAGTCAGAGAAGAAAGATAAGATGCCATGGCCCAAATGTGAGAGATGAAATGATCACCTGCATAAAGCTGTGGCTTTGAAAGGCCTTCAACTTCAGTATGACAATGGACTATGGAAAGTCCGCTTCCCAGGAATGAGATATGAAAGGAAATTTACTTGTCTTAGACAGGACCCTTGACTAAAATAAAATAAAATAAAATAAAGCAGAAAGCTACTCTACCGTAAAAATTTGTAGCTTGAATCTGCCTTCTCGCTGAGGTGAATTTTAATGCATATTTCTTGCAAATAATAAGAAATCTCAAGTTAAGAAATTCACTTAAGAGTTGGTCCTATGTTGGTAGGCCCCAAGGTACTGTCTATAAGAATTCATAGCCACTGAGTCTACACAGCACGAAGAGTCAAAGTTTAGCTGGACATGAACTCACAATACAGAAAGAACTATGTCAACACGAGGAGCAGTGATGAGAAAGATATGGCTGAATTACACAGCCAAGGAGTTTCGCTATTCCAACTACTGAATGCAGATTTTGGAGTAAGTACGTTTAAATATTTTTAAATGAGTGAATCTGGAGGAAGAGTAGGAAAGAAAATATTATGCAAAATTAGAAATCACAATAGCAAAAACATGGAACCAACCGTGTTGCCCATCAAAGCTGGACTGGATACAAAAAGTGTACATATGCACAATGGAATATTATGCAGCCATAAAGAAGGACAAATATATGAACTTTGCAGCAAATTGGATGGATTTGGAGTCTATCATACTCAGTGATTTGTCACAGAAACAAAGAACTGCGTTCCATATGTTCTCATTCATGAGGTGAATTTGAACAATTATAAAGCTATAAGAAAGCGATTGACAGTAGTGGAAAACTGTCAGGGAAGGAGGGGCAGTACTGGCAGTTGAGGGAAACTGCTAGGGGAGGGAAGGGCATACCTCATCAGCAAGGGTACCTGCATGATCAATGTTTGTATATCTAACCCTGAATTGTATCCCACATCTTTATAATAAATGAATAAATTAAAACATAAAAAGGAAGAAATAAATAAGATAAAGAAATGTTTTTAAAAGAATAAAATGGAATCTGAGCATAAGATTATATAAAATATACATGTTCATATCTATATAATAACCACTTCGTTTTTAAGAAAAATAACAACCTTAGAGGATCCTTGTACCAGTCAATATCCTTTCCATCTCACCATAGTAATTACTACCCTGGCTTATACAATAATTATTCCTTTAATTTTACTTACTTTTCATGAGCAATATAATATCTAGTTTTGCTTATATCTGAATTCTACATGCATACATAGAGTTGCACTTTATTAATTTGACTGTTTTCTTATTTTGAATAAAATTATTATTTCCGAAATGCACATATACTCACAGTTGCAGCTTAATAAATTTTTGTTATTATGCAGTAATCCATTGTGGGTATGTGTGTGTGTGTGTGTGTGTGTGTGTGTATGCCACAATCAATCTTTTTTTTTTTTTTTTTTTTTTGAGTTGGAGTCTCACTCTGTTGCCCAGACTGGAGTGCAGTGGCCGCTCCCAGCCACCGCAGCCTCGACCTGCTGGGCTCCGGCGATCCTTCCGCCTCAGCCTTCCAAGTAGCCAGAATTACAGGCATGCACTACCACGCCCAGCTGTTTTTTTTTTTTTTTTTTTTTTTTTTTTTTATAGAGATGAGGTCTCGCTGCCCAGGCAGGTCTTGAACCCGCAGGCTCAGGCAATCCACTCACCTCAGCCTCCCAAAGGCGCGGGATTACAGGCTGAGCCACCGAGCCCGGCTCAATCTTTTTTTTTTATTTAATTTTTTTTTTTATTTTAAAGACGCGGAGTACAATTTAGGGTTAGGTATACAAATGTTCATTATGCATGTACCTTTGTTGATGAGGTGTGCCACTTTCCCCCATCAGAGTCCCACTACTGCCAATCCTTTTTCTTATAGTATTACAATAATTGTTCCACAACCGATCTTTTAATTCTAGTGATGTGTCAAATTGAATTCCAGAAGTAGAAATATTAACATTAAGAACATTTAATTAATATCAATATTAAATAATTTAAAGTAATGTTAAACAGAAGATTTGATATATAAAAACAGAGAATTGACAAACTGGAAATTAGGCCAACAGAAATTATTCAAAATTCAGCAGACCAAAACATGGCAAAGCTTAAAAGCCCTAGAGAATAGAATGAAAAGGTATAATATATATTTAATTTGGAATTTATGGATTCAGAATAGAGGTAATGGGCAAAAAAAGAGGCAAAATGTTTTAAAGAGAGTTTTTCAGAAGTTTTTAAAAAATAAATATTTAGATTAAAATGCACATTAACTTCAAGGGAAAAAAGATCATGATAATAATATATCACAAGAACAAATTACATTAATTCTAAACTCAGCTAGAAGAAACTATTGCAGTAAAATGTTAGAAAGGAAAAGACAAATAAGACACCCTAAGAGTAAAGATATAAAACAGATTACCTATGCAGAGACACAAATTAGATTGGCAGATAGCATCTTAACAACAATAGAAGACATTAGGCAGTAGAACAATATCTTCAAAATTTGTCAAGAAAAGAAAATCAGAATTTTAGCCAATTAAATTATCTTTGAAAAGTGAAAGTAAAATAAAAATATTTTCAGACAAGCAAGAAATAATCTTACCAGCAGTCAGGGGAGGGAGGTGGGGTTGGCAGTTGAGGAAAACTGCTAGGGAAGGAAGGGGCATACCTTATCAACAAGGGTACCTGCATAATCAACGTTTGTAAACCTAACCCTGAATAGTACCCCACATCTTTATAATAAAAAAGAAAAAAGAATAATAGATAAATAAAAAAGACAAACATGCTAATGGGAATTCTAAAAGGCATAATTAAGAAACAAAGAAAATTATCCTAGGAGAAGGATATGAGTAACAGGAATGGTGGAAAAACATATTATTATATATTTGAGTAATATGGATAATTAATTACCATATTAAAATAATATCAATTTTTAATTTATGAGACAAAGAAATAGATTACAATCCTACACAAGATTGTAACACACAATATGTGGGAGTATTGTTAGAATTAGAGGATTCTTTATTTTTCTGTCGTTTAACAAGAGATTGATTGTAAAATTTAAGTTAATTTTGTTTAAATTATAATAATAAAATTTTATAGCCAAAGTTGATTTAAGAGTGATAATACTAACAACAGAGAAAACAACAGCAATAACAAATAAAAACAATCACAAATAGGCAGAAAATGAAAAAAAAAGACCAAAAAATATGCAAATAGAATATTATAAAAATAATTTAAAATATGGTGGTTCTTCCTCAGCACCCACCATTGAAGAGATTGATTAAGGCAGCCCAAGTATAGATGTGGCATTGTTCCACACAGTTAACAATGAAGGACCAAGATTAGTGGCAAATTCTGTGGCAGTTTTTAAAGCTGAGCTGCTATAGTAAATTACTGGACATTCTCAATACTTGAATATGGAACATGTGCACAGGGGAAGGAAATAACATTGCACTTTATAAGCACTGTATTGTAAGTGGAAAATGCAAAGTCTTAAATAAAACTATTTAAAAATTGGAAAAAATAACAATTTAAAATATATCAGAAATCACAATAAAAATGTGTTGATTCCAATTTAAGCATTAATAAGCAACGGCAGTAAGATTGGATCTAAAAGTTGAAAATGCTGTTCTATGCTATTTATAACAGTTACTCCTAAACACATTACATGTTTTAAAGTTAGAGATTGAAAATAATATAGCAGTAAACACAACCAAAGAAAGCTGATTTCCTTATAATGTGGCATCTGTAGGAATACTAGAGTCTCACAGCATAACATAAAAGATGTATTTACTGGAAGCTAAAACAATTCTAAACTTATCTAAAGTAATAACACAGGATCAAAATATGCAAAGCAAAAACTGACAGAATGTAAATAAGATTTAATTGATTTACAGTTGTAGTGAGAGAATTTAACATTCTTAATCCAGTCACTAAAATTTGAAGCAAACAAAAATATTAGTGACGATATAATTAAGCAGCTTGGTATAATATTTATACTGTTTTGTGTGACACCTCAAATTAATTCTTGTTTACAAATGCCAGGTTCCATTTTAAGATCTCAAGCTTCTCATCTTGGTTACACTTAGCTTATAATCAAACTATTTCCTGCTGACCTGATATGCCCATCAATGGATTTAGTCATATCTCTTCACCAGACTTTCCAGGCCAATCTCCTCTTTGTGTTATAAAGCCAGTCTTTTACTTCACAAAATAAGATATCTTAATTATTTATACAATTAATCTATTATTTTCTTCCCATAAATTTGCTCCTGTCCCACCCATCTTGGACCTTAAAAATCTGGTAGTTTGCTGAGAGCACTATGGAGAGAAGTGATTTTCCACTGAACGTAGGTTCATAATGAGATAAAGAAATATATCTCCTGAATTTGCATTTGTTTATTTTTACTGAGGATAACTGAACATTGAGACTATAGGTTCAGATGTTTACTTTATGATGATAAAAAGAACACCTTTGTTAGTCTACAAGAAAAATTAGAATACTTTGCTGAGATTACCCCATGTATATCTTAGACTAAATTAAGAACCTGAGCTGACACTTCCTCACTTCTTTATCAACCATGTCATCTTTGTCCTAGCAGCAAGCACACAAACCTTTTTTTACTATGCAGTAGCTATGGAGGACAAGCTGGAGAGTTTTAGTTTGTTTGTTTTTACAATTCTCAGAGGAAATAAAGCTGATACACTAAAGAATCTCATAAAGCCCTTGGTAGCCCTCTCCAAGATGAGTTTTTTTCTGAGGAAATATAACCACATACCTTGCTCAGGTTAAATGTTACATTTGGTCTCTTATAAAAGTCCAAATAAATTTCTAGTAAGAACATTTTGTTATCATGTGAAGCCATATATATATATAAATTATTTGTTCCCTTAAGAGTATATGTTAGATATAAAAAGCAGAAAAGTCACTTCTTACCAGCTTCAAAAATATTTTTCTACATTTAATAACAGCTTACATTTACAGAACTTCTCCCATGGAGGAGGCATCATCCTTAGCATTTTGCATGTATGCATTTTATTTATTACTAAAAGTAATTCCATGGCATAAATTCTATCATTATCTTTGTCTTACAGGTGAGAAAACAGATGCAAAATGATTTAATAATTTGTCAAATGTAAATAAAAGCAGAAAGATCAATTCTTGAGTCTAGATAGGCTTCAGAGCCCATATTTTAAACTTTAAGATTTCTACTTCCATTTACGTTTCCATTGACATCCTAAAAGTCAACAGCAAAATAGAGATGTTAATGGTTAAATAATTAGAAAATATTTTCTTTCTTTCTGTGGGCTGGCTTTTCATTTTTTGATAGTACCCCTTGATGTACAATTTTTTTTTAATTTGTAATTTTACTTTTTAACTGACAAATAATAATTTTATATATTCACGGGGTACATACTTCTATTATATAGTAATCACATCAAAGTAATTAGCATATTTATCATCTCTAACATTTATAATTTCTTTGTTTTGGGAATATTCATTATCTTCCTCCTTCTTGCTATTTGATCTGTAAAATATATTATTTTTAACTACAGTCATCCTTGATAAAAGATTAATATATAACATACATAAAAAACTCATGAATCAACCACAACAAAACAACCCAATTCAAAAATGGGCAAAGGACTTGAACTCACATTTCTCCAAATAAGATGTACAAATACGCACATGACAAGATGCTCAGTATCACACTAGCCATTAGGGAATTGCAAATCAAAACGACAATAAGAAATGCCATTAGGGTGGCTATAATAAAATTACAACTACAATCAAAACATAAAATAACAAGTGTTGTCAAAGATGTAAAGAAATGAGAACCCTCCTGCATGGCTGTTGGTAATGTAAAATGGCACAGCCATTCTGGTTTGCTGATTCCTCAAGAAGTTGAACATAGCATTACCACATGAGCCAGAAATTTCACTCTAAGTGTGTACCCAAAGAATTGAAAACACCACTCAGATACTTGTACACCAATATCAATAGCAGCATTATTTACAAAGGCCAAAAGTGGAAACAATGCAAGTATTCAACAAGAGATGAATAGATAAAATCCAAACACACATACAAATATGAACACACAATGAAATATTATTCCTCATTAAAAAGCATGAAAGATTTATGCTGCAACACGGATGAACCTTAAGAACATTATGTTAATTAAAATAATCCAGATTAAATGGATAAATACTTCCTGACGTCACATATATGGTGTATCTAGAATAGGAACATTCATAAGGTAAAACGGAGGTCACCAGGGTGGCAGGGACCAGAGAATGGAGAAAGACTGCTCAGTGGGCCCAGGGACTCTTTAGAAGTGATGAAAACGTTATGGAATTAGATGATGGGGAAGATGTAGTTTGTGAGCATACTAAACAGTTTATTGTATTGCTTTAAAATAGTCACTTTGATAGTTTACTACAATTTGAGAGTTGTTAAATTTAAAAACACAAGGAAATAATTTAAAAATAGACATTAATGAGCTAAGATATATAAAAGAGTTTCAGATTCATTCAATATTACTACCACTTACTTTGTCCCAACCACTTCCTCCTTTCCTATATTTTCATCCTAAGCACCTCTTGGTAGCAGGAATCTAATTGCTCAAAGTGAAGATCCACCACTATGTAAACCACTATATTTTATCAATTCCTCTAACTATGATGTATTCTGAGGTTTGAAATGAGACTCTTTAAGTTCAAATCCAGCTCTACATATTCTAGCATAATTTGGGGCATAATAGCCTCACTAAGTATCAATTTCCTCTTTTGTAAAATAGTGATATTAATAGTTCTGACTCCACAGAGTTGTGATGAATAAATTAGATAACATACAGAAAGAATCTCAATAAATTTTATGTGACTCATTAAATGCTTAACATTTTAAAAAATTAATAGTTCAGGGATGCAATTGCTAAGTGATTTGCAAAGATTACATGATGACAAAGATTTCAAAAAATGATTCATACTAAAGTGATTTACCACTTAAATTTATTTTAGTATATCCAAACTATATTCTTATATTCATCTAGAATACATTTATTCTAGAAATCCAGTATGACTTTCTCATCTGTTAGGTATCAGACATCATATTTTAGTATTTTATTCATCTTAATATATTCTGGAAAACCCAAGAGAAATTGGTGAAAGTTCAAAGAAACCAAACGCAATAAAAAGAAAATGATTCGTATAAAGTACTAAGGAAAGCATGGTTATTGAATCAGCGTCACCCTGACTGTGCCCTCTGATTCTGGTGAAACTTTGATGAAAACATAAAACAATACACTCTACAGAAGTTACAAATGTTCTGGGAAGGGAGTAGAACTAGGAAGTATCAAAAATCCTCTGAGGATATCTGCATTTACACAATTTGCAAAACAAATAGGTTATCTGAAACATTTTATTTTATTTTTATTTTATTTTGAGTTGTGGGGTACAGGTGAGGATTTGCTATGTAAGTCAGCTACATGCTGGTAAAGTCTGGGCTTCTAGCTGCTCCCCTTGGTAGTGGACCAGATACCCATTATGTTGTCACATGTTCCCCTCTGTCTTTCCTCCGTCCCTCCCGCAATTCCCAGCACCTGCCAATCCCATCCTTGTGCTGGTGTGACTTGTGTTCAGGGCCCACTTTTGAGTGAGAACATGTGGTATTCAGTTATTTGTTTCCGTGACAACTCATTTAGCATGATGATCTCCAAGCATACAAGTTGCTTGAAGGCCATGATTTTGTTCTTCGTGGCTGCATAATATTTCATAGGGTATATGTACCACATTTTCTTCATCCAATCCACTTTCAGTGGGAATACAGGATGCTATTAGCTTCATAAAATGAGCTAGGGAGAATGCCTTCCTTCTTGATTGCCTGAAATATTTTCAATAAGATTGGTACCAGTTTTTCCTTGTATGTCTTGTAGAATTCAGCTGAGAACTCATCTGGTCCAGAACTTTTTTTGGCAAGAAGGTATCTTATAACTGAGTAGATTTCCTGGATTGTTATTGATCTGTTTAGGGTTTTGATTTCCTCTCATTTCAACCTTGCAAGGTTGTGTAATGCCAGGAAATCCTCCATTTCCTCTAGATTTTCTAGGTTATTTGCATTCAGATGTTTACAATAATCTTTGATAATCTTTTGAATTTCTTCAGGGTCAATTGTGACATACCCTTTTTCAGTTCTATGTTTAGGTATTGTGAATAGTGCAGCAATAAACATGCATGTGCAGGTATGGTTTTGGTAGATCTTTCTCCCACGAGAAAGATTGATGGATCACATGGAAGCTCAATTTTCAGTTTGAGAAATCACCACACTGCCTTCCATAGAGGCTGAACTAGCTTACATTTCCACCAAGAGTGTAGAAGTGTCCCTTTTTCTCCACAGGTGTGTCCCTTTTTCTCCACACCAGCACCTGTTGTTTTTTGATTTACTAAAGATAGCCACCCTTACTGGTGTTAGGTGATATCTCCTCTTAATTTTGATTTGTATTTCTCTGATGATTAGTGAGGCTGAACGTTTTTCATTGCTTGTTGCTGCTTGTATGTCGTCATTTGAGAAACATCTGTTTATGCCACTTTTTAATGCAGTTGTTTGCTTTATTCTTTTTAGGTCATTTGAGTTCCTCATAAATCCTGGATGTTAGGTCTTTGTCAGATGCACAGCTTACAATTTTTTTTTTCAATTCCATGGGTTGTCTCTTTACTCTCTTGATAGTTTCTTTTGGTCTGCAAAAGCTTTTTAATTTGATAAGATCCCACCTGTCAATCTTAACTTTTGTTGAACCTGCTTTTGAGGACTTGATTATGAATTCATTGCCTATTCTGATATCCAGTAGAGTGTTACCTACATTTTCTTCTAAGATTCTTGTAGTTTGAGTTTTACATTACAGTCAACTCATTTGAGTTGATTTTTTTATGGTGATAAGTAGGGGTCCAGTTTCATTCTTCTGCATGGGGCTAGCCAGTTTTCTCAGCAAGACTTGCTAAATATGGTATCCCTTCCCCAGTGTTTATTATTGATGACTTTGTCAAAAATGAGTTGATTGAGAGATTGTGTTTTTATTTCTGGAATATCTGTTATGTTCCATTAGTCTTTATGCCTGTTCCTGTACCAATACCATGCTGTCTTGTTTACTATAGCCTTGTAATATAGTTTGAAGTATGGACATGTGATACCTACAGCTTTGTTCTTTTTGCTGAGGATGACTTTGGCTATTCATGCTCTATTTTGCTTCCATATAAATTTCTGTATTGACCTTTTTAGGTCTGTGAAAAATGATGTTGGCAATTTGATGGTACTGCATTGAATCTGTAGATGCCTTGGGTAGGATAAACATCTTGACAATATTGATTCTTCCAATCCACGAGCATGAAATGGTTTTCCATTTATTTGTATCACCCTTGATTTTTTTTTTTTTTAGTAGAGTTTAGTAGCTCTTAATGTAAAGGCCTTTCACGTCTGTGGTTAAGTGGAGGCCAAGGTATTTGATTTTTGTGTGTGGTTATTGTTAAAGGAATTTTTTTTTAATTCTCAGTCTTCTTGTTGTTGGTGTATAGAAATGCAACTGTCTTTTATGTATTGATTTTCGAACCCGAGACTTTACCAAAGTCACTTATCAGTGTAAAGGGGTATTTGGTAAACTTTTTAGGGTTCTCTAGGTATATAATCCTATTGTCTACAAAGAGGCTAACTTAGCCTCTTTTTGTATTTGGATACCCATGATTTTCTTCTCTTAGGAAAGAAGTCATAGGACTTCCAGTAATGTGTTGAATAGGAAAGGTGACTGTGGGCATCCTTGTCTTGTTCCAGTTCTTAATGGAAATGTTTACAGCTTCTGCCCATTAAGTAAAATGTTGGCTGCAGGTTTGTAATAGAAGCCTTTTTGTTTTGTTTTGAGGAATGTTCCTTTTATGCCTAGGTGTTCAAGGGTTTTTATCAAGAGGGGTGCTGAATTTTACTGAATGCTTTTTCTGCATCTATTGAGATAATGATGTGGTTCGTTGTTCCACACCTGTTAATGTTCTGAATTACATTTATGGCCTTGTGGATATAGAACCAGCCCTGCATCCTGGAAATAAAGCCCACCTGGTCATGGTGGACTGTCCTTGAAATTGGCTGTTGAATACGATTTGTTGGAATCTTGTTGAGAATTTTTGTGTCAATATTCATCAAGGAAATTGGCCTATAATCCTTTGTCCTTGTTGGGTTCTTGCCAGTTTTGAATACAGGATGCTATTAGCTTCATAAAATGAGCTAGGGAGAATGCCTTCCTTCTTGATTACCTGAAATATTTTCAGTAAGATTGGTATCAGTTTTTCCTTGTATGTCTTGTAAAATTCAGCTGAGAAGCTATCTGGTCCAGAACTTTTTTTGGCAAGAAGGTATCTTATAAATGAGTAGATTTCCTGGATTGTTATTGGTCTGTTTAGGGTTTTGATTTCTTCTCATTTCAATCTTGCAAGGTTGTGTAGTGCCAGGAAATCCTCCATTTCCTCTAGATTTTCTAGGTTATTTGCATTCAGATGTTTATAATAATCTTTGATAATCTTTTGAATTTCTTCAGGGTCAATTGTGACATACCCTTTTTAATTTCTGTGTTTATTTATTCTATTGTTTATATATTATTCTCTCTCTCTCTCTCATAAATCTGGTCAAGGGCCTGTCAATCTTATTTAGCTTTACAAAAAGTCAGGTTTTTGTCTTGATCCTTTCTATGATATTTTTGTCATATATATCAAGCAATTGTGATTTTAATCATAGTAATCTAAATTTTTCTACTGAAGTTAGGATTTAATTATTCTTACCTCTTCAGTGTCCTTAGGTGTGATATTAGGCTGCGTACTTATGATCTCTCTATTTTCTCCATATGAGTGAATAATGCCATGAATTTCCCTCTCATCACTGATTTCATGACATCGCAGAGATTTTGATAAGATGTGTCTTTGTTTTTGTTTGTTTCCAGGAATGTCTACTTCTTTCTTGATATCTCTGTTACCTAAAAGTCATTCAGCAGTATGTTGTTTAGGGTCCATGTCTTTGTGTGTTTGGGGAGAATCTTGTTGGTGGCAATGTTTATTTTTATTCCACTGTGATTTGAGAAAATGTTTGGTATTACTTCAACATTTTGAAATTTGATCACACTTGATTTATGCCAGAGAATGTGATAAATCTTGGAGTGTGTTCCATGTGCTAATAAGTAGTAGAATGCATACTCTGTAGCTGTTGGTTGGAGTGTTCTATAGATGTCTATTAGGCCCATGTGGTCAAGTGTCAAGTTAACATTCAGGATCTTTTTTTGGTTTTTTTTTTTTTATTTTTTGTCTCAATTATCTGTCTAGGGATGTTAGCAGGGTATTGAAGTCTCTGATTATGATTATGTGTCTATGTCCTCTCTAGTTTACATGGCAAATGTTTCTAAAACCAGGTGCCTCTGTGTTCGGCACATATATATTTTAAATGGATACTTCTTGCTGGTAGAATGAGCCTTTTATCATTATGTAGTGTCCCTCCATGTGCTTTTTAACTTTTATTGGTTTGAAGTCTGTTTTGTCTGATATAAGAGTAGCTACCCCTGCTCCTTACCACTTTCTTGGAAGTTCATTTTCCAGTCTCTTATCTTGAGCTGGTGGGTGTCCTTTGCAATGGGATGGGTTTTTGGAGGTAGCAGAATATTGGATCATGTTTCGTTATTCAGTTTGCAACTCTGTGGCTTTTTAGTGGCACATCAGTTCATTCACGTTCAAGTTAATTTTTGATATGTGAGAGTTTGTCCCTGTCATAAGACTCCTAAGGTGTTACTTTGCTTCCTTATTTATATAATAGATATAATTTTGTGAATGATATGTATGCCCTGTTAACTCTGTGCTGACCTATGCTTTCTCATGAGTGTAACAGGTTTTTTTTGTTTCTATGCTGAAAATTTTCTTAGGCAAGCACTAGAGGGCTGGTCTGGAGGCAGCATATTCTCTTAGGAATTGAATGTCAGGGAAAGATTTTAATTCTCCATCATTAGTGAAGCTTAGCTTGGTGGTATAGGAAATTATTGGCTGGAATTTCTTATCTTTGAGAACATTAAAATTGAGACTCTTTTCTAGCTTGTAAGGGTTCTGCTGAGAAGTCCGCTGCAATTCTGATGGGTCTTCCCTGGTGGTCTGACCCTCTCTCTAGTTGCTTTTAGGATTTTTTTCTTTTATGATAACTATGGAGGTTGATTACTAGGTTTTTTCAGTATGGTCTTCTCATGTAATACCTTTCAGGGGTTCTCTGAATCTCTTGCATTTTGATGGTCACCTTTCTAGTGAGATATGGGAAATTTTCTTAGATAACCTCATGGAGGACTTATTCCAAGGTGTTCTCATTCTCCTATTCTGTTTTGGGAATTCCAATCAACCATAAATTTGGCTTCTTTATGTAGACCCACACCTCTTGCAGACTTTGCTCCTTCTTTCTGAGTCTTTTCTCCTTGTTTTTATCAGACTGGGTTAAATCAATGTTTTGGTCTTTAAGCTCTGAGATTCTTTCCTCTGCATGATTGATTCTGCTCCCCAGGTCTGTTGTTGTGCTTCAAAATTCCAGGAAGAAATTCTCCATTTCCAGAATGGACCTTTTTTATATTGGCCAACTCAGCTTTACTTCCTGCTTGGCTAGAGTGATCTTTGTTCCTAACTTCTCATGGTTTTCCTAAGTCATTTTAGTCATCCAATATTTGAATTCTGCGACTGTCATCTGGAACAGGTCATTCTGAGTGATTTCCATTGTTTGGGGACTGAGAGCTGCCTTTTTAGGTCATGTAACTTTAAGGCTTTAAGGATTGCTGGTGCTTTTCCACTGGTTCTTCCTCATCTGTGAGGAGAAAATCTCTTTTTATTGTTATTCTTTAGTTTTGGTGTTTTGTAGTTAGATGTGGTCTTGCTGTCCTGGGTTTTTTGTTTTTTTTAAGCCTAATTAAGGAATTTTTTAATACATATTTTTTATTTTAAAATTGTGGGGTACAGTTAAGGGTTAGGTATACAAATATGCATTGTACAGGTACCCTTGTTGATGAGGTATGCCCCCGTCCCCAGACAGATATTGATTTCCATTAATCCCACCTTCCTTCTTCTCCCTGTCCTCCCCATAGTTTCCGACCACTGTCAATCCTTTTCTTACAGTATCACGATAGTTGTTCAAGGTCCACTTATGAGTGAGAACATGTGATACTCAGATCTTTGTTTCTGTGAGAGATCACTCGGTATTATAAACTCTAATTCCATCCAGGTTGCTGCAAAATTCATATTTTGTTCTTTTTTCCTTCACTCAAATAGTTCACTCAGGGAGAGAGGGAGGGATATTCACTTCTGCTCCATGACTCTTGTGTGGCAGTGCTCCATATTCAACAGTGACTCTCTATTTCAGAGTTTTTCCCATGGTCTGACTGGTCAGAGTGCTTTCTGACCCATTAGGAGCTCAATGCAGGGACCAAGTCGGAGAATGAGCCCCCTGGCAACTGCTGGTCATTCACAGCCCAGAAACATTCCTACTCGGTATGGTGCCTACAGGTGTCTCTTGTATCTCCTCCTTTCCTGTTCAAGTCTGCACTTATCACTTGAAAAACAGCAGATTCCCTAACATGGAGGAACCTGTCTTTTGGGCACGTGAAGCTGGCAGGAAATCTCTTCTGGTCTTGAAGGGAGGTTGGCCTCCAGATGTTGGCCATTGGCACAAAATGAGTGCCACCAACAGGTGAGAGTTCTTTCCCAGCCTGGTATCTGGACACTGCCTGAGGGGAGTGTGTTCAGGAGGTGTCTGGCGTGTGTTCCCAGCTCCACATGGACTCTGGTCTCACACTTGCACACAGCTGAGAGGAGTGAAACTGACCCAGACCGTGTCAGGAGTTCTCATTCCATCTTGCACACAAGACAGAGCTTCAGGTCCTATGCAAGACTGGAGTCCAGTGAGGATAATGTGCCCCAGTTCCAACTTCAACCATCCAGACTCTCAGCTCCTTGGTCCCAATTTATTCAAAGGGACCTCTGAGGAATGCAGAATGCTTCCCACAGCCGAAACTCTTCAAGCTACCTGAGTTTACTAGCAGGTGGATCCATTCCTTCTGTTCTGTTTGGCAAGAGAGGTTCAAGTCAGCTACTCCCCAGTGGCCATCTTGGATCTTAAGCTGTACAGTTTTATTATTTCTCAGCTTCTGAGGTGTACCTGTGTTTTCCCTATAGATTTCCAGTATTTGCATGTCATGGAGCCAACAGAGACTGTGGCCCTCAGAGAGTAGGATATGAAGCAGTGGAGATGGAACCAAGGTCCTTTGTTTAGGCGCAGAAGACAAAGGTCCCTCTGATAAATTTCAATAACTTAATCAAACTGATCCAAAACAATTTTTACTGTCATAATAAACACACATCAGAGGCGAATCTGTGATGTGAGAAAGTTACAGGCATCTATCTGTGTTTTGAAAGAGATTTCTTTTCAGGCAAAAGTGTGGTTTAGAGGTACCCTTACTAACACACATTTTAGCTGAATGTTGAATGACTAAATGAAGACAGAACCCAAAATTCCTATTATAGAATGAATTTTAAATGTTATAGTATGATATAGATTGAATTTTGAATATAATCTGAATTTGTATTTTTAAAAATTCAATTTCAATGTTTTAAAATGTTTTAATTTTTTTAACTTTAAAATTTTTATTTTAAAGATGTAGGTACAATTAGGGTTTAGGTATACAAATGTTCATTATGCAGATACCTTGTTGATGAGGGTGTCCCTCCGCTGCAGTTTCCCTCAACTGCCAATCCCAACCCCTCCTCCCCTGGCAGTTTCCCAACACTGCCAGTTTCTTTCTTATAGTATTATGATAATTGTTCAAGGTTCACTTATGAGTGAGAACATATGGTACTCTGTTCTTTATTTCTGTGATAGATCACTGAGTATGATAGACTCTAAATCCATCCAAGTTGCTGCAAAGTCCATATGTTTGTGCTTCTTTATGACTACGTAATATTCCATTGTGCATACGTACCACATTTTTTTATCCAGTCCAGTTTCCATGGGCAGCGTGAGTGGTTCCATGCTTTTGCCATTAAGAATAGTGCTGCCATAAACATGAGTGTGCAGGTATCTTTTTGGTAAAATGATTTGAGTTCCTCAGGTTCTGTTCCCACTAGGGGTATTGCTGGGCCATATGGAAGGTCAATTTCTAGTTTTTTCAGAAGTTGCCACACTGTTTTCCAGAGAGGTTGCACTAGTTTGCATTTTCCCACCAGCAGTGTAGAAGTATACCTTTTTCTCCGCATCCTCACCAGCATCTGTTGTTGTTTGTTTCATTAATGATTGCCACTCTTACTGGGGTTAGGTGGTATCTCAATGTGGTTTTAATTTGCATTTCTCTGATGATAAGTGAGGCAGAGCACTTTTTCATGTGTCTGTTGGCTGCCCATATATCTTCTTTTGAGAAGTGTCTATTCATGTCTTTTGCCCACTTTTGAGTGGGGTTGTTTGTTTTCTTCCTTTCGGCATGTTTAAGTTTCTTGTAGATCCTAGATGTTAGGCTTAAAAAATGCAATTTTTCAATAGAAGTTGATTTTAAATTTTACAGTGCAACTAGTGCAGAGACAAAAATTTCTCAATAGTTTCAATTATTAGATTGTTTCTGCAGTATCTAACTAGAATTTGTGGTACAAGTAGTACTGATAGGTACTTACTTTCATCTAAGTGCTATGGAAAAAAATCAGTATTTGCAGGAAAACTTGCTTTCCTGGAATACTTTTATTTTCTTAAATCTCTAAACTTTGTGTATGCTTTATTATGTTTTGATCAATATTTGATTATCTGGGGACTAATCGTACTTGACTGAAATTTTCCTTATGCAATTTTAAGGGGTCAAAAATTTACATTCTTTTTCTATGATTTGAAGTATATTCACACTGGACATTTTTCTCTCCCCATGTTTTAGACCTCAGTGGAGTTAAGTAGCCAAACTTTAAATATAATTCTCAAGTTGTAGCTAAAGTTATTCTGTTTAATGTCATAAATGTTAGCACAAAGATAAGAACAGGGATAATAATATAATCTCCATCATTACAGCTTAAATTATTACTCATGGATATATTAGGGTATGTAAATATAAAGCTCAAAAAGGATTTAAAGTCTTTCAAGTATTTTAGCACTATGCTACCTAATATTAATAATAATTGTCAAATCATGTCCCATTTATTTTGAAATTCCCAGTAATATTTATATATAAATTATCAACTTTCATATTCTTCATCAATTGTGGAAATCATACACATTTGTAGACACCCAACTTATACAGTTTTGGCATATAAAACACATTAGGAGATTTTTCTTTTAAGTTACAGCACGAATTCTTATCTATACTCAAAGGTATTATACTATTAAACTATTAACCTATAAGATTTTAACAAAAATCCAGATGGTATATTCCTATGACTAGTATTTTTATGCTGATTAAACATGATCTAACATAATTACAGAATCATTATTCACAAACAAGTTAAGATACCAGAAATTAAAGTGAAGTATGCATTTAGTCTTTAGCTTTCCCAATGCTGAATCTGAGATCAAAACATTTGAACAAATGTTTGATAAGCCCCGAGTCCAAAGCCACACTCCTATACAACTGTAGCTGGCAGATAAAATACTGACATTCACAATATGTGAACCAATACTTTTTAAATTGTATTTTAGTTTTCTTTTTCTTTTCCTCCTCCCCTTCTTCTTTTTAATCTTCTCTCTTCCTCTCCTTTCCTAAGCAATTATATCCTAAAACTATCACATGGGGTACAAAAGGTAGGTGTCTACAGTAGGGCTTGAGGAGAGGCAGCTGCAGTAGCTAGAAGCAGGTGGCCAGAGTCAGAGTAAGGTGAGAAGGTCATCCTTGAGAAGAATGATCTGGCGTAATGAGTCAAAGTCCAAGAGATCAAGGAGAATGTCCCTCTAGAAGGGAGCCTATATGGGCCTCAGTTAAGGCTGAAGAGGACGTCCATGCAGGGGAGGACTTAGCACAAGGAGTCAAGGTCTAAGTGAGTAAGGAGGATGCCTGGTGAAGGTGTGACCTTGTGGGGGTGTCAGAGCCCAAGGTAGATGAAAAGATCATCTACATGGTGACTGAGAATAGCACAGGAAGTAAGAGCACATGAAGGGTGAAGTGGGTCTCTCGCTACTCCTGTTTTTTTCCATTAATGTTTGCATAAGATATCTTTTTCTACGTTTAAGAAAATATGTCCCTCTCTTTTCCTTTTATTCTGTTTATGCTACAAATTTTTTCTTACACAAAAATTTCAGAAATGGATGATTCAAGGAGGAACCAGAAGACCCAAGTCCACCCTTCTATTGTGTGTTCATTGAGCGATTCTGGAGAACTACCTTATCCTCCCTTTCTTCATGTTTCCTCATTTGTACAATTAAATGGAATGATATTTTTCTTCTTTCCAAGTCTGTGAAAGTACTAAGGAGTCAAGATTTCCTTGGAGAGAACTTGGCACTTGGTGTATACTACATATACGTTGTATTACACAACTTTGGGAAGCATCCTATGGTCACTGTTGAAATGAATGACCCTTGAATGATAAGACTTTAGACTGAAATCCAGGTACCAGTCAATTCTCATTGTCACTGATGCACATTCATAGCTTTCATAACTTTGTTGAATAAGCAAAAATAGATAACTTACTCCAGAGAAATGGTGATGAGTTATGAGTTGTGCTACTGTCTGAGCTATTTTCTGTTAAATCACCTTTCTTATGTCAAACCTAGTTCATATGGATTGTATAAATTTATGGGATTTTTATCTAAAGCAATTGTAGAACAATTGATTTTTTTTACATTAATGACTTTTCTATATAAATTATAGAGTTTCTTCCTATTTAAGTTTGTAGTCAGGCAACTATAAATCATGGTTTAAAATGTTCAGGTCACTGGATAGAAATGTCCTGGAGTTGAAATCGCAGCATATCAAGCACTCACTGTAGGAGCTGCTGCCAGATCATTCGTCAGCAAGGTCCAGCACATGCATAGATGCACTTCCTTAGGTTGACAAAGTCTTAAATACAAATTGAATCGGGCTTCTGATAGAGGAGCCATAATGTCTTCAGCTCAACCCAGGCCCCACCTCTGCCTGTGTTATTGTCCCAGACTAAATTCATACATTTATGTACTGACCAGATGCTGGTAGATAGTAGAGGTTGCTCACTGCCAAAGTGACAAAACTTAATAAAGCACAGGAAATAAGGAATGCTGCTAAAATGGCTTGAGTGATTTGAAATTAGAATAATCCCCTCTTAATCTGTGGGGAATATGTCCTAGAACCCACAGAGAATGCTTGAAACCACAGACAGCACCAAAACATACCTACATAGGTTTTGTTTTCTAAGTCAATAATTTCACCTTTTCACTTAGAGGAATCATTTTGAGACTTCTCTTTGTCATCACTACTCTTGCACTTTGGGGCCATTATTAAGTAAAATAAAGATGACTTGAACCCAAGTCCTGTAATAGTGCCATAATCAATCTGATAACCCAACTAAGTGACTAATGGTAAGACAGCAACTACAGCATAAATATGCTAGACAAAGAGTTGATTCCAAATGGAAGGGAGCTAGCTGGCATGAGATTTGATCATGCTACTCACAACAGCATACAGTTTTAAATGTATGAATTGTTTATTTCTAGATTTTTCATCTAATGTTTTTGAACCATGGTTGAGCATTTGTATCTAAACCATGGAAAATAAAACCATGGATAAGGTAGAACTACTGCATATGTTTCCAAACATATCTCTAAGTAGGTGACAATTACATTAACTAATTTCTGAAACACAAAAGAACAAGTGCGTGAAAAAAATATCATGAGTGTGTATTACTCTTGCTAGACAACTATACTCTCTCTATATGCAAGTATTTTTTTAGCCAATAGGATTGTTGTAAAAACCAAAGGTTAATTTAGCTGCCCCCAAGTCAAAGTCAGTGGCAGATGCTAAGTGCCTCATTTTCCATGATATCTGCTAAAAGAAATAGAGCTGACACCATATAATTTGATTCATAGAGTCTTAATTACAGGACATAAAATGTTCTGTAAATGAGCTATTATGTATTTTCCATTCTGTTAGTTATTTCACTGAACAAAAACTTCAAAACAGCAAATTTTTAGATAAGACATAAGTTAGATTTCCTGGGAAACAGTATTATCTAAAAAGTAATGCACTGATTTGTGAGTCCCAAATTCTAAATCCTTTTAGTTCTGTGGACTTTCAGCATGATCTCAGACAAGACTTCTCTCAGCACATGGGTCTTTGCGGCTTATAAAATGAAGACTAATACCTGCTTCAGAGTAATCCACTGACCATGGAGATTTAAAATTCTGATTCATAAAGAGCATTGAGCTATTTGAAAGCAAATAAAAGACAAAAACAAATGCAGGTTTTTATTGTTATTGCTACAAATTCTACTATTATTTGGTTGATACTTTTCTTAATGACAGGTTTATGCAAGTGATTCAATTTTTATTTGGAAAAAAAATGTATTCATGCTATTTTTTAAGGTAATCACCCAAAACACTGGACATTTTTTCTGTAATTTTTGCATTTTGCTGAATTACTGAAGAAGAAAAATTCCTCTTTATTCTTTCCTTTTTCATGCTTGGGAACATGTTATAAATTTCATCTCCATTCTACTTTTCAAAGTAAACAAAAGAAAAAGAGGAAAGGAGACAAAAAAGAAAAAAAATCCTTCCTAAGATAGGACATTCTAAATGAGATCACTTAGAATATAAATACTCATCAAAATATTTTTTTATTTTTATTTACTACAAGAAATTACACATATGACCTGATACATTCTGATTTTAAATGCCTCAAGGTAGAAGATAGTGTTTTTCCACAAAAAAAGTAAATGAAAACTTAAAAACCTAATTTATTCAGACTGATAACCCAAGTGCAGAGGAAGGTGGCTGTGTTCTAACTTTGGAATGTGGTGTGCATGAAGTTTTCTTTATGCCAAATATCTTACATCAGCTCATTATCAAGACTAATCATAAGTAGTCTGATGTGTTGTTTAATGAAGGGAATATATTCTAAGAAATATGTCCTTAGGCAATTTCAGTGTTGTGTGAACATCCTAAGGTATACTTACACAAACTTAGATGGTGTAGCTGACTACATATCTAGGATAGATGGTCCAGCCTATTGCTACTAGGTTACCTACCTGCACAGTATGTTATTGTACTGAATATTGTGGGCAATTGTAATACACAATTGTATTTGTGAATCTAAACATACCTAAATATAGAAAAAGTATGGTAAATGTATGGTATTAATCTTAGGGGACCAGTGTCCTATACACAATTTGCCAACCAAAACATAATTATGTGGCATGACTCTAGTTGCAACTGCTAAGGTTTTGAAGCTTATTATTATTATTTTTGGAATAAATAACCTTGCTTTTTGCCTTTTTTCTTTTCTTGACTTATCACAATGAATGATTTTTAAAAATTGCATGTCATAAAATCCCTGCACAAGCACAGGTAAAGAATTAGCATTAAAAAGTTTAAGGCATATATTGCATTATAAAATGACTAAAGTAACGATATATCATAATTTACACCCGCAAATATCTATCTTTAGCAATCAGGAAATGAGCAAATTAATTTTATTATGGCAGAGTGCTGAATAGTTCTTGCTGTTATTTGATGTGTACTTGTGAATAAACGCTTAAGAGGAAATAAGGAAGGGCAAATAATTTAGTCATGATAGACAATAATCAGTTCAGCAAGTGAATCAAACTGAGTACAAATTTAAGTCACTCAGTTCTTCCCTTTGCCTCCTCATTCTTTTTCATTTCATCTATATTCATGGACTAAGAAGAACCCTCAAAAAATCATCTCATCAAAGCCACAATGATATAAAACAATCAAGATAGTTCTAAGGGTCAGAACCCAATAATACAATCTGCTAGAAAATATATTCATTGTTTCACCATCTTGATTCATGGAATGGTTTTCCACATGTCACTTCTGAGAATTCTCATTGTAACTTTTTAATTTAAGGACACCAACTCACATTTTCCCAATCATGGTTCTATTTTCTTTTATCCCTGTTATGAGTTGAATTTATCCCCTTCCACCCCCCCCCAATGAATATGTTGAGATTCTAAACTACTAGTACCTTAAAACGTAATTATATTTTATAGTTAGGTCTTTAAATACCTAGTTAAGTTCAAATTAAGTCTCTAAGGTAGGCCCTAATCCAATATGACGGGTGTCTTATAAGAAGAGGAGAATAGGATATGCACACACACACAAGAATGAGAGAAACCAAAAACTTTTATGCACAGGGAGACAACCATGTTACCACACAGCAAAAAGGTTGTCAACTACAAGCCAAGCAGATAGGCTTTAGGAAGAAATCACCCTAATCTCAGATTTACAGCTTCCAGAATTTTGTAATGTAAATTTGTGTTGTTTTAGCCATTCAGTCTGTGGTGTCTTGTTATGTCCCCAGAAAACTAATACGATATACTACAGCTAATTCAAAATGTGTGTATATACACGTGTTTTCATACTGGAAATGTTACTGGTGTAATGCAGTGTCTATTAAAGCAGAGAATCAATGAGACTAAGCAATTCTTTGAAAGGAAGCCCCAGAAGTTATACTGCCTGATGTCTAAGAATAAAGGACGCAGGTCAACTTGAAATTAACATCCTATGGAAGACCCTATCAGGCAAATTATGGTAAGGAGAAACCCATTACTCTAGGGAAAAACATTCCTTTTTTTAAAGCCCTTTAAGAAAACATACCTCTCCCCTTAGTGTGTATAGTCAGTCACTAGTGAGTAGGTGAATAGGTTCTGTGTCCTCTGAGTAGGAAGACGCCAAGATCCTAATTTTTATTCAGGCTACTGGCCTCTAGACCTGTGAGAAATAAATGTTGTTTAAGCCACCAAGTTTATAGCACCTTTGTTATAGCAATCCAAACTGCCCATGACAAGGCTCAAGGATACAGACAAATGCTGATCAAAATGTCCCCTAACTAGAAATCATATCTAACTTTTAATCTCAAAATTCTCTCAATTTATTCATATGCTGCTGTCTTTCTTTCTCTCTATTCTTGTGCTTTATTTCTGAAAGGTTATTTGTGAGAAATATTTTAAGATAGTAATATTCAATGAAAGTATTACACATTATCATTTCATTTTTTAACACAGAAAAACAACTTATCTCAATTTCAATGACATTTACAAAAACAAATTTTATATCTTCTTCCTGCTTTAATTATTGTGTAGTAAAGTTTACTTTTACTTTATTTCTTAGATTCAGCAACTCTTCTGCATATCTGTGTGTGAGTCTTGGTGTGTGTTTCTGTATATGTCAGTTTGACTTTCAGTGGAAGAAATTAGCATTAATTCATCACTCCTTCTAGTAAGCTACTTGTAATTACTCTTAAACTTGGAATTCTGTTAAAAAAAATCTTCACTATCATCCTCACATTTTTTCCATTTGTCACTTCTGTGAGCATCTAGTAAATCATATCTAAGTAGAGACCTCCATCAGTTGTGAGATTCTTCCATTGGATGTAGTGTGTTACTGTCCTGGTGAGGTCAATAAGTAAATTATCTCTCAATGCCTATATTTAATTCCCAAAGTTAAAAAACAAAGGTACCTATGGTAAAAATCATTCATAATAGATACCTAGTGAATTCTGGCTTATTTTTAATATTTATATTTTGGTTACACAATATCAGGCTTAAATTTAAGACATTCTTTATAGAAACTTCTTTGTGCTGTTTAATGTGGAGACACTTCGCAATAGTCTCTTATTGCCATCATAAATTTGAGAAACTCTCCTCTCCACGCCATTTTAACATATCAGTTTCCGTATGCATCCTTATTCTTTTTGATATTTTAAAAATATTTGTGACTTAATTATATTAGATTTTTTCATAATGACACCATTCTTTCTACTTTGTTTCAAAACAGCCGTTATTTTTGTTATTAATATTAAAACCTTGTCGTTCCAGAAAAAAATAAAGCAAATGAGATTAATGTCTACTCTGTATCATCCAGCCTAATAAATTTCCTTCTTAGTGACAGTGTGTAGTCATTGAGTACAGATTTAATTTTTTTAATATCAAAACTTTTGTACTATTAAATTTCACCTAAAAATACAATGTATACAGCATTAATAAAAAGACCTGTTTTAGTTAACAGAAAGTCTTGCCCACTTGACCCTTTTGATACTAAGATAATGGCAAGAAATCTTCAAAGGATTATCAGGGCATGATGTTAAAATTATTACTTTTGAGGCCGACCTAAATCCTGACCAAAAAAAATCATGCTGCACTTGAAGGAATTCTTGAAAAATCAAGTGGTTTTAACCCAAAATTACCCAAAACAAACAAAGGAATAAAATTGTCAGTGCTGAAACAAGCAAAAGTGTCACTTTTAAAATAAAATAAAACAAAATATTAAAAGCTTATTGCTGTATATTTATTCTATATATGATCTTATGCTAGTTTTTTGATAGGTATCTTTTGAGAACATATCAAATTTATTTAAGACATTATAGATTAAATTTTTCTAGTAATTAATTATATTCATCAGACTTGAACTTTTCAAAATTATACTTATTACCATGATTATAACAACACAGTAAAATATTTATTTAAAAGATTTATATCTATAAATGGGACACATATTTGAGCAGTATCAATTTCTCACTAGAGCTAAGGTCTTCCCATGGGTAAGATTCAATTTGATTTTTCCACCCTTTATGATTCTCTAGACCATAAAAGGGGACTATTAGAAATTTTAATATAAAGATGTATATGATTTTGGGTTGGGTTTATCAAATGAGGAAATTAGTGTCAGTTACCTTACTTAGAGCTTCTTAATTTTTGGATACTACCTCTTCTCCCCACTGTTATTAGACATATCACTTTGCCAAAGGCTTTCTCAGAGAGCATGATCTCCAACACTAACAAAGCACATGCCTTATTCATCACCCAAAAATCAAACATTTAAATAGCAAAAGTTTAGAGAACATTTTTAAAATTTACTTTAGTCAACTTTTCAGAACTTAGAGTTCTTTCTAAGACATATTCTTAGGACTCCTATTGGAATTTCATTTAACAGATCTATCCACCCAGGACAGAGGCAAAGTTTGTACCTTTAGGTTAAATTTCAAACCATTTTGTATATTCAAAACCACATTTTTAAGTAATTGATAAATTGGAAAATTTTTACAAATAATTAAATTATTTGCAAATATTTAACTCTGGAATTTAGCTTTGGAATTGATGTGTAAAAATAGTGAAGTCAAGTAAAATATTCTATCTATAAGAATAAAAAATAACCACAAGAATGCTATTAAATTAAAAAAATATACATAATTTGCAACCATAAACTTTAAACAAGAAAACTAAAAAATATACCGAAAGTGATTCATGACATGACTCCGAACTCTTCTTCTTTTCCCTAAAGTTGTAATGCTGAATCTAAATGATACTCAGAATTCTTATAACTTACCTTTCCTGACTAGTAAGAAGTAAATGATTGCATCTGACTGAAACAGAAGCTACGAAGTATCAAACTGAATTAAAGAAAAGATTCTAATACTAAAGCATACCCCATATCATGGAACACTACATTACTGTTCACTCCAGGCCCTCACTCAAATGGGTGAAATGAACCATGTTACAGTAAATTTGACAACATCTAAAAAGAAAAGTATTATTTTTTTCTAAGGTATTACACAACTCTAACCAAGGTTCTCTCTCCACTGTATAACTTTCTGAAACAGGAAATATACTTAAATTTTCACACTCTGAATCCAAGCAAAAGATGACTGTAATCCCAGCACTTTGGGAGGCCAAAGCAGGTGGATCACTTGAGCCCAAGAGTTTCAGACCAGCCTAGGCAACATGGCAAGACCTTAATGTCTACAAAAAAATCAAAAAATTATCTGACATGATGGCACATGCCTGTAGCCCCAGTTACTAGGGGAACCGAGGCAGGAGAATCGTCTGAGCCCAGTAGGTTGAGCTGCAGTGAGCTATGATCATGCCACTACACTCCATCCTGGGGGACAAAGTAAGACACTGATTCAAAAAAAAAAAAAAGGAATAAATCAAAGATTATTTACTCTCCATAGTATCAGGACAACAAAATTGCCAGTACTAGACATACTCATGTGAGTATGACTCTGTAAAATAGAAAAACACAGAGGAAAACTGCATTGAGTAAAGAAAGAAAAAGACATTTATTATTTTTTTAAAATAATCAAAGAAACTTAAAAGTGGTTTGGGAGAAAAGAGACCTTGAGTTAAAGAAGCAAACTGAAAAGAACAACCATGCCAGAGATAATAAATAAATTGTGAGAATTGCAATAAGCAGAATATAGATGACTAAAAAATAATGTTAGCTGCCATATAAAATTAAATTTGTACAGTAAATTCAGAGGGAGAAAAACATCTCTGAAAACCATATGTTTTAGTACACTCTTCATATTATCCTATGATATTTCTTACTTGTGCTAAATGTTTTTGCATTCTTATATTCTATAAGTATTTATTTATTTAGGTATAATTGACATGAAATAAACTATACACATTTTAAGTGGGCATTGTAATGCTTGACATGAATATTTGCATTAAACCATCACCATAATTAAAATAGTGAACTCAAATACCACAGTCAAAAATGTCCTCATATCTCTCTTTAATCTTGCCTTTCCTTCTCTCCCCGCCTTCTTTTCATCCCTAAACCACCTCAGATTTCCTTTCAGTCACAAAAGATTAGTTTGCATTTTCCAGGGTCTTGATGCAAATGAGAACCATACATTATCCACTCATTTTCCTTGTCTTCTTTCACTTAGAAAAATTATTTTGAAATTCATCAATGTTGTGTGTAATAATAGATCACTTCTTTAATTGCAGAGTAGTATTTTGTTTCATGGCTATAACACACTTTTTATAGTTTTACTTACTGATAGAGATTGGGTTTTTTCCTGGTTTCAGATACTACAAACAAGGTTGGTATCAATATTTGTACAATCCTTTGTTTGGACATTTGTTTCCATTTCTTTTGGATAAATACGTTAGAGTAGAATGCCTAGATCATACAGTAGATGTATGCTTGACTTTTTAAGAGACTACCAGTTTTCCAAAGTGGTTATACCATTTTACATTACCACAGTGTAAAAGAAATTCAGTCTCTCCACATACTTGCCCACATTCGATTTGGGCAGTCTTTCTCAATTTTAGCTATACTAATAGTAGTGTCCTGTCGTCTCATTGTAGTTTCAATTTGCATCTTCCTAATGACAAAATATGAGTCACTTTTCATGTGCATAATTTCTATCAGTATATTTTTTATGTTAAACTGCCTGTTCAAATAGTTCCTTGATTTTTATTGTTAAGAATTTTTAAATTTATAAATGGATACAGTGCTTTATTGTAAATGTTTTATAAATACATTTTCCCCAATCTTTGTGTATTTTCTTTCTCTTTCCATGCTTCTCAAAGAACAGATGTTTTTACAGGGAAGTCCAGTTTATTATTTTTTCTTTTATAAATAATGATTTTTAAGTCTTATATAAATATTTTTGGCATTATTCAAGTTTGAAAAGATTTTCTCCTGCTTTCCTCTGTACATTTTATAGTTTTAGGTTTTATATTTATATCTATGATTCAATTTGGATTTATTGTAGTTTAGGGTATTAGGTAGGTAGTAAAAGTGGTTTTGTTATTTTGTGTTTACTTATTTTCATATGAATGTCCAATCGTTCCAGCACTATTTTCTGAGATGAGTATCAGGGGATTGCATTTGCACCTTTGAAAATCATCAGTCATCTATCTATTTGATTCTATATGTGGACTCTATTCTAACCTTTCCACTGATCTATTTGCCTATCATTAAACCAATACCCAAGGGTTTTGCTACTCTAGTTGTATCTAAGTCTTGAACTCAGGTAGTATTAGCCATCAACTTTGCTCTGCTAAAGGAAGGAGGGAGGGAGACAGGATAAGAGGCACACAACCACACACTGGGTATCAGATCCACTACTGGAGGAGAGGCTAGATATGCTCATGTGGTGTTGAGGAAATATAACCATATATAAAATAATAATATATTATATATATTTATATATATATATAACCATATCTAAAGTGAACATTACCTCAATTCAAAGCTAGACAAAGTCTTCACAAGAAAAAGAAAACTGGAGCTTCCACACACCGTCGTTTGTGCCACCGCCATGTCTCTAGTGAATCCTGAGAAATTCCAGCACATTTTGCGAGTACTCAACACCAGCATCGATGGGTGGCGCAAAATAGCCTTTGCCATCACTGCCATTAAGGGTGTGGTTTATATTTTATTTTATTTATATTATAATAATTGGTTTATATTTATGTCTTATTTTCATCCCTAAAAAGTGGTTTAGGGATGAAAATTAAGGTGGGGAGGGAAGGAAAGGCAAGATTAAAAAGAGATATGAGGACATTTTTGACTGTGGTATTTGAGTTCACTATTTTAATTACGGTGATGGTTTAATGCAAATATTCATGTCAAGCATTACAGTGCCCACTTAAAATGTGTATAGTTTATTTCATGTCAATTATACCTAAATAAATAAATACTTGTAGAATATAAGAATGCAAAAACATTTAGCACAAATAAGAAATATCATAGGATAATATGAAGAGTGCACTAAAACATATGGTTTTCAGAGATGTTTTTTCTCCCTCTGAATTTACTGTACAAACTTAATTTTATATGGCAGCTAACATTATTTTTTAGTCATCTATATTCTGCTTATTGCAATTCTCACAATTTATTTATTATCTCTGGCATGGTTTTTCTTTTCAGTTTGCTTATTTAACTCAAGGTCTCTTTTCTCCCAAGTCACTTTTTAATTTCTCTGATTATTTTTAAATATATATATTTTATATATGGTTATATGGTTATATGGTTATATATATATATATTATATATATATATATACACACACATATACTAGCATATCTTATAGCTCTCTAGAAGCCCAAACCTCACCTGCACGCAATTTACTTACATAGTAAATCTTCACACGTACCCTACAACACAAATCAAGTAAAATAAATAAAATGTTTGGGAGATTGTATGTCCTTTCCATTTTTATATAGTTTTTAAAGCTGTTTGTCAATTTCTTTCAAATATCCTACTGTGATTTTGATTGAGATTACACTGAATCTTATCAGTTTGGGGATAATTGATATCATAACAATATTGGGTCTTTCAACCCATATACTTCAACATTAATTATGATGTTAGCTATAAGTAAAGAACAGCCTTTATCAGGTTGAGGAAATTTTCTTATCTTACTAGTTCATTACAAGTTTTATCAACATGCACTGATGTTATGTTAAATGCTTTTTCTGTATATGTTCTGGTGATCATATGTTTTCCTTTCCTAGTTCGTTGACACAATTAATTATATTGACTGATGTTTTTAGTATGAAACTAACCTTGAATTCCTGGGACAAATCACGTATGATTATGTTGTCTTCTATTTTTACATAATTGCAAGTTTGAGTGCTAAGTTTTTGTAAAGAATTGTTGTGCTTATAGTCATAAAGAATATGACTCATCTCTACAATAAATCAAATATTAGCCGGGTGTTGTAGCACGCACCTGTAGTTCCAGTTACTTGGAAGGCTGAGGCAGAAGAATTACCTGAGGCCAACACTGGGGTGGCCATGCCACTGCACTCCAGCTTGGGTGATGGAGTGAGACTCCAACTCAAAAAAAAAAAAAAAAGAAAGAAAAAGAATATTAGTCTGCAGTTTTCTTTTTCTTGTGAAGTCTTTGTCTAGTTTTGGAATTGGGCTAATGTTAACATTAGGAAATGTGTTGGTAAGCATTAGCACTTCTCTTATATTTTCTGAAAGGATTTGTTTAAGCATGATTTATTCCTTAAATGTCTAGAAGACTGCACCAAGGAAGTAATCTGGACCTGAAGTTTTCTTTGTAGAAAAGTTTGCAACTACAGATTCAATGCAATAGATACAGTCAATGGAGAATACTTTATTTATTTATTGAATAAGCCTTGGGAATTTGTGTTTTTCAAGAAATTTGTCTTCTTCATCTAAGATAAACTTATCGCCATAAAGTTGTTCAGAATATCCCTTTACTATTTTTAAGAGCTTCTAGAATGTGTATTGATGTCACCCCTGTAAATCCTGGTATTGACAATTTGTGTCTTCTTTTTTTTCTCTGTTTAGCCTAGCTGGACAGAGGTTTGCAGATTTTATTAATTATATCATAGAACTGCCTTTGGTTACATTAATTTTTTTCTATTCTTTCTACATTTTCTATTTTATTGACCTGCTCTTGTTATTGTTTTTTCTCTGATTGATTTGAGTTCAATTTGCATTTCTGTTTCTTGAGGAAGAGTTATGGACATTGATTTAAGATTTTTGATTTTTCTACTGTAGCCTTTGAATGGTTATAATTTCTCCCTAATTACTGTATTAGTAGCACTCCACAAATTTTGATGTGCTGTTTACATTTCCATCCAGTTAAAAATATTTCTCTTTTCTTCTCTGAAACACATGTTAGGTTGAAGTTTGTTATTTCATTTGCAAATATCTCTGGATTTCCCAGTTATTTATCTGTTATTGATTTATAATTTAATGCTCTATAGTCAGGAGATATATTATGTACATTTGAACTCTTTTCAAATTGTTTTTTTAATCAATATTTTTTATTTTGATATTGTGGGGTACAGTTAAGGGTTAGGTATACAAACATGCTTCATTCAGGCCCCCTTGTTGATAACAGGTGTCTCCCCGTCTCCAGACAGATGTTTACTACCATTAGTCCCATCCCCCGCTCCATAGTTTCCAAACACTGTCAGTCATTATCTTATAGTAGTGTATTGGAATATCAAGGTCCACTATATGAGTGAGAATATGTGATACTCAGATCTTTGTTTCTGTGAGAGGTCACTTAGTATTATAGACTCTAACTCCATCCAGGTTGCTGCAAAATTCATGATTTTGTTCTTTTTTATGGCTGCATAGTATTCTATTGTGTATATGTACCACATTTTTTTAATCCAGTCCTCTTTTGATGGACAGCGTGGTTGGTTCCAGGTTCTTGCTATTGTGAACAATGCTGCAATACCATTCGTTATTGCAGGTATCTTTTTTATAGAGTGATTTGAGTTCTTTAGGGTATATTCCCAGTAGGGGGATTGCAGGGTCATATGGGAGGTTGATGTTTAGAGCTTTTAGGAATCGCCACACTGCTTTCCACAGAGGTTGCACTAGTTTACACTCCCACCAACAGTGTACAAGTGTTCCCTTTTCACCACACCCTCTCCAGCAGCTGTTATTTTTTGAATTGTTGATAATTGCCATTCTGACTGGAGTTAGGTGGTATCTCAGTGTGGTTTTGATTTGCATCTCCCTGATGATTAATGAGGTTGAGCATTTCTTCATGTGTCTGATGGCTGCTCGGATGTCTTCCTTTGTGAAGTGTCTGTTCATATCTTTTGCCCACTTTATAATGGGGTTGTTTGTTTTCTTCTTTTCAGCATTTTTGAGTTCCTTGTAGATCCAAGATATTAGGCCTTTGTCAGACCTGGAGTTGGCAAATACTTTTTCCCAGTCTGTAGGCTGTCTCCATGCTCTCTTGATGATTTCTTTGGCTTTGCAGAAGCTTGTCAGTTTAATGAGTTCCCACTTGTCTATCTTATCCCTTATGGCCTGTGGGTTTCGAGTTTTGTTCAGGAATTGGATGCTAGTTCCAATTTCCATGAGGGTATGTCCTTCATTTTCTAAGGTTCTTATGGTTTGAGGTTTTACATTTAGGTCTCTGATTCATTTGGAGTTAATTTTTGTGTATGGGTATGGATAGGGGTCCTGTTTCAATCTTCTGCATGTGGTCAGCCAGCTTTCCCAGCACCATTTACTGAATAGGTTCTCCTCTCCCCAGTGGTAGGTAGTGGAGGCTTTGTCAAAGATGAGTTGGTTGAGAAATTGAGGTCTTGCCTCTGGAATCTCAATTCTATTCCATTGATCTATATGCCTGTTCCTATACCAATACCAAGCTGTTTTGATGATTGTAGCTTATAGTAAAGTTTGAAGTCTGGTAATGTGATACCACCTGCTTTTTTTTTTTTTTTTTTTTTTTGCTGAGGATTGTTCTGGCTATTCTTGGACGTTTGTGTTTCCATATGAATTCCTATGTTGTTTTTTCTAGGTCTGAGAAGAATGTTGCTGGTAATGTGATAGGTATTGCATTGAATGTGTAGATTGCCTTAGGTAAGATGGACATCTTCACAATGTTGATTCTTCCAACCCATGAGCATGGGATATGTTTCCACTTGTTTGTGTCGTCTTTGATTTCTTTGAGCAGTGTTTTGTAGTTTTCACTGTAAAGGTCTTTCACGGCTCTGATTAGGAAGATGCCAAGGAATTTCATTTTTTGTGTGGCTATTGTGAATGGAATTGTGCTTCTTATTTGGGTTTCTGTTTGTTTATTATGGATGTAAAGAAATGCGATTGTCTTTTGCACATTTATTTTATATCCTGAGACTTTGCCGAAGGCCTTTATCAGTGTAAGGAGGTTTTTGACAGATTCTCTTGGGTTTTCAAGGTACACGATCAAGTCATCTGCAAAGAGAGATAATTTGACTTCCTCTTTTCCTATTTGGAGACCCCTGATTGCCTTCTCTTCTCTGATTGCTCTAGTCAGGACTTCCAATACTATATTGAACAGAAGGGGTGAGAGTGGGCATCCTTGTCTTGTTCCAGTTTTCAGGGGAAATGGTTCCAATTTTTGTCCATTTAGGAGTATGCTGGCTGTGGGTTTCTCATAGATGGCTTTTACTACTTTGAGGTATGTTCCCTGTATGCCTAGATGTTCGAGGGTTTTTATCAAGAAGCGGTGCTGGATTTTATCAAAAGCTTTTTCTGCGTCTAATGATATAATCATGTGGTTTTGTTTTGACATCTGTTGATGTATTTAATTACATTTATTGTTATATGAATGTTGAACCAGTCTTGTGTCCCAGGGATGAAACCTATTTGGTCATAATGGATGATTTTTGTGATGTGTTGTTGAATCCAGTTTGCTAGGATCTTGTAGAGAATTTTAGCGTCTGTGTTCATCAAAGATATTGGCCTGTAGTTCCCTTTTTTTGTTGGGTCTTTACCTGGCTTGGGAATCAATGTGATGTTAGCTTCATAAAATTTTGGGGGGAGGTTTCTATCTTTCTCAATCGCCTGAAATAGCTTCAGTAGGATTGGAATCAGTTCCTCCTTAAATGTCTTGTAGAATTTTGCTGGAAAGCCATCTGGTCCAGGGCTTTTTTTTTTTTTTTATAGGTAGTTTTCTTATTACATAGTCAATTTCTTTGATTGTTATTGGTCTATTTATGGTCTCAATTTCTTCTTGTTTCAACCTAGGTAGGTTGTGTGATGACAGAAAATCCTCCATTTCCTTGAGGTTTTCAAGTGTTTCCATACCAGTGTACATAGTAGTCTCTGATGATCTTTTGTATTTCTTCAGGGTCAGATGTGACTTCATCTTTTGTGTTTCTGTTTGTGCTTATTAGGGTTTTTTCTTTCTTTTTCTTGGTCAGTATAGCTAGGGGACCATCGATCTTGTTTCAATGATTTTTTGTATTGTCTTTTTGTCTTCTATGTCCTGGATTTGGGCTTTTATTTTGGTGATCTGGATTCTTCTGCTGAAATTAGTGTTTTTGTGGTCTTGCTTTTCCAGCTTCCTTAGGTGTCTTGGTAGGCTGTTAATTTGTGATCCTTCCATTTTCTTCACGTGTGTTTGTAGGGATATAAATTCCCCTCTTACTACAGCTTTTAAGGTGTCCCAGAGATTTTTGTAACATGTTTCTTCATTTCCATTTGTTTCCAGGTATCTTTTGATCTCTGTTTTGATTTCATCATTGATCCAGGAGTTGTTTAGCATCATGCTGTTTAGTGACCATGTCTTTGTGGTCTTTGAGGGGACCTTGTTGGTGTTAATGTTTATTTTTATTCCACTGTGGTCCGAGAAGGTGCATGGTAGAATTTTGGTCCTTTTAAATTTGCTTATGCTTGATTTATGGCCAATAATGTGGTTGATCTTGGAATACGCCCCATGCAGTGATGAGTAGAATGTGTATTCTCTGGTCTTTGGATGGAGTGTTCTGTAGGTATCAATTAAGTCCATTTGGTCCAGAGTCACATTTTGGTTCCGGATCTCATTCCTGATTTTTTGTCCCGATGATCTGTTGAGAGTTGTGAGTAGGGTATTAAAGTCTCCAATTATGATGGTGTTAGAGTCAATATCTTTCTTTAGTTTTTCTAAGAGTTGCTTTATAAAAGTTGGTGCACCTATGTTAGGTGCATATATGTTTAGGATAGATATTTCTTGTTGATGGAGTGAAGCTTTTATCATTATGTAGTGGCCCTCTATATCTTTTTAAATTTTTGATAGCTTAAATGGTATTTTGTCTGAAATTAGGATCGCGACTCCTCCTTTCTTTTGTGTTCCATTCGCCTGGAAATTTGTCTTCCGTCCTCTTACTTGGAGTCTGTGCATGTCCTTTCTAGTGAGATGGGTCTCTTGAAGGCAATATATTGTTGCCTGGTGATATTTTATCCATTTTGCCATTCTTTGTCTTTTCACTGGTGCATTTAGTACATTCACATTCAGGCTAATTATTGAAATGTGAGAGTTTGTCCCCATCATAGAGTTCTTATAGAGTTGTTCTTCCACTTGGTTTATTGTCCTTCTTTTGTTTTGGAGGTTGGTTCATGTGTATTTTATTCTTTTTCCTGTACTCTTGTGAAGAACATTGATTTTTTTTCCCATTTTTTTCTGTGTTTAGTACTTTCTTAAGTGTTGCATGTAGAGGTGGTTTTGTTGCAGCGTAAGTTCTTAGGGATTGGATATCTGGGAAAGATTTTAATTCTCCCTCACTGATGAAGCTTAATCTGGCAGGGTAGGTTATTCTTGGTTGAAATTGTTTATCTTTTAGGACTTTGAAGATAGGGCTCCAAGCTCTCCTAGCCTGCAGGGTTTCTGTAAATATATCTGCTGCTATTCTGATTGGTCTTCCATGGTAGGTGATCTGGCCTTTTTCTCTTGCTGCCTTTAGGATTTTTTCTTTTATGCCTAATTTGTTTAGACAAATTATTACATTCTAGGAGTTGGTTTTCTCATTTGTTGTCTTGCAGGGGTTCTCTGGATCTCTTGTGCTTGAGTTTTGCATCATTGATTAGATAAGGGAAGTTTTCTTGAATGATCTCATGGAAGGTTTGTTCCAATGTGATCTCTGTCTCTCTTTCTGCCTCAGGCAGGCCAATTACTCTTGGGTTAGGCCTCTTGAAGTAATCGCTCATCTCTTGAAGGTTTTTTCCTATCTTTTGAGCTTGTTTTCTGTGTTTTTAAGAGTTTGGGTTAGTGCTATATTTTGGTCCTCAAGCTCTGAGATTCTTTCTTCTGCTTGGGTAATTCTGCTTTCCATGCTTATCAGTTTATTGTTTATTTCATTCAAAGTATTCTTTATTACTGTTATCTCTGATATCAGCTCCTTTCAAGTTTCTTCTTGAGTCTCCTCAATTCTTTTTAATCTCTCCATTTATGTCTTGATGTCTAGGTTTGTATTTTGAGACAGTCATTCTGGGGGCTCTTCATTGTTTGCATTCCGAAGTCAGTTTTCTCAGTGTCTGCCCTCCCAGGAGTCTGGGAGAGACCCATATTCTTCTTTTGGTTTTTCTTCATTTGTGTAGATACTTCTCTCTCGTCCCTTAATGGATAAAGTTCCAAAGATCTAATCTCCAGTCTCTTCCCTCTGCTTCTGTTGCAGGCAGTTAGCTTGTTGCCTGGGAGATCTGTGACACTGGTCTCTATTCAGTGTAGGGGAGGGGCTTTGTCTCCTGTTTAATGACATCATCATGGGAATCGAGGTGGAGGCTCTGATAGGTGGGTGAGGCGATGCGATGTAAATATGCCTTGAAAATGGCAGAGGTGGTAGCTTTACTTTCACTTTTAGGGATGCTCCTGTGAGTCTCTAGGCAGGACCATCTGCACAGCTGGGTGCTGGATCCAGGGTGCACCAGCAGGCTGGGGTGGAGGAGAGGGTCAAGTATTCCCTCCTCTGGAGCTGGAAGCCTGCAATCGGCACCTTACACCAGCTTGGGATTCTGCCTCCTTACACAGGCTTGTGGTCACATGCTAAGTGCCTCAGCCAGGGTGGGCCCGGGGCTTCCGATCTCCAAAGTTCCAGAGGGCAGGTGGTGGCTCTGGGTCCCTCACAGGGCACTTTAGCCAGAAATGGGACTGGTATCTCTGAGGGGCAGGCGCTCAGAGCCTCCCTGGGTGCCCGGCAGCTTGGTGTTGGGTACTGGTCATGACAATGTAGCCAGGGATGGAGCTGGGATCCGGGATTTGGGATTCCCCAGCCGGCTGAAATCACATATAGTGGAGTAGCCACGGTCCGGCCGCAATGTCTGGCCCTACGTGGGACCAAAAGTTCCCAGGTCTCGTTCTAGTGCGGCTGGCAGTGGGCAGGGGGTGCAGGAAGAAAAGTAATAGTCTTTTTGGGAGCTCACGTTCGGAGAGTCTCATGGATCTACCTATGCCATCGCCATCTTTAGGTCACCCTTGTTCTGCATTATCTCTTGTCAAGTTTATAACACTCTTTTAGTGGCCCTGAATATACTTATTTTGATAATAGCTTGTTCTCATTTGAAAAGAATGTATAATTTTCCATAAATAAAACCACACAGACAAAACAACATTATAAAATTCTTGACTCTCAAGCTCTCAATGTAAATCTAATAGGCTATATAAGAAAAATCAAACTTATGGAAATATTAAACCCAGTGTATTTCACTTAATGATTATCTCTTAATAAATAAAATAAGCTGATCTCCATTGGATTCTTTCTATTCACCTGACTCTAGATTATCTCTTAATAAAAATATAAATGGCAGAGAAATAATAGTCATTAATATAATCTTATTGTATAAATATTATAAATTGTATTATGGTGAGGATATGTGGATAAGGGTATAGAATTGTAATTATAGAGTGAGCGAATTGTTATTTGCAAGACAATTAATTGCAGACAACTATGCTTTGCATAATGTTCGCAAAATAAGCATGACTGTATTGCCAAAAAATTTTATTGCAAATTTCAAATAAGAAACTACATTTTTAGATTTATTATAAAAATGCAAATAATAATACAGTTGGCTTAGTAATTTGCAAAAATCTTGTACATGAATGATAAATTTGAACAACTTGTTTAAGAAATACATTTTCTTTTTTCTTCCTACTTTTATAATTATATTTGATTTTTTTAAATGACACCTTTGTAAATGAAATTAAGTAAAAAATTAGTAATAGACTAATAAGTTGCAAAATAAAGAAAGCCAAACAGCATGTACCCTGGTGAAGACTGCAACAAATTAGTTGAGAAGGCATTATTATTTAGAGTTATTTTCAGCTATAGAAAGGTTAAAAATCTCAAAATCTCAACTGAAGAGAGGATTTTTGTTTGTTAATTTCCATGTCTTTACAAACAGTTATCAAATTCTTATTCAAAAAAAGAGGCTGATAGCTCCCTGGAGGCTGCATATTGAGGAAAGAAAATTACCATTAAGTAACATTTTCTTGAACATTTAAGGATTTTTGAGAATAGAATAAGAGTTACCATGGGTACAATATTCACAAAAGGAGTCTGATAGCTCTCTGGAGATTGCATACAGGGAAATAAACATTGTTATTAAGCAACACTTTGTTAAATGTTGAAAAATTTTTGAGAATACAGTAAGAATTACCATGGGTACAAATTTGATATGTATTTCAAGGGATCTTCACACAAAAAGCCAATGATCATCAAAACGTTCTTAAATATTAGAACATTTGTTTTCAATTCTGACAAGTAAAGAGCGCAGAAGTTGTCACTTCCATTCTTATGAGAATCAGACTGAACAAAGTGAAATCAATCACTTCACTTGTACCCATTGAAAAGTGAGATGTCAAGGCAGACTGACACCCCGAAATCTGGAGTCACATGAATAGAGAGAATCCAGTGGAGATCAGCTTATATAGAACAAAAGCAGATGCAGTCACAAACTGCTAAGGACATGTAAATGATAATTTTTACAAATTATTGGAGGTGATTGTGAAATAGCATGAGTGTGAAAAACTTCTTGGGGCTGCAGACTGAGGGGAACATGCACAACTTTATAGATTTAAATTTCAAGAACCCCAACAGTTTTCATGGTGAAGAGCAAATTTTAAAATTTCCTTGTTTTTTGGAGTAAGATGAGAAAGTAACCATTTTGAAATTGGCCCAGAGTATTCTGCATTACTTTCATAAGCCTATTTTCTAGCATAATATACTTTCCAAGAGCCTTAGCTCAAATAGACGATGGGTACTTTTCTGATCAGCACCCTCTAATTTTCCCATCTCTCCTAAAAGAAAGTAAACAGAACATCAAAATATATGATGCAAAAACTAAGAATTAAAAAGAGAAAAAATAAACTCACTACTAAGTTAGAGACTTTAATGCCCTCTTTTCAGTAATTGATAGAGCCAGCCGTCAGAAATTCAATATGATTATGGTCGACCTGGTTAGTGCAATTCAAACAAGATACTCCAAGAAAGAGCAGTCCCACTTAGATGCCAAGAATTATGGAATGATGGGAGACTTCCAGAATAGTGATGTAAGTAGCTCACAGAAAATCCTTTCTCTCAGAGAGATATCTATTATATGGTCAAAATGAACAAAAATTTAATTCAAAAACTCTGGAGATTGATTAAATAACTTACAAAACTTGAGAAGAATTTATTCAACAAAATCAATGAAAATTTGGTAAAAACAAGACAAAACCATGGCATTTGAACTAGTGACTGTACTTATTTCTCTATATCTTTGAATAGAGATGGCACCAATTATTCTATCCAATCTCCCTGTAGATATGGCCAGGAAAATGAAGCATTCACTTCCCCCATTTCCATATAGCTTTATGTTACAAAGAGCTTTTTTGGTGGTCTCGGTAGCTGAGTGGCAACCCTTGCTCTTTTTAGCTCTCTGGGGGGTAGAAGGGGAGAACTTATTCCAGTAGATTTGGCAGCCAGCAAAACAGCAGATCACATCCTCCCAATCCAAGTTGAGGAAGATTCATACTGTATGATGGAAAAAACTAGGCGGCAACACTGGTTCTCAACCATCTCCAACAGCACCTTTTCCATAGGGAGGATCCCGGTGGGCAGTCAATAAAGAACAAGTTCCAGATTTCTTACCATGCACAGCTCCTACTCCATAGCCAAGTGATTCCTCCTAAGGGAGGACTGAAGCCACTTCAAAAATCTGCAACACTCTGCCAAAGGGACTGACTTTAATGGAATCAAAATATGAGCAATTTATGTGCCAGAGCATTGTCTAAATCAATAGTGCAATTAGAAGAGGCTAACAGCTGAGTGTGATTGCAATAGAAGTAGACCATCCAGAAGCTTAATGAGTAGATGGAAGAGAGAGAGAGAGAGAGAGAGAGAGAGAGAGAGAGAGAGAGAGAGAGAGAGAACGTGGCTTGGCTAAAAGCACAGTCATCTCTACTGGTAAGGAAAACTGCATTAATGCCCAAGGTTGCAATATCTAAGAGATATAGAGGGTGCCCACTGGGAGGAAAACAAACTTTCCAAAACAAGTACAAGCAAGTAACAAAACAAATAATTAAATAAACAAACAAATAAAAATCCCCCAAGGAGGCGTCAATATTCAGAGTTACTACAAGACATTATTTAAAATGTCCACATTTCAAAAAATAATTGTGAGATATACAAAAAAAAATTTAAATGTGCCCATACACAATAGGAAAAAAATCAGTCAAGAGAAATTATATTTGAGGGAGTGAACTTAGTAAACAAAGATTTCCAAGCAATAAGTATTCCAAAAATCAAAGGGAAAATATGTTCAAAGAATTAAAAGAAAGCATGATAGTAATGGCTCATCAAATAGACAACTTCAATTAAGAAATTATTTAAAAAACAAAATTCTGGAATAGAAAAGTTTGACTAAAATTTTTTAAAATTGCTACAGAGTCCCTATTGTAGATTTGAGTTGGCAGAAGAATCATCTAATTTACAGATTTATAAAGCTTACTTGATCTGAAAATAGAGAAACAAGAAAAATGGAAGACACTTGGAGAAATGTGAGATACCATTAAATGCAGCAAAACACACATTATGAGAATACCAGAATGAGAGAATGAAAGGTAGAAGAAAAAATTTGAAGAAATTGTGACTGAAAATGTCCCAAATTTTCTAAAAACATTATTCTATTAAGATTTATTTTAAGGAAGATTAATTTCTAGAAAGAGAAAGGACAACCTGCATAGCAGAAGGAAGGAAACATTGCAAATACATCCAACAAGGGATTTGTATTCAGAATATATAAAAAAAGATTGCAAGTCAATACTAAAGTAATTCAAAGATTCTTTCTCCAGGGATGATATAAAAATGGCCAATAAGCACATGAAACAATGGTAACTATTATTAGTCATTAAGGAGATGCAAATAAAAACCACAGTGAGATACCAAACACACCAACAGAACAACTAAAATTTAAAAGACAGATAAAAGAATTCTGGTAAAGAGGAGGTAAAGAAATTGCAATCCACATATACTGGTTGTGGGAATATAAAATGGTGAGATCAATTTGGAAAACAGTCTGGAATTTCCTCAAAATGTTAGACATAGCATATGACCTAGCAATTAACTCTTAGACATATACTTAAGAGAGAGAGAATGAAAATATATAGCTACACAAAAACTTTTACATGAACGTTCTCAACAGCACTACTCATAATAATCAAAAGTAGAAGCAACCCAAACATCTAACAACTGGTGAATGGATGTAAAAAAATGTAACATATCAATACCATGGAATTCAATGGAATTCAGCCATAAAAATGTATGAAATACTGATACATATTACAATAGGGGTGAACCTTTAAGATGTTATGCTAAATGAAAAAAGCCAGTCACAAAAGTCATGTATTATATAATTTTATTTGTATCAAATGTCCAGAATAGGCCAATCTATAGAGGCAATTAGTAGTTGCCTAGGACTTAGGGTATGGGAAGAATGGGGAATTAATTCGAACGTAGGTAGATTTTCCTTATGGAGTGATTAAAAATATTCTGAAATTTGAAATGTCTGTAAATATACATAAAACCATTGTTTAATATACTTTAAATGGGTGAACATTCTAATTTATTAATTATTATCACAATAAATATGTTATAAGAGTAAAAAGAAGAACGAAAAGAATTATGGGGTCAATTAAGCTGTCTTCCTCATCAGCCCTACTCTGGTTTTGGGTAGATTAGCCTGAGTCTTGCCTTTCTTTCTTGGCATTTCTTCCTCCAGGATAACAAGATTCTTCAGCAAATTAAATATAATTCCCTTCACTTCAGCACAGCAATTATTTAGGTTTCTTATCACTGCTACTATCCTTCATTTCTGCCTATCAGAGCTGCATTGCTAGTAAGTAGCACTGTTGCATCAATGATAGAATGTTATGTGAAAGCATCTTTCCTGATTATACTGGTTGGCATTTTCCTCCAAACATAACTTGTAATGATGCCAAGAAAATACCTCGGAACATTTGTATTTCAGTCTTGGTATGGTCTGAATTTGCTAAAGATAAATATTGCCTCTTTCTCCATATAAAAGCCTTAAATTGGCTTTGGGCTGTACAGCACATTCACATAATCTCCTGAAATATCAAGAGATAGGTACATTTTCTGGAATTGTTGTCATCATACTTCAGTGCATAATTGGACAGTGTAACTGAGTATTGACATTTGTCTTATACTTATAATCCTATATAATATTTAATGAACAAGAAATCTTGAGACATTTTTTGATGGCTCATTGATGTTCTACCAATGGAGAACTAAAACAAGATGATATTCAAATTGAAATGGTTTTTCAAACACTAACAGACAAAATAAAAGCAAAAGGGTTCTCTTCAGATATCAAATATTAGCCGGGCTCGGTGGCTCAGCCTGTAATCCCGCGCCTTTGGGAGGCTGAGGTGAGTGGATTGCCCGAGCCCGCGGGTTCGAGACCCGCCTGGGCAGCGAGACCTCATCTCTACAATAAATAAAAAAATCAGCCGGGCGTGGTAGCGCATGCCTGTAATTCCAGCTACTTGGAAGGCTGAGGCGGAAGGATCACTGGAGCCCAGCAGGTCGAGGCTGCGGTGGCCGGGAGCGGCCACTGCACTCCAGTCTGGGCGACAGAGTGAGACTCCAACTCAAAAAAAAAAAAAGAAATCAAATGTTATCTTTGAGGGAATTAGGGAGAATCTATTATGTGGACATTGAACTCTGGAGTGCACAGAGTCATTATTATGCTAAGTGAAATATCTTCAGTACAGTTTCATATTGACTGTATCATCTTTGACCACACAGCACCACTTCTTTGTTCCTCAAATGATACACCCTGCCTTACCTTACCTTACCTTACCTTACCTTACCTTACCTTACCTTACCTTACCTTTTTACTTTACCTTACCTTACCTTACCAACAAGCATTGGTATGGTTGGGTCATTAATGACAAGACATATCTCTGACCATGGTTTGACCTAAAGATATGTATGTAACAAAGATGAGTCATTGCTTTTGTCTAGCATATTTCAGCTAGAATTTAAGTCATCATAAAAGAATCTCTTCTTCCTCCATCATCATAAGCCTATAACATGTGACTTCAGAGCTGACAAAAGTTGTATCCTCATTAAGAAGCCTGAAAGAAACGGACACACAGGGACAAACAGATCAGAGGTAAAGGGACTGCTTCTATTGTACCCTGAGTTTCTAAGACCTCAGAAGCCACACTCAATTCTGTAACTTTTTCTCGTGGCCTGTAAACTGCTGTAGTATTTTTAGAGTGATGAGGAGAGTGACAAAAATAGACAGATGATAGACAAGTAGATAGATATAGTATATGTCTATTCAAAGAATACCCCTTGAGTTGGAGTTCAAGCATGTACAAGCAAAAAAACTCTTCCAATTCAAGAGTTATGAACGATTAGTCATAACAACTAGATTCTTTATTGTACTAGCACTGTGTAAGGTATGTTGAGGGAAAGTAAGTTAATGCTGATCTTCCTCAAAAAGGAGCCTCCTCCTTGTTAGCCACACAGGAAGAAAGTGTATGTAACAAAGGATGATATAATTTAGTAGATACCAAAGAACTTTTGTATTAGGAAATATAAACTGTTTAGGGTAAGAGATACGATACATAGTGAGACTGATGCCTCAATAATCATTTTGGCAGAGTAGATTTTAAGACCTGCACAATAATCTATTATTTTGAGGGATGTACCGTAGCTTGGTAAACCAATTCCTCCTTCAGGATATTTTGGTTGCTTTCCCTCTATTTCAGGGAAACAATTTCAGCACTATTGACATTTAGATCTGGATGATCCTTTGCTATGGGAGCTGTCCTGTGTGACGTAGAAGTTAGAAGAATCCCTAGCCTCTACCCACTAGATGCCAGTAGCACATCCCCATTCTGGTTGGAACAAAAAATTTCTCCAGAAATTACAAAATGTCCCCTTTGGGACAAAATCATCCTGGTTGAAAAACCACTACTCTATTAAAAATACACCTTTATTACTTTTCTGATCATAAAAGTAATAAGCATGTACTTTAAAAACTTATTAAAAATACAGAACAAAATGAAGAAAATAAAAATCATCAGTACTTTATTTTATCCAGAGATAGTTACTTAAAACATTTGTTTACTTTTCATTCACATTTTATTTTGTCTGATGTTAAATTTAAATCATATATTAAAATTAAAATTTAGCATCCTGCAATTTTCTTTTAATACTCCAGAGGACCAATTCATCATGGCATTAAGTATTCTTTAAACCTATGGTTTTGAATGGCTTGTAGTATATGATTGCTTGGCAAGTTACTTTTTTCCTTCTTTTTCTTCTTGTTCTTTTTTTTTTTTAATTTATGGAAACTTTCTTCTAAGCCCAAGTCAAACTCAAGGAAATGGATATATTGAGATAATGAGCTCTTTGTCTATTAAGAAAATGATTCTGAACAAAGGCCTTTTAATCATTTGTTTAGTAAAGAGTATATGGAGCAAAACTATTGACCCTGTAGTGATTCAATATATGATTAATATTTTGATCTTCTGATTTTGATACTATTCTGTTAAGTATGTTTCATGTAAAAATGTTTCAAATCTAAGGACATTTGAGGTTTTATTAAAGACCCTGTAATAGTTTTTAAATAATTATGGAATAACTTTTACATATTTGTTACACTGTGCTAGGTGCTAGATTTACAAATTTATCAGACAACTTACCCTAGTCCCCAACGTGCTGAAAATAAATAATACATGCATTTGGGTAACTGTGATGGACAATGTAATGTGACAGGGATAAAGAGAGATATGCAAAATGCAATTAAATTTCAGAAGGAAAAAAATACAGTGGGAGAGATCAGCATAGATCTGTCTGAAGCAGTAGTATTTTGGTATACCCTAAGGATAAAAAACAGAATTCTGATATGGCCAGCAATGTAAGGAAAGGGAGGGCATTCCTAGCAGAAGAAATGACTTGAACGGGCCAGCAAGGTAAGGAAAGAGAGGGCATTCCTAGCAGAAGAAATGACTTGAACGTGGAAGGACAGAGTAAGATTGGAGGGTAGTTGAAAAGGCCTGGAATTCCAGATTATGATACCTGGGATACAGAAGGAGGTTGCAGAGAAGCAGAGAGAGAAAAGGGAAAGGAGAAGAACTGAAATTGAGAGAACCAACTCTTTCAGGTATTGTGCTTTTGTTTACTCGCATCATTTCAGTACTCGTAACATCTCCATGTTGAAAATTCTAAGTCCAAGACACATGGTCACTCATTTACTCGGTGGCAGAAATGGTTACATAGCTATCAAATGGCAGTGATGAGACTAAAACTGAGTGATTACTCCCATTGCCATTAAATTATACTATGCTACCTTTCAAATGCCATATGTTATGTTAATTGCAGTCAATCCTAATAGACCTAAAAATCTCCCCCAAGCCTTTTCCTCTTAAGTTACATCCACCAACGCTCTGAGTTCTCTGGACACCATGTCGTTGTCCCTACCACGATGTACTACATTTATGTAAACACATGTTTACCTACTTTCTTCAACCTACTCTCTGCAATGTGGTAGGTTTAATGACAGCTAAAAAGTCATCTTAATCATCTCTGTGGCTTCAATACCTAGAACAGAGTAAGTGCTTCAAAATATTCATTGATTAGATCAAACTGAATCTAAGCAGCAATAGCGAGCCTAGAATTCCTATCATTCCAAAAATTGTCAATCTGCCTTTCTGTCAAAGCAAAGAGGAATCGTCTTCCTTTAATTCTTTAGTTTATTCAGTTTGGGGTTCCACGTATGTTCCTAGAGGATCCTGATTTGTTAGAAGTTTTCAAATGTAAACTAAATTTGTGGATAATATGTTGTGTGGGGGCGTGAAGGTGTTAAATTTGCTTTAAATTTCAGCTTAAAATTGGATTGATTTTTGTACTAATAGTGTAATTTCCAGGTATTTGTTTTAATAACAAACGATACTTGAAATGACTGCTATTCAGCAGTAAGTCTATAGCTAATTAGAGGAGCATCTCACTGATGCTCGCTAATGAGAGGGAGAGCTATTACTGATCAGAGTGTGAAAGTTTCAAGGATAACATCATAAAATGCAGTTTGCTTAGTTCTGTAAATATATGCTGTGTATTTTATTTACAACAGCACATAGATTACTCAAGTGCATAATACACTGGTATATTAGGTGAAATAAAATCTCACTAACATGAGCTCTCACCAAAGTGCTCTGCTATTAAACTTTTATTAAGGACTGAGATAAAACAATTCTCTTTGGAGCACAAATTAGAGTGCTGCTGACGATTACTGAAGTGAAGGAGGATGAGACAGTAAGAGAGCGAGCCATGTTCTCAAGGAAACCCCATTGTGCTCTGACCTCGCCCTCACCATTCCCAGAGGGACTTCAGGTCACTTCACATAAATGGATAACAGAGCAGCTAAATGTCCTGGAGTGAGTGCCCCAGTGTGTGAAGATACAAAGGCCACTCTTGGATGGGTGTCTGAATGTAGGTTTTGTTGTTAGGACAGAAAGCAGCCTTTCTAGCCAACTCTAGCATTCCACGATGTGATGTGAACTTAAAAGAAAGAATGTCGTCCCCTGCTTCCATGGGGCTGGCAACGAGGTAGACGGTGAACAATGACAAGGACGATCTGGCTGAGGAAGGACCCAAACTGGACCTTGGACTTGGGAGGACCTAAAACCTGGAAAGGTGGAAGGAAAGAGATCTTTTTTAACCAAAATGCATAGCCATGGCATTAACCAAAACAAAGAGAGGAAATTCCAATGAAGTAATTGTTTTCACTCCAGTGGTTCATTTTCTTTTTTTACTGGGAGTGATCTGACTGAATCAATTAGGTGCTCCAGCTTTGAAAAAACATAAAGATAAGCTCAAGTTTTCTAATAAAATATCCAAATAGAAACTTGCATGCAATTAAAATGTTTACTTATTATACATAACATTCATACTTATTTCTTATATACCATATGTCAAAAGCAACTTTATTTCTAAAAATTTAGTCTATTTAAGAGTGTATTATCGGCTCTGACCAAAAGCAATGACTGGGTGGCCAGGCCATACAGAGAGGAGAGAACAAACCTCAAACCTGGATGCTCCTGAGCTTAAGATTTGACTTTGTCATCAACTGACTGTGTGATTTTCAGAAAGTTACGAAAGCTCTCTGAACTGTAGCTGCATACACACATCTGGAATAATGATATGAACAGATAGATGTCGTTATAAAGATTAAGTGAGATAGTACATACCAAAAAGAGTGTCTTGTATATAAATAACATTCAATAAATTATTTCTATTAATAGTATTATTAACAAAGCATTAAAATAAAATAAGCTAAAATTTAGAAATAGACATAGTACTAAGGAGGATAAAAATTTATCTATACATGAATGATCAATAAAATGTAGGATGCATTTGAGCAAATATTTAATATCATTATATCATATAATTCTGTATTAATAACTTGGAAAGATAGAGAAAAGAACAAATAAATTAGTTTCTATTCAGATTGGCTTTTGTCTGTTCAGTTCTCAAAAGCTCTGGAAGACTTTCAATATTTTCAGAATAATGTCAGAGAACAGCCTAGTAGAAATTTCCATTCTCTCTTTCCCTACTCCCCAAGTCCACTGACCTCAGGTGTTTATATAGTTACTCAATGCATCATTATTGAGTATTGTTTTGGCTAATGATATAAACTATGTCCTCATGAAGCTTACTGATTAATGCGGAGAGAGATAAGTAAATCAACAGTTAAATACATAATTACAAATATTGGGACATGTTTTGAAAAAAAGAAAGTGTGAAAAATGAGGCAAGTGAAGAGAAGGCCAAGCCCAGAGTGAATAATAAGTAGAGTGGATGAAAATAAAGGGAAAAGTATAAAAATATTAGAACTTTGTAGGCCAATCAAGGCAATTATTTTTTGTTAATGTTTATTATTTTAGCTTAATCTTTTAGAATTTATTCTTTATTATACACTCTTGTAAATTTGATTTTCTTTTTTTATTAGTTTAAAGATTTGGGGTACAATTCAGGATTAGGTATATAAATGGTCATTGTACATGTAAAATTTGGGTCTCCCATTGGTCCCTACTTCACCTAGTTTGTGATCAGGTTACTTGTATTGATGTTATGCGTACCCTCCTCACTCCCCTGGCAGTGTCCTGCTACTGTCAATCCCTTTCTTATAGTATTATGGTAAACGTTCAGGGTCCACTTATGAGTGAGAACAAGTGGTACTCAGTTCTTTGTTTCTGTGATACATCACTGATAGACTCTAAATCCATCCAAGTTGCTGTGAAGTCCGTATATTTGTCCTTCTTTACAGCTGCATAATATTCCATCATGTATATGTACCATATTTTTTTAATCCAGTCCAGTTTCAATGGACAGAATGGTTGGTTCCATATGTTTAATTATTGTGGGTACATTATAGTCGCATATATTTATTAGGTATATATAATGCGCTGATACAAGTATACAATATGTAATAATCAAATTAGGGTGATTGGGGTATCCATAACCTCAAGAGTTTATCATTTCTTTGTGTCAGGAACATTCCAATTCCACACTTTTAGTTATATAAAAATAAACGACAAACTATTGTTTACTAGAATTACCCTATTATGCTACTGAATACTAGATCTTATTTATCCTAACTATAATTTATATTTACTTATTTATTGATTTTTAATTTGTTAGAAAGCAGGATTTATTGAGACGACAGAAAAGCCCCAAAGTGGAAGGGGACATGAGGGAGTTGCCCCAACTGTAATTTATAACCATTCCTACTTTATCCCTTCTCCTCCTTTGCTATGCCTTCTCCTTTGCTACCCACCTATGGTGACCCTCTTTCCACTCTCTATCTTCACTATTTTCATGAGTTGTTTTTTTTTTTTCTTTAGCTTCACATACGAGTGAGAACATGCAATATTTATCTTTCGGTATCTGGTTTATTTCACTTGACATAATGACCCCCAGTTGCAACCATGTTGTTGCAAATGACAGGATTTCGTCATTCTTTTTGAGGTTTAGTCATATTTAATGGTGTATAGGTACTACATATTTTCTATATCCGTTCATTGCCTGATGGACACTTGGGTTGATTCCATATCTTGGAGACTGTGAATGGTGCTGCAATAAACATGAAGGAACAAAGGCCTCTTCAATAGACTGGTTTCCTTTCTTTTGGAAATACACCCAGCAGTAGGATGGTTGGATCACATGGTAATTTCATTTTTAGTTTTTTGAAGAACCTTCATACAGTTCTCCGTAGTGGCCATACTAATTTACAATTCCATCAAGAATGTATGAGAATTCTCCTTTCTTCACATCCTTGCTGACATATGTTACAGCCTGTCTTTTGGATAAAAGTCATTTTAAATGAGGTGAGATGATATCTAATTGTAGTTTTGATTTAAATGAGGTGAGATGATATCTAATTGTAGTTTTGATTTACATTTACATTTGACTAATGGTGCTGAGTATTTTTTATATACCATTTGATCATTAGTATTTCTTCTTTTAAAAAATGTCTATTCAGATCTTTTGCTCATTTTTAACTCATTTGTTGTTTCTTTGCTATTAAATTTTTTTAGTTACTTATATATACTAATTATTAATCCTTTGTCAGATGGATAGCGTGCAAATATTTTCCCTCACTCTGTGGGTTGTCTCTTCATTTTGTTGACTGTTTCATTATGCAGAAGCTTTGTAGCTTGATGTGATCCCATTTGTTCATTTTTACTTTCCTTACCCGTGCTTTTGAAGCGTTACTCAAGAAATCTTTGTCCAGACCAATGTCCTAAATTGTTTCCCCAATGTTTTCTTCTAGTAGTTGTATAGTTTCAGGTCTTAGATTTAAGACTTTAATCCATTTTGAGTTGATTTTTATATATGGTAAGAGATAGGGATCTAGTTTCTTTCTTCTGCATATGGGTATCCAGTTTTCCTAGTACCATTCATGGAAGAAATTGTCCTTTCTCCAATGTATGTTTTCAGTATATTTGTCAGAAATTAGTTGATTGGAAATGAATGAATTTGTTTCTGGGTTCTCTGTTCTGTTTTTTGCTCGATGTGTCTGTTTTTTGCCAGAATCACACTGTTTTAATTACTGTGTCTTTATAGAATAATTAGAAGTTAGGTAACATTATGCCTCCAATTTTATTATTTTTGCTCAATATGGTTGTGGCTATGCTGAGGATTTTGTGGCTTCATATAAATTTTAGGAATTTTTTTATTTCTGTAAAGAATGTCATGGGTATTTTGACAAGGATTGCAATTAATCTGTAGATTTCATTGGGTAGAGTGAACATTTTACTAATGTTGATTCTTCCAACCTGTGAACATGGAATATATTTCTATTTTTGTGTGTGCATGTTCTCTTAAATTTGATCTATGTTTTACAGTTTTAATTACAGAGCTCTTTCACTTTTTTGGTTATGTTTTATTTTTAGGTATTTTATATGTAGCGAATATAAGTGGGATTACTTTATCAGTTTCTTTTTCAGAATGTTTGCTGTTGGCATACAGAAATGCTATGGATTTTTGTATATTGACTTGGTACCCTGCAAGTTTAATACATTTATTTACCAGTTCAAAAGTTTCTCGGAAAAAGCTTTAGATTTTCTAAATATAAGACCATGTCATCTGCAAAAAAGTATAATTTGATCTCTTTCTTTCCAAATTAAATGCTCTTAATTTTTTTCTCTTGTCTAATTGTTCTGGCTAGGAATTCAAGTACTATGTTGAAAAAAAGTGATGAAAGTGAACATCATTGTCTTTTTCCATATCTAAAGAAAAGGCTTACAGTTTTTCCTCATTCAATATAATACTAGCCATAGGTTTGTCATAAATGGCTTATTCTTTTTCAAATGGCAACGAATATTTCAGCTCGAAGATCATTCTGAGTAGGAACTCTTCAAACCATCACTCAAGCTGCTGAGTAGAGATTGGACTTGATAGAAGAAAGAGAGAAAATTGGCAAAACCTGTGTGGAGGCCACTGAAATAATCCAGATGGTGGTTTTGACTAGGACAGTGGCAAAGAACCAGAGAGGTGCAGGCCCACACGTCGACATATTTTGCAGAAAATGTTGGCAGAAATTTCTAAAGCACGGCATGTGGTGGGAAAAGAGATGCAGGAATCAAGGCTGACTGCCAGACCCCCTCCCCGTGTGATATCAGCCTTGGCATTTTCTTCCCAAATCAGTAGTCCTGTCTCCAGATTACTCTGATCGTTTTATCATTCCTTTTTCCTACTGCCATACCTACTTAAGCAATTATATGTTCTGCATCCTTTCCTCAGTAATCTACGCATACATGCAAAATAGTTAGCTATATTTATAGTAAAAACACTTGGGGATTTGTTGTTTCCTTCAATTTTAGGAGTAGTATTCTAAAAATTAAACTAAAGAAAAGACAAAAGCATTTTAAGAAGCTGATGCATTAGGCCATTAATTCATGTGAATCCAGTTCATAATTTAGCATTCTGAACCTTGCAAAGCTACATTTCACAAGCATGTTTCTTAAGATATGAATTTATACCCATGAGTATATTCTTTACCATCTACTTTCTTCTCAGCCCAGCACCATCAGTTATCAGCCCCCACTGTTTGGTTAATGCTCCCTACCTAAAGCATTCTATGATCTCTTATCTTTTCTATTCTAATATTTGCATATAATCTTACAAACTTCTTTCTAAGCACAGCTTTCACTGCATCCTACAAATTTTGTCAAATGGTAAATTCAGTTTCATGTAGTTCAAAATATTTTTAGATATACTTTTTATTTTCTCCTCTTTTATTGATATATAGTATTTTTCATATTCATGGTGCACATGTGAGTGTTTGTTGTATGCATAGAATGTGACATGATCCAGTATGATGATTTCTGAAAGAACTAGAAATTGACCTTCCATATGACCCAGCAATTTCCCTATTGGGAATATACCCAAAGGAACATAAGTCATTCTACCAAAAAGATACCTGCACATGCATATTTGTTGCAGCTCTATTCATAGTAGCAAAAACATGGAAACAACCATGCTGCCCATCAAAGCTGGACTGGATTTAAAAAATGTGGTACATATACATAATGGAATATTATGCAGCCATAAAGAAGGACAAACATATGGACTTTGTAGCAACTTGGTCAGATTCAGAGTCTACCATACTGAGTGACCTATCACAGAAACAAAGAACAGAGTACCGTATGTTCTCACTCATAAATAGACCTTGAACAATTATAATACTATAAGAAAGGGATTGGCTGTAGTGGGAAACTGCCAGGGGAGGGAGGGGCACACCTCATCAACAAAGGTACCTGCATAATGAAACCTGAATTGTACCCCACATCTTCAAAATAAAGAAAACATAAATAAATAATTTAAAAAATTAAGAAGAGTGTGTCATGATGACCAAGACAGGGTATTTAGGTTTTCACATCACCTTGTATGTTTATCATTTTTATGGGTTAGTATTATTTCAACTTCTTTCTTCTAGTTACACTGAAATGTACATAATATTATTGCTAAGTATAGTCACCCTGGTCTTCCATCAACATCAAACTTTATTTCTTGTGTCTGTATGTTTTTACCTATACCCAAATTTTCTTTATTCACTACTCCCTGGCCACTCACCATTCCCACTCTCTGGTATCTATCCTTCTATTCCCTATATCTATGAGATCAAGTATTTTAGCTCCCACATGAGTGAGAGCATCCTGTATTTGTCTTTTTGTGCCTGGCTTACTTTACTTAACATAATGATCACCAGTTGCATCCATGTTGCTGTAAATGACAGGGTTTCATTCATTTTCAAAAGCTGATTAGGCCGGGTGCAGTGGCGCAAGCCTGTAATCCCAGCACTTTAGGAGGCCGAGGCAAGAGGATTGTCTTAGCTCGGGGTTCGAGACCAGCCTGGACAACTTGGTGAGCCTTCATCTCTATAACAAGTCAAAAAATAAGCTGGGAGTGGTAGCATGTGCCTGCAGTTCCAGCCACTTGGAAGGCTAAGACAGAATGATTGCCTGAGCCCAGCAGGTCAAGGCTGCGGTGGCCGTAAGAGTGCACCACTGCCCTCCAGCCTGGGTGACAGAGTGAGACTGTGGCAAAAAAACAAACAACAACAAAAAATAAAATAAAAGTTGAATAGTATTCTATTGTGTATATATACCACATATTCTATATCCATCTATCCACTAATGGAAAATTAGGTTGATTCCACATCTTTTCTATTGTGAATAGTGCTGTAATAAACATGTGGGTACAGGCATCTTTTTTATATACTGACTTCTTTTCCTCTGAACAGATACCAAGTAGTGGAATTGCAAGATCATATATAGTAGTTCTATTTTTAGTTTTTTAAGAAATCTCCATAGTACTCTCCATAGTGGTCATACTAATTTACATTCCCACCAAATATCTATAAGATTTCACTTTTCCCCACATCCTCACCAGCATCTGTTTTTATCTTTTTACGATGTAGTGTTATATAGTGAGCATCCTTATCTTACTCCAGTTCTTAAAGGAAAGGGTTGCAAATTTTCTCCATTAAGTATGATGCTACCTGTTTGTTTATCAAAATGGGTTTTATTATATTGAGATATGCCTCTTCCATGCTTAGTTTGTTGAGAGTTTTTATCATGAAAGAATGTCTAGTTTTTTCAAATGCTTCTTCTGCATCTTTTGAAATAATCATAGGGTTTCTGTTCTTTCTATTGATGTGATGTATCACTTTTATTGATTAATGTATGTTGAACATTCTTGCATCTCTAATATGAATCTCGCTTGATCATGCTGTATTATCTTTTTGATGAGCTGTTGGATTTGCTATAATAGTATTTTGTTGAGGATTTTTATGTCTATGTTCATCAAGAATAAAGACCTGTATATATCTTTTTTGTTGTGTTCTCCTCTGGTTTGGTATCAGGGTAATGCTGGCCTTGTAAAATGAGCTATGGAGAGTTTCTTCTTCATTTTTTGAAATAGTTTCAGGATAATTGGCATTCCTTATTTATATGCTTGATATAAATCAGTTGTGAATCCATTCAGTGGTGGGCTTTTCTTTGTTGGAGACTTTTTATTTCTAATTCAATCTCACTATTCATTGTCAATCTGTTCAAGCTTGCTCTTTGTCTCTGATTCAAACCTGGTAGTTTGTATGTTTGTATGTTATTCATTTTCTCTAGGTTTTCCCTGAGCATATAATTGGTCATAATACTCAAATGAGTTTTTGTACTGTGGTATCAGTCTTAATGTCTCCTTTTTCATTTCTGATTTTGTTTGTTTGAGTCTTCTCTCTTTTTTCTAGGTTGGTCTAACTACTCGTTTATCACTTTCACTTATCTTTTTAAAAACAATTTTTTATTTTACTGATTCTTTGTATTGCTTTTTTCATCTCTATTTTTGTTTCATTCTGCTCTGATCTTCATTATTTCTTCTGCTAATTTTGAGTTTGTTTTGGTTTTGATATTTTATTTCATTGAGGTACATCATTAGATTGCTTATTTGAATTTTTTCTGTTTTTGATCTTTGATGTAGGCATTTATTACTATAAATGTCCCTCTTAGCTCTGTTTTTGCGATATCACACAGATTTTAATAGGTTGTTTTCATTTTTGTTTGTTTCAAGAATTTTTCTTATTTCCACCTTAATTTCTTCACTAACCCAATGATTATTCTTTGTGCTCTGTTTTAAGACTTTACACATAGGTTGAAATAATGTAGTGTCCTGCATTAGATACTAAAAAGAAAAAAAGAAAGATCTGAAATTCAAATGAAGTCTACAGTTTAGTTAATAGCAATCTACCAATGTGTATTCCCTAGTTTTGACAAATGTACCACAAAAATGCAAGATAGTAGCATTAGGATATCTCACACTTAAAACTGTGATATAAAAGAACTCTCTTTCCTAACTTTGTACTATCTAAATGCATTCCAAAATAAAATATTCATTTAAAATATTGACAGGAAAACAATTCTGCATTTACATTTCTCATATAAATTACTATATTACCTGAATGAGCTGGGAAATAATTCTGACTTCATTTCTCTAACCTCAGTTTACTTTTCTTTAAAACCAGATTAATCACTATAGTCTCTCTGATATTATTGTGAGGATTAAATCAGAAAGGCCATATGAAAGACTTATCACAGTGTCTTGCACCCAGTAAGCATTTGTTTAGCATAAATTATTACTATTATTATTTTTAAATAACTCATTTTTCATATCTGTCAGTTCTGCTAAAATTAGAACTCATGATTTGCTTAGCATGGTATCTGTCCATCAAAACATACTAAGTAAATATCTGTGTAACAAATATTGAATGAAAGTATACATTTTAGCACTTTCCTTTTCTTTCCCTAGATATGCTTCTCATAACATGACAGAAATAAATCCCCCAACAGTTGGTTTACTTCAGTGATCGGAATTCACTATAATATCACCATTGCTTGCTCTTTTACTGAACTTTCTCCACCTCAGACCTTGAAAGAAACTGCACTTCATCTATCATCCTAAAATTCATGCCCTCTATTTATTCTGCTTCTCAAAGAATTCTAAACTGCAGAAGTATATGTTTTCAGTCAACATATCTTTCAAAAGTCAAAACTCTCCTTTTATTGAATTTTTGCTTTATGCTCAATCAGAATTCACAATTTGCCCCTTGATAGAGGTTTTTTTTTGTTTTTTTGTTTTTTTTTTTTGAGTTGGAGTCTCACTCTGTCGCCCAGACTGGAGTGCAGTGGCCACTCCCGGCCACCGCAGCCTCGACCTGCTGGGCTCCGGCGATCCTTCCGCCTCAGCCTTCCAAGTAGCAGGAATTACAGGCATGTGCTACCACACCCGGCTGATTTTTTATTTATTGTAGAGATGAGGTCTCGCTGCCCAGGCGGGTCTCGAACCCGTGGGCTCAGGCAATCCACTCACCTCAGCCTCCCAAAGGCACGGGATTACAGGCTGAGCCACCGAGCCCGGCTTGATAGAGTTTTATTTTTTATTTTATTTTTTTGTTGGACAGTCCTCAGAGCTAAAATGAATAAGCTGTAGCTGTGAAGTATCTGGATAATCTGGAGTTATAACATTTGCAAAGCAAAAAGAAAATTCTATCCATTCAGGATTCATTCAGTAAAGGCATTGAATTTCAAATTACAAAGATACTTCAGTTACACATAATCTGAATGCTAAATTACTTACCTAAAGACACAAGCAATGACTGCTTTCAAAGCTATTATTTCTTCTATTGTTCCATATTCCCTCTAGCATTATGGATGATGAAGACTATATTGTAGTTATTCTACTTTATATTTACTTTTAAGATAAAAGCATCAGCATAATTTCTCCTGGGAAAAGTCCCTGTGCACACATGTGCACACACACCACAAATATACACACACATACAAAACAGATTTGACTCCTGCTGTATCCTCTCACCCAGGACACCTAGTCATTACCCATCAAGGCTTACTAAACTTGAAATAAATTTCATATTTGTCTTACCTACTAGGCTTTGAACTCCATGGTCAAATACCCACGTCTATCTGGTTCTTAATTGTATTTCTAGTTCTAAACACAATGAGAATCACTTGCTTCCACACTTGAATGAATGAAAAGAATCTAAAAATACAGGCAGAGCTGAATACCTGCCTCAAAATATACATTACTTTTGAGTTACGTGAAGCTTGATTATATAAAAAGATTATTTATATTTTTCATCATATATTACATGATCTCAAAGGCATGAATACATCTAATATGTATTTGCTATTCCACCCTTATTTCTAATCTCTCTTATTCCAATTTATCTTAGACATTTGGTCCAGATAGCAGGAAAATATTTGACATAGACCTTTCATTTTTTTTTTACTTTGTTTTTCAAGTATAAATTTAATTTCACATTATAACTGATGAGACAATATTATAGAAAATAAACAAAACAGAGTCACCTTTCACTACTCTCACATAAGTTTTCTTTAGTGTGTTTATGTTATTCAGGAGAGGAGGGATTATACCATTGCCCCAAATTTCACAGCACTACACCCACACATGACCTTTTATTTTACTGAGGTAATTCTACCAACTGGTATGGCAAAATGATGGTATTATTTGGAAAACGGTTGTGACAAAGATCAGCTGCTTTCTGTTTTCATTTCTTACCCAGTAAGCCCAACTTTAAAAATAATTTATTTTCAGAATGTATTTTATCCTTAAGAATCATAGGAAAGTGAAGAAACTACTTTGAGTAACTTCATAAGTAAAATAAAATCATTTAAAATAGAGATATCTTCCAAAATGGTCCCAATGAGCAATGCTATATTAACATATAGTATTTTGCATTAAAAATACTGTGATTATGACAGGTTTTTAATATATGCAGGGGTGGAAGAAATGCCATTCTAATGACTTCATGCTGAATATGCTCTGTATAATTGCAAAATTTTCATAAGCTTGCTGTGAGTTGTAGTTTATCCTGTTTTTGACTGCCTCGTCATCTTCATATATTGGCCAAAATCTTTAACCATATCCTTAAATATCAAACTCCTGTACAGTCTGATATTTGTATTTAAACAATAAATATTAAACCGCTGGTGGTATCATAGAAAAAAATCTTTTCTGCTACTCAATAGCAGTGTTGACAAGATAAAAACCCTGGAACTCTTGTATATATTTTCTCCAAACCAAATAACCCCAAAATGTTGAGAGGATGAATTATTCCTGATTTCCCTCAACATTCTGTCACATCTCTACAAACACTTATATAATGCAAAGTAATTATTCATATATGGACTGATTTCCCTTCTGGATTAGAGCTCTTTGCATGTAGAGTCTGTCCTTATCTGCCTACATATTTCTCCGTTCTAGTATAGTGCTCGAAACAAAGCAAATTTCAATAGGTGTTTCTTGAATGAATGCATATTGTAATCTTAATAATGCCCCCTAACTACTATACTAATTTTGTAACAATAGTATATCCTAATTAACTCAGCTTGAGCTTAACTGTGACTCACAATGTATTATTTCTGTGTGATCAATTACCTTTCATCTTCCATTTTTGCAGGGCCTTTCTTCTTGAGCAGCCTGTTCTTCATGGGTTGCCATTCTGCTGGTTTAAGGTAATTAGGCATGTGAAACCAATAATAGATCATTGGATCAGATAAATCCAATGCTCTGTTTTGCAGTATATGGTGAAAATTGTTTCATCATAAAACAAAGATCCTTCTCTAACTGAGCAATACAATTTTTTGATGTTCTTAAGAATCATTTGCAAAAAAATAAAATAGCAAAGATTTCTACAGCAGAAAAAGAGTAAATACACTAAGCCAATCATGATTTAATAATTCATTTTTTTCTAATCTTGAACAAATCACTCTCTACCTCATCTTACTTTTCTTTACCTCCTTCTCCATGACCATGACTGCAGAGTCCCTCTTGATAATCAGAAGCAAATGCTGTCCTTTCTCTATAAATCTCCTTGGAATAAATAAGTGAACAAAAAGACAATATTCTTGACTTCTCAGAAGTAGCATGCTAGTAGGAAACAGACAAGAAAAGCAAACACAGCAGTTTATAGTACGATAATAGAGATGAATTTGGGGGGGCTGAGGATTATGCAATTTTGGAGAAACATTTCATGAAAAAAATTCAAACCAATGGCTCCTCCTCTTCTGCTTCTTATACTTCTGTCTGCCTTTTTTGAACAATTTAGTCTAAAATAATTAGAGTGGAGCTGAGCAAAGTAAGTGATCATATACAAGAAGAGTAGGGTAGAAAGAGAGGTAAGAGTAATATTCAAAAGCAGTTAGCACAACTAGTGTATAGATGTTGGTTTCTAAATGCCTTCCTCTACTATAAAGAATCAAGATTCCTTAAAGAAATTGCTAATTGAAGGCAGAAGAAGGGAAAAAATAGAAAAAGAACTTGAAATACCTAATTGCACAAGAAAGTAGACAAGTGCTTAAAGAATAATGAGAACTCAATAAAGTTTTTTTTAAAAGGCAGTGATAAGTGGCTCTTGTTAGCCAAATATTGGACAATTTAGGCATCAAAATAAATAGTACTGATGTAGGAATATAATCAATTGTATAAAGGAGAAAGACATGAGTCTATACAGGATAAATAAACTGATAAATTGAAATATTGATGAGTAATGAGTTTTAAATTATCTCTTCAAAATATTAATTAATCACAAAGAGAAAAAACTAACTTTACTGTGAAGGAGTCTGGCAGACACTGACTTAAGTAATCAACATTAATATAAGTCGTGAGATGACTTTTATTGCGTCTGCATGATAGGATTCAATGATAATAAAATCACTCCTGTGACTTTGCTGCCAAGTACTCTTAGCCACAGTCTAGTTACAAAGAAACATCAGACAAATCTAACTTGAGAGACATTCTATAAGTGAATGGGCCATGATTTTCAAAAGTGTAAAAATTCTAAATGAAAAATAAATTAAAATTACAAAAACAAAAAATAAGCAACTATTACAGATTAAAAGGGATTGAAAGACATGACAAATAAATAAAATGTAATCCTGAATTAGACCCTTTTGCTGTCAAAGTTATTATTGGGATAATGGGAAAAATTGAGTGAAGTTTGAAGATTGGATGGTAGTAATGCCCTGATACTAATTTCCAGATTTTGATCATTGCATCATTACTATGTGGGAGAATCTCTTCTTATATAAGAAATCCACAAAAAAGTATTTAAGGATAATGTAACATAATGTCAGCAACTCAATTGATTCAAGAAAAATAAAGTCTTTGTGCACTACTTACAACTTTCTATGTATCTGAGATTTTTTTTTTTTTTTTTTTTTTGAGTTGGAGTCTCACTCTGTCACCCAGACGAGTGCAGTGGCCGCTCCCAGCCACCACAGCCTCAACCTGCTGGGCTCCGGCGATCCTTCTGCCTCAGCCTTCCAAGTAGCTGGAACTACAGGCGTGTGCTACCACACCAAGCTAATTTTTTGATTTATTGTAGAGATGAGGTCTCGCCAAGTTGCCCAGGAGGGTCTCTAACCCATGGACTCAGGCAATCCACTCACCTCAGCCTCCCAAAGCACAGGATTACAGGCTGAGCCACCGAGCCTGGCTTCTGAGATTTTTTTTTTAAACAGAAAATTTTAGAATAATTTTAAAATACAAAGTTAGTTATGAAAGTGAAAATTTGGAAAGTGAAATTAATCAGATACCATAAACAAAATATTATAATAGTCTTGGGATTAACTGTCTCATATATTTTGCAATACTTTTTTCTAAAATGGTTTACCTTCATATTCTTTAACTGTACTCTTATCTAATAATTTTATATAATTTTCTATAAGACAATAAAAAGACCAGTCTTTCTTACAATATTGATTTTTTTAAAAATAGCTGAGTAGAATTTCTAAGAACTTTAGGAATTGTGTGTAATTATCATCCGTTGTCAAAAACTAGAAACATTTTTTGATATTTTAAAGTTGCAAGTTTTCTTTTGGGGGGTGAATTTTTCACTTTCTTTTACAATTGAATTTTAGTATGATCAATAATTTTGAAAAAATAATGCATAAATTTAACCTGAAATTAAGGCATACACAGGGCAATTTTAAATGCATTTTGAAATTACTACTACATTGTACTGACCTACAGATTGCAAACTCAAATTGCTCTTTTACTACAGTAACTCATTAATTGGTATACCTAAGGTTTTAGTTTTTGGAAATCATTGCTCTTCACTTTAATTTTCAGGTCAGTTGACTATGCTGGTGGCAATATTGCCTTCTATTTTGTTCAAGTCAACCAGACTTCAAGAAAGCAAGATATGACATATGCTAAAATACAATCTAATGCTTTGGGAGTACATTCACCACTATATTCTCATGCAAATATATTACTCTTTGTAGTCTCAATGTAGATTTGTGCACTAAAACTCAGAGATTAATAAATTCTGTTTTGTATAATTCCCAACAAAGAAAAAGACATGTATGGTGTATTTATAATTGTGTTATCAGGTACACTTCCATACTTCTAACAGAACAACACTTAATTTTTTTCCAGGTGTTCAGGGGAAACAATTACACTTATAATGTTAGACATCTGATGACAAGAATAATTTCCAACAGATCAGCTTTTTGCTCTGTGATTTCAAATACCACTCTTCTCTCACTACTAACATTCCCCTGGAGCCAGTTGCTGAAGGACACATTCATATCAAAGAACCACCTATGAACTTTTACCTTTGAATCACAGTGACAAGCAGGTTGGCACATTTTATTGGTAGTAATATACCTGGAAGATATTCATACTCTAAGGTGGCTAGCAATAACGTAACACAAGTGAAACTGACAGTAAAAATCACATCAAGGTTTCCCATTAATACCAAACTAAATATACCCAACTCAATTTCCCTTTGGCTCAATCTCCCAAGTCACACAACCATTCTGGCACCACCTAGCATAAGGATAAGTTTGATAGAAGGGAAATACCTAAGAAATATCTTTAATGCTTCTCCCCAATAAACAAACAAACAAACGAATTAAATCTTAAGACAGATCAAGGAGATGGCAGAGTAAATACTGTGGGTTGAGTATGTTCCCCCAGAATTCATGTGTTGAAAATTTGGTCCCTGGTATGTCTGTGTTGGAAGGTGGAGCTTTTAAGAAGTGATTAGGTCATTAAGAGGAATTAATACCACTCTCACAGGAGAGGGTTAATTCTAACAGGAGCAAGTGAATTTTCATTTTCTTGGGACTGGATTAGTTACCTCAAGAGAGGTATCCTTTCACATGTGACCGATTTATCTTCTACTTCTCTGCCATGTTATGATGCAGTACAAAACTCTTGTCAGAATCTGTGGTCATATTCTTGGACTTCCCAGCCTCCAAAACCATGAGCAAAATAAAATTCTTTCCTTTATAAATTACCCAGCATTGTTACAACAATAGAAAACTATGACAGTGAAGATAATAATAAACTATTAGAGATGATAATATATGTGGTTTTAAAAAAATGTTTTATGTAATAGAAGGAACTAAGGATTCATAAAACAATGGAAATATCTTCAAGTAAATTGTTAGTTCCAGAACTCCACATCTATACTACCTCAGTAAGTAAGTATATTATCTATACTTCTCACAGGAGTTAAACAATAGGATTAAGAGTACTGAGGGAAGGGTACACAGTGGAGATGTTCTACGAAAACTTCTGAGAACATATTAGTCTATCTCAAGCTATAAAAACTCTTCCAGAGTAAAGAAAACTAGGGAAAGATTCCCAGATTAGTTTATGGAACTATAATGATTATAATATAAAATTAACCATGAAGAATAACAAAAAAATTGTAATTTATTTCCTTACTCATAAATATAGAATCAAAAGTTTTCAACCAATTTCGGCAAAAAAAAAAAAAAAAAATCCCAACCTATTAATTTACTTTAAAACTGAATTATGACTAAGATGGATTTATCCAGTGAATACAAGATGCTTTTCTTACAAGAATGTCAACATAAATCACCACATTTGCAGATTACAAGGACCAAACTATCATGTTAACAGATATATTAACGGTAACTGTTTATAAAAACCAACACCTGCTCATAATTAACAGTCTTAGAAAACTTGGAATAGAAACAAAACTGAATCTAATCAAGACTATCTATCAAAAATCAATGACTGAAACACATGCAAAGAAAACCTCTCAGGAACATTACTTTTCAAGTCAACATCAAGACAGGCATTATCATTATATAGCCAGAAATGACCAAAAAAAAATCTTGCTAGTACACTCAGATTAAATAAAGGTATAATTGAATTAATAAGAAGTTGGGGAAAAAGTAACAAAACTGTCATTACTTGAGGATGGCTACAGAAAAATAACAATAATTAATGAATTGAAGAACATTGGATATAGAAAATTAATTTATACATTTCTACTCCAAAGCAACAGATACTAGAAAGGTAATGGTTAAAGGATACCATTTGCAAAAGCACAAAAATATAGGGTACATTGAAGAAATTTACCAAAAAATAGAAGAAAAATATAAAACTTTATTGAAAGACATAAAAGTCTATAAGCAGGAAAGCAAACTATATTCATGGATAAGAGTCTATAATACTGAGTGATCTATCACAGAAGCAAAGAACTGAGTATCATATGTTCTCACTCATAAGTGGATCTAGAACAATTATCATAATACTATAATAAAGAGATTGGCAGTAGTGGGAAACTGCCAGAGGGGTGGGACACACCTCATCAACAAGGGTCCCTGCATAATGAACATTTGTGTACCTAACCCTTAGTAGTACCAAACACCTTTAAAATAAAAATTTTTTTAAAAAAGAAGACTCATTTTTAAAAAAGAAAAAACAATGTCAGTTTTCTTTAAATCATTCTATATTTTCAATGCAATTCTGGTCAAATTCCAAATTAAGACTTCACTGGAGATTGACAAGTTAATTATAAAATTATGTTTATAATTTAAATTATTCTGAAAGTAAATTAAGTGGTTTCAAGACTTATTTTAAAGTTATGGTAATAATTAAGATTGTAAAGTTACTACAGAGATAAACAAAGAGAACAATATTATCAAATGGAGTATTCTAAAAGATAATCACTCATGAAAGGAAACATGATTTATAATAGAGATTGCATTGCTCATTTGGATAAAATATTCAGTAAATGGCAGTGGGACAAATGATTATTCATAGTGAAAAAAAATTAGATGGAGTCACTACCTCATACCATGTTTAAAAAGTCAATTCTAGTCCAAAAAAGACTTTTAAAGTTCAACTTTAAAATTGTTAGACAATCCTGGGAATGAAGCCTACTTGGTCATGATGGATGATTTTTGAGATGTGTTGTTGAATCCGGTTTGTTAGGATCTTGATGAGTATTTTAGCATCTATGTTGATCAAAGATATTAGCCTATAGTTCTCTTTCTTTGTTGGGTCTTTACCTGACTTGGGTATCAATGTGATGTTAGCTTCATAAAATGATTTGGGGAGAGTTCCATCTTTCTCAATCACCTTGAATACTTTCAGTAGGATTGGTATCAGTTCCTCCTGATACGTCTTGTAGAATTCTGCTGGAAAGCCATCAACATTCATAAGATCATAAATGTAATTAAATACATCAACAGACATCAAAACAAAAACCACATGATTATATCATTAGATGCAGAAAAAGCTTTTGATAAAATCTAGCACCGCTTCTTGATAAAAACTCTCAAACATCTAGGCATACGTGGGACATATCTCAAAATAGTAAAAGCCATCCACGAGAAACCCACAGCCAGCATACTCCTAAACAGACAAAAATTGGAACCATTTCCCCTGAAAACTGGAACAAGGCAAGGATGCCCACTCTCACCCCTCCTGTTCAATATAGTTTTGGAAGACCTGGCTAGAGCAATCAAAAGAGAGAAGGTGATCAGGGGTATCCAAATAGGAAAAGAGGAAGTCAAGTTATCTCTCTTTGCAGATGACATGATTGTATACCTTGAAAACCCAAAAGAATCTGTCAAAAACCTCCATTTACAACAGAATTAAAGAAGATGGGGGAAGGGGGAAAAGGAAAAAGTAGGAAGGAAAATCTACACAAATGAAGAAAAACCAATAGAAGAATACAGGTCTCACACAGACCTCTGGAAGGTCAGACACTGAGAAAACAGACTTCAGAACACAAACAATGAAGAGCTCCAAGAATGACTGGACACATACGACAAACCCAGACACCAAGACATTAATAGAGAGAGAAAAAAGAATTGAGGAGAGACAGGAAAATAGGAAGGAGTTGATAACTGAAATAACAGCAGTAAAGAATACTGTGATTGAAATAAATAACAAACTAATAAGCATGGAAAGCAGAATTAGCCAAGCAGAAGAAAGAATCTCAGAGCTTGAAGACCAAAATACAGAACTAATCCATACTGTCAAAAACATACAAAAGAAGCTTAAAAAGACAGGACAAAACCTTCAAGAGATGAACAGTTACTTCAAGAGATCTAACCTAAGAGTAATTGGACTTTCTGAGGCAGAAAGAGACACAGAGACCACACTAGAGCAAATATTCCATGAAATTATTCTAGAAAACGTCCCTCATCTCATCAATGATGCAAAAATTCAAAGACAGGAGATCCAGAGAACCCCTGCAAGACAACAAATAAGAAGACCAACTCCCAGGCACATAATAATTTGCCTAAACAAAGTAAGTATAAAAGAAAAAAATCAAAAAATCAGCAAGAGAAAAAGGTCAGACTACCTACCAGGGAAGACCAATTAGAATAGCAGCAGATTTATCTACAGAAACCCTTCAGACTAGGAGAGCTTGGAGCCCAATTCTCAAAGATAAACAATTTCAACCAAGAGTATTCTACCTAGCCAAGCTAAGCATCATCAGTGAGGGAGAATTAAAACATTTCCTAGACATCCAATCACTAATAACTTATGCTGCCTCCAGACCATCTCTACAAGAAACACTTAAGAAAATATTAAACACAGAAGAAAAGGAGAAAAGAATGACAATGTTCTTCACAAGAGTACAGGGAAAAGATGGAAAACACATGTGAATCAACCCAAAAACCAAAGGAAAGACAACAAATAAACAGGAATAACAGCAACTCTATAAAACCTCATGATAGGATATACTCCCACATTTCAATAATTAGCCTGAATGTGAATGGACTAAATGCACCACTGAAAAGACACAGCCTAGTGGACTGGATAAGAAATCTTGACCCCATTATTTGCTGCATCCAGGAGACTCATCTTACTAGAAAGGATGCACACAGACTCAAAATTAAAGGATGGAAAACGAGTCTCCAGGCAAATGGATCACAAAAGAAGGCAGAAGTTACAATCTTAATATCAGACAAAACAAGTTTTAAGCTATCAAAAATTTTAAAAGATACAAAAGGACATTACACAATGATAAAAGGTTCAATCCAACAACAAGAAATATCCACCCTAAACATATATGTACCCAACACAGGAGCACCAGCACTTATAAAACAACTACTAAATAAACTTTTAAAAAAAGATATTGACTCCAACACTATTATAGCAGGGGACTTAAATATCCCACTGACAGCCCTAGATAGAACATCAAGGCAAAAAAATCAACAAGGAGATCCAGAATCTAAACTTAACACTTGACCAAATGAACTTAGTGGGTACCTACAGATTATTCCACTCAGCAACCACAGAATACACAATCTACTCATCACCACATGGAACACACTCCAAGATCTATCACATCCTTGGCCATAAATCAAGCATGAACAAATTCCATAAGGTTGAAATCTTGCCATGCACATTCTCGGACCACAGTGGAATAAACATAAATATCAAAAACAACATGATTTTCCCAAAGTCCACAAAGACATGGACACTGAACAGCATGATGCTGAACAACGACTGGGTCAACATTGAAATCAAAGAAGAAATTGAAAGATTCCCGGAAACAAACAAAAATGAAGGACCCTCTAACCAAAACCTCTGGGATGCCATGAAATCAGTTTTAAGAGGGCAATTTATATCTGCATGAGCACACATCAAGAAAATGGAAAGACCACAGGTGGAGAGCCTAACAAATACCTAAGGGAGCTAGAAAGAGAAGACCACCAAAACACCAACTTTAGCAGAAGAATCCAAATCACAAAAATAAGAGCCCAAATACGGGACATAGAAGACAAAAACACAATAGAAAACATCAACAAAACAAAAAGCTGGTTCTTTGAAAGAATTAACAAGGTTGATGGGCCCCTAGCCAGAATGACCAAGAAAAAGAGAGAAAAGGCCCAAATAAACACAATCAGAAATGCAAAGGATCAAATCACAACTGACCCCGAAGAAGTACAAAAGATTATCAGAGATTACTGTGTACACCTATATGGAAACAAACTTGATAGCCTAGATGAAATGGAGGACTTTCTGACATCACACAATCCCCATGTTAAAACAAGAAGACATTGAGACACTAAATAGACCAATAGCAACCCAGAAAATTGACTCTGTCCTACGAAAACTACCTAACAAAAAAAAAAAAAACCCTGGACTGGATGACTTTCCAGCAGAATTCTACAAAACATACAAGGAGGAGCTGATACCAATCCTATTGAAAGTATTCCAGGCAATTGAGAAAGATGGAATTTTCCCCAAATCATTTTACAAAGCTAACATTACACTGATGCCCAAACTGGGTAAAGATCCAACAAAGAATGAGAACTACAGGCCAATATCCCTTATGAACATAGATGTAAAACTCCTCAACAAGATTCTAGCAAATCGGATCCAAAAACACATGTCAAAAATCATACACCATGACCAAGAAGACTTCATCCCCAGAATGAAGGGCTGGTTCAACATTCACAAGACCATAAATGTCACTAAATACATCAACAGATATAAAAAAAAGAACCACATGATTATCTCATTGGATGCAGAAAAAACTTTTGATAAAATCCAGCATCCCTTCCTGATAAAAACCCTTAAACACCTAGGTATAGAAGGAACATACCTCAAAATAGTAAGTGCCATCTATGACAAATCCACAGCTAACATATTGCTAAGTGGACAGAAACTAGAAACATTTTCCCTGAAAACTAGAACAAGATAAGGCTGCCCACTCTCTCCCCTCTTGTTCAATATTGTGTTGGAAGTCCTAGCTCAGGCAACTAGACAAGAGAAGGAAATCAGTAGTATCCAAATAGGAAAAGAAGAAGTTAAGTTATCCTTCTTTGCCAATGATATGATCCTATACCTTAAAAATCCAAGAGAATCTGTCAATAATCTGCTTGCACTGACAAAGTCTCAGGGTACAAAATAAATGTGCAAAAGACAGTTGCATTCCTATACACCAACAACAAGCAGACAGAGACCCAAATAAAAAGCATAATCCGATTCACAATAGCCACCAAAAAAATGAAATACCTCGGCATCTTCCTAACCAGAGAAGTGAAAGACCTTTACAATGAAAACTACAAAACCCTGCTCAAATAAATCAAAGATGACACAAACAAGTGGAAAAATATCCCATGCTCATGGATCAGAAGAATCAACATTGTTAAGATGTCCATCTTACCTAAGGCAATCTACAGATTTAATGCAATATCCATTAAATTACCAGCAACATTCTTCTCAGATCTAGAAAACACAATACAGGAATTCATATGGAAACACAAACGACCAAGAATAGCCAGAATAATCCTCAGTCAAAAAAAAAAAAAAAAAAAAAAGCCAAAGCTGGAGGTATCACACTACCAGACTTTAAACTTTACTATGAAGCTACAATAACCAAAACAGCCTGGTATTGGTACAAGAACAGGCATATAGACCAATGAAATAGAATTAAGATTCCAGAAGCAAAAACCTCAATTTCTCAACCAACTCATCTTCGACAAAGCCTCCACCACCCACCACTGGGGAGAGGAGAGCCTATTCAGTAAATGGTCCTGGGAAAACTGACTGACCACATGCAGAAGAGTCAAACAGGACCCCTATCTATCCTCATACACAAAAATTAACACTAAATGGATCAGAGACCTAAATGTAAAACCTCAAATCATAAGAACCTTAGAAAATGCAGGACACATCCTTATGGAAGTTGGAACTGGCATCTAATTACTGAGCAAAACCCTAAATGCACAGGCCATAAGAGATAAGATAGACAAGTGGGACCTTATTAAACTGACAAACTTCTACAAAGCCAAAGCAATCATCAAGAGAGCAGGGAGACAGTCCACAAACTGGGGAAAAATATTTGCCAACTCCATGTCTGACAAAGGTCTAACATCAAGGATCTGCAAGGAACTCAAATGCACTGAAAAGGAAAAAACAAACAACCCCATTACAAAGTGGGCAAAAGATATGAACAGACACTTCTCAAAAGAAGACATATGAGCAGCCAACAGATACATGAAAAAATGTTCAGCCTCACCAGTCATCAAGGATATACAAATTCAAACTACACTGAGATACCACCTAATTCCATCCAGAATGGCCATCATCAATAACAAAAAATAACAGATACTGGAGAGGATGTGGTGAAAAGGGAACACTTCTACACTGTTGGTGGGAGTATAAACTAGTGCAACCTCTGTGGAAAGCAGTGTGACAATTCCTAAAAGCTCTAAATATCGACCTCCCATATGACCCTGCAATCCCCCTACTGGGAATATACCATGAAGAACTAAAATCACTCTGTAAAAAAGATGCCTGCACACATATGTTTATCACAGAATTGTTCACAATAGTAAGAACCTGGAACCAACCATGCTGTCCATCAAAAGAGAACTGAATTTTTAAAATGTGGTACATACACACGATGGAATACTACACAGTCATAAAAAAGAACTAAATCATGAATTTCGCAGCAACCTGGATGGAACTAGAGTCTATAATAATGAGTGATCTTTCACAGAAACAAAGATCTGAGTATCACATGTTCTCACTCATAAGTGGACCTTGAACAACTACCATAATCTATAAGAAAAGGATTGACAGTAGCAGGAAACTACGGGGTGGTAGGGAGGGGCAGGGAGGTGGGATTAACGGTAGTCAATATCTGTCTGGGGACGGGGGCAGGGGCACACCTTATCAACAAGGGTACCAACACAATGTATATTTGTATACCTAGCCATTAACTGTACCCCACATTTTTTGAATTAAAAATATATATAATTGAAAAAAAACTGTTAGACTTTAAAGAAAACACTTACAACATTGTGTTATTGAGTTTTTTAATTAACTCCACAAAAACAAAAATCAAAAAGGAAAAAATACACAAACTTGTCTACAATAAAAATGAAAATTGCTATACATTAAAAGGCACCTAAAACATGAAAAAACAATATAGCCCAAAATGGATTAGTATCCAGTATACAAACTGATAGGAACAAATGTAAAAGCAAATCACAGAAATAGAACAAATGACACCAAAATATAGAAGAAAAGTATAAAGCTTTTTTGAAAGACATAAATGTCTATAAGCAGGAAAGCAAACTATATTCATGGATAAGAGTCTATAATACTGAGTGATCTATCACAGAAACAAAGAACTGAGTATCATATGTTCTCACTCATAAGTGGATCTTGTACAATTATCATAATACTATAATAAAGGGATTGGCAGTAGTGGTAAACTGCCAGAGGGGTGGGACACACCTCATCAACACGGGTACCTGTATCATGAACATTTCAGAATAGAACAATTCAGAACAGAGTAATTCACCAAAAAGGAATCTTGCAAAACTAATAAATGTTGAACTGATTCTCAACCACCTCAATCATTAGGAAAATACAAATTAACACAGCAAGATATGACTTCATATGTAATCCTATTGACAACATTTTAAAATCAGACAATGTCAGGAGGTGGTCGATGGTAAGAACCTACAAGAATTCACACAGTTGGTGGTTGTGTACTGTATTAGTTAGTTTGAGCCGCCATGACAAAATACCACGGACTTAACAGACATTTGTGGCTTAAACACGGCAGATACTTATTTCACACAGCTCTGAAGACTGTATAGTCTGAGATCAAAGTTCCAGCTAATTTGTTTCCTATGGAGCCTTCTTCATGGCATGCAGAAGGCTGACTTCTCAGTTCCTCACATGGTGGAAAGCAAGTTCTAGCGTCTGTCCTCTTAAGAGCACTTGAGCTTCAACATGTGAATTTGGGGTGGGGAGGGACACAGTTAAATACATAGCATGTATTTATGTTTAACCACTTGAGGAGCAATTTGACAATATCTGATAAAGTTGAAAGACTACATCTATAAACCTAAAAGTTTAAACCTTTATGCAAAAGGAACCATAGAAGCATTATTTGAAAGAAGGAACATAATGTAAGTAACTTAAATTATGTCCATTAAGAGTAAAAAGAATAAATAAACCCTAATATATTCTTTTTATTATTATTATTTTTTGAGTGGGAGTCTCACTCTGTCACCCAGGCTGGAGTGCAGTGGCACACTCATGACCACCACAGCCTTGGCTTGCTGGGCTCAGGGAATCCATCCACCTCAGCCTTCCAAGTAGCTGAAACTACAGGTACATGAACCACTAATTTTTTTTTTTTAACTTACTTATTATAGAGATGAGGTCTTGCCAAGTTGCTCAGAGTGGTCTTGAACCTCTGAGCTCAGGCCATCCTCTCACCTCGGCCTCCCAAAGTGCTGGGATTACAGGCATGAGCCACCGTGCCCAGCTCAGCCTAGGATATTCAAACAATGATATCTAGGTGTGAATACGGATTGTCATAATAAGCCACTAACTTTTAAATTACGTGTTCAATCTTTAAATATATACAATATTAAAGTCAATTCTGTATAATTTTATTGAATTTTAAATAGAAAATATTGTCTGTTAAGCCATACTCAGCAGTTTTTTTGTTTTTATTGTTGTTGTTGTCGAATCTCTGAGTTACTATAAATCCTTTTCACAGAGATGCTCCTATTCAAGAATTGAAAGGGCAATATTGTGTGAATGTGCCCTTTATATCACAACTTTGCTCATAAGGAACTTTGGTGAGTCTACGAGTAACACTGAATGTGATTCTTAACTATGTAATCATACATAACATTACTAAGAGTTTATATGGCTCTTTCTGGCTAGAGAGAAATCCAGTTATGCTTGAAAGCCTTGATGATGGATCTACTAATGCTCTACCCTCAAACCCCACACCACCCACCTACACACACATTTTTCATTGCTAATGAACCAAGAAGAAATAGTAATAGTAAATCCACTAATAAGTATGAGACACTAAAAGGATAAAAAAGCATCAGTTCAAATAAGTATCTGTATGAAAAAGAACTATTTTACCAGCATTCAGTTTTCCTGCTTCTCCGTCTGGTATGCCAATCTTAGCATATCAAGCAGGCAGAAAGCATTTTGAAGAGGGTAGAAGACTTACTTTACACGCAAGAGTAAAGTAATTTTATATCTGCTCTAACAGTGGATTAAATAGTTAGACAATTGTTAAGCTACTAAAATAATCATGAAGAAGAATGGATAGAAGAACAGATCCTTGCAACAAACCCATGTTAATTACCCTTGCAGCTGGGAGATCAATTTGCATAGAGAGTCTTTGAAGCCTGTCAGGTATGAATTGAACCACTGAACTGCTACATTTGATAATCCAGCCCTTGAGCTTATTCCCCCCCCACCCCGAAGATGTTGTTTCAACCTACCAGGCAGCTTTCTTCATATAAAAGTCTTCGTTTCTAATTAATTTGCTCCTATATTTAACATACCCAGAGAGACACACACACATTTGTGACATTCAAAGAAATTAAGAATAAAATATTATCAAAAATTGGACATTTTAAATTACATGTATGAAAGAAGAAACATTTAAGGTACTGTGAGTTTTAGATTTAGTTCTCAGAATCTGAGAACTCAAGAAGTGTCCTGGAACATTTAAAGCTTTAAGTTGACTGATGACAATGAGGCAGTATTATAAAGGACTTTGACTGTATTAACTCATTTAATATACAACAGTCATATAAAGTAGATAACACAGCTTTTCTCATGTTGCCCAAAGGCAAACTGAGGCACATAGAACTACAATAAATCGACCAAAGGTACTCAATTTGAAAAATGGCAGGGTCAGGATTTGAATCCAGGTAATCTAATTTCCAGCATATTCTCTGTTGCATTCTACCCTACCTCTTCGAAAAGGTCTACTGTAAACTGCCTCTTCAAGGAAATAAGACTCTTTCTGTTTAAACTACATTAATTTAAACAGAGAAGAATCATAGTGATTCCTGGTACTAAGTAATATTTATCACTGGAATAATTTGTTCATTTATGGGCTTTGAAAATTAAAAGGTTAAAAGAGGTATGATAAGAAATAGAGAATATTTTTAAATGTGAGGAAAAAAACCCAAGCAATTGAATGCAGCTCTGTTAAAGTTAATGCTGTTTTGAGAAATTATAGAAAAAAAAAGGATTTGTTAAGAATTACTTAAGTTAAAAAATTACATAGAATTGAGAATTACAAAAATGACAGATTCATATCTTAATTTCGAACATGTTAATCTACATTTTTTTCAACAATATTTTGACACTAGGACAAGTTCTCTCCTTTGAGTATACATCCACTGATTGTGGTAGTCGTCATATTTCTTGTATAACCAAATCCGGTCTAAAGAAATTCTCAGTTTTATCTGAATGTAAAATCTTCTAAAATTTTGCAAAAATTTTCCACTTTCAGTGGTTTTAATCCCACTGAATTCAACTTGTTTTTATTATATTTTTACAAGGTAGTCAATTTAGTTTTCATCAAAACAAGTATTTTTACATATATGTCCGCAATTTTATTAAGTAATTAAATATTTCTATTTTAATTGATTTCAATTAACTTTTATTCTCATATTAGAAATACAAGAATATTGGCATGATTGTGAGAAAAATAAAACAGATTAATACCTCGTAGATGAATATATATGGAGGATAGGCACTGGAGATTAATTTACAAGCCATGAGCACCCACTACACAGTAAGCATCAGTCAGCTACACATGATACAGAGGTAATGGAGATCCCTGGAGATTTTGAAAAGCCTATTAAATGCAGTTCACTTAAGAGAGCTTCTTCAGTATGCATACAATTTTTCAAAAGAATAACCATTTAGTCATTAAACAGTTTATGTTTAGAATTATGTAATGGCATAACGCTCACACATCTCATTACTCTTTGAGTGTCATAAAGTTCCCTAACCAAATGTATTTGTCATGTGGTTCTACGTTCACAAAAACCTAACTCAATTTAAACATTGAGAATGGTTTATTAATGCAATGAACCTAATGAGTGGGGCTAAAGTTGGCCACATATTTAGTAAAATGCCAGCGAGCAGGCAAAGATAACTCCAGCCTAGAGAGGCAGGCTGCAACTTAAAATATAGCTGAATTTGCATAATTAGAAAGAATTGTTAATAATTTAGAAAAAAATAGTGACTAAGTAAGTATACTCTTTCATGTGACCATATGACACATTAATTTCTGTAATTTGCTTAACAATCCATTAAATTTTATAATTACAAATGCAAAAATGTTGGCATATTTGTTGGGGGGAAATTCAGCTGACTCTTGGTAATCATAGAATTTACTTGATTAAAGGATACACATGAGAGAAGGAATAAGTAAGCAGTAGAGAGCAGTCAAGTAGCCAGAAGTACCTGTGTCCACTTGTGATTATGTTGTAGAAAGACTTCTTTACATACACAGGATTTGAGCTCCAGGAATTTTGCCTCATATTCTTAGGTCAAGATTTAATCACCCAATCCTGGGTTGACTATCCATCATTAAACCAATCACTGAAGTATCCTGAATAAGTGTCTAATTTGTTAAACTATGGCAGAATATTTATAAATATTTACAATAGATATGCAGATATATAGGTGATATAATCTGCTAAGTGGGTAAGATGCCCATGAGAAAAATTAATTCTCTACTGAGAACTGAAATTCAAATATATATAAACATGAAATAGATTTGAGGAAAGGCTAACATTAATGGAACCCTCCAGCCATGTCACCCTAAGTAAGAAAAGGATCTCAGAAAGGATTTGCTATTAAGAGCTCAGTGTGAAACTATATTTAAAGCCACATACTTCTAGCCTCAGGTATCTACACAGACTAGGCTAGCAAGGTTTCTGTAGTGAAATGGAAAGGATTCTTTAACAATAAAAATCACAGCAAAAACTCAGCCTTGCCAGCCATGGCCATTGTCCTGTCTCTTCATTGTATTCAGAATGTTGAATCTTGAACTGGTGTTACAAATTAGCCTTCTTACATGGAATCTGAAAAGTGATTATAATATAAATCAGGTGAACAATATATCATAGAATACGTCAGAAATAGAGTGGAAGTATTGGCAAGCAAATATGAGAAAATGGAAAAACACCTATGTGAGCCAGAAGAAAAACATATAGTGCTTAACAGGCAGCAAATAAAAATGTGATACATCAAATAATTTTTGAAATAAATTAATTCTAGACTGTAAAATTCAATAAAATATGGTCTCCTTGAAACAAGATATGATGAATTGATAAAAATATAAATTGAGATTGAACAAGAGATAGCTGGATGTGCAGTAGAAATTCATAACGATAGACATGGTGAGAAATGTTAAAACAGAAAAAAAAAGAATGATTTGAATAGTTAGTAAGCTTGATTTAGTAATTTCTTTTTCTTTTTCTTTTCTTTTCTTTTCTTTTTTTTTTTTTTTTTTTGACAATCTCACTCTGTTGCCTAGACTGGAGTGCAGTGGCACAATTACAGCTCACTGTGTTCTCAACCTCCTGGACTCAAGCAATCCTCCCGCCTTGGTCTCCCCAGTAGCTGGGAATATGGACATGCACCACTACACCTGGCTAATTTTTTTTATTTTTTTGTAGCAATGAGGTCTCATTGTGTTACCTAGGCTGGTCCTAAACTCCTGGGCTCAAGTAATTCTCCCACCTGGGCCTCCCAAAGTGCCGGGATTATAAGCATGAGCCACTACTGTATCTGGCCAATAAGTTCTTTTTCTTAAGCCCTATGTTTTAAGAAATCACCTTCTCTTAAATCATCCTTTGGAATGTTTATAAAAACTAATCGTATAATAACATACAAAGAAACCTACAAAACAGACCACACAGAAAGCAGACACAATGCCAACAATTTTTGTCCCAAATACAAAAAAATAGCAAAACAACAACAGCAACAACAAAGCAAAAATTCCAACATGACAGAATTTTAAAATGTATAAAAAATCCTAGGGTCTAAAGGAAACTTAAAATTAAGATTTTATAATTAGAAAGAGAATTATATATCATATTTCTCACAACTCAAAATGATTTCATTAAACAAGAAAAATTAAAATAAAATTGTTACTTAAAATAAATTCAATTTAATAAATTCAAGAAAAACAAATAAACATAAGATCAGGAATGAGAAAGTATTAATATATGAGGTATTATCATTTTTTAATAATAAATAAGGCTAGGAATAAATACTGTGCAATAGCAATAATAGATTAGAAGGTTGAATTTATTAAAATGTATTTTTAAAATCTACATAGTAGAGACTCAAGAGAAAAAAACAAGATATGATGAATCGATAAAAATATAAATTGAGATTGAACAAGAGATATCTGGACTAGGCTAGCAAACACCTCATTGGAAAAACTTGAACTGTGCTTGAGAAACCACTGGAGGCTCAGTGTAGACAGTTCTGAGACTTAAAACACTCAATCAGGAAGAAGCCATAGGGAGGCCCCTACACTTTTTTTGGTTTTACCTCCAGAATCATGACCAGGTTCTCATAGTTATTATCAGAGAAAAATCCCCTCATGCTCCATCAGGGGAAGAGAAAAGGAACCAGTTTGAAACAGCAGACAACTCCGTTCTTAACAAGGCTTTCTCATAACAAGTCCTGTCCTAAGGAGAAACGAGTTAACTAGAGCCTAACCTGCGGCATTGACAGGGCCTAACTCACCTGAGGGAAGGGAAATACCCAACTCCAGATATGTGGGAAAAGGAAAATATTCAAGCCCAACCCAGTCTAGCCATCCTTTCCCACCTAAGAGGGAAGGAAGAAAACTGAGAAACACGTGAAATTTACAATCCAGATGCATAGGCTCACTAAAAGACTGAGTCGTAGTCATAGAACTATGGAAGACTTCTCTTCCCCCACACGTCACCACCACATTGCCAAAGGCTACATTTCAACTATATGACATTCAAGAAAGGATTTATCAGTTCTAATAAATATACCATTCTGGTGGGGGATATTGGCCATGAGGAAAACTATGCATGTGCGGGGATAGAGGATATATTGAAAATTTCTTCACCCCTAATTTTTCTGTGACCCTAAAACTGTTCTAAAAAATAAAGACTTCCAAAAAAAGTCAGGCAGACATATGCAGTTTAAAGTAAGAAATGTTTCCAGTGCCAAGACAAATATTCTTGAACACAGGGAACACGGAACGTTTTTAAATTGTATGATGCTAGCATTACCCAGACTATAATTGTAAAAAAAGATACACAAGGTAGAAGGAAGGAAGAGAGGGAAGAAGAGAGAGAGAGAGAGAGAGAGAGAGAGAGAGAGGGAGGGAAGGAGGGAGGGAGGGTGGAAGGACCACATCTCAATCCCAATAATGAAGATACATATAAACGTTCTAAATACGACATTAGAAAATATAGTCCAGTAATACAGCAAAAGAATATTTCATGATCTAGTTGCTTAAATATAAAAATCTATTTGTTTTAATACTAAAGATTCTGCTAGTTAAATAATAAATATCAATTACTTAAAGGACAATGAAATAGAGAGATTATTTGATAGAAACTGAAAAGTCATCCAATACATTTTTTAATTCTTTTCTGGTAGAAAAACTTTAAAAAGCAATAAAAATGTGTAGATAAAATACAAGAATAATGTTTATCTGAAACTCTTGGCCAATGTTATGCATAATTGGGAAGCACTGGCAGCATTTGTTAAAGTAAAAAAAAACACCAATTACCAAGAGTACTAATATTTAGTAGTTCTTTGGAAGATCTCTCCACAGTAAAAAGAAAACAAAAGTAAATATGAGCTATAAATCACTATGAAAGAGAAAAAAAATGTTATGTTCAGATGTTTTATTTTTAAAAATTCAAAAGAATCAGGTGAAAAGCATTTTAACAAATAAGAACATTTTCCAATTTCATATATTCTAACTGATGATTGTTGTATAAAAAACTGTTTTATACACACATACAAACACATCAATTGCGAAAAAGAAAACATGACAAAACAGAAGGAGGAACCATGAGAAAATTTGTCAAAGTATATGTGCCCAGTCTCCCCCAAGTCGATAGGTACATTTAATTTACAAAGACAAAAATGTATAGTATACTTGAAAGAAAAAAACTACTGGATAGATTACAAAATATTTAAAATAAAAAATTAATGAATAGTGTTCTTGCTCTTTCATATTTTAAAGTGTACCATAAAACTTTACTAATTTTTAAATAGTAAGTTAAAAAAATTACAAAAATCAATTTAAAAACTTAAAATTTTTGTCAAAGGGACCCAAGTATAATGAAAAATTTAGAATAGAATCAGTATTTAATTTAAAGATAATAATTAGATCACTGGACATTTAATTCACTCAATAGAATTTTTTAAAAACTTGGTTCACATCATACATATGTGTGCCTTGTCCCCCAATGTATAAGTGAATTTAACATATCTATGTAAAAACCTGAATGATAAGGGAAATCGAAGAAAATGTTTGTGATCTTGGAGTGAAGAAGACTTTTCTAAGCATAAATATAGAGACAGCATCTTTTAAAGAAACTTTAGGGATGCTTATATGCATAAAATTTAACATTTCTATATGTCAAAACACTATAAACAAAATTTAAAAGCAAATGAAAACATGGAAAAATACATGCAAGAGTAATAACAAGACTTAATATTACTCTATTAAACTCTCTAAGAAATTGATATGGTTCAGAAAAGATTGGGGTGAAAATAGAATGAGAAATTTCACATAATGAAGAAAAACAAAAACTAGTAAACATATGAAATTAAGTCCAATTTCATGAATAAAGAAAGCAATGTAAGTTTAAAAATAAAAAGGCATTGCAAACTACAGAATTATCTTATAAGTTAAAATACTCATAATAAGCAACATTTCCAAGAAATAAAACTATATATACCACTTATGAATGTTCACTGAGTTAGGAAAGATCCTTGACAAGAAATGATAGGTTTATCATTTAGAAGTATCAATTACACTTCTAGAAATATATTCTATCAAAACCATGTGAAATATATGAAGAGATATGCTCGATATTTGTGATATTGTTATTTTTAATATGAAAGAACACATTTAAATTCTTTTAAAAAGTGTGCTGATTAAATAAAGGATGGAGTATTAAAGCAATGGAATATCAAGTAGTCTTTCATCAATATGCTTTAGGATAAAATATACCCAAATGTATTTTATTAGAGGAGATATCTTTCAAATGACACCTTAATGCTATTGGAATTGCAAAATAGAGCAGTGACATAAGCGGATCCACAGTATGCTGTTTCCTTTGGCTCTGTCTCTAACTGCCCTCATCGTAGCCCATAAGGTCCCCATATTTGAAAAGAGTTGCTTTAGAGCAATATTTAGTGGAAAATATAAGTTTATAAATTAACTATTAAGTAAAAATAAAACAGATTACAAAATAATATGCACAGTTTAAATGTACAAATATATGCATACAATGGTGTGAAATATTCCTTTAATACATGATGGAATGAATGTTTTAACATTTTTTGTTGGGTGTTTTTCTGTGTTTTTCCAATACAAATGGGAAGCTGTATTATATTTTGTAGAACAAAATATATAACCCCTCTCACCAACAGTCTGATTGCATAAACTGTAAACATACCTATGGAAATTTGGGACATAAGGAAGGGGATCCTGAATTATAATCATTACCTACTCGGTGACCTTTATTTGAATCTGGCAATAGCAACTTTTCTATGAAACTTCCTCCTCCATAGATTTTCACAGAACTTAGAAAATACATTTTCCTCTCTGATCAAAGTACCCAAAATTTTTTTTTCCTCTACTGTAGGTTAACAAATACTTTATTATTTCCTGTATACTTGGAAGAAAGTGATCACATAATTAGATGATATTGATTGAGAAATTTCCAAAGTAAATACAAAATATTATCATTGGCTGAGAGCAAAATTATTTATCTGATCTTGGATGAGTTGCTATATTTTATAGTTTTCTGTAGTTCAATGTACTATTTTATAAAATTGAGTAATCATAAATATGTAGCTCAAGAATTAGCTTTCCCTTCTCTGTTTTGGGCTATCTCTCTCTAATGGATATGAAGAAAGAGTAAGATTGTTAGGCAATTTATCATGCTCCAGAGTTGTCATTACTCAAAGTTTTTTTAACCTCTGTTTCTCTGTAGGCTACTGTTTGTTTCCCATCAGTTTCAGTCATATATATAATTAGTGACACGCTAAAAATAATAAAAAGAAACAAGTAAATTAATCATAATGAAAAATATTACTTAACTTAATATGTTCAAAATATTAATATTTCAGGTAATCAATTAAAAAGTAATAAACCTCTTAGCTGAGACTAGTCATAGTTTTGAGCTCTCGGCAATCACATGTGTCTTGCGGCTGCCAGATGAGTCAGCTCAGCTCTAGAACCTCTTCCTGCATTTCTGCTATTCCCTTCTCTGCTACTTCCACCAGTTCTATGTGGATCTCTCCATTATACAACATTCTCTGACTTTGTTCCAAATCTCTTTCATACAAAAGCTCTAAACTTGTATCAAAAGGGTTTGAATAAACTGGGTGGGAATGCAACATACAAGGTAAGTAAGATAAAAGTGTATACACATAACTCCAAAAAAAATTCCATAAGGAGTGAAATCTTAAATATCATCTCAGTTCCTAGCTGTGCCACCAACTCTCGTGTCCATTATTCTCTCCAAAAGAATTTTCACCTTCTGACTCTACTCACCAATTAAAAAACAATACTGCTTCCTGGCTGCCCTGGCCTGATTCAGTACTCATTTGTTATGTAGACTATTACTTCACATATGAGATGCTCAGATGAAACCCAAATCTCAGTCTGAGGTTGCACTCATTTTAGTGTGTTTAGTGGGACAAATAAGCATTGTGAAAAAATAAGTTTGATAGTTGCATACTCCAACATAATTGTGTACCTACACTCATAACCAAAAGACTATACAAATCTAATTTCAGTTTCGACTGTTGTAAAAACAAATCAAGTTTGCAAAATAAAGTTCTTCTCTATTTTCTTAAATATTTTGTGATTGAGTGGGATTTTGTGTACCTTTGTTCCAAATCTCTTTCACACAAAAGCTCTAAACTTGTATCAAAAGGAATACATTCAAAGCAAATTTATTTTTGGCTAAAAGATAAAGTTTATAAAATAGAACAATTTTCTTAACATAGTAAATATAAAAGGTGATTATCAAGGTTAATTATAATTCAAACCCAATGAATTTTAAATGCAGGCTAAGCAAACACAGAATCTAGACACAATTTTAAAATTATTAATTTTCCTACGGACCTCTTCTCTCTCCCTTGCTACATTTCTCTTCTGAGACAGAGAGTGAGCGAGAGAGACTCTTTTTCTTCACAAGTTTCTTTTTTTTTTAGTACACTTACTCAGACCTCTCCAATCTTAAAATAAGTAAATAAATAAACAAAACTTTCTCTGTGCTACATTATTTTCTATTACTAATCTACTTCTCTCATTTCCTTCACAGCTTATTACATCCCATTCATTCTTAAATCATTGCAGCTGTCACCTTCATCCCAGATGAAAACATTGCCCTTTAATAAAATCCCCAGTGAAGTTTACAAAATCCTTCAATTGTTCAGTTTAAGTCTTATCTTAAGTTTTGCTCTCCAAAGACATTTAATATGTGACCATGACTACTTTCTAGGAAATCTCTTCTCCTGCCTTCTGCATTCTCTCTCTCTCTTCCTCTCTCCTGATCACATCTACTCAATATTCTTTAAATATTTCTCTCCTTCAACTATCTTCAGATTTTCTGGTCTCCAGTGAACCTGAATCTCTCTGTGAGAGATTTCATTAATTCTCCTCCTATTACATATATGGTAATAATTTACAAATCTATATTTTTAAGTCAGATCTCTCTCTCTCTCAGATTTTAAACCCATATTTCCATATCCCTCCACGCATCTCCACTTACATAACCAACAGATAAGTCAGCTTTAAGACTTCTAAAAGGCGACTGATCACTGGCACCCCCATTTGCTTACCTCATATCCTGTGTTACCAGTTTTATGTAGGGTATCACAATACCCTACATAAGAAATCTGGGATTCATATTCGTTTTCTCTCCTGTAGCCAGTGGTCACCACGTTCTGAAAATGCTTCTCCCTAGAGACCTCTCATAAGGTGCTTCCGTCTCCCTTCTGTACTCCTTCTGCTCCTATCAAGGTTTATTCATCCCTCATCTGACCTAATGATTGCTTTTGCTTCCTCATTCATCTTACTGCCATACCCCTTATCACCAAAACACAAGCCTTTATTCTCTTGACAGCACAATTTCATGTTGCAAAAATATAAATTAGTGGCTTTTCTCTCCTGCTGAAATCTTTCCATGGTCCCTCTAATCTACAAGTAGAAAAACAGAGCTTTTTGCATAGCATAAGATCTTTACCTTCTCGTTATTTTTATCTTCCCACCATCTTCTCTTCTCACTGACTTCTTGTATCATATACATGAGCCAGATTAAACAATTAGCTATTTCCAGTCTGAGAATGTTTTCTTAAACTTTTATCTACTGCATATTAATTGGACTCTATAATATGTCCAGATAGAATAATTTCAGTTAAATCAATCTGCATGGACTATGATTTGTAGCAAACAACATATACCCATTATTCCAACATACAAAATAACATATGAAGAGGTGTAAATAATGCCGTCAATCCTGTAGAAACACAGATGAAAAAAAGCAATGAAACAGATATTGGGGGAAGAAATTCACAGAGGAATAGAACCCAAGCAAAAAATGATAAATATTTAGAAAAATAGAAGAAGGCTGAGGGGAGATTTCAGAAGAAGTAGCAGTAACAGCAAGGACACAAGATGAGTTATAGCTTATGGGACAGTGAGAAGAACAACTGACAAGAGTGCATGCTGGGAAATGGGGGAAATAAAATTTAATAGGTAAATGTCAACAGAATGTAGATGGCCTTGAAAGTTATATGGTTAGTGAAAAACCTTAAATAGAATAGTAATTTGATTATGGCGAAGAGTTTAAGAAAAACAAATATTTACTAAGCTGATGGAGGAGCCATTCTATAAAATAGATGAAAGAGCATGAGTAGAAAAATAGATCCTAGAGTCATAAACGGAGTGAGTTTTTGAAATTGTGAGAATAAGCTGGCTCTCCATAGAGAGTATATTGGGGAACAGGGGACCTAAACTGTAGGGAGCACGCAGAGAAAGAAAAAATGAAGGAAAACAAAGAAATAAAAAGCAAAATGCCCAGCTGGTTTGTTTATCTACACTGCTATATCACAAACTCTCACAACACTTAGTCATTTAAAACAGCTGCCTTCTTGTAAATTCTCAAAATTCTATGCATTACAACTCTATGGTTTCTCTGCTGGTCTTGTTTGGGGTCTCTTATGAAGTTGTAGTCAAGTGGCAGATGAGATTTTCACATCAGGTACCTTGGTGGAAATGGCTAAAGGGTTATGCTATCTGGATCACTGGGACATTCATCAGAAAGGCATGGCTCCTGTCTCTCTCCACACGCCCAGGACCTCTCCTTCTCCTCCCTGTGAGTACTGTAGAAATGATGCTCTCTCCATCATCTCTATACATGTTCTCTCCAGAGAAGTAGCCAAACTTCTCACATGACAGCTTGGGGCTCCTACACGCATGAAAGCCAGTGTTTCCAGACCTCTAGAAGTTTAAACCCAGACCTGGCACAGTGTCATTTCTACTGTATTTGCCTATAAAATCTTATTTCTCTCATTTTTCAGCATGCTTTCTCTTCAAAGTTGATCTTCTTAGTATCTCATAACCTATCCAAAACTATACTTTTACTGATGATCTTTACCTTGCCTACAATGTCTTTTTAACTCCCATCCATTTGAATTATCAGTTGTGTAAAAGTACAACACAGGGATCGCTATTCAATGGGTGGGGACTACTTAAGGGTGTCATTTTCAGGAGGTATTGTTTCCTCCATTGTTTGGAAGTCCAGAACCCACACTGGCATATAGAAAATTTTCAGTAAACATTACCCATGAATGCTCTGCAAAAACATATAAGGAATGAGTTAATATTCCTTTCATTAGATGAAGGAACTGAGACAGACATGTTAAATGGTTTGGCTAAATTCACACAATTTATAAGTCCTAGTAGCTAGGACTTATCGATCTTCAAAAAGCTATAGTACATTATTCTGTTTTAAAAGAATAAAAATAACAACAATTTTGATAGCGATAAAGTAAAGGTCAGGAGGTCATCATATGATATACTTCCATACTACTCTTAGTTTCAAGCAAGGTAGTGACGAGAATAATAATTGAGGAGAAAACATGCTATAAAAGAGCCATGATATTCTTTAGAGTGAAAAAGTCCCTTCAAAGGCACATTTTCAGCTGAGCCTTTGGGCAAGAAACTTAGTTTTCACTTTACAAATGATAGTCACAGACCATGAACACCTTTTTAAATGCTATTTTTCAAGGCTGAGAGCAAGCGTTCCAATTATAAAAGAATTGATCTTGTTAAACTTATTCTTAAATTTTTTATTTCCCTCCTTGGTTAATTCAATTTCCCTTCAAATGCATGAATCATCAAGACATAATGTGAACATTCAGCCACAATGGAAGAGGATGTTACATTATTTGTATGTACCTGATAGAACAGAACGGATTGAGCTGGGTCAAGTGAAATCCTCTTAGCTGCATATTTACAGTGACCAGGATGGCTATTGTCTCCTTGTCTTTATAAGACTTTACAAAAGATCTGTTATAATAAAAGAGAATGCACATCCCTCTTCATTATTGTATCCAAAATGGCAGCAAATTTTAAGAGACAGAAAGTTAATATATATCTGTGCACAGACCAAGAATTTTGTTGGAAAACTTCCCTTAATCTCTCTTTACTACAGCTCTGCTAGAATAAGCAGTGTGTTTTATTTTTGTAGATGAGGGAGAATGAAGCTCAGAGAAGTTAAGTGACTTACCAAAGTTTAAATAGCTGATCAGTTGTAGCAAATTAAGAATTTTAAAGCATGGCTATCTAACTTCAAAGTCCTTCCTTGTTTCCTAGTTCTGAAGCTTTAAGTTTCATGATCATTTCTTACTACCACCAAGAAACTGAATATTCACAAACAAAAGTTGGCCTAATAATATTATAAAATCTAATCTGTAGCAAGAATTTGGAGGCTTCTGCAGGATTCTGAGAGTAAGGGAGCAGAGAATGAGACTCATTTGCTCTTGTTTCTCAGAGAAGGAAATGGGAACAAACCAGACCCCAGAGACCCTCCCTTTTATCAGGATTTCGCTCATGAAATATTTTGGAATTGTCCTCTTCCTTACCCCCTACCACTTTAACCCAGAAATTTCTGACTGCACATTTGCCAAAGGGGTTTTACTATGGTAACCTCCAGGCCTACACAAAGAACACAGTCAAAACAAATAGCTCTCTTTAAATGTCATTATGGGAAGTAAAATTCTATGTGGTGTATTAATGGGCCTCCCACAGCTAAATCCTAGCATACCACTTTGAAAAATGTCCCCTGTGGGTATCGCTTAAACCAACAAAAGTGAGGGAATTTGAGAGTTAAGAGAAAACCGATCTAGCTCTGGTGAAAATTAATAGAAGACAGAAGAGTATGAATAAAGTGAGAAATCAGGGAAACAAATTAAATTTGCTTTGTTTTCATCCTTTTTAATGTTATTTTAATATGAAAGGCCTAAAGAGAAGGCTAGCTTTTTTTTTTACATGCAATTTCCTTATTTTTGAATTTAATAAATCTTTAATGGAAGTAGAAATCCTGCCTTTGGCTTAAGAAATACAAAAAGAAGAGAAATATGTGTTTTTCCCAACCATCAGACAGTATTCATAAAAGATCAGGGCAATGCCCTAAGTAAATAATATGCATAAAGTGTTTACCCAGCATGCACTGCTTACCTGATGAATATGTTGGTTGCTCATTTTTTAAGGACTTATTAAGAAATAAGCTAATTTCCAAAGCTTATTAAGGAATTAGTTGGCATACCTAATAGATCTCTAGAGAAAATTTGACTCATGGTATATCTTGAGGATAGGACTGATATATGGTTAGAAATCTTCACACAAATATTCTAAAGCTTTCACTAGTTATTTATTAAACCTACTACTTATTCGCTTATTATATCTTTTTCAAGGCAAAGGAATTAGTTCTTGTTTTTCTTCCCTGCCTGGAGCCTGAGGCAGCTTGTTTCAGTCTACACTCTCACTCCCCAGGATAGCTGAGAAACTTGACCAACTGTCCCTATTCTGCAGGGGGAAAAACCTGACAGTGAACATAAACAACATAGTCTCTAACCAGGATGCTGATGACATGGTGGTCTTTAAGTTAGCTTTCCTTTGTTCCCGTTCTTCTCTTCTTTCTTCCACGCATCTCCCCATCAACTCTACCTCTAAGTGGCCACTGCAAAACCAAATTAAAACAGTAACACAGTTTGACCACATGGTGCCCAACAAAAAAGGAGATCTGGAAGATCTGTTATTATTGGATGCTGGAGGCTAAGTTGGTACTTCCTAGTCCTGTACTTCATACAGAAAATATAAAAGAGACTCTGACTTCCTAAAAGATAGTCTGTGATTTCTCTTCTGAAACTGAATAAAAAGTGACCCATTACCCATTTCTGAGAGAGGGCTATCTAAAAAAATAAAATGGACTACCACATTATTTTTTAATTGTCTCACAGCTTCAACTCTGGAGAGATAGCAACAGCTTTGATATAGAAATCATGTCTAAATGCTCCCTACCCATAATGAATGACCACAACATGTTCCATTATGCTATGACAAGAGTAAGTTACTATAACTATTCCGTTGTAAATATTATTATATAAATTAGAACAGAAAACATTCAGAAATAAAGCCAAATTTCATGGGCTCATAGTACCCCTCTATAACTAAGAATATGGGTCAAGTTAATCTCTCATTGAAATAAGCCTTGGCCGGGCTCAGTGGCTCAGCCTGTAATGTAATTCCAGCACTTCGGGAGGCTAAGGCGAGAGGATTGCCTGAGCCCAGGGATTCGAGTCCAGGCAACTTGGCAAGACATTGTCTCTACAATAAATCAAAAATTAGCAGGGCGTGGTAGCACGTGCTTGTAGTTCTAAGCTTTAAAATTGTGTTAGCGTGTGTTTCCTAGAAAGAGCATTAGAACAATGCCTGGGACCTAACTCTTTCATATGCTTATGGCGATTTTGGTCATTTCATCTATTAGATATTTTTCACTCAAATGGAATGATAATATATATCTTATAGAATTTGTTCTTCAACTTTAATTACATAATATCTGCTCATTTAACAAATGCTCATTGTGTCACTACCTTACTCCAGGCAAGACCCAGGGGATCAAGTGATTTTTTTAAAATCAATATTTTTAAAAACTTCTATTCTTAAAAATTGGTAGTTTAAACAAATAAAATTAAAGGTAGAGCAGAGTGAGAGAAAAATAAGACAAACTTGTAGAAAGTTGCATTCTAGAGGTGGTCAGTGAAAGATTAGCATAGTTTTGAAATATGTTTTAATGTGTAGAAAGTTAATTAAAGTTGCCAGGTGCAGTGGCTCATGCCTATAACCCCAGTACTTTGAGAGGCTAAGACAGGAGGATTGTTTGGGCCCAGGAGTTCAAGACCAGCCTAGGTAACATAGCAAGACTTCATCTCTACAAAAATAAAAATAAATAAGCTGGATATAGTGACATGCATCTGCAGTCCAAGCTATTCAGGAGGTTGTGGCAGGAGGATCACCTGCAAGCAAGAGGTGGAGGCTGTGGCAAGCTGTGGTCATGCCACATGCAACAGAGTGAGAACTTGACTCACAAAAATGGAAGGAAGGAAGGAAGGAAGGAAGGAAGGAAGGAAGGAAAGGAAGGAAGGAAGGAAGGAAAAGAAAAAGAGAGAGAGAGAGGGAGAGAGGAAATTGGTTGAAGCTAATGGAAGCTGAAAAGTTAAATAATTCAATTTATCTTTAAAGAGATTCATTCTGAATACTGTGCCAAAAACAAGAAAAGCAAAAATTAAATTAGGGTACCATGGAGGAGCCTATTGCAGTATTCTTAGCAATGGATACTAGTCTCAACCAACATGTTAGCACTAAAATTCTTCACAAATTGTTGAATTTAAGGTATACTTTTTTGAGTCAACAGGGTTTTCACATTGATTAGATATGGGGTATATAAGAGAAAAAGAGAATTGATCAATACTGACCTTATCACAAGGGTGGAGGACAGTGCCTAGATACAGGTAGCTACCTTTGTTCATGGGGCTTACAACCTCAGGGATCCTTATTTTCACAGAACCTTTACAGAGTTCTTGTTTGACTCTAAAAGTGTGTTCCCATTGTCATTTTTTAAATACTTTCCAAAACTAAGATACCTTAACTCTGACTGGTTAAGACTATGGTCTCTTTACCCTGGGTCACATGAGTCCTAAGGTCAGGTGTCATTATAGTGATTATAGACATTTCTAGATCCACCTAAAAAAAAGTTGAGTAGGGGATTGTGGTGAATTGCTAAACATGTCTCCCAGTAAATCACTCCTTCCTTGGTACAGACCCATTTGCAATGTGACTCAACCGTTCCTCCCATCAAGAAGTGGAGTCTATGATATTCCTCTACTCCTTGAATCAATTTGGTCTTGTGACTTGCTTTCACCAACAGAATGTTGTAGAAGTGAAGCTAAAGCCCTATTTGGAGAAGACCTGTAGCTTCCACTTTCAACCTTGGAATCCAGTCTTCATATTAAAGAGTTCAGAATAGTATGGGGAGACAGAGGACGTGTAGAGAGAAAGATCACAGTGATGAACTACGATATATAGAGAGGAGCCACATGGAAGAGAACCATCTTGCACTAGTGACAGGAAAGCCCCAAATATTGAGAGTGAAGTCACCTTTGGTCTTCCTGCTCCAGTCAAACCGTCCCAGCTGACACCACACAGAACAGAGACAAGCCATCCCCAGTGAGCCCTAAATACTCAAACAACTGAACTGTAAGCAATAAAAGAGTGACTGTTTTAAGCCCTATATTGTGCAGCATTTTTTCATACCCAGTAGTAGTTATAAGAATAATTTAGCTTGATTTTAGTAGAATATGTTTATGTCATTTGTAGTCACGTTAACATACGATTAGGTTATTGCTTTCCCTCCATAAGCAGGACTGGGCACAAAAATACTCTTACCCCCCACTGTGCTGATTCTCCTGGCATGGTGACAACAATATGCAGGGCCAGAGATATTACTGCAAAATGATTTTGTCTTATGATGTCTGGTTCCCAAAGTATGTGAGTATCATAAGAGAAACAATGCTGAAATGTATGAAGTGCTTGAATCAATTTGGGAAAAAATTCTTCTCAGGATTAGTTTTACAAATTCTAAGTGAAGTATTAGGTTCTTATCAATGTCTGATAAGAACAGAAGTTCTTGAAAATACAGTACATAAATTATAAATTTACCATGTATTTTTTATAAGGATTGTACACAATGCAATTTATCAGAAATTATCTTCTTTTTGGGCACAAACCTATATCAGAAATGCAAAAAAGCAAATATATTTGAGAAGAATCATATTCTCATAGAAGTTTTTGTAGAAAGTTTTCTTGATGTGACCACAGGTTCTAAATATGACCACAATTTTTAAAATTTCTATGATTTCACAATGATGACTCTAATAATAAACTTTTTAATTTTTTAATTTTTTTCTTATTTTGAAGATGTGGGGTACAATTCAGGATGAGGTATGCAAGTGGTCATCATACAGGTAAAGTCTGGGTTTCCCTTTGGTCCCCATTTTGCCTGGTCTGAGATCAGGTACCCTTATTGATGTTATGTTCATTACCCCCCACCCCGGCAGTATCCCACTACTGCCAATCCCTTTCATATGGTATTATGGTAAATGTTCAGGGTCTGCTTATGAGTAAGAACATGTGGTACTCCGTTATTTGTTTCTGTGACAGACTACTGAGTATTAATGATTCTAAATCCATCCAAGTTGCTGTAAAGTCCATATATTTGTCATTCTTTATGGCTATGTAATTTTCCATTGTGTATACGTATCACATTTTTTTTATCCAGTCCAGTTTCAATAGGCAGTATGTTTGGTTACATGTTTTTGCTATTGTGAATAGTGTTGCAATAAACGTGCATGTGCGGATATCTTTTTTGTAGAATTATTTCAGTTTCTCATATTCCCAGTAGGGAATACAAAGAAGAGGTATCATACTTAGACTTTAAACTTTACTATAAGGCTAAAATAATCAAAACAGCCTGGTATTGGTACAAGAACAGGCATATTGACTGGAAAAGGATAGAGATTCCAGAAGCAAAGCCTCCATTTTTCAACCAACTCATCTTTGACAAAGCCTCCATCAACAACCACTGGGAAGAGGAGGACCTATTCAGTAAATGTGCTGGGAAAACTGGCTGATCACATGCAGAAGATTAAAACACAATCCTACCTAGCCACCATACACAAAACTATAAATAAATCAAAGAGCTAAATGTAAAACCTCAAACTATAAGAATCTTAGAAAATGCAGGAGACACCCTTACAGAAATCGGAGTAGGCAACGAATTCCTGATCAAAATCCCAGGTGTCCATGCCATAAGAGATAAGATAGCCAAGTGGGACTTCTACAAACTGAAAAGCTTCTGCAAAGCAAAAGAAATCATCAAGATGGGGAGACTTCCCACAGAATGGGAAAAAATATTTGCCAGCTATATATCTGACAAAGACCTAACATCAAGGATCTACAAGGAACTCAAACATGCCAAAAGGAAAAAAACAAACAGTTCCATTAAAAAGTGGGCAAAAGACAAGAATAGACACTTCTTAAAAGAAGATATACAGGCAGCCAACAGACATGAAAAAGTGCTCAGCCTCACTAATCACCAGAGAAATGCAAATTAAAACCACATTGAAATACCACCTAATCCCAGTAAGAATGACCATCATTAATAAAACAAACAACAACAGATGCTGGCAAGGGTACGGTGAAAAAGAAACACTTGAAATTTGCTGGTGGGAATGCAAACTAGTCAAACCTCTGTGGAAAACAGTGTGGCAATTTCTAAAGTAAACTTTTCTAAATTATCAATTCAAATTTATTTTTAATTATTCTTGTAGTTAAATTTTTAATGTTTAATTTTCAAGAAAAGATTAATCATGCTAGAGGCAAGAATGAATTATATTTCTATTTTTTTCATAGAAAATATAATAAACAGTTGTCATATAAATAAATGTACAGAAATGTATAGCCAAAATACCAAAAAAGACAGAAATGTTTGGGACAGTTAATTCTTAAAAATACTGTTATTTTCTTAATTTTCTGACTTTTTAGTATTTTTCAGCTTTGCAAATTTTGTAATTTGTTGTGACATTTCATTTTAAAGATATAGTCACTTTATTACCTAATTTTGAACTTACACTTTTTTATTCTTAATGAAAGCTTCATAAACTATATCAATTTCAGGCTTCAATAAGTCATGCTATAACATTGGTGGCTCAATTGACTGCAACTGGAATACTGAGTTTAACACTGAAGGTATGAAAAGGCTTTGAAAATTGCAATTTGTTACCTAAACATTTAGTCTTGCCATCTTTATGTTTTCTTTCCAAAAAGCATCCCAGGGTATAACTGTGTAAAGCAGCTGAGTTGTTACCACATTCCAAGTTCTTGAAGGGCAAATGCTCATCTCGGCTGTTAAGGACCAACTTTTGTACCAGGGGAATTGATACGTCTTCAAGGCTACACAGTGAAAGGGAAATGCACAAACAGAATTGAGGACATCTTAGGACACCAGCAGTCATTCATATTGTAGGATGACCAATAAGCAATGATCAAGGAGCACATGATGGGCAACAACCCCAGCTATGACAAACAGAAGCAGTGAAGACTCTAGCCCTGTAATGACATAGCACTCACCTGATGGATAGTAGGTGGTCTGAGACATTGACTCTGCTCCCCCAGTGCTTTCTGCTTCTAATAATAATTGCTGTTCCATAGCCTGTCAACAAAGATGCTGCATCCCTACACCTCCAATTATTTCTGATCCTATTCAGAAGTTTGAAAACAAAACAAAATAAAAGAAAGCCAACAAACCAACCAACCAATGACAGGCATTTTTTTCTTTTCTCACTAATTTCTATTTTTCCTAGAGGAAACGTAGAAAGAGAAAAGTCATGCACAAAGAAGTGCAGAAAAATAAACACAAAGAATAACATATCAACAAACATATACATGTACCCCATAAATATGTGAAATATTATGTGTCAATAAAAGAAAATAATCAGGATGCAAAGCTATTTTAAATTCCCAGAAATGCATTTCACCAATTATACATGTTTATAAACATCACAAATAATAGGGTAATGGGCATGCCCCGGGATTATATTAGAGAAGCAATGTGTTCAAAGCATTTAAATAGCAAATTCCTGAATTTAAGATGCCTTATTTACCTAGTTGCAGATGATATAATTTTAACATCCAATTCCCCTGTTTCCTTTGTTCATCTCCTCCAGGACTGTGAACAGATTTCATCAGTTTTGGATTTCATTATTTTTCCACTGGGATATCTTTCTCAGTTGATAAACATATTCAGGTCTCTTCTAGATTTAAAAAGAATCCTTCCCTGAATCCCTTTTCAATATTAACTAACTGAAACCTACAAGGTAATGACTCTGCTTTTTTAAAAGAATGAAAAGAGAAAATATTTGAGTTTTCTAAAATACTGTATGAACTAGAAAGACAAAGATTTAGATGACATTTAAATATAATGTGCATATTATTGCTAGATTTAAGTATGATTTACACACGTTTAAAATTAAAAACAAATTTTGTACTCAGTAATACTAGTGTTTCCTATTTCTGGTTGTTTATGTGCATTTTAACAGCATTTGAGGATTCTTTTTGTAATAGCTGGTAAGATTTTGCCCATCTAAATCTAGGTGGTTGGTCATTTCTTTGAAGCATTTACTTATTGTCTGAAGGCAACCCAAAAATGTAAGCTAGTTCAGAATGCAAAAACTAAGTTAGTTAACCCCTATGAACCAAAGAACACATTACATACTGATTAATTACTATATACAAGTAAAACATTGAATTATATTCAAAACCTTAGGTTCTACATGTTTTATGCCTAATCCATTCAGTACAATGTGACTCAATATTCAAGTGTGATGTCCTACACTTGCTGTGCCAAGATAAAAGCTATTTCTTCATTAAAAATAAACGTGATAATTTTTTTTTTTTTGAGTTGGAGTCTCACTCTGTCACCCAGGCTGGAGTGCAGTGCCATGCTCCCGGCCACCCCAGCGTCGACCTGCCGGGCTCAGGTGATCCTTCTGCCTCAGCCTTCCAAGTAGCCAGAACTATAGGCACGCGCTACCATGCCCGCTAAATTTTTGCTTTATTGTACAGATGAGGTCTCACCAAGTTGATCAGGCTGTTCTCGAACCTGTGGGCTCAGGCAATCCCCTCACCTCGGCCTCCCAAAGTGCTGGAATTGCAGACTTTAGCCACCGTGCCCAGCCAACAAATGTTATTAATGTGGCACTTCATATTCCTGTATGATTGTGTTTTTCAGACTAATCTTTAAAGATTTTTTTAATCAATGATATTATATGTGTGTTTGCATCCACATGTGTAATGTCTATTTTCTACTAAATAACTTCAAAATATTCTGACAGATATATTTGTCAAAGTAAGCCAAACTATGGCAATGTTTTTTAAATGCCAGATAAAAATCTGTTAAGCATTTGTATTATTTCATATGCACTGGGACTTTAATTTTAAAACAAAAAGTTTTAAATATTTAAGAAAGACATCAAGAATGTTGCTAAACATCATTAATAAATACTGAAAATATTAATAATGCTAACAAACATTATTATAGTCTGATAGCTTAACAGTGAAAACAATGTCCCCTTCCTCAATGTATATCAAGTAAGAAGATACTCTGTGATATTTAAAATTATGTTTTGATATTTAAAATTCATCATGTAGAATGTTTTGTGAAGAATGTACTACCATCAGGAAAACTTTCACTTTATATTTTTGTCAGTTTTGTTCTTATTTTACTATGACGTACCAGAAACTTTCAAACATATTTCAGTTTCTAAGAACATCAACACATTATGGTTTTCCAGGTTAGCTTTCTGATTCTAAACTATTTTTTCCCCCCAATGGTATCCCTTACTTTTTCTTTCCTGGTTTTACAACAATTATAAAATGGGTCTCCTGCCAGAGCTAAGCTACCAAATCAAGGTGTTCTGTATCTCCAGGGATTGGCAAACATTAGACATATCAAAATACACGTTTTGCAGATATTTATAAAAATATTTATTAAGAACCATATCATACAAATAGAAAACAGTGAGGAGGCCCCATGTGTTATTGAGAATTTCTTCCATGAAGTGTTTTTTTCTTAAATTCAGACACATAGAATAATAACTGTATTAGCATGACCTTAGCTTCAGCAGAATCTTATAGTTTAACAGTTCATCCCTAAGTAACCTCTTGTGATGAAAAGGTCACATGCATCTGCCAATAGTTTATCTTTGCTTCAACTCACACCAACAGAAGTATGCCTTAGATTAGTCTAAACCAATGTAATATTTACTTCTGTATCTACAGGCAGGGTATCTAGAAGGAGCACGGGCAACACAGTAGGAAATGCATCGCCTATCAAAGAATCATACACAAGTTTCAGACAGAACTTTCTTCCTTTACACGACATACCCATCTTACCACCATGGTTCCATAGCTCTTTCAGTAATCTTAAAAGCATTCAGTCCTTTGTTTTGTTCTGTTCTGTTAGAACACATTTCTTTCTTTCATGTCTTTGACAAAATTTCAAACTGCTTAAAAGTATATACATTCACAACATCTTTTAGATCCTTTAGATTTCAGAAACTGAAGATGAAATTAGGTTTTAAACTGTGGTCAAATGAGCAGGAGAAGCTACGGTTGTCATAAGAAACAAAAACCTCTTCCAAATCCCAATGCCCCACCAGTTCCTCCAAGTTCCTATTCAACCTTCAGCAAGGCTTCAGGGATGATAAACATACTTTTAAGGAAAAGACAACTTGAATGCCCAGGAGAAGTTGAAACACAATAACTGTTATCAAACTTCCACTCAGGGAAGCTTCTGTCCCTATTTAAAGCATGTCATTTCCTTCCTTTGGAGCTCAAAAGCAATGATGAAGAAAAAGTAAAGTATTCGCTCCCTTATTTAGTCACAATCAGATGAGATTATTGTTCTTCCTATATACCAAGACTCAAGGCATCGGCACCAAAATAAAAATTAACAAAAAAAGGTTATTCAAAAATCACTGTTAGTTTTTCAAAAAATTAAATTTACACCTTCATTATAGAGATTTACTGAGAAATGTGCATCTTGCTTAATTAGTTTTGGTAAAATTTAAATAATATCAATTTATTTTATATGCAATCAGCTGATGCCCAGACTGGAAGTTTAGTAGAAATTATGCTGCATTGTCCAGTACAAACATATCATTCAACATATCATTCACTGAGTTAGAACCAAACTTCCCCATGTAGGTTTCCATGTAAGTAAGATAGGTCCTTCTACCAATCCACACTCACAAATAAAGTTGAATACAGTAATTCTCAGCAGAAATGAATTTTTTTCCTATAAATTAGTAGAGAGGAGTAATATTTTATATGAGTATGTGCTTTGTCTTACATTTTGAACTGAAGGGTAGGGGAGTAGATTGGTTCTAGTTACCATCAGGACCATTCATCAGAATTAAGATTCTAGTATTATAGAGCTAGAAGCCTCCTGGAGAGGTCATCAAGCCCAACCTCCTCCCTATTAATCAAAGAGAAGTCCAACATATGCCCCAGCATGCACTATGATTTGTAATTTGACATTGACAGAGTATAGATTTCTCGGAAACTGTGAATAAATTACTTTACCATTTTTCTGCCTTAGTATCACCATCTGTAAAATGAGGACAAGAGAAAATATTTCAAAGAGCCACAGCAAACTAGTCTAAAATTCACAGAAGAAAAGACATATTGATAAATTAATGTAACAAATTAATTTGTGACTAATAACCTTAGGATAGAAAAAATGCATGCTTAAAAAGTACTGGCTATATCTAGTTTAGTTTTCAAAAATAAAGGAACTAAATTTGACAAGTTAAAAATAATATGCAGGAGAGAATATATAGAAATAGTCTGCCAGATATTTTATATTTCTTGATCCATCTTTGAATTGCTTTTAATGTCATCTTCATGTCTCTAATTTCAGAATATTCAGAATAATAGGTCTTCTGTTGCAGATCCAATGTTAAAAATAACACTGAACATTGTAGAGATGTGAAGGGTGGTACTGAGAATATTGATTAGCGATAATTGGCATGTTCCTAGGAAGGAACACAGTTGTGAATCAAACAGAGCATCTCTTTTAAAATTATGTCTTGGCCGGACCCGGTGGCTCAGCCTGTAATCCCAGCACTTTGGGAGGCCGAGATGAGTGGATTGCCTGAGCCCGCAGGTTCGAGACCCTCCCAGGCAACTTGGCAAGATCTCGTCTCCACAACAAACCAAAAATTAGTCGGGCATGGTAGTGCGCGCCTATTGTTCTGGCTACTTGGAAGGCCGAGGCGGAAGGATCACTGGAGCCCAGCAGGTCGAGGCTGCAGTGGCCGGAGCAGCCACTGCACTCCAGTCTGGGCGAAAGAGTGAGACTCCAGCTCAAAAAAAAAAAAAAAAAAGTATGTCTTGATACTTAATCGGATTATGCAGCTTCCTTCCTCTCCTCAAAACATTGCCCTAACAGTAGCTTAGCTGAGTATTCCTTGCTGGTCAGCATCAAAGCTGACAGTGTGATCCCAGAGCAAGGAGATCTGCTTCTGATTCTCTGGATTCCCTGCCCAAGGGGAAGAGGAATGGCTCTCAGGCAGACTGGAAGGAGAAAGTTCTTTTCAGATTCTGAGTTTTTCCTCAGTGACAGAGTCGAAGTCGTTGGGACTCAGTTTTGGTAGAGTTAACTCCAGGCACTAAAGTGCATAAAATAAAATAAAAAAGAAGAAGAAAGAATGGCATGTCTTTACATCATATTTCCAAAAGCAAGAGGGAGAAACCCACAACCTCTGAGTACACAGGTAATATGATATAATATGCAGATAAACATATTACTATCTCCCCTCCCTCAGACTCCAGAAAAAGATAATTACTGTACTAATCATCATATTTTTATATAATTAAATATCAAAAGAGTCTGTGATATCTAAAACCTGAAAAATGTGAACAACTCTTTAAGAAGCTGTGTTAAGTAATAACCTTATCTAGCTTTATCATTTTGTTCAGAGAACTCATCTAATAAGAATCAGCAATTATAAGTCAACTTCCCCTGCCTCACTCAAAAAAAACTGACATCAATATTATTCAACACATTATATTTTTATAAATTTGCCTCATAGTTTTATTTATATCAAACTTTTTTATTTAGCCAAATAAAGAAAGGGGAAATTTAATAAAATAACCCCAAGTCCATGGTGGCCAGAGGAATGACCCATGAACAAATCAATTCATATACAAAAAACATTTTGAATAAGAAAAATTTGCTATTGAATTCTGGGTCAAGACACACATGTGCATGACCCTCACTACCTCTCATCCAGGGTAGACATTACTGATCAATACAAAACATGGTCATTACAGAGTTCTCCCCCTTCCCCATCACACGCTGTCACCCAAAGACTTTGAGCTTTTTTAGTTTTTCTCGATGTGTCATTCTGGGTGATCACTACTTTTCTGCAAAGGTAGTTTGCAAGGGAAAAACAACATATACCCTCATGAAGCTTCTTGATCACCAGGGCACTTGGGTCAGGTGAAACCTTAGAGGTTCTTTATATCTTCCAAAGGATTTATCAATGTTTCATGTCCTGTGGTTACTTCTTCCTTCTAATTTCCTTTCTATAAAATGCTGTTCCACTGCATTAGTTTTCTAGGGCTGCCATAACTAAGTATGACAGAGTGGAAGGCTTAACCAAAAGAAATGTATATCTTCACAGTTCTGAAGGTTGGAAGTGCAAGATCAAGATTTTGGCAGGATTGGTTTCTTCAAAGGCCTCTGTTGGTGGTTTGTAGATAAACATCTTCTTCCTGTGTCTTCACACGGTCTTGCCTCTGTGCATGTCTATGTCCAAATTTTTTTAAGGTTACCAGCAATATTGAATTAGGGTCCACCCTTATGACCTCATTTAACTTAATTATCTCTTTACAGATAGTATCTCTAAATACAATCACATTCTGAGGTATTGAAGATTAGGATTTTAACACTGAATTTAGAGCAAAAAAGATCAGCCCATAATACCCATGATACTTAAAACTGAGCTATTCTTTAAACATAATTCAAATTTCACAAGATCATCAAGCATTTGCTTTTAGATTCAAACAATGATATATTTATATGATACATTTCAAATGCATTTTGTCTGTAAGCTATATCATCATGGTATGAAATCTATGGTAAATTGTATTTTGAGTATTGTGTTATTATTTTCCTCTTGTAACATTTAAAGATGAAATCAAGGTTTACAATTATCTTTGTTAGCAAATTCAGATTCCTATATGGTAATGATCTTTGACCTTGAATTTCTGCCTCTAACATTTCTTCCTTCTTCCTGCTGTTCTCAACTTTCCATATATCCAGTTTCAGGATAGTTTACACTATTGTAAACCAATCTTCTTCTGGTCTGTCTCTTTTTCCATTTTGATATTATGCCTTGATATTTATCACTGTTACTAATAATCTCTCTACTTTAAATCATGTGTTCAGTAAGCAAAGCCTTTCAGAGATATGGAATACCATTCCCTGTTAACTCATTCTCAATACCTACAAGTTTCCAGGGGATTCTATACATCATTTAAGTAGAAAAGCCAGATTCCTTTTGACCATAAAAAAATACATATCTACAATGAAAAACAGCAAAAGAAGACTATTACTTATCCTTTAGTAGTTGAAATTTTTAAATCGAATTTACCTTATCCATTCTTTAACCTCTCAATAGAATTCCATGAAAAACTGAAATGGACATTTTCCCCATAAATTGATGAAGTTTTCAAATTAGAAAGAAAAAATCATTTGAAAATACCCATAGAATAATTCCCAAAATAGTGAAAAATCAAGGTTACCATAAATGAAACAATAACCTAGACATATTCTGAGTATTAAAAATATATAACCATACCAGTAAGACTGAAATATCAAAGATTTAAAGCTCTCTCTTCTCCCTTTTGTTCAACATTAAATATTTTTTATTAACATAGAAGATCCAGACAAACCAATAATTTGGCAACTTTAAGGTAACAATTAATTGACTTTGTGGATAAGACCTAAAGACATAACAGACATTCTAAAAACATAACAAAATTAGACACTCAGCCAGGCTCAGTGGCTCAGCCTGTAATCCCAGAGCTTTGGGAAGCTGAGGTGAGTGGATTGCCTGAGCCCATGGGTTTGAAACCCGCCTGGGCAACTTGGCGAGACCTCATCTCCACAATAAATAAAAAAATAGCCAGGAGTGGTGGCACACGCCTGTAGTTCCAGCTACTTGGAAGGCTGAGTCGGAAGGATCGCCAGAGCCCAGCAGGTAGAGGTTGCGGTAGCCGGGAGCAGCCACTGCACTCCAGTCTGGGCAATAGAGTGAGATTCCAATTCAAAAAAAAAAAAAATTAGACACTCTAAAAACATAACAAAAAGATCACAACTACCATGGCAAAGCCTATTTTATTGTGCTGCTTTTCCTCAGAAACCATTTCTTGTGTACCGAATCAACTCAAATATGTACACATATCATAGAGATATCTCAAATAGTGATATCTCAAATGTATAGACACAGGGTAGTTAGTTTTAATATCCACCAAGTGAAAATTTTTTTAAAAATGAATTCACTTGGGTTACTCTTATTCTTTGTTTTTTAGCAGAGTATCAATTGTTAAAAGTTCGCTCCATTTACGAAGTAGTTTTTATATTTTCCTGCCAACAATATCCAACACACATAAATGCATTAGAACCTCTGAGTATTTCTCAGAAAACAAAATGCAATCTTTTCCTGAGTCACCTTGTACTTGTGCTGACAGATTGACTCACAGTCAGACTTGATGCTTTATGGTTTTTTGGCCAGACTTCCATCTGCACAACGGGTTGGGGTATAAGAATATCTCTGCCTTGGCCACTGCTCTTTTCAGCACAGCTTTACATGTTCAGTGCCCTTTACTTAACCTTGATACCAAAAAAAAAAAGTCAATGCTAGGCATTTTGCCTTTTACCAAATAAAATTATATTAAATATCTGCATGTGTGTTTGTGTGTGCAATTGGAATAGGCTAGGAGCGATGCCAAAAGGAAAAGTCGTAACACAAGTTTGAACAGCAAGTGTCTTTGACTTATTGCTGTGATTATACTAATTGCTCATCTACTTGGTAGGAGGTTGCAGGAAGCTGTTTTGAAGTAATCAAGCTGAGATGGGCCCTTCTATTTATAATATTTCTGAAAATTCTTATATCCCCAAAAGACTTCAATGCATTTTTCTTCTTTTAAAAATAGATTCATTCTTCCTTCTTGTCATTCTCGTTGCTTCCATCCAATAATAAATATTTGATAGCTTCTTAGTTATAAAATGAATAAGCATAAATTATCGTTCATTTCATAGATCTGAACACAAACCCCTAAATATTCATTAATGGATTTGAAGCACAATGCAAACTTTCTACAAAATAACAATAATTCTTTAGGCAATCTCCTGCAGAGGGTAAATTTTATGTGCATATCATTCTTGTGAAAATAGTTCTATGTTACGAGAAAAGACAATGATGACCTTTGCCAAAGGCTTGGACTTTATTTAGTCAATATTTTACTGTGATTATTAGCTTTACTATATAATTGATTAGTATAAAGTCAGCAGATATAAGTCTTTTTATAACACAATATATGGTCTTATATACTTTATTTCAATTTATTCTGGGTACAGATAATTTTCATCAAAATATACATGTTAATAAAATAAATTATTTTGGAACTATATTGGAGCCTAAATATTTTATGTGAGGCTTAGCCTTTCAATATGCACTTATTTTTTGCTATTCTATCCTGACAAACCAAGACTGCATTGTGACCTGGTAAAAGCATACATGGAATTGTTCAAACCCAAAGCCCTGAGCTGTGTTATTTCCTAACTCAGTAGATTTGGGGCTTTTCTCAGCCATAATTTACCATCAGTATAAACTGGATATTAATATCTATTTTAGAGTTGTTATGAGAATCAAATAACTACAGTTATAACATGTATGGCCCAAAATAAAACTAAAATTTGCAATGACTTTCCTTTTCTTCAAATTCCCCTAAAAAATTGTGTTGTCTATAGCATCTTTTAGTACTTTGGGCTTCAGCAACTATTTCTCATTCCTACCTTTTGTCTATTTTCCTCTATCTTTAATCTATTTTTAAATTTATTTAAATATAGTTAATTATATTTAAATACATTTCATCTATCTTTGAATCCCAGGCAAGTATTAACAAAACCAATGGTATGAAACCATTTTAAGCAAAGCCTATACACAAATATGTAACGATAAGTTCATAAGTTAAGATGTGATAAATTATATAGCATAAGTCATAGAACCATTAAATACTGGAAGCTAGAGAAGCTTTAGAGATATTTAGCCTAACCCTCTGGTTTTGCAGAAGAGGAAACTACACTCAGAGAAGTTAATTCACTTGTTTAGGGGCACACAGTTGCAATTTTTTAAACGTAGAACTCATGTATATGCCAAATAATTATGTTTTTTTTAAATTTTACTTATAAATTATATTTACGAAAAAATTCTCATATAAAATAATGTATTTTCAGAAATAATACACAAAAATGAAGATAATTATTTTGATATGTGTGGGGTTTTTTACATGAGGAAATGGTTTTATCTTCACAACCATTTCTCATCTACACTGTACTTTTGTGTGCATGCAAAGGATATACACGCACAAACACAGAGTTTAGCTCTACTCAGGTTTTTTCCATGATTCTTCTAGGTGGAGGTTCTAGAACACACCTGCATCCTAACTAGATTCAACATTTGAACCTACAAAACTTTAGACAGAATTCATCCTGATCCCATTTTAAAAAAAGAACTACCAGAATGGATATTTAAACATCTTAACGAGTTTAGAATTGAAACAAGCCTTGTAGAAAGGGAAATCCTTCCAATTAAACCCAGTCTTTGAAAAAATGGAAAGATATTTCAGAAGATGAAAATAGCATCTGTAATGAGTTATCTGAATTCAGGCAAGAATTGAGGAGAAAGAACAATTCTCAGTTTTTCTCCTAAACTAGTCTTTAACATCTCACCCCCTCCCCCTAAGAAAACTCTCCTTTTCCATAGGAATCAAGGTAATCACTTGACAATTACTTCTTTGCAGTCATTTCCTGATGAGCTTGATGGCGAGTTCACAAGTTAACAACAACACTTTCAAATAACTGTAAATGGTGAAAGGAAAATATTGGCACTGTTTGTCCATTGAACAAAATGTTTGCAAAATGATCCTCAAGGCAAAATAGTACATTAAAATAAACATTAAAATATGTCTAATGATAAAGTCATTCCAATCATGTCTTATTGAGGCATCTTTGACTGAAATACAGTTATTAGATCCTGTTAGTCCTGATCTTAGTTCACTAACTTGGCATATTTTTTTAAATTCTTTTTAAAAAATTTTGCGAAAGAAAATGCATATATAATGCATAGTGATCAAGTCGGAATATCCAGGGTGTCCATCATCACTCGAGTACACTTTTATTATACTAAACATTGAAGTTATTATTTCTATCTAACTGTATAATTGTGCCTTTTAACCCACTTTTCTTTATGCTCTGTCTCCCCCGCCACTACCTTTCCCAATCTCTATTATCTCCTTTTCTGCTCTTTACCTCCATGTAGCACATTTTAAATACTTTTTATGCAAAAAAAATTGAATGAGAAAACAGATATGGGAAACTAAGATGTACCACTTATATAAGAACATAATTTGGTCTATTTCATGATCTTTGGGAATGATATTTAATTGGTCTATAGAATAATTACATATCAAACAATCTAAACCTGATAACATATGTTTGTTCAATAATGACTCTTCTCATAGTTTACTGACTTTTTGCCCAAATAGCACTCATCAAGGGACAAGGAATCTCTGAGTTTAAAGGAAGAACTTGAGGGATAAAAAAGAATAAGTCGGGCTCGGTGGCTCAGCCTGTAATCCTGCGCCTTGGGAGGCTGAGGTGAGTGGATTGCCTGAGCCCGCGGGTTCGAGATCCGCCTGGGCAACTTGGTGAGACCTCATCTCTACAATGAATTTAAAAAAAAAAAAAATCAGCCAGGCGTGGTAGCGCGCGCCTGTAGTTCCAGGTATTTGGAAGGCTGAGGCGGAAGGATCGTCGGAGCCCAGCAGGTCGAGGCTGCAGTGGTTGGGATCGGCCACCGCACTCGTCTGAGCGACAGAGTGAGACTCCAACTCAAAAAAAAAAAAAAAAGAACAAGAGGGCCTGGGCACACAGGCTCAAGACTGTTATCCCAGCACTTTGGGAGGCCGAGGTGAGAGGATTGCCTAAGTCCAGGGGTTCAAGACCAGCCTGGACAACTTGGCAAGACCTTATCTCTAAAAAAAAAAAAAAAGAATCAGGTACAAATCTTTTGCAAGTTATGTTTGCCCTAAATTCATTATTTTGCCTTTTGGATAGTGGTTATATATATTTTGTAAAACTCCTCTGATACTTTGGACAAAACTCCTCACAGAGTGGATATTCAGTATCTATAACTAGAGGACTGGCTGATCTATTTCTTCCTCTTTGCTTGTAATGGTTGTTCAGTAAGTCATATAGTAACTACTGGTAATTGCTACATTGAAAGAGTCAAGTGAAAAAGAATATTCTTTCTCCCTAGAATAGTATTTTCTGCTAACACAGCACACTTGTCAAAGGCCTTGTATATTTCAGCGATAAGCATCAGATAAACAAATAAATAACTGACAAAGCACTGTACATTATTTGGAGATAAATATAAGCACACCACAAATTACAAGATTAATACTTAGTGTCTTTTGGAAAGTACTTCTAAAACAAGAAGGCTGTATTATTAACATGAGATTATGGAACAGGGATTTTGTAATATTTGAAAGTTCTTGTTGGACAATGAGTACCTCCTAATTGCTGAGTAGCAATAATAATATGGCATGATTTAATTCAGTAAGGAGATTGAATGATTAAATAATTATCAAAATCAAAGACTTCTGTTTCTGTTAGGAAGGATTTTAGGTTGCATTGTCAATAAGAACTGGAAACAATACAAATGACTCAAGGAACAATCAAGACCAGTGGAGCATAATTTTTTGAACACTTAATGTGATTTCGAGATTGAATATAAAAATCATAATGTCCAGTTTTCTCTGAAAATTGTCTTAGATGCCATAAGCAAAATACCTCTGGTTAAGAAAAAGATCAAAATAAAAACTTGGTCCCTGAATCATGACAAGTCAATGCAAACAGTGTGCTTTATACTGGAAAGGCAATTCCATAAGGCGGTAGGCCATCCCTGTCAGGCCCATTGGCAGGCCATCCTGCTGTGCTTATCCTCAGTGTGACACACACCAGGCAGGGATGATGATGTATAGAAGCCAGAAAAATTTCCACAATGTGTCATGATCGTGAGAAAGGCAGAGACCGGCTGCTGTTGACAGTCAGTGATGGTATTAGCTGGCCTTCTGGAATGGTAGCGGCAGAAAATTCAGTCAACATATTTTAACCTTCAGAGTTATTCAGGCACATTCTGATCTCACCAAATGGGCTGATAAGAGTGAAGTACAAACTTGGCGTCAAACAGCTGTTTCCAAACAACCAATGGGAGGCGGGGCAGAGGAGTGCTTTTTGCTGTTTTTAGATACAGTCAGTGCCTTTCAAGGCTAAGACTTCAATAACAATTTTTCCATTGCATAAAACCCAAAGAGCTAACCTTTGTAATGTATCAGAACACAGCAGGGCAATAAAAATAAAAAGGAAAAAGAAGAGAAAAAGAAGAAGAAATGAAAGAATGACTTAAATGTTATGGGTGAAACCAACCAGGTTCTGAGACCAAAGTACTGTGTGAACATGAGATTATGCAGTTGATTCGATTCTAATTCAAGTCAAGCTGGTTCAGTGTTGCACTTGAAATCTTTTGTCTTTTTTGCTTGTTGCTTATCCTAAAATCTGATCTATTTGTAGGTTTAATGCAGGGGACGGGCAAAAGGCTGACCTAACCTTAGTATTATAGGGGATTGCACTAAATGTGGGAGTGAGAGCAATAATTCCACAGCTTCCTACTTGGAAACAAGCCCAGCTTGAAGAAATAAAAATAGAAGTGTCTGAATGCAACTAAAAAGCTCAGCCACATGGAATTAAAATGCCAATTCCCTTCAGTCTTTTTTTCCCCCCAGTCATCAGATTTCCAAAGCCCACAAATTAAAAAGCTCATACAGTTCAGTATCTTTTTTGGTAACCCATCACTTGAAATCACATTGATCCAAAATGACTGCATATTCAGAAGTTTCATCCTGGTTGTTCCCATTTCTTTTAAAAAATTATCAAGTTTAAAATGTAAATAAATAGATATATATGCCAAAGAGCACTAAAACTCCAAGAAAGGACTTGGTTAGTTGATGGTCATCTTCATGATTCCAGAATGCACATACATTAACTTTCTTTAACTTCTAAATATTCACAACAGTTTAAATTAAAATTTTAAAAATTCCTGATGTCATACTAGTCTCTGTTTCTAATTTGCCCAAGGGCCCTGTTTAGCATATTTTCAGTATCATATATTCAAAGTGGGAGAACTCGAAACAAAAAACAGATTGAGGAAACTAAGATTTACCACTTGCATGAGGTGATAATTTAGTGTATCTTGTGATGACTATATACATTAATTGTTTTTATGAATGCTTCCATATTTTAACTTCAGTCTTCTGAACAATAGATGTATCTCAGTGTTCTCAGTAAAACTGAATTTCTCTCTCTCTCTCTCTCTGTTCGTTGATATTTTGTATGAATGGAGTCTCTTTGAAATCAGGTGAAACTGTTTGAAATAGGTAATTAGAGTGCAAAGAGGAATAAGAACCTGACCTAGGCCATTTAAAATCATGCTTATCCTGTATTCATCATTTTCCCTTCTAACATATGAATATAGTTTCCAAAGCCACAAACCTCACAAGTGTTTAGATCTCAGACTTGTAAACAGGTTTGATTTCCTTTTATTGAGCGTCTTCCTTCTGCATCCCTATTGCATTCAGCTGGCTCTAATTCCTTTTCATGTACTTAAAGAAATGAAATATTTTGTCTGAATTAAAAGTAATCATGTGTTCGAGAAGATCAATCCTGAAACAACAGAAAAGTGAATTGTTTTCAATGGATCTGTTTACTATGACTGAGCAACTAGGGTTTAGATGAATAAATAAAAAGACCAGCAATTTTATTGAATTATATTATTCAATTTCAATTGTGCCTCTTAACATAAACAGTTCAGTGATTGATGTATTATTGAATATTCGTGAAGTGCGTCTTTAATGAATATGTTTATGAATGACCCTTTGAGAGTAAATCAATGTTAGAAAGAGACCTCTGTTGATTGGAGTTCAGATGATTGAAATCAAACTGTAAAATGTCCTGATTTTAACACCTAGTATTTTAAAATTTAAGAGGAAAAATAAAAATATTCAAAGCAAGAGAGCCAATAATTTACAGAAAAGAAAAAAATAGAAGGAATAATTCTTATTAACCTCTTTTAGTTTCTGAGGTCATTACTTGGAAGTATCTTTAAGAATATAACCAAAATATAATCATGACATAGTCAAATACATTAATGTCTTAAACCAATCATGCTTTTAAAAATCCTTTTAATAACAGTCAGGCAATCTACTTATTATTATTCTACTCACTGAATCAATTATGTCTGTAGAAACGCTGCTCTCAATAAGCTACTGAACTACATTTTCTCTTGAGCTTCACAGATGTCCAAGTATCTGAATTGATTGTTAAGGCAAGAATACCCAGTGGTAGAATCCCTCATTTGCTTCTATCTTTTATAAAACTCATAATCTTCCTCAACTGCTCTATTTTCTAAATGCCTGTGACTTGGTCCAAGACACTAATAAATCCTAGATATGTATCTTCTACCATCCATGGAATGACTGCCCATAATCCTTACACAAAAATGGAAAGCTTTCATAATGTTCAAGTAAGGAAATGCCTAGAAAACTCAGTAGACCGGTATCCTTAGTCATGAGTATATACAATCTATTGATACAGTCCAGGGTTGGACAAGTAATGTCTCTGTGATGAGGAACTAGAATATGATCTATCTTTCAATGATGCTTTTTCTTTCTCACATCTTCCAAATGGTATCTCTTTCCAGATTCTTTAATTATTCTTTTTCCTTTTATACATCCACATATATAGAAATATTGTTCAAGTATATGTGTACAACTCCAAAATTGCAATTTCAAGACTAAATTATTCTTCAAGCTTCTTTTTGTTTTATGTTTTCAACTGCCTGCTACTTTCCCTCAAAATCAAAATTTTTGTTAAACCAACTCTTCTTTCTGACTTCTTCTATAAACATGCCAAAATTCTCACCCAGTCAGCTTAAAATTTAGAGTTGTCTTTTCCATTTTTTGTCTGTATCAACCTACTGCTATCATCTTATATTTGCATTTTGCTCCACAATTTGCAAACTGTTTCTATTTATACATTTTCATTTAATTGTAACAACAGGCATGTGAAATATGGGGAAATAATGGCCTAGGAACTTGCTAACAATAGGCTGGTCCATGAACCAACAGCAGGGCTGTCACCTGGGAGCTTGTTAGAAATTCAGAAATTCAGCCCCCATCCCAGACCAACTGAATCAAAATCTGCATTTTAACAAGTTCCCTTGGTAAATGGTAGTACTCTGTAGTATTTTAAGCACTGTCCTGAAAAAGGTGATAGATTTGCTCAAGATATCACAGCCAGTATGTGGCAAACCAATATTAAAAACAAAATATTCTAACTCCAGATTCCCAAGCCCACCCAAATGTAATGCTATTAAAAATGTGGTCCTCAGGCAAGCAGCATTAGTGCCTTTTGGGAACTTGCTTGCTTGAAATACACATTCTTGGGCCTAAATCAAATTCACTAAATCAGAATCTCCTGAGGTGGGCCAAGAAATCAGTGTGTGTTTAACAAGTTCTCTAGGTAATGCTTATACATGTTAAAGTTTGAGGAGCACTACTCTAATGTAATGTATATATATCTTCTAAGTTCAATTATGACATTCTGTCTCTCATCATTACTTCATTTTTACATCTTTCATTACCTTCCATATCTAACTAATTATTCCTTTTTTGGATATAAGCCAGGGTCCATCTTATTCTCCTTTAACCAGCCAGCCTAGTTACACCTATCTCTGAATTACTTATAATGCATTAATTCACTCATTTAATAATATTTCAGTGTCTCAGAAACTGGGTTCATTACAAAAACTAGAGTGGATCCCCATTGCCTCCCAAACAAGGCAAATCTCTTCACACTGTCCATAAAGAACTTCCAGTGTATCCCTCAAATTCCCATTCCTCAAATCTCCTACAATTGTTCTGCATGATGTTTTACTCCATATAAAAGATCGATAGGAAAATCTAAGAAAATCAACTAAAACAGGAAAGAATATATCTCTGGGTGAATTTCTATCTCTAGAAACAAGATCTGAGCTGATTTTGAATCAAGGTCTTTGCAGGAAGAAAGTCCTTAGACACTTCCTCCTTTGGACTAAAATTTATCTTAGGATACGGTTGCTTCTGATGCTACTGGTGAAGAAAGTGACATGAATGTATCGGGAAGAAACGTGGACCAAAGCAGTTTCTCACAGTCTGAACAGAGTCTTTTGAATGGTTGAAAATCATCTGGTACAAGCATCACTATGAAGTCACATAGCTAAAGAACTATTGTTAGAAAGACTACAGACAGGTAGAAGTCGCCATTCTTTGAATGGCAGAATATCAGGAATGCAATAGGCTCTAGAGACCTTCAAATGACACCCCACCTTATTATAAATTAGATAACCAGGATCCACTGTGACTAAACATCTTACACTAAATCCAGTGCCTTGCCAGCAACAGGGTGAGATGTTCTGACGACCACTGAGGACTTTATACCACAACAGTGATTTTTTTAAAAAATTTTAGAGTCAGGGGTATATGTGAGAATTTGTTACATAAATAAATTGCATGAAGGCAAGGTTTGGGCTTCTGGCAAGCCTACTCCTCCCTTAATAGTGGACATGGTACCCAATGGGTGGTTAGGTTGTGTGTCCCTTATTCCCATTACTCCCTCCCTCCTTTGTCAGTGACCAGCGTCTGTTGTTCCTGCCATTGTGTCCATATGCCCGAAGTTTAGTGTCCACTTATAAGTACGAACATCCTTCTGAGTGAACTATCTCAGAAACAAAACAAACAAGCAAACAAAAAACTGAAGAGCAATGATTTTTCATGCTCCTTGCACCCTAAAATCATCAATGGAGGGTTAGGTAAAGTCAATATTCAGTGCTCTTATCCAGAGATTATATTTAATTGACATATAGTGAGCTCTGCTCATTTTATTTTATTTATTTTTACCTCCCCAAGTATTCCTAATATGTGATTAGGGTTGAGAACCATAACACTGTGTGGTGATCTTCATACTACATGATCTTGTAAAATGGCTGACATTATACTCCATCATCTTGTAAAATGGCAGACTAATATAGATGTCTGGGATGCAGCCCATCATTCTGTATTTCTAACTACTCCCACAAGTAATGCTGATGCTGCTGGTTCACAAATCACACTTGAGTAACAAGGTACCACATGACTTCAACTTCCGTATTTGTTTCCTCTGCCCTCTAAATGACTTCCTCTGTGTGCAGTCAACCATGGAATCCTTTATTTAAAAGTCCCTTCTTATATCTTATTTACTACACTTATTTATTCAACAAATATCTGAATGTCTACAATGTGCCAGATGTTGTTATAAATACTATGTAAAGCGGCTATAAGTTATCACAATCAATGTCTTTATCATAAAATTCTCAATAAAACAAATCAAACTTTTTAAAAGCAAGAAGCTAATGTGTACTGGTATAATATAGATCCCATCTTGAAAATGAGCAACAAGACCAAGGTAAGAGGTACGGTATAGTGTGGAGATTACCCAACACAGCATAAAGAACAGAAGCCTAAATAGTGTGTATTTGAGTCTTTGCTACATCATTTTTAAATAAGGATGATGAACAACATCATTGTGAGTCAATGAGAGTATGTGTTTAACAGTGCTTTGTAAACAGAGATGTATTATATTATTCTCATAAACTAGGTCTGCACACTGAAATCCTGAGAAAATTTTCCAAAAGATTAACTTCCCATTTATGTGTAATTCCTCGCAAATAAGTTCTGCAAATATTTTTTTATCACTTAGCAGCTTTGTGAATTTAGTGTAAGGTTTTTTTAAATAGTAGAGGGAAAGTCAATGATAACAAAGCCAATATATCTTTTCCATAATAAAGATTTTATAACTACATACTCAGATTAGATATGTAGATTTTTAAGTATATGAGCTTCAAATGAGTTCTTCATACTTTTTAGAGATGCTATAATAACTTCAAGGCAGTAAGAAGAGGTAATAAGATATGCAAAGCTCTACCATATAGACAGTTTCAAATACATACTTACGAGATCATCTCTCTCAACTAAAGCACATGTATCCTATTAAGAAAAACCCCTTAAAAGTGGTTTCTTTACATCTCGTTCTTATAAAGAAAGGAGAATTGCCATCCACCCATCAAAAACCAGGATGCTTCTTGTTTTATAGATCATACATATTTTGTCTGATTACATCCTGCTCTGCAGTTGAGAAATTCTTCAATATGCCAAGTTTATCAGAAACAGTAACAGGTCATTTCCCCTTTCTTCAGTCTTAACAATAAAAAAGAAAACTTGAAGAAAAGATTTCAAAATAATTCTGTTTTTGCAAAAGTTAATTCTAGTTATTCATACAAAATTTCAAATTGGTATTGATTTTTCTCATCCACGTGCATACTTTTATTATATTTGTTCAACTTTTCTTCTAAAATAAGCTTTGACCTTAGCACATCTAAAAAATGCCAAACAGGAAAAGTTCTACCGTCTATGAGAGTTTTGTTAAAACCCAGCTGGATATTTCTGTCTACTGTTGTTCAACTTCCATTGAGGATATGTGGGTGCTTTTTAACAGATTTTCATACTTAGTCTTTATGTTTTGATGAAATCAATACTGTCCTGCTATGTGATTTAAAAAAAAAATACTGCTGACAAATGTTTCATCCCTTCTCCTTGTAAAATAATCTCAAGATAAGCAAACAAATAATATCTGAAGAATAAAAAAATCATAGGACAAATAGCTCTGAAAAAAAACAGGTGGCAATCAAAGTCATACGCATCACTATACTGTGATTAGTTTGAGAGGCATAATGTTTATGAATGATAAACATATTTTTTCTACTGATCAAATTCAAATATTCTAGAGACAAACATTTGCTTCTCTGCCTGCCAGGGGCAAATATAGGCAGCAGCTAGAGAATAATTAGCAGAAAAACGACGACAGGGAGTAGCATTAAATATTACCAGTTAAAATGACAGAAACGTGAAATGTGAAAACTCAATATATGGTCAGCAAGGCATAATTGGAAAATATTTCTGAAAAGGTTAGGCTGTGACTCAAGGAAGTTTAATCTAGAAATAATATCTTTTTTAAAAAAATCATTTCAACATATATCATATCCACTGCATCTTCACAGGTCAAAATAAATTGCCCTTCTCCTGTGATGGTGAATCATAATAGTTCTACAACATGGTCTCAAAATCCACTTAGGTAACAAATGATTTAAAATAATGAATTCTAGATTTCTTCCTTTTGCCATCAGTCACCTTGAAGATGGAAGTCAAAAAGTTGGTAGCTGCATATTGCCAGAGCATCAAAATCCAGACACAACAGGTGCTGAGGAAATCAAGTTGGCACAATCTTCCTGTGCTCTGTAGCACTACATGACTTGAAATTAATGAAAAGAGCAAGTCCTTCAGACATAAAATTGGACATTCATTTATGTGATATTTGATAAGAAAGCATTGTGAAGTCTCTACTTTCTCAAAAATATATTTCTTGTTTAGCAAAACGGGCCATGGGTACAAGCCATCCTTTGGGTTAAAAAGAATTACCTATGGGTCTATTATCTATAAATGGTCATATAAAGTGTAACTTATTACGTGAATGAGAATAAAATCTCAAGTCTCCTAACATTACCTCATTCATTTAAATATATAGATTACGAAGCAAATTTACTAATTTTCACTTTAGTTCAATAGTGGCTTCAAGAACAAAAATTACAAAACAAGAAAAATGTTGATTGAAGACAGAAATAATGAGGACAGAGGCAGGCAGCAGCAATTAGCCTGGAAGAGCTAGAGACAAGAGTGAGGATGTCAGGTGTGGTTGGGTATACTTGCAAACAAATGATGGTGTGAGTACGGGGTTGGAGACAGGGAGCACCCCTTACTCGTTTAACAAATGTTCATAGGACCAGCCCTATAATGTGCCACTCAGTAATAAGGGAAGGATAACAGCATGTCTTTCTACTCAGGGACCACAATTATAGAAAAAGAACTATACAGTAGATCCTTGTGATTTAACATATTTTGAAGTATCCATGATTTTTCAAATTTGTAAGCACTACTTTTATAACTAATCTCCTAAAATGCAATAAAGTATAATTGAACAATTTAAGCAAGCTCTTCACATTTTTAATGAGTCTAAGAATGTAGATGCAAAGAATACAGACTTAGACTATAAGAATATAGTCTAATAAAATACATAGTTTTTTTAACTAAAAGCAATCATAAAGTTTTTTTTTTCACTTTCACTCTTTAATAACTAACTTTGTCTTTCTATCCCTACTCCCATCATCCATCTGGGTAAATTTCAACAATGAGCTCTAGTACCTGATACTTCAGACCAGATACTGCCATGTACCCAACCATAATGGAAAAAAAAAAAGAGAGAGAGAGAGAAAGAGAGAGAGAGAATGCCTGCTGAAAGCCAGCACTGTTTTGTCAGAGAGGTTTCACGGGGTATGTTCTGACTACATTACCAATGTGAGTACATTCATGCCTCAGCAAAATGCAAAGTATCTCAAGTACTGTCTACTATGGATGCCTTGTTGCTTAGGAGAAAACAAATACATGTTGACTGTAAATGTCAGTCAATGGCCTACTTTACACAGATTATGAGACACTTTGCTGTAAACTTGCTTATTCTTACTTCCTATTTCTAAGCTCACTGAGGAACTGGGAAAACTGGCAGCTGATGGAGGTATCTCCTTTGGGTCTTCATTTTTAACTGGTGTCCCATGCAATCTTTATCCACTAGAATTTTATATGAAATATGTATTGCTTTTGCCACAGTGTCAAATCTTCACTAAATATTATTTTCAGTCTCTTGTTCTCTCAGTCTCCAACTGACCAAACTGGTATTTTGGAGGATACAGAGTCCTCGCCTTTTGCATTTCCAAGCCAGTCTTTCCTTCACTGAAAATGGCAACTGCCAATTCTTCCCTGGCAAGACTTCTTTCTCTGTGTGGTATTTCAGCTTTCTTCTTAGAACATGAATATTTTCTCATCCACATCTCTGTACCTCCCTCCTCGGTACTACAAATTCTCTAGCATACTCCAAACTGTATTGTAAGAAGGGATTTTTACATGAGTCTCTGGCCACAGGGGAAAAGAGAACAAGTTGAGTTCAAACTGGAGAAAGACCACCCTCACTGAGCAGAAATTACTCATTTTCTGATTGTTACCATCCGGTACTCAAAAGCACCAGCTCCGGTTGTAGTTGCCGAGTGTTTACTCTTTCATTATGCTCCTTATCATGTAATCCACAATAGCAGAGACCAGAAAACACGGAGGAATTTGCAAGTATTGTCCTCATTTTAGTCTAATTAATGACTAATTTCCTACATCTGAAGGTGAAAGTAAGCACAGAGTCTTTTTTTGGAATCTAGTGCATCCTTTTTTAGGAAACACAGATTAACAAAGAAACAGCAGGTATTTACTGCCCCTCCTAGTCAGAGAGGTGAGGTAGGGGAGAGTTCAAATGTAGTTCTGCTATTCCAGGCCAGCTACAGCCACTCTGAAACTAGCCTGACCCTCAGAGAGAGACCTTCCCAATACACTCTGATGTAAGAAATTCAGATGATTCTGCAATGCCTACAAGGCAAATTGTCTTTATATTGAGCATTCCCTTGAAGGCTTCCTAGAACTGAGGATTTAAATCTCTTCTACCAGCTTTGCTATTGTATCACTACAAAAGTATTGGGTTTGGCTTAAGTCCTGGATTGGAAAGGGATTCATTAAAAAATACTAATATCAAATATCTGATATTTTAAAGACATACATATGACTTATCAATTTTAATTTTTGTTCAAGCAAAATTCAATATACCATGCATTCTTATGATGAGAGGGAACAACTGTCATACTTATTCCATTGGTAAAAATATTTGCTTTGAGTTCTTGTTTTATCCTGACAAGTACTCACACAATTTCAACCCATGTCACTCTTGACCGCTGAGTAGAATTATAGGATCAGTCTAAAAACCCAGTGAATTTTTTCACTGGTTATAATAGATTTTCTGGTTTTAGAATTCAAATCATGATATTTTTGGCCTTATAACATCCTATTTAACCACTGAGTTAAGCTGCCCGGATCTCTCTGTTCTGTTTCATCAAGCTCTAAATGTATAAGTATTTACATTATGCCAAGTTTAGGGTTCATATCAAAGTGTTTGCATGAGGGTTTGATTCAAGTAGAAACACTGAACCTGGTGTATCATTACCGTGATATCATTACTATAATCTTACTTATTAAGCTACATAGTAGGTCTTTCTTTCCATATCAATCACCTACACCTTTGACTACCTGAGGACAAGAATAGTACCTTGCTCATTTTTTTCTTTGTGGCTCAATATGGCCCAATAATGCTTGTTAAAGAATGGCTGCTGCCAACAAATGCTTATTAAATGAATGACATAATCAATCAATCAATCAATCAATAAAGAGGCACTAAAGACATATCTTTGTTACAGAAATCCTCTCATGACTGGAGTACACAATTACAAAAATCAAAATAGTAGCTAACAATTTAAACTCCTGTATAAAACTAAGGAGATTTTTTTAATGGAACAGCCTTCTCATTGGAACAGCAATATATCATCTCAATCCATTTCTTCATAAGCATTTAATTATCCAGTCCTATAGAGGTACTAATCTTACTGATTATATTAGAAATGAGTTCAGACTCATGGCAGAAAATGAGGAGAAATTTGGGCTTTTAAAAAGTAACTAACATTTTGTACAAACCACACAAACCTCTGAGCCCTATTAAAATCACTGATAAGCAATCTTGGAAAAACATTCTCAAGTAATGGCTAACTGGGCTCTTGCAGCAAAGCAAATTGTTTTTTCTTGGCAAACATCCCACAAGCAATAGGCAGTAAGAAATTGTTTGTGCTACACATACAAGTTCTTGTGTGTATCTGCAATTCTAATGCCAAATTTGGTTCTATCTCAAAAACCACTTTAGTTGCAAAGAAAACTGCCAGCATCTTTACCAGGATATCTAGTTGATCCTTAGCAGGAGCTCCAAGGTCATCAGAAAGAATACCCATGTATTACTGTAGCCAGTATAGAAAATCATTCTGTTCATTTGATGAAAGATTTCTACACATTTTTTTCTCCTTTTCCCTGGCAAGAAAGTTTGCTTGATCAGGGACATCTGGTTAGCATGTAGCACACAGAAGACACATTGCTTGCCCTTCAGTAATATAAACTTAAAATAATTTAAACTAAAAAGGCATTGATATCAAATAAAAAGAAAAACAGCAGAAATGTGCATTGATACATTGTGATGAACTGTTGGAGTGCTTGCAGTGGCTAAGGTAGAATAAATGGACTGGTGAAGATTAAGAATTCAAAGTGCTGGTATGGTGACTCACACCTGTAATTACATCACTTGAGGCTGATGTGGGAGGATTGCTTGAGCCCAGGAGTTTGAGACCACCTAAACAACATAGTGAAGTTTCAGATATAAAAAAAAATCTTTAATAAATCAAAAAGTTAGCTGAAAGTGGTGGTATATACCTGTAGTCTCAGCTACTTGGGAGGCTGAAACTCAGCTACTCAGGAGGTTGAGGTGGGAGGATTGCTTGAGTCCAGGAGGTCGAGGCTGCAGTGAGCCATGATTGTGCCACCGAACTCCAACCTGGGTGACAGAGTGAGACCTCAACACACACACAAAAAAAGTGAAGCACTATTTTAAACAAGAGTTACATAGTTGAACCATAGTAATTTAAGTAGATATGTCACAGGATAGAGGGTTCTAAGGATAACTTCCTAGGAGAGAATGGCGTGGACACATATAAGAAAGGTTTTCTAAGTCTTTCTGCTGGGACTACACACACATACACACCCATACACAGGTGTGCGCGCACGCGCGCGCACACACACACACACACACACACACACACACACACTCACACACACACATGATTTGCCTGGTAGTGTATAGTATGCACTTTTAGAATCCATTTACCAGTTGTTGTGACTTTGTTATTCACTGAGGTAAGAAATGGCCTTCAGCTAAGTAATGCAAGACAGAAATAAGTAATTTTCAGGATGTTATCTTTCTAGTTAATACCTATGTCTTAAAACCAACTGCTTTCTGCATAGAAAAAAAGAAGGCAACAGAGCAAAAATAAAGTTAGGAGAAGGGGTTAGAAAGCGAGGAAGGACTGTCTTGAGGATCTGTACAGCTGCTTAATTACATGGGTTTCATGGGGATCACCCAGACACTAAGTGTCTATAGAATTTGATGGGAGGTGTCAAGCTGCCATTTGTTTCTGAAAACTACAAAACTCTACTCAAAGAAATCAATGAAGACACAAACAAATGAAAAAAAAATTCCATGCTCATGGATTAGAAGATCAACATTGTTTAGATGTCCATTCTACCCAAGGCAATCTACAGGTTCAACACAATGCCCATTAAATTACCAACATCATTCTTCTCAGATCTAGAAATGACCATACAAAAATTCACGTAGAAATAAAAAAGACCACAAATAGTCAAAGCCGTCCTCAGCAAAAGAAACAAAGTGGGAGGGGTCACACTTCCAGACTTTAAACTTATTATAAGGCTACAATAGTCAAAACAGAATGGTACTGGTACAAGAATAGGCATTTAGAACAGTGTAACAGCATAGAGATTCCAGAAGCAAAACCTTGATTTCTCAACAAACTCATCTTCGACAAAGCCTCCATCAACAACCACTGGGAGAGGAGAATCTATTCAGTAAATGGTGCTGCGAAAACTGACTAACCACATGCAGAAGAATGAAAGAGGATCCCTACCTATCACCATACACAAAAAGCAACTCTAAATGGATCAAAGACCTAAACACAAAACCTCAAACTATAAGAATCTTAGAAAATGCAGGAAATTGGAATAGGCAACAAATTCCTGATCATAACCCCAAAAGCACATGCCATAAGAGATATGATAGGCAAGTAGAGCCTCATCAAACTGAAAAGCTTTTGCAAAGCAAAAAAAAAAAAAAGCTCACAGAATGGGATAAAATATTTGCCAACTCTATATCTGACAAAGGCCTAACATCCAGGATCCACGAAGAACTCAAATAGTCAGAAGAAAAAAAACTAACAGTCTTATAAAAAAGTGAGCAAAAGACATGAATAGACACTTCTCAAAAGAAGACATACAAATATCCAACAGACAAATGCAAAAATGCTCAGCCTCACTAATCATCAGAGAAATGCAAATCAAAGACACATTGAGATACCATCTAACACCAGTAAGGATGGCCTTTATCAATAAATCAAAAAACAACAGATGCTGGCGTGGGTACTGAGAAAAGGGAATACTCCTACACTGTTGACGGGAGTACAAACCAGTACAACTTCGACAGAAAGTAGTGTGGAGATTTCTAAAAGAACTAGAAATTGACATTCCATATGACGCAGCAAACTCCCCTCTGGGTAATATACATGGAAGAATACAAATCATTCTACAAAAAAGACCACCATGTTCACTGCAGCACTACTCACACTAGCAAAAACATGGAACCAACCCAGCTGCCCATCAAAAGTGGACTGGATAAAGAAAATGTGGTACATATACTCAATGGAATATTATGCAGCCATAAAGAAGGACAGAATTATTAACTTCGCAGCTGCTTGGATGGATTTGGAGTTCATCATACTCAATTATCTATCACAGAAACAAAATAACTGAATACCACATGTTCTCACTTATAAATGGGTCCTGAACATTTATCATAATACTAGAAGAAAGGGATTAGCAGTAGTGGGACACTGCCAGGGAAGTGGGGCGGGGCACATAATCTCACTTAGGGTATCAGGAAAGTAAGGTCCAGATGGAGGCCCAAACTTCATCTGCTTGTACACCACTCATGTACCTAACCCTGACTTGTCCCCTATAACTTTATAATAAAATAAAGTAAAATAAATAAATAAAATAAAATTTGTTTCTAAAAAGAAAAAGACCATGGAATGTATTGAATTCCACATATGCTATGTTTTTTGTTGTTGTTGTCATTATACATACATATTAATGGCAAAGTTTAATTTATAAATGAGTCTATAAACAGTAAGCGACTAAGAATAACTAATAATAAAATAGAGCAATTATGAAAATATACTGTAATAAAAGTTGTGTAAATGTGCTCTCTCTCAAAATCTCATAGTATACTATACTCACCTGTTTTTGGATCACAGTTGACTGCAGGTAATTGAAACTGAGGAAAGGAGGAGATAATATATTCTCATACATTCCTCTGCTTTTTCCGTATCAGGAATTATACTCAAGAAATAACTTTTTATAAGATTTGTTTATAAATTTAGTCTATTAAATGGAGGTTTATGTGATGATAAGACAAAAACAATGAAAACCAGATTATTACTCTGTGTGCAATAATTCCTGCCAAGGAAAAAGCAATTTAAGGAAGAATTTTTTTGTTTTAGATCTTTAAAAATTGTAGTTTCCTTTATGGGTCTTAACATTATCTTAATGCTTTGGTGACATGTTTTTGTAAAATTTTTAGTTTTCAGGGCATGTGGATGAAAAACAAAGCAAGATTGAAAGCAGAAAACATATTTGAACAATAAAAGTGAGAATATCATTATTGCTCTAAGGTTAATTTTCTTTTTTTTTTCCTTTTCTTTTTTTTTTTTTGAGTTGTCGTCTCACTCTGTCGCCCAGACTGGAGTGCAGTGGCACAGTCCCGGCCACCGCAGCCCACAGCCTCGACCTGCTGGGCTCCAGTGATCCTTCTGCCTCAGCCTTCCAAGTAGCCGGAACTACAGGTGCACGCTACCACACCCGGCTAATTTTTTATTTATTGTAGAGATGAGGTCTCACCAAGTTGCCCCGGTGGGTCTCGAACGCACGAGCTCTGGCAATCCACTCGCCTTGGCCTCCCAAAGTGCTGGAATTACAGGCTGTGCCACCGAGCCTGGCACTCTGAGGTTAATTCTAAGTAAAAACAAAAGATCCAGATAAAAAGTGGGTAAACAGTTCTCTGATGGTTCTTCTATATGTCTTATTTTACTTTTTCCGGCTGTCTTAAAGTTGTCAATTTCGTGAAGATACAGACTTTTCTCTAGGAAAAAAAATACCCAGAAAAATTACATTGATTTATAATTGATTTTGAGACTCAGACTCGATTTATACTTATTCCTGAATGAATTTTTTGTCAGTTCATATTATTCTTATATTAGAAACTTGAAATGAAAACTGCTCATATTTAATGTCTTAAATTTATAGAATTTCTAAATGTTCACTGCTATACAATGTAATAATCTGTTAGTGCAAGTCACTTTTCCATCTTAGCCGTATCAGCAGTTTGTGAATGCAATAGAATCAAATTTGGTATTGGAAGGAACTGAGACTCTTTGAAATATGTCAGTAGTTAAGGGAGTGGAAGAAAAAGAACAACATTCCATGAGCTATATGTAGCAGTAAAGAATACTTAAATGTGGAAAATTTCCAAGGAATGAAATCAGAGTTGAGGAGAAGTAAGAAAAACAATGCCAAAATATCTTCAAAGACACATTAAACCTCTATGGGAGACTATAATGTCTAGCAAGCACAGTTAGCAAAAACCAATGTTTTGTATGCCATTACCACACAGATTCAGTCCCTTTCACCAAAGGATAGCTGATTGCTACATTTATTGTATTTTCTCTCCATGCAAACACTGGTCTCGTTTTATAACGGAAGACATGCAGAAATATGATGAGCTGCTTAGAGATTCACACTGCAGTAACACTCTGCTAAAGATATTACCAGATTCCTGAGTGGGACGTGCCACAAAAGTACTCCTAAGGGCTTTGCTTTTCAGTGAATCAGACTACCTTGGCACTGCATGTCGACTTTGTCACGTAGGCCATTTGAATACTCCAGAATCTGGGTTAAGAAAAAGCAGTTAGACAATCGATGTACTATTGCTGGAGTTGCCTTTGAAAGATCCCCCTGCCCAAGTAAGCCCAAGAGGGAGAAGGATAAGGAGTTCTGGGTTCTGAGCTCCATGCCTGGACTTTTTAAATGAAAACCGCTGAGGCTCCAGACTGTGTAAACTTCTTCAAAGGTACAACCCTGCCTCCACCGACAATAACTGTGTGTTCTCCCTACTACAAATGATCCCCATAGCCATGGCCTCTAGATAGTCTGGGGGAAGCCCAATCTATTACTTCAGTCTGTAAAAGAAACAGAAAGTCTCAGCCATTATCATAATAACTATTCTTAAATAAATAATATTAAAAAAAAAAAAAAGCCTGGTACAGTGGTACTTACTTGAAGTCCCAGCTACTCAGGAGGCTAAGGTGGGTAGGTGGATCAGCAGAGCCCAGGAGTTCAAGTCCTGCCTTGGCAATATAACAAGACCCTGTCTCTAAATAAACAAGCAAACAATGACAACCAAACTCTGATGCTTTAGAAAAACTTCATCTTGTAGCTCTCTGCTTTATATCCTGGCTTTCTGGCTTTGTCTTGGGTCCTTAATAGTGTCACCTTGGACTTTTGAGAGGTAGATGGAAATATTAGTTACAAGTAGTATTGGTTCTGGTTCTGATCACCTGGTTGAAGTCTGATCTAGTGGTTAAGATCCACTTACCGGTTGTGAGACTTTTGGCAAATAAAGTTTCTGTACTTCGGCTGGGCTCAGTGGCCTATAATCCCAGCACTTTGGGAGTCCGAGGCGAGTGGATTGCCTGAGCCCATGGGTTCAAGACCAGCCTGGGCAACTTGGTGAGACCTCATCTCTACAATAAATCAAAAATTAGCTGGGCGTGGTAGCGCACACCTGTAGTTCTGGCTACTTGGAAGGCTGAGAAAGAAGGATTGCAGTGTGAGTGTACCACTGCACTCCAACGCGGGCGACAGAGTGAGACTCCAACTCAAAAAAAAAAAAAAAAGAAAGAAAATAAGTCTTTCTGTACTTCAATTACTTCATTGGTATAATGGGATTTAAAAAATCGCATCTTGCCAGTAGCATTATTATGAGGTTAATTTAGTTAATATTCATGAAACTCTTAGCACAATGTCAGAAAGGTGGCTTGTGCTTAGTAGATGTCAGTAACAAACTTCACACTGTGAGCTACTGAACATTTGGGCATCACAGTTCTGTCTTTGCTTTCCTTCTTTGTTCACTTGTGACCTTAAGTGGCCAGACTACTCAATTTGGACCTCAGTCGCCTACATCTATCCTCTGGGGACTCAAGCAGGCAAACATGCCATAGATGGCACCGTTCTGTTTCACTAGATTCTACTCCAGCCTTACTATGTGACCGCATCCATCTTCTTCTCTATTGTGTGTTTGCACTAACTGGGAAGTGATTTGAGATGTTCTAAAAGGCCCCTAGAGCAAACGTTGATACATTGGTATTTGTACTTCTAAAGCATTCTTAACTGCAGTTTAGAAAACAATTCCTAAGCAATAGATTTTGAAATATGAAAGACATTTTCAGGTATTGTTGTATATCGTTATATAATTCTACAGTTTCTAAGTAGCCTGGTCTTCAGTTCTCAGTGTATCACTTGTATAAAACTTGCAGCTGTCATGTCCAAGCTAAAATAAATGAAAACATATAATCAGCTTTATGTTTAAAACATCTAAACTAACTTTGCTGTAGGAAAAAGGCTGCATATGAAGAATTGAGGGAATTTCTGCTGACACCCAGATTCTGGAGTTATGTTTTAATTATGCAGTGTGCTCATAGTTCACGACAACAGAAAAAATTGTAAAAGGTCATGTAAAAGTTAACTAATATTCTAACAGGTACAACTTTAATCTTGAAATTCGAAAAAAAGCCTTTGAAAGTTTTCCAGGAATGTGATATAGATAGTTAATGGTCGGTGCCATGAAACTGTAAAACAAGCCCCTAGTCTTCTGAGTTGCTCTGGGGAAAGAGAAGATTGAATAGAAACAGTAGTTGACTATGGACTTGGCAATGGTCCCCAAGAGTTGCAGGTCAACCTTTGTCAAGAGGAAGGACTTGAAACTTGGATCAATTGGATTCTTTTTGTAATACTGGATTTAAATCACTGCTTACAAGAATAATGTTATTGTCAATATATACCAGAGAGGAGGTAGTTTAGAGCTTCCAAACAGTGAAAGATACCAAAGAGCTAGGCACACTGTAAACAAAAAGTTTTGTATCTAGTATGAGTGCACACCTTAGTTTTGTAGTTCAACCAATAAAAAAAAATGGCATGTCTACCCTAAAAGATTTACGAAACACAATCATCCACTGGAATTTCTAATAAAGGTCTCAATCTGAAACCTTGGTTCTTTTTTTACCCAGTACACTAAAATAAAAGAGACTGAGTACATGGAAAATGATAAGAAGAAGGATGAACAGAAAAGAGAATCTTTTTTCCTGATCTACTAACCAACTATGCCCTGATAGAATTACAAAATTCATGTTTACATTTTGGCAGGTTTCTTAAAAAATTAAAGGGTTCCAATTGGAATTAATAGAAAAAGCATAGGAAAATCTCTTTTTTGACTTGACTTGTTTCAGAATTATTGTGCCTGCTTTACCTCGGGAAGAACAGGAAAAGAGAATTCACATTGCCGTACATGAAAATGAATAAGAATGTCAGATGCCCCAGAATAACACATGTCATTAGGTGCAGGGTAAGTACACCATATAATGAAGAATCAACAAATTACTCCCCCCTCTCTATTGTTGTTTACTAACAACACAAAGTCTTGCCTTCTTCTTCCTGAGTGACCTGACCAACACATTTGCCTTTGTCCCCCTGTGATTACACATCTTGATCACACATTCATTTTTTTTATCTCCTAGAAAACCCAATATCCCCTGCCTGTTTTCTACAACCAAGAAAAAAAACATAAACATTTTTTTTCTTTGTAGGAAATACACTCAGAGACCAACCCTGTGTCACCGTTGGAAGTTTACCTGGTGAAAAATGAAAAAGGAGTGAGAGACTTCTGTTAGTAGCCCTGTTTTTCATATAATTGCTGAGTTTTCTATACCTTAAGGATAAAAATTGTGTATCTTTGGGCATTTTTATATGAGATGAGATCTCTGAAGTATTCAGAAGATACTAAATTTAGCTAAAGATGCAAGTACATTGAAATCTTGTGAGAATGACAGAGGGTCAGTCATTTGCAGCAGAACAGAACATCTTCATCATGGAAGAGGCAATGGAATGCACAATTGTTTATGAGTTTGAAATGTATATCAGTAGAAATCTTAATAGAGTTTGTTCCTTTATCCCATTATATTGGTAGAGACAGTTCATGTCCATTGTCCTCTTGATTCCCTTGAAGTGGAATTTCTTAGAAGTACCTCTCTTCCCTGTTTTTCCTTTCTCATTCTTTCCCTTCCCTTCCCCTTCCTTCCTTCCTTCCTTTTCTGCCTTCCTTCCTTCCTTCTTCCCTCCCTCCTTCCCTTCCCTTCCCTTCTCTTCCCTTCCCCTTCCTTCCTTCCTTCTTTCCTTCCTTCCTTCCCTCTTTTATTCTGGTCTGTAGTCATGTTTGGATTGTTTTGCAGAATGTTTAGACTATTTTCTTCACGTTGTCACCAGCTCATTACCACAGAATTACACTTCACAAACAAGAACTGGCTGGAGAGCCAACTTGGCTTAGCTGTGCTATCTAAGGGAATTATTAAAAGGATGAATTTCTTTCTTTTTGAAAAGACAAGCACAATATGACCAGCAAGCAGGCAGAGCTACTGACTGTTTCTCTCTTCAGTGCTGTCTTGTGGCCTTTGCTCTTATAGAGTCACTCGCTGATGAAGTAAATAGCAGTGGTGTTATTTTTCTGCTTGGAACCAAGATCCCTTGTGCTTTGTTGCAAAAACACATCCTTTACAGCTTTATTGAAATCATTTTACAATTTCTGTTGTTGTTATGTGTACTAACAACTAGAAGTCAATATTTCACAATGATTATAAGCACTGAACTTTACACAAACACACACACACACACACACACACACACACACACACACGAACAAGAATTACCAAAACATCCTCTTTTAGGGTGGAAAGTTAAATGCAATTTTAATCCAATTATTTATATTAAGATATGGTTTCTTAAAGTATGGTACCTGTACCATGATTTTAGATTCTATACTGTGGAATATACATGTACACACACATATATATGTATACACACATTAAACGTTTATAATGTATATACACATTAAGTCCATGATTTTTGATGTAGTGTTTCTTTACTGTTTAGATAACTTTGATTAGATAGAGTTACAAAATCTAAAAAATTCCAGATAAATAATAAGTTAGAGATATGCTTGTAAGATAAAACTCATGAAAGTAGTCAATATTGTATGCTTGGAAAATAATTCAATAAGAAACTCTTCTTGCTGAACACATAGTTAGCAGCACATATTTACAATTCAAAGACAGAAAACAGAGCATCTAAAATGTTTATAACTGTCTCATATGTTTTGTTTTGTTTGGTAGTCTGTTTTTGATGTTATCATCAATGAACTTTTGACAAGCGACTGTAATGTCATCAGTGATTATTAAAAAACAAAAACAAAAAAACTACAGATTCTAACAAGTCTATTCATATCTTTAAAAGCATGTTGGTATATTAGAAGATCTCTTATTCTTTGAGAGGATATTTTCATTCTTCTCAATAAAATATCTTTGGTAATATTATGTTAGCAAAATTAGAGCAGATTATGGTGTAGCAATCATCCATTCCTCAAACTATTATGAAAATACTGGGATAAATGTTAGAGAAGGGAACCCCAAGAATGAAAACATAAAGAAGAATGACTTAACATCATTTTTACATTTATTAGAATCATTATATAAAGAACATCTTTTATTCTTTACCCATATCTACAATCCTTGGTCATATGTGGCCATATCTAGAAACCCAGAGTTAAACTTACATTACTAATCACTCTTTTTCTAAACCAACTCCCTATCCTAATAACTAACAAGACATTTTCCCCTCCTCCCCCATTCCCAGTCCTTATTAGCAGTTCCTTCTCCAGGGCTCCATTTATTGTGAATTACATCAGTTTGACCAGACATCTGTTCTCTTAGGAGTGTTAAAGCTTCTATGTCTAATGTTCCTTCCAGAAAAGGCAAGGATCTTACATGCTCTTGACTTCCGTGATGAAAGTGCCTGGGTAATTTAAAATACACATTATCAAGAATGTGCGGTAGCATACGTGAACCAAATGTGCCTTAAAGTCCTGAACCAAACCAGTAGGCTATAAAGCTTAGCTCCTCTCCCCCACATCTGAGAGTTGGGAAAAGGGTATCTGGGTTGGCTTATTGACCATTGAGGGGTGGAAGATGCTATGTGACATAAAGGTCAGAATTCCCAAGGCTGGCATCAAGATGTTGACGGGAATACTGCAGATATACAAACGATTTCTGTTTACCACAGTAATTGGCCATTCCTAGACTGGAGGAAGCCAGGACTGAAATACAGCCAGAGAGTCTTCTTTTTAACTGAGGTCTCTTAAACACCCAGAAAAAGGGGAAAGTCCAAATAAAAAATTATCTCGCATTTCTACTTTGTTTCTTTCACAGAGTTTTTATTCATATCTCATTTGCTATACCTTAATAAAGATACCAGTTACTTTTGAAATAGGCTTTTGTCAGATTGCCAATATCTTGAAATCTTAAAAACCCACTGCAAATGTGAACACAGACTTTAAATAACCTGGCAGCTGGCCAAGCATTGAAGATCTTTAAGATGAGAGTAGTCAGCCATCCCACTTAATGTTTTGATTTTGTGCTTGAATAAAAGAAGACTGGACCAGATAACTTTCTAACTTGAAGATTCCATGACTCTATTTTTCAAATATATTCATATTCCAAGTATTCTATAAACAAATGTTCTACAAGAGAAATTCTAAAACTATTGTAGTTTGGTGTGTTTTCCTCTCTGACTGACATTCTCTCTCTCTCTCTCTCTCTCTCTGTGTGTGTGTGTGTGTGTGTGTGTGTCTCCCTCTGTCTCTGTTTCTGCCTCTCTGTTTCTCTCTTTTTTCCTTTCTACTCATTCCACCCCTAAATATGGAGCAATAACAAATTCCTTCACTAAGGCAGCAAAGTTTTTAGTTATTACCATACATGTTTTTAAATTCTCTCCTCACTGATGAAAACATGTGATATGAAACACTGAAGAAACCTCAGGGGCATTCCAAGCATTTATGGACAAAAAGTCATGACTTGTGGTATTTTCCTTCAAAATGCATGTGAACTGAATCAAAGAGACATAAGAATTTATACTTAAAACTTCTGAAACAAAATGGATGCATTCTGTCAATCCCTGAATAATGTAACTCTGAAATAACATAAATCTATCCAGTGCGTTCTATCTACCTTTGCATTCTTCTGGTGCAAGGACTTCTAATTTTATTTAGACCATTAAAGCAACCTCCACACAGACTTTTTCCGGTCCTGCTTTAGAATCCCTTTCTATGAGTACCAGGTTATGCGGCAAGAGTCCTACTCTGATCCTATCACAACTCTGAATGAAACAGCACTAGCTCCCCTCTACCTACTAAGAAAATGCCTGATCTTGATATTTAAATATATCTATAGTTTTGCTTTGCCTTATTATTCTAGTCTTATTTTCTATAATGTTGCTATTTCTCAATCTCATCAATATTGACATTTGAAGCAGATAATAATTTGTTGAGATGTACTATACTGGGCATTGAACAATGTTTAGTAGCATTCATGTACTCTACCCAACAGATACCAGTAGCATCTTGTAACAATCAAAACTGTCTCTAGACATTGCAAAATGTCCCCAAGGGGGAAAAATCATACTAGTTGCGAAACACTGCTATAATAAAATCAAGTTGCATTATACATTATTCCTAAACCATGTCCTACTTCTTTCTAACAATGCATTTTTATGGATAATACTTTCTTATACTAAAACCCTACCATAATTTCCTCCCCCCACCCCCACACACAGTAATTTCATCTCTTAATATTACAGGACATCTAGAGTTTCTTTCCTGAAACCTTTCTCAATTCTTGCATCCTGATGTGGTCATTCTTTTAAATCCATCCTTTGTCTCCATCTCATTCATTATACATCCATCCTTTTGGATCTTACAATATTCACATTGATCTATTTGTCAAACTGTCCTTGAAATGTTCTAATTAATTCATTTAACTTATAAGTATCGAGCTCCTACCATGTGCCAGGCATTGTTGTGTGCACTGGGACTAGAGTTCTGAGCAGAGCAGTTTGGGGAAGAAGTAAATGGTAGATGGAGTCGTGTGTATGGGGGCAGGCCATAATAAATAAGTTTTAAAAATACACAACGTGATGAAACAAACAGATGTGCAATAGACTATAGCAAGTAAAATCTCTTTAGGTGGAGCAATCAGGAAAAACCTTACTAAAGTCTAACATTTAAGCTGAGAACTGAATTACGAGAAAGAATTATCTTAAATCTTTGCCTTTAGTGATACCGACCCGTGCAAAGACACTGAGCCAGGAGTAAGTTTGGCTTACTTGAAAATTTGAAAGAACTTCCTGAGGCTGGATTACAGGGAAGTTGTAGAAAATTAATTGATAGAAGTAAGCAGGAACCAAATTGTGCAGGGTCTACTCATTCAAGGCAAGGATTCTGGATTTTCTTTGAAATGGTTTAAGAAGCACAGGAATGTGACACCATTCGGTTTACACCATTACAACACTACTCTAGGAATCTGTATGAGGAATGAGGAAGAATAGCATTTCAGTTTAAAGAACCTCAGAATTAGAGGATATCTTGCTTTTTTTTTTACAGCTAATCCAAAAGGATTAAACTAAATTTTAGAACATTCCATATGTAGAATGAAGGCATTGGAGGGGAGATAGGGTATTGACTCTTTCAGTCCTTAGGACAGGGTGCTTCTAGCTGTCACCTTAATGTGCCAGAGAAATATTTCCTATGTGTCCCATGATGTGAAGAGGGATAGGAAGTGTCCCTAAAACATAGGGTTAAAATAGTGATCTACAATGGCACGTAAACAACCCCAAAAGACTGGGAACTGATTGCCTCCAAAGAGAGCCTTTTTCAGATCTAAAAAATTCTGCTTTTCTTTGAGCTGGGTCAGAAATGTGTGGAATATACTGATGATATCATAAGTAGATCCATTTGGCTCATGCAGAATTTCTTTCAGAAGAGAATTCTCTAATTCAACAAAACTCCTCTGTCTACAAAATTGTCTACCTCTCAGTAAAAATATCAACCTCTTCCAAGGACTTGTCTCCTCTGCACCTACTTTTCTAGATATAACCACATTTCTGAACCTCTCTTAAACCCTATCACTTCAAATGGTCTCATTAACTGTAAGATATGACTTTAGTATGACTCCCTATGATAAGTTTTCCCTGATCACCCATCACCATCTTCAGGAAATTGGTCATTCTTTTCTCTTCTGTGTCTTCTCTTCTAAACTGTAAACTTCTTGAGGACAAGGAATAGGCCATATTTGCCTTGTGATATTGAATGCAAAGTAGGGCATCTACTACACTACAGATGACCAGTGGTTATTTGTTAATCAATATGGATGGAGCAACTCTGAACTTTGGAGTAAAAATTTCAAACCTTAATTCTACTAATCATGGGAGTTACTCATTCAAACATTTGTTCTACAATTATTACTGAGTGTCTGTATGCCCAAGTGATAGAAATAGATGGGCCCCGCCTCATAGAGCTTATGGTCTAGATGAAGCAGCAAACACTAATCAAATGATTAAGTGATGAATAATTGCAAAAGTGTGTGAACTTTATGAAGGGAAAATATAGAATATATATTAGGGAAACCCAATTTCGCCTGAGTGTTCAGGAATGCTTTATTGATGCAATGAAATTGGAGCTAAGACCTAACAGATGGGTAAATCTTGAGAAATGTAGTTAAAATCCATAAGCCTCCGATTCCTCACAAGTAGAATGGGATCATAATGCCTTCTCTTTAGAATTCTCCCAAGAATTAATCAGTTAACATATGTAAAGTGTGTGATGAATGAGAACAAGTAAAATAGTAGAAGAACTTAAAACTCCCTGTTGTGATAAATTGTATATATATATATGTATATATATATATATATATATACATATATATATATAAATTGTATATATATTTTTTGAGTTTCTAATCAGTACCTCAAAATGTGATCTTATTTAAAAATAGAGCTGTTGCAGATGCAATTACCTATGTTAGAATAAAGAAACACTGGAATAGACTGGGTGCTTAAACCAATATGAATGGTGTCCTTATAAAAAAACTTAGACACAGATACAGGAGGGAAAAACATCATGCCACAATGGACACAGAGATTGAAATGCTGTAGTTGCAAGCCAAGGAATGCTAAAGATCATTAACAAACCACCAGAAGCTAGTGAGAAAGGATTCTCTGCTATAGGTTTCAGAGGGGGCACGGGCTCTGTCAAAACCTTGATTTTGAACTACACGCCCCAAGTACTGTAAGACAATAAATATTTGTTGTGTTAAGCCACTCAGTTTGTGTCACATTTTTACGCAGTCCTAAGAAACTAATACACATTATAAAAGGGTTTGAGTTGCCTATGATAGGCAATGATGTGAACTTTGAAGATTGATGAGCTGGAAGGTAGAATCTGAACAAGAAAATATACATTAAAAGGTGTCTTAGGAAGATAAATCTAAAAATGTGTTTAAAATATTCATGTATTTTCTGTTCTATTGGCTCCTTGAGGGCAGACCCCATGTCTCCCACGTCAAGCTAAACTCAAAGTATAGAGGTTGAATGAATTATTTCAAATAAACATTTGGGTGCATAAACTATTTATGGAAATTTGGAGGTAAAACATTTTCATACATTGATTTTTTACTCCTCGAAAGTAAAAATCATCTCCTAGTTTTATTTAATTGAAGAGGCAAAGCATGCAGTAAATTAAGTCCAATTTGCATGCAATTGTGCATGCAATGTAGATCTTGGCTTTAACTAGAGAGCAAGCTGTGTACAAACTCAAGCACTCTTATATTTGAAGTTAACATTAATTGTTTCCTTAAAATCTTCAGTAGTTTTCTTTCCCTGCTTTCAAAGACAAATATCATTGCATTTCTCTTTCAACTTTAAAGCCCACAAAATCCATAACTAATAATAAGAATCTATCCCTCAGGGGCTAATATATTTCTCTGATAGCATAGTAGTAATGCCTATGAGCTCTGTTGCAAGGCTGTAATTCCATAAAAAATTCATAGCTTTAATTTATATGGTTTTGCTCTATTTAATTATATTTATCATCCAATAATATTCTGTACTTATAAAAATAGTGAATAGTGTGTAGAGGAAGCAATGTACTGTACCATATTTTATGAAATTTCATATGCCACGAGTATTGATTGGGTATAAACTAGAGAAGATACTTTGTTTAAATTAAGGTTTTAAATTCAATTTCATACCAATTTCTTCAACTCATTATCCATAATATATTTGTTTACATCCATGGAAATGTTACCTGGTTAAACTACTAAACTTCACCTAATTCAAATTGATTTATATATTCTATCCTCTCAATTTGTGTGATTTTATGTTGTGATCATTAAATAATGAAAAAAGGACCTTAGCTTAATCAAATTATTATTGTTGCCCATGAATGTTAATTAAATATACAAGGAAAAAGAAAGCAGAAACCAGATGAAAGAGGACCCTGGATGTGTTTGAAGATGCCACACTGACCCTAAAAGAGATTTCAGTTGAAGCAGTTCTCAGGGTTTTTCCAGTGTCCTCACTTCCATGCCACAGGAGACCTTTATTCTATGGGGCGTTAGCTCCTGTGCTTCTCTTTCTGGGAATTATTTCCTTCTTTAGAAATTCCCAGATTTGTTTAACTATTCATAATCAGTAGTTCTTAAACTCTATTGGTGGTTACAAAGATTCCTGGACCCCACTCACATCTATTGAAATCAGATTCTTGAGGGACAAGGCCTAGGAATTTGCATTTTCCTAGGTGATCTTGTTTCAGAAGACTTAAAACCTCAGAGGGAGAAACATTGTCCTAAACTTTCTGGCTCAGTGGTGCTCTCCCAGCACACTTGACTTGAAACTGATGGATGCCCCTCCTCCTGCTGGGCAGATATGGTTTCCCCATATACCCTCCTATGCTCTTTTCTCCTCCTAAAAGTCACATAATCTTCTGGGATATCTTGGGCTAATGGTAGAGTGCTGGAAGGATTTCCCTGATTCACACAGATGCATCTTCATAAAGTTCTTCCACCGGAAGAGGCTGGAACCTGCACCAGAGACTCTAATGGTGGAAATATATCCAGGTGATAATTAGGTCCTTGCCACCTTCCCTAAATAGTAAGTTGTGCATGTCCTCAGTTTGTGTAGTGGTAAAGATAGGCAGTGAATATCTCTTAGATAGGCCTTTCTACTGGATAGACTTCAGCTTGGAACCCAGATCTGCCATATTCCTAAGTCAAGTTATAGAGCATCTCTGAGCTTTGCATTTATCAAAAGGAGATAATAATTTATACTTTCCAGAATCCTCATATTAATAGTAGTGGTTGAAGAATGCCCATAACACAAGTGCGTAGTACTTAACAAATGGCAGTAAAAAGGTATAACAAAAAGGTATAATTTCTGTTTTTTATAAAAAGCTTGGTCCTAGTTCCTTAGTGATCCCAGGAGTCCATGTAATCCTTGCACTGCCAACAAATGCCATCATGCTGGGGTTTGTTCCAGGTTCTTAGCTGCAACCTCCATGGTCCAAGGTGAAGGCTGAGATTAAATTAGTTGAAGTTTCTTGGATTTTTTAATTTGGGGCATAGTGTTGCAGAGAGGGTGGGCAGAAAGGGATATCTCCGTTAGAATGGTCTTTAAATTGGCAACCAAATATCAAACAATGGTATTAATGTGAGAAAAAAATTATCTATTTCTTCTATCTAAACTACCAAACTTTAGAGCAGTTTCATGAGTAGTTTTCCATCACTTCAGTTCCTGAGAATGGGGCAGAGGCTTTGGACAGCTGGTTTGTTTGTTTTATCCTTTTCATTTGTTTGTTTAATTTTCCATTATGAATTGGGCATGAAATGCACACTCAAATTCATGCATTAAATATCCCTGGCATAAAGGACACGCATTAAATATCACTGACATAAAGGACATCCCCAATGTACTCAATCATTAATGAGCTTAGTACTGAGTTTCAATCTCAAGAAAGCAGTGGCAAGTTTCAGTATGTCCTACAGCAAATGACTGAAGGTTTTTACCCTCCTTGTAACATGAAGAAAGCACCAGATTATCTCCTAGCCCTGAAACTAACAAGTGAGGAGTGTCTATGTCCTAGGTACTACCACCCTGAAGTAAAGGATAAAATTATATAGCCCTAAAATTAACTTACAGTCTAAAACCCTGGGCCCTATGCTTTTGTGAATTAATGAGACCTTTGAATTATTCAATAGACATTTTATTCCCTCTTTCCACAATATTGGTCCTCAATATTGAGACACTTCCATGCATGCAGTACTCATTTGGAAATATGTATCTTCAAATCATTCTTATGCTTCTTCCTCTTAAAAGAGCATTTAGTTTTAAAGATCACTGTATGTGGCCTTCCATAAGTTTTCATTTGTTGGCAATCCCTGGACAGTAGATGGAGTTTAAGCTTAACCGATCTGGTTATTTTTATGTTCTTAAATATGAGAAGTGATCTTAATCTTTGTTGGATACCTACTGGAAGCATATTTAATCCTCTATTACATGATATGGTTTCCAAATGAGTTTCTGAAAACTACCATCATACTCATTACTGCTCTTCAGAAGTGTTTGAGTACATCTCCAAATATAGACAAAATGAAAAATGGACGTTTAAAATTGTACTTAAATTAGAAATGTATAATTGTAGTAGTGTGTGTAAGAGAAAGAAAAGACAAGAAGGCAATGCACAGAAATTGTCTTTAGATTTTTGAGGCTGTGTATATAAAGATATATATACACACACATATAATCTCATATATAATTTATATCATCTTTTGGGTTCTGATTTGATCTTCTAGATCTATAATTCAATATAAATATTTGCAAATTGCATGTTTATTTATGTTTTTAGGTAAATACTTTCTAAGCCTAACTTTATTTTTTATTTTTTTTTTTTTTTTTGAGTTGGAGTCTCACTCTGTCACCCAGACTGGAGTGCAGTGGCCGCTCCCGGCCACCGCAGCCTCGACCTGCTGGGCTCCGGCGATCCTTCCGCCTCAGCCTTCCGAGTAGCCGGAATTACAGGCGCGAGCGACCACGTCTGGCTAATTTTTTTGATTTATTGTAGAGATGAGGTCTCGCTGCCCAGGCGGGTCTTGAACCCGCGGGCTCAGGCAATCCACTCACCTCAGCCTCCCAAAGGCGTGGGATTACAGGCTGAGCCACCGAGCCCGGCGAGCCTAACTTTATATAGTAGAGGCTGATAAGATCAGTTTAGGCTTGCAACTACTTTATTTAGAATTTGTTTTTCTCACAAAGGGTCAAAGTATTATTTAAAAAAAAGAAAGAAAAGACGTTTGCTCTCAGCCAGCCACAACAACTAGGAAAAACATTGAGGAAAAAAAAACAGACAAGTAAAGCTATCTTTTAGACTTCTATTTGCCCTTGCAAAGTGTCCTGGCTTAGATGGCTATTGAGTATTGAATAGCTTTGTCTATTCTTAATCCAAAGACACTGCAAAGCAAAATAAGAGTAATAAAGAAGGATTAAGACTAAGGCCACTACATAGAGTCATCAAGTCATGGAAAAGACTTTCATAACATTTCTAACTCCGTGTCTGTGTGTCTAAAATAGAAATTGTTCTTTGAGCAATAGAGCCCTTGCACTGACCTGGAACAATGATGCAGAAACCGATTGAGTTAGAATTGAATTACACAATCACTTATTCATAGTATACACTCTTACTGAGTGACTCAGACTTTAAGCATGACACTATGTACTGGGTGTTCAAAGCCATACAAGGCAAGGTCCCCACCTTCATAAAGCTTACATTTAGTGGCTAAGGGAGACAAGTCAATCCAGGAGAGTGTGGAAAGTGCTGTACTCTAGTGGAGTTCAAAGCCATCACTCCCACCCTTATATAATATAAACATATTTTGTTTAACTCGTTAATACAATGTTATGACCAGATCAAACAAGCTTTTCAGAAGCTAGATAGAGACAATCTCAGAATAAGATTGATTGGTAGATACAAAATTGGCTTATGTCCAACAGGGCCATAATCCTTTAGGGTTATCTGTTCCACCTGGCAGAAAATATTAGCAGCTCCACCATGAAAAAAAAGCTACCAGTTAACATGAAACTTCACTAGCTGTGGGATTTTTAATTAATAGTAAGCAGAGAGGCAATCTAGGTATATGCTAGTTAATCTTTGGGTGGCCTTTGTTTCAACAGGACAATAAAAAGAAGCTGCCCGCTTTTTAAAAAAAAACTTAAAATATATTTTATGAAGCACAGAAGAAGATATCTTCACCATTTGGGTGAACAAACAGAGGGGGCAAACAGAGCAATATTTGAGCTGAGATTAGGAAGATAAGTGGGAAAAACTTGACAAGGATGGGAAGATAGGCATTTTCAGGAAAATAGAGAAAATGTGTGACAACTTTATGTCATCCCACTGTAGGCTGGTAATTCAAAACAACAACAACAACTCCAGTAAAAGGTAGAAAACTCAGAAGTTCCCATCCTTATATTAAGGAATCAGTGTAGCAATTTTAATAGGCATGGATTAAGAAATAAGCTCCCAGGGTGGCATTATCCAGAAGCTGGAGGGGACCAGAATGCCTCCACAAAGCCTAGGGCATGGCCCATTTTAGATCAGGAGCATAGTGGAAGACTGAAAAAGGGGACAAAAACTGTAAATGGGCTATTTACTAGCCACATGTGCTGCTTGTCTGAATCAGTTTGCGGTCTCTCACTTACTCAATTTAGAATTCTGTACATCTGGGTGTATTTTTTCCAGTGTTTCCTATCATATCAGTGACAGAATTGCCAACACAGAGGTATCCATAAATTATACTGCAGTCTAGTAGTTTCTAGTGTCTGCAAAGCTTGGAACAAAAGACTCAAATGCAAATGTGAGCTGCTTAATTCAGTGAGTATTTGTGATGTTACCCAGGTGCCAATGACATCTTTCTGACCAGCTCAGAGGCACGAGGGACCAACCCAACATACATTTTTAATGTGCTCAGCTGTGACAGCATATACACACAGAAGACCTTAAGGCCTTAAAGTCATCCTCCTGGAAACCACTGCACTTTTAGGGATCCAGAAGAAACGGTTTAATTAATCTTCTTTTTCAGGGTAGCTTTTTTTATATAAATTATGTACACTGAAAACCTGCCAATTATAGCAAATTAAGGGACTTGGCAAGTGCATCCCTTAGAGGCAGATGGTAAATAATACCCAGAGTCTGATTTGAAATAGGACCAGAGATTAGCTGGTGCAGAATGTAAAAGCAAACCAGCTATGAGAAATAAACAGATTTAATGTGAGCACAAGAGGAGGGTTTTGGTTTAGGAGAGCTATCATGATGTGCTGAAAAATGGTTAACTCGTTATCTATTATTACACGCATTTCCATGAGATGAGCCTGCTCTTAGCGCTTCTTTATGCGACTCTCTGGTGAACATCTATTCACTGGGTTAGTATCTTCCTGATGTTACCCAGATGCCTCAGTTCCCTTACCTGTACAATGAGCATAGAGCAGGTTGGGGTGAGTTTTTAATGACTCATAATACACTTAGCACAGTACTTGGCAAACAGTATTTGCTCGATAATCTTAGCTGTTTTTGTTAGTGTTGTTATAATATAACTACAAAAACAAATTACAACTCTCACCCTTCACCCTTATCTTTTCACCAAAAAAAAAAAAAAAAACTGTTGCTTACAAGGGCTGATAATATGCTAGGGATTGTTCCACCATTTTAATCTAACAAATGAGGAATGGGAGGCTTGGAGAGTTTAAGTATTGTGTATTCATCATACAGAGATAGCTGGCCCTGGGTGCTTAATTACCTTGACTCCCTACTGTAACTCAAAGATTGAAAACCAAATAAAACTAAGGAAGTCCTGAAACATAAAGTGCTCAGACCGGTGTAGCCTTGAAAGTGCCAGAAGAGGACTCTGTATATCAAAGTTGTGGTGATTCGTTCGGGGATACAGTCAGACAAGCGTAAGGCAGGGTAAGGATAGTTTTCTGCTCACCTTTTCACTCCACCAAACTCAGTTTGAGTGTCTAGTTTGAGTTACTACAGCAAGGAGGATCTCACATTCTCTGCCTAATAGCTAGATTTATTTTTCACTAATTCACAGCAGAAATCATTCTGAACAATTATTAGGTTCAGTTACAGACAACACATTTTGAAAAAAAAAATTGAAGGAGAGAGGCGGGGAGACACCCACCAGACAACGAGGTGAGAGTGGAGGTTTGGAGGAGGTAAACAGAAGAAGAAGGAGCAAAGCTCTCAGCTCTGTTTGCAACTCTCAGAAAACAGCCCCCACATCAGCCAGTCTGTATACCGACATCTTCCAAGAGTTTGAAGTCACAGATAGGACAAACTCAAGTACAAGTTCGTCATGTAATTCATCTTCAGCCTGGGTTGCTAAAATTAGGGAATGACTCAATCATCATACATCATTACAGCTATTTTCGAGGCTGTAAGTGATGCGGTGCGCCGGCACTGATGCAAAAGCTTACCCCAATTAGCTTCTGCAAACGCTCTTTCTTGCAACAGGGCTTCGTTTCCTGGGAGCCTTCAATCTAATTACAGGGCTTGATTCTCCCGCAGGGCCTGCCTGGTCAGATGATTTCATTTTACTTTTAGGCTAACCTTTGCCATCAGTGATGTCACTGAAGTGTTCCTTCTCTTGAGAGGCTCCTAGGAGCACACTACGAGGTTAATTTGTTTGATATTTGGTTAAAGAGACTTCTCTACTGCAGGGGCCTTGTTTTGCTGTAGGCAGGTAATGGCACAAAGCGGGCATCTTCAGATGAAGGCAATTTGTACCCAGCTATCACAAACATAGCTTTCTGCACTAACTACCCAGGAGCCACTCAGATGGAAAATCACTGCTGAGAAAGAAGTCAGTGGATCCTTTCTACAATTCAGATTATTCACTCAAGGAGACTTTGCATATTTTCTAGTGTTTTTCCTCTCAAAAACATGAGCTACAAGGCTCAGTGGAAAATGTAACCAGTTATGCCACAGTAAAAACTTGTGTTTAACTACTTTAAGCAACATAAAAACAATAATGAAAAAAAAGCACAAGCACCTTACAAGCAACAATTCCATCATTATTTTTCTCCAAACTCCAAGTGTGTTTGCTACCTAATCCTTTTTACCACTCCCTAGCCCTTCCCCTGGTGAGCATGGTCCTTTCTGTGCCAGACTAAAGATGCTACAGAAAAGCTCAGATCCTGGCTATCGCCATCTGCAATACTGACCAAGAGGGTTTGTAAACCAAACCACAGCCACCAAGTGAGAAACAAAAATCATGGCAAACTAACTTTTTTTAATGAGCCACATAAAGAAAAAGAACTGATCCCACTAATTTTCTTCATTTACTAATACCGCTCAAAATAAATATCCTGCCCTGAACTTTATTGTTTCTTCTTAAATCAACTCTGAGCATCCTACTTTATCTATTAGGGCTTCCCACAATACCGCCAACTGCTTGTCTTTCCATGCACAGTCTAAATCGTTATTTTTGTCTAATCGAATACAATGTCATCTCTTGTCTCTCAACAATATTTTAATTTCTATTATTTCATGGATAATGGGAAAATCTTTACAACAAAATAACAGAAAGTATGAAACATAATATGAAATCATCATAGGAAAGCAGCAAATGAAAAATGTAAGACTTTTAAAACACAAATAACAGGGCCCGTCATCAAATCTGACTAAACGATAAACCGTATAGACAAAATGTACTCAGACTTACACGACACCTCTTGAATATAAGGGTGTAGTTTACATTAAAAGCTATAACATGAGAATAAATTTTAGAAAAATCACTTTATTTAACAGTTAATAAATTACAGGACACAGTGATAGTTTCAGCTGAAATTTTTAAAATAAATGCTTCTTTAGATAAGTTTGAGAAGAATGAAGTAAAAGGTGCTTACTGAAACCTTGGGCAAAGATTAAATGGAAGAGTGAAGCTACAGCACATCATTTTCATTCCCAGTCTGCTTCGCAAACGTACCAACTTAATTTTTGAAATAAAATAAATCATTATCACAGCAATTCAAAAGGAAAGGTGCACAACTGAAAGCAATAAACATTAACAAATATATAAGCCAAAATGTGGCACCGTAAGATTCTAGAAAAGAGCAAAATAGTGTGGGCAATGTGATTGCCTTCTAAACCTTTGTCAGCAATTGAGAAGTGACAGTGCTAAGTCAATAAAATACTGAGGATTTTCAGCAACACTGTCAAACTTGGGAAAAGCAACATGAAACTGTACTCTTGTATTTTTCTTCTTCTGACTGAAAAGTTGTGAAGAGTTCCTGGGAGGGAGGGTGAAACGGAAGAAATGAAGAAAAATGAGGATAGTTAAGTTTTCAGGAGTTCACCATGAATAGAGGATAAACTGGGAATGAGATGCAAATCCTATCGATTAGAGAAAAACATTGTTTAAGGTGTTCAGTACAACCTCAGCCTACTTCCTTTTCATCGTCCATACTCTCAAACTGTAGCTCAATGGGGGAAGCAATAAAAATAGATATCAATCATGGTGGGAAAGAAATAAAAGAAATTTTTTTTGCACTTTATCAGCAACATTAGCAAATCAGATCATCTGCATCAAATAATTCACATTAAGTATAAGCAATACTAAAAGAATCTGAGTGCCAACACTTTTAAGGCATTACAGGGGGAAAAAATTAAGAAATAATTAGTAAGTGAAAAATAGGCACAAACACATAAAAGTAAAAAACAAAAATAAAAAGTATGAAAGAAAGCATAAGACCAAAAGGGGAGGAAATATCTCCGTAAATGCATTACATTGTGCTATAGGAAATTATGATAAAAAGATCATTTCAATTTTAATAAAGAAACTGAAAAGATATCGTGTTCAGTAATATTGATGTTTCAAGCAAAAGTATTATAAAGCACACATAAATTTTAATAAGAAAGAATAAAATAGACAAAACTAAAAATAAAATTACTACTCTAAATTAAGAGTGTTTTAATAATCACAACAAATAATGAAGAAAAGCACTAGAAGAAGGAAAGAAAAAAGAAACGAAGGAAATAGAGAGGGTGGGAGTAAGGGAAGAAAGAGAGAGAGAGAAAGAAAGAAAGAGAGAGAGAGAGAGAGAGAAAGAGAGAAGGAAAAAAGACAATATGACCATGTTCAAAACAAAGATAAGCCTACTCAAAATAAGTAGCTTCCTTGAAGAACAAAACCCAACCATAAACTCAAAAATGTATTAAACAATATAAAACTAGAAAAAGTTTCTGAAATAATGGGGGAAAGTAACTAAAAATAAAAAGAACGTACTATAATCCAGGCAAAAGTAATACAAAATACTCAAAGCCAAAGTATTCTGATCGACTATTGAATTTCAAAAATAACGACATTTTCATGCTACCTCCAGAAAATGAAAGTCATAAATTACAATTCCCTAATTTCTTCACAGCAATATTTAAAGTTAAAAGATTAGCGGTAAAATTTCAAAAAGTTTTGAAGAAAGGAAAAATATGTCACATAAATTGTTTATCCAGTCAAACCTCAGGGACAAAAGTAATTAAAAAATAAAAAATAATTCAGTACCATACAAGAACTCAGAGAATATAGTATCTGGATGACTTATGCTAGCAAAAAGTCATTGGGTTCCACTATACATTTTATGTCATTTTTAAATATTTTAAGAGATTGAGATGGAGTTGAGTTTGAATACGAGAAAGAAATTGGTTGTAATAATGAAAGATAAACAAAATGAAGGCGTTCTAAGCTGGTGGAAATACAAATGAAGGAAAGAGACACATTTTTAAAGTTTGCAAACAATAGTAGCTAAATTGGTATTTTCTCTAAATCTCTCAGTTTCACAGAAGATTTGGCTATCCCAGTATGTTAACTAACACTTTATATTTGTATACATTCTATACCCATTTTTGTCAACTTCTAAAGCTTGTTTTGTTTGCTAAAAATATTTGCAAGTCAAATTATAACACTTTTTCTTTCAGAAATTTAAAAATTTATGCAACTTTTAGAATTGGTAATGTAATTTGCACAAAATAATTGGAATATCCATTATAACTTGTGAAAATTGATTTTTAAAAGTTTGAGTATTATTTCATTTCTATTCATGCTTCAAGGTTTAAAATGTCATATTTTAGAATGGAAAATCTGGTAACTTTATTGCCTTATTATTGCATTTCTGATATAATGCCATATTAACCAGTCTCCTAAAAAATTTGCCTGGCTTTGAGTGGAGTAGATGGTTCTATTAACAGTCTGCAAAAAAAAAGTCACTTTTAGGAAAGACTATAGATTCTATGTTTACATATAATTTGAGGTGCTGACTGATCCATTCAGGATCCTCACACAACCTAATTTCAGCAAATAGCTGTCTTTATGTAGGAAGGCTATTTTAGCCATTTGACCCAAGAATACAGAACTCAGCCCTTTTACTAATTTTCACGAGAAATGTACTTATATAAAAGTATTACTGGGCATTGTAGACTTCAGTGAAGATTTGGAAGGTCCTGGGATGGAAGGTCACATCTTCCAATACAAAGCATTGCCTTCTCTTACTTGTCTTTGCCTTTCTTCTTTCCTCTTTCCTTTCCCACAGACTCCCCTTTAAACATTAGAGCCCACTTGTCTCAGGAGATCCATCAAGGCCCATTCTTTCAAAAACAGGGTCTTGCAATAAAATATGTTTGGGTCACAGGTGAGAAGGTTATCATTTTTCTTACTACAGGTCACAGAGTTAAACGTGAAAAACTTCACTTACAGATAATAGCTAATATATTCTTTAGTGATTTACTCAGCAAGTATTAACAGAACCTCTACTCTATACCAAACTAATTACTATCAATTCAATAAAGGCCTGTGCTTGGGAAAGCTTAATTTCCCTGTCGTTTATCACCTATAGTTACACATATGAAACCCAGGGGCGTGTGTGTGCATGTGTGTGTGTTTTGGGGTATATTTAGCCCCCCAGATGATGCTACTGGGCAGCCTAGGGTAAGGACCACTCCACTACCTGTGGCGTATCTCTGATCTCTGTCCTCACCTTTACTCACTCCTCAGCCTAGTTGGGAGTGTGATGAAATTAGGAGCTATCTGTTAGAACAGGAATTGATCTGTGAGAACATATGTGGTACAACCCCTTTCTTCCCCTATTTTTGGATTTGTCTTCTTATGAAGCCATACCTTCTGGAACACCTGCTTCTGCATAGTAGACACGTTTGGATCAGGGTCAAATCTATCTTTTAGAGATGGATCTGAAGACTGGTGTCTCGCTTTGTCCCAGATTTGGCAGGGATATAGGGACAAAAATCTGATGAGTATGTCTTCTCCACAGACTCAAATAGTACTTCTGTTGAGTCATATCAACCTGGCTTGAGAGAAATTATAGAAAGCCTAGTGTGGTTATATATTTATGACACTCTTTAATCCTGCTTTGACAGTGATCAACCTAGCAATTTATCTCAATCTGTCTGACTCCTTAGTCTACTTTCAAAAATTACTTTCTAAAACACAGGAGAGCTATGTGTAATTATCACTCCCTAAAACCCCAACAACCTCTAACTCTGTTATAATAATTAAGTTTATGAAAAGAAAAAAATATGACACAAAAGATTTACCTAAATGATTTCCACCACGGCATAGTAAGAGGCCCATGAAATTGGTCAATGTACCTTTTCCCTTCTCTTTCCCTCCATTCTTTTCTTCCTTCTTTTCTTCCTTTTTTTGTTTCTTTCTCGTTTTTTGCTTCTTTCTTTTTGTTCTTTAATTCCAGCATTACACAGGGATGCATAGGTTAAATCATGCCTAATCTTAACTTCCAACTAGACAGTGCCTCATTCATCCTAATCATATGGCTGCCTTAGAAAGTGCTGGGGCAGCCATACATCACCCAGGTATAGGAATAAAAGACTTCTCTTGAAAACTAACTTTTTGCCTCTCACTTGCAACTTCTCAGACAAATATCAGGCCATAAATTTAAGACATATATTTTTACTCACATCCGCAGTGAGAAGTGTATTGTTATTCATTAGGGTATATGTTCTGTGGTCGGAGACTTCTCAAGTGCATGACTTGTTTCATCTAACTGAAATAATGCATTCTCATTGAGGACAAGGACAAATAATTGTTTCTCCTTTTCTTTCAGATCTCGCTCTACTTACCTGCTCTCACATTATATTCTGACTGATTTTCAATAAAACTTGCCATCTGCTTGATAAACTACACTAAATGATGGTACCAGCCCCCTCTTGAGCTTATATTCTAGAATAGAAGATACTAATGCCGACACTGACGTTTATTTTTTTAAAAAGGCAAAATGATGCATGTTGAAAACAATTTTCAGGAAGCTCAAAGCTAAATTTGATCCTCAGTTTCAGAAGCTATCTTTAGCCTACAAATTCCCTCTTGACCTAGCATAGCCCATAATCGCATTCATTTGCCCTTGCTTGAATAGTTTTAGCATATCTGGGTCTTTTATAAACTGCCTCAAACATTATTGGAGGAAAGAGGGGTTAAAAATAACAAGTGCAGTTTACCGCTAGCAGAATACCTGAAGAGTTAAAATATAATAATTGCATTACTTACATGTAATGAATAGGGCATAGAACACATGTGGAAAAAATAATGAATAAAGATGAAAGGTGGTTTACAGCTCAAATCTATTTCAGGGAAACAGAGATGAGTAGCTTGATCATCTGAACTTAGAAAGGGCAGAACATGAAGGTTATCATCTTATCTGCTTGTGAAAATGATTGCACAATTTTTAGCAAGTGGCCTGGAGCAGGATCTGTGTTCAATGACTCATCCAAAAGATAGCCTTCCATTAACTCCCCAACTATAATGCTAAGACATTCATTTAATTCTGAATCACATTGCTAAATGCCACACACTGAATCACCAATCTTACTACATACAGCACCTGGCTCAAATGTCTCTATGAAATACTTATCCAGGCCGAAGATCTCCTCTTGGGCCTGGGAGACAGTAGAAACTGTGGTTACTGCTAGTTGCCTTGGTAGTCACATATGAGTTCAAGTTCACTGACTCTCTGGATGCAAGAAGAAGCTCAAATGGTCAATAGATTTTATTTCTGTGTGGTGTTTTATGATCCTACTTATACCTTTATTGTATGCAATAAACATTCTCAATAATCTCATTTCTAATAATTCTTGCTCTTAAAAATATTTCTCTTTTACTGTATGTTGTTTTCCTAAACTTATGTTGTTTGCCAAAGGAATGTTCTAAATATGGAAAAAAAATTGTACTACAAGGGCCTTCAACTGAAATGCATTCTCTAACTGTCCAGATGTTCATTTCAATGCATGCGTCATATAAATCTAAACTGATGAGAATGGTAATAGCCCAGCTCAGTCTGTCTTAGTTGGCGAACTCTGAAACAAGAAAAATGAAAAATGTGCTTCTTTTAAAGTTATGAGTTTTAGCAACTCAAGAAAAGAAAACACTTTTAAATTTGATTATTTTGATTATTTTGATTTTGTGGACAGTAAAGTTGAGTGGGCTTCTTACTATATAACAGGTAAATATTATCTCAGTTCAAAAACAGGTCCAAAAACTTCCTCTTTAATGAAGGTATACTTGTAAAAAGACAAATAAAAACCCAAAGATATCGCAGAACTAGTTCCAAAATATAACCACACTTTCTATTGCTTTTCTATTCGGAAGACTTTAATAGATACTCTAGATCTGTACATTTTCTTGGGACGCATCTCAAGTGTGGGCAGATGTGATCATCTCTATTTCTTCCGCCTCTGAGAATTTACATAAAATCATATAAATGCCATATAACATAGCTTTATTTGCTATTTGATGTCCTTTAAGAGACTGGCAGCTAGTCATTCAAACAAGGCCCAGCACCAGCCTACCACAGCACCTTCATTACTGGATTATCCCCAAATCCATTCTCGCTCCCCCCCACTTTTCCTCCTCCTCCTCCCCCCACCCTCCCCTCACCCTCCCTGCCCCCTTTCTCCTTCTTCAAGTTCAGGTCTTGCTCTATCACCCAGGCTGGAGTGCAGTGGCACGATCACGGTTCACCACAGCTCAGGCAGTCCCTTCACTTTGGCATCCCCTCCAGGATACCTGGGACCACCGGCATGCACCGCCACACCTAACTAATTTTGTTTTTTTGAGTCTCACTCTGTCGCCCAGACTGGAGTGCAGTGGCCGCTCCCGGCCACCGCAGCCTCGACCTGCTGGGCTCCGGTGATCCTTCCGCCTCAGCCTTTCGAGTAGCTAGAATTACAGGCATGCGCTACCAAGCCCAGCTGATTTTTTGAGTTATTGTCGAGATGAGGTCTCACTGCCCAGGTGGGTCGCGAACCCGCGGGCTCAGGCAATCCACTCACCTCAGCCTCCCAAAGGCGCGGTATTACAGGCTGAGCCACCGAGCCTGGCTTAAATTTTATTTTATTTTATTTTATTTATTATTATTATTTGGAGGGGGTAGGGATGAGGTCTTGCTGTTTCCCAGGCTAGTCTTCCACCTTGGCCTCCCAAAATTCTGGGATTACAGGCATGATCTACCTCGCCCAGCTAGATTTTTTTTTTAATACAGTTACGAACTCAAAATCAAAAATGGTCTGGTAGTCAATTCTTCTGATTATCAAATATGTCCAGGAATCCTCAGAGTTGGGTTCTAGAACTGGCAAGTGCCCCTGATACTACATGATGCAGCTGGTCCTGCTATAGTTTCCACTCTGGGGAGAGAAAGACATAAAGCAGTATCTACCTGTTCCCCCCATCCCCTCCACTGAGACAACCCTGAAAATCTGCACGTGTCCCTAAAGCAGCCTTGACTCCTGGACCTCCTGAATCATGTCTTGCCAACAGAGGTATAGTGCTGCATTACTGATGTTTCACCCAGACCTTTCCCCAAAATATGGCATTTCCTGTAGGTGTGCTTGAGTGAGGCTCCCAACCCTGTATGCGCAGCTGCTTAAATTATTTCCATAGTAACAGCCAGAGTTAACACCTACTCTGACCCACAATGACCCAGAGCTGGATTGCTAAAGTTGTACCTCAAGAGAAGAATATTTTCAGGGATCCCTCCTCACATATCATCAACAGTAAACGCTCATTTTTCCCTACCTTATGCCAGACACTAAATCCAGCTCACACTTACAGTACATTAGGAAAATCAACCCTTCTAATAAAAACCTTGATTAACTCTATTTGATACTTATCATATGTTCACTGTGTGTGTGCTCTTGACCATGCCAAGGTCAGTTTTCTATGGAATATTCTTAAGGTTTTCACTCATACCTTCTCTTCTCTCCTCAGCAACTACATTATAAACACCCCCAAATGCAAGGACTGAACAAGAATCTATTCTTAAATAATCTTTTTACTGCTCTTTATACAGTGCTCCGGATAACATGAACACTAGTGATAAACAGCAGATAGAACTGGAAACAAAAGATTATTTTTAGCATGGAAGAACAGCTCATAGCTTTCTTGGCTCAAGGAGATACATCAGCCTTAGTATTTATAATAGTAAATATTATTTGCCACAAAGAGCATTTATTGCTGTAACTTGATTTAACTCAACGAGATAGCCAAATGAAAAAGACCTTCATAATTTCATATACTGCCAAATTAACATGGTCATTTAAAATTTTAAATAAGAAGATCTTGAAAATGTTCTTGGAACCACTGGTATAAATTCCTTTAAAAGCTGTAATTGGTCATTTATCTTGTGGCATTCAAATTAAGTATATGGTTATGAAGTGGCACAATGACAGTTACCTAGATTAGTCTCTGAGTCTCTGGGACAATTTCAAAGGAGACTGTCCAAAAACAAAGAGATGAACAAAAGTTCACAAACTCTTCCCTAACCTGATAACTCTGTAATTCATCAAGGTAGGGTGAGTTGCAGTACTGGCATTTATTCTAGAAGCACTACAGAATGCAAGAGTCTTCTCTCACAGATCTGCAAACGAATGCCCATCTTCTTGCTCATATCTCAAGCACGCCTTAGTCTGCAGAAGTTGGCCACCTGATAGCATTAGGACTTCTCTCTGCCTGAGGGAGCATACTCTGTACCCCTTTCCACATCTCACCCCCCCCCATTTGGTAAAAGACTGGAACAACTCTGGCATTTTCATTTTAACTCCTTTTTCTTCATGTCCAGTGAATTAAATTTTAGGTGTTTCTAAATCTCCAAATCTATTCATTTTTCACAAACCTTCTCGTTAACACTTTCTCCTGGCAACCTCCGTATAGTATATGTGTACTATTTAAGCAAAAGGTGCCATTATTCACTTCCACATTTTCTCATGGAGGGATAAAACCTGGATCCAAATATTCAGGTATACTCATGAACTCGGTGAGCATCTATTTATCTTCCCACATTAATAGCAGCTTCCTTTCTTCAAGGTAACATTCTGTTTACTATACAGAATGCTGCCGAAGGACTCATGATGCCCTGACCATGAGTAAGCCAATTCCTCAATGTGCTTCAGAATCTCCTTGGAGAGATTGTTTTTTATCTCCTCTCTAAACTGACCCAGTTGATCCTCCCTGGTCCAGAGGTTTGCACACATACCTCCAGGAGCAAAGCTAGGCCTATTTGCAATCTGGCTTTATAAATATTTAATAAAGAGTTTGAGAGGAGACTGACTAGAGATCCATCTGTTAAACTCCTGGAGCCATACCAGACTCTGTGAATTAACTACAGAATAGGTCCATTATATTGTCAGGGTTCGATAGAGGGCCAGAGATATGCAGCTGATCCCACATTCTGCATTAGTAGACTAATACTGCAATAGAAATAAAGCAATCAAGAGTGGATGAATATAAATTCTATCACCAAAAGTTGCCAATTTCTTGCACAAATTCATGAGCAATGTTCTGACCAGTTTAAAACAACACATCTAACTCTGACATATTTGCAATGACCTATATCTCTAAGTTGAGCCAAAGTTCTCAAGATCTAATTTCAATTGCCGGTAACTCCTGAATATTGTCATTCCTCAATAAGTGAACATGAAGTCAGAAGAAATGCAACAAAAGTAAGTAAGGTGTATTTGTTCTTTGATGGTCATTTAACGCCCAACACTTTACATAAGGTTAATAAAAAAAATTTTAAAGCCAAACATCTAAACAACCACAAATCAGACCACTACGGTGCTTTTTTTGCCACACTATGAAAGATGTTGTTTGTATTCTGAAGAATGAAGAATGTCAGGATTTCTAATAAATTGTTGATAGCTCATAAAACATTATGTCAACCTCCTGTAGAACAAACAGGTCTATATTACTATGTTAGGTGAAGAGTAGAATATATTGAAGTCCGGTTCTGTCTCTTTTAAGCTTTCTATGCTGTTTTCCTATCAAGGAACAATTTAAAACGGAAACAAATGGGTTCAAGTAAGGAAAAGAAAAGTTTATGTAAACTCGCAGATTGCTTTTCTTTTCTTTTGTCTGTTACACCTTTACTTCTCTTTCTTCCCCCAACCCCAAATGTTGGAAAAGAAAAGAATTTCCTCCAGCGGCAGCAACCGGTGCCTAGTTTTGTTCAAATGCTTTCCTCATACCTTTGCTGCTTTCTAGTTTGGTTTTGTTTGCTTTTCTTTTTTTGTTTTGTTTTGTTTTTAGCAGCTTTGCCTTTTGGACATAAAAAGGAGTAGCATCTATTAGAAGAATCCCCTAAGGCAATTTTTTGGAGGTGGGGAGACATAAAAAAGTACTTGACAGCCGGGCTCGGTGGCTCAGCCTGTAATCCCACACCTTTGGGAGGCTGAGGTGAGTGGATTGCCTGAGCCTGTAGGTTCGAGACCCTCCTGGGCAACTTGGCGAGACCTCATCTCTACAATAAATCAATAAATCAGCTGGGCGTGGTAGCGCGCACCTGTAGTTCTGGCTACTTGGAAGGCTGAGGCCGAAGGATCGCCAGAGACCAGCAGGTGGAGGCTGCGGTGGCCGGGAGCGGCCACTGCACTCCAGTCTGGGCGACAGAGTGAGACTCCAACTCAAAAAAAAAAAAAAAAGTACTTGACACTGAGAAAGTAAGGAGGTGATATTAAGCTCTTGATTGCATTACAATCCACATGCCAAGGAGATACTGACACTTACCTTTCTAACCTCACCTTTAACTTTCTTTTCTTTCTATCCTTACCTTTAACTTAACACATATACACACATCACACATGTAGCAAATGCATGCACATACACATAGTAACATGAGAAGAACACACATTTCCTGCAGTATTTCAGGTAAAAGTTAAGAAATCTATTTATCTCAGACATATGATCAGTGTGAGATACACATATATATCTAATGTTGGGTGAATATATATATCTTATATTTATATATAATTACCATATTTCAAATGAATAGGTACGTGTTCCCATAGCAGATATGTTCCCAGAGTAGATTTTGCTACTAGTCAAAGCACTGTCAGTAAGCTATTAATATTTCTACAATCCAGTAAACCTATTTTTCATACCATATTATTATGGAGCTTTAAGACAATAGGACAGTGAAGGGACTACAATCCCTACGAAAAGATTGCTTACATAGATAGTGGACTACATAATACATTTAAATGCACCTATTTTAAAATTAACCTGTATTATGGTTTCTATATTATAGATGAAAACAGATTCTTGCTATTAAAGAATGACTACAGTTCCATTTGGTTGCAATTCCAAAGAATAACAACAAACCCCTTTTTTAAATTTAGGATTTTAGAAAACAAAGCTAACAGATAGGTACAGGTCATACTTTTAGAAGAAAAATCTGTATTTTAAAGCACAGGTCTGTTTACAGCACATGAAAGCATTCAAATAGGGGCACAACAGATTACAATTTTAAGGCTTTTTACTATTGTTCTTAAATGAAATAATCGTACTATTATTAAATTTTCCAAATCTAAGCCCAGATTCGGTAAGTCAAAGAACAAATTTATTAATGCATTTTTCTAATATGTAGGATTATTCTACAGTCATTATAATACACATGATGTATGTAATATATAAGGTAATGACACAGAATAGTTGTTCCATGTCACGAAAGCTACTCGTCTTTGCATGGGAAATGGGTTTTCTGGGGGAAAATGGATATCAAGCTCTTAGATTTCTCTTCCAAATCTGAAGAGTTAGAAATGACTACCTTTTCTCAAACATAAGGTTTCTGGACATAAGATGTCACCAGTTCAATGGCCACCCACACAACTTACAAATATCCAACTGGAAAAACAGCACAGAAAACCAGTGCCATAGTGCCAAGAAGTCATGCACAATGGCCACACACTTTGACATCCCTCTGGGGTCTGCCCTGCCACCAGCTATATCCCCTTGTGGTGCTCCCATCTGGGTCTCTTGCACAGAGAGCTAAGATCAAAGAGTTACGATGTATTCAAGCAAGAGGGGTGACAGGGGTCATGTAGTCCAACATTCTCACCTCATAGTTGAGGAAATGAGAACTACACTTTAAATGACATTCCTGAGGTTTCACAGCAAATTTCTGCCAGTCTACACTGAAACATGTGTTTCTTGAAAGCCAGTTTTCTAGAATCTGACTATGTAAAGCACAGTGCTCAGATCAGCAGTCCTGAGAACTAATTAGAAATACAAATACGTCAGGACTTGCTCAAACCTACAAAGGAACATAACCAATAAGGGGTGTGTGTGTGTGTGTGTGTGTGTGTGTGTGTGTGTGTGTGTGTGTGTGTGTGTGTGTAGAGATTTTAAGGGATCGGCTTATGTGATTGTAGGAGCTAGCAAACTTGACACTTAAAAGAAAGGCCAGCAGGCAGGAATTCCATGCACATGACAAAAATTCTTTCTTCTCTGTAAATCTTGCTTTTTTTTTTTAGATATTCAATTGATTTGATGAGGTTCACCCACATTATTGATGGCAAACTCCCTTACTTAAAGTCAACTGACTGTAGATGTTAGTCACTTTGGCAATCCTTCATAACAACATCTAGACTAGTATTTGACCAAAAAATTGGGCACCATAGCTCAACCAAGCTGACAAACAAAATTAATCCATCACATCCACTGAATCAGAACCTGCATTTTAAAATGATTCCTAGGTGATTCCTGTAGACATTAAAGTATGGAAAGTTCTCTATTTATAAATTTGGGGGATATCACAGTTTCACAGCTGGAAAAGTGATGACTCGATATAACAGTTAATTCAGTAAGTTGGAAGTTTATTTCATGCCCACGAAAAGTTTCAGCATTGTAGTACAGTCTTAAACAAATAAGATCTGACAACCAGCAGGAACCCGAGCCCCTTCTAACTTGTTGCTCTGCCATCTTCAATATGTGGTTTCTATTTCCCTCTAAGTTCATTGTTTTAGCACTGGCCATCATGCCTTTGTTCTCATCTGCATAAAGAGGAAAAAGAGCTGCAGAAGGCACAGCTATTTCCTTTAAGGACAAGACCTAGAAGTTACACTCATCACCTGTGCTAAAATCGTATAGTTCAGAACTTGGTCATTTAGCTATTATACATCCAGGTTTTTTACAGGGTGATCAATTGTGCAATAATAATTTGATAAATTTTCAGAATTATGTAACTAAGGAAAAAGGGGAGGCTGGTTACTCTAGGATAGTTATCTATTTCTGCTACTTATTTTTCTGCATCAGGCTATCTACAAGATGAGGACATGGGGGAAGTAGCAGAGGAAAGGGGCCAGCTTTTCTGCTTCCTTCTATAGTAGGATGAATTAAACATAGTGTATTACTATGATGGGAAACAGGACTGATGGCAGCTATGCTCTCATTGCATTTGATTGGTTATGTCCTTAAGATGGAGCCACCCTTGGGCAATGTAGTCAGAATGTGAGTTCTCGTCTCCCAAGGAAGGAGCATTGATGGAAGAAAGAGAATTCTAGACTTTGAGCCTTCTTACATTTCTTCACTTCTGTCTCCTTACTGTCATTACAGAAATGACTCATTTCTTCCTGTTTCCAAGGCCAAGAAGGAACATAATGAGGAAATGACTCCAGTTAAAGCAGCTTCTCTTCTCATTCAAGCCTGGTAATTCTTATATCCCACAGCTGGGAATAAAATCATGTAGAGCCACTTTCAAAGTTCATGCTGACCACCAAACTCCTTGTTATGCCCTTTCCCTAGGCAGAAGCCCTGTGTGTTTGGCGGTAACTGAGAAGTATGCGAAGGTAAGCCTTGAAATGGTTTTATATGGGGGAGTGATGTTTGTTTAAGTATATTTTCAGTTAGTTGATGAAAGTAGATTTATACAAAAATTATTTAATAACAGAATAAACAATCTGTAAAAATATATCAATTTCTCTGTATGACTAACTCCCACAATAACACACATACATACGCAAATTCCCTTCAGAGACCAACAAAGCATATTGCACAGAATTTTCTGTAACCAAGGTAACCAAACACTAAACATTGTTCTTAGTAGAAACTTTTAAGACCAAAAAAGAACCAAACAAACAAAAACAAAAACAGGCATTGTTATGTTGAATGTGTCTTTGTAATAGTGTTTATTGCCATGATGTTTGCTGGCATTTTCAAGATTTAGGTTGATGTAAGACTATTTTCTTCTGGACAATAGCAATAATTTTCAGCAGGTAATTAGAGGTACCTGGATTCAAAGCTTTTTTGAACTAAACAAATGAAAATATAGCAATGATAGGACTCCACTTACTTTCATATTTCTATGAAAAATTATTTATTAACATAACTGAATATCAGTTAACAGATACCTATATATTAATTTCATGGCCCACAAACACAAATGCATATATAAAAATTATACATACAGTATAAGACACTATAAATAATTTTCATAAATCTACCATATTATGTAAAACCATTTGATACCTTTTTCACCAAACTTAACTCATTAATAATTATCTTCCTAATGACTGTCTAGTTTTTTGATAAAACAGAATGAAGCAATCTATCTCAAATTTTATAAAACCTTATATGAGGATTATTTCTCCCGAGCACATGTAAGCATATCTTTCTTAATATAGGCACTCTTTTCAAAATTTTCATTTATATGACGGTTGCATTTAGATACCCAACTATACAATATGAACAAAATTTTTTTGATGTACATGAAAGCAGAGTTCAGTATGCAGTCCTGTGACATTACTAAACTTTACCCTCTTAATCTCAATTTTTATAAATCTTTGATAGACATGCTATTATAAGCCATCATTCCCACATAGATTCCATTTTACTCTTTAAAAATATAGTCTAATATCACTATTACTTTGTATAAACTTGACTCAGAAGGGCACTGTGAGAGTTAGTACTTTGGACTCTTGGTAAATGACTGTCGACGTGACTGTTAACAGGTTCCTGAGAATTTGAGTGGTGTGTGTGTGTAAATTGGTAGGGCTTGTCACTTATCACATCATGTAACTGTAAATGTATATTGTTAATATGTAATATTGTTGACAATATTACATATTGTTAATATGTAACGGTTGAGTTTACACTTTCATTAACTTAAAAATGGCCGTTTTTATTTTGGAAATTAGAGAGTTTTCATCTCTCTTGCAAAAGACGTGAACTACTTTCTTAGAGTTTAATAGAGCCAAAATTAACTTGTTATCATAGTGTTCCCAATTTCTACTAGAAGTATGTCTTAATCTGTTTCTCTTAAATTTTTCTTACATTAAGGAAAATTGCTGCTATAAGGATCTGGATTTGTAGTTCCTGAGACTGTGTTCTCCATATGAGTTAGCTTGATGAAATAATTTCCACTCCCAGCCAGGAAACGGAAGCATAGGGCAGTATTTAATGTGCATGTGATTGAGCTTTTCCAATAGTGTAGATGTATTAGTGCTAAGAATTTGCAAATTTACATGATTTTTTTCCCTACGTCATATTTGCCCTGTAGCTTTTGAACTAGATTTTTTTTTAACCCAATTTCACGTGTCATCTTGGTTTCAGACTTAGACATCTTCTAGAGACAGCATAGGGGTTATATTTACATTCTTAAAGATGGAATTTTTACTCTTTATCTTTTCTTTCTGAACTGATTTTAAAAGAAGGTTCAGTCACAGTATGTTTCAATATGTATTTTTAACTACTTTGAATAAAACATTGATTAACAGTATTTAAGAGATCTGTCTAAAAAAAATAGGACTAGGCCGGGTTTGGTGGCTCAGCCTGCAATCCCAGCACTTTGGGAGGCCGAGGTGAGTGGATTGCCTGAACCTGTGGGTTCGAGACCCACCTGCAGAACTTGGCAAGACCTTGTCTCTACAATAAATCAAAACTTAGTCAGGTGTGGTAGGGCACCCCTGTAGTTCCAGCTACTTGGAAGGCTGAGGCAGAATGATCGCTGAGCCCAGTAGGTCAAGGCTGTGGTGACCAGGAGCATGCCACTGCACTCCAGTCTGGGCGACAGAGTGAGACTCCAACTCAAAAAAAAATAAAAATAGGACTACACAGAACACTGTTCAAGGATTTCTCAAAAGCATCATTAAATTTTGTCGACTTCATTCTTATTTAAGTCATTATTATAAGCAATGGTTATTAATATTCTCATATTAAGATTTTTAAAACTTTGCATGTTCTTGTTGTTATCTAGTCCAGAGCCCCACCAGCCTGGATAATGAGAAAGTGCTCATGGTTGAGATGTATATACTAATATAGAATCCTCTCCATTCTCTAAGCCATCATGGTGCAGGGCTATGCAGTCAGGTCCACTGCTTGCAGCCTCTGCTCTTGTCATGGCCATCTTAGCCCTAGGACACTGCCCATGTCCCAAATCATTCAACCCCAGGTCATCACTGCATCCCAGGAGGGTCATGCCATCATTTTGGCAGCACTAGGGAGAAATGAACATGCTACTGCTTAATATTCCCGACCCTCCTCATTCCTCAGTCTCAGGGACCCACATTATCTCACATGTGGGCCATGTTCTGCTTATTCAACTGTTTCTATCAAAGCCATAATCTTTCAGTATTGGAAAATTCAGGCTTTGATTTCAATGAGCCCAGGTTTTCAAATTCATCAATCAAGACAAAACAATAATAGCAAAGCTTACTTATAGTGCTTTCTATAACTTGTTTAATAAGATACTCAGAATGACCTACTATTTTCTATCCATTTTACAGATGAGAATATTGAGAAACAGAGGTTAACGACTTGTCATATAGCCAGTGAGTGACAGAGCAATAATTCCCATCCATGAATTCTTGTCCCAGAGTTTATACTCTTAGCTACTACATTTTACTGCCTCTCAGTATGATAAAACCCTATTAATCTTTACCTAAGTAAAATAAGTAATTTATGTCTTCATCCAGAGAGGTTTGATTATATAGAGTGGTAACCAAGGTAGGGTGAAAATGTGTGAAGTAAAATACATGCCAATATTTAATCTTTTATAAAATACCTCCAGGAGAATGTAAAATACTGTAAAATTTTTCAGTTAGATAATTTTTCCATATACATATTGCAGGCTTCAAATATGCTCTCATTATAATTGGAATGTGCAATTAAAATGCATTTTCTACATTTCCATCTTTAAACTTCCTGGCCTTCCACATGAGCCACTTCTCACTTAATAACGTGATTTTAAAATTAACAAAATTCAATATAGTTGTCAAATTAATTTGATTTAATAGTTTAAACACCAAAGCTGTACCCAATTGATTGTGTTAATTACCCAAATTATCTTATATCTGAACTCTCCCTCTCTGACTCCTTTATAAGATGGAGTCCAGGTATATGGGGAAGTAGTCTACATGACCTTATTATATGGAGGATTTGAAATCCCCTGGCTTTGCTCTGTTTTTACTATTCAGTACCTGGTGACCTTTGAGATCTTACTATCCCATATATAAATTTGCCTGTGCCATCTGAAATAAGAACCACTCGTGATATCTCTACCTCTCAGCTTGATCAACTTCCTGGATACCATGGTCTCACAGGGGACCTCTAAGCCCCTCTGAAACTTTACCATATTTTCTTTTTTTCTTTTTTTTTTTCTGAGTTGGAGTCTCACTCTGTCACCCAGACTGGAGTGCAGTGGCCGCTCCGGCCACTGCAGCCTCCACCTGCTGGGCTCCGGCGATCCTTCCGCCTCAGCCTTCCAAGTAGCCGGAATTACAGGCATGCGCTACCACACCCGGCTGATTTTTTGATTTATTGTAGAGATGAGGTCTCGCTGCCCAGGCGGGTCTTGAACCCGCGGGCTCAGGCAATCCACTCACCTCAGCCTCCCAAAGGCACGGGATTACAGGCTGAGCCACCGAGCCCAGCTTACTTTACCATATTTTCAATCATGTTTTTAGTCTAGGTGGGCCAGTCATAACTCTACACTGGTACTGCCTTGTTGAAGCCATTGCGGACTCTGGAGGAGGTCTGTTGATTCTCAACTTAGTGGTCAGACCATGCAGTAAAAAAAGGGGGTGAAATTTAAGTGCAGATTAGATCCCTTCTTTCTTCTTTGTCATGCCAGTCTGCCCTCTTAACCCTGCTAGTTAAGCCCCAGTGTTGGTGTGAATGGTTCTGCCCAGGCCTCTTCTCACAGGGCATCAAACTAAGGACAGAGAACAAAGTCCTACCTCTGTGCTCCGAGCTACTACTCACATCACTGAGCCACCATGTAAAAATAATTGGGACAGACATCTGATTCCTTTCCTTCCTCTCTCATTATGCCCTTTCCCTTCACTCCACAGTCTCCTGCATGAACTTCTCCATGTCTTGATATCGTAGCCACCTTCTACCAAAGATAACAAGCTTTACTTACACAGCCATTTCTTAAAGTTATATTTTTGCAATTCAATTTTGTGGCCATGAAAATCTTAACTTGCTAGATACATGATAAATGGATTTTATAATAACTGTTCTTAGCTTTAATCCCCAATTCCTATTCCTTGAGAAGGCAGAAAATTAATGTTCCAGTTATTTATGGCTATGTAACAAACCACCCAGACACTTAGTGATTTAAAATAAAAATCATCATTTATTTTGCTCACAATTTTACAATTTGGGGAGGAAAGACTTATCTCTGCTACAGACTGAATTAACTGTGGTAGCTCAACTAGGCCTAGAAGATGCACTTCCATGACGGCTTACTTACATAACTGGCAAGGTGGTGCTCACCTGAAGCTATTGGCCCGATATCTTAATGCCTTTCCACAAGGCCTCTCCACAGAGTTGCTTCCTCCTTACAGCAGAGTGTCTATGTTTCAAATTACATAGTGAAAGAAAGCAAAAGTTGCCAACTTTTTAAGTCCTGGGTTCAGAATCATTTTCCTATGTTTTATAAGTCAAGGTTTTCACAGAGTCTCCTAAATTCAAGAGAATTGGAGAGGAAGGGAAGGGACATAGACTTCACTTCTTCCAGTCAAATTAAGTCACTCCTAGGCTGTTGCAGTTTGCTACTTTTTAAAAGCACACCAGGTGGCAGATCTTGAGGTGATGGTGAAATCAGCATCAACAAAACTGTAAAACTAAACAAAATTGCCAAAAAACAATCATCTAAGAACTTTAGTCATTAACCAAGACTATATATATATATATATAATATAGTATATTATATATATATAAAATATAATATATTATTATATTTAATATATATATATTTGTTTATAGAAAACTGCAGATCATCAGCTAAGAAGTATAGGAATCTGTAGCATACCTGTCTCAGTAGAGTTGATTTCATTTCCTTCCCAAAGCTCAAGGTGGTAGAATGATGCTACCAGGACAGAGTTGACCATAAAAAAACAACAACTTTATAATTGGATGGGCTGGCATATTTTTGAACAGAGGACAAAAAATTCATTTCTAGCTGGACTATTAGTACAAACAGCAAAATTGGTTAAAAATGGACAAGGAAAGCACAGAGCCCTGCTATTCAGTTCTGATTCCACTTCTGGAAGATAGCAGATCTAGGGACTAGCCTTACATTTAACAGGGAGATATTAGAAATAAGAAAACCATAGATGGACTAGGTAATTTCTCTCTGCCTCCCTTGCTAGGATGACACCTACATGCAGAAGAAACCCAAGAAAGCCCAGTCCCACCATACATTTTGACTGATTTGGAGTCTGTGTGAACACACAGGAAAGACCTGAGAGAATTCAAACTCTCCAAAATTCATTGCTGATGGAAAAGCTGTGTGTATATGCAAGAAAGACCTGAGAGAGCCTAGAAAAAAATAAAAGGTGAAATAAACCAAAAAAGCCTTAATTTTGAATACGTAGCAACCCAACAAAGGTCTATGAGTAGACAGTAAAAACCTTTTGAAGTTCAGGGAATTGAAAAAACAAACAAACAGCAATAGCAATACTCAGAGGAGAAATCAGAATTCAAAATTTCTTAAATATATTATCCAAAATATCTAGTTTTAAACCAAAAAAAATGAGACATGAAACAAAACAGGAAAATGTGATCCATATGCAGGGAAAAAATAGTAGTTGAAAGAAACAAACTGAGCGAGCCCAGATGTTAGATTTGGCAAACAGATATGCCAAAACAACTATTAATAAAGATAGTCAAAGAATTAAAGGAACCCCAGTCTAAGGAAAAATGTGATTACAATAATTCACTAATAATAAATTTCTATGAAGAAATCTAATCTTTAAAAATGATGAAAATTTCAGAGTTCACCTACATGAATAAATCATTAGTAAACTTGATGATAGATTAATAGTAATTACCTATTCTGAAAAACAGGAAAAAACAAAAAAGATTGAAGAAAATTTAACAGAGTTGCAGAGACTGTGGAACAACATTAAGTATATCAAAACATTTATAATGGGATTCCAGAAGAAAAGGAGAGAGAATGGGTAGAAAAAAATATTTGAAAAAATAATGGACAGAAACTTCTCAAATTCTATTTAAAAATATTAATTTACAGATCCAAGAAGCTCAATGATACCCAGTTAAAATACACAAAAAGAGATTCACATCTAGATGCATCATGTCCAAGCTACTGAAAGTCAGGGAAGAAAAGGAAATATTGAAAACAGCAGGAAAAAAACAACCCATCACACACACAGAGAACAACGTGATTAATAGATAACTTCCCAACAGAAACAATAGATGCCAGAAAACAATAAACTTTAAGCACTGAAAGAAAATCACAGTAAAAAAAAAAAACAACACTATATCCAGCAAACAACCTTTCAAAAATAAAGGGAAAATAAAAGCATTCTCATTTAAACAAAGACTGAGAGAAACAGATGCTATAAGAACTGATCTACAGGAGATTCTAAACGCAAGTCCCTCTGGCTAAAAAAAAAAAAAAAAAAAAATGAAACTAGATGGCAACTGGAATCCACAAGGAGAAAAAAATGCAATACTACAAATGATAAAAATTTGGATAAATATAAAGAACGCATAAAATATTTTCTCTTTTCTTCTTATAATTTTCTTCAAAGATATAACATTGTATCAAGCAATAATTATAATAGTTAACACTCTATTTTGTGTTTATAACATATATATGGGGGAAGTTCAAATTCTTTCAAAAAAAGAATTTATTATAAAAATTGTGTATTTATTCTTATATGCTTAAACTTTAGTCATGAGTTTTTGAATTTGGTAACTTTGATGCCTTTTAGTGCTTCTGCTGCTTTTTGTTTCATCTCTTTCACATCAGTAAAATGTTTTCCTTTGAAGACTTTTCTCATTGGGGAAACAAAAAATAGTCACTTGGGGTGAGATTGGGTGAAGAGGGAGAGTGGGGCATAGGGATCATGCCCTTCTTTGTCAAAAACTACTGAACACTCAGAGCAGTATGGGCAGGTGTGCCTGTAAATCACTCATCATGGGCAAAAACTTGAAAGAATCTCCCCCCAAAAAAATTCACTGAAGTCGAACACATCCTATCACAACACTAGCTGATGCCAATGGGTTACTAGAACACTTACTTAGTGGGGGAAGCCATACCACAAGGGACCCAACCTCCACAAAATAATTCTGGTTTTATGGGATCCCCCATTTTATTTATATATATGTATGTATATATAAATGTATATATATGAAAATAATAGCACAAAATAATGACTAAGTAGAACTTTATTGGAGAAATGTGTCATATTTACCAGAATAAAGTTGCTATATTTTATTGGAATTAAGTCACCTGAGTAGACGTTGATAAATTAAAGTGCATATTGCAATCTCTAGAGCAACCACAAAAAAAAAAAAAAAACTCAAATAATATATTTTAAAAATCAAAAGACCGGACTTGGTGGCTCAGCCTGTAATCCCACACCTTTGGGAGGCTGAGGTGAGTGGATTGCCTGAGCCTGCGGGTTCGAGACCTGCCTGGGCAGCGAGACCTCATCTCTACAATAAATCAAAAAATCAACTGGGCGTGGTAGTGCATACCTGTAATTCTGGCTACTTGGAAGGCTGAGGCGGAAGGATCACCGGAGCCCAGGGTCAAGGCTGCGGTGGCCGGGAGCGGCCACTGCACTCCAGTCTGGGCGACAGAGTGAGACTCCAACTCAAAAAAAAAAAGAAAAAATCAAAAGAGCAACTAAAATGGGGACACTAAAACATTTGTCAACACAAAAGGTGGGACAGAGAAACAAAAATAACAAAAGTGTAAAAGACAAACAGTTCATAGACATGAATTCAACCAGGTTAAGAATTATATTAAATATGAATGGACTAAACACTCAAACCAAATGGTAGAGCTTATCAGACTCAATTAAAAGAGCGTTATCCTTGCATATGTTATTTACAGGAGACACAGTTCAGATTCAAAGATACAGAGAGAATTTAAAAATTACAAAAGATTTACTATGCAAACTCTAAATATTTGCTTATTAAAGAAGTGGAATGGCCCAAAAAAAAAGACTGTAAGAAATATTACTTCAGGTTGAGCATCCAATCAAAATTTGAAATGTAAAATACTCCAAAATTTAAAACTTTTTAGTGCAACATGATGTCATAAGTGGAAAATTTCACACATAAGTACTTAGCACAACCTTTGTTTCAGAACATTATTCATGTGCCCATTGAACATCATTTCACTTAAATTTGCAGTTTCCAAGAACCTATGGGAGGTGTTAAGTAAGAATTTACTATATAATAATTATAAGTGTGTATGCACCTTAAAAAGAGCCCCATAATACATGTAGCATGTATAGCTTTAAATACCTATTTCAGAAAAAAAGGAAAAGTTGTAAATTAATAGGTTATACTTCTTTATTAAGAAAATAGAAAAATAAGACCAAATTAAATACAAAGTGTTCATATAAAGTATACATGAAACATAAATTAATTGAAAGAAATTTGTGTTGAGACTTGCATCCTATCTCCAAGTCATCTCATCATCTATAAACAATTATTCTAAAATTCCAAAATATCTGAGATCCAAAACACTTCTGGTCCCAAACATTTTGAATAAAAAATACTCAATTTTTATAAATAAAAAAGAAATATTTCATAACAGCAAAAGTGTCAATATACCAGAATGGTAAATTGAGTCCTCACTTAACATCATCTATAGGTTCTTAGAAACTGCACATGGAAGCACAACACATAAAGCCAATTTTATTTTTTTTAACATAATAGTAAAATGACATAGAATGAAATGATTATTCAGGAACCTGTTGTATATCAACTCACTTAAAGTTGCAGTTTCCAAGCACCTATGGAAGGTGCTAAGGAGGACTTATACCATATAATAATTATAAATGTACAAGCAATACATGTACTTTAAAAAGAACCCCAAAATACATATAGCAAAACGAAATGAGAAATAAATATCGCAACAATTGCAGTTGGAGATTTCGTATCCCATTTTCCGTTCTCGATAACTGATAAAACAGCATAAAAAATCATCATGGATAAAGAAGACTTTAATAATAATATTAACCAATTTGACTTAACTGACACTTATGAAACACTTTACAAAAAAAACAGCAAAATGCTCTTTGTTTTTCAAGAACACATAGAACATTCTCCATGGTAGACCAAATTTAAGGACATAAAACAAGTATCAATGATTTAAAATATTAAAAATCATTCAAAGTATGGTTACAGTAAAAATGGGATAAAACTAGAAATCAACAAAAAAAGCTACCTAAAAAGACTACAAGTATTTGGAAATTAAATAACACATGTTTAAAAGGAGAAATCACAAGGGAAATTAGAAAATATTTTGAACTAAATTAAAACAAAAACAAATAACATTACAAAATATCAAAAGTGATGGAATGGAAGTAAGCCAATGCTTAGAGTAAAAATGTATGCCTTTAAATACCTACTTTAGGAAAAGGGAAACATTTTAAATTAATAGTTTATACTTTCTCATTAAGAAACTAGAAAAAGAAGAGCAAACTAAATATAAAATAAGTGGGAGAAATAAAATCAGAAAATAACAAAACAAAATAACAATAAAGAAAGTCAATAAAAGCTGATTCTTAAGCTTAAAAAAAATCACAGCATGGAGAAATCTTTTGTTAAACTAATAGAGAAAGAAAGAGAAAAACAAAGAGAGAAAACACAAATCACCAAAATTAGGATTGAAAAAAGGGAGGGACATTGCTTCTGACCCTACAGAAATTCAAATATAAGGGAATATTATGAACAACTCAACAGTAACAGAAAAAACAATTTTGATGAAATGGACAATGTCACTAAAAAAAAAAAAAAAAAAAAAAAACAATTCCCAAAACTGACTAGAAAAGAAACTGATAATGTAAATGTACTCATAACAGTAAAAACAAAAAAAAAGTTAATTAAAATTTTTTTCCACAAAGAAAAGTCAATGCTCAGCTGATTTCAACCATGAATTCTATCAAATATTTTTAAAGGGTATAATATATCAATTCTACATAAACTCTTTTCAAAAATGTAGAGGGAGGAATAGTTAGCAATTCATTCTACAAACTAGAAATATTCTGATGCCCTAGACATGAAAAGATATCACAAGAAAACAACAGATCAACACCTCTCATGAACATGGATGCAGAAAAATACCACAAGAATATGATAGCAAACTAGATCTAACAACATATTAAGACTAGCTAGTAAGCACATGTCAACACAGTCAACATGCTAAGTCATTGTGAAAATGCAAATTAAAATCACGAGACACCACTATATACCTACTAGAATGGCTATAATCAAAAGGAACTGTCAGTACCAAATGTTGGCAAGGATATGGAGAAACTAGAAACCTATACATCACTAGTGGGATATAAAATAGTACAGCCAATCTGAAAAAGAGTTTTGCAATTTCCAAACAAGTTAAACATAAACATATTACCATTCTAACAAGTAATTCCACTCCTAAGTATCTATCCAAGAGAAATGAAAACCTATGTCCAAATTCCCTGCAGACAAATGTCCATAGCAATACTGTTCTTAATAGACAGAAACTGGAAATAAATAATCCAAATGTCTATCATCTGGTGAATGGATAATTGAAATGTATTATATCTACATAATGAATACTATTCAGCAATAAAAAATAAATCACTAGTACATCTACAAAATGAATGAAACTAAAAATTATGCTAATGGAAAAAAATCAGATGCAAAAGACTACATATTGTATCATTTTTTACATATAATGACAATCTGTATATATATTATATACATTGTATATATCTGTATCTATCATACATATAATGACAGTCTGTAGATACAGAAAGCAGTTTTGCGATTGGGGTGAGAGGTTAGAGTGGGAATTGACTACAAACAGGTATGAAAGAACTTTGAGAGATGAAGAAAATGTTCTAAACTGGATTTTGGACATGGATTCATAGCTCCATCATTTACTGAATGTCATTGAATTGTACACTTATAATGGATGTATTTTGTGGCATGTAAATTGTATTTCAATAAAACTGTCTTCAATAAAGCAGAATAATTTGGTATTGGCTTTCTCTTGAGCCTCTCACTGTCTCCCAGGTTGCATTATTCTTCCTCAAGTGGCATACCAAACAATTTGGAGGGGGTATGATGACATATAATCTATAGTAGTTCCTGTACTGGAATTCATTGAGAATATTCATGTTGCATTAAGACCCCTTTCAGCTACTTTTCATGTTCTCATTTGATGAAATGCCTGCTGACCCACAGGCCTTCAGTCATGTGGTTCATACTGCTATCTTTAGAAAACAATCCGTTAGGTTATAATGCTTACAGGTTTTTCTTGATGAACATTCCTCAATAAATCACATGCAGTCAAGTTTTTATTTCCAACATGGCTTCTAGGGAAACTGACCAGTTTGTTCTGATACCTTATGCAATATTTTCTGTTTGCTAACCCTACTCTTCTGTTGTGTGAAATGCATTTGTAATATTCCAAATTGCAGAGAGTTCTAGATTGGACGTGCCTCTCTGCAATTTCTACTCTACTATTATTATGCCATAAGTGTGTGCAATAACTTTCTATAACACTTTCTGTTTTTCCAAGCATCACTCAGAATGAAAACAGACTCATTCTACCCTCAATCCCCAAAATCTCATTAATGGAACTGTGGGAGGGAGGTGCATTCTAACCTAAATATAAATAATCCTATCTCTAACCCTTGATTACACTCCAAAATCTCATTTTAAACTGACTGGAGGAACTATATTTTTTTCCCAAATCTTTCTGTCTCTAAAAGCCAAGTGTATAACCCAACAAGGAAAGCGAACCACAGGCCAATCTCCTCGATGAACATAGATGCAAAAAATCTCAACAAGACTCTTGCAAATAGGATCCAACAACACAAGAATCATCCACCATGACCAAGTAGGCTTTATTCTGGGGATGCAGGGAAGGTTTAACATCCACAAGACCATATATATAATACAACACATCAGCAAATGTAAAAACAAGAATCATATGATTATGTCATTAGATGCAGAAAAAGCTGTTGACAAAATCCAATATCCCTTCCTGATAAAAACTCTTGAGCACCTAGGCACAGAAGGAACATTCCTCAAAATAGCAAGAGCCATCAATAATAAATCCAAAGCCAATATATTGCTCAATGAACACAAATTAGAAGCATAGCCCCTGAAAACAGGAACAAGACAAGGCTGTTCACTCTCACCCCTCCTGTTCAACATAGGATTGGAAGTTCTAACTAGAGCAATTAGACAAGAGAAGGAAATCAGGGATATCCAAACAGGAAAAGGAAATCAAGCAATCCATCTTTGCAGACGATATAATTCTATACCTTGAAAACCCAAGGAAGTCTGTCAAAAACCTACTTGTACTGATAAGGGATTTTTGACAAACTCTCAAGGTACAAAACCAACATGCAAAAGACCATTGCATTTCTACACACCAAAAACAAACAGGCAGAGAACCAAATAAAAAAGCACAATCCTATTCACAATTTCACAATAGCCACAAAAAAAGAAAGAAATACTTTGCATCTTCCTAACCAAAGAAGTAAAAGACTTACAGCAAACACTACAAAACACTGCTCAAATAAATCAAAGAAGACATAAACAAATAGAAAAACATTCCATACTCATGGACTGGAAGATTCAATATTGGTTTGTTTTGTTTATTTTACAGATGTGGAAAACAAGTTAGGATTGGGTACACACGAGGTTTAAGTACAGGTTAAGTTTGGGTCTCCTATTGGACCTCACTTCACCTGGATTAGGATCAGGCACACTTATTGATGGTATGTGTCTCCCCCCCCACAATCTCCCTTCCCTGGCAGTGTCCCAATACTGCTAATCTCTTTCTTGTAGTATTATGCTAGATGTTCAGTGTCCACTTATAAGAGAGAACATGTTCCTCGTTTCTGTAATCGATTACTGAGTATGATAGATTCTAAATCCATCCAAGTTGCTGCAAGGTCCATAATTTTGTCCTTCTTTATGGCTGCATAATGTTCCACCATGTATATGTAACACATTTTTTAACCAGTACACTTTCGATGGGCAGCACGGATGGTTCCATGATTTTGCTATTGTGACTAGTGCTACACGTGTATCTGCATATGTAAACTTGCGTGCACAAGTATCTTTTTTGTAGAATGATCTGAGTTCCTCTGGGTATATTCCCAGAAGGGGGATTGCTGAGTCATATGGAAGATCGATTTCTAGTTCTTTTAAAAATGGCCAAACTGAGCCGGGCTCGGTGGCTCAGACTGTAATCCCGCACCTTTGGGAGGCTGAGGTGAGTGGATTGCCTGAGCCTGCGGGTTCGAGACCTGCCTGGGCAGCGAGACCTCATCTCTACAATAAATCAAAAAATCAGCCAGGCGTGGTAGCGCATGCCTGTAATTTCGGCTACTCGGAAGGCTGAAGCGGAAGGATCGCCAGAGCCCAGCAGGTTGAGGCTGCGGTGGCCGGGAGGGGCCACTGCAATCCAGTCTGGGCAACAGAGTGAGACTCCAACTCAAAAAAAAAAAAAAAAAAAAAATGGCCAAACTGTTATCCATAAAGGTTGAACTAGTTTGCGCTCCTACCAACAGTGTAGAAGTGGTCCCTTTTCTCCACATCTTTGCAAGCATCTGTTGTTGTTTTATTAATGTTGGTCATTCTTGTTGTTTGATTAATGATGGCCATTCTTACTGGAGTTAGGTGGTATCTCAACGTGGTTTTCATTTGCATTTCTTTGATGATTAGTGAGGCTGAGAATTCTTTCATGTATCTGTTGGCTGTTCATATGTTTTCTTTTGAGAAGTGTCTGTCAATGTCTTTGCCCCCCTTTTTTTTTTTTTTGAATTGGAGTCTCACTCGGTCACCCAGACTGGAGTGCAGTGGCCACTCCCGGCCACCGCAGCCTCACCTGCTGGGCTCTGGCGATCCTTCCACCTCAGCCTTCCAAGTAGCTGGAATTACAGGCATGCGCTACCACGCCTGGCTGATTTTTTTGATTTATTGTAGAGATGAGGTCTCGCTGCCCAGGCGGGTCTCGAACCCACAGGCTCAGGCAATCCACTCACCTCAGCCTCCCAAAGGCGCGGGATTACAGGCTGAGCCACCGAGCCCGGCTTTTTGCCCACTTTTTAATGGAGCTTTTGTTTGTTTGTTTTCCCTCTTTCAGCACATTTAAATTCCTCGTAGATCCTGGATGTTAGGTTCTTGTCAAATACACAGTTAGCAAATATCTTTGTCCCATTCTGTGGGCTGCCTCCCAACTCTCTTGATGGTTTCTTTTGCATTGCAGAAGATTTTCAGCTTGATGAGGTCCCACTTGTCTATCTTACATCTATAGCATGGGCTTTTGGGGTTTTGATCAGGAATTGGTTACCTATTTCAATTTCCATAATGGTGTCTTCTGTGTTTTCTAAGATTCTCATATTTTGAGGTTTTATGTTTAGGTCTTTGATCCATTTAGAGTTACTTTTGCACATGGTGATAGATAGGGGACCTGTTTCATTCTTCTGCATAAGTTCAGCCAGTTTTCCGTTTTACTGAAAAGGTTCTCCTCTCCCCAGTGGGGGTTGTTGGAGTTTTTGTCGAAGATGAGTTAGTTGAAAAATCGAAGTTTTGTTTCTGAAATCTTTATCCTGTTCCATTGGTCTATATGGCTGTTCTTGTACCAATATCAGATTGCTTTGATTATTGTATCCTTACAGTAAAATTTTAAGTCTGGGAGTGTGATACCTCCCACTTGGTTTCTCTTGCAGACAATTGTTTTGGTTATTCATGGTCTATTTTGTTTCCATTTGAATTTCTGTATTGTTGTTTCCAGGTCTGAGAAGAACGATGATGGTAATTTAATGAGTATTGCGTTGAATCTGTTGATTGCCTTGGTTCCATGCTTTTGCTATTGTGACTAATGCTGCAATAAACATGCGTGTGCAGGACATCTTAACAATGCTGATGCCTCTGATCCATGAGCATGGAATACTTTTCCATTAGTTTTTGTCTTCTTGGATTTATTTGAGCATTGCTTTGTAGTTTTCATTGTAAAGGCCTTTCACTTTTCTGGTCAGGAAGATGCCAAGGTGTTTTATTTTTGTGTGTGTGGCTATTGTTAATGGGATTGTGCTTTTTATTTGGTTTTCTGCCTGCTTTTTGTTGTCTTACGGACATGCAACTGCCTTTTGTATGTTGATTTTGTGCACCGAGCTTTGGCCAAAGTCCTTTATCAGTACAAGTAGGTTTTTAACAGATTCCCTTGAGTTTTCCAGTTAAAGATTCATATCGTCCGCAAAGAGGGATATCTTAAATTCCTCTTTTTTTAATTTTTAAATTTAAATACCTCTTCTTTTCCTTCTCTTGCCTGATTGCTCTGCCAGGACTGCCGACACCATGTTGAACAGGAGGGGTGGGGGTGGGTAGCCTTGTCTTGTTCCAGTTTTCAGGAGAAATGCTTCCAATTTCTGTCCATTTAGTTATATGTTGGCTCTGGGTTTATCATAGATGGTTTTTACTATTTTGAGGTATGTACCCTGTATACCTAGGTGTTCAAGGATTTTTATCAAGAATCAATGCTGGATTTTGTAAAAAGCCTTTTGTGCATCTAATGAAAAAATAATATGGGTCTTGTTTTTACATCTGTGATGTATTGAATTACATTTATGGTCTTGCAGATGTTGAGCCAGCCCTGCATCCTGAGGATGCCACCTACTTTTTGAGATGTGTTGTTGGATCCAATTTGCTAGAATCTTGTTAATAATTTTTGCGCCTACGTTCATCAGGGATATTGGCCTCTAGTTCTCTTTCTTTGTTGGATCTTTGCCCAGTTTGAGTATCAGTGTGATATTAACTTCATAAAATGATTTGAGGAGAGTTCTGTGTTGTTCAATTGCCTGGAATACTTTTAAATGCTTTCAATAGGGCTGGTATCAGCTCCTCCTTGTATGTTTTGAGGACTTCTGTTGGAAAGCTGTATGGTCCAGGGCTTTTTTGGGGGGGGGTAGTTTTCCTATGATTGAGTCAAATTCCCAGGTTGTTACTGGCCTATTTAGGATCGCAATTTCTTTCTGTTTCAACCTTGGGAGGTTATGTGATGTCAGAAAGTCCTCCATTTTGTTTAGGTCTTTGAATTTGTTTCTATACAAGTGTGCATAGTAATCTCTGATAATTTTTTTTTAAATTTGGGGTCAGTTTTGACTTGATATTTCACATTTCAATTGTGTTTATTTGGGCTCTTTCTTTTTCTCGGTCAATGTGGCCAGTGGTCCATCAATCTTGTTAATTCTTTCAAAAAAACAGTGTTTTGTTTCACTAATGTTTCCTGTGATATTTTTGTCTTCTGTGTCCTGTATTTGGGCTCTTACTTTGGTGATCTGGATTCTTCTGATGAAGTTAGGGTTTTGGTGGTCTTGCCCTTCCAGCTCCCTTAGGTGAATCAATATTGTTAAGATGTCCATCCTACCCAAGGTAATCTACAAATTCAATGCGATACCCATCAAATTACCAACATCATTCTTCTCAGACCTGGAAAGGACAATACAGCAACCCATAAGAAACAAAAAAGGCACAAACAGCCAAAACAATCCTCTGGGGGAAAAAAAGTGGGAGGTATCACACTTCCAGATTTCAACCTTTACTATAAGGTTACAATAATCAAAACAGCCAAGTATTGGCACAAGAACAGGCATATAGACCAGTGGAACAGGATAGAGATTCCGGAAGTCAAAACTCTATCTTTCAACCAACTTATCTTTGGCAAAGCCATCAATAACAACCACTGGGGAGAGGAGACCTTATTCAGCAAATGGTACTGGGAAAACTGACTGACTACATGCAGAAGAATAAAACAGGACCCTTACCTATCACCATACACAAAAGTTAACTCTAAGTGGAACAAAAACCTAAATGTAAAATCTCAATCTATAAAAATCTTAGAAGAATACACAGGAGACACCCTTATGCATGTTGGAATATGCAATCAATTCATGATTAAATCTCCAAAAGCATATTCCATAAAAGATAAGATAAACTAGTGGGACCTCAACAAACTGAAAAGCTTTTACACAGCAAAAGAAACCATGAGGAGAGCAAAAAGACAACCCACAGAATGAGAAAAAATATTTACCAACTGTATATCTGACAAAAATCTAACATCCAGGATCTACAAGGAACTTAAGCTAAAAAGGAAAAAAAAGCCCATTTAAAAAGTAGGCAAAAGACATGAATAGACACTTCTCAAAAGAAGGCATACAAGCTGCCAACAGATACATGAAAAAATGTTCAGCCTCACTAATCATCACAGAAATGCAAATCAAAACCACATTGAGCTACCACCTAATTCCAGTAAGGATGGGCATCATTAATAAATCAAAAAACAACAGATGCTGGCAAGGATGCAGAGAAAAGGGAACACTTCTTCACTGTTTGTGGGAGTGCAAACTAGTTCAACCTCTATGGAAAACAGTGTGGCGATTTTTAAAAGAACTAGAAATTGACCTTCTATATGACCAGCAATTCCTCTTCTGGAAATATACACAGAGAAACTCAAATTATTCTACAAAAAAGATACTTGTGCATGCATGTTTATTGCAGCACTATTCACAATAGCAAAAACATGGAACCAACCCTGCTGCCCATCAAAGGTGGATTCGATAAAGAAAATTATATATATACAATGGAGTATTATGCAGTCATAAAGAAGGGCAAAATTATGGACTTCCCAGCAACTTGGATGGATTTAGAGTCCATCATACTCATGGATCTATCACAGAAAGAAAGAACTGAACACATGTTCTCACTCATAAGTGGGTCCTGAATATTTCTCACAATACTACAAGAGAGAGATTGGCAATAGTGGGTCACTGCCAGGAGAGAGAGGGAAGCATATAACATCGCTAGGGGTACCTGATTCTAAACCAGGGGAAGTTGGAGGCCAAAATTTCACCTGCACATAGACTACTTATATACTGTATCCTGACTTGTATCATACATCTTTACAATAAAATAAAGGAAAAAAAAGCCAAATGTATACTATCTTGACTTGATCCTTTCTTTACCGGTGCAGTAATATCTCTTAACTAATGGGAACAAAGACAATCTGTGACAACAAAGAAAGTAGGAGGTTTCAAAAACAACTCAATTAATGTCAAAATCCCACCCTACTCTGTATGATAGATTACAACATACTTACATATTATATACAATTTGCACATATATGGAGGCATTGCAATTAACATTTTTTGTCTTATCCCAACCTCCTTGAATTGTAATAATTAAGAGTTAGTGATATATTAACAGAATTCCCATAATACCTAGTGATTCTTCAGATGAATACGAAAGTTACTGATTGTCCTGAAATTGACAACATTTGAATGCCATTATATTTCTACTTCTTAACAGAATGGAATTTAACACAATGTCATCATTTTCTTTCTTCTTGTATTTCTATAGTATGGTTGAGACTAGCATATAATACTTTATTTAGTTAATATAATGAAAACTGCAGAAGCTTTGAATGCAGATAAAAACTTGACTCTCAACACAGTTTTTAGTTTTATGTCAATGGGGGAAAAAGTGGTTATTTTAAATGACAGTTATTCGTGTAAATTAGAAGGAAGAACTGTTTTAAAAATTAAATGTGATAAATGTATATGGAAGCTTGATGTAAAAAAATAAAGCACATTAAAGATGTTGATGTAATCAGGTAACTTCATAATTATCTGCTGAGTCCATCAATGGGAGGAACAGCTCCAAATTTCAAGGCTGAAAGGAGAATGAGAGAGGTGATAAAAAAGTAGTGTATATACTGGCGGAGGCGAGAGGTGGCGAGAGATGGCGAGAGAGAAAGATAGAAGAGGGAGACAGACAGACAGAGAGAAGGGGAAGGTAACTTTATTCTCCCAAATTTGTTCCAAAAGTTGGAGGAAGAAAAGAAAAAAAAATGTGATGTCAAGAGAAAGGCAATCAGAGCTGTGTTTCTTTTCCCTCCTTTTTTAATGCTTTCACATTCTCTGGTTGAACTTAGTGTCACCTGAAACACAAGAGGGCAAAATCAGAGAGCATAGAAACCACCCCTAAAATAAAGAACCTGAGTAGAGGTTGGATAGTGAAGAATTCAAGGGTGAACAGTTACACAACAGTTGTATATGGAGACCAGGTGCCACAGCAGAAAGCAGGGAAGGGCCCGGGTTCTACATGTGTCCTTTACCAACTGCTGAGACAGCCTGTTACTAAGATGTGATGCTGGCTGTCACATTTGGGAAGAATGGAGGCAAGAAGTCAGCTGAGGCCACAGGCACATCAACTAACTCACCTGAGCTTCAGTTTCCGTATCAGCAAAACAGCAGCAGGGATGGGAGAACTAGAGATAATGTGTGTGAATGGCCTAGCACATATTAGGTAATAAATGAATCATGTCTCTAATTATCTCAATGTGCAAAAAGAAAACATTCTCTACCATGCCAGCCAAAATAAATGAGATGAGATCCACAGGGAAAAAAATGGTGATTTTTAACAGACAGTTTTTAGCTTTCATATGCCATCTGTAGACATCGTTTTTACAGTTTTATTATTGCTACTAAAGTTTAAATTTTCTTGTACTAAGAGGGCTTAGAAAGGATAAGAATGGAGGAGCATGAGGCTGTCCAAACTCATGGATATCGTCTGGTACCTGTGCCAGAATCCTGCCAAGCTATGTGAGAAATTCCTAAAATAATAACCTGCATTCCCACTACTGTAGAAAGGGAAATATTTATTGCCATCATTATCTCAACTATTATCATTATTGCTATTTTCTGAATCCTCTGCCAGACCAATTAATTCCTAAGGGGATCTAGTGGTATGAGTTTCAAGTCTGCACAGCTCCACGTGGAGGAGCCACGAACACCATAAGCTTAGCTCTTGTTCAAATAGAACTCATAGCATTTTCCCACATGGCAGCTGCCTGTCTGGCTGTTCTGTCTTGTTTAGCTGGGACACCATTCGCTGGTTTCTCAAGCTCAAAACCTCAGGTGCATAGTTTACTCACCCATCTCCCTCTCCTTCCTCTATTCTCAGAGTCAATGCCCTATTCTTGTCTACTCCACCTGCTAAGTCTTCTAAACTCCTTCTCTCTACTCCCTGTCAGTTGCTACTGCCTTATTTCAAGACCCGAAAAAGAAAAATTATTTTTTTCTTTTTTTAATTTTTTTTATTCTAAAGATATGGGGTGCAATATAGGCTTAGGTATACAAATGTTCATTATGCAGGTACCCTTGTTGATGAGGTGTGTCCCTCTCTCCCCTGGCAGTTTCCCTTCAACTGCCAATCCCATCCCCTGCCCCCTGGCAGTTTCCCAATACTGCCAATCCCTTTCTTACAGTGTTATGATAATTGTTCAAGGTCCTGCTTCTTAACAGTCTTTCTACTATCAACATTTGAAGATATTTCAGAATAACAATTCTTGTCCCAAACAGCGCTGTTTTTAAAAAATTAAAAGCTAGAGAGCCAACCCATAATAGGAATGACTTTTGTGGGACTCAAATAACAAGAAACTCTCTCAGTCTTAGGGGAATTTTAGAATCTCTTCAATTATATCTTTTCTTACGAATAATCAATCAGTTTTTCTACCATGTCCCCTTTGACTCTGTTCTTGTTTTCATTGCAACATTTCTTTGGCTTTGTTCTTGCCTTTATTGCAGCATTCTTGTCTTTATTGTCTTTATTCATCAAGCTTGAGTAGACCACAGTGGTAGATGCCTTGATAATGTACATTTTGTTGGCTTCTTTTCCTTCATTGTCACACTTCCTCATTCTCCACTGTAAAAATTCACCCTGGGTACTCCTCTGTATACTATAAAAGGTATGAGTCTGCACAAACACCTGGAACAGTATATAAACCATAACAGGTCTGCAATAAATGGCAATGGAAGATTTTACCTAATGCAAAAACAATGTGAAAGAAATGGCAATCCAATAGCTCTAGTATCAACCAAATAGATAAATGGGCCACTAATCAAAGTTCTGGGATTGAAGGCAATCTTGGCTGATAAACAAGCCCAGAGGATAAACAAAGAATATACTTGCCAGGATATACTAGAGGTCACCTAGTCTGAAAATGATATGGATGATACTTTCCTTGCATGCATCTCAAAACGACAAAGGTAAAATGCGATAATTATGAACGATTCTGCCACGATAGATACCTTTGAAATTCTCATTTTAGCAAAAGCAGAAAAGGGGAGAAATTGTTTCTCCATCTTATTATCAGTTTCAGGAGTTTGCAAGGAAACTGGAACAGATGCTATGGGCACCCTGCCCATATCCACCAGCCCTCACCCCTTCAGTACACACTGGCTGGACTTGCAGCTAGCAGCACCTGCATTTCTTTGCCTGAGGACTTTCTCTAGCCAACAAAGCCTGCTTTGGCCACCTGTGCAGTGTTTTGGCTGTTTGGATATTAACTTCCCCTGGGAATAGGCTTCACCCAATTAATGAAATGAATTAGTATATAAATACCCCAGCAACCTTATCCCTTGGGCAGAATAACTCCGATGCTGAGTTATTCCACTCCTAGAGATTTCCCAGTGTAATCATGTTCAAATGGACCACAGGACTGGGTTCCTTGATAATATACATTTTGTTGGCTTCTTTTTCTTCATTGTTTCGTTTCCTCATTCTCCTACCACTGTTTTCTTCTCCTGTCAAATAAATTACTTGCACATGAATCTGTGTCTCAAGATCTATTTCTGAGGCAAACTAAACCAAGGCTCTAATCCTATCCCCACCAAAAAAAGAAATGATTCATACACCAGAAACAGTGAATATTCTAGAATAAACTAACCTCTCATTTCAATTCAGCAAGCAACTATTGAGTGTTTGCTGTGTCAGGAACTGTGCAAAGATGAATAAGACATAAACTAATCTCTAAAGAGAACACCGATGTCAAAACTAGAAAATTACTGATTTTTTTAAGTGCCATAATCAGTATACACATAAATAACTATTAAGCACAGAACAGGGACTATCTAAACACTGTCAGTGTGGAAGTGTGAAGTCACAGAAGACTTTCCAAAAGAAGAAATACTTGATCTAGTTTTTCCAGGCAGAAGTGGGAAGGGGAATACCAAAGAGGGGGACATTATGCACAGAAAAACAAAGTGTAGTCTCCGTCAAAACAAGTATTTGGCAAAGGCCTCAGAAAGACTGGACAATATAATGGTTAAAAGCATGAAACTGAAACCAAACTGTCTGGGTTCAAATCCTAGCTTTTCTACATATTTTCTGTGTGAACTTGGGCAAATTAACTAATCTCTCTGTGCCTCAATTTACTCATCAATAAAATGAAGTTATTTAGCTTCTACTTATTTTTTTTAATTTTTAATTTTAAAGATGTGGGGTACAACTCAGGGTTAGGTATACAAATGTTCATTTTGCAGGTATCCTTGTCGATGAGGTGTGCTCCTCCTCCCCTGGCAGTTTTCCACTACTGCCAATCCTGCCTCCCCCTGCCCCCCCCAGCAGTTTCCTGCTATGGCCAATCCCCTTCTTTTAGTATGATGATAATTGTTCAAGGTCTGCTTATGAGTGAAACAATTTAACACAGTATAAGCAAAAAGTATAGTACAGTATCTGGCATATAGAAAGTACTACATACATGATAATTGTGATTATTATCATGGCTGGTCAGCTTACAGGCAAAGGAATGGGAGATAAAACTGAAAAAAATAGACAGGAAATGAATCTTGTAGGGTATTCTATTCCATGCTAAGAAACTTTTTTAGAGTTCAAGGGTCAGCAAACTCTGTATGACTCACAGGCAAACCCAGCCCACCACCTGTTTTTATAAATAAAGTTTTGCTGGAACACAGCTACACTCATTAATTTGCATATTGTCCATTACTATTTTCATGCTACAATGGCACATTGGCATGTTGTGATATAACTTATGCCCCATAAAGTCAAAAATATTTATTCTCTGGCTTTTGAAGAAAAAATAATTTTCAACCCTAGCTATTTGTGGAAGGAAATGGCACAAATGAGATAAATAGCATACATAGAAAAATAGCATAAATGAGATAAATAGAGTAAAAAACTGCAGGCAGTTAGATGGTCAGACCACATGTCAAGACTGAAGTTGAGGTTAATCAAGCCAGATTTTATGATACTCAAAAGTGGAAAGATTTGGTATACAGACAAAAAAAGTATATATTGGGAGTTGATGAGGAAAGGCTAAAGTTTACAAGCTTAAAGGCTATAGGCATGTCTAATTTATAGATAAGTTTTATTTATTCCATAATGTTCATACATTTTAAAATATTTATCAACCTTTAAAACAGATAGATACCACCAATAAAACCTGAGTGTTTGGCTTCTATAGAAAAATTAGAAGATCTGGCAAAAGTTTGCTTGTAGTCCCGAATGACAAAATCTTGTCTAGCTCTGAGGCAGCTGCCATATTTACATGAGACATGAGGTTTCCAATGTGTTATATCTTCCTCTATTTCCTACTGTTTTACAACTGGGCCATCATCTTTCATGCCATAAACACTCTGCCACTTGTAGCCACTAGGGCATGGAGTATGGAAGGAAGGAAATATTCTTTCAAAATAGCTGTGATAGAAATAATACCCTTGAGGGAGAGCCAGATTTCTATAAGAATAGATGAGGAGAGAGTACCATGTGAAGAGTTGAGTTATGAGATCCACTTGTTTTAGAAAGTATAGATATTTAAAAGGAGGCAAAAAAGAAAAATGTTTAGAAGCAGTTTCATGCAGAATCAAGAGGGAGGAGGCCTGTAACAGGAGAAAGATAACTGACTAAACAGGGATTGGTAGTTAAAGATGTTATATTTGAATTGATACATGAGGTTGACATGGGTGAGAGCTGTAAGGAAGTGATTGGCCCCAAAGTTCCCACCTTTTTTGGGAAGTTGCTGTGGTGTCAGCTGTGGGTAGGTTAGGGTTAGTGTGGTTTTAAGTTTTTTCTTCATAGATGCTGCCTACAAATCTGTACAAGTTCATTAGAACTACCCTTAGGCGAAATAAAAGCCATAAGGAGGTCTCTGTCAGGGAAGTCCTGGTGAGAAGTGCTGAGTTGGTTGATTAGAGAATGTCAGTGTTTGCTTTGAACCCTAAGGTCATATATTTTTGATAGCTTTAGAAGTGGAGGAAAGAAAAAGTCATCTAAAATTACAACTGCCTTTCCTTCTTTTCTGCTTCTTAAGGAAAAGATGCTGTTTTTGCTCACAGAGCACCTTGGTGAACTCTGCATCACATTTCTCCCAAGCACCCGAGGCTGTAGTTTTCTCATTCTACTAATGGAAATGAATCCCGGTCCTGCCCGCACCTTCCATGATTTTTCCTCTTGATTATTCCTTGATTTTCTATCCTTTTCTTTCAAAAGTCACTTATTAAAATAGGGAAGATAGTGGAAAATGTCATTAAAACTCTCAGTCTTTTCAGTTATATCGATTACTTATTTTGCTCTATCAGAGAGAAACATTTGCTTGGTCTTATCTAATGGAACATTCACTCCTATTTTTTAGCATTTGTCCCGGGAAATTCTAGAAAACACTTTTATTTCGTTAGCTGTTGAGAATGGCACCTCTCTCAGTCACACTGGCCAGATACTGCAGTGGAGGAATCAACTTTGAAGAGGAAGAAAAGGTCACAACTTCCTACCACTTAATGGGAAAAAGTCTTACACTAGGAGATGAAAAGAAATTTCAATGTTCGCATTCTTGACTGACTAAGGCTCCTTATCCAAGATGAAATACTTTACATATCAGAAAGAAAAAGAAAGTGCAGAAGGTACAGATGCAGACACCCAGAATGATGAGGTTTGGAAAATAAATTCACATAAATTTATTCTCAAAGGAATTATCAAGGAGGTAGAGAATGGAGAGAAAACATGGAATCATCAAAGAAATGGTAATAAGCAGATAAGAAAAGTATAAACAATAATAACCCTTATTCAATTATAAAATATTTTGTATAGTGATATCACCGTTGACATACTTCAGAAAAAAGTGACACTTCTTCAAGAATAGCTCAGGCTGGAGCAGAAGGATCACCGGAACCCAGCAGGTGCATGCCAGGGTGGCCGTGAGCATGCCACTGCACTCCAGCCTGGGCAATGACAGAGTGAGACTCCAATTCAAAAAAAAAAAGAATAGTCCTTCAGGAGGTGGTACAGAAGAAGGCATTGTTACAGGAGACGGTGTGAGGTGTGTTAAGAAGACCTTCCGCCGGGCTCGGTGGCTCAGCCTGTAATCCCACGCCTTTGGGAGGTTGAGGTGAGTGAATTGCCTGAGCCCGCGGGTTCGAGACCCGCCTGGGCAGCGAGACCTCATCTCTACAATAAATCAAAAAAATCAGCTGGGCGTGATGGCGCATGCCTGTAATTCCTGCTACTCGGAAGGCTGAGGCAGAAGGATCGCCGGAGCCCAGCAGGCCGAGGCTGTGGTGGCCGGGAGCGGCCACTGCACTCCAGTCTGGGTGACAGAGTGAGACTCCAACTCAGAAAAAAAAAAAAAAAAGAAGACCTTCCAGTGAGGCAAGATGTGGAGGTGAAGACACTGATGATCCTGACCCTGTGTAGGCCCAAGCTAATGTGTGTGTGCTTGTGTATGTGTGTTGAAACCAAAACTTTACAAAAGCAAAAATTAAATTCAACAATTTTTAAAATAGAGAATACATATAAAATAAAGATATTTTATATATATATATACATATATATGTATATATATATATATACATGTATGTATTTTATATAGCGATACTTTCCTACCATACTTAGATTCATTCTGATCTCTGCAATGGGAGAAAAGTCTACTTGGAAATAGATAGGTGAAAATGACAGAGGACATTTCAGACATTAATGCACAGGACTCTAAAGTGTTATATAAAGTAGATTTCCCACAAAGTTTTAAGAAAGGAGGAAGGAAAAGATGAGACAGGAAATACAAGTCCCTACTGACTTCTCTTTTGACCCACAAATACAAGGAGAGAATGAGAAAGCACAAAATACTGCTCAAAGTTAAATCATCCTAGCTCAAACTTTTGCTAGAATTAGAAGTCCTTTACTTATTGGGAAAAAAAGGAAGTTATGGGTTATATTTAGTCTTCCTAAAGTCTAAGGAACCTAAGAATTTAGTCTACTTTCTGTTTTACTTTTTCTTCTTATTTTTATTTTTTAAGATAAATAGACTCATAATCCTTTAAAATAATAAGGTATATAGTCCCCTTTATTCTTTATAGGCTTAGAAAAAATGGCCCACTGGCAAAAAAAAGTTGATATAATTCTTCCCTCCTTTAGAAGTTTAAAGACAGAAATCTTTCTTATGATATAAAATGTGCTTTTTCTGCCATAAAGTAAAATTAAAATTTGTCTATGTACTGTGTGTATTACTGTTCTCTTCAACAATTTAAGAGATGCAAACAACCACTTATTTTCTCCACTAGACACAGAGGTCAAGATTCAATGGTGCGTCACAATCTGTCCTGAGCTCTGTTGCAAGTAATTTGTTATTATTAATAGTTCAAAGTTTGCAAATGATTTACTTTTGTTTATAAGTTATAGAGAAGTCAAGGTTATCCTGAAATACCACTCCCACTTAGCTACTTTCTGATATCCTTTTCTGAGTGGGAGCGAAGGGAGGCTTTATAAGAAGGATGCTAGTGACCGAATGTCACCTACTGTTTGCCTTCAGGGGTAAAAATGTTGAAATCACATCATCAGACTGAAGACAGACAACACAACACATCATAGTTATTCAAAACAAGGTGCCATCAGAAAGTCAAACTATGAAATCAAGGCAAGATGGGTGTGCAAAGTCATTATTAAGTATGAGAGGTATTTGGGGCCCTGCATGAAAGAAATTCCAGGTACCTCTCTTGGGGAGATGAATCCATAAGTCTTGAAGACAGGACATATTTAAATGACTCAAATGTTCCTTGCCTCGAGTGGCATGCTCAGAAAGTATGCTTCCGAATCCTATTTGGTTTTATATGTTTGGTTTTATTTTTTTCCTTCAAGGAGGTCAAGTATACAGGACTTTTGACATGTATATTTTTATTATAAATTAATAAGTTAGCATTCTGGTTTTATGAAATATACTGTTTCATTCTAGGTCCTATCTGGGTTTACTGAGATACTTAAGAAAGAGTCTTTCCAAGGAACTTCCTTTGTGATATTACTTAGTGTGAGTTTGTTCTGGAAAGGTTAATATACTCTTTCTGTGTGCTCAGAAGTCATGTATATAAACCTTCAATATTGAGAAGCGGATGTTGGACTGTGGTGGTCCCTCAAATGAAATAATATCTAATACCATATGAAGCCTCGTGACGATCAACCAAATGACCCCAATGGAAAAAAAATCCCCACGTCACAATTTTCTTTGTGTTCACATAAAAATATAGTCATCATGAAAAGTCATTTTCCCTGAGCTAAAAGTCAGATGACTTTGAGTCCAATATTTATTGGCTTTAATGCTTGTAAATAAGTTAACTTTTTTTCTCTCCCTACAAAATGAGGCTGATAATTTTTCCTATCTCCTCCACATAGAAGTTGTGAAAAGAGGCAGGGAACTGGCTCTGATTCAGCAATTACAGTGTGCCAGAAACAGTGTTAGGTGATACCCCTCGTTCTTCCTTGGGCTCCACTACAGCCCTCACAGTAGGGACACTTGCCTTCCAAGTTGATTCTTGGCCATGTCATGTTGTGGTGGAACTAGGATTTGAACATCTGTCTATCTGGCTACAGAGCCCATGCTCATCATCACTTTACCACTGACACAACACATGCAAAGCTGCTTTGAAAACTGAAAACTACTCTACTATTACCATCCACATCTCTGACCTAAGAATAACAGCGTCCCCTAACTCACTTACTCTGTTCCTTGACTCATGACAGTTTTTCTACTTGGAAAATTCTTTTCTTTTCTGGTAATTATTAATCATTCCTGAAGGCTACTCTACTCTTCTAGGCAGCAGTGATTTTTTTCCTGCTATAAAATCTGATATATCTATATTATTCCACTGTCACACACACTGAATATGTTGTATTCTTAGCTATTATTTCACAAGTGTCTGGTGTTCTCAACTAGACTAAAATTTCCTTTGGGTAAAAGCATGCCTTGGTACTCAAAAAATTCTAGCACTATTAAAAACATAATATGTTTTGTATGAATATACTCTTTAAATAATATCAGACAAAGACAAAAGAGGTGCTTATTAAAATAGGTATTTTAATTAATGTCTTTAAAATAAATATAAATATTTATATCTACCTATGTTATAGGAAGAGAAATATCCATTTTTATAATCTTTGCCTCACATTGAAAAAAGTGTACTAGGAAAAAAATTTAAAATATATTATTGCCTGGATGTAACCATTGTTACTATTTTTTGTGTATAATATCTTTTCATGCTTTTCTGTATACATGACTATGTTTATAAAATGACTTTAAAAATTTGACAAAGAATTCTAACTTGTTTTATGCATTTTTGCTTCTAATTTATAGATAATCTATTTCTATATTATAATATAATTTTGTTGCATTATTTCATATGAAAATAACATGTGTTTATTGGTTTGTTTTATGTTTATTTTTTGTCAGTACATTCCTTGCATAGGGGTTTGTCCTGTCTGCCATGAGTGCCAGCCAAAAGCTTTCTGCTCAGTTACCACTTCTCTATTACAATAAATCTCCATCTCCTTTTTCTGGAGGGTTATGGCGTCCCTTCCTCTCTAAACTCTATACCTAATAGAAAATATGGAATTCTTTCCCATTCCTACTCTTATACCAAACTCTTCCTCCCTGAACCATCCATGATCACTGTTCATATACATATGATCACTCCATATGTGTATATAATACCAATACTGCAAATACTATTTCCCATCTTTCTGGGACATCTATCTAAAACCACTCTGGAATAAGCCAGATGTTCCTAAAAAAAAATCTTCACAGGGCAGAACTAGTTTGATTTCTCCTTGACTCAACTAGGTTGGAGGTCTGTTCCTCTGCACACCTCAGATGTGCCAAATGCTGCTCTAGATATCTGGGATGAAGAGTAAAGCAATTCGAAGTCAGCTATCATTAGTAGTATATTCTACTAGCAAGGTATGAGGGGGGACCTCAAAAAAAACTGAATTATCTTTTGGAGATTGGGCCTCTTATAGTACACTTGGAATTTGTTCCTCCTGACCAAATGGTCAACCAAAGTTTTTATCTGGAAGATTTGAGAAGGTTGCATCACACTTTGCAGAAGAAACATCCCAAGTTGAGGCAAAACAGGTGACTGGTTCTTTCAGACAACACACCGGCCCACATCACGATGAGTTTTTGACCAAAAACAACATGACTCCTATGTGTCCACCCTCTCTATGCACCCAATCTCACCCAGAGCGACATTTTTTGCTTCCCTATGTAAAAAAAAGGTCCTCGAAGGGAAACATTTTGCCAATGTGGAAGAGGTGAAACAAAACACGGCAGAAGCATTACAAGGCATCAAAATTGAAGAGTTCAAAAACTGTTTTCAGCAGTGGAAAAAGCATCTTGATAGGCATATTGCATCAAATGGAGAGTACCTTGAAAATGACTGACATTTAAACATGTAAGAATAAATACACAATTTTTTACAAAAAATTTCCCGAGTTTTTTGGGTTCCTTTGGGTAAAAGCATGCCTTAGTACTCAAAGAATTCTAGCACTATTAAAAACATAATATGTTTTGTATGACTTTTCATGATGACTATATTTTTATATGAACACAAAGAAAATCGTGACGTGGGGATTTTTAGATAAGTTATCTAATGAGTTAGGATGTAACTCATTTCCTATGGGAAAGAAGAAAAGGTGTAGCAGACTGAATGGAATTGACAGGGTTAGATGGGGTGCATTGTTTTGAATAAATCATACATATGCATGGTAAAAAAAAATTCAGGTTGTTTAGAATAGGTAATACATGTACATGATAAACTAATAATGATAAAAAGTATACAGGTGAAGGAAGTCTTCCTCCCACCCCTCTTTCCTCATTTCTCCATGCCCCTTCACCACAGCAATTATTACCAAATTATTAAGTACCCTTCCGGAATAAGTTTCATATATAGAAGTTATCAATGAAATCCTGTGTATCCATCTTTTAAAAAATCAGTATGGAAGCATACTATATATACTCTCCCTTACCTTGCCTTTTCATTCATTCAATAATATATTTTGGAGATTGTTCCATAGCAATAAATATAGATGTGTTTCACTCTTTTCAATGGCTGCATAGTATTCTGTGGGCTTGCTATAATTTAAATAATCAATTCTCTAAGCAATAAATGCTATTTTTCTTTCATTTGCATGATTTGCTACACATATGCTTCCTTTATTCCAAATAATCCATCATAGCTTCTTTTCTAACAAGTATCATTCTTTTGTTTTTTTCCTGAGGCCTTTGCTTCTAGAGTCCTCCATTCTAGGTTTCTGTCTGAATTAATTTTTCTCTAAGCTTGTTGCAAAGTTGCCCCCTGGGTCCAAACCTCATCTCTCTCCTGAAGTCCACCCTCCTTTACATATCCTATCTTGTCCTTTCTTTGTTAACTTTTTCATTTTGCTGTAGTATATTGTCCAGTAGCTAAGAAAGGGTGCATCTGGGTCATCAGATAGCTAAACTGTTTATTTTGCCCTTCCATGTATTTCAGTTGAATAAAGAATCCCACATAGAAAACATCTTTCATGCAAATTTTGAAGGTATTAATTCCTTGATGTCTAGCATTCCCTTCAGAACCTAGTACATTGATCTTTTTGACACACTTGATTCTCTCTCAAGATATTTTATCTGTTTTCTATTTTCTAAATGTTTGGCAATTATTTTCCAGTAATATCCCATCTACTATTTTTCTGTGATAGACTTCATTTATTTTCTCCAGTGGAATCTGGGGAAGAAAAAGCAACAAATACATGTATAAGTTTGCCATTTCTATTCCTAAAATCTAATATTTAACTACTGTGCTTCTATTGAATATTTGTAATGTTTTTGGGTTTTTACTTTTACACACACTTGAACATCTTCATACCAAGTGGAAATCATAATTATATCTTTAGGTTATATTTGAAGTCAAATTCTTTAGTAAAGCGTTTACAAAATTTTTAATGCATAAAATAGATATTTCCAAGTGTATTCATTTCCTATTGCTGTTAAGAGTTACCAAACTTAGTATCTCAGTATCTTAGTTTCTTAGTATCAAACTTTTTAATCTAAGTTTCTAGGGACCAGGCCTCTGAGCATGGCTTAACTATGTTGTCTGCTCAGGATCTCACAAGGCCATAATTCGGGTGTTGGTCAGGGCCATGGCCCCGTCTGAGGTTCAGAATCCTCTTCCAAGTCAACATGGTGTTGGCAGAATTCATTTCCTTGTAGCTGTAGAATTCACAGTGGCTTGTTTCTTCAAGACAAAAAGGAGATAGAGTGTCTGATCTAGGAGAAGGTTTAAACCTTCTTTTAACTTGATTAGGGAACTGATTCCACCTGTAAAATCCCTTCATCTTGGCCATATAATGTAACCTGATCATGAGAATGACATCATATTCATAGGTCTTTTTCACACTGAACAGAGAGATTATACAGGACAAGGACAATGAGGAGGTGTTGGCAGGGAAAAGTAATGGAACTTGGGGTCATCTCAGAATTCTGCCTGCCACACTAATTTAACCGAAGAAAAATCTACATTTTATAAATAATTCCAGTTTAAAAATCATTTTAGTTAATTATATTAAAACACAGAGAAGCATAAAAACTATTTACTCAAAGTACATTTACTCTGATTTTTCTACCATTTATGTTTCAGTTAGTCATTCAACAAAATGTGATCAAACTTCTATCCATCACATTTCCTCTGTTTACCATAGCTTTTCAACAACTCTATTTAATTCTGAAATGATGAAATTCTATCCATTCCTCAAAAACTAGAGAAAAATACAATGACACTGTTTCTGGATTTTTACCAAAACTGTAATTAGATATTAGTATTTTTCCAGGCATTCTGCTAGTCCAATGAACACTGGAAACAAACAAGTAAATAAAACAAAGTCCTTGACCTTGGGGAGTGTCCAGTCTGTGATCAACAATGACATATATAACAAGTGTTCCAGTAAAATAAAAAATTCCAAAGAAAAGCCTTTTTATACAGAAACAAATGGAAGTACTCACAAAGACAAAAGATGACAAACTTCACTACATAAAAGCAAATCCCTTAAGTTTCTCAAAATAAAAAATATGAAAAATGCCAATAAAAACATTTGGAGGATACATATGTATACAGAGAGATAGATACATACATACGTACACACATATATAACATACACACACACACACACACACATATACACATAGATATAGATAATATAGAGATAGAGAACACACACATAACAAACTGACAAGCACACAAAGACAGGAATAGAAAAATGTTTAAAGGACATGGATCCAAAATGCATAGAAAAATAAAAATGACCAATATATATTTTAAAAGTTATTCTAGCTCATAGTAATTAAAAAATACAGAAAAATGATATTTTTATCTTTAAAAATAGAAATTATTTTTAAAATATTATTTAGTGCTACTAAGTGCTGGTGGGGGTGTGGTAAGCCAGCCCTTTCATACTTTGTGTGGAAGAATATATAGTGCAACCTTTTTTGAAATAAATTAGTTGATATTAAGAAGGATGAGACCAGGCACAGTGGCTCACACCTTTCCAGAGAAAGGGCTTTTTATGCAGAAATCAATGGAGATACTCACATAGACAAAAGATGACAAACTTTACAACACCTGTAACCCCAGCGCTTTGGGAGGCTAGGTGGGAGGATTGCTTGAGTCTAGGAGTTTGAAATAGCCTGGGTAACATAGTGAGATCTGTCTCTACTAAAAAAAAAAAAAAAATACATGTTTTTTTAAAAAGGATGAAAGAGCTTTACGTTCTTTGATCCTATAATTCCACAAATGGTGGAAAAACAAGGGGGAGTAGAAGAGTTCCACAATAAGGAACTTTTAAGAAAATGAAATATTATGCTGTCATGTCTTCTAAAATCATTTTTTCTAAAGCATTCTATGACATAGAAAAACACTCCTTTAATATATTATATTAAAGAAGCCCACCACAAAACTGATGACTTTGAAATAAACAATGTACATAGAAAAAACTTGAAAAGAAACACACTAAAATTTCTAGCCATAATTATCTCAAGCATAATATGTAATTTTGACTTTCTTACTATAAATATTCTATGTTAACAAAAATAACAATAATAAGGTTCATAATGTTACACAGTTGATTAACAGAATAGTAAAAATCAATGTCTTTCATGTCTACTAGAAAAAGGTCTGGTCATAATTAGAGCCCTGAATTTTCAGGAACAGTATTGGAAAGCAGTGAGTATGAAATCTACTTTCTGTTGGAAGATACAATATTGATATTAAGGATATGGGAGTGGGAAAGGCCCATAGTGACATGCTGATCAGAGAGCCACCAACAATGTAGATCAAGTGGATGGGAATTAAAGCTAGGAGCCCAGCTAGAGAAGCACTTTTTGGCATGAATGATTAATTCTAACCAAAAAGCAGATCACATTATCTTAAACATAAGTGCACATTTAAATATCAGTCAAAATCTTATCTTAACAATGTTTCTGGTTTAGAGAATTTGGGTTTAAAAGCAATATGCACAATTACATAACACTGAATTTTTAAGAAAATAAAAACTGTAAAAGGAGAAATAAACTGAAAATCATAGTAAGAATGTATCAGTCAAGGTTCTCCAGAGCAATAGAATTAACAGGATAGTTATGTGCATAAATCATTGGTATCTAGATATCTATGAATCACTATACCAATGATTTATGTACTTAGAGAAATAGACATATACACACACACATTTATACACATAGATAGATAATATAGATATAGACAGAGACAGAGAACACACACACACAACCAATTAATAAACACATAAAAACAGGGTGCCAAAAAATGTATACACATCTCAAGAACTGTTATCTATGTATTACTTTTAGTTCGCCATAATCAGAAGTGTCTGGACACTGATGGTAACCACTCTGAGCATCTCTTGTAATTGCAGAAGTCAAACATGACTTGTAGTCAACTTTTGTTATCGGTATATATTGAACATTACAATTTTAATACAGCTTTTCCTTGCTTAAAATGTGTATACTTTTTAGCACCAAAAGAGTATGTATACTCTATACATAGTATGTGTGTGTATATATATAAATATATATATATAAGAGAGAGAGAGAAATTTATTATGAGGAATTGGCTTACATATTGATGAAAGCTAATAAATCCCATGATCTGCCATCTGCAAGAGGAATCCAGGAAAGCCACTGGTATAGGTCCCGTCTGAGTGCAAAGGCCTGAGAACCAGGAAAGCAGATGGTGTAAATTACAATCTGAGCGCCGAAGACCAAAGTCTCACCTCAAAAATGGGCAGAGAAAGCAAGTTGTCCCTCAACCAGCCTTTTGTCCTATTCAAGTCTCCAAAGAAATGGATGTGCACCACCCTGCCCCACCCTCATCCCCACCCCCATCCCCCTCACCCGCCTCCACATTGGGGAGAGCAATCTGTTTGACTCAGTCTACCAATTCAAATGGTAATTTCATCCAGAAACACCCTCACAGACACAGACAGAATACTATTTAACCAAATATCTAGGTACCCTGTGTGCCAGTCAAGTTGACACACATCAAATTAACCATCACAATGAAGGTTTTTGCTGTTGTTTGTTTGCTTTGCTTTCTTCTCTTTTCAGAGGCACAAATGAAGAACTTTTGATAAAATTACAGCAATTACTTGCTTAGTTTATTGTCTTGCCACTCTTGAAGCTCTTCAAAATAGTACACTCAAGGATCTAACTTTCTGTGGGTTTTTACCGTAAGCCTAAAGGCTGCTTAGAAACAGAAGAATGGTTACAGCCCTGCCACCCTGAATGCACCCAATCTCATCTGATCTTGGAAGCTAACCAGGACAGACTTGCTTAGTACTTGGATGGGAGAAACAGGGATGGACAGAATTGACCTGTTAAGAGAGTAACAGATAACTCACAATATTTACTTTTGAAAAGCAGTCAATAAACATCACATTAGAAAGACGCAGATGCATATTGAACTGTTTGACTTTAATTTACATCACATCTCTGAATAGTCAACCTCAGTGAATAGGCCAAAACTGGAGGAGGAGATTTTAGAACATGTATGTGAGGCTTACGGGTGGGCTTTGCGATTGTTAAAGCGTTAGTGAATGGGATATTTTTCCTAGAAGAGAAGTGCAATTCTGTCAGGATAAAGAGGGAACTGTTTTCTTTTTTTATGAAGCAGAATTCCTTTCTAATTCTCTGAGCCTTTTACTATAACTGCTGTAGCATGTGTTTTAAATTATATTGTATGCATGTGTTCCCTATAAAATTAGCCATCATGACCCATTGTTCCACAGTCCTTCTTTCATCACATTTTAGAGGCCTGTGTTCCATATTAGAAAATAACCCTTAGGGAAAATTATGCATTTTCCACACACCCGCTTTGTTACATGTTTGATAACACTTATTGTATATTTAAAGATATAGGTCAATATATAAAATTTTTAAAATAATAAAACAAGTCACCAATTGTTTCCTCATGGCAAACAAACTAGGAAGTCGAAATGAGTACGTCTAGCATCAATATCAAAACAGGATTAACAGCTCCACTTTTAGCCCAAATGTACACGAATATATATAACTCCATCAAAATGTTAACTAGGGTGAAGGCATATTGCCAAGTTTAGAACCCACTCAAATTCCTTGGGTTCTGAGTTTTAAATGAAATTCGAAACTTTCCAGGTCCAAGGTCGTTTTGGGGTGCTATAAAAATGTGACTTCCTGGTTAAAAAAAAACTGAAAGTTTTTGGACACTAACTTACTCATGCAAAATATGATAAGTGTGAATGAATCGGTAACATATGGATTACATTTTCTTTCCTAAAATCTATGATTTTTTTTCAAACTTTTTAAATGGAAAATTCATGGTAAAAACATGAATTGGATTTAGCCAACTCTAAATCATCTGAAAAGTATGTGTAAGGCATTTTTTTCTCTCAATGGATATGCAGCAGAATTTCCAGGCCATAATGTTGATGTAATTGCACTCTTTCCCAACCCTCTCCCCACACCCCGGAATTAATACACAAGAGAAAACAATTAAACTGCTGCTAAATTCTCCTTCTCACTCTTGCTCTTTTTCTCCCTGTTTCTTTAAATTTGTCCTGAAAAACTTCGTGTTTCATTTCTGTTGCAGTGGCATAGATGTTTTTCAATTAGATTGTGCTCTAAACAATTCTAAATGTGAAGCTCTAGGGAATAGCAGCAAAAGACATACACTGATGATGAAAACAAATATATTTGTTTGTGATTTAAAATGGACATTCCAAAGATAAGGACTATTTTCTTGTCTTCACTCTACAATCCCTTAATCAAAATTTACTACTGCCAAGGTATCTTCTCAGAATGACCTCTGAGTGCCCAGGAGTGCCAAATAAAACTACCAGAAAATAGGAATATTGTAATGTTTCTAACCAGCGTCTGAGGGTATGTGTGTGCAAAATATCATTTTCTGTATTGACACCTCCTTATATGTTTTCTGTCATTAGATACTCAAATTAAGCTTTGACGTTAGAAACTTTTTTTTTAGTTTGTAGTTAATCCCAATCTAAGTTTACTAATTGTCTGCATAAGTTATTTCTGAAAATAAGATTATATGTCCATGTGGCTTTATGAGTGCAATTCTGTTTAGTTTTCTAGAATTCTGCATGTTTATATCCCTGAGTTGTACATGTTTTCTGAATTTGGTCAAGGCATTTTGCCAACTGCACATTTTGAGAGCTGTGCTATCTTATCTACTCAGTTTAAATATTGCAGTGGTCCAAGTTAGGTTTGGGCTATCAATCAGAATTTATTCCTTAGTGTATTTCTGATTTCAAGTATAAATAATATTCTATTTCTTCTAAATAATAATTAATTATATAGACATGGTACACCACCTATTTAATTCAGATTTTCATTTTAATGAAATATATAAATATATAGGCATTGTGTATGCAATATTAAACATCACAATGTGTGATATCCATCTGGGTTATTTATATAATGCAAAAACTAAGAAGACTAAAATCCTCACATTGTATGCAATAGTACAAATTCTTCCCTATTATATTATATTTATCTATATTAAACTTAACTCTGGAAGCATGGGTAGTTACAATTCTCTGGACTGTGGTAGATTAATCCATGAAGATTATCTCCCAACTCTCTAATTACAATTAATAAATCTAATTACTGTGATGATTTAAAAAGTATGCTTTTGTCTTAAAATCTACTGTGTCTGTTTTCTACTTCCCACGTAAAAGAATGTCACCCTAAAACTTTTGACACTGGTGAAAATTTCCTAAAGAATTTGAAATTCAACTGTGATAAATTGAAGTTTATTTATTCAACACTCAACAATTAATTTAGTGCCCACGAAGAGTCAGATATCCTCCTACTTTTGTGGAATTTTAAGAACTGAATACAATTTGTGCCATGTCAGGATAGGAAAATACCCACATACCCTAATGACTATGATATTCCCTTTCATGCTACCAAAAGTTAGTGAGTCAATTTTCAACTCTGTCTTCTCCAGATTTTCTTATTTACCTTTAACATAATATTATAGCAAATATTGCCTTTCTTTTCAGTCTCTTAAATGAAATTTTATTTAAGTCAAAAAGAAAACAGCATAAAGCAACACCTCTATTATAGTCATTTACTGAGTTGCAAGTACATGTTTAATGCTGAAAGAAGCGGGATTTTTTTAATGTATGTATTATGTATGTATGTATTTAGGGAGAGGATCTTGCTTTGTCACCCAGGCTAGAGTTCCCAGTGGCACGATCATGGCTCACTGTAGCCTCAAATTCTTGGCCTCAAGTGATTCTCTTGTTTCAGCCTCCCAAGTTGCTGGGACTATAGGCACACCTAGATAATTTATTATTATCATTATTTTGTAGAGACAGGTTCTCACTATGTTGCCCAGATTTAACTCCTGGCCTCAAGTGATCTTCTTCCCTCAACTTCCCAGAATGTTGACATTACAAGCATGAGCCACCATGTATGCCTAGCCAAGAAGTTGTATCTTAATAGATGGATTTAGGAGGCTTAATTCCTACTGATCAAATCTTGATCAAGAATAAAATATCACTCCCATTAAAAATAAAAAGTGCATCTTCAGAATGTCTTATCCTATTACCAAGCACTTAAAATTAAGAATGACTCCTGTGTTTTATTTACCCTGGCAACTTTTTGCATCCATGCAATTGTGAATCAAGGTGACTGAAATAATAAAACATTTACCAGTGGTGAGTGTTTCTCATTAACAGGTTGTAATAGCAAACCCACATACGTCTATATGCATGAATCAACAAATAAAAACAACTTTAGTGTTATTTACAATTTGAATGTCTTTTTTCCTACTCAGCAACTTCCCACCCAAGAAGAAGATAGAGTCATAAAGTAATTGCCAAAAGTCCTGTTGCATTTTTCAAAATGAAGAAACAGGCCTTGTTGGGAAATGTCTCTGTGGGGTGCAATATTAGCCATTTGACTTATCATTTAAAGTATTCATATCATTTAAAGTAGGCACCTGTGAGTTGAAGCAAGAGGTCAGAATAGTTGAGGGAAGAGTAAGCCTTCTAAAAAGGAGTACAAATAGAGATATTGTAAAGAACATCCCTGGGTCTAGACTAAAAGGCACACATGATATCATAGATTTAACTTGAAAATTCCATGACACAGCTAGTTGCTTTGCAACTATCAAATTTCTGTTAGATAACCATAAACTTCAATTTCCACCATTTGGTGTTTGGGAATCCACTGCTTCACAAGAGCAACAGAAGTTACTTTTAAGAGCTTTAACTATGACAGACTTTTTTGCTGCCTAATTAAAAATTCTACTTAGGAGTATGAATTAGTCCCTATAAAATTAAACAAAAACCCGCTTCACACATTCTCTCTTCGTGTACAATAGGCCCCTCTTATCCACAAGGGATATGTTCTGAGACTCCCAGTGGATGCCTGAAATCACAGATAGTACTGAACTCTCCATGAACTGTTTTTTCCTATGCATACATACCTGTGACAAAGTTAAATGTATAAATTAGGCATAGTAAGAGATTAACAACAGTAACTAATTAAAACAGAACAATTATAACAATATACTGTAATAAAAGTTATGTAAATGTGAACTTTGTCTCTATCTCTTAAAATATCTTACTGCACTATATGCACCTATTTTCGGATAGTAGTTGACTGTAGGTAACTGAAAACTTGGAAAGTGAAATCATGGCTAAAAGGGGACTGCTGTATGTAAAAATCGTTATCATGTCTACCTTGTCTTCACTTCTACATGGGAAATCTCCTCAGTTCATTCAAATATACCTCAGAAGGCTAGGCATCCAACCTATTTGATAATCTTGATGGTAGCTCTTTTGTCATTATCCCCTAGAAGAAAATATACCACCCGTGCATTAGCAGGAGAGAATTCAATAAAAATTAATACAAAAATATGTCCAGTGATGTAGACTATGTTTATTTAACCTGGTATTTTAAGGTTGCTAATAAACAACAGACATTCATTAACTAAGAAAGCACAGAAGAGTGATCCTGACAAAACTTCCTCAAGGGAATCTGTTTCTGTCACTAGGGTACCTGAAATTAAAGATAATTTTGCATATCCAGATATTTTACACACACACACACACACACACACACACACACACACACACCATTCATTTCACCATGAAAGTGCGTGACTTTAAAAATATGATAGATAATCTGAGAGAGAAAGCAAATTTACAGAACTGGATTACACGGGTGCCACACAGAAAGTTTAGTGTTAAACTGGGTTCGGTGGCTCAGCCTGTGATCCCGCGCCTTTGGGAGGCTGAGGTGAGGGGAATTGCCTGAGCACGCGGGTTCGAGACCCACCTGGGCAACTTGGCAAGACCTCATCTCTACAATAAATCAAAATGAGCTGGGCATCGTTAGCGCGCACCTGTAATTCCGGCTACTCGGAAGGCTGAGGCGGAAGGATCGCCGGAGCCCAGCAGGTCGAGGCTGCGGTGGCCGGGAGCGGCCACTGCATTCCAGTCTGGGTGACAGAATGAGACTCCAACTCAAAAAACAAACAAAAAAAAAGAAAGTTTGGTGTTACTCTGCACTTCCACCCCCACAAATACATACACACAAAATCCAACAGAAACACATAATTATAAATTACTTGCATACCGATATTATTTTTTTCTAGCCAGTGTTCTAAAGACTTAAAATAGTCTTACCAGAGCGGAAGAAAATGTAATACTGACTTTCTTTCCCCTATCACAAGATATGGCACAAGATACTCTTAGCCAAGAATAAGAAAGAATCAATGAGCTTCATCAAATCTTAATATTTCTCTATTGAAAGTTAAACAAATTCAAAAGTCATACTGCATGGTTCTGTTTATATGTGTGTTTCTGCATGTGTTTGACTTTGGAAGCCAAAGGCCCATGAGTTTGGGCAATGGGAGTAGGTGGCTACTGCCAACTGGTAGACATTCCTTGGTAAACCACAAAACTGTAGATGGCAGCATGTCACTAGAGTAGGGTACAAAGCTAGTTATTAAGGGTGCCTCACGTTGCACATCAAAACAGGTAGTGATAATTGTCTCAGTCGCAATTGTATACTTAGAGCTTAGCATTGCTTACCTAACCAGGAGAACAGCCAGTGACCATAGCAGCAGCAAACAATCACAGCTTCACTCTCCAGGTTCAAAGTGCTGAATGCATGAGAGTCACCAAAAAGAGCTGGAGAATCACAGGGACTTGAGTGAGCTGGAAGATGTCTGAGTCATGAGTTGACTAAAACATTTGGAGGATCTCACAAAGGGAGGGAAAATAAAATTCCATTCTTAAGACCTGGGCACCATCTCTTATTCCCCTAGATAAGCACACGTGCAAATAACTATCTCTGCATCTCACAGCCCAAACTTCTGCGCCATCCTTGGCTACTGAAAAGGAGCATTCAACCAAAACACAGCCAGTGGATAGAGATTGGATTTTGGCCTAAGGACAGATAGAGAGCACAACCATCAACTCAAAAACCTTGAAAACATTGATAAAGATTAAAAAAGAACATACTTTATTGGTACAGGTAGTCAAGTGAATGATATTAGACAAATAATAGTGAAAAAAATAGTACAAATCTTTTTATAATCTCCCACCATATCCAATTTCTTTTTTAGCCCCATCTCATGTTCTAATTATTTTTCACAATTACTTCATATTATAAACTAATTTAGTGTTGGTCAACTAAAATATCAAGATATGATTCATAGGTGTCATATGAATTATTTTCTATACATGTCTCTTCTCTTCCATAAAATAAATTTAATAGCATAAACCTAAATGTAAAACTCAACTTTGATTCCTGTTAAATTTTATCTTGTTAGTTTGGGGCCATTATTTGAACCTATTGAAATAATTTTTCAACTTAATTCTCTCTTGCATTATATTATCTATCACTTTCATCATTGTATAAATAAGTTTATAAGTAGAATCTTTTATCCTTGAGGTCCAAATGGGCCAACAACAAATAGAAAATGTTCCTTAAGAAGTGATTTTATTGCGTCTATTGACTTTTGAGTGCAATCCATTTGCCTATTTCAGGTTTAATGAATGTACAGGTTATGAACTCAAACTTTGTTTAAAAGTCAATAACATATAGCTTTTGGAACAAAACATCATTAACCATGATTTGTAGAATAATCATCAATCGAACTATTCTTCTTATTTACTTAAATTTTGATTAATATCCTTAATTTTTTATTATGTTTTTCTCTTCATGTACTTTCTGCTCTTCTATGAGATACTCTCTGAAATGATTGCTAGTTCAATTCAAAGGAATTGTGCAAAGGAAAGAGAAGAGAGCTAAATTTATGATTCTTCCATATGAGTCAGGCATTTTTATATGTGTCACATATTATAAGTGACATCATTCCTCCCCACAATCCAGGGCATGAAGTCTTACTCTCATACTTTTTATAGATGAGGAAACAGAGATTCTAAAAAATAATAATAATAAGTCTTGACCAAAATCATAAAGTTTCTAAGCAGAGAATCTATAGTACAAAACCACATTAATCTGCGTCCTTGCTTATATCTCCTTGCTTGCTTTCCACAAAAAGTATACTTAAAAAGTACCTTTTCATTATTTATTTTAAGGCACTTTGTGTGAAAAGCACCAGGAATGCAAATATGAGAAACACCACAGAAGTAAGAATAGTAAAGTAAGGCAGGTATAAGAAAGAACGTCTAAAGAACAAAATGAATGGAATTACTAGCAAGAAAGGGACCAACACTGGGTGTGGTGCCTCTCACCTGCAAGCTCAGCACTTTGGGAGACCAAGATAGGAGGATTACTTGAGCCCAGGAAGTCAAGACTAGCCTAGGCAACATAGTGAGACTTCATCTCTACTAGAAAGAAAAAAAAATAGCTGAGTGTGGTGGCATGTGCATGTAGTCCCAGCTACTTGGGAGGCTGAGATGAAAGGATCACTCAAGTCCAGGATGTCAAGGCTGTGGTGAGCTGTGATCATACCACTGCACTTCAGCCTGGACAACAAGTGAGACACCATTTCAAAAAAGAAAGAAAGAAAAAGCTCAACCTATGCTAGAAGAAGAGAAAATAAAGCCTTCTTTCTTTTACTGAGAAAGCTATGTTTGTCTCTGCTATTCCTTTCATCTGGACTTGCATTTCTAATTGCCTGGATCATTCTAGCCTCTCCCTACCTCCTCTATACTACTGTAGGCCATTGCAACACACAGGAAAAGAACACACTTTATATTCAGGCACTCCTGGATCTGAAACCTGTCTCATCCTCTTACCAGGAATCACTGGTAGGAGTTGGAAAGTTACTTTACCTTTTCTAAGCCTGTTTCTTTTTCAGGAAAATAGTCACATTAACACTTAAATACAAGATTATAATAAGACATTAAATTATGTCAAATATGTCATGTTGACCCATAGTAGGTATTTTTAAAGTGATTTTTTTTTTCATTTTCCTGCAGGCTCTCAAACTAATTTTTGGTTGAATAGTGTTTTGGTGTTATATGTTGCTCCTGGAACGTTGTGTTATATGTCCGCTAAGGTGTGAATGCTTTTGTTCCCTCTAAAATGTTTGTTGAAACTTAATCCCCAGTGCAACAGTATTGGGAGCTGGGGGCTAATGGGAGGGGCTTAGGTCATTAATGGCTTAATGCTGCTCTAAAAGGGGCTTCCTGGAGCGGGTTCTCTCTGTTACTCTTCTGCAATGTGGGAAACAGTGTTTCTCTCATCCATAGGATATAGCACTCAAGATGCCACCTTGGAAGTAGAGACCAGGTACTCCTCTGACACTTATCCTACCCATGTCTTGATTAGACTTCCCAGCTTCCAAGAAATATAGCTGTTCTTTATAAACTACCCAGATTAGCTGGACTCGGTGGCTCAGCCTGTAATCCCGCGTCTTGGGAGGTTGAGGTGAGTGGATTGCCCTGAGCCTGCAGGTTCGAGACCCGCCTGGGCAGAGAGACCTCATCTCTACAATAAATCAAAAAGTCAGCCAGGTATGGTAGCGCATGCCTGTAATTCCGGCTACTCGGAAGGCTGAGGCCGAAGGATCGCCGGAGCCCAGCAGGTCAAGGCTGCGGTGGCCAGGAGCAGCCACTGCACTCCAGTCTGGGTGACAGAGTAAGACTCCAGCTCAAAAAATGTATAAATAAATAAATAAATAAACTACCCAGATTGTGATATTATGTTATAGCAGAATAAACAAAGGCAGTGCCACCCCTCTGTTTAGCCCCATTAATGACTTCCTTTGCTTTCTCCCTTTCTATCTACTTTCCTGTGCCAGATTGATAAAAATCCTCCCTAATTCAATGTTTCCTACTTATTAATCCTTCCATTCTGTTTCTGTATTAACAAATTAGACCAGCGCCTCACTGACTCATAAATACAAATCATCCTCTCCCCAGTCTCAGGGCTTTTGACTGCTTTTTCCTTCCTTTTTTCCACAGCTTAGTCATCCCACAAGTCTTCTGCATCATCTAAGACTCAGCTCTGGTGCCACCATAGTTACCATAGTTACCATTAACTAACCAGCCTCTACATAGTCTCCTCGTGTGAGTGCTGGCAGTGATGAGTGCTTGTGGAAAAGAATTGAGAACTTCATTTTCAACCCTTCTCCTCTATCCCAGCTTTATTTTCCTCAGACCCCCACAGCTAGGCCTCCCAACTTTATCCTGTCCCAAGTCTCAGAACAACATGGAGTTACGGGCCACAGGTTGGCAGATATCAGGCAGGGTCAAACGATGTTGTTCCTCAAGCAACTTGGCCCAGCAAAGTCCCCTTTAGGCCCAGACCCCCAGACCAGCACAACCTCTCAGTTTCTACACTGCTTCCAGAATCTGTTCAATGGAACCCCCAAGGTTCATCATGGACATCAGTGTATTTCTAATTTATCTGTTCCCTTTGCTCCCTAATGTTGGCTCAATTAAAAAAAAAAATGTTCATCTTGTTTTGCAGATATTCCCAGCATTCAAAACCATTGGAACCTATCTGCCTCAGCGATGTACTTCTTAGTTACTTTGCTATTTTGCTAGTTCTGGCACCCCAAATTAAATAAAGCAACAACAGTAATAATAGTTTGCCTTTGCTAAGTGCTCACCTTATTGTAACACTTTACATGGCTGATTTACATGCTTTATTCTTCATAGCAACCCTAAGAAGCTTACTAAAATGGAAACTGAAGCCCCAAAGGGTAAGAGACTTTTCCAGGTCTCATGGTTAGTAAGTAAATGATCCAAGATAGAACGCAAATTAAAGCAAACTGTCTCCAGAGCCTGCCCTCTAAGCATTATTCCAGAACTGGAACTTTGTCACTTCATACGTATTAAAGCCATCCCTGAAAGGTAAACCACCCGACAGACTCAAGACATATTCAGAGCTTAACCTACCCCTCCATGCTTCACTTAACCCAACTGAAAATCCCCAGTGCGAAACTTGAGTCTCACTCAGCAGCTCTGCCATTCAAGTGGCTCCTACTATGAGGTTGGTGCCCAGTGCCTGGTAAGCCCAGTTGAACAGGTCTGTGGCACAGCCCAACTCTCTTCTGGCTGGGACCATAAAGAGACAGGGCCTTAATTTGAATGTGAATTTCTTGAAGTCACGTCATGAAGTGCCACCCTCTACTTGCAACTAGTAACACAGAATCACATATTCTATATTATGCTGTATAAGCATAGACTATTTATCTGTTGCCAATCCAAGGTAGCACTCAAACTAGATTGCACACTAGTTGACTAAGGAAACTTTCATTCACTTAGTACATTAGAAAACACTGAATATGTAGTAAGTGAATGCCTGATGATTTTTTCAGACATAGGGAATGAGAATAAGTATCCACAATAGCCAAATATTATCCAATTTATCATCTCTACATAAAAAGCTAAAGTAGCATATTATGTTATATCCATTCTCTAAAGTGCCCACGTTATGAACACAGAAAACTGTCAAAGACCTTTTGTCTCACACTTCCAGTCACTCCCAGCACATGCACCTATATATACATAAACCCCTTAGAAACTAGATCTACAGCCTCTAATTCTGGGAGAGTTAGAAGAAAAGATTTCTGAAATGAAAGAAAAATAGTAAGCAAGAAAATGGAAGATATGATAGAGTAGTTTAGTACATGACCTCCCAAAAGATTCATGGATTTAGCTAAGGACACTGATGTTACCTCTATTGGCTGTATTCTAGGCAAGTGAAACTCAGGACTGTCAGGCATAAACTGGGGATAATAATTTAGATACACTGCAATGTCTTATAGTAAAAAAAAAAAATCAGGGCGTAACACTTTTTACCTTTAAATTTCTGTATAAATACTTGTATTAAACCTTTGCTCAGTTTTATTTGTGCTTCAGAGAGCCCTATGGAAAGTTTCACCTGATATCTCACAAATTTAAATAATTCCAGACAGAAAGCCTATATCCACACATACAAAGCTAAATTATATAATATATAAAGCATAGTTTTTATTTTTTTAAGTATTTTAAAGTTTGTGTGGGAGAGAAATGCCTAGTAAACTATTCTCTTTGTTTTACCCGTATAGAATCAACCATGGTCTTAACTCTCCCAGCTCAGACCACTGCCTCTGGTTTTCAGCATTTCTTAGACACTACACTCCCCCTAAGGGGACAGTCACTTGAGAAAAGTGTACTTAGTCACATCTCTATCCCCAGGCTAAACCCACACAGCCTCTCATCAAGTTCCCCCATTTCACTGCACAGAAAGTCAGTATATTAGAAAACTCATTCAAAAACTCAAGCAAAAACAGCATCTGTATGTCTTTAATTTAAAACAGTTACATGAACTTCTTGGTCATCAGTTTACCTATTCAGTAGTAGAATGATGCTAAATACCTGAAAACACTACCCTGATGACTAGAACACCCTACTGTTTTCTTTTCTATTTGTTACAGGGTTAGGATTCCATCTTGAGTCTGAAATAACTGAGATGGTTATATAAGCATGAAAACACATTGTCATCATTTGCTTCAAAACTTCGTTTGAAATGTTTTAAATCCTAGAAAATCAGAGAAGTGTCAGCAAAGTCTATATTTGGTGTGGCATCTGAAAATCACAAGATTAGAGTCTTCTGTTGAAACGAGCAGTGGAAACATGGTTGTTTGGAAAAGTATGTGCTGTGAATGTGGTAAGAGGCTGCAGCAAAGAGCTGGCCTTGATGAAGCAGCAGAAACGTGAAATGCCAAAACAGGTCTGTGCTTTCACAGAGCTGGTTAGAATTACAAGGATCACAGGAAAGGAATTGTCATCTTGTTTGGGGTTCTTAGAGTAATAAGTAAAATGAACAACCCTGGTTTTATTTTCTGGACTATTCTATAGGAAAGAGGGGAAGAAGTGACTGATTAAAAAAATACAACAAATTATTTGTTTGATTCTTAGCACTTTCCTTTGAGACTGTTGCTTAAGAAAGACGTGCTTTAATTGCCATTTGAAAAAACATTAATTATTTGTGAGCTGTTTTGCTTCCCACCCTTGAGGGGAAAAAAAAATTGGACATAATTTCATGGAATCTCAGATCTAGTATCTTTATTGCTGAACTAAAAAGATAAGAACTGATAACTTTTTCCTGCTACGGATCATTTTACATATAGTTCAGGAATGCTGCCAAGAAGATGTACAACAACATAAAATTCTAATGGGGAATTTTCTCTATTGTGGCAAAAAGCCATGTATGATTATCACGATTCAGTTCATGAACCAATTTCTGGTTACTATTTTTCAATCTCAAAAGCATGTTTGTCTCTGGCTCATTACTGGAAAGAGAACTGCCACCAAAGTACTCACAGAAGGTTGTCAAGCGTTACATGACACAGTGGAGAGATCTGAGGTCATTATTATGTCTTAGAAAGGGTGGCTCCTCCAAATACTACCACTGGATATGCAACTGTATTAACCATTTTGAGGACTATATGGTCCTGGTTTGGCTACACTGAGGTAAATATTAATCAGAATGCTTTTGTTTATATTTTCCTGTAAAGATAAAAAGAGGCATCATTCAGTTCTGAGGAAGTTTTTCAGATATAGCAAGGACTGATTTGTTTTAAAGGGTAAGCAAATGTAAGTTCTGTTGACAGAGCCAGTTCATTAGAAGGCACAAGGCCAATCTCAACTTCTCTGCTAGCTAGAGGGATCACAGTGGCCATGACAAGATTGAGAAGATGGAAGCTTCTTAGCTTCCATCTTAAAACTTAACAAATGAGGAAGGGCTAAGAACTGTATAAACAATACCAACCTACCACACCATCTGAAAAGCTGTATGATACCACGAAGTGTTATACAACGCACCCTTTGTAAGAGCAATTCTGCATTTGGATTCAATATTACTTCTAACCCACAGAAGAAACACAAAAACTTTCAGCCTAACCTATTGTGAGAGAAAATGAAACAAAACAAGTAAAGCAAAAGTGTCAAAAATGTTGTACATAGACTTTCATCTGTTTTATCCAAAACACAGGTGAAGTAGGACCCACAACTCTCATTATGGGAACAAATAAGAAAGTAATTTCAAAGAAATTCTAGCCAGGTTCGGTGGCTCAGCCTGTAATCCTGTGCTTTGGGAGGCCGAGGTGAGTGAATTGCCTGAACCCGCGGGTTCGAGACCCACCTAGGCAACTTGGCGAGACCTCATCACTACAATAAATAAAAAATTGGCCGGGCATGGTAGCACGTGCCTGTAGTTCCACCTACTTGGAAGGCTGAGGCGGAAGGATCGAGGCTGCGGTGGCCGGGAGCAGCCACTGCACTCCAGTCTGGGCGACAGAGTGAGATTCCAACTAAAAAAAAAAAAGAAATTCTATTTAGTTGTGAGAAAGAAAACAAAATAATCACCATCCTAAACTAGTTTACATGATTCCCTTCTTAATTTTTTTTTTTCTCCAAAAGAGATACAGTTAGAAAATAGAAAAAGGTATTTTGGCTTTTTGAAATGAAACTTAAAAAGCAAGAGACACACATGCAATATAGTCTTTCTTAATGTTCTGGCTAAGAATCTTGGCTTTGAAATGACACTACTTGTATTCAAATTCTGGCTTATTTCACAATGGGTATATTGCCTAACCTCTCTGTGCCCAATTTCTTCATTATAAAAGGAGCAATAAGAGGAATTCATTCAAAAATGAGTTGTAAGCATTAAGTGAACATCATATATAAAGTGATTAGAATGCTTCCAACATATTGCTAATACTTCATTTGTTTAGCACATGTTGATTGAACACCTACTCATTGCAGGGAGCATCTTAGGTGCTTGGGTTTCAGCAGTGAACAGAACAGTGTTCCTGCCTTCACAAAATTTATATCTAGAATTAAGATATTAATTAAGCTAGAATTAAGCTATTGTGATCAATCAATCATCCAAGAAAATATCAAAAATCATTTTTAAATAAGTTCAATTATTTTTAAATATCAACTCATACTGATAACCTAATGCATTATAGACACAAGGTAGAGTCCAGCACTCTTTAAAAAAGCTGTAACTTAGGCTTAAAGAGAACTGAAAAAGAATCTGAAATAAACAAAAACATCTGTACAGATGCCCTAAAAGCAATGTTTCTTTAAATTTGGGGGTGTAAGCATTTTTTTGAGAGTTTATTAAAAGTTGCAGATCTGTTTCTAATAAAGCTAAAACTTCTACCTGATGACCCAGCAGTTCTACTGCTAGGTATTTATTCTCCAAAATTAAAAGATATGTCCACAAAAAGACATACAAGAATGTTCACCGCAACTTTACTTATGATAGCCCAAACCAAGTCAAAGCTCCATGAATAGAAAAAGGTATATTCAAATTGTGGTATATTCATATAGGAGAACACTGCTCAGCATTAAGTGGAATTAAACATTGATAGCTACAATAATATAATGAATCTCAAAAGTATTAGAAACTAGACACAAATAAGTATATACTTTGTGATACCATTAAGATGCAGCCCAAGAATAGGCCAAAATAATTTTTAGTCATAAAGATCAGTCAGCAGTTTCACTGAGTGGTAGATGGGAAATTGATTAGAAAAAGCCCCAAGAGAATTATTGGTGACAGAAATTGTGTATTGTTTTAAGTGGTAGCTATACAAATGTATACGATTCTAAGAGTTATGAGTTATAACTCTTAGAAATCACCTTTTAAGATTTGTGCATTTTATTATATATTATACCTCATTAAAAAAAAATTTTAAAAAACTACAGGCACTTTCCCCAGATAAATACTCATACATTGAACATAAAATTTTAGATGTTAAATGAACCCCAGGGTAAAATTTCTTGATACGAGAACCAGTGACTGAGTTGGCTAAAATTAAATGTCACTGTTAAAAAACATGTATATAGATAATTCAAGAAGAATGTTCTAGGGAAAAGCTTTGTCTAATTAACTGACATTTCCTATATATTAATTCTATTTTGACATTCTTCCCCATAAAAGGTTGTACTTAATCAGGACATATTTACCATGAAGTATTTTACCATTAATTTTAAAAAGCATGTGTTTGGAGTCATTTACTATTTCCTTTGAAAGGCATGTAGGGTAAAAAGGAAGGTTGTAAAGTGCATTAGCTATAAAGATATCAATTCCTATCTCAGCTTAAACACCATATTGTGCTTTGAGCAATATTTTAATATGTTCTAAAGAAATATGAGCTTGAGCCCTTGAAAAAAGAAGCAATTTTTCTGTCAGAGTTCTGTGATCCAGGCCAAACTATAGATCTGCAAAACTTACTATAGAAGCTAATAAGGAATGCAATTGTATGCTAATTTCAAATTAGCTTTTATATTTGCTTTGGGCTTCAAAGGGGACTGAGAGGAAAGAAATAGTTATATGGGAAAAAATTACTCTTGATTAGAAAAAGACTATCACAAAAGGTTCAAATTTATCTCTTACTTCTGATTGTAGAAAAAGATCATGTGAAAGAGAAAAACATAAATTTTTCAGGGAAAGAAGATAGAAGAAGAAAGCTAAAGATGAAAATAGCAAACAGGCCCATAGGAAAAATAGAATAATTCATATTGAAATCTTCTACTTAGATTTGTTTAAAAAAAAAGATTAGGATTAGGCTAAATAATGATTGAAGTTTAATGAGATGGTATCTAATTATACTTGTATATTTATCTAAATATTTTCTAATTGGGTATCATTTTTATAATGATTTAACTAGCTAATAGTACAGCTTGTTGATTTAACAAAGAGTTTTTTTTTTTTTTACAGAGAGAGCATGATATAACAGGATAAATTTTCTATCTTATAAATGCTGATGGGTAGCTTAGACACTCAATGACCTGGCCTAAGTTTACCAGCCACTGTTCCCCTGGGGAGGCTACCCTTATTGGAGGAATAGAACCTGAGGAATTATAATCTGTATCTATATACCCTATAGATATAAGGGTATATCTATAACCTAAACCTTAAAAAATGATCGATTTTATATATCTTACATAAAGCATCAGTATAGACCAATAGCTTTTTAACTTTTAGACTAAAACCCTCAGTAAGATAAATGTTTTACTTTGTGAACTAAGGTTCAGGCTGTTGCAACATACTATATAGACTGTGCGGCTTAAATAATAGAAATGTATTTCTCATAGCTCTGGAAATTGGAACGTCCAAGTTAAAAGTGCTAGCCAATTGAGTTATGGTAAAGACTCTCTTCCTGGTTTGTAGATGGATACCTTCTTGCTGTATCCGAACATAGTGCAGAGAAAGCTAACTGTAGTCTTTTTCTCGTTTCAAAAGGACAGTAATCCTATCAGAGGTATCCACCCGCATGTCCTCGTCTAAACTTAATTTCTTTTAAAGGTCCCACCTTCTAATACCATCTCATGGAAAATTAGGACTTCAAAATATAATTTTAGAGGGACACATATGCAATCTATCACATTCTGCCCCTCACTAACCCCCAACAAATTCATTTTCTCCTCTTATGCAAAATGCAGTCATTTCCTCTCAACAGCCCAAAAGTCTTAACTTGTTCCAGAATTGACTGTGAAGAATAAAAAGTACCAAGTCTTATCTAAATATTATCTAAATCAGATATGAGTGAGATTTGGGGTATAATTTTTCCTGATACAAAATTCATTCATCTCTTGGTATGAAACTCAACAAGTTATGTGCTTCTAAAACACAATGGTGGGACAGGCATAGGATAGACAGTCCTATTTTAAAAAACAAATAGAAAGGAAGAGATAACCAGTAGCAAGTTCCAGTTCCCAGAAAGGCGAACCCATGAGATATCAAGACTCAAGAATGAACCTATTTGGGTAATCCTCTCTACCTTTTTCAGGCACACAATGTCACTCCCACAGCCCGCACAAAGTGGCTCTCTGAGGTGGCCCAACCACCCTGAAACTGTCAGGGTTCCTCCCATGCCATGTCTCTGTCAAGCTGCATGGCTTCTGTTGGTGGCTGTCTACTTTGTGGATACCTAGATAGTGATCCTGGTGAGCTCTGAATTGCCTCTGAGACCTTTTCTTTTCTTTTCCTAAAGAATAACACAAATTTGCAGCCAAACAGCTTTATCGTCCTGCCCTACAGAATTGACGAAGTTCAACAGCTTTTCTTCATTCTGTCCCATCTCCCTCTTGGGTTCAGACTGAGAGTTTTTCTGCCAGGGTGGCTGATTAAGTCCGTCATTCACACCCACACTAATCTCCTTATCAAACGTTTGCTCAGCCAGATTCTTAGTGCCCTCTTCCAAACATGATTTCTCATTTTTTGCAATATGGATAGAGAACATTCCAAATCTTGAAGTTATGGTTCTGTTTTGCTTAGCAATTTCTTTTCCAATTTATTTGTCTCTTCTCTCATTTTAGGACAAGCAGGCAGAAGAAACCAAGCTGTTCCTTCAATACCTTGCTTAGATATCTCAACTAAATATTTAATTTCATAACTCGCAAGTTCTACCTGTCACAGACCACTAGAATATAAATGTAATTTGTTCAACTTCTGTAGCACTTAATAATAAGAATCCTCTTTTACCATTGTCCAGTAATATGTTCTCCACTTCTAAGACTTCATCAAAATTATCCTTAACATCCTATTTCTATCAATATTCTGTACATGATTATTTATGTGTTCGCTAAGAAGTTAAAGCTCTCTCTTCAGCTTTCCTCCTGTCTTTCTGAGTTCTCACCAGAATTGCCTTTAAGAGACTTTTACCAACATGTACTTCAAAACTCTTCCAGAATTATTATTACTATTATATTAGTATTACTGTAGTCCCCTCTTATCTGTGGTTCTGCTTTTCATGGTTTCAGTTACCTGTAATTAACTACAGTTCAAAAATGTTAAATGAAAAATTCCAGAGATAAGTCATTTATAAGTTTTAAATGAGTTTTCAGTAGTAACCTAATGCTACATCACAATTCCTATGTCGTTAACTTCACTTCATCTTGTCACATAGGCATTTTATTATCTCACGCTATCATAAGAAGACTGAATATGGTACAATATTTTTAAAGAAAGACAGACCACATTCACATAACTTTCATTACTCTATATTGTTATAATTGTTTTATTTTATTATTATTTTTATTAATCTTTTACTGTGCTTAATTTATAAAGTAAACTTTATCATAAGTATTCGGTATAGAAAAAAATATGTATAGCATATATGAGGTTCAGTGCTCTCCACAATTTCAGGTATCCAATGGGAGTCTTGGAAAGTATCTCCCACAGATGAGGGAGGACTCCTGAATTATTCTTATTATTGCAAGATATTGGCTCGCATGATTACGGAGACTGAGAAGTCCCATGATTTGCTTATGTACAAGCTGAAGACCCAGAAAAACCAGTGGTGTGGTTTGATACCCTGAAAAATCAAAGAACCAATGGTGAAGAATCCAGTCCAGTCTGAAGTCCTGAGAACTAGCAATACGAAGTGCAGGAGAAGACAGATGTCCAGCTCAGACAGTCAGGTGAAGTGAATTCAAACTTTCTCTCTCTTTTTTTTTTTTTTTTTATTCAGGTCCTTGATAAATTAGATGATGTTCAGTCACACTGGGGAGGGCCATCTGCTTTACTTAGTTCACCAATTCAAATGCTAATCTCTTTTCCATAAAGAGATTATTCTCACAGCCACACCCAAATAAATTTAACCAAATATCTGGGCAACTTGTGTTCCAGTCAAGTTGACACATAAAGTTAACCATCACACGTCACAGCCCTGAATGCACATCTATATCACTTGAAGAAAAATCCATTAAAAAAATTTAATAGGCCGGGCTCGGTGGCTCAGCCTTTAATCCCAGCACTTTGAGAGGTCAAGGCAATTAGATAGCCTGAGCCCACGGGTTGGAGAACAGCCCAGGCAACTTGGCAAGACCTCATCTCTACAATGAATCAAAAATTAGCTGGGTGTGGTAGTGCATGCCTGAAGTTCCAGCTACTTGAAGGCTGAAGTGGAAGGATCCCCGGAGCCCAGCAGGTTAATGCCTGGGTGGCCATGAGCGTGCCACTGCAATCCAGTCTGGGCATGTCAGAGTGAGACTCCAACTCAAAAAATAATAATTAAAAATTTAATCCTTACCAAACATGATTCACTTTTATATACTTTATTCTGTTTTATTTGATTGTTTTCATTCCATTTTTAATGCTAATTGTGATTCACTAAAATGATTTCACTGCCACAGTTTAATAAGGCCATATTACAAATATCTAATCTACTTCTCTTTACCTAAATTGTCTCTATGATTGGTAAAATGGCCATAAATTTTATTTGATAACATGCTAGATACTGAGGCCTTTAAGAAAGGATGTGAACAATGGGGAGAAGCCTTGGATCTTCAAAAGAGATCTCTGGGAGAACATGTTCATGCTCATTCTCATGTTCCTGTCTAAGGCCTCATTAAAATCATCCTTAGCATCCATATTGCTACCAATATTCTGTACATGATTATTAAAGTGCTGTCTGAGAAGATGGAGCTTTCTCTCCAGCTTTCCTCTTTTCTTTTTGAGCCATCACCAGAATTGCCTTTAAAAGTCAAAACTAGCTGAGAAGTTAGTAGGCTATCTTTTCCCCTTGTTCTTTTCTTCATAGCATCTGCTTCTAAGATATGATCAGGCTCCACTCACAGTGTCCCAGCACAGGCCTTAACATCCTGCTTTTTCTCACCTGGGTAATTAATTCAATCTTCGCCTGCTAAGAAACTGAGCTTTACTGATTTAATACAACTAGAAATTTAATCAAATATTTGTGATAGTTTTTAACCACTCAACAAATGGTTTATTATTATTTTCATTACCTGTGTTCTAGCTTCTAAATTCCATCTTGAGTAAAGAGGGTGAAGATGTCAAATATAGGAAAGGAAGGTCTGTCATGAAAGGAACTTGCAGCTAGTGAAGTGGGACCAAAGCACAAGTTCTGAAGCGAGCTTATGTCTCTACAAGCATGTCTAAGAAAAAAAGGTCACTCTCCCAGCATGTTCACTCACAACAGCCAAAGGATTTATGACAGTGGGAAATGTAGAAGGACGGATAGGCCCACAACAAATTAGCTGATGGTTGATGAAGCAATCGGATACCCTTTATGTGCACACGTTTCAGTCCAGTGCATCCCCCATTCCGTGTGCACCGTAACCATCTAAGTAGTCTGCTTAAACCAAGATGAGTTTCCCAGTGTGCTGTGCAATCCCAGACCCTACCACCAAGTGAGAAGAGATGAGGGGAGTAAAAGAGGCAACAAGCGTCCTAGAGAAGCACCATGTGATTCAAGCAAAGGTAAGGAAGAAATGTTCCAGCTGTGCACTATCAATATTTTCCTATCGAGACAGCTGTTGCCCTTGAATCACAAGGCTGATGAACCACAACAAAGAGCCAACAGAAAATGTTGACACTGTAAGACTCTTACTTAAACATATATATATAATGTGGGGAAGAGGTGCTCCTGACTCTTGTGCAGACCAGAGTCATCACTAAAACACACACTATTCTAATTTGCATGCCCAACCCACCACTCCTTGTATGAGGAAGACTCTTCAGTGTGGCTGATGCCTAGTTAAACTATCAATGCTTTTGATCCTACACAATAGCCCTAGATTCAATGTCATAATATGTGATGTTACCACAACAGTATCCTAAATTTTCACAGAATAGTGTGAATAGTGCCGTTCTGCAGTTCAGCTACCTCACAGGTCACATGGCCTCAAAGCAATGACCTTAGAACTTAACAGCCATTCATAATGTTTCCATGAAAAATATGTTCCAGGCTCCAAACAACATTCTTTCAGGCAAACTTTTAGAACACAGTCTGCTTTTAGGAACTGTCTCTACTGGTCTGTGATTCGTTTGTTTTGCACATGAAGTTTATTTCAGACTCTTTCTCTTCAGAGACATTTCCTGCTTTGGGAAGATGACTTCAAATAATAAATTGTCACCAAAAATGGACATGAAACTTCTAAAAAGCAGTAGGGAGGTGGAAAAGATGAACAAGCTGAAAACAAGTCCATTTTGGGAAGGTTCTGAACATCCTGGTCGAGGAAGCTTTTCATTTTAAAGGAAAAAGTTCTCATCTGATGTGTGCTCCTTTGTTCACTTAATATAAAATTCTACAATGTGAAAATAGGAAGTCGGGTTTGTATGGTGTTTGCTTTAATGATACTAAACTGCCTGGAAATAGCAGCACATGCTATAACAAGTCTCAGATATTAAAAGGAAAGCTACAACACCGAACTTCTTTCTAAAAGTTTTATAGGAGGTCCCAGGCTTTGTGGATGTTCAAGAGCAAATCAGGGCAAATACAGGAAACTTATAGATGGTGTAATAGCTTCAGGCATCCAATTATATTAAAAAGTGGAAAGTGGCAGATTCATTCCCTCCCCTTTTACATGTCATAAATTCCAAAGTGTCGGTGTCAAACTGTGTCAATTGCACTCATTTATTAATATTTGGAATCCTGTCAATGAGCTTCCTAAACGCTATTATCCATTTATTCATTTACAGCCATCTAATACAAACAGCACCAGCGTAGTTTTCAATCCTCTCCCTAAAACCATACATGCATTGCCTCAGGGAGACTTACATAAGCCTGCATCTGGGGAGAGGGGGGAGGAGGAAATGGCAAATTGCAGGATCTGCTGATCTTGGATATAGGTCTCTCTGCAGGAGCTTCCAAATGTGTCTTTGTTTATGTTCTGGGCTCCGGGTTGTTGTGGAGCAGGAATCTAAGGAGGAAGGAATTTGTTGCCTCAATAAAAAAAAAAGTATAATTAAGGTGTGGAAGAAAGGTTAGATGAAAGACAGCAAAAAACTATCTCAGTGTATTCTAAAACAAATATTTACACATTCATAAATTTAAACATCGTCTTAATAAAAAAAAATCTGGTCGTCAGTCTTGGCTATCGTAGCTAATAGATCCTGATGTTTCCACACAAAGTAAAAAAAAAAAAGTATGGCAAAGATGTACATGATTCAGACCCCAAAACTACCCTGCATAAACCATTCATTATAATTAATGCAGTGTTTCTTGGCTGGTATTATTAAGATCTTAATTCTCCTCTTGGTGGAACTTACTGTATGTAGCAGAAAGATCGCTGGTTCTGGGGTCAGACATGCCTTGATTCCAATCCAGTCCCTGCCACTTCCTAGCCATGTCGTGTGTAAATTAGTTTACCTCTCTGAGCCTCGGTTTTGTTTTCTTTAAAATGTGAGTTATCAGGAAATAGTAAATGTGGTAACTAAATCAAACAAAAAAGAGTAAAACAACTTCACATTTCTAAACTGCAGTTTCTTCTGACTCTACCCCTTTCCTCTTTAAGAGCTACATATGCGCTTTTCATAAGAAAGAACATAATTGGTAGAGTGATCATCCAGAAAGCAAATTATTATTTCACTACAGATAGTGGTAGTGCACTCAACATCGTATTGGAACTGAAAGAGTTAAATGGGAACACAACTTTGGAATCCCGGGGGCTGGGTGGGAGGGAGGAGGGTAACAGTGGATTTAAACAGTGTTTCACAGGCAGAATCCAGTGTTGTGCAAAAGCTCCAGATCGTGTTTCTTCTCAGACTCCAATCAGTCAGGAAGTGATTCTCAAAGAAGTTTACATTGCCTTGCTCTCCTTATACAGCTGCACAGTAGGAAACCCAGGACATAGACTGCTCAGAAGAAAGATGCTAGTATCTCCTGGGATAATAGGAAAAGCCTATATTAAGCCTTGAATGCTTGCATATGTAAAGACCAAGAAAGTGATGCAAATAGTCATAAAAAGCTAGAATGTTTGGCAGTTCCAGTTCATGTACTATGAGATATTTTAAGAAAAAGTACACAAAAGTGTGCATCTCTTTCACACCCACACACACACACACACACACACACACACACACACACTCAAAGATACACACCCTTGGTACCGCATGTTTGTACCTATTGGACAACACAAGAAAAGGAAGACTATATCGGAAGACCAACAGTTCTCATAGGCTGTGTCTTCTCTGAATGCTTGATGGAGAAAAATGGTTGAAGTATATCAGCATTTCATCAGAGAACACACCAGAGCTGTTGTATACATTTATGCTTGTCAGCTGGGCAACATGCACATCATTCTCTTTTATCCTTGTAACTAGTATTTATTTCTCTTAGCCAGAGGAGGGCACAGCTAGAGGAGGGTCTTGGCTTCATCTACACTGCTTACTTTTAGACTTTTTACTGTCTGGCACATAGTAGGTGCTCAACAAATATTTGCTAAATAAATTAATGAACATTTCCAACATATCTAAAGGAAACTCTGCCATCTTAAACAAGAAATTACAATAGAGTAGCCTAATTTGATGTGAGCATGACCTCACAGAGAATAGGGCAGCCTAACTTAGTAAATGGAGTCATTGCATATTGTGGGTTCAGTTATTTCCATTTAATCTTGTTGTGGTTTTCTGTAGTCACTAATTAAAGATTTCTTTTAGGTTTTTGTTTATTTGAGTATACAATCAGTTTCACTTCACCATCACCGTCTAGATTTTGATATCCCAAGAAACCCAAGCCCCTTTTGTTTGGTTTTCTTTTAGGACACCGTCGGAACAAGGCTTACTTCTATACGGTTTTGCTCCAGTTGACTAAGGTAAGGCACATTTTGTAGATTCATGTAGTAGCCTGGTAAGAGGTGTCTATGTGAATGATAAAAACATTAGTTGGATATCTATACTAGGGTATAAATAACAAAGTCCCTCTCTTCTATAAATTAAAGCAAATCAATGATTTATGAATTTACCCAAGTTGATTTTTCACTAACTTATGTTTTCAATCTGTTTTACTTCCAGGCAATGCATTTCAGGCCATCTTTCCCTTTTTCTTCAAAACACTACTTTATATTTTTCTTAAAATTCACTACAAACAATTCAGCATAACAACATTGGCCACCTCCTACAAAATAACATAACACCTTAATTTTACATTTACTTACATAAAGGCCTTTATTTCACTTTTTCTAAAGTTTAATTGTTTCTTTTCCCCTTTGTCATAATCTTACAAAGAACCATGATGGTCCAGTCAAATGATTTCCTCTCACAGAACCACATCTTTTCCCAATTATGTCATGCATGTTTAACCACCAAGTGACTGTTTTTGTCAAAACTTCTATTGGGAGTTTCAGGAACTTGAGGAAGACTTACCAGTCTGCAGTCCCTGCACATTTTCTGTAGTTTTGTTTTTTTATAGAAAAAATTTTATTAATAATCCCCCAACCGTCTTCATATTTGTACCAAAAGTGTCGCAAGTGCTAACCCTAACATCCAAACCATTTTTACTATTGAAATACATGCCATGATATATTTGTCAAAACCCAGATTGTGTACAGCACAAGGACGAAAGTCTAATGTAAACTTGGACTCTTAGTGATGATGCGTTGATGTGGATTTATCGATTGTAAGAAATGTATTCCTCTATGGGGAATGTTGATAGTAGGGGATGTTGTGTATGCCTGGGGCTGAGGGGATATGGGAACTTTCTGTACTTTCCACTCAATATTCCTGTGAACATAAAACTGCTGTAAAACAAAAGTCCGTTAAAGGCAGATACATAGAACCCTGCCTGAATGAGTCTTAATCACGCCAACCCAAGTCCTGGCCATGCCTTCCTCTCCTTCTCCCCAAGCACAGTTCTTCAAACTATTAGCTATAGTTGTTTTCATAGAAGTATCATATACAAAGTATATACATTTTTTTAAATCTCTGCATGTGTCACTCTGAAGGATACAATTTATAAGGAAAAATGGGAGTGTAATCATTCCTAATGGCTTTCTCAGAAAGATGAATATAAGGAGCCATCTGAATCCATCAAAGTGCCCCACTAATTCTGTGGATATCTGCCTAATTCTGAAGTACTCTTCAAGTTCATATCATTGATTTGGCAGTTTACTACCTTGGTTATCCCATGGTTATTTGGGGAAGTTTTTATTTTTCTCTTATATTTTCTGTTTTACAAATGATCTGATGATTTGTACCATTTCTGAAAAAAAAAGAGAAACATTTTTGAAAAAGTTTAGTCAAGAAAGTGACATTTTAAATTGCTTAAATAATGGTAGTGACACAGACTAGAGACGTTTTCAAAGGAAATGGCTGTTTGTTCCCAAAGTTCACAACCTTTTCCTGGGAGTTCATTTTATGAAAATGATTACCAAAAAGCAATAAATATATACACAGTTATGCTCTGAATATACCACCCACAAAAAAATTATTTTTTCAGATGGAGTTGCTTGGATACAAGAAGAATCTTACAGAATAAAAATGAGCTTGCAGGAATTACTAGTACTTTCAAAACAACAGAGAAATGACACTAAGAGTGAAAGAGGTAATTGAAATCTGTCTTTGATGGAAATATTACCTAAAAGGAATATTGTACTTATCAGCTGATAGCTTTTAAAAATCTTAATGAGTACTGAAATTGAGAAATGCCAACAGTATGAAATGAACAAAACTACTTCCCTAATGAGATTCACAAGGTAAGCAACTGTTTTGAACATCTTCTAACCTTTCCTTTTTAGCATTTTCAAAAAACAGTGCAAAGTGTTTAAATATAAAAGGAAAACTTACAGGAAATTCAGAATATAATATAATTGACCATTAAAATAGAAATGCCTTCCCTAACCAAAAAAAAAAAATGAATAGGCAAATAATAACTTGCATTCTCTATGGGTATCTTTACAAAGAAGAAGTAGTGGGATATTTACTTGAAATAATGTTAGTTTTCAATGTTGAAGTTTACAGAAGATAAATATATAGAAATAATGTGTTCATAGACAGTCCCAGGATGCACACAGTGAATGCATTGTGTTCTCTTGGGTTACATAACTACTTTGAAAGAAGTTTTCTTTTCTGTGTCATCAAAGAAGAATTTTTGGCACTGCCAGGATACTTACTCCACCATTTGGCCTTGCAGACTTCAAGCACGCCTGGAGATAGGTGCCAATTGGTTGTTGATTTTTGAAGATCATTCTGATCTTTGCTGAGTTACCCAACTGGACTCAGAAGGGTCTGACCCACATGTCACATTCCAGCTGTTTGCTTGTTTGTTTTTAATCTCGATCTAGTTTAATGAGAATATAAGGTGAGTCACCTACCATGTATGTCAGCTGACATTTGTCATGGAAACCTCTAAAGAAATTGAACTTGAAATTGAAAAGATAAGGTTGTAATTTAATGAGCCTTATATAAACTGTTTTGGTTTTTTTTCCCTACTTCCCTCATAAGCAAATTCCCTGAATCTTAAACTTAATCTGTGGTACTTGAAGAGGCTTTCTTCTAAGAAGCAGAGTTATTCAGGATGCAGCAGCATCTGAACTCCCAATTGAATCTGTCATTATCATCACAGCACTTACTATAGGTTGGGTAGTATTCCAGTTGCTTACTTATATAAACTCATGAAAACAACCATATGAATTTGGTAGTATGCATTTTTCCATCTCGTGATTAGGAAACAGACACAAAAAGGCTAAATGACTTTCCTAAGAACATTCAGCAAGGAAGGGTCACAGGCAGGCCAAACAAGGTATCTGACAATAGAGATCCTGCTCTTTACCACCCTGCCCTTCAACATGAATTGCAAATATGAAAATGATTGAAATTATCTGTTGAATAATTTTCAACAACAGTATGGAGAAAAGAACACTTTTTTTTTCTTAGCCGATTTGGTATTAACTAATGGCAGCAACATAGTTGTCAAGCAGTTTTGGTTGAAATAATTTAATTAGCTATTAATAATAGCTCCTCTGCCTTTAAATGTTATAATAGATTCCTAATATCTAGATGAACAAATATGGGTAGGAGAAAAAATTATATATTTTAGTCATCTCATCCTTTGGCCTCAATTTCAGATTCCAGAAATCCATAGCTTATTTATAAAACAATCCCAATTGTTAGAGCAGCCCAAGATGGCTAGGCAAAGATTAAATATTTCATGATTAAAAGCAACAACAACAACAAAACAAATCCATTCTTCTAAAAATAAATATACCTACCTAAGATACCATTGTACATCTTAAATAATTTATAATTAGAGAGATGTTACTCAATGTACTTTAAAGAGGCTTATAATAAGTAAAATACTTCTAAGTTCATTGTTTGAATTCAAATTTTTTGCCATATAGAAGTAGTAGAACTTTGTTGGGATTTTTTTTTTTTTTTTAGTTGGTGTCTCACTCTGTTGCACCCAGGCTGGAGTGCAGTGGCAGACTCACGGCCACTGCAGCTTCCACCAGTGCTGGGCTCAGGCTGTCCTTCCACTTCAGCCTTCCAAGTAGCTGGAATTACAGGCGCACACTACCACGCCCAGCTTATTTTTTGATTTATTGTAGAGACAAGGTTTCAGCAAGTTTCCCAAGTTGGTAACAAACCCCTGAACTTAGGCAATCCCCTCACCTTGGCCTCTCAATATGCTGAGATTACAGGCTTGAGCCCCTGCGCCTGACCAGGGATTATTAAATATTAACTTAAATAAAATTATAAATTATGATCTTTGATAAGAAGAAGATACTTTGTATTCGTCAATTTGGGCTACAATAACAAAATGCTATAGCCCGAATGGCTTAAACAAGATATTTATTTTCTCACAGTTCTGGAGGCTGGGCAGCCCAAGACCAAGGTGCAGGCAGAATCACTTCTTGATGAGGGCTCTCTTCCTAGCTTGTAGACAGATGCCTTCTTGCTGTGTCCTCACATGGTCTTCAGAACTAGAACACAGAGACAGAGACAGCTTTGGTATTTCTTTTGAAGGACATTAATCCCATCATGTGGGTCCCACACTCTTGTAATCATCTGAACTTAATAATTTCCCAAGAACCCCTCCTCCAAACACCATCAAGATAAGGATAAGAACTTGAACATGCATATTTGGAAGACACACAATCAGTCCATAACACATTTCTAGGAAACTTTTCTGTGTAGCTCAGATTTATCTAATAAACCGATCATGTTGAGACAGAGCTGGTCTGAGAACTGAACAGTGACGTGGGACTTGAGATCACAAATAAACCTCACCAAGAGAGAACTGTGAAAAAATCAGAGAGAGAAAGGAGGGAAAAGAGGAAGAGAAGGAGGAAAAAGGAACTGGCGTTTGAGGCAGAAAAAGAAACTAGGGAGGGAATGGAGCAGTGGGAGGGATGGGGTGACGAAGGGAGATGAAGGACAGAAGAGGGAGGAAGACAGGCAGCATAGTTTCACTTTGTCAGCATTAAAATCCTGAACTGGATACTCTAAAAAAAAAACTACAGGGGGTGGGGATTTTACTTGTAAATAATTTAAAAATAATAGCTGTGCTTCCTGCCATGAGAGTGCACACTACAGATTCCAATGCCTTAAAGTGATTTTAAATGCCCTGCTCTAGAGAGTGAGTAAAAACATCTATCGTCCCCATGAACAAAATTCACTTTCTTGATACAGCTGAATGAAGTTAGAGGCATCACTGGATTTCGCCTTCTTTGAATCTTTACTAGCCTAAATCATAGACATAAGCAAGCTTTCTCAGAGTCCAGGGATTATTAAGCTGTGGCTTGTCACCTACAACTCATTTTTACAAAATGTGAGTAAAGGCTAGTATATTGTCAGTGACCACCTGTGAAATAAAGAATTTATCAAATAAAAGACGACAAAAGTTGTCTTGTATAATTTAGGTTATAGCATATCGGCAATAATGATCTGAATATTATATAAACATTAAAGCAAGTTTGGTGACTAGGTGTATGTATGATGTGTATATTTATATTTTGCATACTATTTAAAAAGAAAGATCAAAATAACTAAAAATATCCTGACTTGGTGACCGCTGAGGAGCTGATGGTTGCCTTCCACTATTAAAATTTGATAACTGCCTGTAGGAGAGGCATTGCTCAGCTTTGGGAGGGGGTAATTACATTTAATGGAATCAGTTGAGAAGAGGAACATTAAGCCTATCGGGAAAAATTTCCTCCCAATGAAAACTATTAGATAATGGAATCACCTCCCAGGAGAAATACTAGGAATTCTATCACTGACGATATTTGGGACTCAGCTGGACATTACAAGACATTCCATGTCTCAAATCTTATATCCTTTTATGTCCAAAATGTTTTAGTATTTTATTTGATGAAATATTTTTAAATCTTTTTTTAAGGGACTATGTATATAAAGAGATTGTGTGTGTATATATATGTAAATATATATATATATATACACCTTTTACGTGTATGTATATATGTGTTCTATACATATATACAGTCATACATATATAGTCTCTCTAAATATAGTCCACATATGTGTGTATGTATATGTGGAGAGATATAGGTAGACAGACAGACAAATAGACAAAGAGAATTTTAAGGATCAAAGTTCTTTTGTATGTTTGTTTTTAAATTTCATATTACAAATGAAAACACTAAAATCTATGATTGGTACATATTAAAGAAATATGCTAAGATAACAAACCCCTCCATCTTCCTTACTATTTTAATTTTACCTTCAAGAGTCAGAAGACCAGATTTGCAGTTCTTTTTTTTTTTTTTTTTTGAGTTGTAATCTCACTGTGTCACCCAGGCCGAAGTGCAGTGGCATGCTCACAGTCACCCACAGCCTCAACCAGCTGGGCTCAGGCGATCCTTCCCCCTCAGCCTTCCAAGTAGCTGGAACTACAGGTGTGCACCACCATGCCCAACTAATTTTCTTTTTTAATAGAGATGAGGTCTCGTCAAGTTGCCCAGGCTGGTCTCGAATCCCTGGGCTCAGGCAATCCTCTCACCTTGGCATCCCAACGTGCTGGGATTACAGGCATGAGCCATGGCACCCAACCTGCAGTTCTTTTCATTTAGTCCTAGTTGCTTCTGAGAATAAGCCCAATGATGAACCTCAAATTCCAATAAAAGCAACAAAAAGTTCAGATGACAAATTTAAAATGTTCAAACTCTTAATGAGAAGTTGAGTTTCAACAAGCTCTCTTTTTTTTTTTTTTTTTTTAGGAAAGAACAATCACTTTCAGAAAACCTATCCCCCCTTGGAATGACGCATCCATTTCCTTCTAAACATAGATCACATTATTAGTGTTGCCAAATATATCAACAACCGCCTGACTGTTGAACACCATGTTTATCTAATGGACCATAACAGACAACGAGAACAAGCACAGTTGGAAATAGCAATCTGTAAAGTATTTTCCAAACCAGTACCATTCTTTTGTCCCCCCTTTTTCCTTTTTCAATTAAGGGAAAGGGAGTTATTAAGCAAGACATACAAGAGCATTGTTTAGATGTTTCTACTGAAACTATTTCTTTCTGCTGAAATGTAAAATAATTCTGGAGAATCACATTTTTATATATTCATGTAAGAACTAGGACATAGAGGAAGGAGGGCCATGGAGTAACGTTTATATTGGACATCCAATCATATCTGTCATGAATTGCTTAAAGAAAATTCCTAAGGACTCGAGATAATTCTCAACTTCTCCCTTCTACATAATAAAACAATTCAAAGCTGAGGATCAGGATGAGGCCAAGAGGGATTTTATTTAAATACTTGTGAGAAAAATAATACAGTTATTCAAAATGTTTCACATAGTTTAATTTCAGAAATAACACATATTTCTTGTAAAGTGTTCAGGAAACATATGTGAGTCAAAAGGAGAAAAATAAATCACATATAATCCAACAATGCAGAGATTAAATGCTATGAAAATTTTGATTTATATTCTCCCAGTCTGATATGTGCAGAAAACAGATATTTTAAAAAGAAAAATAGAATAATTTTATAAATACTGCATAGTAATATTTTTCAATACATACTCTATTGGGCATATATTTTTTATAACAGTAAAGTATTTCTCTATAACATGATATTAATTACTATTTGATACTCTATTTCATCACTGTCCCCACTTATTTTTTCAGTCCCTATTGTTGTTACCAAAGCTTTGCTATTATTAACAGGCTTGTGATATGTACTCTTACAATGTACTGTTACACATGCCCATAAATATTTCCTTAGGATAACATCCTAGAAGTACGTCAAAAGATAACCAAAACCCCAAGACTCTGTAATATAGTCCAAATGTTTAGAATAACATTTGTTATGTTTATAATAATTTTCCTTTCCACCAGTAACTATGTTTATTGTGGTTTTGACAGAGTACCTTTTTGTGTATTTGTTTGTTTTTGCTTACTTGAACCTATCGATCTGGCTTTATGATTGCTTTCATAAGGTAACGTTAAGAAAAGTGTTCCCATCCAAAATTAAATAAATACTATATAAATAAGTAAATTATATAAATAAAAAAATTTTGAAGATGAACATATATTTTCTTTAAATGGCCTTTTACATCTTTTTAAGTCATACATATGTATTATTTCTATATTTAGAATTTATGCTGATATATTTTACAAGACAGAATATGTTGTAGACTAATTTTCACAATATATTTATTAAATAAACCATCTTGCCCTCACTGATTTGATGTGCTCCCTCATAAAATTATCACATGCACACTATTCTTTATTTAGTTAAATCTGTGAAATTATTATAATCACTTCTCTCACATGTCTCTAAAGGACCCGGAGTAGCAATTATTTCACCTGTATAGGCAGTAGTTAAAGTTGAGCAGCTTTTCATCATCTATCGCTATGTATTTTCAATTAATAAAAAACTTAAAATATTCATCTTCCCTCAAAACCTTAATCCACGAGTGAGATTAGTGTAGACATCAATAAATCTTATCAAGAAGAGTTTATGCAGACACCACGCCCCAGGGAACAGAAAAATATACCCTATCTAAAGAACTAGTAAGGTTTCCATTCTTCATTTTTTACTCCTTTCCTTTTGTTACATTTCATTTAAAGCAGTGATTCTCAAAGTGGAATCCCTAGACCAACAACATCACCTAGGAACTTGTTAGAAATAAACCACTCCAGAGGTAATGAATTAGTAACTGTAGGTGAGAAGCCCAGGCATTTATTCTTTAACAAGCTCTCCAGATGATACTAATGCACACAAAGGTTTGACTTTAAAAGAACTTTGTCAAAAAAGAATCTGAATAGAACTCACATAAAGTATCATGATATTTGTGACATCATTCTAGAACGAACCTTCACTGGACCCTTTAATGTAGACCTTTCCTCATTTATTATGTACGCATTCGTGAAGCAAACATTTTTTTATGTTTCTAGATCAGAACCGGCTGCTAAGTAGGGACATTGAATAAACCAAATCCTTTGCCTTCAAAAATTTTACAATTTATATTTTTTTGTTTGACTTTTTAAAATGTGGAAACATATTAGGAAAGAAAACGAAACTATTAGTTCTTTCGTCAAACTTTTTTTAAAATCTATATAACTAGTTAAAATAAAGCCTAGTGTACTATTGCTTAGAATACATATTTTTGTTTTTAAAAATGGTTTAAAAATAGAATATATATTTCTGTTAAAAATAGGCCATTTTGTGATAGCTTGTAAGATGAGATCCTACAAAAATAATACTAAAAAAAAAATTGAATTGGAAATTAGAGTAACCCAGATAAGGAGTCAGTCATACTAAAACAATCAGAAAGAAATCCAAGCAAGGCAGAGGCTGTTGAAAAGGATAGATAACTGAAAAAGCAGAAACTAACAAGTTAGCTTTTAAAGATGGTAATAACAATGAAGGATAATTGAGGTATAATTGGAAAATTTCTCTCTGGAAAGGAAGAAGGGTCATGTGACATGTAAAACAGAAAAAGAGCAACAATTTAGAAGATTTGGGGAGTGAATGTAACTGACGGAAGCAGGGAAAAGGATGGTCTATGTATCTGAAACTCAAGAAAAAGGAAGGGATAACCACAATTTTTTTTTAAAGGAGGGCAGGACTAACTGACAGGTTTGGTTTGTACTAATTATGTTAAACTATTATTCTCTCTCCTCTAAGTCTGTGCCTCTTTGAACAGTGAATGAATGACCACTTTTTCCTAATCTCTCCTTCCCTTCAAGCTCAACTTGGGACACTCTTCCCCTGACAAATCCCTTTCCCATCTGAACTACACATAGTTCTTCCCCTGACCTCTCATTCAAACAACTTTTACAGTAATTATCAGAGATCTAATACAATTCTAATAGTCCAGTATAAATTTATGAATGACATAGTGAGGTAAATCAACTCAGCTTACCCAAAGGGTGCCTGATAGTACAGAATAATGCAGAAAGAGAATAGTCCCTAGAATATCTAGGGAGAGAATTCCAGCAGGGTATTTTTCAATCTCTGAAAAAAACAAAACAAAAAAAATGGTCTCCACAACTCAAGTCTGCTCACACTCCCTTGTCCTCATTGCTTCTATTGAGAGAATTGTGAACCCTTCAAAGAATTGACCACAATTGTAACTATTTATGTGATTAAAATTCATTTACTCTGACTCCCCTTTCCATGTCTAACTTTGTTCACTTTTGAATGATCAGAAGAATCTAGGGTACTGTCTAGCCCATGGCAATTGCTTATAAAATATCTAAATATTTGTTGTATGAATAAATGACTATTCACATCCTTGAATGAGCAGAATAACCTTTATTTCCTGACCTTTAAAGTCTTTTTTTACTTACTGTTTTCTCTGTCTAGACTACTCTTCTCTTTAAATTCATGTCTTGTTCGCACAATTCCATCAGCAGCATTTGTCAAACTATCAATAGAGGTCTTTCATCCTATTATTTTAATACAAAAAGCTATTTTCTCCCCATAGGTCTTATATGTACTTTTTTCTGTTTGTTTTCTGCCCAACAGAACAAAAAAACACACTATGAAAACAAAAACTGACTATTTGGTTCATTACTATAGTTTCAGCATAATACTGTGCTTGAGTAAGTGAAGAAAAAAAACTTCACCACTCTTGTGTTAGAATAACTGAAGGAGACTATCATGGGGTTGAGGCACACCACATCTGACAAACTAAATGTGGATATACTTAATACCCATTTTGGAAGGCTCAGAGTTAGAGCAACAAGAAGCAGAGTAGCAAGAAGACTGAGGACTGGGGAGGGGATGTGTACAAACATGAAAATGTCTGATCTTTAGCCACTGTAACCAAAGCAGGTGACATCTCAAGATTTGGGGAACTGAATAACGTGAGTTGGCTGAGTGGGAAATACTTTTTCAAGCATAAGCTAGTAACTTAATGTTAACATATATTATTTTCTGTTAAATTAATTATAAATGTTATTGTGGCCAAGAGCCCTGGCAAGAGACAGGTGATAATAGAAAAAGAGCATTGTCTAGGCCCACATAAGAGGTGAATCCAGATACTCCACTCACCAAAGTGAGTTCATCATAAGAGTTCCAATATCACCTCTTCCTGACAATTGCTAGTATGGATGTTATGAATTTTGTCTGCATTGTGATGTTTATTTTAATTTGTTATTGTCCTACGTTTTGGGCTGTGCTGTGTCTTCCCAAAATCCATATGTTGAAGTCTTAACCCCCAGTACCTCAGAATGTGACTGTATTTAGAGACATGGTCTTTAACTAGGACATTAAGGTTAAATAAAATCACTGGGGTGGACCCTAGTCCAATTTGACTGGGTTCATAAAAAGAAGAGATTAAGACAAAAACACACACCGAAGAAAGACCATGTGAACATACAGAGAGAAGACAGCTGTCTACAAGCCAAAGAGAGAGTTCTCAGAAGAAATCAACTCTGTTGACACCTTGATCACAGACTTCTAGTTTCCAGAAACGTGAGAAAATAAATTTTGTTGTTTAAGCCACCCAGTCTATGGCATTTTGTTATGGTGACCCTAGCAAAATAATACATTCTCTATTTTTAAATATTTTTATTTAAACTTACTAAGTCAGCAAAGTAACATCATATTCCATAAAGCTATATGTTGACTTTATAAATGAGAAAAAATCAACGTTAGAATAGATATCAACAAACATCAACAACAATGTAAAATGGACGTGTTTAGAAGATATTCACTAGTGATATATTTGCCTAGGAGATAAAAGCTATAATCAAAACAATGGCTTTCCAAGAGATATAATATAGATTCTACTTTATGTAAATTGATGCCTGAGAGTACACCATTTACATATATTAACAAAAGAGAAGAAGATACAGCTAACCATGGAAAATTTTTTAAAAGCACGTCCCCAAAGAAGTGACAAGCAGTAGAGATTTGGGAAGGTAATTCAAAATCTGAGAAGGTAAATAAAATTGTCAAAAAGTTTTTGATGGGGAGGAGGAGTAGGAGATCAAGAAAATGACAATGAAAAGAAACAACCCATGGAAGTGATAGAAAAATGAGACTAGTATAAAGTGGAGATAGAACAGCAAAGAAACAGAGAGATATTGTCATCATTGATCAAGGTCAGAGTCCTATAACTTCTCAAGGGTCCATAGGAATATTTGAAGTTCTAATGTAAAATGCATTGCACCCAAATATTAAGAGAAAACTGGAGAATCAAATTTTAAAGTACATAAGGGTTTACAAATTGTAATATTATATTCTTTAGTCAACTGTATATTTTACGTATATAGTAGTTATGTATCAGTTTTATATCACCTGGGAGAAAAAGAACATCTTAACATGTTTGATGATGCATGTGATGCATCTAAGAGAGTCAAGGATCTTTGAAGATCTCAAAATTGTCCAGGAAAAGTTGACCAAGCATTATAGGAGGAAAGGGAGCAGATGATAGATTCAGGATAAGCTTTATCTGAGACACAGATTCATGAGTTCTCTAGTGATTTCTACTGGTACCACCAGACAGTTGTTTCTAGAAGAAAACATTGGGAGAGGTAATAATCAGTGCTGAAAACTTAGACATCATGTAAGTATCTTACTTTTTACCATTATAGTTGCCAAATTATAACCCAAGAAGCACATTCTTACATCAGCAAACTGTTTTTCTTTTTTTATAAAACACATGGTTATGTCTAAATGGTGGTGGGTAAACATTAATTTAACGCACTCAGTGAAAGAAACATGCTATCAGAAGAAAAAAATCATAGACCAGTTGCTCAGCATTATGAAGAGAGAAATTGTGTATATATTTTTTTAATTTTTTTACCTTTTCATGAGATTGAATCACTACTACCTTTAGAAATGACCTAATAAAACAGATCGGGTTGCTAACATCACATGAATCCATTGCTCAATAAAACATGGCCACACTTGACCATTAAAAAATAGTGTTTCTGGGGAATGCAAATAAGCAGTTGTGTTAGTATCTTCAGAGAAACTTCTATAACACTTCAAATAGAATAAAGGTCTATTGATTAACACTTAATTAAAAAGATAAAGCAACTCAGTGTGATTTCATACTTGAAAGAAGAATTATGACAACTTAATTTAATGTCAAAATATGGAGCTTTACTTTTAATGGAATAGTATGAGAATTTTAGGGAAAACATGACAAACAATAAAAAATCAGGGTGTTTATCATATTGATAGGGCATCATAAATTTTTACAACACTCTGCCAGCATGTAAAACCTGAAAATAAATTTGACTAGAATATAAAAAAGCCTGAGTTTCAGTTCTCTGAAAAGAGAAATCAATTGTTTAAACCATAAAAATTAAAACCATATTTCAAATTTGGTTATTAAAGATTCTAAAGTCTAGAAATATATATCCTCTAATATGTATAATGTGTATAGGCACACTTCTTAGGCAGTCAAACTAAGTAAATCCAGTATCCTAAGCACTACACACAATATGTGAAGATTATGAGCTTTGCAGTTATACAGTTTAGTTATTAGACAAATAACTTATCTCCTTTCTTAAAACAAAACTGTCACTTAGTATAAATCTATAACTATATTTTCTGTGTGAGTATCATTGCGTTTTATCAATCTAAAAGAGATTAACCCACATGCTCTGATTCTCAGACCAGCATTTTTAGGATAAGGGAATGTGGGAAATGAGACTTCACTGCTAATGTGAGCAATGTTGCCAAGAGGTATCAATGGACCAACATACTTAATTATAGTTTGAGCTGTGCATTTTTAGAAGTGAATTTTAAAAGAATACATGTAACCACTATGCACATATCAAGTCTTAAAGTCAGTTCTATTTCAACAGTTACATAGGCTGAAACTCATCCTTTCATACATGCCTATTTCTGATATCTTGAGAGCACTGGACTGGACATGCAAAGTTGTTTTTGAATTTGGTGATTTAGAAGCTCAAGAACATGAGCTAGGCATTAAACTCTTCAGAACCATTTTCTTCATGTATAAAATAGGTATAATTATACTTACAACACTCATCTCACAATAAGATAGAAGCATAATAAAATAATAAATAAGTCTTATGAGTAAAAACTCTGAATCAAATAACCAGATGCTCCTAAATGTTATATCATGTTGGGTAAATCATTCCATATCACTGAACCTCGGTTATGAAATAACAGAAAAAAAATAACCACAGCACACATGTGTATGGCATTAACAACATGCCAGGCAGTGTTGCATGTATTTCAAGTAAATTAACCACTCAAATACACAAAATCTATGTAAAAGTTATACCTCACTGCCTAGTAGATTATCAGGCACATAGTAACCACTTTGTTGAACAAAATCTGGATAAATAAAACTGAAATACGATTTTAAATGTAAGGTTTTGGAAATCCAAAACCAATCCCATTCACAGTAAACACACACACACACACACACACACACACACACACACACACACACAAACACACATCTTGGTATTCATCTAACCAGGGAGATGAAAGATGTTTGCAATGAGAACTACAAAACTCTATTAAAGAAATCAAAGACAACACAAACAAATGGAAAAGCATCCCATGCTCATAGATTGGAAGACTCAATATCATCATGATGACCATTGTACCTAAGTAAGATTCAGCACAACCCTATCAAATTACCAGCAACGTTTTTCACACACCTAAAAAAGACAATACTTAAATTTATAAGGAACCATAAAAGCCTGAATAGCTAAAGCAATCCTCAGCAAAAAGAACAAAGCAGGTGGCATCACACTATCAGACTTCAAACTTTACTCAGTGCTACAGTAACCAAAACAACATGGTACTGATACTGGTACAAAATAGACCCTTAAATCAATGAAACAGGATAGAGAGCCCAGAAATAAAGCAACAGACTTTCAACCAACTCATCTTTTAAAATTACAGAAACAAAAATTGAGGAAAAGAAATCTTATTTAGCAAATGGTGCTAGAAAAGTGGCTAACCAGACGCAGAAGAATGAAAGACTCCCCCTCACTATATACAAAAAACTAACTCAAAACAAATCAAGGACTTGAATGTGATACCCCAAATTTCAAGAATCTTAGAAGAAACCTAGGAAACATCCTCCTAGTCATTATCTTAGGCAATGAATTTATGGCCAAGTCCTTGAAAGCAAGTGCAGCAAAAACTAAAATTGACAGATGGTACCTTACCAAGCTAAAAGGTTTTTTCACAGCAAAATAAATCATCAAGGGAATAAAGAGAACCCCTACCCCAGAATGGGAAAAAAATTATTTGCAAGATATGCATCTAACAAAATCCCTAATATCCAGGATCTATAAGGAATTAAAACAAATGGACAGGAAAAAATAATCCCATTAAAAAATGGGCAAAGGACATGAACAGATACTTCTCAAAGGAAGACCTACAAGCAGTCAACAAACATTTTTTTTAAATGCTCAAGCCGGGCTCGGTGGCTTAGCCTGTAATCCCGCACCTTTGGAGGCTGAGGTGAGTGGATTGCCTGAGCCCGTGGGTTCGAGACCCGCCTGGGCAGCGAGACCTCATCCCTACAATAAATCAAATAATCAGCCGGGCGTGGTAGCGCATGCCTGTAATTCCGGCTACTCGGAAGGCTGAGGCGGAAGGATCGCCAGAGCCCAGCGGGTCGAGGCTGCGGTGGCCGGGAGCGGCCACTGCACTCCAGTCTGGGCGACAAAGTGAGACTCCAACTCAAAAAAAAAAAAATGCTCAGTATCAGTAATCATCAGAGAAATGCAAATCAAAACTACAATGAGACACCATCTCACACTGGTCAGGATGGTTATCATTAACAAGTCAAAAAACAAGTGTTGGCAAGGCTGTGAATACTTCTTCACTGTTGGTGGGAATGTAAGCTAGTTCAACCTATGTGGAAAGTAGTTTGAAGATACCTCAAAGAGCTAAAAATAAAGCTGCCACTTGCCCAAGCAATCTTACTCCTGCGAATATACCCAAAGGAACACAGATTGCTCTACAAAAAGACACTTGCACACTTATGTTTATTGCAGCACTATTCACAATAACAAAAACATGGAACCAATTCAGATCTCCATTGAAGGTGAATTGGATAAAGAAAATGTGGTGCATATACATAGTGGAATATTATGCAGTCATAAAGAAGAGCAACATCATATCCTTTGCAGCAATGTAGATGTACCTGAAGATGATCATTCTAAGTAAACTATTACAGAACAAAAATCTGAAAACTGCTTGTTCTCACTCATATGTGGGCATTAAACATTGTATGCACACCTCGTGATTCTAAAATAATAAATAAAATGTAAAGTTTTGGATTATTTCTGCATAAGAGAAAATATCTAAATTTCCTTGATTTTACCATAAAGGGAAAGGTGGGAAAAAAAAGTAAAATTTCTATATAAGCAGAATAAATGTAAAATGATAAGTTATATTTTTAATTTTCTTTAAAAAAATAAATTAAGAGCAAAAGCATATGAAAAAGAAATTTTTAAAAAATAGGTTACTGATAAATATGTGGAATGGTCCATGCTGTTAAAATTTGTTGTTAAACTTGGCCTAAAAAATAAAACAAGGCTGTATATATGCTTGTAGAAGCCTTCAAATTGAAGGTGCCAATCTAATTTTTTTATTTAGTGGTGTCTGGTTGCTAATTAGTTAAAGACACTCTGGAAGAGACCAATTCACTGGAGGCCAAATCATATACTGATAACCTAGGGAGAACCATGATCCATTTTCAGGATTTAACATCAACAGTAGCAAGAAGAAATAATTAAACACACACACAACACACACACACACACACACACACACACACACACACACACACACAAATGCACAGAGATAATTTTAAAATATTTAATGGTAGTGAAGAGTAAATTATTTAACTCCAACCAGGGATAAGAGCCTTTTGGTAGCTATCACTTACTGCAGTAAATCTGCTGAAGTTTGCATTTCCTGGCTGCTGGCTCTGTTTATTTAAAGTCATTCTGAATGCTTTGCTAGAAAGGATTTCAGTGGTGCTGCCAAATTTTCACTAGATTAAAAATGTGCTCTGCTGATAATATTTTTATAAACACTACACACTGAACAAGAGCAATGTTCTTTAGATATCAATTTGCTGCTCTTCTACAGCCAATCTTTCTGCGAGGTCTTGTCAATCAACAGATTCTGTTCAATCTGGTTATTTCTGGTGAAATGTACTAGAAACTTACATCAAAGCCCCTCATGGGTTAAATGCTGAATTTGGTGTCTCTAGTAAAGCCATACAGACAATTCATCAGTGTAAATGTTGGAATGTCTAAATATTTGTTAGGAAAAATGTCTATAAAGCAAAGACCTCCAACTCCAGGAAGGATAATAAATGATGTGATGTCAAATGTGACTTATAGGAAAGTACTCAGTTTAAAAATATCTTCCCTCAACCCTAATGCTCAGGTAGAAATTGTTTTCACTATCATTAAAGTAGTCATAGTTAAGGAATTCTTAGGTTTTCCTTTATTTTCTTAGAAATAAGGAACAAAAGCCACAGGAGTTTCATTAAAACAAACTTAGCTCACAATAGGTTTCATGAGAGGCAAAAAGGAGTCTAAACTAATTAGTCAGCAAAAATTAATGACTGGAGGAAAAAGAAGTAAATTTTTAAAAAGAAAAGCTTTGACTAAGGAGTAACACAAAGTTGAGGATAGAAATATAAAATATACAATAAGAAATGGAAATACATTTCTACATGTTTGAAGACAAGAGAAAAATCAAGTAAGGAGTTCAAACACAAGAAGCAAAAAAGAAAATCTTAGAGGGAAAGTATCAAGATAGTGTAAGTGTGGAAATATTGCTACGTCCTTTCTCATCCATATCTGGACCTTTTCCTATGGATTATTTAAAATTACTTTCAAGCCAAATTTCCTTTGGCATCAGTATAGACCAAATTGCCTGAATCACAAATTTTGCTCGGAAATAAGAATAGAGTGTTTTAATATTATTTAAATTGTTTATTTTTTAAAAAAAATACAGATGAACTAATATTGTAGAGAGAAACTTTTACATTACGTTTTTAAACTAAAATAAATTTCAGACTTCCACAAGGTCATTTTATGCTTCTGCTTCAGTCTCTTATTTTCCACCCCTCTAGTTAGGGACACTCTGAGGAGAACAGAAGAATAATTATTTCAACCACTGAAAAGGGAATGAGGTTTATAACAAGTTCAAGAAAAGCTTCTTAATATTTCCCAGATACTTAGACTTTTCTCTGGTAGCTGTTACCATCTTTTTAGTGGAACCTCATTAGGGAAGATCATCGTGGCCTTTTGACTTTCAGCAGAGATAAGAAAAACAGTCATGTCTCAATTTCTTTCATATATATATTATATATATATATTCATACATAGGTATATACACACATATGTGTATATAGAAGGTACTAAAAATGTATATACACTTTTAAAAAGGAAAAAACTATTAAAATTGTAATACTCGATATATATGATAACAGAAGATAACAAAATGATAACAAGTCACATCTGACTTCTGCAATTACAAAAGGTGTTTAAAGTGGTTATCATCAGCATCCAGACACTTCTGATTATGGCAAACTAAAAGTAACACATAGATAACATCTCTTAAAATGTGCATATATTTTTGGCACCCTGGTATATGCACATAGAAATATATTTAGAAGACTGACAAGCCAGGCTCGGTGGCTCAGCCTGTAATCCCGCGCCTTTGGGAGGCTGAGGTGAGTGGATTGCCTGAGCCGCGAGTTCGAGACCCGCCTGGGCAGCGAGACCTCATCTCTACAATAAATCAAAAAATCAGCCGGGCGTGGTAGCGCGTGTCTGTCATTCCGGCTACTCGGAAGGCTGAGGTGGAAGGATCACCGGAGCCCAGCAGGTAGAGGCTGCGGTGGCCGGAGGCGGCCACTGTACTCCAGTCTGGGCGACAGAGTGAGATTCCAACTCAAAAAAAAAAAAAAAAAAAAAAGAAGACAGACAAATTAATTTCATTTGTTAATATAAAATTTGAGTTTTAACAGAGAACAAGTGCTAAAAATCAATTCAGGATGACAACATTTTAAGTCATATTTTTCTTCTAGATTTAGTTAATATATCATAAAATGTTATCTTCATTGAGCCTAAGAGATTGAATATGGGGTACTGATAAGCAGACATGACCTAATTCCAACTCAATCTTATTTCTTTCTGTAAAGGCTAAGTACCATCTTAAAAAAAGAACTTCAACTCCATCAACAAAATTAGGTTTCAGGTGTATTTATTTGTCTGGAAGGAACCTAACACAAACCAAATGCCAAAGGAAGAAGGTGAGGGAAAGGAGATGAGAGTATGTATGAGGCTCCAAGAAGCAAGTTTATTAGTTTATGAAAAAGGAAGAGGCCTAGAACATTGAGTTAGATTCCAGAATGGGGACCGAGGGTAGGGTGTAGGGTACTACAGAGGTGTAGGGTACAATAGCTAATCTAAGAACTCCACCCACACTGTATCATATAGGGACATGTGAGGTGCAAGACTAGGTATGAGTAAAGCTTAACAAAAGTAAAAACACTTTATGGCCCAGGCTGTGCTGCAATAGAGACCCTCTGATAGAGCCCACCACAGCTGAGAGAGAGCCAATTCCCAACTTGTTTACAGAGAGACAACAGGAAGCAGGCCATAGCAGCTCTGCTTCAAGTAGTGGCCCAGGCAGAAGTAACTAGAATTCGTCCTTGAATAACTTGCCAAGTGATCACAGCAGCCCTAGGGAATAGTACAGCATCAGCCTAAAGCAGTGACAAAGTGACAGCAATACCACTGGGAGCTGCTTACAAAGCAGACTAGACTTCAAGAGATCAGAGAAAGGAAGAGATCGCAATGGGTGGAGTTGGATTCCTTGCAAAACGATGAGTGATTAATAGCCAAATAGTAAAAGTCAGGTATGCATACCTATACATCATGGTATCCACAATCTAGAAAATACTCTGGGAGCACTCAGAAAAAAAAGAGGAGCTAACAGACAGGAGACATGGTGAAGACAGAATTTTTTTTAAAACCCAGGTGGCAATAGGAGAGTGGTAATGAAGAAGACTAAATACTCCAAGGTGTCAGTGACATCTTGAATCAGGATTTCTGATGGAAGACTGGAAAAATTATTTATATAACAAATAATATTAAAAACAAATATAAGTGCTTATTAATTTCAGTACCACCTGTTTTTTCTGATTAGTACATGTAATACAATCTATCTCAAAACTAATCTCCTACTCTTCCAACTAAACCTGTATTTCCTTTCTTTCTCTATCTTCACTTGGTCACTTTGATTTAGGACATTACTGTCATCCTGAACCAAATCCCTTTTCTTGTCACTCATATCCAGTATTTGAACTCTCTTGATTCCACCTCAGTAATGTCTCATATTTGTCCCCTTTTATTCATTCTTATTGCCCAGTTTACAGAACATGGCATTGTCACCCCTTGAGTGGCTTTCAAGTAAGTTGCTTTACTAATCATCCACAGACTTAACTAAACCCTCAGGCAGTAATCACTTATCTAGTCAACTAAAACAAAGTACTTTATCTATATTTCTTTGATGACCATTTGCTTTACATTTATGTTAATTTTTATAGACATTTCAGCACCTCTATTAGACTATAAGTGTGTGGGAAGAATCTGTAATGAATCATTTTTAATGGGCTTGCACATGTTAGCTATAGAATAAATATTTGTTTGAGTTTAACAAGTGGCTAAAAAATGAACGAATGGCATTCTTATTATATGCAAGGCTAAATATTAGGTAATGTGCTAAAAAATAGTGTCCATTTTGGGATAGTATATCCAATGTTTACACTAACTTTTATAAACTCTTCAAGTAAAAATTCATTGTCTTGTCTTTCTCCTACCTATAGACGTCTAGCAGGGCCTATATGCATATAACCACATAAACATATTTTGCTATTCTGTTCAAACAAGGCAGAATTTAATAGCAATAGATTTAATCAAAAGACCTGATTTTTAGCTCAGCCCTGCCAAAGTAGAAATGGATTTCCTATTTTCCCTTTATCTCTTCCATCTCTCTCTCTCTCTCTCTCTCTCTCTCTCTGTAGTTCCCTAGGCTACTGTTTTAATGAATTAGAATAAATACAGACTCACAGCCAAAAAAACCTATGTTCTAGAATTTAATAGTTGATTGGTAACTTGGGCAACGTACTTAGTGTTTACAAATCTCAGCTTCCTTTTCTATATGATGATGAAAATAAATGTAAAAGTGCTGTGAAAGCTATAAATCTTTATTAATCTATAAGGTTTTATTAGTATTTTTAAAGTAGCATGAGGTCATTATTACTGCCATAGTTCTCCCTAATACCTTCCCTGAAGCTCATACTCTGGACCTTGAGTATAATACAAACAAGATTCTTGACAGATTGCATTCCTTTAACAAAATCTGAAACTGAGGTTTGGCATTAAATATGCAGATACGCATATAAAACAATTCAGTGAATGAAGCATATATTGGTGGGGTTAATGTATGATTTCTTCAATGCTATTCTCATTTGTCTTTGTAGTGTTCTGGGTAACTACACCTGGACATTGATGCATATATAGTGTGGGAAGTAACAGAAATTCATATCCTGAATAACAAAAGCACCCTGAGGCTGTCTGACTGAAGAAAAACAAAATTTCCACATTACCCATTTTACTTCATGGTTCAGAATCGTCAGTATTCCTCAGTATTCTAGAGACAGGTGGGCCTACCAGACATATGGTAATAAAGCACCAGCCTGGTTAAGCCTTACTTTCATACTTTCTCAGAATTATAATAAATGGATTCCAACTCATTGCTAGTGCTGTGAAAGAACAAAATTAAATGAAAATTAGAAAAGAACTCCCAAAGTACTTTATTATTTAGTGTATTTAATTGCATCAGTAAAACCTAGGAACTGTCAGATAGGCAAACATTCAAGAATTGGCTAGTACTTTGCTTAGCTCTGCACCATACAATTTTTGCATGTTCTGGCAAAGATTGTCAAATCATCCTAGCTGAAAGAAAATTAATTTCCACAAACTGCTATTTGCTATAGTCTTCCAAAAGTCTGTCATTACCACCTGTACACAGTAACTAATTATCTCCTGTCTGTTGTTTAAATAAATGTATTTTGTTTACACTTGTCTGTACCACTAAGTAAAAAGTCTTTTAAAATAATTGATAATGGAAAACTTGAAGATGAAAAAAATAAATGAAAACTTGTGGAAAGTAAGTATAATTTAAAGGAAGAGCCGGGCTCGGTGGCTCAGCCTGTAATCCCGCGGCGCCTTTGGGAGGCTGAGGTGAGTGGATTGCCTGAGCCCGCGGGTTCGAGACCCGCCTGGGCAGCGAGACCTCATCTCTACAATAAATCAAAAAAACAGCCGGGCGTGGTAACGCATGCCTGTAATCCCGGCTACTCGGAAGGCTGAGGCGGAAGGATCGCCGAAGCCCAGCAGGTCGAGGGTGCGGTGGCCGGGAGCGGCCACTGCACTCCAGTCTGGGCGACAGAGTGAGACTCCAACTCAAATAATAATAATAATAATAATTTAAAGGAAGGATGGTAGCCCAAAGAGCTGTGAGAGAAAAGACATAGAAGAACAGTAAAGGAACAGATAGAAGTATTTATATATTATTCATTTAATATATGCAGCCTAGCCGGGCTCGGTGGCTCAGCCTGTAATCCCGCGCCTTTGGGAGGCTGAGGTGAGCGGATTGCCTGAGCCCGCGGGTTTGAGACCCGCCTGGGCAGCAAGACCTCATCTCTACAATAAATCAAAAAAACCAGCCGGACGTGGTAGCGCATGCCTGTAATTCCGGCTACTCGGAAGGCTGAGGCGGAAGGATCGCCGGAGTCCAGCAGGTCGAGGCTGCGGTGGCCGGAAGCAGCCACTGCACTCCCGTCTGGGCGACAGAGTGAGACTCCAACTCAAAAAAAAAAAAAAAAATAAATAAAAAAAAATAAATAAAAATAAATAAATATATATATATATATATATATATATATGCAGCCATTTTTAAAAGGTGGAAATAGGCTAACATAAAAAATAAAATAAAACCAGGCAACCCTTCGGGTCCCCTCCCATTGTGGGAGCTTTTCTGTCCTCTCAATAAATCCTGCTTTCTAAAATTAAAAAAATAAAAATAAAAACCTACCTTTTGCTATAAGTTATAACTTGTTAGGAGTTCTCTGAGAATACATGGTATATGCACCATTTTGAAAGAAAGTTCTAGGTTTACATCCAACTATAATGAGTGGGAAAGATAACTGTATGAAGTCACTGAAAATTTTTTTTAACACAGTCAGAAGTAAATAACCTGAAAAATATAATTAAATGCCAATTAATAAAGTGAAATTCGCAATTGCTACAGAAGTTTAAAGAAGATGGAGATCTGTTAATATCTAAATATTATGAACTCTAATACTTCATAGAATTCTACTTTTTCACACTGTGTGTTTTCAAGTGGGTTGAAGTAGTCAAGAGGAAAAAACATGGAAGAGAGAGAAATTGAGCTGGACTTTTAAGTTAAGCATCTTGCAAATAAGTGGTAAGATTGGTATTGACCTAATTATACTGCTTTGCTTTGAAAAAGAAGACTCAGACCAAATATTTTGCCTTTAATTTGAAAGGGAACCTGGGAATCTCAAACCTGGGAACCACACTAAATTTTTCAGGTAGGAAAAATGCAGGGATGTAGAGTTAAATAAGTTTGGTTAGATTATGTTAGTGGTCAGAAACTTCAGGGTTTTTTTTAAAAAACTATTCGAAATTATAGTCATAGTAGCACAAATTCTAAACCATCATGGATAACCAGGAACATGAAGAAAAAAATCACTGCTGGCAGCTCTCTGAAAATATCCACTCACTGTGGTAATCAAATAATAATTTCCAACTTTGACCCTCCTCTTGGGTGTGAGGATGTCCAAGTGACTCCTCCACACTGGAAATCAATGTTAGCTAAAATCCTCAGGATGCTTTCTTTGGATTTCAGCTCACATCAATAATCTCATTCTCAAGACCCTGTCCCTTCTCCCATCCTGCTCTCAGATTCTTTGTTCCCTTTAATTTGTGTATGTGTCTACCTTGCAAACAAGATTTTTGCAAACATTTTTATAGAATTATGTGTATAAATCTTAAATGTACAGCCTGAAAATTTTAATTAGGTGAATATCTGTAATCACCACACAAATCAAGCAATAGAATATTACCGAACCAAAGAAACTTCCTTCACGTCCCCTATCCTCAAAAGTAACCACTATTCTAATATCGATCACAATCATTTAGGTCTGATTTTGACCTTTACATTAATGGAATCATACAGTGTGCATTTTGGGGCATTCGATTACTTTTGTACAATATTATCCATTGAGATAAATCCATGTAGCATATTCCATTGTATAATTATATCAAAAATTTTATCCATTCAACTGCTAAATAGACATAGGTGCTGAGTCCAGTTTTCAGCTATTAGCAATGATATAATCATGAATATTATTTTATATGTATGTTTTGTGTACATATGGACACATTTATGTTGAAAATATATTAAAAAGTGAAAAGTGAATTATACTCACAGAGTATGAGCATAATTAGCCTTAATAGATACTGCAAACAGTTCTCCAACATAGTTGTACCAGTTTAACACATATCATCTATTAGACTTTCAATTTCAATCTATATCTGTATTTGGTATTGTCAGGGCTTTAGTCTGTTTCAATTTTAGCCATTTCAAAGGGTAGGTATTGGATTCTCAAAATGGTTATTTGTATTTCTTTAATGACTATCATGTTAAAAACTTTCTTGTATGCTTGCTAGTCAATTGGGTGTCCTTTTATGTAAATTACTTTCTAAAATTTTTGCTTATTTTTAATTGAGTTGTATATTTTTTGCTATTTTGAATTTCTTAATATATTCTGTATATAAGTTGTTTGGTGGATATATGTATTTCTGTCCTATGTTGAAATTTTCGTGTGTCCCAAATAAATTAAGAGTTTTTCTTGTACTTTTTCTAGGAGTTCTATTGATTTAAGGTAAACAAGTAGAGCTATAACTGGTATGGGACTTATTTTATGGTATGAATTTCCCCCCATGTGGATATGTAGTTGATACTACACCTCTTATTTAAAAGACCATCCTTTATTGCACCTATGTGTGGGCCTCTTTCTTTGATCAATGCCTCACTGTATTAACTATTTTCATTTTACAAAGCTTGATATTGGTTTACATAAGTTCTCTAGTTTTCATCTTACTCTTTCTTAAGACTAGGCTACTCTTCTCTTCCTCTTTGCATTTTAATACAAATTTTATCATATATTTTTCAATTTCTGCAAAATTACCTCCTAATATTTTCATTGGAATTGTAGTGAATCTATGGATCAGTTTGGAGAGAGCTGTTATATTTACAATAACAAACTATCCAATTTTTGAATATAGAATATTTCTTTATTTATTTAAATAGGTTAATCTTGTATATGTCAGTGTAGAAGTATTTCACGCCAATAAAATATATTTCTAGATATTTGGTGTGTTTCTAAAAGATGATTACAACATATTGTGAATGATATATTTTAAAATATCATTTTCAAATCGGTTATTGTTTATATATAAAAATATCATTTTCAGTTATAGTTTCAAAAAGTAAGCATTCAGTTATTCATTCATCCAATTATATATTCAATAACTATAATTTATGAATTATAACTGAAGTATGATTTATGCAAGATAAAGTGTACTAATTTAACAAATGTCTACATCCATATAAATCTCACCACAATCAAAATTTTCCATTGCTTCAAAAAGTTTCCTATCATGCCTTTGAAATCAATTCTACTACCCTTTGCCTCAGACATCCATTGATCTGCTTTCTGTCAGTTCAAATTATTTTTTGTTCGAGAATTCTATATAAATAAAATCACATGTAATGTACCTTTATGAGTCTGACTCTTTTTACTCAGCAAAATGTTGTTGGGTGTTTTATTGCATAAGTAGAATTTCATTATATAGATATACCAAAAGTTATTTTCAATTCAAATGTGGATGGGTATTTGGGCTGTTTCCACGTTTGGTAATTATAAATAAAACTACTTTTGATCTGTGAACTTTTGGTTTCAGCTCTGACATATAAACAGATTGTATGCTGTCACTCCAGCTATTATAAGAACAAGCTGGAAAAACTAAAAATAAATGACTTTCTTTGATCATTGGAGAACTGCGATCACAGGGCAAGCAGTTACCCCAAAAGCTGGAGCAACAGTTACAGACAGAGAGACACAGAAGAGATCTGTTTACCTGGAACAGACACCTCCAAAGCTATATAATGGTAGGTAGACTTAAATAATAATTTTGACAAATTGCTAGAGACTTATTATGGACTACCGTAAAAGTAAGAAACTACTGGGGGCTGCAGTCTTAGGGGTTTCCCATATTTTTTATAGGCTTTGCCTTCAGGAATTCTATCAGGTTCTCATCGTAAAGAGAAAGATTGCCTCATGGCTCTCACAGAAAGAAGAAAGAGTAATCACTGTGAGATATACTTGGAGCCTTCTCATAACAGAAGCAGACTCTCCACAGGAAAAGACATTTCCCACACTTTATCCTTGCTTGGGGAATGAGATTTCTCCCATTCCAGTCTCTCCCAGCTTTCTATCTCACCTACCAGGGTAAAAAGCATAATTAATGGGGTGAAGGCTTCAGACAAATAGACTGGGAATACTGCAGCCAGGGAAGTCAGCAGATGGTGTTGAGAGGAGAGATCCATTTACACTACTAGAGAAACATTTGTGAATATTACAGCACCAAAGCGCAAGTATTGTAAAAGACTGAGGTTTCATCCAAAGGTAATCAAATGTTCCACCTTACCATCACATTAACAAGGCTGCAATATAATAACACTGGATTATAGCTGAAAGAGTTGTGAGACACAGACTTTCTCTGAGGGGAAGTACTTAGGAGAAAGTTTAAAGTCACCAAGAGATTGAAACAAGCACATTAGAACAATTTGAAGCCTCTGGCATCTACGACTATAGCAAATGTTAAAAGCAGCTCAATTCCTACCAGAATTAACATAAATCCTCACTCAAAAATAAATCCATACATTTTAGATCCTATTGCCCAATAAAAAATATCTGGTTTTCATCAAAACATCACAAGGCATGCCAGAGGACAAAAAAAAAAAAACACAAAACAACAGCAAAAGGCAAACTGAAGAGACAAAACAATCATTAGAACCAGACTCAAATATGACACAGATATTGGACTTCTTAGGAAATTTAAAATAACTAGAATTAACATTTTAAGGGCTCTAATGGAACATGCAAGACTAGGTGGATAACAAAAGCACAGATATGAAGCTCTAAAAAAAATCATAAAGAAATGTAGAAATCTAAAACACTGTAATAGAAATAAAGAATATCTGTAATGAGCTCATCAGTTGATTTGACATGGCTGAAGAAGAAATCAGTGAACTTGATGGTAGGTCAAATAATCTTCCCAAATTGCAATGCAAAAAATAAAAAAAGGAGGTCAGCACAGTGGCACACCAATAATCCCAGCACTTTGAAAGTCTGAGGCAGGAGAATTTTTTGAACCCAGGAGTTCAAGACCAGGTGGGCAACATAGTGATACCAATACACCAATACCTTGTCTCAAAAAAAAAAAAAGCAAGAAATGCAGGAAAATATCAAAAGTTGAAACTTATTCTTAACTATTATATCAGTAAAAGAAAAAAGAGAAAGAAGCAAAAGAAATATTTGACGTAATAATGGCCAAGTACTTTCCAAAACTAATAACAGAAAAGCCCATAAATTTGGAAGCTGAAAGAACACCAAGTAAGATTAACAAATTCCCATACCTAGAATACATTCAAATCCAAGAGAAAACCTTGAAGAAACCAGATGAATCTCTATACCTTGCCTGTAGATATGAGTATAAGAATTACAGTGAACTTCTCGACGGAAACCATCAAAAAAAGAAGAAAGATAAAATATTTTAAGTGTTAAAAAAAATTAAAACACCAATGTAGAATTCTACATTCAGCAAAATTATCCTTCAAAAGTAAAGGAAAAATAAAGATACCCTCAGACAATAAAATCTGAAGGAATTTATCACCAGCAGATCTGCCCCGCAAGAAATTTACACAGAAACTCTTAAAACAAAACAAAACAAGAAAATTATGTGGATTAGAAACTTGTATCTACACACACACACACAAAATCGACTTTCCATATGACCCCACAATCCCCCTACTGGGAATATACCCAGAGGAACTCAAATCAATCTATGAAAAATATACCTGCACACACATGTTTATTGCAGCACTGTTCACAATAGCAAAAACATGGAACCAACCATGCTGCCCATGAAAAGAGGACTGGATAAAAGGCAATGTGGTACATATACACGATGAAATATTACACAGCCACAAAGAAGTACAAAATTATGAACTTCACAGCTATTTGGATGGACTTAGAATCTATAATGCCGAGTGACCTATCACAGAAACAAAGAACTGAGTATCACATGCTCTCACTCATTAGCAGACCCTGAACAATTATCTATTAGGATAATTTTAAGAAAAGGGTTGGCAGTAGTGGGAAACTGCCGGAGGGGTGGGGTGGGATTGACAGTAGTGGGAAACTACCAGGGAAGGGGGAGGCACACCTCATCAACAAGGGTACCTGCATAATGAACATTTGTATACCTAACCCTGAATTGTACCCCACAGCTTTAAAATTTAAAAAAGAAACATTCAATGCTACAAATAAAATGTTATAAAATGGATTTGAATCCTTTCAAATTAAGGCATAGAACTATAGAACATAATACATGTCATAGATTTTGAAGATATTTGCTATATTTTTTTTTAAAAAGAATGTTGGAGAAGGACTAAATAAAGGTAGAATAAAATGTGTTCTTTGACTGGGCATGGTGGCTCAGCCTGTAATCCCAGCACTTTGGAAAGCCAAAGCAAGAAGATTACCTGAGCCCAGGAGTTCAAGACCAGCCTGGGCAACTTGGTGAGACCTCGTCTATACAATAAGTCACAAAAATTAGCTGGGCATGATGGTGTGCATCTGTAGTTCCAGCTACTTGGAAGGCTGAGGCGGAAGGATCTCCTAAACCCAGCAGGTGGAGGGTTCAGTGGCCATGTGCCATACCACTGCACTCCAACCTGGGCAACAGAATGAGACTCTAACTCAAAAATAAATAAATACATAAATAAATAATAAAATAAACAAACATATATATATATATATATATATATACTGTGTTCTTTGCCTTTTTTATTTTAATTGATCGAAAAGATAACTAACTTAATGGTAGTAACACTGCATTGGTAATTATAGAATATGCATAATTAAAACAAAAGAAAACAATGTCACAAGGGCATAATTGGAAATACTATTTTGTAAGCTACTTGTGTCCCACATATGAAAAGTATAATCTTATTTAAAAGTAAATTTACATTAGTTAATAATATGTATTGCAAACTATAGCATTACCACTAAGATTTTTGGAAAGAATTATAATTGACATGATAAGAGAGGAGATATAATAAAATCACTTAAAATGCTCAATTAAAATCAGAAAAGATTTTTTAAAAAAACCTCTGGCAAAAAATTGAAAACAGTCGCAAGTATGGTTGATTTAATCTAAATATATAATTGATCACTTTAAATGTATATAGTTTAAATATGCCAACTAAAAAAAAGAGACTGTAAGCGAAGATTAAAAAATAAAAAGACCCATCTGTATGTTGTCTACAAGAAACCCATTTTTAAATATAAAGAATCAGATAGGTTAAAAGTAAAGGGTTAGAGAAAGACACACTAATCTAACACTAATTAAAAGAAAGTTTTTAGACAAAGCAGATTTCAGAATGAGAAAAATTATCAGGGATAAAGAGGAACATTACATAGAGATTAAGGAGTTAATTCCAGGCAAGATATAGTAATACTAAATGTGTATACAGCTAAAAACACAGCATTAAAATATACGAGGCAAAAACTGATAGAACTGAAATGAAAAATAGACAAGGTCACTATTATATTTGGAAACGTCAACACCCTTCTGTCAGTAATTGATAGATCAAGCAGGCAGAAAATCAGTAAGAATGTAGTTGACCTGAACATCTCCATCAATCAACTTTAATATTCTCTCCAACAGCAGCAGAATACACATTCTTTTCAAGCTTACTTGGAATATTCACCAAGATAGAACACATTTAGTCCAGAAAATACATATTAACACATTTAAAGGAACACAAGTAATACAAAGTGTATGTTGCCAAACAACAATGGGATTACAGTAGAAATCAGTAATAGAAAGGTAGCGGAAAAATTCCCAAGTACTAGACATTAAAAAACACATTTTCAAATAATCCACAGGTCAAAAAAGAAGTCTCAAGTAACATCACAAAATATCTTGAGCTAAATGAAAACTTATCAAAATTGTGGTATACAGTAAAATCAATACTGAGAGGAAAATGTATATCACTAAATGAATATATTAGAAAAGAAGAAGGGTCTAAAATCAATAATCTAAGCTTCCATCTTAGGAAACTAGAAGAAGAAAAATAATTTAGGCCCTAAAGCAAGCAGGAGAAAAGATATAATTAGAGCAGAAATCAATGAAATTGTAATCAGGAAAACAATAGAATAAATCAACAAAAATCAAAAGCTGCTAATTCAGAAAGATTAACAAAACTGATAAACTTCTACCTAGACTAATCAAGAAAAAAGGATAGAAAATTCATATATTAACAATATCTAAACTGAATAAATCTGTTACAAACCTTTTGTGCAAGTTTTTGCAAAGACATATATTTTCATTTCTTTTGCATATATATCTTGAAATAGAATTGCTAGATTTTATAGTAATTGTTATGTTTAATTTATAAGAAATTGGCAAAAAGTTTCCAAAGTGTTTGTATCCTTTACAATTTCAACTGTAACAGTTTCATATCTTTGTCAACACTTGGTTTAGTCAGCTTTTAAAATTTTAGTCATTATAGCGGGTGAGTAGTGGTATTAACTTGATTTTAATGTTAATTTTCCAGCTGAATACAGATGTTAATTATCTCTTCATGTGCATATTGGAAAGTGTCTGTTTAAGTCTTTCACCAATTTCTTTGTAAATGAATTATTTCTCTATTATGGAATTTGAAGAGCTCTTTACTTATAACAGACACAAATCCTCATATATATACATATACACACCTGTATATCTATACATAAATTTATGTGGGAAAATTCACTTCTTATTTCTAGCACCTTTCTTGTTGATTCTTTAAGTTTTTACAAGAACAAAGCCAGTACCAAAAAATTGTATTTTTTTCCTCACCCTGTTGCACCAGCTAGGATCTCTAGCACATGGCTGAATAAAAGCAGTCCGAACGTTCATCTTTTTTTGTTTGTTTCAGATATTAGGGAGAAAATATTTACTCTGTTAGCATTAAGTATTAATTTAGCTGTAGGATTTTTGTAAATGCCATTTATTATATTCAGCAAGTTATTTTCTAATCCTAGTTTACTGAGTGGTTTTGTTTTTCTTTTATGTTTTTTAACCAAGTGGGTGTTGGAGTTCATCAAAGACTTTTTTTTGTATTGAGCAGATAATCTCAAATTTTCTTATTTATTCTTTTAATATAACCTAATTTAATGTTGAATCAAATCTAAATTTTTATAGCAAACTCTGCGTGGTGATAATGATTTGTTCTTTGTTTATATTGCTGGACTTAATTTGCTAAAATTTTGTTAAGTATATTTGCATCATATTCATAAGGAATATTGATCTGTATTTTTCTCTTCTTATAACGTGTACTTTTGGTTTTAGTACTGGATCACTCATGGTCTCATGAAATGATTTGGAGCATGGTACTCCCTCTGATTTTCTGCAAGATTTAATGGATGACTGGTATGAAATTTTTGTGAAATGTTTAATAGAATTCACTATGAAGCTCTTTGGGCCCTGAGATTTTCTTATAGAAAGTTTTTTAATTACAAAAAAAAAATTCTTTAGTAGATTCAAGTTTATTTGGATTTTTTTTTTTTTTGTCTTGTGGTAATTTGTATCTTTCAAAGCATTTGCCCATTTTGCTTCTTACTGTTATTTCTCAGTTGTCAGATGTATCAAGATAAATTAGTTTGTAGTAATAGCCTATTCTTGTATGTAGGATTTATAGTGTGGCCTCCCTCTTTCATTCTTTATATTGGTAACTTGTCTTACTCTGACATTTGTCCCTCTATCAATCTCGCTAGAAATTAATCAATGTTATTGATTTTTTTTCAGAGACTTACCATTTGGTTTTATTAATTTTCTCTATTGTTTGTTCACTTATTTCATTCATCTGTGCTCTTTATTATTTCTCTCTTTTTTTTTTTTTTTTACTTAGTTTGGATTTACTTTATTCATTTTCTGGTTTATTTAATGTGAAAACATAATTTTTTAATTTGAAGAATCTTTTTTTTTTAATATGAGAGAATTTAAAGACCAAGTTTTTCTCTAAACCTTGCTTTATCTGTATCTCATATAGTTTCATATTGTATATTGACAATTATTTCAGTCAAAACGTCTTCTGACTTCCGTTGTGAATCTTTTCTTTGTCCTATTAGTTATGTATTAGTGTACCATTTAATTTCTAAATATTTGATGCTTTCTAAACTTTTTGTTATTGATTTTTTTTTAAAATATTTTATTGGTGTCAAAAAAATGTTTGCTATTATTTCAATTTCTCTATGTTTTGGGGGACTTATTTTATGGTCCATTATCTTGGTGAATGTTCACTGTGCAATTGAAAAAGATGTGTATCCTGCTGTTGTTGGTTAAATATTCCACCAATGCCAATTAGGTCATGTTGGTTAATAGTGTTGTTCACATATTCACTATCCTTATTGATTTTCTGTTTATTTGTTCTATCCACATTGAGAAATTAGAGTTGAAATCTCCTACTCTAAAAATGAATTTGTCTATATCTTTCCTCAATTTTATCAATCAGGGTGAAGCTCTTATGAGTGCATATACATACAGGATTGATGTTTCTTTCCTAATAATATAGTCTTCTTCATCACTGCTAATATTCATGCCCAAAGTTCATATTTCCTGATATTAACATATTAATAATCACTCTAATTTTCATATAATTAGTGTAGACATGATATATCTTTTCCCAGATTTTACCTTTAACCTACCTAGAGCTTTATGTTTAAAGAATTGTTGGTCAGGCGCGGTGGCTCAAGCCTGTAATCCCAGCACTTTGGGAGGCTGAGGTGAGAGGATTGCCTGAGCTCAGGGGTTCAAGACCAGCCTGGGCAACTTAGTTAGACCTCATTTCTACAATAAATCAAAAAATTAGCCAAGCGAGGTAGTGCATGCCTGTAGTTCCAGCTACTTAGAAGGCTGAGGCGGAAGGGTCTCCTGAGACCAGCAGTTGGAGGCTGTAGTGGCTGTGAGCATGCCACTGCACTCCAGCCTGGGCGAAGAGACTCCAACTAAAAAAAAGAAAGAATTGTTTCTGTGGATAGTATATAGTCGAATCTTGCTTTTTATCCACTCTATATCTGCCTTTTAATTAGAGTGTTTATCTCTTGCATTTTACATAACTAACAGTACAGTGACCATTTTTCACTGTTTTATCTGTATGCGCTGGTTTTGTTCCTTCTTTTCTCAAGCTTTGCCCTTTTGATTATTTTTTAATATTCCAGTTGGATTATTAGTTCACTTATGTGTATGTGTTTGCATGTTTTTTTCTCATGCTTGATCTAAGATTTGAAATTTGCATCTTTTACTTCTCATTATTTACTTTTAAATAATATTAAAGCACTTCACTTACCATATAAGGACTCTCTTCCATTTCCCCCTCTGATTCTTTGTGCTATTTTTTGTAACTGTGCATATTTCACAAATGCCTAAATAACTTATCTTTATTTTTACTTTAAATAGTCGATCATCCTTTAAAATATTTAACCAGTGGGGAGGGGAAGTCTTTCATGCTTTTTATTTATGGCATTTTAAAATTATATTTTCTGGATCTAAGTTTCTACCCAGTATTATTTTCATTCTTCTAAAAGAGAAGGTTTATGTAATGCAGATTTATAGAAATGAATTCTTTTAATTTTTATTTTTCTGTGACAATATTTAAGTCCCCTTGAAATTTGAGAAACATTTTCAAATTTTTGGATATACAACTATAGATAGTTTTTTGGTTTTTTGTTTTTTTCCAAATGTCTTTCTACTATCTTGTAGTTACATTGTGTCTGATGAGACACGTTTGGCTATTCTCAGCTTTCTTCCCCTATAACAGGTATCTTTTGCTTACTGGTTTCAAGATTTGCTCTTCATCACTATTTTTGTTTTTAAATCTATTTTATTGTCATTTTATCTGGATTATTCTGGACTTCATATGTGCACAATCACATGAAAATGACAGTTTTACATCTGACTTTACAATATTTATTTCTTTTTTTCTTGCCTTACTACATTGGGATAGGCCCTTCATTATGACACTGAGTAGCACCATAATAGTTTGCATATAGTTTCTAATTTCTTGGGAGAAAATTTGGAACAGGCACCCACCTGGTCTAAACTGTATAGCCAGAGTTAGACATGTGGTAAAGACATGGTCAACTATTTGTGAGGAACAACCATGGATATCTTTCCTCTTTTCTTCTTTCTTCTTTTAAAAGATGAGAATAATATTTTTATCACTCAGTGAGTGATCCAGACACCTCAATTTACCCATCAATTATAGTGGTCTCTATTACAATAGAAAAATTCAGAGAAATCACCTAGTCCAATATCTCATAAAATGCTAATTTTTTTCTCCAACTTTCTTATAAATTGACATGAAAGCCTCACTTAAGTACTTCCAGGGATAAGAAAATATATTTTATTTTTTGAGTCTTTTTATTAGAATTACCTTCATTAAATAGCTCCTAAATCTGTATGTATCCTCCCTTATTCAAATATGAATTTTTTCTCAGACAGTCCTTTAGCCACATATGACTTACAGCTAGGTTTCATTACATAAAAGAATCAGAGTTGGGGAAAGGAGCAGTGGTGTAAACAAAATAGAATTTTAGCTCTCCCTCAAGTAAATATCTGGGCTGAGCTGGTATGATGGTATGCTCCAAAGCTGGAATGGTGTTCCTTACTTCTTACTATCCAATCAAGATGGCCCCAATGATGCAAATGGCAGTATCTACAACCTCAGTAGTTGGGTTGGAGTAAGACATTAAAAAAAAAAAGCCTACCATTTCACACATGCTATCTTATAAGGAAGCATCCCAGAAATGCCACGTGACATTTCTGCTTAGATTCCTCTGGCTAAAACTTATTCACCTGGCCAGTACCTAACTGCAAAGAAGCTTGTGAGATGTAGCAAATCCATATTTTGTAGTACTTCCCAGCTGGTAACCATTGCTCTGGATTGCAGTGATTCATTATTTTAATAACTCATCTATTCTATCTTTTCCTCCTCCTTCTGTTTCCACTCTTTCTGCCATGGCTGACTAACCTCTCTCTCTTCTATGGATGCTGAATATTCCTGTCATCCATGGTCCTGTGATTTCTGTTTGCTGCCCTCTCTTTCTGCAGCTCTCCTGTCAATCTTTCTGCCCATGCCTCTTTTTATAGGCCTTCGAGTGAAACTCTCTAAGAAAGTGGATTTTATTATTTTACATAATTATCAACGCATGTAGACTGCCCATAACTGGGCAGAGCTCTGGGGCTAGTTCATACCCCAGTATCCTGGCCGGCCTGGAAAGGGCTGCTTACAGTTTGGCGGTCAAATTTCTTCAGGGCATAAAAACCGCTCTTATATTCCACATGTATTACAAAGGATGTATTAAGAAGGACGTGCAGTATGGGTTTTGTTTAGTTTTCCAGACCACAGGTAATCTTCCTAATAGTTTTAGCATAGAAAATTGAAAAGAAAAAGACACTAATTTCAGCCTGTTTAAAATCACTAGCCAGATGTTGTAAAAAGAACCACTAATGAAAGGTCTCCCTGGAGATTTTAAAAGTTTCTTTATATTCAACCTAACGCTCTTAAAAAGAATATCACATTTCATTGACATGCAAGGCATTTGAATGAAATTAAAAGGTTTGAAAAACACCCTTCTCTGAATTAAAATCTAAGGGACTGGTTTTGAAGTTTACCTATTTTCCTAGGAGAACTTTTACTTCCCTCTGCCATAAACTGAGTAATTTTTCCCAATTTGACTTGATGCCATTCAACCTTGTTAATTAGGCCTATAGTTGGCTGTTCGGTTCAGGTGAAGCTGAGTCAACAGTCACAATCTGGGTCTGGTAGGGCATCGCGAAGCAAGCGGTTAAACTAGAAGTGAATTTAAAAGGCAAAATAAATGTTCTTTTTGTTCAGAAATCAAGAGAAGGGGATAAGACAAAGGAATTAAAGATTTTAGTAGGTAGGCTTTGCAAAAATCAGTTGTCAGCTGTTTCCTATGTACTAGATTCAAGAAATAATTTATGGATATAATCTGGAGGAAACAAAATTTTAAACGCAACATGTTATATATATATGTATATATATGTATGTATGTATATATATATACATATATATACATATATACACGCATATGCTAGGTACAACCTTATCTCCACAAGTAACTCAACATTTTCTTTTTCCATTTTTTTTTTTTGAGACCAACTAATGTGCAGCTACAGCTTTCATTCTGAACTATTGCCTGCAAAAACTTACTTCCTGGTTATTCATAGCAAAATAATTCCTTTCCCCACCCCCATCTGATTCTGATGTGATGAGGTAACTTTGAACAGTTGTGTGCATAACTCATTTTCCTCACTGCTGCGAAAACATGAGTTGCTTGGGGGAAGGGGATGATGTTTAAAAAAAAAAAAAACCCAACACTCATTCTTGCTGAAAATTCATATGTTAATGGAAATGGAAAACATTTTTTAATTTTCTTGCTTCTTGACTTCAGCGTCACTCCACAGAAAAGGGAGAGATTCACCTAAATATCACTGTAGAAGCTGCCTTTATTCATACTGGAATTTGGAGGAAAAAATGTAAGAGCAACTAGAAAGATTCAGAATACGACAAGACAGTAACGCTGAGGAAAGAGAACTTAAAGCTGAAGTCAAAGAAACAGCAATTTTTATGAGAACATCCAATAGTGTGTAAAGAATTGCTTGGGTTATTTTGCAAGTGGGCAAGAGGGTTCTGCTCACATATTGGGAAAAACCTTTCCTGGTTTCCATATTGTTTTCCCTGGACCCTAAAATGAACCATAGGTAAAAATGACAGTAATTAGGATATTCAATAGGAATCACCTGAGCTGACAACTCCCACAAGGCAGGTGGCAAATGCCAGGACAAAAGTCAGAAAGTTATATTGGCCTATGTGCAGTAAATTGAGACCTTTGTGCCAGGCCTCTGCTGATCTCAATAGAAAAAAAAAATGGCTACAATAAGGCAGAAAGTCTTTTACACGTCGAAGTCCATATTTGTTTCTGCAAACACTTATCTTCCTATCTGTGAACCATTAGCCCTCCCTATCTCTCTTGCTTCACACTCCGCTGTCACTCCTCACATGCTTGCTGATTTCACTCCAGCCTTTCTCTCCACATCCCCGAGTATTCCTCTCATCCTTTCATGTATCTCATCATCTTGGGTTTTTCATCTTCCCTATGTCTTTGTGCTCTATGAATGTTTCACTGCTTACAAGTGATAGAAGAGGAAAGAGCATTTTAAGATCTATTTGGTATCTCTCACCTCCTCCACCTAAATGTCTCAAGATCTGTCCCCCTCATGTCAGGAGAGATTTTTTTTTTTTAATGTGTGTATCGGAAGGGGCCACAGGGGAATTAGCTGTTATTTTGTCCTCCTCTTTTTTCAAATAGCAGAACGATATGCATACAAGATCATTGCGTCTAAGGGAACTACTCATCTAAACCCAATAATCAACAACAACACACACCAAAAAAAAACTAGCAGAATTTTCATAGGATGGTATAGAAACACAGCTGTATTTGTTGTCAATAAATTTTAAGTTTAGAATACTTGCATTTCAAGTTGTTCAAACTTTGTTTTAGGATGTTACATGCTAATAAACATTGCATAAAGTATTTACAATGATAATACAGTGGACCATTATGTTAGTTTATTGTGTCATCATCATAATATATACAGGAGTCCCCCAGTTATCTATGGGGATATATTCCAAGACCCCTAGTGGATGCCTGAAACCACAGATAGTACAGAAACTGATTGTTGCCATCAGAGCACATTTCTGTTTTTGTCTTCCACATGCAAATTTAATGCCTTTTCCAACTAAGAGCTGCACTGTGGCCAGAATTTTTGCAGTTGAAGGTGGGACAGAAAAACTAACACTAACTTCTTTTTTCTTTTCTCAATTTCACGGATAGAAGATTCATTCCGATTTTAGCGATCTGGGCAAAGGAATTTTTTTTTTCTTATTAAGTTGAGAATGTTCACCTTTTCACTTAAAGGAAGCATTTTATGGCTTCTCTTTGGCATGTCCGAATGGCAAACATCACTACTCTTGCACTTTGGGGTTATTATTAAGTAAAATAATAACACATTATTATAAGTAAAATATAATACATTGATAATAATAATACATTATTATTTATAATAATACATTATTTAAGTAAAATAATAATACAAATAATAATGCATGAAAGCCAGGCTCGGTGACTCAGACTATAATCCCGCGCCTTTGGGAGGCTGAGGTGAGTGGATTGCCTGAGCCCGAGGGTTCGAGACCTGCCTGGGCAGCGAGATCTCATCTCTACAATAAATCAAAAAATCAGCCGGGTGTGGTAGCACATGCCTGTAATTCCGGCTACTTGGAAGGCTGAGGCGGAAGGATTGCCGGAGCCCAGCAGGTCGAGGCTGCGGTGGCCGGGAGCGGCCACTGCACTCCAGTCTGGGCGACAGAGTGAGACTCCAACACACACAAAAAAAATAATAATAATACATGAACACATGAACTCCTATATCACAATAGTCAATCTGATAAGAGATATGTCTACTAAGTGATTCACAAGTGGGTGGATGGCGTCCACAACTTCATGGGCTTATAAAATTCAATGAAGATTCTGAAGGCTGTTTGTGTGTGTTGTTGTTGATTACTGGCTTTAGATGAGGAATTGTTGTCCCCCTAGAATAAGGAAGGATTAATTTCCCAGGAGGGACCCGGTGGGATAGAGGGAAATTTTATCACAATACTAGAATAGTGCGCAATTTAAAATTTAGGAGCCAGGCTCGGTGGCTCAGCCTGTAATCCCAGCACTTCGGGAGGCTGAGGCGGTGGATTCGTGAGCCCATGGGTTCGAGACCAACCCGGGCAATTTGGCAAGACCTCATCTCTACAATCAAAAATCAAAAATTAGCCAGGCACAGTAGCACATGCCTGTAGTTCTGGCTACTTGGAAAGCTGAGGTGGAAGGATTGCCTGAGCCCAGCAGGTTGACGCTGGGATGGCCGTGAGTATGCCACTGTACTCCAGCCTGGGTGACAGAGTGAGACTCTGACTCAAAAGACAAACAAACAAAAAAAAAACTTAGAAATTGTTTGTTTCTGGAACTTTCCATTTAATATTTTCAGATCTCAGTTGATGTTGGGTGACTGAAACCACAGCAAGCAAAACTGAAGATCAGAGGGTACTAACTACTCTGTATATTTATGTTAATTGCTGTTCACCTCCTGTTTGTTTAAGAGGATTTTCCACAATCTTATCCCCCTAATAGAACCTGCTACCTAGGTAGAGCTTACTTTGCCCAGGAGCAACACAGTAATTATAGTGAGAGATGCTAAAACAAAAATTTTTAAGTTTTTCTTAACAAAACATTGCTACCAGTCTGCTAATGAGTTTGTGAAGAGAAAATGGGGTCGAAAACGAGCATGCAGGGCTTCAGACCAGAGCATGGCCTCAATACTTTTATTCACACTTGCAGTATAAACATTCTCCAGCAGCCTGGTAGTCAGGATTATGCATGTGAAGAGCATGAACTAAAAGGTCGACAAATAAAGACTACCAGAGTCATGAGAAAAACAAAATCAGAGGTTTGGCAATATCCCTCCTATTGAAACCATGGTTTCCAATTGTGTTTCCAAAATCACTAGTGTGCCACAAGATGTAATTAAAGATTCTGGGGTGGGGGAAGAGCGCTCCATGGTCAAAAGGTTTTGGAAACACTGCATTAAACAGATCTTACTGTAGAATTTCTTTGTGCCTTTAATATGTAAGTCCATTCTGAATCACCAAAAGGATGTTAAGATGCAGTTTTTTTCCAAACTAATTGGATTATAAAACTTTGATTGCAGAAACATATTAACATTGCCCAAAACATGAGTGTCCCAAAGAAGGGTTTGGAAAATGCTGCATTTGGGGTTTAACAGTCATTGATATCAACATTTTTATTGAACACTATGGCTATTTATGAAAAGGATGATTTAATTGAAGGAGTAGCTACATGTGTAAAAACAAATTTAACTATCACTTACCTAAAAGCATAATCAAATTAGCAAATAACAGATTTATTATCCTTGATCTGTACTCTGCAATATCCTATAAGCATCACTTAAAGTTTCTAACTATTTTAGAAATATAACAGTAATTTAGGGAGAAATTTGCCTTTTATTTCTTTCCATGTGCTTGTTTTCATAACAAAATCTAATGTCAATAATTAATTCATTAATTGTAAAGCATTTGAATTTTAACATTTTTATCTCTCTCCTAATACTTACAAAATATTTTAGAGATTGCCTCAGTTCCATTTTACTAAAAGAATGAATAAGTAAAATGGTACAAAATGGAAAATGTGTTTATTAAAAAGCCACTCATGTTATTGCCTATATCATTTTAAACTGGAGATTGAAAAGTCATCTATGAGTGACAAGGAGCTTCTTTCTCATATTAGAAGGCTAGGATCACTCCTTTCTGCATTTTTCCTACTTTACTGGCCTCCAATCTGAAAACTCAGGATCTCTTTCAGATGTGGAGCTCCTTTACAAGCATTGAAATTGCTGAAGCAGCTTATTTTTGCACAATAAAGCCTACATATAACATGTGTCATTCTATAACCCTCATGCTAATCCAAAATAAATAGAAATCATACATGAACTGAAGTCTGACCTGCTCCTTGAAGCATAGCTCAATGGGAAAGCAGGGTTTTATGACATTTACATTTAAAAGAAAGAAAATAATTCCTTTACCTTGAAAACCACAAAAAATTTTAGAACTTTTGGATACAATTGAGTTTTATCCAAAGTAAATTTTTTTTTACATATCTCAATATAGGTATTAAAAACATATTTGATTTAATAATCATGTGCTAATATCTGCAACTTTCTTTAAGGCTAAATAAACGAGGAAGCCATCTTGTTTTCCACATCACTGGCTCTCGCATGCTATAGAAGATCACCATGACAACAGGAGCTGGTTTGCCTGGTGTGAAGACAACAGTGTAGGCCTCATTTCCTAAATGCATCTTTCTCCTAAAGTTGAATCACCAATTAAAAGACTCTTTTCTGTCCCTGGGGGCTTCAGAGATGCAAATGGTGTTGAAAAAGCTGGCTGGTCAGCTGCTACACCTAGTAACTCCTCCTGATTAAAAATAAAATGACTCTCATTTAATTTTTTTTTAAACTAGGTACTTCTGAGTCACCCTGAGAGGGGAGTTAATAACCAAAATCAGCATATTTGCCTGAAATTGTGAACTACTCTTCTTGTTACAACTTGTGATTATTCTTTGAATTATTAAGAAAAGACTATTCTGAATGTCTTTAAGAATTTTATCACCATATTATGAGATACACAATAATGTATGGTTAACTCTTCATGTCACTCATATGAAAAACATAGAAGTAATAATGAAAATTAACATCAATTTTTAAAAAGACAATTTCGTGATGACACAAAAGTACAATTTATGTATTAATCTGAATATATTCCTATAGAATGTCTTTATAATTTAAATCAAGAAAATATAAAGTAAGAATTTTTTTAAAACCAAATTCAGAAAGGAGAATTTTCTTGACATTTAGGAGCTCAAACTATAAATGTCATTTTTAAGTTTTGATTTTAAGAAAAGAACTGTATGTCTACTTCAGGGTACAAATTAAGAAACTAAATTTTTATCACAAATAGTTTTGAAAATAGCAAATTTTAAAATGTGTATCGGTATTCTTTGTATACAATAATAACTAGTGTTTGCCAATTACCTCCATAATGTATATTACTATATAAATTTATCTGTTCTGTATCAACTTAATAATATGCACATATTTATAATACATAATTTATAATACAATATGTATATGTTTCAGTTTTGATATTTTACTATCTTTATTTATGAATGCAATGCTAAAAATATCCAAGTTACCTTGCTCAATATATTTACAATTATATATTAAGAAAGGGAAGATATAAGAAGTTCAACAAAATTAATTTTTAAGTAAAGTTACACATTTCCATTAATAGGCATAAAATAAAGACATACATTATTAAGCAGTGCTATTTAAGAATTATGTGCACAAAATTCACAATACACACTAGCTAATTTTCTGCAACGTGTGTTTGTATATTTAACTGTTTCTTTGTATAGCTAATTAAATGTTTGTTGCAAAGTCTCATGGGAAGCTCATTTGCATGTACCTTTTCATAATGGCTAAACACATTCTCACTAAGTATTGCCTGATGAATAGATATTTCACAAATGCCTGCCATGGACACAACAACAAACTATGGACACATGTCATTATTACTGTAGTTCATCAGCACAACTCGCCATGGTTGTCTCTGCATAATTAGACTCATTTAAATATCACTCATTTGCTTATGAGTGTTAACTAGTTTAGCATTGCATTTTAATTTTTAAAGTTTAATTAAAATAAATTTTTGTCCAGTTTTTACTTACTTAAGTTTACATAGGTATTTTGATGTGAATTCACATGCAAGTTTGATTTAGTAGAAAATACCATTCAGATATCAGAAAATAAATTATCACATTCAGATATCAATTGAAACAAAAAAGAACAACAAAAATATTAGTATTATATCTTCTTTACAGTTATAATGAAAATTATATGAGATAATCCATGCAGATAAAATGCCCATCAACAGTATGTTTAGAGTAAGCACTCTTTCCCTTCTAGCATTTTTTCTAAAATAAAACAACTTAGAGTGACCTAGAAAGAACAGCAGATAACTTAGGAAATTAATTATGCTAATAGACTTGCAAGATACACTGGTGTATAAATGAACAAAGATTGTTTGGTTTTGGTGTGACCTTAGTTCTGCAACCATGTAACATTTAAAAAGCAGACGTCATTATGCCTGTTTCTACTTCCTATGAGTAATTGGTGGGCTGATTCATAAGCCTTCAACACATTCAACTGAAATATTTTTGCAATCTATATATCGTTTGCTATTACTTTCACATATTTCTAACTTCTTTAAATATCTGTCCTCATGGATGTTCTTATTATCTCTCAATTTAGCATCATCTGTAAATTTAATTAAGTGCTAATTTTTGTCTTTTCTTGTAGATGATTAAAAAGTGTGGTAAATTAAATCATGCCAAACTCCTCCTGGACCCCACATTGTCTTGTCGTACAAGCATTTTACCTCATAAAACACCAAAATTGCCAATGATGTTTAAAACAATACAGGAGTAATATAGATATTTCATTTCTGTCAATGGAAAGAACCCTAAGTGTTTCTAAGAGAATATTAAAAACTTGTAAGAGTTTATGGCAGCCATACTTTTAATATATGAATATCTTATTAAATAAACTAAACTAAAATGACTATAGACACTTATATCAACAGTTTTATATATATGTGTGTAAATTATTTTTTATGTACATATGTGAATCAATGTATATTTCAATGCTAAATGTCAGTGCAAATTTGTTCAGTGTAGTCAAATGACTCTGGGATATAAAATGAGAAGAGAGAAATTAGGAAGGAATTTCAATTTTTTTCTGTATTATTGTTTCTTTTTTTACAATGAGCACCCCTTATATATGTATTTTTGAATAGTTGGGTCCATTTATATATATCATAGAATGCACCTGAATGCTGTCCTGTCACCATCTCCATAGACATCTCCCAAATGTGGCACTTTGAACTGGAAACCATGAAGTCACTGAAAGAGGGTCCCTTTTACAAATTCAGGCAAATTATCATTTTAAAACTTCAAATTTAGTTCATTGAATCTATCAACAAATATATCTTGATAACGTATCACACGCAAGACACTTTGCTAGGCAATGTATTTGATACAGGGTGGATTCATCAGGAGGTAGTGTGGCTTAATGATTAAGGAAATACTATGGCATAAGAGTTGTTAACTGTATAGCGTGAAGCAAATTAATTGATCTCTCTGAGCATCACTTTCCTCAAGTGACAAGTGGGTGTCATAATAGTACCTATGTTATAGGCTTGTTGTGAAATTATATGACTTTTTGTAAAGGACTTAGGGCAAAACCGGGCGTTTAGTAAGAGTGTTATAAATGTAGTATTTTATTTTAATTAATTAATTGAATACAAAGTTCTCAAGAGATGGTCCAAGCCGTCTTAAATTATTTTGGAACAAAGAGAGTTATAAGCAAGCCAATAAACAAATAAAAATTATTGCAATAATTTTTATACATAAGTCACACGGCAGTTGAATGAATTGTAATAAATGGTCTCTTGATATAGCTTATGTTCGAATTAAAACAGGAAACAGGCCAGGTGTGGTGGCTCAAGCCTGTAATCTCAGCACTTTAGGAGTGCAAGGCAAGAGGTTTCTGAGCCCGCGGGTTCGAGACCAGCCTGGGCAACATGGTGAGACTCCCCGTCTCTACAATAAATCAAAAAATTATCCAGGAGTGGTAGCGCACACCTGTAGTTCTGCTTACTTAGAGGGCTGAGGCTGAAGGATCATTGGCACCCAGCGGGTCGATGCTGGGGTGGCCATGAGTGTGCCATTGCACTCCAGCCTGGGCAATAGAGTGAGACTCCAACTCAAAAAAATAAAAATAAAAGAAGAAACAAACCACATAAGTTGTATGATACAATGTGTTGCATTACAATGATTCTCTAAATAAAGCCATGTAGACACAGAGGCAAGTGAGCAGTGCTGTCAATGAAGGCAGAGAAAGTCCTAGAAAGGATATGACACTCTGTTGAAGTCTAAAATAAGAGTATAAGACACAGGCCTTGAAAATCATATTAAGGCAGGACTTTCATACATACTTGTTCTCATGTTTGTATGTTCAGGCCTAAACTGACTAGCTTTGAAATAAAATATCCTGCACAATCTGGCCCCAAATTATCTTTTCAGTTTCATATTTTTCACTGCACCTTAGCACCCACTGGAATTTCTTCTTACATCCCCACAATCCCTTTTCCAGCTGTTCTAGAGACAGACACATCTTAGAATACAGAATTTTTCAGATTTTAAAAAGGTATCTTGGTGTACAATTTTAGATGATTTGTCAGAATTCTGGGGTAACACCGTATTAAAAACATCAATACGCTATAACAAAACATGAAAGTATTCATCTCATGTCAGTTAGAGTGGGATTTGCCTGACAATTGAGCTCAGGTGAGATTAGGATTAACACCAAATGAGTTCAGGAAAAACTTTTAGTTTTTAAAACTTTTGGGGTTTTAGAACTGTAAATAAGGCATTGTTAATCTCTGTCACCCAAATATGCCCTCTTCCTTCCTTGGTAAAATCTATTTCCTTTGTTACTAATGCCCCTTCCCCTTCCAAACAATTTATCCTTAAAGCCCACGTTAGACATCATCATCTTGACAAAAATAATCTATGACAACCATGTTACTCCTCTGGGTCTCATTAGTACTTAGAGAATCTTTCTCTTGTTTTGCCATTATATGCTAATTATTTGCTTAAGCGTGTGTCATTACCTCTGAACTATACGCTTCTAAGGGCAGCTATTGTATCTTACTTTTCTTAATATCCTCTGTTTATAATATAGTATCTAGCATATGGTAGATAATATTATTGATAGAATAGTTTATAACCATTGGTATAAGACAATATGTGTGGGAAGGTTTAAACTTTCCCTCTGGTAGTTAGGTAATTGAATCTGTTGAAATCAACTGACAATAAACAGATTAACAGGAGAAAAGGCATACAAATTTATGCATGGGAGCCACACAAAATATGAGACTCGGGGAAGGAACAGATGGTTGAAGTTTAAATACCCTCTTCATAGGGGAGTAAGAAGTGAGTAAGGCAATTTTAGAAGAAGAACAAATAATTTGAGCGTAGGGGAATGAGCAGATCCAAAGAACAGACAATAGTCTGAGACAAAGTTCATCTGGGCTCAGGAAAGGTGGTGACAAGTTATGGAAAGAGAGAGGCAGAGCTTCACAATGAACAAAGGTTGTCTTATGCAGATATGGTATCTAAGGTTAAAAAAAAAAAGTTACTTCAGAGCAGTCTTCAGAAGAATCGGCCATACATAGCCTGTCTGGGTATGGTGATAACTTTTTAATCTCCTTTCTGGTGATTAATCTTCCCTAGTTGTTTGATGAGATTCCTAGGAAGAGAGTTCAAGACAACTGTATTCCTTTTGGAGAATTTTCCTTGGCCAGATGAGGCAACTTCAGAGAGACCCCCCTCCCTGTGCTTTAGAAGGGAAGCGGGGGTAGGAGAAAGTTAGAGAGACCTTGATTCTGGGCTGATATCTGAGGCCTTTCAATCTCCTTTGTTCAAAGTAGTCAGCATGCCACAATGTCATGTTTTGGGGTCCTGTCTTCGGAGTCCCAACATAAGCAAAAGTCTACCATCAAGCTTTGAGTGACAGAAATCATATGAGTGGTTCAGACTAAAGGTTATAAGAGAATAGTCAGAAAAGGTTTCCCTTCTACACAAATAGATTGAGGATGATATTTAGGAGATGGTAATTGAAGAAATATGGTTATGCAAAGTAATCCAGGCTTAAAAAGCATACTGAGGAAGCGGTCCATGTGAGATGGAGGGAATTCATATCAGGGACAAATAGGAGATAAAGCCACAGAGGAGGAACAAGCCAAACTGAAGAGAACTTAGACCTCTGTGGTAGCACAGTCTGCTGTCATTCTACAGCACATCAGACAACAGTATTTTTATGCTTCTGTATTGGACAAGGGAAAAACTAGAGGAGTGAAATTGAGCAATAAATCTTTTCATGCTGATATGTTATGTTTTGGTAGGAAAACAATTTATACTGACTAATAAGCAAAACAATTTTTAGGTGGATGGTTGATGAAGGAAATCATTGCTCATTCCTGCACACTGAACCATGAAAAACAAGCACAGGTAAGTTGATTTGACTGTGAGGCAGTAAAATCAATGGGAAAAAAAGGTTAATAGTTTCCTAAAGAAAAAAGGGATAATTGATGGATGAATTTTTAAAATGCTTTTAGTACTTTATTCCAACCCAGGAGAAAGAAATATACTCGCCAATTTGGTGAAAATGAAAAGCATGGTATAGAATTCCAAATATAAGGGGAGAAGAAATATGTAATTTTAGAAAATTTGTATTGGTGACTTTGGTTATGGAATTTTTTTTTAAAAGGAAATTGTACAGTGTTTTTTGGGAGCACACTATTTATTAAAACTGATGTTATGGATTTTTTCACTTTTTTCCCCAAAATACATTGCCTCTAATATTAATGATTTTCTACTAGATTAAATATTAGTAAAAATTTTTATTTTAAGAATATCTGATGGAGAGCAGGTCTGGACACTTCTGTAGTGCAATTTTGATAAGTTCATCATAGAAATCTCTCTCACTGCAACATCAGCCTTTGGCCTATCAAGAAGACCAAATATCGACTATGAGAGACCATTCCACTGTGTCTTGGAGAGTGTCCATTTACTGGTTTTCCTAGTAAAATGAAAACCCTCTTCCAAAGGTAGATCTTTACATCTGTGTTGGCTGCTCTAGTATAGGTATCCGTTCATTCATAGCCATATGCAAAGTTCAAGATAGTAAGTAAGAGAGGGTGTAGGCACTCTATCTAGAGTTACACAAAAGATAAGTAGAGTGTGCTATGCAGAGGATGAGAGAGAGACAGATTTCACTGTTGAAACTTTGCTGTGTTCAATGACATTGTGCATATGTGAAAGTGCCTTCCTCAAATGCCGACCCCTCTTGCTTTGCAGGACCTGGCTTCACAGCAGAGTTGACCTTCAGTTAATCATAAAATAGCACAAACCGGGAGCTTGGATCTCTCAGCCATGCCTGTTAATTCAGCGATACCCTGCCCGACCCTGTTGACTTCCTTGAATCGCCCCCTTTTAGAAGCCATTTCAGATTCTTAGGCAGGATGTTAAGAGAGTGTACTGTGGGGCCACTTAGCAAAAACTATATACCACATTTACCAAAAAAAAAAAAAAATTTTTAACTGGAGCAATAATAAGCATCTATAAGGAAATATATGCATTAAATTAGTGGAAGTGGTTTTCTTTCTTAAGTAAAAGCCCACAGTGCTAAGCTTCTTACACATAATAACACCCATAGGTTAAAGATCCATTAAACTCTTAGCATGAACTTTATTATAATTTAATTACATATATTTAGTTCTTATTTAGTTCGTATTACTACAACTGGCCCAAATCCTTTCTGAAGCAAAGAGGAATAAAAATAAATAAATATTGCTTTACAAAATTTAACTGAAGGAACACTCAGAAAAATGAAATCTGTATGCTAGAGTAATAGGCTGACAGACCTACTGATATGTAACTGGTAAAAGACTTTGAAATTTTTAAGCAGAATTTGTACAATTTTAAGAGTAAATGTGTTTTTATGGCCTTCCATCTCACAAATTCAGGTTTTGTTATATTTCTTTTGTATATATCTAGCAGTGTTATGCTCACTATGTAGTCTAAATAATTCTGTAAGATTACATGGTAAAAAGCAATAAAATAGATTTTGTGAATCTCAGAAAAGAGAAATGTCTGTCTTCTCTTCTCTACTCTTCTCTTCTCATCTTTTTCTCTCCCCTGCCCCTCACATAAAGACACACACACACATACACACACACACACACACCACAAAGACATATAATTCTGCTAATTAACTTGCAGAATCCCTAACTGAATCCCAAAAAGAATAAATGGTGATACTTTATTCTATTAAAAATTCACAAATATGGCCACTGTCACAACAAAATAATGAATAAAAATAAATGCTAACGGGAAAACCAGTGAATGAATGTACGCAGGAAATCCTACGGGAGGATCACTGCTGTGATTGGGCCAAGTCCTAGTTCATCATTTCCTAACAGCCTAAGCAGACAACATGATGGATGACAGAGCTATCATTGTCTACAAAAAGAAAGCACACCAGTTCATCAACAGAGACAAACTTTCCTATCCCTGAGTTCGAAGATGAATTTGTCAGAACGATCTTTATATAAGGGACGGCGGCAAGCTCCATGATGTCCCCCATAGCAATTTTACAAGCAATATAGATACATTCCACATGGCTATTCCTCATGTTGCTCTGACACTGAAGCCAAGTGCACATTAGAAGTTGTAGTTCTATGAAGGCCGTGTGGCAAATGAAGCTGGAGAATGAAGAAACAAAGAAGAAGCTGGCAGAAAGAAAAGGCACAGATCTGCATGCTCCTGCAATGTGGCTTAATAAAAGCCTATGTTTAAACAATACCGAAAACGGAATAGTTAAGGCTTTCTTAAATAAGTTGCTCGAATATCAGTCTCCCCTGAGCTTCCAATGGAAGTTATTTGGTAAATCATTCAGATATACTAGGCTGTTATTCATGCTATCAGACACATAAATAACAAAGATGCTATATTACTATGACAATTGAATAAGTTATTTGTTTGCCATATTAAATATTTAAATCACATGCACATAGAGTGGCCTGTAGACATTTTTTTTAAAGTGATCCATTGTGCTTTGTTTTGTGTTTCTCCAGAAAAAATGACTCTGAATCTTTAATAGATATTTGATAGACGTATCAAATTCTGCCCCATAAGGCAGTCTACACTGATATGTTTGTAGCTCATGTGGACACAATCACTTTCTTTACTGATGTGTTTAACTGGCTTCATAGAGATTTTAGAACATTAAAATTGTATCACAAATCTCTATAATTTTTCCAAAAGAAAGACAGGTATTGGATATGCAACCTGAAAGGATGATTCGTTACCTATCACCTACAAAAGAAACTGTCCTTCACAATATTAAATGAAACTGGATATTGCAAGAGCTTTTGGTTAGACTTGGATTTGAATCTTGGCTCTGACAAATATTAGGCAAGTGAGATTGGAAAAGTGCCTCAATGTTTGCTAGCTTCAGTTTCCTCATCTGTAAAATGGTGATCATAATACCTCCATCTGAGGTTGTCTGGAGGGTGAGAGGTCATGTGTTGAATACACTGTGCCTGAAACACAGTGCACAAAATAGCCAATCAATCAATAAGCCATACTAATAAGCATTTGAATATTACTATTCCAGCTTGAGAATTAAGTTTTCCTTTCTTTACAAAAACAGAGGCTCCAGTTTTACATACTGTTTACCCATACTGTTTGCTAAGGGATTTGTGGTCTCTGAATAACAAAAACTATACAAAAATAAATGCATACACAAATAAGAGGAAAAACTAAGCAGGCTAGGTCACAAACATATCTCTCACTTTGGTGAATATGTGAACCATATAAATCTTGGATTTTATTCTGTCCACAACCTGTATAGAATCCCAAAAACTTTTTGGGATGTATTTGGATAAAGAGATTTCATGAAGACTCTAGAGCAATTTATTGAAGAAAAATTTGCTAATATTTTCATGATAATTTTTGTGGAGTTAATTTTTATTTAAACTAAAACCTGGTAGATCAATTGATTCAGGGGTTGCCGCAATGGGTGAAATGGCACTGATAACAATAATTTCATAACAGACCACCACTTGACACCATTAACTCATTTTTTACTGTAGATAGAAGGAACCTCAAAATCTGAAGGATCATCATAGAATGTTGAGAGTATCCTGGGGAATAGCATTTTTCAATGAGGTTATCATAAAATTCTGCTGATTTTGAGGGTGTGTGTTGTGTGTGTATGTTTTAATATGGATGAACAATGCCTTTATTTTTCTCTCTCTCTCATAATTATATGAATGGGGAGGGCTATAATTCTGCAAATCAACTATTACTTTCTTATTTTCCTTTTATCTTATCTACAGAAGGGGATAGTATTGACTCTCTGTTTATCACCCCTCATGTAAAGCCTGCATGGCATCACAGAATGAATTGGGTTTCTGAATTAGACCAACCTGCATTTTAACTCTGGCTTCTCCCACCTATAGCAAATATACACGCACACATATAACTCTTTAAGCTTTTAGTTACTTTGCATGTAAATAGGATTGATAACAGCTATATCATTGTTTAGAGTTAACTTTGCTCTTTTAGTGGAAGTAAAAGAACTTCGTCTTCTGTACATGAATGTACCACCCTAGAGAACCTAACAGAGTACTATCCAAAATTCAAGCATGCTTCGATGCTATCTTTTTCCTTCAATGTTTAGTAGATGAGAATAGGGAAGGAATTCCAGTCAGCAAGAAATGTTAAGGGTGACACATCCTTAGCACTTCAGGCAGGCATGGGATACACCAATGGCAAAGGAGGACTGGGATGTTATCTTGACAGCCACTTACCTCTAAAAACCCTGTTCTTTACTCACAAGCCAGAAGAATAACAGAACTATCAGAGGATCCTCAGAAAGGCATGGGCCAAATTCATGTCCTATGGCTCAGACTGCCTCAGAAAAGGTCCTAAATAACCCTAGCCATATAGGTCCAATAAGGATGGCTCGAGTCAGGTTCTTCTGAGGCAGAGAGATGGGGAAATGAGGGTGAGACAACCAGACAACCTAATCATATCTATGTTGAGGAAGTTTTTGCAGGTGGAATTTTTCAACGGTGGACAGAAAGGTGGCAACCTCAGCCAAACAAGTCTTTTAAAATGATAGAGAAAATCTAATCCCAAATCAAATTGTAGAATCATAGTCAAATGCCTCAGGTAATTTTACATCTAAAGTCTATAACTTATAAATTCCTGAGAAGCTGGTTTTGTGACCAGAAAAAAATCTCATTACAAAGTGGCTTCTCCTCGGAAAAGCTTAAATCTTAGGAAGAGGGACTTGTCCCAGGGACCTCTTAACAAGATGAGAGTCAAATGAAACACCATACGAAATACGTTTAGTCCAATACACAGTGGTACCTTACTATAGTTAGATTCATTTCCCCATTCTTCCAAAAAATATATATACTCTTTGGATGTCTTCTAGGTGCCAAGTATTGGTTGGACTTGAATCTGGAGCTAAGCAGTGACTGAGAAGGGCAAATCTAGATGCTCACAGAATGAAAAATCCAGCTTTGACCTGTGCACTATTTCTCCCTCAGCCAGGCACAGTGGCTCATGCCTATAATCCCAGCACTTTTGGAGGCTGAGGTGGGAGGATTGCTTGAGCTTTGGAGTTTGAGAACAGCCTGGGCAACGGAGCAAGACCTCATCTCTACAGCCGAACGTGGTAGTACACCTATGTGGCTCCAGCTACTTGGAAGGCTGAGAGGGAAGGATTGCCTGAGCTCAGCAGGTCAAGGCTGCGGTGGCCGTGAACTTGCCACTGCACTCCAGCCTAGGTGACGGAGTGAGACTCTGAGTCAAAAATAATACTCATCATAATAATCAATATTTTTTTTAATTTTTTAAAAATAGACTATCTCTCCCAGGCATCGTCTTGGCAATGTTAGAATTGCACAATGTTGTTAGAATAAGCACTTTACTAGGAGTCTTTTAAAAATGGGATTCAACTTCTATCATTAATTAGTTATGACTTTGGAAAAGCCATTTAATATCCCTGGTTGCCAGTCTCTAAGGAAAAAAGAACTTTGCACACATAAGTTCTAAAGCCCTCTTTTTCTCTGAGCATAGATAACTACATGGTTATCAAACTTGTGTCCTTGGACACGTTCATGCCACGCTTAAACCAACCAAGCTCACAAGCCCTTTTGAAAGTGCATTTTTTACCACCCGACTCCACCACCACTCTCTCTTTATGCCTAGCTGGCTAATAAGGACAACAGCGTTCTCTGGGCCCACTTTCAGTCACGTTTCTGTGGCAAAACAGTTTGCAGATCAAAGCGACTAGTACGACTGAGAGTGCAACCATTGACAATCAGGTCTCAGGCACTCCCTCCAGCAGTGGGCAGCTGCTGAGAAGCTGTCTACACCATGATTTAACACTGTGAACTTGTTTTAAAACAGCTCTTTTTGACGCCAGATGTCCAACAATGGCTATGTTCACAGGCCTTATACAGTGACCGCAATACTCTCGCATGTCATTTTGCTCCAAAATGTGCTATATCAACAACATGTCTTGACACCATCTCCTATCTTAGGTTTCCTGAGAAAAGGAAGACACTGGAGACGCCACTGGATTGATCGGTGAGTCTCAGCCTTATCTAGATTCCCCCATGTTTCAGGGTAGTTTTGTGCACTTTGGTGATGCCGAGAACAGATTGATGCCAATAAGCCATTTGAGATAAGAACTAATTGGAAACAGAAGGTTGAAGAATGATTATGTAGGGAATGAGCAAAGGGGACAGACAAGTAATTATTCAGCCAGAATTTCTTTACACAAAAGGCAGATGGAAGAGGGAACAAAATTCCAAAGTCCGTGGCAGAAGTAAGCAGCTGCACATTTCTTTTTCTGCGGAAAAGCAAACAGAGTGATTCACTGGGTTGGTAATGGGCTCAGGGATCCCCAGGGATTCACAATGTGTTGGCAGCCCACAGCATGTAGAATAACTCAGTGGTCTCTATACTTCCCCTCCTCATCTGACTCTAATTGTGAGGCATGGGAGAAGAGATATAAGGGAAAGACTGAGAAGCAACGGCCTCTAGTTTACACAGAAGTCATGGTGGAGGTGCGCTGCAAAAAAGACCGGAAGAACCACACATCCACGTTCCACATTTGCAACAAGCCAGAGTTCAGATTTAACTGAACATTTCCATTCATAAGCATAAACTCACTATGACCAGAGATCAAGAAAAAAGTAGGATCGTGTCAAATATTCCTCATCATTATTGGAGTCACGGGGCTGCGGCTAAATAAAGCTCTATGATCTCAAAATTATGATTTGTCTTCAAAAGACAAAGACAATAATAATTAGTCATCAAGGTAGTAAACTGACATCTCCCCAAAGCAAAATCTATTTGCAGCAGCCTTACTCAGCAAGACTAATTTAAAGTCTTTTAACATGGTACTGTATACAAAAATACAAAAGAAAGGCAGCAGAAAAACTTCCCTTGTTTTTGTTCAAACTCGACCTATCATCCCTCATCTATCTATTTATCTATCTATCTAATTTCATCATCTGTATGCACATAAATATGTGTGTATATGTAAATACACATACAGAAAGAGAGTCAAGAGTGATTTAAGGACAAATGCATTAAAGGATATTCTCTCTCAAAGAATCATACAGTCAAAAGAAGGCTGGGCTACTAGTTAGATGGGGACTTGAAGGACATTGCAGGCTTTACAATGATGAGTTATGAACATGAACAAAATTATAGAGAAAAGAAAATCATAAAGAGATATAAGATCTCTTATGAAGTAGGAGCCATAATTTGGCAATAGGGATTTTTTAAAGATAAACACAGTTATTTAAAAAATGGAAATAATATATTTCAGAAAAAGAACAATAATAGATTTCAGAATAATAGATTCTTGATGAGATGAGACATGGACTTTTACAATGCCTGATTGGTTTAACATTTTGACAAATTGATGTCGAAGTGCATCCAATTGCAACTTCTTTCCTGCCCCAACTCTCTTTTTCCTACAGGGAATAAGGAGTGTCTACATATGTGTCTAAACTCCCTGCTTCAGGTCAACACCCAGCATTTGTCTATTGGCCTGGCTCTTCTTGACTTTTCTCTTTAGCTAAATCACACTCGAACTTCTGACCTCACAGGTCTTTACATATTATGTAATGCAACTTGCAACTAACTATTTATTTCTGTGTTGGTCTAATGTCAGTCTTCCCCACTACACTGAAAATTCCCTTTGGAGAGATTCGTCTATTTTGTCCACCACTGTTATTTATACCTAGTGCCCTGCCAAGAGCCTGGCACAGAGTAGGTACTCAATAAAACCTTGTCTCTGAATTAGCAGACATCAATCCCAAAACCTCTCATAGACCTTGGTGAGCAGGAAAATGATCAAGAACAATAAGACTTGACCAAGAGACTGATATTTGTAAACAAAGTATTTAAATTTGAAAAAGTGAGTAAAACAGTATTTTGTTACCTCTAGCTAGCTGGCTGAAAGTTATAATAATAGTATATTTGTATTATAGAATATAATACAAACACTTCAAATATAATCCAAATACTTAGTGAATACACTACACAGGCATTTAGACTACAAGTATTAAATGAAGCATTCTCAATTTTAATAGGTGCATCAGTTAACCCTTAAAGTCAATTTTCCATACTTATGGTACTGGGGAAAATGTATAATGTGTGTAAGTGTATAATAATAATATAATTGTATTACATATTATACATGCTCATAATAACAACATACCTTGGACTTATATAACAATTAACTACATGTCAGGCACTGATCTAAAAATTGTATTTACATTAATTCACTTAATCCTCATGACACTCTACTGATGTTGGCACTATTATGATCTCATTTTTAGAAATGAAGATACTGGGGCACAGAAAGTTAAATAACTTGCTCAAGTCATATAGCTGTTAGTCAAGGTTCTCCAGACAAACAGAACCAATAGTAAATATTTATGGAGCGAAATAAAGATTTATTTTAAGGAATTGATTGTGCCACCTGGCAAGAGTGACATCTACAGGGAGTGCTGGTGGACTAAAGACCAAGACAAGAGATGATGTTGCAGATTGAGTCCAAAGACAGCCTGCTGGCAGAATTTCCTCTCCCTCAGGGGATGCCAGCTCTTCCTCTTAAGGCTTTCAACTAGTTGAATTAAACCCACCCATACTACAGGAGGGTAATCTGCTTTATTCAAAGTCCACAGATTTAAATCTAATATAAAGCACAGCAACATCTCAACAGGCATTTGATCAAAACTGGGTACCTTAGTATAGCCAACTTCACTCATAAAATTAGCCATCACATACAAATTCAGTCTGTTCCAACATCCAAATACTTGACAATATACTACCTAGGCATTTAGGCTATAATGATTAAATGAAGCATTCTAAATTGTAATAGGTGCACCAATTAACCCTTAAAGTCCATTTTCTACACTTATGATAGTCGGGAAAAGGTAAAATATGTGTGAGTATATAAAATTTTGCTTCAATAATTTCCATAGAAAAATATATTCCCTCGTTTTATTGGGATAAATGTGAAACATCAAGGTGGCAAAAGAAAAACTGCAGGACTTGTGATTTAAAAATAACATATTGCTTATTATCCGTTTTGACACGAGCTTTAAATGGCAGGGGAAGATCTAAGCACTTCGAAGCAATTCATGCACCAAAGCATTTCACAGCAGCAGAGTAACTAAAGTATTGGTTATGTTGTCAAAGCAGAACAGTGAACAGAAAGGACAGACCCAAAGTTGGTGTTGTGATTCTGTCATGCATTGGAAAGTGGTCTCTTAGTGGAACCAACCATGAACATTGAAAATGCCCATGCGTCTTCCACTCATATTTCCACCAACTCCCCTTCAAAGCTAACAGTCCAGGTTTCACACTCCTTCCTTAAAGTAAGATTCTGCCTCTTGCACATCTGGGTTAAATAAAAAATGTGTTGCTCTGTGGTTAATACATTAGGCCATATACCCTCATACAAGCAAAAAAGAGTTTATTATTTAAAAGCCACCATAGTGAAGAGCCAAGTCCTGTCAAAATGGAGCACAGATTCTTTGTGCTTTACTATTCACATCCATAAAGGAGGGATAGAATTTCCAATTACGGATGTTGACACATGGTAGAATACTGGGAGAAGCAATTTCAGAAGCTCCGTCTTCAGAGAACAGCGTTTTCTTTAAAGTGGATCCTGGCTTTGCAGGAGATGCTCACTAGAGAATTGGAGTAAATATTTGCCAAGATTTTTTTTCAAAGACTGAAGACAACGGAAGATATTTGCTGGAAATGTTTATCTATCATTAAAATAGATACCCTGAAGCCTGGAAGTGAATTGAGTTCTCCTCTATCTCCGACCTATCCACTTTTTGGATAAATCACAGTGGTAGTGATATATTGGCAAATTCCAGAAAAATATGACTCTGCAGGTCAGTTCCTTCAGGGCAGAGCATCCAAACTGAATGATAGCTATATGATTCATCAGAGATACACATCAGTTAATCTAAAACATTCAAGTGAAAGGGTCTAAATTGAGGAATCAAAATTTTATGTACAACTAGGGGCATGATAATTGATGGCTTGGAACACCAAGAAGCAATGTTGACATTTGAAACATAGAAAGCTTGATTTTCCTGGCATGAACATGAAAAAGACAAAAAAGATATACACAGTTACACAGGAGGAAACATGTTTCAACTATGAACATGTTCCTGGAAATGACAAAAAGCGCTTCTGGGAAAATCTGGAAGATGAGAGAATTCAATAACAAAATAGGGATTTACACATAGAGATGGTGTTCGAGGAAGTAGGGACAGGCACTCTAAGACAAGAAGAAAGAAAATCACTTTTCATAGTTTTTCCCTTTACCTGGACCCTCTGCCTTCTAACAATAATGAGAAGAAAATTTGAGTGTCCCCGAAAAACAGTTCCATGGTAACACAATTCTGTGGAGCTAGACACCAGGAGAAATGCAGACAAGTTCAAAGAGGATATTATGAAAAGGATGTGATAAATATATTGGGTCATGAGAGAAGGTTTGAGAGGAAGAGGTGAATTGTGAAGCTGGTCAGTGTGAAGGGGGAAAATAAAGCAAAAGGCTCTTGCCAAGGAGCTGTGTAAACAGCAGAAGCAGAAGTGAAATGCTCTTCCAAATTCTAAGTGAGATGCCAGGATAGAAAGAGTCACGGCCATCTGAACAGAAAGCTGGTAAGAGAGAGATGCTTTTTAGGAAGAAATATCAACCAAAAAGACTTTTACTAAGGCCCCTTGTGCATCTAGGGCATATTGACTTCATTTGGTGTGCAGGTGGCCGCATCTCAGAAGCAAGGAAGTGTCAGGAGAAAGGCAGAAAAACGCAACAAGGCAGAGCCAGGAAGGACGCTAGCGGGGTCATTAACATGCGCAGTAGGTGACAGCTGAGCCCCTGTGAGTCAATAGACTCCCCCAGGTAAAATAGCAGATGAAGAAGAGCAAATGGGAAAGTTAAAAGGTAGGACAGGCACTGAAAGAATTTCTAAAGTGATAAAAATAAGAATAGGATTATACAGAGGGCTAGAAAGAGGAAGTCTTAAATTTAGTAGAAAGAGGAAGAAAAAAGACTAAAATAAAATAGGAAATTGATGAGGAAAAGAGACCAACACAAAATATAACAGTTGATTTCACAAAACTTCTGCAAACTGAAGACAATTATCTTGGTGAATCGAGTGCCAAACATGTGAACAAGATCAAGTTTGAAGACTGTCACTCACCCCCAGCCTCTAGTACTTTTACAAAGCAAACAATGCTTCTTTCCCGGGTTATTATACTCCTGTGCTGATTAGGGCACACTCCTCTTAGTCACAAGAGGAGTAAGAACACAATTCAAGACTCACATGGTTTTGAAAGCCAGTCAGACATCTTTCTATTCTAAAAGGACCAGCACTTCTGTGATCATTAGCAAGTTCTACCTACAATTTGATATGATTGAGCACTGAAAATAGCCAAAGTCATGAAAATGCTAGAGCCACAACAGAAAAGGAGTTGGAGTGAAATGGGGTTCCTTGACCCTGTCTACATTCCCTTTTTCTTCATCTTATTCCTGCTATCATCTTGATAGCTATGGGACTGTCCCTGAACATGTCCCCGTCTTCCACATTATTAGAATCTTTAAATAGACTGTATTGTGTGTTTAAACACTTCTGAGCGGACAGATACATATCTGGGTTTTTAATCTTCATTAAGAGAACTGCATCTCAACACTATAAAATATCTTTCTCCCGGTTTTGTGACTTTTCAACATACTAATATGTTCTCTGCCTCCCTAGTTTCTTAAAAATGAATGGTTTGAAAAACTGTCATTCATAAGTCAGAAACAGATTCGAGGTGGAAGCATTTTCCCTCTACCCTGTCCACTTCAATATTTTAAAAGTCCATTATTCCTCATGTTTGTAGAAAGCACAGAGCCATATTTCAATTTCCGCTGAATGCAATCTCTCATGGCTAAAGATTTTGCAATAGTTTATGGAGGCGACAGCATGCTGGAGTTTAGCTTTTGTGGGATATGTGTGTGTGTGTGTGTGTGTGTGTGTGTGTGTGTGTGTGTGCGCGCACGTGTGGGTCTCTCCAAAAGGAAGGTGTTCTTTTCACCTCTTTGGGGTTGCAGCAAAGAATGAAAGCCTCTACAGTTTACATTCGCTTTGTCAGCCCCGTAAGCAACCATCTGTTTCAACTGTGGAGTGCGATCTGTCAGTTTTGTTTTCGGTTGGGATGCAGGGGAAGGAGCTTGTTCATTGTTGTCTTCTTAGAGAACCGCAAAGTAATTAACCATTCCAGTACTGGTTACAAAAGAGATGGCCCCTCTCAATGTTGGGCCAGATTTTTGCTTTCTCCAGTGCTGGAAATACTACAAAAAATTGAATAGCTATTCATCGTGTTTCATTGTTCCCTAAAGAGGCAACATACTCTTTGTTATAAAGGCAACCTGGATTTTCCGAAATACCATTTCATTTCAATTTCTGTGCGCCAAGGATGAAACAAAGCCTGGGTGATGTAGACAAACAATCAAAACATGACAGTGACAAACACCCTGAGAGACCTCATTCACTAACACGTGAACAGTGAAATGGTTTTCACAGACGATGGAAGGTGTGAGTTGGGGCTGGGAAAAAAACAGGAAAAAAGAGTGGAGTAGGAGTTGTTTTTGATATGATTGAGGATGTAATGATTTCCTGATGGAGTGGAACTACAAGGGACACAGGCCTAATAAGATCTGTGGAAAGAGATGAGGACTAAAAAGTTTTATGTTTCATTCGATTTTTCTCATTGCTCCTATCTGTTTTTCTTTCTCTCTTTCTTGTCAATCTTGAATACGACATTTTGTCTCTTTTCTCATCTGTAAAATGGTATTAACAATCAAATTTTGAATTCACAGATGTTGAAACATACCTCTAAAATGTTTATAGAGAGTAGGCTTTAAGAACTTTAGAAATAGTCACCCAATAAATAGAACAGTATGGGAAAATGAGTAATTTAATGTCTTATCTGTCACATCAAAAACTCTGAAGACTCTCATATACATATATTAATTTAATAGGGCTAGTCAAGCATCAACACTATCTTTATTTTTAACTGACTTCTTTATCTTTATCAGCAAATGAAAAAGTTTGATGAAACTGTTATGTTCGCTATCTTATCAGATAAGAAAATACTGCCAGTGATGTGAACTAGATATCTCACAACTGTAGCTATTCTAACCATGTACACAATAGCAGTGTTTGAGTAATTAGGTTCTCATCTTCTGAATATATCCTCTGACAGTTATTTTCCCATTTTTCCTGACAGCTTCCTAAATTTCTTGATTTGTATAATTAACATTTATTATGCTTTAAATAATAATTTATAAAGATTTTTACTTTGCAATTAAAGCTGCTCCTTATTAATTAATGTGAGTAATTAATTCAAGTCCTGTTCTCAATATTCTTTTCATATTTTCAGTCAGATCTCAAGTCTTCCATTTTTCTTTTCTTTATACAGTATACTGAATATTTCTCCATTTTACTTTACCCTGTAGAGGCTCGGTTATTCATTTTTTGGTCTGCTATGTTGTTTGTTCCCTTTAAGAAAAAGAAAAAACACCGTATCATAAGTAGTATTGAAGCATAACCCATACAATGGGGGACAAGATATATTTACTTCTTATTTTTTAGAAATGAGACTCTCTAAGTTAGAAAAGTTATTGCTATTCAGATTTAAGGGTATCGTTTTCTTAGCTCACATATTTCACCTATGATTCGCTACATGACTTCAAAACTTTCGGAGTATTTGCGCATTTAATTACAATCAGGATTGTGCAAATGTTTCTGGCTTCTTGTTTAGATTCAGTTTTTAATAATAGTTTCACTACTCACAGAAAGAATGTCCTGTAACTGACCTTGATGTCTGTCTGGGTCTATGTAGCCAAGTCTGGTAGCCAAAGCATCATGAGCATATTGATTCAGCAGATAACTGTATCCTGCTGTTTACATGCAAAATGATATCGATCATGCTTATCAGGGTATAGCCTTCAAGAGAACACACTGAAAGCCCAACCAAGGAGCAAGCTGTTGGCAAAATTAGAAAGTAAATTTTATATATATATATTTTTTTTTTAATTGGAATCTTACTCTGTCACCCAGGCTGGAGTGCAGTGGCATGTTCACAGCCACCCCAGCATCGACCTGCTGGGCTCTGGCGATCCTTCCACCTCAGCCTTCCAAGTAACCGAAACTACAGGTGCGCGCTACCGTGCCTGGCTAATTTTTTACTTTTATTGTAGAGAAGAGGTCTCACCAAGTTGCCCTGACTGATCTCAAACCCTCAGACTCAGGTTCAGGCAATCCTCTCGCCTCAGCCTTCTATAGTGCTGGGATGACAGGCTGAGCCACTGAGCCCGGCCATAGATGATCTTTTAAATTTATATATCTCTGACTTTCTCACTAGAAGTCAGCATCCTAAAAGGCAGGCTCACTGGTTTTTTTCAAGTATGCAATTCTTCCTTTTGGCTTCACCCTCAGCCTCACTGCTTCTAGTTTAATAGACCTCAAAAAGAATAGACAATTAAGAAGTGTCTAGGACACTTGCCTATACCCCATACCGTGTGTGTGTGTGTGTGTGTGTGTGTGTGTGTGTGTGTGTGTGTGTGTGTGTGCTTCTCTCTGTCTTCTTATGTCTTCTCTAGGATTCTCAAACAGAATCCCCATGCAGACCTACCCTCCCCCAGGTTTGGCATGCTCTTAAGAGCCAAAGGGAGGGTGACAGCAGTGATCATTCACCCCATCAGCAATCAACAAGTATATTCTATACATTAACACATACGCACAAGTAAATATTTTTAAATAATGAAATAAGAAAGAAATACCTATTCTTGAAATGATTTATATTTTGTTTATTGATGGTACAAAAGATATTGCTTTCAGAAAATGTATTATCAATGATAATGCTTTTTTTTTTTTTTGGGAAAGCAATTTTGAAAAAAGATTCTTCCTTTTTACAAACCTTGGTTTAATATTTATGGGTACACTAATTCAAATAGTAATAATTTTAATTTATTTTGATTCTTGATTTTAATGGCTGCCATGATTGAAAAAGACACCTCTCAAAGATAAGGACGTTTACATGGAAGAAGTCCATCATTGTCTGCACTTATAAAATTATACTAATTTCTTCATCTCTAATTTTTCAGTACTAAATATAACACTAATTTATCAATTATAAAAATAATTTTATTGAAATGTGGCTTGTAAATTTTTATCTTCCCTGATGTCATTTAGTTGTTCTAGAAAATAAATTAAAGATGTTATAATTTTATACGTGTAGCAATAAACAGAGTTGAAATTCCTCAGCTAAAATATACTAACACAAGTTTGAGAACCTTTTTTCCAAAGCTTTTAAGTGTTTAGATGTGAGAATTTAAATAGGTGTCATATTTACATTGTTTTTAGCACTCCCAATTTTTCCAGCATGCATTTATAAAAATATTTCTCTATAGCTTGAATATCTTTCAGAAATCATTTCTTTCTCACTCCTTGTTAAAAATGACATGTTTACAAAAATATATGCCAGGTCACTCACCACTGACAGCAATTTTCTCATATTTAGATGATAAAGAGCTTCTGTTGGGGACAAAGTGTGAGCTGTGCCATTTTTTGTTTCCTTTTGCCTTCCTTGTTAATATTTTCTCAGCCAGAGTTTTCTTTACTTAAGAATGCATTTCACCCATTACCTAAACTGGATAATAAATTAGGCAAATTACATGACTCTCATGAAAATCAGTATATTACATTTGTAAAAACAAATGAGTTTAAGAAATAAGAGGAAAACATTTCCAAATCATATAGTCAAAAAAGGGCTGAATATTGAATACATAAAAAATTTACAGAATCAAACAATAAGAAAATATATGACTCAATTTACAAAAGAGAAAAGCAGAAGCTTAACAAGAAAAGATATAAGAATAGCAAATAAGGACATGAAAAGATATTTAATGTCATTAACCTTTAGGAAAATACAAATCAAACCATTATAAGATACCTATAGATACCTACTAGAATGGCTAAAATAAAAAATGCTGACAGTAACAAGTGCTGACAAGGATGTAGAGCAACTAGAATGTTCATGCATTGTTTGCAGAGATGCAAAATCATACAGTCACTCTGGAAAACATTTTGATTGTTTTTTGGTTTTTTTTTAAAATAAATTTAAGCATACATTGTCTGGCCCAGATAAATTAAAACTTTGTTTATGCAAATGCTTAAAGAAGTCTATTTATAATTGCCCAAATGGAAATAATGCAAACGGACTTAAATAGATAAATAAGCTAGAGTATAGACACATGCTGAAATACTACTCAGCAATAAATAGGAACAAGCTATTGATACAACAACGTGAATGGGTTTCAAAGGAATTATGATGAGTGAAAGAAGCCAATCTCCAAAGGTTAAATATTGTATAATTTCATTTTTATGGCTTTCTTGAAAAGAAAAATCTGTCATTGGTTGCCAGAGGTTACAGGTAGGAAAGAGGTAACCACAAAAAGAGAGCAGGTGGGAGTCATTTTTGGAGATCGAACTGTTCTGCATCCTAATTATGGTGGTGGTTATATGAATCTACACGTGTTATAATTTACACAACTGTAAACCAACAGAATAGAATAAAGGTCAAATTTGCTGTATGTAATTCTAAATTAGAAGAAAAATAAAAAGCCAAGGAGGCCACAGTCAACCCATCAATATTATAATCATTTGATAGAAGGACCAACTGAGAGTACATATTAATACTTTTACGTGTGAGTAAAGCAAAATTTACCTCTTTAATGTGAAAAAGTAAATAGAAATAGATGCTTCGATATGTTTTCCTGTAACTCAATAGATTGCCTAAACACACCTCTGACTTTGCAGATTGCTGCCCCAGACCTCAGTGACTCAAAGTATGATCCCTGGATTACCAATATTTTTCTGCATTCTTTGGAAACATCTTAGAGCTCTGGGAATGAAGTCCAGAAATCCGGGTTTTAACAAGCTGTGTTTTCTAAATTTTTAGAAATACTGCTATAGGGTGTTGGTGAAATAGTTTCCGGGGCCCTATCCCCAGAGATTCTAATTCAGTAGATCTGCTGTGGAAATCAAAAATTTGCATTTCTAACACGTTTCCAGTTTGATGTTGATGCCACTGACCTGGGTACCACATTTTGGGAACCACTACTATAACCCTCTGCATCCATTACTGTGGCCAATACCCATGCATGGCTTTTAAAGTTTAATTAATTATTGTGAAATAAAAGTAAAATTCTAGTCTCTCACCTGCACCAGCCACCTTTCAACTGCTCTGTAGTCACATTATTTATTATGTGGCCCTTTGGGAAACAATTTACTGACCCTTGATCTAGGGAAGCATTGCTCAACAGACCTCAGTGATGATGAAATTTCTCCATGTCCATGTTAATACTGTAGCCACTAGCCACAGATGACTGTTTAAATTTTAATTTAACTTAGTTAAAGTAAGATAAGATGGAAATTAAATTCCTCATTTATAGTAGGCACATCTCAAGTGTTTAATAGACACACGTGGCTAGTGGCTACCATGTCAGCTCAGAAAAAAGTTTTCCATTATCACATCCATTCATCAAACAGTGTTTCTATAGACCAGGACTCAGGGAAGCCTTCCTTAAAGTTCCCTTAACAGTAAATCATACATAATAAAGACATCCAGACCTAATGGTCTCTGTCACAACTACTCAACTCTGCCCCTGTAGCTGGAAAACAGCCATAGACAATAAGTAAACAAATGGGCATGACCGTGTTCTGATAAAAACATATTTGCAAAAAACAAGCAGCTGGCCTGAAGACCATAGATTGTGGAACCCTGCTCTAGATAATTCCCACAAGTCTCCAAAATCTTTGAGACTCTGCCATCATATCACAAAATTAACACTTCATATATTAATAGAAACTGAAGTGGGAAAATGTCTAACAGCTCTTTTCCTCACTATTTTAACGCTGGTTATATCAAAATACCGTTCAAATGTTGTTGTACAAAGAGGAAGTAATATTATTGGTAGCAATTCAATATCAAGTGAGAAGAAAGGGTAGCGGCGTGGCAAACCTAAAACAAAGATATTTTCACGCAGATGAAAATGTGTTGGGAATGCGTTGTCTTTTAGCTTCTAATAGTTGGGTATCTACTATTGAATACTTTCACTGCTGGGGCAGAGGGGGCACATCTCATCAACAAGGGTACCCGCATAATGGACATTTGTATACTTAACCTTGAATTGTACCCCACATCTCTAAAGTAAAAATTTTTTTTAAAAGAACACTTTCTTTTCTATTGTTTCACTTACTGCTTTATATAGCTCCACATACTCTTTCCCATTATAATTTCATGAGTCTTCAGTTCTTTATGTATGACAAACTGATATGTGGAAATCATTCTTCTCTCATTCTTTACATTAAAAAAAAAAATCTATGTTCAGGAGGAAATAGTTAATCATGTACCTAGCATTTCAGGGGGAAAAAAAATTACTATGTCTCCTTCCAAGGGAAGGAAAATCTTTTAATGTAGTTTTAATTAGTACATCTCTAAATATACATAGTCTACTAGACACTGGAAGATTATTAGATAAATATACAGTGTTGCCTTTGCTAAATGTTTAAATTAGTGGTGAAACTTAAAAATTTCTAGACTCTTAAAGGAGAAATACCTCAGCTGTTTTTCTTTACTTGATCTTCTCACAGGTCAGGAGGTTGTTCCTTTAAGTCATCTGGTTTCCAGGAGAGCACTTCAGAGAAAGAATGGGGGCCCTGGCCTAAGAGCTCCTTGCATCAGTGTGGAAGAGGAGAGGTGTGAATCTGAGCACTCATAAGAATGGTAAAGTTATTAGACAGAATTCTTTTTCAACCATTTTATTTCTACTTTGATCTGCCATAGCTATCATTTTATTTAGATATTTATTTTCAAAAAAGTTTCAAAAGAAAAAATAAGAAATGTATTGATCTAAACTGTCCCAGCCAATGAATGTCTACTTTTATCTAGTAAATATCATTCTCAAGCAAAGATTAGGGTACTGCTGCTGTTTGAATGAGTCCTGCAAAGTTCATGTATTAGAAACGTAATCCCCAATGCAACAGTGTTGAGAGGTGAGACCATTAAGAGGTGATTAGGCCATGAGGATTCTGCCCTCATGAATAGATTAATGCCATTATTGTAGGAGTGTGCTAGTTATTATCTTGGGAGTGGGTTCCTGATAAAAGGTTGAATCTGGTCTCTTTATTTACTTGGTCTCACTCTTGTTCTCTTGAGCTCTCTCGCCATAGGATAACACAGCAAGAAGCCCTTCATCAGATGTCAGCACCTTAATCTTGGATTTTCCAGAATCCACAAATGTGAGAAATAAATTTCTTTTCTTTAAAAATTACTCAGTCTATAATATTCTGTTAGAGCAACACAAAATGAACAAAGATAGGCACCCTGCTCCAGAAAACAAATATTCTCTATCCAGGAAAAAAAAGATAATTTAGTTCTACTATATTTTCCAAAAAGTTACTAAAATACCTGTAATATTTGGGGGTTTTTTGTTTGTTTTGGGGGGGTTTTTTGAGTTGGAGTCTCACTCTGTTGCCCAGAATTACAGGCGCGCACTACCACGCCCGGCTAATTTTTTTGATTTATTGTAGCGGTGAGGTCTCGTCAAGTTGTCTCGAACCCGTGGGCTCAGGCAATCCACTCACCTCAATCTCCCAAAGCGTGGGATTACAGGCTGAGCCACCGAGCCTGGTTTGTTTGTTTGTTTGTTCTGAGTTGGCATCTCACTCTGTGGCCCAGACTGGAGGGCAGTGGCTGCTCCCAGCCACTGCAGCCTCGACCTGCTGGGCTCCAGCGATCCTTCCGCCTCAGCCTTCCAAGTCGCTGGAACTACAGGCGCGCGCTACCATGCCTGGCTAATTTTTTGATTTATTGTAGAGATGAGGTCTCGCCAAGTTGCCCAGGTAGGTCTCGAACCTGTGGGCTCAGGCAATTCACTCACCTCAGCCTCCCAAAGCGCAGGATTCCAGGCTGAGCCACCGAGCCCGGCCTGGTTGCTTTTTTACATGGGGGGTTTTGTTCTTGCTGTGGGCATGGGGGCAGGGTTACTTCCTTGTTCTCTTTTTAGAGTTGTTCCCAACTCTGTGGCTCTTGCTATAGTCCAAATCCGCAAACCTGGCAAAAGAACAAGGCTTGAAGGGAAAGTGCTAGACTACAGCTTGGCAAATGAAAGGTGAGCAGCAAAGGATGGGACAGTCACAGATAATTGTACTAAAGTCAGGGCAGGAATTGGGATTATGAGTTTTTGGTTTGGTTTGGTTTTCACCTACTCAGGGAAAAAAAAAATTTTTTTTTAATTTTTTATTATAATATGTGGGGGACAATTCAGGGTTAGGTATACGAATGTTCATTATGCAGGTACCCTTGTTGATAAGGTGTGCCACCTCCTCTGGCAGTTTCCCACTACTACCAATCCCTTTCTTGTTGTATTACAATAGTTGTTCAAGGTCTGTTTATGAGTGAGAATATGTGATACTCAGTTCTTTGTTTCTGTGATAGATCACTCGTATTATAGCCTCTAAGCCCATTCAAGTTGCTGTGAAGTTCATAATTTTATCCTTCTTTATGACTGCATAATATTCCATTGTGTATGTGCACCACATTTTTTTATCCAGTCCTCCTTCAATGGACAGCACGGTTGGTTTCCATGTTTTTGCTCTTATAAATAATGCTATGATAAACAAGCATGTGCAGGTATTTTTTTCATAGAATGATTTGAGTTCCTCCAGGTATATTCCCAGTAGGGGGATTGTGGGGTGATATGGAAGGTCAATTTTTAGATCTTTTAGAAGGCGCCAAACTGTTTTCCACAGAGGTTATACTAGTTTTCACTCGCACCAGCAGTGTAGAAGTGCTCCCTTTTCACCACATCTTCTCCAGCATCTGTTATTTTTTGTTATTGATGATGGCCATCCCAACTGAAGGTGGCATCTCAGTGTTGTTTTAATTTGCATTTCTGTTATGACTAGTGAGGCTGAGCATTTTTTTATGTATCTGTTGGCTGCTCATATCTCTTCTTTTGAGAAGTGTCTATTCATTCTTTTGTCCACTTTGTAATGGGACTTCTTTTCTTTTTGGAATGTTTGAGTTCCTTGTAGATCCTAGATGTTAGGTCTTTGTCAGATATACAGTTGACAAATATTTTTTCCCAGTCTGTGGGCTGTCTCCCCACTCTCTCAGTGGTTTCTTTGGCTTTGCAAAAGCTTGTCAGTTTGATGAGGTCCAACTTGTCTATCTTATCTCTTATGGCATGAGCACATGGGGTTTTATCAGGAATTGGTTGCCAGTTCAAATTTCCATAAGGGTATCTCCTGCATTTTCTAAGGTTCTTATAGTTTGAGGTTTTATGTTTAGGTCTCTGATCCATTTAGAGTTGATTTTTGTGTATGGTGATAGGTAGGGGTCTTGTTTTAATCTTCCACATGTGCTCAGCCAGTTTTCCCAGCACCATTTACTGAATAGGTTCTCCTCTCCACAGTGGTTGATGGTGGAGGCTTTATCAAGAAGATTTTGTTGAGAAACTGAGATTTTGCTTCTGGAATCTCTATCCTGTTCCATTGGGCTATATGTTTGTTCTAGGAATGCAGGAAAAATATTGAAAACACACATGAATCAACCAAAATCAAAAGAAAGACAATAAATAAACAAACAGCAGCAACAACAGATTCTACAAGAACCTCATGATACAGATAAACTCTCTTATCTCAATAATTAGCCTGAATGTGAATGTACTAAATGCACCACTGAAAAGACATAGAATGGTAAAATGGATAAAATATTATGAGGCTGCAATATATTGTCTCCAAGAGACTCATCTCACCAGAAAGGATACTCACAGACTCAAAGTCAGAGGATGAAAACAAAATTTCAGCCGAGCAGAATACAAAATAAAGCAGGAATCACAATCTTAATACCAGACAAAATACCCTTTAAACTAACAAAAATTAAAAAATATATGGAAGGTAACTATAATGATAAAAGGTTCAATCCATCTACAAGAAATATCCATCCTAAACGTATATGCACCCCAACTTTCATAAAGCAGCTTCAAGGTAAACAAAAAAAAGATATTGATTCCAACACTATCATAGCTGGGGACTTAAACACCCCACTAATAACTCTAGACAGATCATTAAGACAAAAAGTCAACAAGGAGATCTGGAACCTCAATGTAACGCTTGACCAAATGAACTTAATTGATACCTACAGAACACTTCACCCAACAAACATGGAATATACATTCTACTCATCATCACATGGAACTTACTGTAAGATTAACCAAATCCCTGGCCATAAATCAAGCATAAACAAATTCTATAAGGTTGAAATTCTGCTGTGCACCTTCTCAGACCACAGTGGAATATAAATAAATATCAACACCAACACAGTTCCCCCAAAATTCACAAAGACATGGACACTAAACAGCATGATTCTAAACAACTCCTGGATCAACGTGGAAATCAAAACAGAGTTTAAAAGATACCTGGAAACATATGAAAGTGAAGAAACATCTTACTAAAATCTCTGGGATGCCATGAAAACAGTACTAAGAGGGGAATTCATATCTCTATAAACACAAATGAAGAAAATGGAAAGATCACAAGTTAACAGCTTCACAAATCACCCAAGGAAGCTGGAAGAGCAAGACCACCAAAACCCTATCTTCAGCAGAAGAAATCCAGATCACCAAAATAAAATGTTTAAAATTAAAATATTAAAGAGAAAATAACTGCATTTTTGGTAAAAAATAACTTTTTCTATTTTACATTTTTTCCATAGACTCTATATGTTGTTAACCTATAGAAAAAAGATTTTATTCAATTCTGAATCAATTCAGTGATTAGAAAAATACCATAATAATTGTGAAGTCCTGAGATAATTGGGTATATTAAGGAAGATATTAAAAAATTGAAGTACTTACTGAAATGGTCATGTCTATCAATGTACCAAGCACACAATAGACACTTGGAAAGTGTTTATGAGATGAATGTTGAATGAATTTGTAATTTAGAAAGTAAGAATGTGTGAGTTGTTCCAGTTCGTAGGTTTGTAGAAGATAAATGATCACACATAAATAAGGTAGAGTTGATTAAGCCAATGGACAAGAAAGTAAGTGAATGTATCTAGCCAAGAAGAATAGATGTTTGAAAAAAAAAGTTCACCAGAATCCACAGATCAGTGACATTGTCCCTCTCCAGAACACTTCTTCAGAATTGTGTTGTTATTCAAAATGTTTTTAATCTTTCTGTAAAGCTTCATGCTTCCAAGCAGCCAGAACTACAGGCCCGCTACCACGCCCGACTAATTTTTTGTCTTTTTTAATTGTAGAGACAAGATCTCGCCACCCGCCTTAGCCTTCCAAATAGCCAGAGTTACAGGCACGCACTACCACACCCGGCTAATTTTTGACTTATTGTAGAGATGAGGTCTCGCCAAGTTGCCTGGGCTGGTTTTGAACCCACGGGCTCAGGCAATCCACTCGCTTCGGCCTCCCAAAGTGCTGGGATTACAGGCTGAACCACCAAGCCCAGCCTGAAAATATTTTTCTACTGAGCAATGAATGACTTTGAAGACTAACAAAGCTAAGTACATAGATGACATCCATATGAGAAACAAAAATAAAATAAATCACTCAAAGAATTATAGCTTTCTGTTAAATTCTAGGTTTTAGCCAAACCTTACATAGTTTGGGTAAGGAGAATGAACAATGTTTAAATGAAAATACAAAACCAAAAGAGCAGTTTACTTAGTTATTAGTACAACAACATAGGAATATTACTCTAAGAACATCATTTGAAAACTTTTTATTTTTTGTTTTGTTTTGTTTTTTTGGCCGCTCCCAGCCACCACAGCCTCGACCTGCTGGGCTCTGGCGATCCTTCCGCCTCAGCCTTCCAACTAGCTGGAACTACAGGTGCGCGCTACCACGCCCGGCTGATTTTTTGATTTATTGTAGAGATGAGGTCTCACTGCCCAGGCGGGTCTCGAACCCGCGGGCTCAGGCAATCCACTCACCTCAGCCTCCCAAGGCGTGGGATTACAGGCTGAGCCACCGAGCCCGGCTTGAAAACATTTTTATCAGAATAAAAGTTAAAGAGAAAAAAAGAAAACATAAAATGTTAGATACATTCTTAGAAGGATTGATAATTGTGTTTAAATCTGGAGTTAATTGAATAAACAAGCCAATTCTTGTTTTATTCTGGATTTTTCTGTGAAATGTCTAAAAGTTAACAGGTTTTTAGTGACCAAACCATTTGGAAATGTCATATAGATGGTTATGTCAAAGAAGTTTACCACAACATACATCAGACTTGGCCAAAATTAAGTAAAGATGGATTTTAACTTAGGGCATAAACCTGCCAAATTTGGTAAAAGTTTGAACCCAATTTTGCAGACATAGCAATAATGTCTATAAAAATAAACTATGATTAAAAATCAACTTAAAAAAATCTGTGTAAATGTATAAGCAACTACAAATTACAGGTAAAACTGTCAACATTTATAGTATGTTCCACGACACTTCTTGGGGCAGAAAGTAAAACGATAGAAATAAAAGCCTCTCTGATTTCAAACAAACAAAAATCCTGTTTAATTAGACCAATGCAAAGTCTTTTTCTTGCTAAAGTAGTCTGCAGAACAAAACTTTCTCAGCAGGTTTGGAGATTTATATTGGTGTTAAGTGACAGGATATAAACAGAATGATAAAAGCAGAATGATTTAGTAATTAGTAGAAAATTAATATGAGAGAATTTAACATAGTTTTTTTACTATTTCTAGTTCTCCATAATAATTATAATCATACTTTTTTACTATCTACCTTACATAATACTACATATTTGTTTCATATTATATATATTGATACTTTTTCTCAGATGTCTAGTAATCGAGTCCATTGAGAACTAATGTAGTAAATTTAGTTCACATAATTTCTTTACCTCTTGTTACTACCTCTATTTTACTGTTTCCTTACTGGAAAAATAGTAGATTGCCACAACCAAGGAAAATCCAAATTCATATTTAGAAATTTTTAAGCAAAAGCTCATGGTAGATAGTGAATACTGTATGTGCTATCAACAACATAAGGACAGTTCAATGAAGTCTTAACTCACAGTATTTAGAGACAACTTTGTTATTTTAAAATTATTTGAGTACTTTAGAGTTGTATATTTACATCATTCTTAAGCACATATCTCTAAGGTCCTAGAATAATTAGAAAAATAGCTATTTCTAAGTGTATGCTATTTGATAATTAAATTACAAAATTAACCTCCTGAGACACAGAATAAAAGAACAGCAATTATCTGTAACAAGCTATAATTCCATTATGGGCCTTGATAATATATTCTAAATAATGAAAATAAGTCTAAGATTTTTTTAAAAACAAATACAAAAAAAATGGTAAAGATGAGGTTACAATGTTATGTCATAAATGAAATCGTCACTTGATACAGTGATAAAAGTGTTTATTTAGGAATATTTGTCTATCTTTTCTTTTCGTTTCTTCTACCAAGCATTTGTATCTACATTTTCACATACTGGTGCTTATTTAAGCTCTTTGTTTTATTTCTTACTCAAAGGGTGATTACCTTCTTAAGAACTAAATGTCACTGAAAGCAAATTTATTCTGTGATCATATAACCTGCCTGTCTCAGTCTGTTCACTATTGCGGAAAAGAAACAGCTAAGACTGGAAAGTTTATAAAGAAAAAAGGCTTATTTGGCTCACAGTTCTGCTGGAATGTGGGCATCTGGTGAGGGCTTCAAGCTGCTTCCACTCAGGGCAAAAGGTGAAGGGTAACAGGCATGTGCAGAGATCACACGGCAAGAGAAGAAGCAAGAGAGAATGGGGAGATACCAGGCCCTTTTGCACAACCAGCTCTCAAGGGAACTAATACAGTGAGAACTCATTAGAATGAGGAAGGCACCAAGCCATTCATGATGGATCTGTCCCTATGAGCCAAACGCCTCCCATTAGACCCCATCTCCAACTCTGGGGATCAAATTCCAACATGAGATTTGTGGTGACAAACATCTAAACTATAGCACAACCACTATCCAGGTTTCAGTGGTTGTGTGCCCATAAGACACACCAGAATAGAGAAACTTATTCCAGGCCACAAACACATATGTAATCTTGAGCAGCTTCGAAACATCTCTGAGCCTCAGTTTACTCATCTTCAAAAGATATTACATACTCTAATTTGCTTCCAAGTTCTGGTATTCTGCGATACAATCAGCATGGTTTAGCTTGCCAGAGGACTGATATTAGTGACATGCCAATAACAAGGTTGAGAAATAACCTCACACAAAACATTACGCAACTTGATTGTTTCTATGAAGATCACACAGCAGTGGTGAGAGATATCTGCATAAAATAGAACTTTTGTGAAATTAAGTAAAAAAAAAATGTAATGAGATGTATTATACCAGCACTATCAAAACTGTGTTTGGGACACACAACACAATCTGACTCAAAGTGAATGCAGTTAACACTGCCATCAGTAACCGAAAGTCTTAACTTCTTAAAAAGCAAGACCATGATAATTTATTTCTGTTACACCAGGATCTAGAACAGAGTTCTTTATACCGAAAGGGCTACATAAATGTGTTTTTAACCAATTGGCAGAGGGCATCTAAAGGAATAGGCTGACAAATTTTCAAAAAAAATATGAAGAGACTGGCAGGGCAAACATAGGCAGAAACCCATCAAACCCAATAGGCAACATCTGTGTCTTTGATATAAAGAACAAATATGCTGTACTTGCAAGGTGGAAGAAACCATTGTCCAGAAATTAGTTTCTAGGTCAACAACCAAATGCTTAAGACATAATCAGGAAAAGAATTGTGAGACATGGAAGAGAGCAACAGTGTTGTAGGTCCATATTATTGTTGCAGAAGATGATTCTAAGTACCATTTTATAAACCCATTAAAAACTGTTAGGTCTCCCATGACATATAATCTCCTAAAATGACACAAATGCTAAATTAAGTTTGAATTTGAATTAGCAAAGAATAAGAAAATCAATTTAAGTGTTCCCAGTGCAATCTCAACCCTTGCACCCTTGCTTTGCATCTGTGTATTTCATTAGTATATTTTGTTACATGATCATGTAATATTTATGCAGTAACATAATATGCTCTGTACATCTAAGATGAGAGGAAAAGTGCAGTTCCTTTCCATTATTTTGTGCCCTTTATCTGCTGAACACTACGTAACATTACCCGGGGTTTGGTGATTATGTAATGAGGGCTTCTATTGTCACACGCCCTGAACAGTTGGAGGATTGCTGTGGGAAACTTAACTCTGCAAATCCTGAGTTTTGAAACAATTAAAGCCTTGGTTTTAATGTTACAGTCACCTCATTTTTTTCCCAAAATATTTTGCTTTTTTCCCCCTCAAACTCTGTAAGTACTGCAGTAGAAGAAATGTAACAAGAATTATAGGAAAAAGTTCCACAGAAGATGAAATAACAACTGCCATCTGGTGCACAACAGATGTGTGCTCCACGAAGTTTTTTTTTTCTTTTTTTTTTCCTCTCTTTTTTTTTTTTTTTTTTTTCTTTTGAGTTCTCCTATCCAAGTCCTGGCCAGACCCAAACACTGTGCCATGCTTATGAGATCTGACAACTTTACAGCCTCAGGCTGGTTGTCTGCAAGCTAGTGTTTTTCCTAGAATTCACTGAAGCCCCAGGGAATAAACTAACAGGTTCAAGAATGATACTCAAAGGTTATTCTCCCCCAAAAAGCTGTGAGGAACTGCCACTAATTTCCTTGATAAGAAATAAAGACCAAAAATTTAAAAAAAAAAAAAAAACCTTCAATAGAGGATCATTAAAGACTCCGTGCCTTAGAAGAGAGATATTCAAGACTTGGCATCACTAGCAGATGCTCTCCCAATTCCAGAGAAAGGAATCACCTGGAGGGCCACGTTTCCCCCATTCAAGTAAAATAGGCCCAAATGGATTAGCCATTAACAATTGCACAAGTACAACTCTACCGAAACTGATAAAGCCACCTGCTCCCTAGCAGCCGTCACAGTTCCTGAAATTTCTAGGGCTAGTAATTTACATTAGAAAGCACAGAAACACGTGAAAAGTAAGTAGAAGTTTGTAGTGCCATCCTCTTTGTGATTTTATAAATTGAGACAGAATTTTTTTCTAAGGTTGTATGCCCAAAATTCAAATACAAATTAAAAAGTCATTTTTTAATGAATTCATGGAAATGGTATTTTCTTTACAAATAGTAGTTTATGCCCACAGCTCAAGTGCTGTTTAAATCGGCTACCAGATTTTGCCATGGTGTTTGTTGCATGGGACCGTTAAGCCTATTCTTAATGCATTGTTATAATAACGTACTTGACACACCCTTAGAGTTATAACAGTCTACATTTTATTTTTCTGTGAATATGACACTTGTCTCTCTGGCTTCTACCTACTTGGCACCAGAGAGCTCAATCAAAGAAATATGGGTGACAATAATAGTAATCTCCTAGTTCTGAGACAATACAAGTATAACTTCTGAAATTCCCTGCTTTATTAACATACCCTATGTTTTCACCTCTCTGGGTATTATCCCAGGGTGGCTCCAGTTTCAACTGGTGGTCTTTTTTTTTTTTGTTTCTTCCTTAAAGCTACTGTTTTAGAAACTTATTTCATTTCTTCGGGGTCTCAAACACACGGAAGTTCTAAATGCTGTGATGAGGAGCTTCCAAATATTTCCATGCATTGTAAGGGTTTTTTCTCCTTTCTTGGTTTACTTTCTGCTTTGCTATTGGTTCCGATGATGTGAGTTCACAATGCACTGTGTGATTTTAACATCTGCCACTTTGTCATCCAAGCCACATTCATTTACCATCAGCACCATCACCTCAATTTATTTTTTCTGACTTTACCCAAAGTAATGGATCCCAGCCTGTGAACTTGGTAGTTAGAAGAAGTCTGCAGAGTTAATTTAAGATGACTTGCAATTTGGTCATATAGTGAATGTGTTTATAAAACACAAGGGTACATACAAATCCTTACTAAATGGAAAATAGTCCATCGTAATTATATGTGTATGCTAATCAATAAACACTTTCAAAAGGGCTAATTTAATTGGTAACCACTAGGATAAGGCCTATTATTGGCTTTCCAAATAGGCAGACTTTGAGGTCTAAGTCCTTACAACAGCCCTAGTTTCACAACATTTTATTTTACTAACCTAGCAGTCCCAATCTCTGCAAACCTGCATCAAGTTCCTTAGGGGGATGGAGAGGAAAGGGGAATGAAAACTGAAACCAACATAATTTTTGTACCTATGTGAAACAACACCGAGAAACAAGTAAATTTAACTTAGGCACTTGCTCCAGAAAGTATTTGCTTCTTGAAGCCAAGATTGTGAGTCAACTAAACAGATTACTTATCAAGACTAATAACTTCTTCATCAACAATAGCTCAGAGACTTCTGATTTCTCTGAGCCCATCAATCTAAAGCTATTATGCAATAAACTCTCCAGTCCCAACCAGTACTCCTTGTTGTGAGAGCTAACTTAAAATTTCCTAGTCCTGCTCTGAAGCCCTATTTGATATCTTACCTTGACTTTCATCTTCTAAAACACTACTAAGATTTGTCATGATGGTAGTTACTCTTGTCTAATAAGCTTAGTTCTCCTTGAGCAATAGATATTTTTTGTGGGCTTTTAAGGGGTCAGTTAATAAAACTAGAGGTTCTACCAAGATTCAATCAAGATCCCTTCATTGCTGTGTACAGGAACTAGAGAAGCACAATCTCTGAGACCTCGATCCTCCAAGTTTGAATTGAGGGTGGAAGGTGTCTCTCTGACCCCAAGATTGAAGTATGACCTAAATTGAGTCTGAGCTCCAAGTTTGTTTTATCAACTCATAAAGATTAAGTTTATTTTTTTAGTGAGGAATAAGGAAGCATTTTAGGAATTTTTTAATATAAAGAAAGCATTTAGGGATTATTAAGTAATATTTTAAAGAAATATTTTAGACATTAAAGATTCTCATGTTACACATTAGTTAAAGAGGCATTTTAGGAAATACTAGGTAGAAAACTACCTTTGGTCCTAACAACACTTTCATCTCTCTGTCTGTTTTGCTATGTGTAAGATGAAGTCCATAGGAAGAGGAGGTCTATAGGTCAAATAAGTTCATTCCAAAATGTGAATAGTTTAAAAGATCATGTCAGATTGGCATTCTTTGAATACAATTTGCATCGGGTCAGTTTTCCAAAACCTTATATATCTATATGCTCTGAGTGGGTGTAATTTATGATCATCAGCTATCAGATCATAAATTACACCTTAGTACAGCTAATTTAAAATAAACATTTAAGGACTTTTCTGAGTCTTGTATTTGTGTCCCTAGAAATGCTTTATTTAGCTTTGTCTACATTGAGCTGGAAGGTTCAGTGAACCCCACAGCTGTTGAAAACTCATTTTTGGCCTGGTTCTAGAGACACAAAGTGAAACAACCACCTCTTTCTGACTTACCATGTATAAGGGATCTTCTTTCATGTGTTAACTCATACACATATGTCTCTAAAATGACCACACTAAGGACAATGTGAAATTTCATTGGCCACTTTGGAAAACTTTGGGCATGAACAAGAATGTGTATTTGAAAGAGGCATTAAAACAACAACAAAAAAACCCTTATAGAGAGAATGTCTAACTGACTCTTCTGTCCCAAAGAGAGAGCTCTTTCTTTGACATAGTAAACTCTCTCTTTCATGACCATATGTCAATGATTGATGTACAATTAAAAAGTACAATTAATATTAAATTATAATTATATCTCTAAACAATTTATATCATAAATACATATTTAAATGTGTTTGACTAAATGAAATTGAATAATATAGATATCTTGTTAATACTAGCTTGATGAAATTGTAAAAATATCAAGCTACTGTGCAAATCAGCTATAATGATTATTAATCTCTCTCTCCTTACGTTGTTTGTTTATACGTGTGTGTGTGTGTGTGTGTGTGTGTGTGTGTGTGTGAGAGAAAGAGAGAGAGAGAGAGAAAATAAGAGAGAAAATAAGTTTTCACAAATCTAAGCCTTCTCCTCTCCTTGTAGAGGACAAGATAATTTGCCATCTGCAGTGATAATTTAATGTCTGTCTGAAACATGTTGTCTCCCACTTTTTTTTTCCCTTTCTCTCCTCTTTTTGTTTGTTTTTGGGGGGTAATTTTAGAGATTGATCAAAAAATAATGGTTTTGTCACTATGTACACACGCTAGGAATATCTAGCCCGGAAAAATGATAGAGAATTTCCAAAAACAAAAACAAACTGTTGTAATGTTGTATGTTTTTTCTTTGCCAAAACTGTAAATCAGAAGAAAAAGTGTACTTATGAATTTGGATAACGGTATTGTTAGATAAAAAGAAAAGCTGTTTATATAAGGCTTTGAACATGAATATACCAATCTTAATAGAGTTTTCTGATATATTAATACTAAAGTTAATTCATATCTTTGAAGTTCAAGCAATACAGATAGATGCTATATAGATAAATCACAGTGATTAATTTTAGCTTAAAAACAATTTTAGTTATCTCCTTAATAGTATTACCAGAAAAAAATAGAGTGCAATATTTTAATTAAGACATGAAATGAGTTTAATTTCTCATGTTTTAAACTTCAAAATTTTTCTATATTGTTTCTATTTCATTAAATTATAATTATATCTCTAAACAATTTATATCATAATTACATATTAAAATGTGAATGACTAAATGAAATTGAATAATATAGATATATTGTTAATACTATATATTCTCATAATGCTATAAGCCATAAAATTTAATGGGTCAACTTAACTCATATTTCCAAATTTGTAGCCAACTTTAAGGCCTTAGCCTAATATTAAATTGAATTAAATAATAAATTATTTTTTAATAAAAAGGCAATTTCTAAAGTTCTAAATAAGAAGAAAAAATACTAAAAATATCAGTCATGAAATAGTGTTTTAAATAATCCTTTTTCCTTAGTTTTATATATGAGTATTTATCTAACAGGATGTACAAATTCCTTTAAATTATACATATATTTAATCTTGTCATCTTAAAATGTGTTAAGGCTGTATGAAATATGTGCTTATGGAAAAAATATACCTAAATAATTTTTGGTGTACACTCTTCTAGCTTTTTCAATTATTCCTAAAACCTAAAATTGGCTCCTTTAGTTAAAGGCTGTAATTAATATAAATACTTATAGAAAAGTAAGTATATGTATTCAAGATAATAAACATGGTTTGAATTTTTTTAATAGAACTGCTCCAGTTTATTTAAATGGTAAGTCAAAATAATACATACATATTGATACTGTATAAGTAATTCAATTAATTATATTTAAAAGATAAGATGACTTTATCTTCTTTTTGCATGGATTTTATATGTCTCTACATTACACATAAGCATATTATATAAATATTTCTATATCATAAATATTATATACATATATGTATTATTACACAAAGTGACATTAAGATTAATTTAAAGATTTATAAGTAATTTTAAATGACCAATTTAACAGCCTACTGTCAATGGAAAATTTTTCTAAGAAGAAAATTTTTGTCTCTCTGGCAAGGTACATATCAGGTACACACACAATAGTAAAAGTATAAGGTATGGGTCCTTAGATCCATCTTTTTCAATGGAAAATGGAAGCATCATTTTTGAATCATGTTCTAACCAGAAACATGCTTAGGAAGTCTCCAAAAGGAGAAGGCGTGTGAAGAGAAAGCTTACTCTCAAAACTTTTGGATTAAGATTACTGTAAACAGCTTCCATGCAAGCCACGCAAACTAGAGCCATGGATTGTCACACTATAATATGCATGCTTTATTTTTTATTTTCTCAGCAATTTTCTTTCCTTTCAGCTGTTTTAGGGTTCTGTATTTTACCTGCCACTTGTTATCTCTTAGCTTTGATTTGATATTTAAATTTGACATTTCTATTCTTAATATTACCCATGTCATTCTTAGTCACTCTTTAGCACAAATTCAATGCCTGGATACAACTTACTTATGATTTGGCAAAAACTGCAATTAAAACACCTGTTGGGTTTATGCTCACTTTTCTATGTTCCTCCTAGATTCCTTTGATAACAGTTACATGCAATAAATCCACTAGCTTCCTCAGTAATAGGACTAACACAGCAAGAAACTTTTAAGATGAAAAACAATAGAGCAGACCAGAAAGAAACGTAAAGTCTTTTATTATATCAAACCTAAGAAGGGAATTTCTATAGAAACAACTCTGGTAGAACTTTCATAGGAGCTGGACTCTGTAGAGAATAAATAGTGTTTATTTGGACGCTATCTCATGTTCACAGACTTTACAGATAAAAGGCATATCACAAAGGCTACACTCCAAGTTCTCTAGCTTTTGCTCTACCTGATGATCTCTATACTATTAATTCCATCACCTTGTATAAGTCCACACTCAATGAGTGGCACCAAAATATTACAGTCATTTGAAATCCAAGTAGGGGTATTTTGACTAAAAATGTATCATCATGTGGTCTTCCGGTAATGGATTAGCAGCAGAAAAGTTTCTTGCCTACTACTTGTGAATCGGGACTAGTGTCTGTTATTTTGATAAGTGACAAGGGTCTTTTTGGCCTGTCAGTTTTGTTACGTACAAAAAAATCAGATAATTCAATTCAAGGACAAAATAGGGTCTTGAATTAAGACCAAAAACTTTAGCCATTGAATGAAAATTTGGCCTGCTTTTTTCTGACTTGAATTTTCTTTAATTCATGATACTCGAGAGGCCAAGAAAATGAGGAAAAGGACATTGCTATGATTTAGAGAATAGCGGTCATTCATTGTATATTAGTTTCCTGTTGCTGACATAACAAATTACTTAAAACAACACAAATACTTTATCTTACAGTTTTGGGCATTAGAAATCAATATATTTCACTGGGCTAGAAAGTCAACATGTCAGCAGGACTATAATCCTTCTGGAGGCTTTGGAGGAAAATCCATTTTATCACCCTTTGCAGCCTAGATGCTACCTGCATGCATTGGCTCATCTTCTACGACAACAATCTCATCAGTCTGACTTCTGTTTCCATCCTCACAACTCCTTCTCTGACTCTCCTAACTACCTCTTTCTCTTAGAAGGACCTTTGTGATTACAGTGGGTCTACCCAGATAATCCAAGAACATATTCTCACCTTAAAGTCAGCTGATTGGCAACCTTGATTCCATCTGAAACCATAGTTCCCCCTTTCTGTGTAACCACAGCCTATTCATAAGTTCTAGTAATTAGAAGTGGATATTTTGGGGGGCCATTGTTTTTCCTACCATAGGGGCCAAGAGGTTCATGAAAATTGCACAGTATCCAAAATAGAACCACTCTAAACACTGGGCTCATGGAACATGTACTGTCTTAAGGAAAGAATGCTGTCTTTGCATTCTTTTTTTTTTTATTTTTTTAGTCGGAGTCTCACTCTGTCACCCAGACTGGAGTGCAGTAGCCGCTCCCGGCCACCGCAGCCTCGCCTGCTGGACTGCAGCGATCCTTCCACCTCAGCCTTCCGAGTAGCCGGAATTACAGGCACGCGCTACCACGCCCGGCTGATTTTTTGATTTATTGTAGAGATGAGGTCTCGCTGCCCAGGCGGGTCTCGAACCCGCGGGCTCAGGCAATCCACTCACCTCAGCCTCCCAAAGGCACAGGATTACAGGCTGAGCCACCGAGCCCGGCTGTCTTTGCATTCTACATATCTTTGGGGTATATTACTAATAAATGTTGGAAAAAAATTCATAAAATAATGTAATTTGGCTAACAACCCCTATTTGATCTTATAGATTATTTGAATCAGGAATGGGATATATTCTTTTGTTTTAATTTAAGAACTCAGTTCCTGGCTTAGAAATGGACTACAAATGTACTATATCGTCCTTGTCTTCACATTTGTCTGTTGCTATTCTGAAGTATGTGGTCTCCAGAGCCTTAAACGCCGCTGTGCAGCCTCTCTCCTAGAACCTGAGCCAACAAATAATATTCCCACACAAAGATCAAGAAAATTTGATGAATACAGAGGTTGGAGCAAGTACTATCAGAAACTCTATACATTAATCAGCAGTGCAAATTGGGATTGATTATGCCCCCAGATGATAATTATCGATCATCTAATTTAGGCAGAAGAATGACCAATGTGGATACTGAGCACTAAAAGCAATTCTGCCCCTAAGTTAAACACTTGTCTTAGTGGGTATGCCTTCCTGTCCCTGGGTTGAGAACAAGCAAAGATAACATGTGCTCCTTAAAGATAAAAAACTGTGAACCAAGAACAATTAATTACTTATTACAACTAACAATGTGTGTGTGCATCCAGAAGTACTTCAAGTTCCTCCCCTCTCTGTGCCACTCAAACCAACAATGTTATAAATATTCCCTACTCCCGATGGTTTCCTGTCTCAGAAGACCTGTCTTAAAATCATCCAGTCCGTGCTCAAAAAACTATCAGTATTCTCCCCTGAACTTCCTTTTCAAAAAGACTAAAGTTCTGTCAAGGAGATATATTCCCTTTACTGCTATAAGTTTAATAAATGTAGCTTTGCTTACTCAATGGGCTTATCCAGTAGTCATTTGGGGAATTGGGAGTTGACAGGGCCAAGTTAAAAAACTGCAATCCCATGGTAACCTCCATGTTCCTACAGAGAACTATTCAGAGGTTGAAGGAGCAGCAATTATTTTTTTGAGAATCTTCTTCATCAGCTCAGACATGAAGTCTGTGTGAAGACCCACTGAGTTCCCATGTGAACTGAACCACTGCCAGTCATCCTTGGCATGCCAGTGTACACAGGAGATCTAAAAATTTGGTATCCAAAAGTGAAAAAGAAAATCAAGGGGAAGATTATTATCATATTATATCTATCACATCATGTATACTATATCTCATTTATGCATTCTTAAATATGTAAATAATGTTTGAATATTTAATTTTACATTTTTTATTAGATGACAAAACTAAGAAAGTAATACTGAGTATGACAATTTTTTCCTAAAAAAAATATAAAATATATACAACTAACACATACAAATTGCCCAAACTCCTTAAAATGACCCTGACTTTGCCAAAATACTTCTCAGTATTTTTGGATATTTTATATAAAGGGGGGTATGCTTAGCTTATATAATTATATTAAATTGCTTTTAGTGTAATGGCAATGTCAAAAAGACTCAGTTTTATCAATTTTTGCTGAGAACTTGTGGGTCAATTATGAATCAGCTTGACATTTCATGCACATATCATACTGTATGTTTTTCCTCATGTATCTTGGGTTCTATCATGACTAGTTCTAACAACGATTATTACTCAAATAATCCAAAATGTAATCCCTTCAAAATATAAAATTGGGTTAGTTTATTCATGTGAAATAAGTCCCAAATGAATATCTTAACCTAGCACATAATTTGAAAATTAAGAAAATAACTCATGGTTCAAGCCCATGGTGACCTGTTAAATGTTCATAACCAATCAAATTCCTAATTCAATACAGTAAATTAAGACAAATTCCAAAAAAAAGACACTGAAGCACACATAACAATTTGATTTTTTTCTTATGAAGTTAAAAATTTCAATATTTTATTATTTAAATACAAAATAAAACAACAAAAAAAAACACTTAGCTAGGAAAGCAATATTTATGAGTTAAAGCTCAAAGAGCCCTAACTTCCAAATAATATTTTAACAAAGAAAACTCTAAGTGCTCACCAACTTGAAGTTCTCCAACTCACTGTTCCATGTTTGCTAATTTTGCCCATTTGAAAACATTTTAACGCAACTTCTTGTTTCATATTCCAATGTGGGTTTACCCCATTAGCTGTAGATAAGTTATTTTCCCTCAATATGCCAAAATAAATAATCTCACTTCACATTTGTTAATTAGTTAAATTATTAATGTAATAAATTAATTAATATGTTTAGCAAAGCCTACATTTAAACTACGACAGTTGTAAATTAAACAAAGCTTTCTTATAAGGTCAGTCTAGGACAATCTAATGTCAGAGTTGACTTGATATAGGGCAAAAAAGAATAATGAAGAGGTGGGCAACGCTCTCAGTTCCCCTCCCACTCTGGAAGATTTTCTGTCCTCTTAATAAATCCTGTTTTCAAAAAAAAAAAAAAGAATGGTGAAAAGGCAAATGCACAACATATTTTAAACACTAGAGGGAGTGAAAAAAATTTGAGGGATGGAAAGTTTTTGGCTTGAAAAAAAACTACCAGTAGAACTTTCTTAAAACTCTGATCAAAATTCAACAATTAAATCTGCCAATAAATGTCCACCCTTGTTATGCAATGTGAAGGATTGTGTATGTCAGATTACATAGCATTGAATATTTAAGCTGTCTAGGAACATTGTATACTGTATAGCCTTGCTGTGTGACTTTGTGTAAATCACTCAACCTCTTTGTGCCTCGTCTCTCTTATGTTTTAACTGAAAATAATGCAGAAAATACATAATTGTAGATTTTAAAATAGTTGTAGATTTTAAAATAGATTATTAATGTAATAGATTACTAGTAATTTTTAAATAGATTACTAATGTTAATTATAGTGAGAGAAACACTGAAAATTTGATGTAACGGTTAAGTTTTCAGCAGGCTCAGTGCATGATAGTGTCACCATATGTCTCTGCATCAACTTTGTCAAAACTTCAGATAAATGTGTAATCACATTAGTAAATACAAACACAAAACACAATAAATATTTATCACATTAATGAAGATCAGAATAGATCATCAGTCTTAGAGTCAAGAATTCCTTTCTTGGGGAAGCTTTCTTTGACACCCCAATCACTTCCTCTCTACATTACAAGAATGTGCTGCCCTGAGATAGAAGAGAGCTCACCACCACTCTGAATGGTTAAGCAATAAAAGGAATTGTATAATTTAAAAGTAGCTCTAATAGTAAGCAAGAAATGCGTTTAAATTCCAAAACTGTCTAGATTCATATTTTAGTTACTAGCTTTACTACTTACAAAACGTCTTAGCCTCTCTTTCTTAGAAAATGGAGCTGGTCTCTGCCTCAAGAAGTTTGTGAGAACTAAATATGGCAATGAATTAAATCCTAAACTCAAAGCTACCTAAGAGGAATCATTTAGTACTTGGCAAATGTTAGGGATTTCTAAAAAGTATGTTAGCCAAGAGATTGTCCCAAAGTTCTAAAGATCACTCTCAAGATGACCTTCATATTTATACCCTACACTCACATTAATATATTTCTATTTATATTCCTACCCTACAATCACATTGGTACAGTCACTTTAAAATGGATACTTTCTGGCCTTTCCTCGATTTTATTGGAAAGTGTCAAAAATGTATATGTATTTTTGTATTGCTCCATAATGACTGCCACCTGACTTAGAGAAGTTATAAAATTCCAGAGATTGTAAAATACTATATATCATTAACTGCATTACAAAGATGTTCCAGTTTTTAAAATGTGTATCTTAGGATCAATTAAGTCATCTTAACTATTCTTTTTTTTTTTTAGAAAGCAGGATTTATTGAGAGGACTGAAAAGCTCCCACAGTGGGAGGGGACCCAAAGGGGTTGCCCTTAACTATTCTTGATACTTTAGGACTGGGAATCTGGTCCCAATTTTTCATTCCAGGCTTTTCTTCCACTATCCCATTAACTTTCCTGCCTCCACACACACTTCCCTACCCTTCAAATGCTCTTTTTCCTAATCAAACTCCACCTTCTCTTTGAAGTATTTCTCCATCCTTCTTTACCCAGACCATCTGTAATCTTTTACTAGTTCCAATGAGGTGATGGTTATCACTTCCTGCCTTGCATCATGTCTATATTTCCTTTTGTTTTATCTCCCATGCTAGCATGGACACTTTAAAAGCACAGAAAGTACTTAGTCATTTTTGTGTCCTTCACAGAGCTTTGTATAGGATAGACACTTAATATATATCACCTGATCAAATCAGTGAAACTGTAGCAGAATTATTTACATTGCAATGAATTGGTTATTTCAAAGATAATTAATTACAAAATATTTAACCTAAATAATTCTTATTTTGGTAATGTGAACACAGAGTTGTTCATTTCATAAAGTAAAATCAAAACTAGAAATATCATCCACATCACCTTTTGACCACTGAAGATGTTGCTCTACTCAAGTCCTCTAACATACAATTTTGTTATCTTTTATTGGATATATCATTCATAAAAGTGAAAACAAGACAATATCTAATAATTATTATATTTGTAACAAGACTCTGAACGATATTGGTCAATAATTTTATGAAGATACCTGTAATACCATGACATCCCACAGAATGGTATTCAAGAAATGTGAAGGGTCTGAGATTCTACCCTATTTACAAGTCACCTTATTGTTCGACCACTGTATCGTTAAGGCTGACAAAAGATATAAAATTCATAAGTTAAAAACAAAGAAGAGTTTATTTTTCACAGCAATAGTAATAGCCAGAGAACTATCATTTTTGCACTCATTCTCCAAGCCACAATTCCCATGGGTCAGGTGACACCTGAACAAAACATGAGCTGCACTACAGGAGAGAAATTCTGAATTTAGGGAACTGAATCTTTTATACTAGGCTGTAAGCATATTTGCTTATTGCTCTGGAGGGGAATTGCTTCATCCTCCAAGACTGTTGGCAAATTTGCCCTTTACTTCGGAGGGAGATACTGTCTCTAATTTCCAAGGTTGTTTGCCAAACAAAAATCTTTGAAAAGATAGTCTGGAAGAAGACTGCTTTTCTCAAATGATGGACAGAAGCATAAGAGACCCAAGAATAGTTGTACCCCAATAAATGCCACTAGCTGATTCCCATTAAAGCAAACTACCAGGCTCCAAGGTTCACTGGTCTATCATGTATGGAATACAATCAGTTCTACAATATTGCAACATGTGCATTCCTAAAAAGGGCCATGCTATGTGTAATATGTAGTAAAAACCAGAGCTTATAGAGAAAATGTTAGGGCACAATAGTCAAAGAGTTTCAGTGATACAGTAAATATAACATAGGAAGCTAATAAAAACAGTAGCAGCCGGGCTCGGTGGCTCAGCCTGTAATCCCGCGCCTTTGGGAGGCTGAGGTGAGTGGATTGCCTGAGCCCGTGGGTTCGAGACCCGCCTAGGCAGGGAGACCTCATCTCTACAATAAATCAAAAAATCAGCCGGGCGTGGTAGCACATGCCTGTAATTCCGGCTACTCGGAAGGCTGAGGCTGAAGGATCGCCAGAGCCCAGCAGGTCGAGGCTGCGGTGACCAAGAGCGGCCACTGCACTCCAGTCTGGGTGACAGAGTGAGACTCCAACTCAAAAAAAAACAGTAGCATGATTTTACACATATTAAACAGTTGACTAATATATAAATACTGCAATAAATATCGTCTCTTATCTTGAAAAAATACTTGATTTCTACTTTTGTAAGTGAATATCAAGAATTTCAGTTTCGAGTTACCATGAAGTGGTAGAAGGAGGGTTATCTGAAATCAGATGGAGAGTTGTAACAACAGGTGTAAACACTAGTGACTCATAATCCATGTGGTGAATTGAGTTAAATGGAAGATGCTTGAGACATGTGTGTACATTTTGTGGTTTCCTTGTGACTCAACTAAAACTCAATAAGCGGGCTGCAGTTGTCTGCATTCACCTAATGTTTCTCATGGATGAAATCACACATAACACAATATTTTGGTGTGCATAACTTACTCACGGATATATTAATCTTACTGACAAACATTTTAGCAAAACTACCTTTATGTGATGATCTATTCACAAGTAACACAATGTTCTCACTCATTCATTAAAGCTTATTTCCTGCAGACCACTATTAGTGAACATTCTCTTTAATCTGAATTCATCTATGCATTTGGAAGTACATTCTTTTCATTGGTCTGCGTTGCCAAAATAAAACATAACTGTAAAGATCAAGAACAAGGTATCAGTTCCTTCCATATTTTACTACACGGCAAACTGATTTCTCTCCTTGGAGTTAACTGTGTGGCATTTTAGTGTGTTACCCTCCAGATATTTGTTACAGTTTTTCACGCAGGTGTGGGTGTTTTTTCTTTTAATTTACATCTATGAAATCATTCTCTGCTTGTCTTTCTGAGACTCTTCGGCTTTTCTCTCTAGATTCAAGATATTATATAAATATTTTTATGTTAGGACATCGTTTTCATTAACTGCTATATAGTAGTCCACGTTGTGAATGTAATATCAGTTAACATTTCCCTTATAAACATTCCCGAAAGAGGAAAAAAAGGTATTGAAAAAATGTATTGGTACTCACATCAGAGTTTTCTGTAGAATAAATTTTTTGGAAATGACATTAGTAAAGTATGCAATTTTACATTTTGATAGATATTGGCAATTTGACTAACAATAAAGCACTATCAAATTACACTACTACTTTTTTCTTCATAACTTTGCCAATAGTATTAGTATCCATTTATTATTATTATCCACATGTCCATTTTTAACAATTTTTGTCACTTTGATGGAGATTTTACTTTCAATCTGCATTTAATATAGTTTACGAGTGAGAGTGAGCATTTTTTCATATATTTGTTGGTGATTTACCTCACTATGAATTGTTTACTTATAGTCTGCCAACTTTTGTCATTGAATTTTTTTGTATGTTTTTCTAAAATACATATTTGTGGGAATTTTTTATATATTATGGTTAGCAATTTGTTGTTTCTTAAATATGGTGCAAATAATTTCTTCCAAATTGTTATATATGCTAACAGTAATGTGTTGTGGTTCACTGCAGGAAAGAAGAGAAAATCAGAAAAAAATTATATTCCTAGAAAACAATCTGTTTTTTAAGTTTTCCTAATTCAGAGAAGAGTCCCCTGAATTAATAAGGTATAAGTAAGTGAAAAAACAAAGTAAGTAAGAAAGGTTTAGGCATTTTTAAAAAATTTAAACAAAAAAAAAGAACAAAAGAGAAACTAAAAACCAATAAGGTATAAAATGTCAATGAGGATTGAGAAAGACACATCAGGCTTATGGTGCTTTTCTTCTAGATGAATCCTGTTAAGAGCATTATGACTAAAGTAAAGCTCTTTTATCTAATAAAAAGAAAAGGCTTCTAATAAAGAATAACATACATCTATAAATAATACTAAGATATTTTTACATATATAAAGAAAATGTAAAGGGAGATGCTATTATTAGGTTTAATTATAATATCAACTAAACGGAAAGGCTGCATTTGATGGGTACAGTAATATTACATAGAATTTCTTATGAAAATTTCTAGCATCTTAGAATTAATGCCAACCCAAGGTCGTATCCTAGTTCCTAGGTGCCCACACCAAAGATGTAAGGGAGGGTGATGGAATAATAGCACTAGTGGTCTCTGAACTCATAATAAGCAAGAAGTTCAAGATAAAACAAATAATACACAGGCTTTGTCTGAAAAACATTCATATATTGGGATAAACAGCAACCATTTGCCACTTTATTTCATAACTTTAAAATATCCAAATATATTCATAACTGTTGGTAACAGTTCTGTATGTAAGTAAATAATAAAATGTGAGAGGCATGACAATTTTTTTCCCCAATATGATCACCTGCATTTGCACAGTATAAAAAAGAGGCCAAGTTGTGACAACGATTCAATGATATCTGCCTTTTCAGATTTAGTGAAAAGAAATACACAACTCACAAGGGGCTAAAATATGCAGGGGTGTGATTATAAGACTAGTGTCCCTTGAGAACCTGGGAGAAATCTGATATGTATCTTTTGAGGCCAATCCAGAGATGAGAGAATTTAGTGAATACAAACAAATAGACACATTGCCCACATTTCTCAGCTCTACACATTATGTTGAGCATAGCTGGGTTCCATTATTGCAGTGAGGCTGTAGGGCAGTGATCTGCCTGTCTTTGTTCTCCCCAGTAAGAACTGATGCATTTCAAGTCACTAATCAGCATTGTCTGTGCATTTGCTCAGCTAATCTTCTGGCAATGTGTGATGAACAATCTGCCTATTGACTGTCTCAGCAGTTGCTAGCCCCTCCACCCTCACCCCATGTTGATCCTCATCTCGTTTCTGCTGGCTGCTCTTTTTCCCTATAAAAGAAGGGTATCAAAAGCTGTCCATTCTCTTCCCCTCCCCCAAGATACAATTCTCACTCTCCTAGCTAGTTCCCCAGTCCCCTTCTGGCTGTGATTCCTTCTGGAATTTGAAAAATGCTGTCTAATTCTTAGCTTGTACTTGGATAATTACTAAATTTCAGCCACCTTGAGCTCCCTCCCAAGCAAGGGAAGCATTTCTGCCACCTTTCGCATCTGTGTGTGTGTGTGTGTGTGTGTGTGTGTGTGTGTGTGTGCCGAGAGCAGCTAATTTATAACAAATAGGCACGTTTTGGTAACATCTGTCGTCACTTCATCCAGAAAATACTTGTGATTAACACTTTGTATTGGAAGCTAGAACAGGCAGTCAGAAAAATATTGACCTCTGTATTTCTGTGATAAATATGTTGATTTTGCTGGTGGATCCCTCTACAATACACCCCTGAGAAGGGAGTGTGGAAAATGTCTGGATTTCCTATTTTAAAACTTTGTATCATTTACTCTCTTGCAGGAATAAAACAAACGACCAAATTTGCAGAGACTCAGCATGAATTTACTTTTAACAGAAGGTATGGAAGAGGCTATAATATGAAATGTGCATAATTATAACTTTTAAAGCTACCAGCACAACACAAAATATTGTTGCCCAGGACAACAAACTTTGACTTCACTTGTTCATGTTAAGTTACTCACAATCAACTTCAACCAAACATATATTCATTTGCCAGAAAAAAATATAAGAAAGAAAATCAGATAATGACCTATGTTTCTACTTAGCCTACACTTCAGGTCTCAACCACATATATGTAGTTATACTACATATAACGAATCCAGAATAGGGAAAATAAAGTTCTGTACAGAACACACACCACAAAAGAGTATTTGCACTTCTTGGAGTCCTGTCTCCCCTCTTCCACTTTTTTTTTGTTTCTCTACAGAAAACAAACACACAAATATCACTGTTGAAATTAAAACATTTCGAAGATCAATATAGTTCCCCTGATAATAGCAGAATCTTAGAAGAGTCATTGCTTAACCCGGGAATTCTGGATATGGTCAATTCTCATATACAAACTCAAAATCTTTAGAGACTGATTCTAGATTATGTATGCTTTTGCCCTGTCGGAATTCAGAGAGATTAGAAATTGCTCTTGAATTTAGAAAATGTATCAGGACCCTTTCCCTAGACAGGTTATGTGCTGTGGTTACTCCAAATTTTCTGCTTAGTTCAGGAACGTAAAATTCTTGAAGCATGTAATAGGGCCATATAAATTTTAAGAAATCAATGAAAGAAGCAACTCAAAATCAGTAGATTGTTGATAGTTACCATACCTACTACACTCCCACAGTGGTCTACCCATCTCTTTGTTACAGCATTTACTCATATTGTATTGTATTATTTTTCTACAGCTGAGTCAATCCTCTGATGGACTTTGATTTCTTTTTTTTTGAGTTGGAGTCTCACTCTGTCACCCAGACTGGAGTGCAGTGGCCACTCTCGGCCACCGCAGCCTCGACCTGCTGGACTCTGGCGATCCTTCCGCCTCAGCCTTCCAAGTAGCTGGAACTACAGGCACGCTCGACCACGCCCGGCTAATTTTTGATTTATTGTAGAAATGAGGTCTCGCCAAGTTGCCCAGGCGGGTCTCGAACCCGCGGGCTCAGGCAATCCACTCACCTCAGCCTCCCAAAGTGCTGGGATTACAGGCTGAGCCACGGAGCCCAGCTGGACTTTGATTTCTTAAAGGGCAGCTTAAAGGAAGTTTTCATTACTCTTACCTCAAATCATTTGCTCGATAATGCAAATTGTCAGTGACCATAAATACAAATACATAAAAATTGTCTTTGCATCTCAAGGGTCTACTACAATGCCAAGCAATTAGTAAACAATCTATATTTAATTATAAGAACTAATTTGTGAAAAAACATAAATGAAGAATTGAGATCCAGATCTTTTGACTTAAACTTAGTTTTAATTCAGACCTTCCCTTAACCATAGTTTTCTTTCAAGTCACTACCTCTTTTCCTTCTTCCACCAAACATCTTCCAAGAAATGTCTCCATTTATTGTATCCAAGCAGAAGTGTTTAAGACAACTGAAAGTCTTAACAACTCATATGGTTCCAAAATGGAAACCAAAAGATTGAAAACTAGTCACTAAAATTTTTTAAAATAATTTCAGCATGAAGTACTAATATTTTACCTGAAAGGGTAAGCAAAATTAAAAAACTTAAAAGCCATCTACAGGACAGTCAAGTTCCCAGAAGTCCTCACTGAGGACTTATTTTATTTTATTCTGGTTTTCTAACAAATTCCAGGAATAACATCTCTTCCTAGTGATGGTTTTTAAAAATGTTCTCCACCCTGTAGAGAAAATGCTTTTAAGTACTCACTGTTCACTCATCTTAGTTCATGGTATGATTCATTTTAAAAGTTTTTGCTTTCTGAACGTTTATCAAAACTTCAAAAGTAAATTTAATATTCAAATTTTTGTGCCACTGTGCTAAAAGAAAAGACTTCACTCCAGGAAAGAGAAATAATCTAGAGCACAGTTGCTTAGGTTGTACATTGACTCAACTCACCATACCCCTCACCCAACTCTGGGAAATTTTTCTACCTGGTAGGTGAGCTTTTGAGTTTCAAATGAAGGGACCCTGGGCAACTCAACCTTTTTACCTTATTATCTCATTCAAATTTATTTGTTTGTTTATTGAGATTTTTAATGAATCTTTAAAAACACTTTGAAAGTATTGAGGCTACTAGAGTCAATACCATCTTGCAAGGATGGATCAGGTTCTTGGCTTAGATTGGTAGGAGGCCATTGAAGGAAAGATTCCACTTCAACAGTGTGATACCAGAAAAGACTACGGGTGAGTGTTATAGACTAAATTGTGTCACTCCAAAATTCATATTTTGATGTCCTAACCTCCAGTGAGAATAGAGGTGGCGCCTCTGGGAGGTAATTAGGCTTAAATGAGGTCATAAGGATAGGGCCCTTACAATGGGATTATTGTTCCTATAAACACCAAAGAGTTTACGTTCTGTCTCTCTCTGTCATTCAAGAACACAGGGAAAAGGCAACCATCTGCAAATCAAGGAGAAAGCCATCACTGGGGAAACAAATTGGTCTGACACCTTGATCTTAGACTACCAGCTTCCAAAACTGTGAGAAATAAATTTCTGTAGTATAAGTCTTCGTGTTTTTTTTAATAAAAGCCTAAACTGACTAATACAATGGAGAAACAGGGAAAGTATTGCAATGAAACAAAAACTTCAGCTCTACTGCCTTTCTGCCACCTATGCTCCACAAGTCATCAGTGTGCCAGCGTTTATATCCTTTTAAGTATTGAATTGGAAATCTTTAAGCACAGAGTCAAATTTCCTAATTTGTTCTATTAGAGACTAGAGCAAGAGCTCACTCATTCACATAAAAAATCCTGACAGGACCTAAAGGAAATGTCCTCATAAACTTAATCTTCAAACACATGTTCTTTTAAATATTAAAGCTTTCATTCTAGTGTTTTATAAATCATTAGGAAGTTCTTAAGTTACTCCACTTTATTATCATAAACAATTCTGCTAGTGTATTAATGGGGAAGTAAAAGACAAAAAACAAAAAAAAACATAATTCCCCATTTCTAGGGGGTAGTGGTGAAGAAGGGATACCCACATCAAAAAGACACAAATTCCTATGACCCCCCCACAAAACAATCTTGAGAAATGTTAGACTGGAGAGAAAAGCACAGACAAGACTGTAAAAAGTTAAAATTATGTTTTGAAAATGGGTTTAAGACATACATTTTTATTCATTGTGGAAAAAGAAAGTTAAAACTAAAGAGAGGACAGATTTACACTGGAAGTAATTTTATAGACTTCTATGGCAGCAAAAAAAAAAAACAGGCACTTATTAATTAAGTTAAATTGTAGTACATACAGGTTCAAAGGTATTCTAGTAAAGTAATAGATAAAACACATTGGTGAAATGGACAGCAGAAAAAACCAAAGAATATCTGTAAGTGAAGGATGAAAATATGAAAACAATATGACAATATAGAAATTCAGACAATTCAGAAATTCAGACAATTCAGAAATTATCTTTGTACTAAAAATATTCAATGTATTAAAGGATTATTTATTTATTATTCTAATCAAGAGAGGTGGTATATAAATCTACTGGTTAAGAAATGAACTTTGGGATCAGACTCCTGAGGTTCAAATCCCAGCTTTGCTCTTCCCAAGCTGTGCGATCTTTGGCTGACACTTAATCTCTCTGTACCTTTTCCTCATCTGTATAATGAAGTCTATCTAAAGCACCAACCTGAAGATAAATTGAGTTAATACATTCAATGCACTATATCTGGCCTAATGTGACTATTTCATGAACCTCAGCCTCGTATACCCACCTCAGTGCCCCTTCAGTGGTATATAATTCTCAGCTCAGGCCAATACTAGGCTTGTTTGATGCAGGAAGAGCAGACACAGTCAGAAACTGAGAAGCTGTGCTCCCATGTCTCTGTATCTTTCAATAAATAATGTTGCACATTATGGTGTGGCCTGGTGTCCTTCCAATCAGATTGATGCCATATAAATGAGGCCAAAGCATAGTCTGATTATTATTTTATTTTTTAAAAAATGAACTCATATAATTATGTTTCACCAGTTTCAGATGCAATTCTTTGAATTTTAAGGTTTCTTTCCTTTGTAAAAAGGTATTTTATTGAATAAAACCAGACCCATTTGTTCTCTGATTGCCATTTCTGAAGCTGCTCTGCCAAGACAACATCATCAATCAAGGAGAGAATGTGTCAGCAGGGGGCTTCTCTTCTTTTTCTGAGGGTCCATGATGTTTGTTTTTCAACAGAAACAGAGCTCTGAGTAAACACAAATTTTTATTTCAGAGTAAATGTTTTTGAGTTCGGCAGCACCTTTGTTTTCTGAGAATGTCAATTTTATTTTGGTTCCCAAGTCGATAGAAAAAGAAATAAATCGTTTAAAGAACCACATTTATTTCTTGCAGCAAAATGGTCTAAGGAAATAGCCAAAATGTTCAGCAAAGGAAGGCATTTGCTAAATAAATAAAAACTCCACAAACTAAATAGTAAATACATGTATGCGTGTGTGCCCACATAAGAAAGAGAGAAAGGAGCGTAAACAAGCTGTGCCAGCCTTAGTAAAAAGGGCCATGGCATTGTACATCTCTGTAAACTTTGTAAAACACAAACAGAAACAGACTTGGTCTCTGTTTCTCCAAAACCTTGGTTCAAGTTTGTGTTCCACCTTCTGAAAAAAAGGAACTTGAAAGTAAACATGAAACGCGGTTATACTCAAATTCTTCAAGATATACTTAGTGAAGCTCCAAAATGTTGACATCAGTAGGATATTCACAAACATGTGAGAAACAACTTAAGCACTTTTCATTACTGATAGAGTGATTGTTATTTGACACATTAATAACAGCTTCTGAGAATCAGAGACATAAGACACTCATGTATCATATGGGCTGTATTTTTTATATCGCAAGCTGTCATTCACACATCCCTCCCAGTCCCTACAAAGTTGAAGTTTTAATGAACACAGTTTAAAGGGCCGCAAAATCAAGTGGAAGGTTGGCAACCATCTGTTGAATTTGTGTTCCATAGATAGACAATCCCCACCATTTAGAAACTGGAGTGGATTGTTTTGCCCTGAATGGTGTGAATTTCCTCTCCAGGCAGTCCAAAAGCACAGATAATGACTACGTTGTACTGGAGAGGCCTGGCCTAAGAGCTTTCAGACTAGAAATAAAATCATACATTGTATTCCTTCTTGAGGAGGTCAACTTGCTTTATGCACACTATCTAATCAATTCTCAAAGCATTCCATTGAAATGAGGGAGAGGGAGCTACAATATTCGCTTTACAGATGGATAACCTGAGGCTCCAAAAGGTTAAGCAGTTTCCCAAGGTCACGTTAGGCCAATTCCACATAACTGCAGTTACCTGGGCAATGTAGGCAAAGAGCAACAGACACAGACCACAGGCAGCTTTTGCTTAAATAGAGGTACAGTGCCTGGCATCACTAAAGAAAAACAAGGATTGGGCCACAATTATCCAAATAAGCTGGCCTATATGCCCAGATTCAAAGATGATTGACAATTTTCTATTCAACTTGAAACTGGACACAGCAAGGCAGGGAGAGAACAGAAATGAGGTCACAGATCGGCTATTTATAGGATATCAGCCACCACACTCAGCTGCTTTTCAGTTAAGGTGAATATTGAATGTAATTTTCTTTCTCCAACTCCATACAGAGATATTCCTTTCAGAAAAGGAAATTATAGAATTTAATAATATTTCTTGTGACATGGTCATTTCCTTTGTGACAGTCTCCTCAACTTTTGCCACATATTCATCTGGACTTATTGACTATAAATAATAATGCAGTCACACTCTTCCTCGTGCTCCATGGATTTTCTTTTTTTTTTTTTTTTTTTTTTTAAGTAAAGCAATAATGATGCCATGGGCTTTTTAAAAAATTCTCCCACCTACAAAAGATTGATTGTATTTGCAAAGTTAAAACAAAACAGAACACCAATGTGGACAAGAAATACACAACATGGCCACTTATGGGGTAAGAGATCTGTGGTAAGCTGATTTGCCTGTTTGGTTGCAAGAGTTAATTCCTGTGAAAGATACACTTCCGCACATTTCCTTTGGCTGAGCTTGGTCTGAGGCTTGTGAGGGCTTCCGACAGAGAGCAGGGGAGAACCGGAAGCCTCTGGTCTTTTGATGTAGATTGATGCATGACAGTAGCCCCTGCACTAAATATCAAGTTTTCTTTCTCTTCAGCATACTCCCAAATCATGAAACGAGATTCCTTTAGCCCAAATGCACAGATAATAGTTCTAGCTGCAGATAAAAATGCCTTGTGTTTTCTGGTGACTCACCAACCGTAACCAAAACCGAAACAGCAAGTTGATGCAGAGAGGTTCAAGTGACGTTCAAGATTAAAAATAAAAAGGCAAGGGAACCAGAGGGGAACCTGTCCGTGGAACACCTCCCAGCTTCTAATTCGAAAGGGACCGAGGAAGATGAGGGAGTGAGAACTATTTACCTTCCTCTGGGGAAAAGGCTCCGAGTCAGCTGCCTAGGACATTAGGTTTCCCAGGCAGCCTGGAGCTGCTGTAAGATGAGGCTGATGTCCCAAGACCCTGTAGTTAGTGCCCACGTTGACCAGATCAGGAATACTCACCCTGGTGTGTGAGCAGCAATCGCCTAAAAATCTTGTTCAGCCTGTGGATTCCTAGGCTCTACCCAAGCTGACATTGATTTGGTCGGTTTGAAGTTGGTCTCAGTCACCTGCATTTTAACCAGAACCCAAAATAATTCTGTTTTAACACCTGGAGGTTGAGAAATTTATTGATAATACCACCTGGAGGACGTTTTCAGCATTGCTTACACATCCAGCATGCCAGAGCACCACCACAAACTTTACATTTGATGGATTTGGGGTTCACCTACTTAACAGATAGTTACATGCAAAGGTCTGAGAATAAATCTAGAAGACATCATTTAAAGACTCATTTTCACTGGCAAAAAGAGACAGAGGTTACATCTGTTTAAACAGTCATGGCTGCAGCTGCTAATTTTGAAACTGACAATTGGCTTTATAGGCCAAAATATGGTTAAAAAAAAAGATCAGAGACATTTATCCCTACTATCCACCTTTATACTCATAAGAGCTACGTCTGTAGAAACACAGTTTGTGTGTGTGTGTGTGTGTGTGTGTGTGTGTGTGTGTGTGTGTGTTTCCTCCACTGACCAGTATCTTCGTGTCTTGCCCTCCCCCTCTGCACCATATGCCAGGCTTTCTTCCTGTGCCCTCACTGTTTCCTTTGTCTCATTTGACAGCCCCCTTTGTCCTCATTTTCGCATCATTCAGCTATTGCCGATACAATAAAGCTCACAGAGAGGACTGCTCATTGGTGAGACTGTTGACCACTTTATGAAGAAGAAAGGAATCATCAAAATCATAATTCAATGTTAGTTAACAAAGTGCATTCACATTATGCCATTTGAATTTCACAAAACAAAAAACCAAGGTAAATATTATTATGTCCAATGAAGGCATTGCCATTGAGAGAGTTTTAGTGACTTGTTCATGGTTGCACTGTAATAAAGAATATAGCCTGGGCTTGGATTAAAACTTTAAGTGTTAGCTATATTTATATCTATACCATTTGAGAAAAGGAAGACTTTTAGAACTACTCAGGGTTTTTTATATTATTGAAGTGTTCTAGTCTGAAATTTGGGTTTTTAAAAATGATTACATAAAACTACCGGACTGTAAACAGGATTCAATTTATCCTGAAGGAATTTGTGCAATGGTCTAAAGAAAAGCACTTTTTGTATTTTTCTAGAAAGGGGACAGAAAAAAATGGCATATACCAGTCATCCCATAAACTTGTTTAAAAAATAAATGCTTTGTTTTCCAGACACTTACCCAGCCACTTCTAGGATTACTGGTGGTCTTCCAAGTCAATCTAGTGAATCTGTACATTTTAACGTTGATCACTCTAGTCAGCAAAAGGACAATACTCAACCACCCATTCTGTTTTAATTGAAAAAATTCAGAATTAACTGAAATATACAACAGAACAATGTGACTTTTCTATTAAATCACTCAATGTGGTTTAAAAAAAAAAAAACAACTGAAAGCCTGTTATATGTTGGCAAGTACACCAGACAAGTCACTTAAAGAATTGTTTGAGAAAGCCAATTTGTAAGTTAGCTACTAAGCTTGATCAAATAATTTAGACGACTATCTCTCTGCTGTATAACCTGTAGACACACATTCAAGACCCAGAGGATTTCCTAATTTACTCATAGAGCAGTACAACAAACGCAAAATGAAAAAAGGTAATCAACTTTCAAGTGCTGTTCTATCCTAGAGGTGTTGTAGAAATTCTTGACATCATTTTAGCAAGTATTATAAAGTTATTTTTAAAACACCCCCTCCAAACCAATTACAAGTAATTTTGTAGTAACTTCAGAGAAGGGAGAAAAAAACCAAAGTGCAATTTTAATTTGCATTATTTTTATCACCAGAGTGGAAAATTTTGAAATTACTAGGGATGCGATTCCAAGGAATTAAAGGAAGGGACAGAGTCACCTTAAAAGGAAGCTGTAGAAATCTTCCTTAGAAGATAGAGATTTGGAGTAAGAATTCTATCTTACAGTTAGAATTCTGTCTTATAGTTAGTCAGGGAAACAGACATTCACATATCTCACATGGCTGTTTGCTTTTTTGTTTTGTTTTGCTTTGTTTTGTTTTGTTTTTATTTGAAGTATGCACTAACCTACTCTGAGACCAATGCTTAAGGGTGTGGAGATTATCTTATTTGGCTGCTGTGGGAAGCAAGGATTCTGAAAAGTCAGCATCACATGGATATTTCGTGCTTATGAAGGTCAAGAGAGGCAGTGGCTATAAATCTCAGAGAAAAATTTGACCCAAAGGAGAGACTTAATGACAGAATGGCAATGAAGAGACTAAATGAACTTCACTCGGACTTTACAGGCAGAGGATGCTAAATAAGTATTCACATGAACTCAGAGAGAAATTAGGCCATGTGGCTTAGCCTGCCCAGCATTCTCCTCCCAAACCCCACCTGCATCTTCTGGAAGGTGAAGATACTCAAAGGCACGCCATCTAGATTGTTTTTCTAAAATACAATTGCAGATTTATTTATTCTTCTCTTTTTGCACTTACATGGCTTATAAAAATGGCTGTTCTACTATGCCCTGGGGCCCCACCTCATGGGTTAGTCCTTCTTTGAAGACTCGACTATCTTGGTTTTCAGAAATTGGTTAAGAAGTCATCAGATAGTGAAATCATTATGTAGTTCAAAATTGTCTTTGTTTTTCATCCCTGTCTTGTCTTTTCCCAGTGTTCCTTCACTTCCCAGTGCCCAAGGCCTGATTTCTGACCCAACATCCCTCTTTCAAAGAAAATAATGATAAAATGAATTCCCACTAGCAATGCATAACTTAATGTATTTCTTCACGCAAGAATCTGCAGAAGGATTAAACTAACTCATGATGGAATTTAGGGCATTTTCCAGAGAAGCTAAAGATTTGGAAGAGTTTATTTTGTGGAGCTTCTCAAATATTGCTGTGTATATTACCAACAACATTATCCTCTAATAAGCCTTGACCAGGAATGTAGGAAGAGAACTGCTTATGACATGCGACAGTGTAAAATTAAGATAGTGAAGAAGGCAGAATATCATCCCCTGCTCTTTTGAATACTTGAAGCCAATAGCTTACCATGGGATTGTTTTAGAGAAAAATTAAAATTATGTCCTGTAAACTAATGAAATACTCAAATAAATATAGAAGGTAAAGACATGATGATTCAGGTAATTCATCTTCTTTGCCTAAAATGATTTATATCATTTGAACAAAAGAGAATGAAATACCTGAAAGTCAAAATCAAGTATCTTTAAATTGATCCAATAAATATTTAACACTCCATTTCATCTTGTGGACACAACAAGAGAACACTTAGTAGACTGTGATTTGAAACAGTTGTTTAAAATTTGCTTCAGGGTGGTCATGCTATATAAACACCACAAATACTTTTAGAGAACATTTAATGTACTGAATCTAGGTTTTAATTGTTCTACCCTGGCAATTCCCTAGGGACTATGCCTAACAAAAGAAAGCAAGAAGATAGATAAAGACAAAGAAACATGTTCACAGCTTACGGTAGGGAACTAAGTGTGTTTACGTGAGTGTGTATAAATATTTGCATATAACACACACACACAAATGTGAGGGTGACCTAGTTATGCCACATGAAATCACTACATTCACTGTGTAACCCAGAATGGATCTGGCCTTTTCAAGTGGGATCCCTTAAAATTTTTTCATTTGGTCAAAAAAGAGTTCTTATGTCATAGAATATATCGACTTATACACATAAGTAGCAAAAAGATAAGAATGCTTGGGAACAGACAAAACTACTTCTTTGTTTTCTGTAGTTATGGCCTGCAATGTTTTATTTTTAAACATCAAAGTTATCTAAAGTACCCCAAATGACCAAAAAAGCATCTCAAATGGAAATGGCAAAAATATCCACTTCTTTAAATTATCTTTGCGAATACATTTTTTTTTTTTTTTGAGTTAGAGTCTCACTCTGTCGCCCAGACTGGAGAGCAGTGGCCGCTCCCGACCACTGCAGCCTCAACCTGCTGGACTCCGGCGATCCTTCCACCTCAGCCTTCCAAGTAGCTGGAACCATAGGGGCGCACCACCACGCCCGGCTAATTTTTTGATTTATTGTAGAGATGAGGTCTCAATAAGTTGCCCAGGCGGGTCTAGAACCCGCGGGCTCAGGCAATCCACTCACCTCAGCCTCCCAAAGTGCGGGATTACAGGCTGAGCCACCAAGCCCGGCGTGAATACATTTTAACTTTTTCTTATCATCACGTTGTTATGCTACTTTTTCTATGGAATAAGAGAGGAAAAGAAAGAAAGAAATTATGTTAAATGATCAAATTTGCAAATATTTTCACATTGTATTTATGATATATTTCTCAAGATTATTATCATATACAGCTAATCAATTCTTATATGTTCATAATAAATGAGAAGAGCAAATTGTACTAAGATATTTCTTAAGGGAGCATATTATCATACCACAAATTCTTGCAATGTGTAGAAAGAGAAGTACAAACAAAGCTGAAATTAACAATCCTATCCATTTGCTAAATATTTGTTCTAACTAATGTGCATTAGTTGTTTATAAATCTCCTTTGCCAATCAGCAAATTTATATAGAATGTAAATTTGATAGTTTTCTTTTATGATTTGATTATATAATAATATATTCTCTTTCTGGGGATTCTTAGCACATTTAACAAATTATTAAACACAGTTTCACAAATAAAATGAGTCAAAAACTAATAAAAGAGTGACAATGCTGCAAACCCTAAATTTTACTCATTTATAAAATGAATGTATACTAAAGATAGAAGATGAATGATATATACCAGGAAAGCTTAGCTTTGAAAGCTAAAACCAAATTGAATGGAAACTTTTAAAAAATGCTAAAAGATAAAAATTAAGAATAGACTTCTTGGGGGAAATGGTTTACTGTTAATATGTGGCTATCAAAAACAACTCAAATACAGTTCTCAAGTATGCTAGAAGTTTCATGCTGGGAGAAATGAAAGATGAAAACTAGTCAGGATGCATCCTGGGGAAAAAATCATCCTCACTAAAAGGATTGAGTCCGCCAGTATGAAGCAGCTGTTGAAATATCAAGTACAAGGGGGTTAATGTTTTTCAGAAAGGCAAAATGTAAGCTCTTTGACTTCAAGGAACATGTCTTACTTATCTGTGCAAACCCAGTAGATGACATGATTTCACATTCAATAAATGTGGAAGAAAAGAAAGAAGGAAGAAAGGAAGGGAGAGAGGGAAAAAGGAGGGGGAATAGGTTATGAGATACAATATGTATTTTGTACTATTATAAATGAGTTAAACTATCTAGAATCAAGAAAATTATATTCAAGATTAAAGAAAGTGGCCCTAATTCTCAAAAAAGAGAATGAGCACATCCTGGAATTTACAAACAAGTAACATTTCTATTTGAATCCCTATTCATTTACTAGCATAATTTGTTAAACTGGCAAGAGGTAGACTTGGAAAATTATACAGTGAACACAAGGCATCTGCACAATTCACTCCAAAAATGTTATGAAAAATTAGACTTTATTTTATTTTAATTGAATTACTGGGTTATAAATTGATAGAGATGCTTCCAATATAGTTTATCTTCAAAATCTATCTGAGTTGAGTTCGTGGCTCAGCCTGTAATCCAGCGCTTTGGGAGGCCGAGGTGAGTGGATTGCCTGAGCCTGCAGGTTCGAGACCCGCCTGGGCAACTTGGCGAGACCTCATCTCTACAATAAATCAAAAAATTAGCCGGGCGTGGTAGCGCGCGCCTATAGTTCCAGCTACTTGGAAGGCTGAGGCGGAAGGATCGCCAGAGCCCAGCAGGTCGAGGCTGCGGTGGCTGGGAGCAGCCACTGCACTCCAGTCTGGATGACAGAGTGAGACTCCAACTCAAAAAAAAAAAAAGTAAAAGGATAAATATTTAATCTTGCTTGTAGGATAACTAATAAACTCCTCAGGGATATTGCTTGCATTAAAAAAAAAAATCTTAGTAATTTTCATTAACTGGAACCTAAGGATGTGCTAACTAAATCACAATGGATGGTCCAAGTTGTCTGTGGATAGAATTCAGGAGGGCCTACAAACTTGAAAGATGAAAAAAATTCCTCTTTTCACTAACCTTTGGGAGAAATTTAGCATATCTTTTCATTATGGATGTGGGCAAAACACAACAGTAGTATTGGCAGTACCTACAACTATGTCAACAAGAGTAATCAGAGATACTTTTTTATCATGTTACAATTTCTATATATATCTCAAAATGGTAACTATGCTTTACTACTTAAAAATTCAGATAATGGTTGAACCCACCACTAGATCTTGTTAATAATACATTCATAAAGATACATATATATATAATATACAGTACTAAATCATAAATTTCTTTTTCATCATTTTGATAACTGTATTTTAATATAATTTATTGAGGAGTAAGTGGCACAGTCATGTTTCATGGAACTCTGCTGGTCAGCTTACATGTGTACAGATCATGCTTGAATTTGCATTTCACATTTTATTGGAGATATGGACAATGGGAGTAAGTAAGAGATTGATGGGGGAGAAGCAATGCCCAGAAAGATAAAAGTCTAGGAACTATATCATGGGGAACATAATCCCTCTGGAGGCAAACACTAATTAGCACAACAATAAAGAGGAACCATGATGCAGTGAAAAAGACCATGTGCTTCAGTTTAGATAGAAGGACAAGAATCTTTCATCTTCTCCATTTCCCTCCCTGTATGTTAGGTGTCTGTTCAACTCTCTGAATCTCAGTTTTGGTGTTTATATCTTGAAGAAAATGCACACAGTGCAGAGTTGGTATTAAAGTCTCTAACTGGTACATAATGGTGTCCTAAAAGTTGTGTCATTGTTGGCATGGGTTTGTCAAAAAAATCAAAATATTCAAATGCATATGCCCAAGACTGCCTCATCAGGGATGGGAGGTTTGGATGGACCCGTCTATCTTCAGGACTACTACATGAATGGAGGTTGAACAGCTCTGTTTTATTTTGCTCCGGGGGGGGAACTAGACAAATGGTGCATGGCAGCTTTTAGTTCACTGTCATAAAGAACTGCCAAGCTATCAAATTGTCCAGCAGTGGACCTTGGTTGCTTCATAAAGTAATGAGAATCTTGCCTGCATGTGTTGAAGTAGAAACTAGCTTTCTCTGCACTCTGGATAGGGTAGGGAAAGAGCTTGCCAAGATAGGAGGCTGCCCATGAATCTCATGGGTTCCCTCCAACTGCAAGGCTCAAAGAGTCTCTGTAGCCTCATCAACAGGACTACACAGAAATAGTGTATCAGGCTGTCAGACTCAACAAATGTTGTTTGTCCTCTGTTGCTGAGGACCATAGCCATCACTAAATGAGGAGATCATTAATTTGAGAATAGAGTTTCCAGCCTCTGGTAAAATGGACACAACATTGGACAGGGAACATTTTAATTTCAAAATAGATGCCGACAGTCATAGTTACAGGATTCTAACATGAACTAAGTTCAATTGTATAATAATTAATGACTACATAAAACAATTGAAATGATAATAAAAATGTACATTAGTATGTTGTCATCAAAGAAATGTTTAACAGATTACCACTTTCTCTGGAAAATTATGGTCCTAAAGTTTGTTTCAAATAATACCACCAACAAGGCCATCTTATAAGAAGTTCATCTCCAAAAACAGTCTAGTAACAGGTTGAGAATTTCTACTTTGAATAGCAGCAAAGGAATCATAAACATTTTCTTACCAGATGTACTTCACAGATGTAAGGCACACAATGTTTTAGCAAGTAAGGAAAGGCAGAGAGAAACAGGACAGCTGGAAATCAAAAACCTGAGTCAATCATTTGTTTTAATAAATACTCAAATACACAGTATATTTATCATTTATTATATAGTTAACAGAAAGAACTTTCTTTTTTCTTTCTCCTCTTTTTTCCTCAGTATTCTCCTCTCCTCCCTCTCTCCCTCCCTTCCTCTCTCTCTCTCTCTCTCTCTCTCTCTCACTCTCACTCTCTCTCTCTCCTCTCTCTGCTTCTCTCTCTCTCTCCCAGTCATTTTCTATCCTTTAAGGGGGTCCTTCAGTGGATTATATACTCTAAAGTTTTCCCATGTTTCCATACTATAAGATATTATCTCCTTCCCCCACTCCATTTCTATTCTGCAAAATCTATTATTCAAAAATAGAAATAATTTTCCCAAAGAAAAGTACATCCTAATAGAATAACAGTTGATCAAGCCACTCACATTTCTAAATAAACTAACAATAATTTTTAAAAATTAACAAAATCTCATACTGTTTGGACTATTTGGATGTGCATAAATATTTGCTACTATTTTATTTTTATCTAGATGTAAAAAAAACTATAAGAAAGAAATTTTTGTGAATATACCAGCAGCTAAAGATTTTTCACATAAAGTATTCATTCATTAAATTCTGGCCTGCTACATAGATTCATGTCATATTTTGCTTATCATAGACAAGATTTATTTTAATCCCACCTATAAAGATATCACAATGTATATTATGCTGTAACTTAGAAATCTGAATACTGTACTTGATTAAATGCTGTGATGTAACTGCAAAAGTTCCAAGAGAAAAAAGTCATTCACAATACAACACTACCTCAGGATGTCCCATTAAGCAGGGCCATCTTAGTTCTTCCAAGAGTGAACTTTCGGTTCTGAAGTAGTCCCAGGAACTTGATCCACCCACAAATTCCAAAGTGGGGTGCTTCCAGAGAATGGTGTATAAACTCAATCCCGATTTATGAAAGTATGATAAGAAATATAATCGCTATAGGGCACAGATCATTCTCTTTGCAGAAGTGAATCAGAAGAAAAAAGGAGTTTAAAAGATGAAGAAAATATCTAATGGGACAGCCCGTGGTGTCTTGTCAAGGCTGGGCTTATCACTGAGTCTGGGCAGGACAATTTTTCAGACCAGGTACCTACTCTCCTGGAAAGTGCTGGAATGAACACTATCACCAACAGCCTTTTTCTATCTTCTCATCACTGACCAGTATTCTGATCATTACATTTTTCTCTAAATATATAAGCACTTTTTGAAATATATAGTCAAAATTGATACTATAGGGTACCATTTGATACTTTAAGATAATTATGCATTTCTTTAATCTACTAATCTGTTGATGTTAGTGTTATACTCTAAGGTAGTGGGAAAGGAGGATTTCTTTTTGAAATACAAATATTAAGATATGTATGTCTGTTGGTAACAAAGAATGTAGCCAAGAAAGTTTTTCTATAAATACAAAAAAAAAATGATGTACTTAGAAGCTACTGCCCACAGAGAACAAGACGAACTCCTAGTCCCACCATTTGCTGCTTGTGTGAGCATTGGTCAAATTATTGAATCTGATCCTCAGTGCCAGAGACCAGCTCCAGCTGGGTTCAGAGTACCCCAAAGGTGGAGACGGCGTCGGCAATTGGGGGGAAGAAGAAAGAGAGAAGAAAGAGAGAGAGAGAAACAAAGAGACTGGACTCCTGTCTAGTGCAGAAGCGATGTGTGTTATTCAGAGTGTTATTGGGAATTACAACGGGTCTTTTATACACAAAGTCAGATGTGGGAGGGGCATCCTCCACCCACCAGAAACCTTAATCCATGAAAACTTAATCAATGATTGCCTTTAAACCCTTTTCATATGATAATCTTAAAATCCCATAACAAAGGATAACCTAATCCGTGACTGACATATTCTATAAACCTTTTTCATCCTAAACTGATTGATTTATGCCAAGTTAAACAATTCTATAGAAGCTTAAGTATTTACTTTACAAATGAAAGTGGCCCATCCCAGAATGTTTGGAATGTGGCCCAGTCCAAAGTTCACAGTGGGCTACCTGCAAGCAATCCAGCCACATTCTTTCAATGGAATGGCTGTCTTCTAAAACTATATTCTACACAATTTACATCTTATTCAACTTCAGTGAATCCTGAGATCACAACCCAGAAGCCTGTGACCAATACTAAGGCTCTTAGATGTGACCCAAGTTTGAATTGCAAGTTGTGTGAAAGCCAAAACTGCAGTTTGTGGAAGAATGGGAGCAATGAGCTTCTAAAGTTAGCTTGTGTTCATCTCGGTCTCAGAGTTTTTATGTTTGAGCTTATAGGAGCTTAATCTGGTAAGTGCTGAGTAGAAAGGGGGAGGAAATGGGGTCAATAGCTCAACGCATCCTAGTGGTCTCGGGGTCAACGGCCCTTCCTGATCCCTGATGCTCAGTGGGCCTCCGTGGCCAGCTCCCAACACCTCAGATTGACCATCTGTGAGAATAGCATCTGCCTCCCAGGCCATATCATGAAGACTTTGAGTAACATAGAGTTGGATGCACTAAGGGACTGTTTGGGACATTTCTCACCTGATTTCTTTTCCTTTGTTGCCTACTCTTCTCCCCCCACCCCCCCAAAAAAAGAAGAACAACAACAACCTTGGCATCACTTCCCATTTCGTCACTAACAAGTCAAGAGATTTTATGTGGGACTCCTGTATGTCTACTTCATTAGCATGCCCATATACTCGGGAGGCCGAGTGCGATGGCTCAAGTCTGTCATCCCAGCACTTTGGGAGGCCAAGGCGAGAGAGTTGCCTGAGCTCAGGGGTTCAAGACCAACCTAGGCAACTTGGTGAGACCTCATCTCTACAATAAATCAAAAAATTAGCCAGGTGTAGCGGCGTGCGCCTGTAGTTCTGGTTACTTGGAAGGCTGAGGCAGAAGGATCGCCTGAACCCAGCAGGAAGAGGCTGCAATGGTCGTGAGCATGTCACTGCACTCCAGCCTGGGCGGCAGAGTGAGTCTCTGAATCAAAAAAATAAGATAAAACAGCCTATGGGGATATCTCTCTTACAAGCATCAGCAAAGTAACTTTGGGATTAACAACTGGTACATGCTTTATTCCCTCACAGCATTGCTTTCTCAGTCTTTCCTATGTTAATTTGCACTTGATGACACATTGCTCAGTTTCATTAATGTGCATGTGCCTTGTTGCCCTAATACTTTAACTTCTTGGGAATAGAGATTTTGCTTTCTATTGATTTTAAACTGGCCCCCTCAATCACCTAAAACCTCAGCCCAGCCCTCGCAAATTCTACAGTGGCATTAATTTTGTGTTGACTGGCTGGCTAATGAGAACTTATTTTAGCACTATAGAAGGATTAAGTCTATGGGGGAGCTGTTAGATATATCAAAGCAGCAGAATAAAGAGAGGAATCAAAGAAGGTGAGGAAACTACTTGCCCTTCCTCTCCTCTAAAAGGTAAATGATTTATTTGCTTCAATCTCAGAAGGCATACAGGTACCTTCCCAGTGGCTACTTTCAACAAATAGTGGCCACAAAGAAAGTCAGAAATACAAGTCTCAAAGCAGAGATAAGAGAAACACTTGAAGAAAAAAAAAAAAAAGCCACAATAAATCAATAGGTACTTAGAGTTACAAAGAAATTAAGGAATGTAAATGCAAACATTTTTCTCAAGAGTGTCTTAAGTAATCATCTTAAAACATTTGCTATAAAAAGCTATATTCTCAAAAAATGGTTGTCTGCGGTGGTGTAATTAAATAATTAAATCAACCCACAACTTCTGAGCAAATTCTCTGTTAACAGAGGTAAACATAATAATAATTTCGCACTGGATAAAAGGTAAATTCTGTACTGTACTTTTAACCAGGTTAAAAGAGAAGAAACAAGGAGCTCAACAGGCAGTTATCGTCTCGGTTTTTCTGTTCCATAAAAACTCTTAAAGAACTTTTTCCCTCCTACCATTTCCCAAAGGAGAGACATTTATTCCAGGAATGTGTTTCTAGCAGAATGGAGAACTGCATTTTGTTACAAGTGAATTACGCCTAGGAATGAGTGTTTAAATTGTAGAGCGATTTGGAGGTGAATTAGTAAATAGGATTCGAATCAGAGAAAAATCAAATCATAACAGACAAATGCGAAAACAAATTCCATCTGGATGTGTGATAGTCGGATTTTTACTGAACAATAAAAATGGGGAAATAGCTTCAAGATTTAAATCTCATTTAAATGCAGGCCCATTAAAACTTTATAATTCTAAGTGAATGCAGTAACTTTAATAGTGTATAACCTATATAAGATTTTGATTAACATGACTTGATAGATGGGAAATAATATTCTCTTTAAAAATACTTCAGAATGTTTACAAAAAGTACCTATTTTAAAGTTATGAACTGAAATTATTTTAAAATGTTGTACTATGATTAAGAAAAAAGCTTCTCGGGAATTACTTGTTTAATTTTACAATACTTTCTGAGAAGCAGCCTGGCAAACATTTCTTACTAACCTTAAAGATAATTTATGTTGATGTTTTGAAACTTTTACAAGACCTCAGGACACTCTGAGATAATTTTGACACTTCGGAGTCACAAAACATAGATAGTAAATCTTTTATCTGAAAGAAAACCACAATATAGACATACCTCGGAGATACTGCTGGTTCAATTCCAGACCACTAAAATAATGTGAAAATTGCAATAAAGCAAGTTACACAAATTTTTTGGTTTCCCAGTGCACATAAAAACTATGTTTGCACTATGCTGTAGTCTATTTAGTGCACAAAATCATCATGTCTGAAAAAACACTGTGTATACCCTCATTAAAAAATACTTTATTACTAACTAATAAAAACAATCATCTGACCCTTTAGTAAGTGGTAATCATTTTGCTGGTAGAAGGTCTTGCCTGGTTGATAGGGCTAATTGATAAGTGCAGTGTTTGCTGAAGGTTAGGGTCCCTGTGGCAATTTTTAAAAATAAGACAACAAAGAAGTGTGGTGCATCACTTGATTTTTCGTTTCATGAAAACCTTCTCTACAGCATGCAGTAATGTTTGATAACATTTTACTCACACTAAAAATTATTTCAAAATTGAAGCAAATCCTCTCAAAACCTGCTTCTGTGTGATCAACAAAGTTGACGTCATATTTTAATATTTTCTTGTCCTTTCAACAATGTTCACAGCACCTTCACCAGGAGTAGATTCCATCTCAAGAAACCACTTTCTTTACTTACCCATAAGAAACAACTCCTCATTCATTCAAGTTTGATTATGAGTTGTAGCAATTCAGTCACATCTTCAGGTTCCACGTATAATTTTAGTTCCCTTGCTGTTTCCACCACATCTGTAGTGACTCCCTCCACTGAAGTCTTGAACCCCTCTAAGTCATCTAGGAGAGAGAAAATCAGACTTCTGCCACACTTCTGTTAATGTTGACATTTTGACCTCTTCCCATGAGTCACAAATGTTTTTAACAGCAGGTAAAATGATGAATCCTTTCTAGAAGGTTTTCTATGCACTTTGCCCAGATCCATCAGATCACTGTCTATGGCAGCAATAGCCTTATAAATATATTTCTCAATAAGACTTTAAAGTCAAAATGACACCTTGATCTATGGACTGTAGATTAGGTGCTGTGTTCGCAGGCATGAAAATAACATTCACCTCCTTGTAACTCTCCACCAGAGCTCTTGGGTGACCAGGTGCATTGTCAATAAGCAGTAATATTTTGAAAGAAATCTTTTTTTCTGAGCAGGAGTTCTCCACAGTGCGCTTAAAATATTTAGTTAATCATGATTTACTAAATCAGGATTTACCAAACTCTTCTAAACTGATGAGCTATCATCCAGGCTTTGATGTTTTATTTATAGAGCACAAGCAGAATAGCTTTAGTATCATTCGTAAGGGCCCTAAGATTTTCAGAATGGTCAATGAACATCAGTTTCAGCTTAAAGTCACTAGCTGCATTGGTCCATGAAAAGGAAGTCAACCTGTCCTTTGAAGCTTTGAAACCAGGCATTGACTTGTTTCTAGCTATGAAAGTTCTACATGGCCTCTTCTTCTAATATAGCACTGCTTCGTCTTCATTAAAAATCTGTTGTTTAGTGTAGTCACCTTTATCAGTTATCTTAGCTAGATCTCTTTAGTAACTTCCTGTGGCTTGTTCATTAGCACTTGCTTCATCTTACACTTTAATGTTATGGAGATGACATCTTTTCTTGAACCTTATGAACCAGCATCTGCTACCTTCAAATTTCTCTCTGCAGCTTCTTCACCTCCTTAGCCTTCATGGAATTAGAGTTTGAGCCTTGGTCTGGATTAGACTTTGGCTTAAAAGAATGTTGTGACTGGTAGGATCTTCTATCCAGACTGCTAAAACTTTCTCCCTATCAGCAACAAGGCTGATTCAATTTCTTGTTGTTAGTATGCTCACTGGAATAGCACTTTTAGTTTTATTCAAGAATTTTTCCTTGGAATTCACAACTTGGCTATTTGTTTGGCCTAAGAAGCCTAGCTTTGGCCTATCTCAGTTTTCAGCATGCCTTCCTCACTGAGCTTAATCAATTTTACTTTTTGATTTCAAGTGAGAGTATATGGCTCTTCCTTTCACTTGAACACTTAGAGGTCATTGTGGCATTATTAACTGGCCTAATTACAATATTGTTGTGTCTCAGGAAATACAGAGGCCTTAGAAGAGGGAGAGAGATGGAGAAATGGCCAGTTGGTGGAGCAGTCAGACATAAACATTTATCGACTTAAGTTCGCTACCCTATGTGGGCACGGTTTGTGGGACACCAAAACAATTATAGCAGTAACATCAGAGATTACTGATCACAGATAAGAATAACATATATGGTAATAATTTGAAAAATTGTAATATTGTGAGAATTACCAAAATGTAACACAGAAATACAAAGTTAGCATAAGTTATTGGATGACACCAGTAGACTTACTTGACTCAGGGTTGCCACAAACCTTTTATTTGTAAAAAAAAAAAAAAAAAATGCAGTATCTGCAAAGCACAATAAAGCAAAGTGCAATAAAATGAGGAATGTTTGTACTCATCAATTTAAAAAAATGTAAAGTAAAATGAATGTTTAAAATTCTGCAACATGAAAAACTCTAAATACATGTTACATATTTACCTAGAGGAGGTCTTTGGACTTGAAAAATGCATATTACTAAGTATTCATAGCTCTTCAAAAAACAAGTTCTAGTCAAAACTTAAGGAAGAACAGATGGATAGGAAAGAATGACATCCGGGTTTGAGAGTTTTGGAAGGAAATTTGTAGGGATTAAGTAGTGCAGAGAGATCACTGTATTGAGGTTACATCAAGATTAAGATACAGAGTAATTTTCAGCAAATGAGAATACTTTGATCAGAAGTACTAAAGAATCATCAATGACAAAGTATGTGTGTATGTGCACACACATGGATGTTTTGTATATCTGAATGACTGAATGCATCTATTTTGAACCCAGTTGAATTATAATCCTTTTCTTTGCTAACTAGATACGAGATCCAAAGTATGGATGGTACTAGTTGAGGTCAGTCAAGAGGAAAAAAAAAAACAACAAATTCCTGCTCTTACTTGGCATAAGACTAAGAAAACTACCAGAAGCCAAGAACTTAGAAATAAAAAATAAGAACTAAGAAATAAAAAAGAAAGCAAACCATAATCCACTAGGATTATGGTTTTTAATTCATTTCCAAAAGTTTTCATTCTGAGTGTAGGGACCAGGAGAGGAAAGGGGAAAATAATTAGAAAGAAAGTAAGGGAAAACAGACAGTGACAGAGACAGAAACAAAAGAAGTGTAGAAAACTGGTAGACAAAGATTATTGTTTACTACCTGTCTATTTTTTCCAGGAATCTCTTTCTCATTTTAAAGCTAGTTTAGGGGAAGCAGGGGTCATACCTCATTAACAAAAGTACTTGTATAATGAGCATTTGTATACCTAACCCTGAATTGTACTGCACATCTTTAAAATAAAAAAAAATTTAAAGCTAGTTTATGCTAGTCTAATTGATTTGTCACATGTTAAAATTACTGAAAACTTGTAGAAAGACTTCAAAGTTAGAGATAATCTATTAAGAGTCATTTAAATGCCAAATCATCTGCTAAACTCTTTACATGAACTATCACATTAAAGCTCATAAGAGCCTTAGAATGTAGGTACTATTATTATCAAAAGGTTTTTAAAGACAAGGACAATATAGTTTATTAACATGACTCAGGTCACACAGGTAGACAGAAATTCAAACTCGGGTCCTTCTGATCTTCCATCCCAGGTGATTGAAGACAATGATGACAATGGTGTCACTATATCATCGTCACATCATTAATCACATCGGTAATTTTTTGCATTAAACAAATATTTCCTATGAAAGCTACATACTTCTTACCATTCTCCCATCTCTTTGAGGACTTTTCTTCTCAAATGTTCTCCAATCCCTTCAAATTAACTTATACTAAACAAGATAGGTGACTTGCTCCAAGCTCTGCTCTCATCTGAGTTCTGAGAGTAGTAGCTGGAAATCATTTTGCATGTTTTTCTTTCATTATTTCTCACCAAATCTGTCCTTATATCATGCCAATCTTTAATACATATGTTTTCATCCAGGATGCCATGACCCACATTCCAGGGGGATTTCAGGTATGTTCAAAATATCAATCCCCTCAGACCTTCAGGTTGGCAGTCATGACTCAAGAAACAGTAGCCTCTCATCTATTCTTAAGCCCCTTATCTGTAAAAAACCATTAGCTCAGTAAACTAGTGCCCCATACCCTTCTTTCCTTTGATGGGATCCCTTTTTGTAGAACCCATTATACTTTTCTACTTTTGGACCTTACTGGATTCCATCATGGTCCACCCAAAAAAGTTTTCTGAATTTTATCCAACAGTTTTCCACTCTTTTCTGCTTCTGTCTCTCTGTCTCTGTTTCCCCTCACTTCCTTTTGAGGTTTTGATGGTTGAGGTTTTTTTTCTATATAAATCACAACCTTTAAAGTTTGGAAAGCACTGTTCTGACCCAGACTAGACACTAGATTCGTTTATTCAAATAGCACTTTTATAATTTATTTTTCTTACATAAGAATCCACATACCCAGTTAAAAACTTATTTCTATAGTGGTGAGTTTCAAGCTTCCTTAATAGTAGAAGCCATTTTTTTAATGTACTCAGGATAACCAACTTCATCAACGTTAGGTAGGAATATAACTACTTTTGAAAAACAGTTTTAGTAATTTCTTGAACTATCATATTCTTACTAGTAGAAAGTCCAATGGCTATTTCCCCAGCTATACATTTTCTGTGTAATATCAGGCCTTATTCAGTCCATATTGTCTTCATTTTTTCCCCCAAATTTCCAGTGCAGAGAGAAATAAGAAAACAATAAGACTGATATTGATGATGCTTTTTGCTACTCCTATGTGTAGATATTGCCTCTGTACAGACTCATCAACCAGTGATTGCCATAATGATTACAAGGCCTGCTTGGACCATAGTGATCTATTCTGCCTGAACACTAAAGATGTCAGACCTTACACTCACGTGTTCAATCATAACTATTCAAAGGGCCATGTCCTGTCAAAGTAGATGCTTGCAAACAAGATTCCAGCCTTTTTAAAATTTATGTGGCTCCATAAAACTAGTACCTGGTCCCTTCTTTCCTTTGATGGGATCCCTTTTTGGAGAACCCTGGTATCCTTTTCTACTTTTGGACCTTAGTGGATGCCACCATGGTTCACCCAAAAAAGTTTTCTGGATTTTGTGTGAGTGTGTTTGTGACCGATTCTATGTTTGAGTAACCACAGTGGAATATCATATCTAGACTCAGTTTCTCACCATGAAGAATCTTAACTTACTGGCATTTACACTGATAATTGGCATTTGTTCTGAGACCCTTTGAAACAACATAGGTAGAATTCAACACCCTAAGTGGAATTTTTGCCGGTTGGTTGGATCCCATGTTTTGGTAGAGAAATATTAAAGGAAAGCAATTCAATTTGATGTATGAGTGTGGTTGTGATTTGTCAGCCCTACTAGCCTCAAGATTATAGGCCTCTATGTCATAGAGCAAAGCGTGCCTCTCTGAATCCCCACCATCTAGGATTTCTTTCCTAATTTTGTTTTAGCCTGAATTTAGTATTCTTGATGAAAAGAAAAAAAATGACAATCAAAAAAAGCTAATATTTTGAATTTTTCCTACTATTCAACTGACTATTCCTTATGATAGCATGTGGTCTCCAAAATATAGTAAGTAACAACTTGACCAAAAGTTTTACCAACAACATAGCGTGGTCAAAAGCATTCCACCTCTTACTTCCTCTCCACTTATTTCACTTAGCCAATGTCAGAGTTAGGTTCTGTTTTACATCAACTCAATTATAGTTCTAAGTTCATTATGACTAGATTCGGCTGCATGTAATGGAAATTGAGCTAAAAAGAGTGACTTAAAAAAAAAAAAAGCATCCAAGGCAAGTATGGTAACTTTACAGTTGAATGAAGTTTCCAGTGTCTTATCTTTAACTATCATTCTGCCATTGTTAACACATGGCTTACAATCTGAAGACCCTCAAACACTGGTCCAAGATGGCTGCCAGAGCTACAGACATAATACCCACGCTCTAAATAATAAATAACAAAAGGAAAACCTTCATCTTTTTAGGGAGATTTTTCAGAAATATCAGACACAACACATTTACTTAATTCTCATTGGGTGTAACATAATCATATGACCACACTTTGTATACAAAGGACAGTGGAAAATACCATTTATTTACAGCTAGGTAGCATTATGCCAACCCAAAACATTAGAATTTTATGTTAAGGAGAAAGGCAAAAATCAATGTTATGAGATGTTTCTCATAAATGTTTTGGAAGCTTCTAGTAGAAGAATTAAACTAATTGTGTGCTTTCTACATTTGACATCAAGCATATAGCATATTTATCTATCAAAGCATTAATAAGTAATTTCTTTCTATATGGCTTATGTTTCCCAGTTATATATGATAGCGAAACATCTGAAAATTCAAACTGGTTTTGGAGATTAAATGAAAAAAATATATACTACATACATACATACATACATATACATACATACATGCATATAATTAATATGGAGAGTAACAAATCCCTAATAAAAATTAATGACTATAATTTGTTGCTATAACTTGCTGTGTAAAAATATTTAATTGTTTATACAATATTTACCATATTTATAACTAATAGCAAAGAGATTATTTCAAAATATTATATTCCTGAGATGAATCTTTAGTCAAAATTTAAACTGAAGCAAATTTGTAAGTTTGCATAGAAATTAAGTTACTTTCCCCACACCCAGAAACTTCTTGAATTCAGTTAGCACTAGACATAACATATTATAAGAAAGGCTGTTTGTTTTGCTGTTTACAGCCTGAAAAGTACTGGATATCTCCCAGGAAATTCCAGTCTTAGGAGGATTCCAACAAACATGAAGAGCTGAGTGGTTCAGATTTAAGCACAGATTGGAATCAGAATGTGGACATTATTCCAAATCCAATGTGTCTGATTTTTGAGATTCAGCCTTCATTCATGCAGGTTCCAACAGCAAGACATTTATGAATAAAATCTGGAGATAAAACAGACTCAATATGTCAATATATAATCTTCATTACTAGCATGATGAAAATTAAAATTTACCACTTTCACATAAACAAAATGTGGTAAATTTTAATTTCTGTTACTTTATTCTGAAATAGGTCATTGTATATAGGTTTTTTTAAAAATTATGCTTACCCACAGATGTGTAAAGAAATGCTTAAAATCTTGAGTGAGACAGTTATAAGAGCACATATGTCCACTAAATATGCAATTTCATCCATGAAATTTGTTGTTCTCATGTATGTTTAAAATAGGTTTTTAGTGATCATTCATGTGTTATTTAATACAATTTTTACTGTAATGTACAATAAACGTGTTTATTTAACAAGGGTACTTATGGTTCTCAAAGCAAGTAATGCACATTGACCTATTAGTGGATTATCTCTGCAATATAAAGTTCATTGTTCATATAAAGTAACTCTTTTACTCTATGTCCTTAGTCCTCCTAACTTTATCTAGTAAAATATCCTGCACATGGAAGATATTCAGTAAATGAGGTTAAGTAATAGGTAGGTCAATGGTAATATTAGAATTACCTTTCTACAAAGAGATGCATTAAGAAGCAATGTAGGTCAGTCCTGCAGAGCCTGACTAACTGGTTCTGACATGGCAAATGGTTCACTTTGACTAATCCTACAGATTGCTTATTACCAACACATGCAGTTTTAACTTATTGGAGTCAATATCAGATATAAAAAAGAGAAAATGATTCAGTGTTGCTACACTTCAGTCACTGAGTAGAGAGACAAGATGTTTTCGTTTTCCAGAAGTCACAAATCTCTCTGTACTGAATAATTAGAACAACCTGTTAAGAAGTAACAGTTACCACCAACCCAGTGTTGTTATCCATTGATGGCATGTGTGGGGAGGAGGGATTTTACGAATTTATTTATTTCATTTGACAATTTATATGCATGAGTCAAAGCATCTCTGATAGCATAAGAAAAATGAGCTTGTGACCATTAATAGCTAGTTCATTAATTTCCCAATATACATTGCTTTTGTTCTTTTAAATAATTTCTTCCTACTCAGCAAGATATTATAATATTATGTTATAATATGTCTTTGGTACTTGATAGGCATATTTTCAGTTTCACTATTCTACTAACAGACAAAAAGTAGGCAGGGAAAAAATGAACAAAAAGAAAAAAATTATAGATATATTAGATAATATAAACATATTAAATTATCATTATTTAAATATAAAAATTTAAATATTTATCCTGAAAGTAGTGAAAGTAAAAAATGAGGAGAGCAAGATTTTCATCCTAGCTCTGTCTCTCCTCTCTGGGTGACCTTGTATAAATCGGTCACTTTCCTGAGCAATAACTTTCTTGTCTGTAACATGGAATGGTGATGCTTATATTTATTCCTTCATGGCATTGATGTAAGAATCATATAATATAATTTATATCAAATACTTTAAATCATAAAGAATTATATAGTGAAGTGTTAACTTCAGTAAAAATGACTTCAAAATACAAAATGCCATGCTATTTAAAGAAATAAATTAGAACCTTAAGACTTCATTACCAGTATTTCAGAATGATCATTTGCTTTATAAACAAATTTGCCACAGGATTGCTATTTTCATTTAAGGAAAAGGATAAAAGGAAAGAAAGAAAATTTCAGAAAATTCTTTATATCTCTGGGGATAAATTATTACTCACTTTCTTGGTTCTGGCGTTAAAATGCTTAGTAAAAGCCTTTCTTTGAATTATTCAGATCACATTAGGAAGTAAGTCTCAATTTACTACCAACATGAATTTCATACCACTGTATCCAACCAAGAAGGCATAGGAGCACCCTCTCGGTGTGATTATTATATTTCAAGTATTGGATCATCACAGAAGTCACCCTTTGTATGTTATGTGAATGGTGACTCTAGAAATTATGCTCCATCCAACCTTCACAGCCATACAAGACAGCTGTTGGCAAAGAAACTTGAGCCTGTTTCCAATATATTGGAATTGGATGGGCCGGGTGCACTGGCTCATGCCTGGAATCCTAGCCTTTTGGAAGGCTGAGCCAGGAGTTCAAGACCAGTGTTCTGGAACTAACTCAAGGATCCCAGGATACATTTTCTAGGCTTTCATAATATTGGTACTGCCAAAAAATGTATACACAGCTCAAGACATGCTCACCTTAATCAGAAGTGTCTGGATGGTAACCACTTTGGGCATCTCTTGCAATTCAGAAGTCAAACGTAGCTTGTATCTATCTTCTTGAGTATTACAATTTTAATACAATTTTTTCCTTTATCAAAATATGAATACTTTTTTTGGCATCCTCTGTATATGTGAAACTACAAATCCTAAATCCTGATTTTTTTTTTTTTTAAGTCAGAGTCTCACTCTGTTTGTAGCCAGGCTAGAGTGCAATGGCATACTCACAACCACTGCAGCCTCGACCTTTTGGGTTCAGGAGATGCTGCCACCTCAGCCTTCCAAGTAGCTAGAACCACCAGCATGTGCCACCATGCCCGGCTATTTTTTAATTTTTATTATAGAGATGAAGTCTCGCCAAGTTGTCCAGATTGGTTTCCAACCCCTGGGCTCAGGCAATCCTCTCACCTCCACCTTCCCCAGTGCTGGGATTATAAGCGTGATTCTAAATCCTGAATTTAAGAGGGCAGAGTATTTTCTATCTTATGCCTTCCTAACACACTTCTAAATAGAAGACCACTCATTTAATTATGGTAGACCATATCAAGAACACAGTTATTACATAAAGCAAGGGTTGTAATTGTTTCATCTGTCGACTTCAGAGATCAAATAACTGGGTATCTTCTAAATCAAAACTTCAGTTTTTGAATGCAGTTCACATTCCTATCACTCTAAGCTTTTGTAATATTAGGAATATGTTTTGGAAGACAGTGTGGCGATTTCTGAAAGAACTAGAAATTGACCTTCCATATGACCCAGAAATTCCCCTATTGAGAATATACCCAGAGGAACTCAAATCATTCTACAAAAAAGATACCTGCATACATATGTTTGTTGCAGCTCTATTCACAATAGCAAAAACATGGAACCAACTATGTTGCCCATCGAAGCTGGACTGGATAAAACAAATACGGTACATATACACAATGGAATATTATGCAGCCATAAAGAAGGACAAACATATGGGCTTCACAGCAACTTGGATGGATTTAGAGTCAATCACACTCAGTGATCTATCACACAAACAAAGAACAGAGTACCATATGTTCTCACTCATAAGCGAAATTTGAACAATTATAATTCTATAAGAAAGGGATTGGCAGTAGTGGGAAGCTGTCAGGGGAGGGAGGGTGGGATTGGCAGTTGAGGAAAACTGATAGGGAAGAGTGTAGTATACCTCATCAACAAGGGTACCTGCATAATCAATGTTTGTGTACCTAACCCTGAATTTTACCCCACATCTTTATAATAATAAAATAAAGTCACTCCAAAAAAAAAAAGAGAATATGTTTTACCAGCCATCTCCTTTCAAATTTTCAAAAAGTTGGTAGCTCTGGTGTAGATGGAAGTACGTATGAGCATATGTTGTAAATGTGTCTTGGGTGAATGTACTAAGATCCCAGGCTACTCGGGAGTTTGAGATCACGGAACTAGCTCTTTTAGTTCCTTTCTTTTAGGTGTTTATCTCCTTTGAAATGATTTGTTGCTGGCTAGAATGAAAAGACAAAACATTCCTTTCAAATAGTATGGTTTCATGTGCTAATGACTTTGCACACTAAAATGAAATCCAAACCAAATTCAGAATTTAGATTTTCCTACTAGCTTATGAATGATTTATTTGTGTTTGTGTGGGAGAGCAACAGGTTGTATCTTTTATTCCCCTTCAGCTTATAATTGCTTAACAAAGAAAACTCTGAATGTTAACTGATGGGATATACTGACACTGCTTACACAACACTGTTTCCTGTGCAGGCTGTACACAGTTTCACACACACACACACACACACACACACACACACACACACACACACACTCCTGAAGAGGTCACTGAATATTTCAATTCTTCTTCTGGGAATAATCCTTAAGAACAGAAGAACAAAAGAAAAGAGTTTTCAACCCTGTTTTCTCTTCTATCTCTATTTCTTTTTTCTTCCCTCCGTCCCTTCCTCTCTTTCCTCATTTCTTTTTTCCTTCCTCCTTTCTCCTTTCTTTCTCTTTTTTTTAATTTCTCTCTCTCTCTCTCTTTTTCTTCCTTCTTTCCATTTTTTTTTCCTGGAGAGGTTTCTGAAGTTCAACAGTGATTTCTTTAATTAAGAGGGAAAGAAAAACACTAGAGAACAAGGAATAGTAAACAGTTCCCTCCACTGCCTGAGGGGTTAGTTACAAAATAAACATTTCATAGACTGGGCCACATCTCCTATAATGAGACAGCTCTGGGTAGTGAGACTGCAACCAAAGTCCTCTCATTAAGGGAATTCACTTGAAAAATTAAGTGACCCACTTGTGTTGACTAAAGAGATCCTCGCAAAGGGTTTTCGCAACCACCTACAACATTTTTTTGACAATCCGCCTTGCACTTACCACTGCCTTTCCTGAAGACTCTCTCTGCTGCATTTTGTTTTAATGGTTCCGTTTCCTCACTGGCAATTCAAAGTCTAAGCTCTTCCTGTTAAGCCTATATATAAAATAAAACCTCTTAACTCAGAGAAAAGAAGAGGTGAGAAGGACATTCAACTTGATTTTTGGTCGGACATACAGAGGCAGGAAATTAGTAGTACATTTTTTCATTCTCCAAACCAAAGCACTCTGAGAAAAGACAATTGTTCACAACTGCAAAATTTGCCTTGAGATCCTCAGAAGAAAGATGCTATGAAAAGAATCTAAAAATAAGTAATGATCAAGATGCTTTAGAAAAAAAAAGAAATTCTAGTAATAACTTCAGAGATGCTAGCATCAGTCCGAGAAAAGCAGGGAGAAGTCACACTGCAATATATTATTTGTAATCCGTGGCATGACACATATCAAAAAATATCATGACATATCAAAATTAGGTCACTATCTCTAAAGTAATAGACACATACAAACTATTAATGAGCATGACACTCTATGAAATCAGTGAGAACATAAAAGTAAGGGATGAACCTAGACAAAGTCATTAGAAACATAACTGGATTTTAGCTCAATGTTTTTGAGTAAGAAAAACTCAACAAGGGTCATATTTCACAACACTAAAGATGAAATGAGACAAAACTCTAAACCATCCATTTATTTGCCTTTCAAGCTACAATTAAGAGCTATTAATTTATGAAGGTGTTTGTTCACTTGTCAGCCTGCACAGCACTACACACTGAAACCTATAATTCACCTACAGGTCTCTTCTGTTGTCAAGAGCTGTTTCTTTGACCTACTCACAAAATGCATTTTTTCTAATATGTTAAATAATTGACTTCTGCTCTCTGTTTTGACCATTGTATTCAGAACCAAAAAAAAAAAAAAACACCCAAATAAATTTACTTCTACCAAACACAAAAACATATGCACTCTCAAATGTCACTTTAAAGAATAAATTGTTAACTAAGCACCTTGGGAGTGAATTAGGAAGCAGGAGAAATACAGCACCTTAGTTTAGTCCAAACAATGGCTGGATCGTCACTATTATCCACTGAATTGGCATCTAGTCACCAATGCTTTTTCACTCTCTTTAGCTTTTATTTTTCCGGAATATCAAAAAATATTTATTTTTCTCTTATTATTGAAAAATTAGTAATAATTTTAAGTTGAAAATAATTTTAAGTTATTGTTCTATTGTCTTCATGCCCCCAACATTACTGGTGAGAAATGCAATGCCATCTGATTGACATGTGTTCATTTATTTACTTATCTATATGTCTATTTGTTCATTTTCTTTGGAAGTTTTAGGATTTTGTTTTTTTGTTTGTTTGTTTTGGGAGTGTTTTTATTTTAAAGATGTGGGATGCATGTCAGAATTAGGTGCAAAAGTGGTTTACCTACTGGTGAGGTTTGAGCCTCCCATTGGACCTCTCTGCGCCTGGATTAGGATCAGGCACCCTTATTGATATTATGTGCCCTCTCCTTCCCTGGCAGTGTCCTGCTACTGTCAATCCCTTTTTTGTAGTATTATACTAGATATTCAGGGTCCACTTATGAATGAGAATATGTGATACTCCATTTCTCTTCAGCTTTAATATCTCTTCTTCGTTTTAATTATCCAGACCCCACCAAGATTCCACAACTCTGCATGAATGGCACATTTTCCCCCTTCAGTATCCTCTTTGAAAATGACAGCCGGGCTCAGTGGCTCAGCCTGTTATCCCGCGCCTTTGGGAGGCTGAGGTGAGTGGATTGCCTGAACCCGCGGGTTCGAGACCCGCCTGGGCAGCGAGACCTCATCTCTACAATAAAATCAAAAAATGAGCTGGGCGTGGTAGCGCGCGCCTGTAGTTCCGGCTACTCGGAAGGCTGAGGCGGAAGGATCGCCGGAGCCCAGCAGGTCGAGGCTGCGGTGGCCGGGAGCGACCACTGCACCCCAGTCTGGGCGACAGAGTGAGACTCCGACTCAAAAAAAAAAAAAAGAAAGAAAATGACAGCTTTAAATTGTCTCCCTTTTCTAAATCCTTATTGCATCCAGATTTCATACAACCCTACTAAAGACTTGATTATTTTTATGTATGTTAGCCTTGTCACTCATTTAGTCATTCCAAAAATATTTATGGCATGTCACGTGCTAACTATAGCTCTAGCTCTTAGGTATACAGCAGTATATACCAAAGCAGACAAAAATCTCTGCTATAACTGGAGCTTACATTTTATTGGGAGTCGTAGCCAATAAACAACATAAATAAATTACAGTGTCTGGTAATGATAGTGCTAAGAAGAAAAGCAAAAGCAGAGAAGAGAGATTGGAAATCTCATAATGGCCAGGTTCAGTGGCTCAGCCTGTAATCCCAGCACTTTGGGAGGCTAAGGCGAAAGGATTACCTGAGTCCACGGGCTCGAGACCAGCCCAGGCAACTTGATGAGACCTCACCTCTACAAAAAATCAAAACTCAGCCGGTGCAGTAACACATACCAGTAGTTCTGGCTACTTGGAAGGCTGAGACAGAAGAATCTCCGGAGCCCAGCAGGTTGACGCTGGGGTGGTCATGAGTGTGCCACTGCACTCCAGCCTGGGCAACTGAATGAGACTGGAAGTCAAAAAAAAAAAAAATCTCATAATAAACATATATGTGTATGTATGTGTGAATAGAGTTCTTACCTATCTCATTTTGCTGAAAATTTTCTTACAAACTGGCATGAGAAAGCCTCTTGCAAACCACAGTATAGTAAAACCTTAGTTCTAACACAGTGATGGGCATGAAACAAGTATCAATAAATACTTAGTAATTAATTATTTGAGTTCTCTGCCATGGCTTTGGTTCATAATTATAAATAAGCTATTTTTTTGCCTTTGACTCTTATTCTCTGATGAGAAGGAAAGTAAAGATCTTAACTCTATGCTTAAAAAACAGTGAAGTGTTTTGGAGTCTGAAGTCTTGAATTTTGAAGTCACCTCTATTACTCATTAACTGTGCAACCTTGGACAAATCAATTTTTCTCAGCATCTTTCTTGTCACTTATAAAACAGTAATAGTTATACCTGTACCATAGAATAAGGACCAATGAGGTCAAGCATGTGACAGTATCGGTAAGCTATTCTGTTATACAACTGGTGACTATTGATGTTATCAGTGAGAAGTTTGGAGAGAGAAAAAAAAAGTTCCAGAATGCCCAGTTAAGAAGGATGTGCATATAAAAGGAATCTGAGGCCATGGAGGGCTGAGTAAGGACAATAGAGCTTCAGGAACAAAGTCATAACATTTCACGAGGCAATATTTTCAAACTTGCCCAAAGGCTTCAACCAATAAAAACTAAAGTTCTAGCCACTGTCTAGAAGAAATAAACCTCCAGAAGCTATACACTATCTATCCATTCCTTATAGTTTATTCTCAAATGGAGAAAAGCAATTACAAACACACAGAAATACCAAGTCAATCAGCCTTGAAGTAGTTACCAGGAACTTGAGGCAAGCCACACATTTTTGTTTCAATAACTAACTGAACACGTGCTTTACTCGGGGCTGCTCCTAGATACTTTTATGGTTTATCGTTAACTCTGCTGGGCAAAGGTCTTGCTGCTTCCCTGACCTTGATGGCCGATGCCAATATGAAATTGCTCCACCCAACCCGTCTCCATTCTCAAGTCAGTGGTAATCACACTTTGGATTCTACTTCAGCATTTGAGAAAGAGTGTGTCCTGCTGTATTCTACTTCAGCATCTGAGAAAGAGTGTGTCCCCCAGAGCTGTGGGAAAAGATTCAGAGGGCCTGTGGCCATTAACGAGTCATCTGTCTAGTCTAGTGGCTCTTTGTTTTATGTTTAACTGAAGAATATAAAAAATGCAAAGATGGGGCAGAGGACATCAAAAACGTATACTTGAATCACTAAACCATTTCCGAAAAAAACAACAACGTTGAATTGCTTGGATTCCATTCAGAGGCATACAGAGAAATAAAAATTTGAAACTAAGTATATGGATTAAAGAGTCTGTAAAGGGAACAGTAAAAAATCTTGTGTTTGTAAGCAGGTCCAAAGAAAGGATCTATGTCTTTTCTCATGCCATAAGGAAAGCAGGCTCTCACTAGAGCTCGATCCTTGCAGCCCAGCTGTGGAGTCAGGGACATAACCATCACAAATCCTTTTGGTATTCTCAGTGATAGCTACTCTGAATTGATTTCTTTTCTTTCAAGGCGGTCTCTTTTCAAGCCAAAATTCTTTTTCAGTGGACCATTGGAATAGTGAGTGTTCAGTGAACCGCACAATTGCCACAGAGATAAGTATTCCAGATGTTGGGAATGAGAGGTTAAATGAGGTTTTGTTTGCATTACTAACAGTCACCTTTCTACTTAAATCAGAAAGACTCGTGGGCCTACAGGAAGTGACACACAACCTCAGAGGTGTTTACTGTCCGTAGTCTGTAACAGCATCTCCCTCCATGCACAGTTGTAACTGCAGAGACGTTCTTGGACATGTGTTCCCAGCCTTAAGTAATCTCCATAAACTTAGCCATAAATCTAACTACAGCTAAACGTGAGAGTTTCTGTTTTGTTATTATATATCTTAATCCTCCGTGTGGAACATCATTCATTCCACCAGAAAAAGGAGAAGAAAGGCTCTGAACAATAAAATCAACAATGTGTCTCTCCAAATCATGAAGTAGTTAAGAAGGCGCTCCCTTGCAAGTAAGTACAACCAGAATGTGAAACAAAGCCCCTCTCAAGCCCATCATAAAACTATGGTCGGTCAAGCTGCCTTTGTTTAGTAGTCAGGTCTCTGCTAGTGAAAAGGTTGTAAATGCATAGGAATGTGTATCCTTGGGTATGCCGATTGGTAACCTGCAGACAAGTAAGGAGAGAAGATGATGATAAAAGTAGATATCAACCTTTTTTGATACCGCTATCTAAAAGTGTTTTTTTCTCTATAAAACTATATAGATAGATAGATGCCAGGCCCATAACTATCTTTTCCTTGTTTAATATTAGAATCAAAATCATTATAAAACGACTGCTTACGTCAGAAAAACAAAGAAACAAAACAATTGACCAAAGCTGATAACATAAAAAATAATCAATTTTATATTTAGGTCTAGCCTTGACATATGTAGATATGGACTGAACCAAAATAAGACAGAAAGGGAATTCCAGATAAATAAAGAAAATTGAACACATATCATTTACCATGTGTTTTTCTCCCCAAACAGGCAGTAAAAGGCTTTAAAGAGAAAGAAAAAAACACATATTTAAGAAATCAATGAAAAGTGATAACTTTTTTTTTTCTTAAGAAGAAAACCAGGAAGCCAGAGGATAAGTAATAACTGACATAGCAAAAACCTCAGCCCATTTTAGGGAAATCCTAAAAGTGAGCCAATTCACACCAGGAACCTGAAAAACCTTAAAACATAAAAGTATCCAGCACCTATAGCAATAAAATGTACAGCTAAAAGTCTTTGGTATTAGCTAAAATCTGTTTAAGAAACAAATAGTGACCGACACCCTAACTGCCCAGTAATAGCCTTGTCCCCATCCCTGACAGAAGACTATAACTTTATTTTCTAAAAATACTGAATAACAAAAGCCCAGGGTACAAGAAAATTAGGCCCAGATGAGGACTGTGATTTACTTCCTAAAAGCAGAGATTAAGTGAAAATGTATATTCTGCACATTACCCCAGCTTTGTTTCGCAAAGTTCTAGAAAGAACAGTCCTTAGGCTTACACCTGCCAAGCAGAAGGCAGGAAAATTACTTTGGGAGAAAAATCCTACAAATTCTACCATATGGGGATCCTGCTATCATCAATGGAGATTACCAACATTGCCATTCTACTGACAGTCTGGCATTTAAAAAGTGCCACTCATGAATGCGTGGCGTCCAGTCAGCGCCTTAGTGCTTCACTAACAAATATACACAGTAAACTAAGCACTCAAAGATATTTGATGAAAGACATAGACAACAATAAATAAATAGAATAAAGAAGCTTGGAAGATGCAAATGAAAGGACGAGAGAAATAGATTTATAATATATATCATCAATATATTTTATAATAAGCAAACCTTATATTAGTGCAAGAAGACACTTTTTTAAGTCAGAGAATAAAAAGAGTTCTTTAAAAATCTTACAATATAATACAAAAAAAATTCAGGGGAGTGTTAAAAGATAAATTTGAGGAAGCTCCAGAAAGGAAGGAAGGAAGCAAGGAAAGAAGGAAGGAAGCAAAGAAGAGGGAGGAACAGAGGGAGGGAGGGAAGGAGGGGAGGAGGGAAAAGGAGAACAGGAAATTTTTTTAAATTATAAAAATAGAGAATCTGTCAAAGAGATCCAAAATCTGAATAATAGGAGTTTTTGAAGATCAGATACAAAAAATGGAGAGGAAAAATTACCCCCAAAATTATTCAAGTAGATTTTCCAGAACTAAGATCATAGGCTGACAGATTGAAATGTCCCATCAATGGCCAGCACAATGAATAAAATGAAGAACTATAACAAAGCAAATTGCTGTGAAAGTTTGAATCACCAGTGAAAATTCTAAAAAGTTCCATATTTTCAAAAATTGCTTGATTTTAAATGAACAGCAAAAACAGATCTGGCAGAGAGAAAATAGTGGTTTCATTTTCTCAAATGTGCCACTGGAAGACAGAATGCCTTCAATTTTTGGATAAAAATTATTTCAAATCTAGAATTCTATACTCAACACAATATCAAATAAATATGAGAAAGTAGAATAAAGATATTTTAAAATTACAAAGCCTCAAAAAAAAGTATCTCCGATGTGCCCTCTCTTAGTGAACTACTTGAAAAGGTACACCAATAAAATATGTATGTAAGCCAAGATAAGAAACAGTTGGAATTAAGAAAGCGAGAAACCAACCAAAGAAGAGAAATCAGGGGCATTCCCTTCATAAGATTGAAGGAACATCCTAGGATAATAACTGAGATATAGACCTAGCCAAAAACTGGTCCAGGTTAAAACAGCAGGATAGAAGTTTCCAGAAAAAAAAAGCTTCCTGTAATAAAGAAAAATATGAAAACTTACCTGATGGATTTGAATGAATTTTCACAAAGAATTTTAGAAGAAATTAGTGTTCAATACACAGAAAATTTAGCTTACTAATTTTAAGGTAACAAAGAGCTGTTTGAACAAAAAATGTAGTTGCAGTATACTATATAGTTCACCTCTGAATAGTAGTTAAAACAGCCATGACAATGTAAGTACTGAATATTAGTTTAACCTAAATATTGATTTTTATTGAGAGAGTGGGGAAAACATTGGAGGGAGAATGATACTAAGGAGAGAAAGTTGTAAGAAAAAAATCAAATCTGCATAATCCAGAATGGGAAGTTAAGATCTAAAACTACAAAATCAAGGAACAAAATCAAGAAACAAAAGCAAACATAAGCCTACCATTTATAAATATAGAGGTAACTAGAGGAAACTATTAAAAATAGTTGAAAGTGGCAGCTTTCAAGAAGTAGAAACTGAAGGTAGACAAGTGTGAGGCAAGGAATTTGAAAATCTTTGGTGTGTATAGCTGATAAAAATAACTTTTAGCTTTAATGGAAAAGAGAGAAGAGATAGAGAACAAATCCTATAATCTAGTTTGGCATGCCCAGCTACTAACCAACTGAAGAAATTGATAGAGCAGACTATTATTCAGCTGAATTATTATGGAGAAGTGGTTTACCAAGAAGAAATAATTGACAGGCATTTCCAACAGATAGCACAGCTTATACAAAGACATGAAGACAGCACAGGGCAGGTCCCATTCAGGACGCTATGGGTAATATGCAATAGTCATAGTGCAGGAGCTCAAATGGTAGTGGTCTGAGATGAGATAGATGAGGATTGTTTTCAAATGGACATTGGAATCTTGAAAACCACACTAAGAAGCTTGAATTTTTTCTTGTAGACAAGAGAGAACTATCAGCAAATTTAAGGCCAAAAAAAAATTACATAACAAATTTCCATTTTAGACAAGTATCTCTGACAGTCTTATGGATAGTCAATGCAGAGGCCCAGGGCAGGAGGCAAAGAAACCATGCAGGGGACTATGAAAATTGTTAGGATGTCCACCCTACCCAAGGCAAGCTACAAATTTAATGAAATATCCATTAAGTTACCAGCAGCATTCTTCTCAGACCTGGAAACAACAATGCAGGAATTCATATGGAAACATAAACAACCACAAATAGCCAAAACAATCCTCAGGAAAAAAAAAAGCAGGAGGTATCACACTCCCAGGCTTTAAACTTTATTATAAAGCTACAATAATCAAAACAGCCTGATGTTGGTACAAGAACAGGCAATATAGGCCAATGGAACAGGACAGAGATTCCAGAAGCAAAACCTCAATTTCTCAACCAACTCATCTTCGACAAAGCCTCTACCACCAACCACTGAGGAGAGGAGAACCTATTCAGTAAACGGTGCTGGGAAAACTGGCTGACCACATGCAGAAGATTAAAACAAGACCCCTACCTATCACCATGAACCAAGGCAATGGTAAATGGATGTATTAGAAGCATGAGGAGGGGACTTCCGGCAAGATGGTGATGGGGCAACCTGGTCTATGAAATCCTCTGCAAAGGAGAACACAGAGGGTCTCTGACTCTCTCCCCAGGGGCTGCAGACCCCAACGTCAGCAGCCCGCTCTTCACACAGAGCTCAGCTGTTGCCACCACTGGGGCACCGCAGCGGTCTGGACAGCCATTGCAGTGCAGACACAGCAGCCACCAGCACCACCGTGACCTCCTTGGTGGCCATAGCATATCGCACCACCCGTGCTTGAGGTAATCCATGACTTCAGTCCTTAAAGCCCCTGCGGGGAAGATCTCCTGGGATCGCTGCCACCTCTCCTGTGACCAGGACATCCTGCCTGCCATGGGTCTCCTCCCATGTGCCCTGAGGCAGGCTTCCATCTCCTGCCTCTGCCCGTTCCTCTCCGGCCCCACCCCCTCTGGGGCGAGCAGCTGAGATAGCACCACCTGCTGGCGATTCAAGGTAACAACACCGAAACGGGAGAGACAAGCTTGAAAAACATAGGCCAGAGTGGTGAACGGAGGGTGATCTGAACTGTCTTTCACAGCAGGCCAGGGGCAACTGACCCTAACTGCGAACTAATTTGCCAGCTTAAAAAGAAAGCTAGAAATCAGAGCTGAAAGGACATAGGACTTAAACAAAAAGTTTCAGAGTGTGCTTGATTGGTTCTGTTACTTTAATGACTGTATTGTTCCTTTTTTTTCTCTCTTCCATTTCTTCTCTTTTCTCTTCTCTGTAAACCGTATCTTTGTATAGAGGAACAACACACCAATAAGGTGGTTGGTTAGCTTGTATGTTAGCATCATTGTATGTTTTATTTTTTGTATGAGAGTTGGTTAGTCTGTAGCTGTGGTCTATTGTTTTTATCTGTTTCAGTATAGGTCTCTCTCTCCATTTGTTGGTACACTCACTTGTTTCCCCCCTTACTCCTCTATCTTTCCACCCCTTTTCCCCCCACTGTCTGCTCCATTCTCTTCCCTCTGCTAACCACTTTTTATTTCAGGGAGTAAACCTATAGCCCCACTGCATGGACAGATTCCAAGGCAGTGGGAAGTGGGTTTCAGATTATCCATACAACTGTCAGCGAATACTAGGACCTGCAGATAGATTTTGAAACACAGCTCCCCCTTAAATAAATCTCAAAACTGCAAAAAAGACTACCCCCAACCTGCAGTGCAACTCCAGAATTGAACAAAGTAAGAGGGCATACATAAAGAATAGGAGATTGAACAAACAGAAGTAAAAGAAATCCCTCTACCTCTGAATAACAGAATTAAAGAAGACGGTGACGTGGAGGGAAGGAAAAAGTAGGGAGGGGGAAAAAAACCACACAAATGAAGAAAAACCAAAAGAAGAATATAGGTCTCACACAGACCTCCGGGAGAAAACAGATTCTGGAACACAAACAATGAAGAGCCCCCAGAATGACTGGTCACATGCAACAAACCGAGACATCAAGACATTAATAGAGAGAATTTAAAAAATTGAGGAGAGACGAGAGGAAAATAGGAAGGAGCTGATGTCAGAAATAACAACAGTAAAGAATACTGTGATGGAAATAAATAACAAACAAATAAGCATGGAAAGCAGAATTAGCCAAGCAGAAGAAAGAATCTCAGGGCTCAAAGACAAAAACACAGAACTAACCCAAACTGTCAAAAGCATAGAAAAGAAGCTCAAAAAGACAGAACAAAATCTTCAAGAGATGAATGATCACTTCAAGAGACCGAACTTAGAAGTAATTGGCCTTCCTGAGGCAGAGAGAGAAACAGAGGCCACACTGGAACAAACATTTCATGAAATCATTCAAGAAAACTTCCCTCATCTCATCAAGGATGAAAAAATTCAAATACAAGAGATTCAGAGAACCCCTGCAAGACAACAAATGAGAAGACCAACTCCCAGACACATAATAATTTGTCTAAACAAAGTAGGTATAAAAGAAAAAATCCTAAAGGCTGCAAGAGAAAAAGGTCAGACTACGTACCAGGGAAGACCAATTAGAATAGCAGAGATTTATCTACAGAAACCCTCCAGGCTAGGAAAGCTTGGAGCCCTATCTTCAAAGTTCTAAAAGATAAACAATTTCAACTGAGAATAACCTACCCAGCCAGGCTAAGCTTCATCAGTGAGGGAGAATTGAAATCTTTCCCAGATATCCAATCCCTAAGAACCTGTGCTACCACAAGACCACCTCTACAAGAAACACTTAAGAAAGTATTGAACACAGATGAAAAGGAAAAAACAACAACGTTCTTCACAAGAGTACAAGCAAAAGATTAAAAACACACATAATCCAACTCTAAAACCAAAAGAAAGACAACACACAAACAGGAAGAAAAACAGCTTTGTAAGAACATTATGATAGGGATCAACTCTCACATTTCAATAATTAGTTTGAATGTGAATGGACTAAATGCACCACTGAAAAGACATAGAGAATGGCAAAATGGATAAAATATCACCAGGCAACAATCTATTGCCTTCAAAAGACTCACCTCACTAGAAAGGACACAAACAGACTCAAAATAAAAGGATGGGAAACAAATTTTCAGGTGAATGGAACACAAAAGAAAGGAGGAGTCGCGGTCTTAATCTCAGACAAAATACCCTTTAAGCTGTCAAAAACTAAAAGAGATACAGAAGGCCACTACATAATGATAAAAGGTTCAATCCATCAACAAGAAATATCCATCCTAAACATATATGCACCAAACATAGGAGCACCAACTTTCATAAAGCAGCTCCTAGATAACTAAAAACAGATATTGACTCCAATAGCATCGTAGCTGGGGACTTCAATATCCCACTCACAACCCTAGACAGATCATCAGGACAAAAAATCAGCAACGAGATCCGAAACCTCAATGTGACTCTTAATCAAATGGACTTAATTGTTACCTACAGAACCCTCCATCCAAAGACCATAGAATACACATTCTACTCATCACCACATGGAACGTACTCTAAGATCAACCACATACTTGGCCATAAATCAAGTATAAGAAAATTTAAAATGACTGAAATTTTACCATGCACCTTCTTGGACCACAGTGGAATAAAAATAAGCATTAACACCAACAAGGTCCCCCCAAAACCCACAAAGACATGTACACTAAACAGCATGATGCTAAACAACTCCTGGGTCAATGATGAAATCAAAACAGAGATTAAAAGACACCTGGAAACAAATGAAAATGAAGAAACATCTTACCAAAATCTCTGGGACACCATGAAAGCTGTATTAAGAGGGGAATTTATATCCCTACAAATGCACATGAAGAAGATGGAAGGATCACAAATTAACAGCCTAAGAAGCCACCTAAAAAAAGCTGGAAAAGCAAGACCACAAAGTCCCTAATTTCAACAGAAGAATCCAGATCACCAAAATAAAAGCCCAAATCCAGGACATAGAAGACAAAAAGATAATACAAAAAAATCAATGAAACAAAAAGCTTGTTCTTCAAAAGGATAAAAAATATCGATGGTCCCCTAGCTAGACTGACCAAGAAAAAGAGAGAAAAAGCCCAAATAAACACAATAAGAAACACAAAAGATGAAGTCACATCTGATCCTGAAGAAATACAAAAGATCATTAGAGACTACTATGTACACTTGTATGGAAACAAACTTGAAAACCTTTTGGAAATGGAGGACTTTCTGTCATCACACAACCTGCCTAGGTTGAAACAAGAAGAAATTGAGACTCTAAATAGACCAATAACCAAGGTAAGTGACTATGTAATAAGAAAACTACCTACAAAAAAAAGCCCTGGACCAGATGGCTTTCCAGCAGAATTCTACAAGACATTTAAGGAGGAGCTTATACCAATCCTACTGAAGGTATTCCAGGTGATTGAGAAAGATGGAACTCTCCCCAAATCATTTTACGAAGCCAACATCACATTGATACCCAAGCCAGGTAAAGACCCAACAAAGAAAGAGAACTACAGACCAATATCTTTGATGAACATAGATGCTAAAATTCTCAACAAGATCCTAGCGAACCGGATTCAACAACACATCTCAAAAATCATTCATCATGACCTAGTAGGCTTCATCCCTGGGATGCAAGGCTGGTTCAACATTCGTAAAACCATAAATGTAATTAAATACATCAACAGATGTCAAAACAAAAACCACATGATTATATCATTAGATGCAGAAAAAGTTTTTGATAAAATCCAGCACTGCTTCTTGATAAAAACCCTCGAACAGCTAGGTATACAGGAAACATACCTCAAAATAGTAAAAGCCATCTACGAGAAACCCACAGCCAGCATACTCCTAAACGGACAAAAACTGGAACCATTTCTCCTGAAAACTGGAACAAGACAAGAATGACCACTCTCACCCCTCCTGTTCAATATAGTATTGGAAGTCCTGGCTAGAGCAATCAGAAAAGAGAAGGCAATCAGGGGTATTCAAATAGGAAAAGAGGAAGTCAAGCTACCTCTCTTTGCAGATGACATGATCGTGTACCTTAAAAACCTAAGAGAATCTGTTGAAAACCTCCTTACACTGATAAAGACTTTTGGCAAAGTCTCAGGATATAAAATAAATGTGCAAAAGACAATTGAATTTCTTTACACCAATAATAAACAAACAGAAACCTAAATAAAAACCACAATTCCATTCGCAATAGCCACCAAAAAAATGAAATACCTTGGTATCTTCCTAACCAGAAATGTGAAAGACCTTTACAATGAAAACTACAAAAGACACTCAAAGAAATCAAAGATGACACAAACAAGTGGAAAAATATCCCATGCTCATGGATTAGAAGACTCAACATTGTGAAGATGTCCATCTAACCTAAGGCAATCTACAAATTCAATGCAATACCCATCAAATTACCAGCAACATTCTTCTCAGACCTAGAAAAAACAACACAAGAATTCATACAGAAACATAAATGACCAAAAATAGCCAGAACAATCCTCAGCAAAAAAAGCAAAGCACGTGGTATCACATTACCAGACTTCAAACTTTACTATAAAGCTACAATAATCAAAACAGCTTGGTATTGGTACAGGAACAGGCATATAGACCAATGGAACAGAATTGAGATTCCAGAAGCAAAACCTCAATTTCTCAACCAACTCATCCTCAACAAAGCCTCCACCACCTATCACTGGGGAGAGGAGAACCTATTCAGTAAATGGTGCTGGGAAAACTGGCTGACCACATGCAGAAGATTGAAACAGGACCCTTATCTATACCCATACAAAAATTAACTCTAAATGGATCAGAGACCTAAATGTAAAACCTCAAACCATAAGAACCTTAGAAAATGAAGGACATACCCTTATGAAAATTGGAAATGGCATCCAGTTCCTGAACAAAACCCAAAACCCACAGGCCATAAGAGATAAGACAGACAAGTGGGACCTCATTAAAATGACAAGCTTCTGCAAAGCCAAAGAAACCATCAAGAGAGCAGGGAGACAGCCTACAGACTGGGAAAAAGTATTTGCCAACTCTAGGTCTGACAAAGGCTTAACATCCTGGATCTACAAGGAACTGAAATGTACTGAAAAGAAGAAAAAAACAACCCCATTATAAAATGGGCAAAAGATATGAACAGACACTTCACAAAAGAAGACATCCGAGCAGCCAACAAACACATGAAGAAATGCTCAACCTCACTAATCATCAGGGAGATGCAAATCAAAACCACACTGAGATACCACCTAACTCCAGTCAGAATGGCAATTATCAATAACTCAAAAAATAACAGTTGCTGGAGAGGGTGTGGCGAAAAGGGAACACTTCTACATTGTTGGTGGGAGTGCAAACTAGTACAACGTCTGTGGAAAACAGTATGGCGATTCCTAAAAGCTCTAAATATTGACCTCCCATATGACCCCGCAATCCCCCTACTGAGAATATACCCTGAAGAACTCAAATCACTCTATAAAAAAGATACCTGCACACATATGTTTATCGCAGCACTGTTTACAATAGCAAGAACCTGGAAGCAACCATGCTGTCCATCAAAAGAGGACTGGATTAAAAAAATGTGGTACATATACACGATGGAATACTACACAGCCTATAAAAAAGAACAAAATCATGAGTTTTGCAGCAACCTGGATGGAACTAGAGTCTATAATACTGAGTGATCTCTCACAGAAACAAAGATCTGAGTATCACATGTTCTCACTCATATAGTGGACCTTGAACATCCAACGTAATACTATAAGAAAATGACTGACAGTGGTGGGAAACTATGGGGGGGGAAGGGAGATGGGATTAATGGTAGTAAATATCTGTCTGGGGATGGGGAGACACCTCTTCTCAACAAGGGTGCCTGAGCAAAGCATATTTGTATACCTAACCCTTAACTGTACCCACAATATCATAATAAAAAATATTGATTTAAAAAAAAAAAGAAGCATTAGGAGATTGGTAGTTACCAATGTGGAAACTAGTGCTAAGAAGAGAAATACAGTACAGAAAATCTGAGATACATATTATCATTTCTATTTAAGGGGAGATTTCTTTGACTTATCAAGTAATTTGACAACTAATAAATGATAAAATCAGGATTCAACCTAGGTCCTCCAAAATAGAAATCTTAGGTTTCTTAGTTTTATTACATTGAGACAAACCTTCATGTCACAACCACATGAATTTGTTTTTTAACCTAAAAAAATAGTTACATAATGTTGTTAGTTAAAATAACTTTGCCTTAAGTCCAGCTGTTCCCAAACCTCCTTATTCATCATTTCCACTCACTTCAGTGCACTTATACTAAGACTTGACAAATATTTGATTTTTACATAAACTATAATGTCAGGCAGTAGCACTTCTGTGATGTAATCCTGTCCTTCTGAAAAACGGCTTATTTGTTCCAACGAAATTTAAGTTCTCCTGAAAACCAGGAGAGGATTTTAGACTCTTCACCTAGAATCTACCTTAGACTCTTTATCTGCTTAAATATATACTGGCCCTTTGAATTAAGATCCCTTTCCAATCTCTCTGAATTACCATGCAGAATGAAAACACACCTTTCTTTCTCTACCCATAGGGAGAACAGACTGAAACACAGACAGGGGCTATTTTTTGGTAATAATCATGTGCACTTGTGGGTCAGGTTAATAACAGTCAGGCTCACAAAATCTGTCAGAAACAAAAACACAAAGGTTTTATCTTTGATATGTTCAGCGGTCTCCAAGTTTTTTTTTAATTATTTCTGTTTCAGTGCTACACACATTGTCTGAGAGGAGGAGAGGGAGGGATTCTGCTGGCAGCTCCATTATCTATGCCTCGTTGTTAGCCTGGGGAGAAGATATCATTTACCCTGCCACCTTTGTGTCTCCTAGAGAATCAGATAACCTACTTAATGTTTTCTAACCAGTTGAGCAATCTGGACCCTGCATAGATGCTGTAACTCCTTGGCAGTGAAGTCTCAGGCTAAACTGTTCAATCCCTGAGACTACTCCTCAGAAATACTGAAGACAACAGACTAGTGAAATAAGGCTTGCTGTTATGTGTGGGGGTTGCTATGTTGGTGTTTCTAGGACGTCGTCAGCCTCTCTCTATTCAGGATCATTTGCCTTAATTTTCCTCCATGATTGCACGAGGTTTATTGCTTCAGCAAATTTCTGCGGGGGAAGAGGGGCAGGGAGGTGCCTGAATATGCAAGAGGACTGCCAGCCAGCCTGATATCACCGAACTGCTAGGACCTTCTATCACAATGAGAGCATTTCTGAGGATTCAGTTGCATTGTTGGTGTTATTCCCAGGCTAGAGACATGAGAGGAAACTAAAAGTGAGTGTGCATTTTCTGTAATTGCAGAAGTGAGGAGTGAAGACAGAATTCTGAAGTGGGAAGAGAGCAGAGTCACAGCTCTCTCAGACACGTACTTAGGGGGAATAAATGAAAAGTCATGCTGTGCTTACACCTCTGCAGGAAACAGTCAAATCCAAGGACACGTCATCAACTTGAACAGTCATATCATTATAAACATAATTGCATTATTCACTGGTTTTTATTGTTATCATGACTGTATTATAATGCTTAATTATTCATCACTATTTTGCTCCATTATTGCTATTATTGATGATCCTGGGGTTTTTTTTAAACCTTGTAATAAAGTCATTTCCCTTGATCAGTCACTGTTTATTTTCTGTACTTCTGTCTCCATGGTACGAGGGACATAATTGTTTTTCATTTTCAGCAGGCAGCAAGGATGGAGAGAGAAGAAAGGTACTAGAAAAGAAAGGCTCTCCCCAGTGCCTTGTACATTGTACATGACTGAGCTACTCTCATAGGCATTACATATTCATCTGACTTTCTCAGCACACTTAAAGGGTGGCATGTGTTCCAGAGAAGAACTTAACCCGCCAGAGGTATTAACCGAGTAGGACCCTTAAGCTGTTACAAGTCCTAGAATGCCTGTGCCTAAGAGTGAGCTATAAAACCTAAAAAATAAAGTTGTTAAGTTATGCCATTGCCTTGGGAAAATTTCTTGCCCTCTATCCTGTCTAAACTTAGTCAGCTTGCTATATGTAACAAGGGAAAGTTTATCTTATAATAACTACCAGTGAAATCTAATGAAAATCTAAAAACTAGAGCAATTATGTGGTTCAAAGTAACAAACTTACAGATGGAACTGTTGAGGTGTAGAAAGGTCAAAGGCAAGGTACCACAGAAGGGGCAGAGCCAGGAAGAGAAACCAAGGATTCTGGATCCCAGTTTGGTTCTCTCTCTCCTCTAAACCATAAACTCCCTTAGTATGATTCTCCAAAACTGATCATGAGGAAAAGTAGCTTATAAAATGACATAAAATATTATATACTTGCCAATGACCAAAAAAAGAACTTCAGTTGAACTAGCATCTCTCCTAAAAGCATCTGATCATCAAATAGAACTTATAAATATTGTGCTTATACTTTGATGTCAGCAAATTGCATTAATCATATCAGCTGTGATAAATCAGAGATCTACATGACCCTAGTTCACATTCCACCATATACAGAGAGATAACTACGTGTAAAATATTGGGTTAGATCCCATGGGGGACAAAGGAACCCTACCCTTGGAATTCATAATCAGTGAGGTCAGTCTTCACCTCCTCTAGACACTCCTCAAAACTTCTAGGTAAGCTCCACCTGTTTCTCAGGAAGCCTCATCTCTGCCCTTTGCAGGAATTAACCCCATTGCAGGAATCCAATTCCATGTCTCCATTCATTTTTTCTTCCTGTCTGAGCTGATCATTCTATTTGAAATGCCATCCCATGTCAGCAGCAGGATAAATGGTAGTTGGGTGTCTAAGACAAGGCAATTCCTCTTCAGGATGTGTGGTATAAAACGATTGAGTGGTACTTCCAGAAATTTGTGTTGGAGTCAAGCCTGTCTGTGTCTTATTGTATCCTCTTACTGAAGTCATTTTTTTTTTTTTTTGAGTTGGAGTCTCACTCTGTCACCCAGACTGGAGTGCAGTGACAGCTCCCGGCCACCACAGCCTCGACCTGCTGGGCTCCAGCGATCCTTCCACCTCAGCCTTCCAAGTAGCCGGAATTACAGGCATGCGCTACCACACCCAGCTGATTTTTTTATTTATTTTAGAGATGAGGTTTCACCAAGTTGCCCAGGCGGGTCTCGAACCGCGGGCTCAGGCCATCCATTCATTTCAGCCTCCCAAAGGCGCGGGATTACAGGCTGAGCCACCGAGCCTGGCTACTGAAGTCATTTTTTGAGGACAACCATAAGAAGGAAAGAAAGAGTGAGAAGAGAATGGGAACAGAACCAGGAAACCAACATTGAAGATAACAATCCTTCTGGGCCAAGTTTTCTTAAGTTTTGGTCCTCTCCCCTACCTTGGGGAGGTGAATCTCCTCTTTCTCTCTCTCTAATTTATTTCTAAATAAACTATATTTCCTAATCCTAAGAAAAAGAATCCTTCTGTTCAATTAGCAGTGAATTTAGTGTCCCATTACTGTGGAGCAAGTGTGGTAGATTGAATTAGTAGACTCAGTTCTTTACCATTCCCTGCATTCCTGCCTTTTGTCATATAACTTTGTAATTTCTTCCAAAAAGGGATAAGCACTTGCCTGCTCTTTGACTTTGGGCTATTCATGGTGACTTGCTTTGGTCCATGGGATATGGGTAGCAGCTAGTTCTCTTGTGCTGACACCATGGCCATGAAGAGCACTTTCCCTGAGAGGCCACTGCCCATTCAGCCTAGGCCTCAGCATGAATACATGTGAAGTCAACCAGAGGCCAACATATAGCAAGGAGCCAAGCTCAGCTAGATCCACAGTTTGCAGAACAGCCTCCAGTAGAGCTCAGCTAACACCTCCAGCTGACCTACAGGTGCGTGAGAAATAAATGCTATTGCAACATGCCAGTGGTATTTGTTGGTTGCTAGTTAATGCAGCAATAACTAAATGATAATGAAAAATTTTGTCTATCTTTTTCTTTTTTTGCTTCTTGACTTAAAATAGACTGGGTCAAAAATGGTACTACTTTATCACTTAGCGGCCGCTTTCTTATTGACATAAAAGACTGGCAAATGTTCATTCTTGTAACAGTTCTTTTAAATTTTCACTGAGTGCTGTTGGTTCTCAGCCTTCACAAAAAGAGGATGTTCTATTCTCATAGTTATGGGTCGCTGTGCGAACAATGAGTATAGTGTTATATTTGGAATATAGCATTGCTTGGAGAAAAGTTTGGTAGGAATTAATTCATGCAGATTTTGTAAGTATGCAGTTGAGTTCATTTTGTGAGAAGTTATATCATTCATCTGTCCCACAAATATGTAACAAGGGCACATTGTCAAAATACTACAACAAGAGGTAAGAAGGAGATAGATTGAGTTGAAATTTTTAGCTTGAATTACTGGGAGAGGGAGAAAGACAATAACAGAAATATTAAAGTGAAAAAGTAAAGCAAATTATCTGCAGAAAAATAATTGATGAGAAAAGGAGATGGCCTAGGAGGAACCTTGAAGCACCGCAATATTTAATGGTTTGATAGAGAAGGAAGAGTCTTCCTCAAAAATGAAAGAGACAGAAAGGTAACATGAAAACAGAGATAGTGTGCAAGACAAGGAAAAGTAACATTTCACAAAGCAAGAAGATGTCAACAGTGTCCAGTGCTGCTTAGATATCCAATAAAGTGAAAGGCAGAGAAATATACATTGAGGTTGTAGATATCAAAATGTATGTGATAGGATCATCAATCAAGTATTGAATCTTCAAGAGGGAAGCTAATAAAAGTAGAAATATAAAGAAAAAATGAAAAGATTTGTGAAGAGGTGAGTAAATCATTAAGTTTATAAAGTGTAGGTATGAGTTGAAAACTTCTGTACTGCACAGTTCTTAATGGAAACATGAGAAAATTAGGGTAAAGAAACTCAACAAAGAGCAACTGGAGTGACCAGGACCATGTTGTTCAGTAATATTTTGGTTGTTGGAGAAGAGAGATGCTATGTGTCTAATTGGATGAAAAGGTGAACCCAGAGACTCCATATGCACAAGATCTTGCTTTCTCTATGATTAAAGGATTGTCTACTACGTACCAGGTACTTTTTCTGGATATTTTATAAATTATTCCCATTTAATGTTTACAATTATAGCTAACACACATTACACATAATAAGCATGTTTCCATGAGCATTATATATTTTATCAATGAGTTTATATATAAACTCATTGATAACTTCCACAAGTTTGATAATATTACTCCTCTTTTTAAAATGAGAATAATGAAAGAGTTCAGTAGGGTTAAGCAATTTGCCAAGAGTCACAAACTAATAAACAGCACATCTGGATTCCAATCCCCAAGACCAAAGTCCATGTTATTTTCACCATATCGTGTTACGTGGCTCAAATGAGGAAGAGAAGCAAAACAGAACAAGGAAGTGAAATCAGAGATAACTGTCAAAATGTTTGACTTTAATTAACAAACCAGCAATATTTTTGGCTCAGATATTACTATACAGTGTCCTGCAAATAACATTTTAATAATATTGGCTAAGAGGTAGTGGGTCCTGCTAAAGTCAATACTGCAAGGGAAATGAAAGGGAAAGGCTGTGACCCTATGATCATGAAGCCTCCCTCCTTCAAGTTGCTGAAGTGGCCAAGATTATTCAAAGGGCTGGAAGCACTGGATCTTACTTCTTTGTTTCATCTTTTTTTTCTCAGTGCATTGAAATATGCCTATGTGGTTTTCACCCTCAGAGACACCCACTGAATGTTAGCTTTTTTGCATAAGAAATAACAATTGTGCAGTCAAAAGACAAGGTCACTTTTACCAATTAGAATTCACTTAAGTATATAATTTTCCAATCTATAGCTAATTTATACTATGAGTATTTCCTTAATCTGTGGTGAAAATTTAGTAAAACAAGGTATGTATAAAGACTTAGTAAAATGTAAGACGATATACAAATGGTATGTTAATACATTATTCTCCTGAACATTCAGATCCCAGGAGACTGCCTCATACTCCTCAAGGCTCACGAACTTTCTTCTCAGCCTTCTCCATCCCACATCCAATTCTCACTATTTCTCAGAATAGATAGACTCTGTGTTCACCAGTGATCATCGTTGATTGCCAAAGGCTAAGTGGCAAAACATTACAGAGATATATTATTGATGTTAAAACCCAAGGAATTCACCAGACCTACGCTTCTACAATACTGAGCTAACCGTCAAAATGTAATCTAAGAGCCATATATCTCCACCTTCTAACAACTCTGAAATATAGGTGTATCTTGTGTTAATGTGATAAAAACTATAATGTCTTGCTGATCAAGTCCAGCTGGCCACCTACTTTTATACAGCTCTAGAGCTAAAATTGGCTTTTACATTTTTAAATGGTTAAAAAAGTTTTGTAAAAATGATGTTTTACAAAATATGAAATTTACATGAAATTCAAATTCCAATATCCACAAGTAAAGCTTTATAGTCAAGGCCGTTTGTTTACATATTGTCTATGGCTACTTTCTTATTACAATGGCAGAAGTGATCCATTTTGTCAGAAACATTATGGACCTTAAGGCCTGAAATATTTACTATCATCATTTATTTTAAAAGTTTGCTGATTCTTATCATATGTTAATTGACAACATTTTCTCTTTTTTAGCAGTTGTATTAGAATTCTCCAGAGAAACAGAACCAGTGGGATAGACAAACACAGAGAGAGAGAGAGAGAGAGAGAGAGAGAGAGAGAGAGAGAGAGAGAGAGAGGAAGGAAAGGGTAGGGGGAGAGAGAGAGATTCTGAGGGATTGACCCCTGCAACTGTGGAAGATGACAAGTCCCAAAATCTGTCATCTACAAAATGGAGACCCAGGACAGCCAGTGTTATAGTTTAATCCAAGTCTGAAGGCCTGAGAACCAAGGCAGTCAATGGTGTAAATCTGTCTGAGAACAAAAAGACCAATGTCCCAGTTCAAGCAGTCATGTTTCTCTGGTACCTTTTTGAAATGACTGCTTTATACAAGTGATTGGAGTGTAGTCTTCATAAACTCCTAGGAAAAAACTGCAAGTTAACAATAGGGATCAAACATATAGTGAGAAACCTCTCAGATGTTCTAGTACCAAAATGGCCACAGTGAGACCCCCGAGGGGGAAAAAAAGCATTTTATGAAAGAACCTGGCATAACAAACTCATTCCTACAACAAGCCCTGGAGTTTGAAGAAGAGTGTAAATAAAAATTAGTGTGTCAGTTTAACCCACACCAGTCTAGGCTAGTTTACCCTAGTTTTTCAAATGAATTAAAAGTACTAAAAAAAAATTTCTCATTAAATGAGGACCCAAACCATTCTGCTATTGGACACGCCTCTCTGAGGATAACAGCAGAGGCAGGAAGTAGCTGCCTTTATTAATTGCAAAAGGCATGAGAATAATCATAACCACAGGATGGACAGCTCAGAGACTGGGTAGGACTCTTAGAGATTGGTTCTTTATGTTTGATTTCATTTTCTCAACTTCCTCTTCTCAAAGTATTCTCTCCTAATGGTTTCTAGACTTCCAGGTATTTCTTCCCACTGGCTCCCCTTAGGAAAATCTCAGGGAAATCCTCGCATTGGCTGACTTAGGTCACATTCTCACTTCCTGGACCAATCTGCGGGTTAGAAGGTGAGGTTCTATTTGAATGGCACTGCAGAGGTGGCATATTCACTCCTAAAGTAGGAACTCTTGCTAACCAGGCAGAGTGGAAGGTGAAAGTTTCATCTGGACCTCGTGCTTGGAGAAATGGGAAGCAGCTGAGGAAGAGAAAATGAAGTTCCCAAAAAGGGAAGGAAGCACAAACATAGCCATGGGGTAACTCTGAGTCAGTCAGCCTCCCCGCTTCCTGTGTACTGCGCTAGGTCTGATGTAAAGGAAGGCCAGTATCCACGTCCACAACAACAGGGTGTTTTAAAATTTATGAAACAACTCCATAAATGACATCATGGTAAAAATGGCAAGTGTAAAAATATCTCCTGTGTGTAGTGGCAATCTACCCTAATCTTGTTTAAGGTGTGGGGGAAAACACCAAATCATACAACCATTAAAACATATTTTTCACTAAGATAAATGTATAAATTATAGAAAGTAAAGTCAATAGAAAACATAATTTGTTATTATTGTGGTTGACTATTCATGATTCAGATTCTCTGATGTCCACCCATGTATTCCTTAGTCCTCTATGAGTTCATAAGACTTAAAACTCTGCCTTAAGTAAAGAGCAGATAACATTAATGGGTGGGGAAAAAATGCCTTAGGATCAAGTGGAGAAAGCTCAGGAGTGCTTCACCTCTCTATTCGTGTGAAGGAGCCTTGATTTTTGGCCTATCAGCTAGAAGGGTCTCTATGAAGTTTGAGCTTCTGGTCAAGAATCTCCTGTCTGTATTCTCTTCTTCCCTTGGTTTTTAATTCAAAAAGGATGTCATCCCAATGCATGAACATTTTAAACAAGACTCATTTCTTAACAGCTCAGAAACAATTTTTTTTTATTTTCTTCTGTAGCTCTCTAATTTCTTCTTAACATAGTTTCTTCTAATCCTCTTTATTTTTAGTTTCAATGCCTTAATTTTTTCCTACTTAGTGATTAATTCCTACTAATCCTTGTTTTATCTATTTTTACATTTAAACTTTTTATCTTATGGGTTTAAGTGTTTTATCTTATTCTTTAATCATCTATAGTTTTATAATTTTAATGATCTAACCTTTTATCTTTTATTTTAAATCTCATTTGTTTAATCTTATTTTCAAAATCAACATTGTATTCTCCTGGAATTTTAATTCTCTTATACCTACCTTTATTTTACTTCTTTATCTTATTGTCAAATTTCTTTTTAATTTTTTTCTCTAAACCTCTACTGACTTCTCTTCTTCTTTCTCTCCTTATAATGATTGACAACAAGAGAGCAAAAGTGGTTACAATATGATGATGATGGTGAAATTGATAATAATAAGATCAGAAGAGAGAGGTTTCTTTCTTCTTTCTCCCCATGACTCTTAGGACCTCTGCTTTTGCCTCAAGATGAATTCCTAACTTCCTTTCAAGACTAGCTTTCCCAGCACCCTCCAAAAAAAGATTCTTATCTTAGGAAATTTTAAAAAGTCCTTAATCAATATCCCCAAAGTTGCTGTTTTGTATACATGAGGAAAACAACTCATTTATTGAGATGTATTCACTTCCTGAGACTTTATAATATGTTAGTTTTGGCAGTTTACAAGCCTTGACAGACAAGAGGGAATGGCTGGGAGACACTTTTTCCTGAGGGGCATCCAGTAAGTGATAACTCTGGCCTGAGCTCCTTACAGTTGGCAGTATTGAGTCTTTCTATTACTGCACATGGAAGAATAGCCAGTGGATAATCTACATCTGGGTTTCTGCCTCCTCTTGAACGACAGCTTGCCCTTAGAATTATGTGTCTACCTCATAGACTTTTGCGACGATTAAATGAGCTGATGTTTGTAAAGCCCCTAGAACGATGCCTGGCATATAGTAGCTGCTACATGTTAATTAAATTGAAAATGTGTGCATTTCTAAGTTATTGTCAGAAAATAACCCTCCTGTGGTTCAGTGAACCCAAGTCCCATTTCCTCACTATGAAGATGAAGGGAAAGCTAATCAAGCCAGGAGTTATTCAAAAAAAGTTTATTGTTGATATTTATTTTACTTTTGTTATGGGGTCATCTGGCATCTCTGGAAAACCTTTGTAGCTTGCCAGAAATCATACTGTTCAAATCAGAAAGTTTTGTCTTTTCTATCTTCTTTCTCTTGTGCTTAAGTAAGACGCAAGATTGGTTTGTTTAAGGATCTTTCCATCTCCTTAAGGGACAGATAATTGGAGAAAGCTAGTCAAGTTGAAGAATTAATGACCGTGGATCTACTGCATAGGCGTGATGAACTGTAAGACTGAGCTGATTATATTTCTACTTTATGAAACTTTCTCTCATCAGAGCTTCAGCTGGGTATTCTCACAATGTCCCATCCAAAAGGAATTCCCTCCCTAAGAGGTCTTCTGTCACATTATTAATAAGCACCCTCCTCCTCAGCCTTTAGAAATTGACATCTCTACCTTTTTCTGCATAAAAGACTGGACCCTCAGGTCTTCCTTAACCATTGCCCAATACTCTAAGGCAACAAATAGTTCATTCTTGGCTGGTTTCTCAATAAAAACCCCCTCAACACAGATGACCTACTCTTTAAAACTTGTGGAATACCCATTTCTAGAAGGTCCTATGTTGTATATATATTTTTTCGGTGTAGGTGAGCCTTCTCCAGTTAGGACAGTGGTTTTAACTGGTGATAATCTACCTAGGAATATCGATAGCTATATTTCTTTAGATTTAGTCAATTTACCTGAAATTTTTTGTTTTGTTTTTCACTTCTGGCATCTCCTAGATCTATATTGCAGTAAAGCAATTTCTTTTGCAGAATACTAAAATTAAAATATCCAGCAACTTATGCCACAACTTTTAGATCATTTGTGCTTCTGGTAGGTTTTTCTTAATATCTATGTTTATTTTGGTACACAGATTTCCTAATCAAGGCTCACACAGTGTGGACACTGGCTGCTGTTTAACATTCATTTATCCTACATATCTAAGAAAAAGTTAGTCATTCTTGGATACAAACACCAAAATTTCTATTGGCTTATATGGTGAGCTACCAGTGCCATTGGCAAGTAGATGGATTGCTTCTTCACAGACCACCTTTATATGTATTATATATTCATAAAGGCCAATATATTCATTAAAATATTTTTAAATCACTAAAATTTATTCATGAACCGAATACTGGTGGTGCTGAGTGGTAACACATGGAATAAAACCAGAGAATATTTGACCGGTATTTATAACCTTGGTGCAAGGGTCATGAATAACGCCATAAGGATTCTCTGTGGGCTGATTACCTGTCTCTCAGATACACATGAAGAACATGGTAAAATGTGATCACTTCCCCCACCTTTTAACCCTTGGAGGGCTCTTACTCAGTGTTTCTGCAACCTGGTTGGAATGGGGGAAGCAAGGAGATAGCAAGGTTCAATATCCAATGCACCACATTAAGAGATAATTGAGAGGACTTGATTTTCATTCCTGAAAAATGGTGGAAGAGAAGACCCATAAAAATTTATGGGAGAGTCGAGACTGTTGCAGGAGGAACAACCAGGAAAAACCCTCTGGGAACTCAAAGATTTGCTATAATATAACCTCTAAGAGGGCAGGGATCTTTGCCAATTTTATTCAGTGATAAACCCCCAAGCACCTTGAACGGTGCCTGGCGCAATGTAGGGACAGAAGAAATATTTTGTCTTGTTTTGTTTTGTTTGTAGAAAAGAGTGAATAACTGAATACATTACTAGAAATTTTTAGTGTTCAATTTGAAATAGCTTGGTCTTAGAATATAAATTCCTCTCAATTAAAACATTGGTCAAATTTACCATTTTCACAAAGTTATATATGAGTCTGAGAATGTTCTAAGAAAACAGGCAGAATTTCACATCTGGTGAAATGGTGCAGAAGAGATTGTACATGTGGGAGAACAGGATGGTCCCTTACCCTCGACTACTTCAGTGAAGGCAGAAACCTTCAGCCTGAGGGAGCAGTGAGGAATAAAGCCTCAGTACATGTGCAGAACAAATGAGAACAGTTTTGGACTTCAGTGGGGCATAGAATAGGGCTTCAAGCTGATCTTCTCTTAATGCTAAAGAACCTATAGTTCCAGGTTCCATCCATGGAGATGTCTCATCACATGTGACACTTTGCTTCCATGTGTTAGATGAGGACTTCAGGAAACAATAACAGGAAAATACACACACACACCACTTTTAAAAAAAACTCTGATAAGGTTAGTGTGGCACTAAAGGAAAGATTTCGAAGTTGATTATCTCTGAGATATCATTGCACTGAAGTCCAATGAGAATTTACTTTGTCTTTTTAAAGTCTATGGAAAAAAAGAGGCTAGGGGCTAAAGAACTGAGATTAGGAGTGACAGACGAGGTGGGTGTAGCAGAAGGGAGCAACATCTCACAAAAGGTGACAGCTCTGAAGCCTGGTTCAGGTTGACCCTTTGTTTACCTGTGTAGATGCTACCCACACGTGTTTTCAGGCAACACTAAGCTGCAGGCACTAGGTTTGCCCACAGGCTGCTGTCCGTGCTGTTGTAAAATTCCTCTATGCCAATAAATTTTGCCAAGACCATGGGTCACTGTCTCATGTGTGGTACTAATTTACCCAGGATGTCCAGCCTTGCTCCGGGGAATAGAACGCTCAGTCTCTGTTGTCACCGCCCAATGCTGCTCTTAGTTTATCTCACTGTCTCGGATGTTCCTTTCTCCAGATGGTGGGGAAATGTCATGCTCTTCTTTTGTTTTCTCTTTAGAAGAAGTACCACTAGACTGAGGAGTCTGTTGGGCCCTGATGATACTGTTCTGATTTACTGCTCTGCAAACTGTTTTGAAGTCTAATTTTACAAAACTTTAGTGTTTTCTCTAGTTCTTTCTCTCTCAGAACACAAAATACCTTCTTCCCAAGGCACAGGGACAGGAGAAACTGAGACCATGTTTCCTTTTATACACAATGCCTGCTTGATGAGAACATTTGCCAAACATTGTTCACATAAAAACACAAACTGTACTTTATCTCAGGCTACATCTCAGTTTTAGAACTTTATTTCCCTTTGGTCTTTCCCCCAGCCACCTATTTTCAATGTATGTTATCTAGCTGTATTGAATATTATTTCTAAGTGTTCATCAGTTATTTCTAAAACAAAATGATGCAAAATTAAGCAAACATATACTACGTAGGGTATACGCCAATGCCAAATCATTGCAGACTTTTCTCCAAATCACTAAGGGACTTCAGAGCCCCAACCTGGCTCCCATTGTACCACTGGCCCATCATTCGGTCTTGACTAACTCACTTCTCCCTCTGTTTTCATTTACTTTGGCATAAAGGGGTATCATAGCAGTTAACCTATCTCTGGAGTGTGTTCAGGTTTAATGAATAAATGTGTATAATGTCTTCAGAGCACATCACGTGAGATATGCTGTAACTGTACATTATTAGTGCTGCTATTACAGCACCACCTCGGGACCTTTAGCCTTTAAGCTAGCTCGAGACAGGAGGTCTCGGAAATAATAACAATTCTTCTCCCGGTGTCCCTTTCTCCCTGAAACCTCAGAGAACTTAAAGCCTTTACCTTATTCGTGTAAAACTCAGCACGAGATGAATGGGAATGACTCCTGAGTATTTCCTGTTTCCAGGTAGAAAACATAAGGCACCACTTCTGCGTCTCCACACAGCTCACCTGTAATGTGAGCACTTACTAACATTGTTCATGTGAGAAACAAATGCTGCTTCACTCTTTCTCCACAGAGGCACAGCACTGGGTAATGCTGCTGGGAAGAATGGCCTCCAGTCTGGTATTACTTGAGTGTCTCAAGACAGTAATGATAGAATCAAACCACATTAGTGTATTAACCAGCCTAACGGTGATCGTATGTTTTTATCCAGCCATAATTTGACTGCAGAGTTTATCTAGAGAAAGCATATAATTTTTATTTTTCTGTTTTTCCTATAGTGATCTCAGATGAATTCATGAGAAGCCTTTATTTGCAGTTATATAGGTTATTGATTAATTTTAAATGGCTGACACATTGGTGCTTATTATGAGAGACTTGCAACAGATAAGAAATCATTGGCTGAGAATCAGAGTATGTCTGCCTATAACCTTATCATCTGGAGGATGAAGAGGGCTTTGGTTAAAATAATTATAGCATCAGCCTGCTTAAAAGTAATTCAACTGCAACTCTTAAAACTCTTCTATAAATCAGACAGAGCATCTTACAATTAGTCTTAATTGGGAGGCAATAATTGTGTTATGCTGTCCTTGACACCTGGTATGATATACCCTGATGACTCAAACTCCCTTATAATAATGCTTTCTAAGCTCTTCGGTAATAAAGTCTGTTCGAATTGGACTTGGTTATACAGAAATCTTCAAGAGTATAATAATTACTATTACTCTTGTTGCTTGCAATGCTGAACATTTTTCACCTCAAATTTCCCCCATCATTTTTATAAGTGATTTTTAAAGTTAACTCCACAATTCCACTGCAGAACACTGGCATTACATAACGCAATGATGGGGATTTTAGAGAGTTGTCTGCTCACACAAGTATGTATTGGAAACAGAACGAGCCCCTGGGCTCTCTGTCACTTGGTTAAACCTCGGGCATTTCGCTGACATCATTCTCTGGCAATTGCCTTTCTTCTCTCACTCTTTTACCAATGGGTAATGGAAATACAGTTGTCAGCTCAAATTATCCAAATGTGAGGAAACTAACTCCTTATAACATTCTGCCTCCCCATTTGAGCCCCACCCAACCCCACATGGCCCAGCACCTCTATTCTTTAGCTAATGGGAAAAAAGCCCAGACAATCTCAATGTCAGACATTTAACTTAGTCTTAGGCCATTTGCAGTGTCTAATTTCTCATGCTTCATGTAAAGGCAGAAAAAAGACAGTAATTTACACAGGCTGGTTTATAATGATATATGTAATGAAAGCATTCCTCCTAGACACCTGCAGCAACTGGCCTAGGCTTTGAAGCATGAGATTTTATTTCTCCATTTTAGCATGCAGGCTTACAAATACTGTTATTGATCATAAAATTATCCAGTCTTTTTTAAATGCAGCTACACTGTTTGATTAAAGTACTCTCTACTGCCATAAATTTCAGACTGACTCCCCCTCAGTGCAGAATTTTCTTTCCACTTGGTTTTTTAAAGTGTCTGCCATTAATTTCCTTGAGCAATTCTTTAGTCCCATGTCAGTGGATGCTTTAAGAAAGAGGAATTGGCAGGTACGTTTTACTGTCAGCAGAATACTAAACTGTCACCTCTAGGAAAATACTGAGTTTTGCTGCTCTCTAACTTTCTGGAGAAAAGCGTGTCAACCTTGTTACTGGGACAGGGATGTGTCATCCTTGCTACTAAGCTAGAGACCTGGAGAAAAGTCTATAGTGATACAGACCCAGTCTCATCACTCATTCATGTGCTGACATTACTCAGCTCTTCCTCGTTCTTATACTCTCTTTCCTCAAGTCAAAGAATCAGTTCACCCAACTGGGCTACCAATTGCTTGCATGTAGCAAAAAGGCACCATTATTGCTTGCTGGGAGCCAATTCGAGTATTTGTGCTACAAATTAGCTCAAGCCCTGACTCACAACTTTCTTTCAGTCCAAAGGAAGATATTGGGGCCAGCGTAGAATGGATTTTGAATTTTCCCAGATATTAAACTCTATGCACCTCTAACCAAAACAGAGCACTCCAGTTATTTTTAAAAACAATTCTCTTATTGAAACAATTAGAACAATTTCCTAGTAATTTGAGTCCAAAGATAGGACTTCCCAGGGAATAGTTTTTAAATCCGTTTTTAGCATCAATTATTAGAATAAATTTATAGTTTTTTTCTCTATGCTATTTTAGATTTGGCCTTAGGAAATCCTTTGGAAACTTGCCCTCAAAAAAATTCACTTGCAGCCAGCAATCAATCACAATTTCAGAGTGCTTGATTACCAAAAAGACCAAGAAAGAATAACCTCTCATCACTCTTCATGTTAGTATGTGTCAGTGCTGACAGCAGTTTCTACCTATGTTATGGGGTAGTTGAAAAGACAGATTTGGTAACATTTTTTTCCATGTTTTGAACATGGAAAAATGGCCTTTGATTTGTGGCTATAGATCTTATTTGATGGACTTTATATTGCTTTCAATGAAAAGTGAGCAGTTAGTAATAATCAATGTAATTCTAAACTCCAGTGTTTTTATTTATCCCAGAGATCAATATCTCTACAGGAGCACGCCTTTCAATCAAAGACGCTATGGAGAAACTCTCTCTTCATCAGCTTAAGAATATCCATTTCTCAGCACCAATGATTAAATAACTTTGGCGTGTATGAATTTGTTTGGGGTGCCCTTAAAGTAGGCTAATTCTGTTCCAGTTGAATGTCCTTGATTATATGGTACTCAGACAGAAGGAGATTACAAACACTAGAAACTATTCAAATGTCTTTGTGTTAATTAAATTGCCAGAAATTTTATCATGAGGCTGTAATGATTCCAAGGCCCTGGCAGGATATGGCTCCTTTAAAAGGAGCAACACACCGGACCAGCAATCTCTTTTTGCTGACTTAGCAGAGCTGCAATCAGCCTGCATGCTAGAACCCCTGGGAACCAGACAAAAGCAGCCCTCTGTTATTTAGTGTATGTTCGAAGGTTTTGCAGGGAGATTTTTAAATGCAGTATATTAGACCTTGAATATGCTCAAATCAAGACAGGGTTTTCTAGCTTTTTATTTCAAAGTCCAACACTGCTATTAGACCTTGGACATGTGACTTTTTTTTTCACCTTAACAGACTGCTAGAACTCAATTCGTGAACCATATTTTAGGAATTTTCTATTGATTCTTATCATTGTATCTTCTTTCCACTCTTTAGAACACGATAGGAAATGTCTCATGCATTCTTCTCTCTTGTGTGAACTTTAAAAAACCCTTTGGGAGAGTATTTTCTCCCTAGCTTGGCTTTGAATGTAGGAACCTTATGACACAATGTGATAATGAACAATATGAAATTGTTGGTCCTATGATAGCAGCCAGGTCCATTGAAAACTCCTGCAGGTTCTGAAAGAGGCTGGATGGGTTGCTATGAAATGTGTCTCCCTGGCTTTATCCTCATTGAACTGTCTATTCCAATAAATACTCCAAAGTAAGAGACTTGGGCTTTTCTCAATATTGCAAGGAGCCTTCTTGCTTGAACTGCTGAAACGTTTTACACTTGAAATTTGAAGCCAGGTACGACTTTCTCATTTCTTTTGGAATCTGACACTACCCAGTTTACTAAGAGATTTGCCAAGATTTGATGAACCTTTCTATGAACCTCGGGAAATTTCACGCTAGGGCTGAAACCGGAAACGAGGCACATTTCACGAGGTGTCAGATTTCCTTCTGAGAAGCTCGCTGGGCTCTTCCCCAGGTTGTATTAATTATTTCCTGCCTCAAGATGAGGGAGAAAGATTAACTGGCCTCACACACCACTAAATAAAATATTTCCAAGGAAAAAGGGATCCTGCTAAATACGTATCTGAAGAAGTTGACTTCACAATATCATGTCATTTTTTTTCTGGGCTCATTATTTAACCAGTGGCTTTGTGACAACACAGACAGTACTTTTATGAAAATGAAAGTAAAAATGAGGATTAAAACTATACTATGACTACCTAGTAATGGTAATAACAGGATCCACAATAATAGCTTCAGAGGGAAAAGAAGCAATGAGTAAAGAACTTTTGAAGATGTTGTTGGATTTTTAAATTTACCAGTGTTATTTAGAGACCCAATAAGGGATCTTGATATGGAAGAGGGAATTCAAAGACAAACATGCAGCATTAGTACATCTACGGAAGCCATCTGGGGTAATTCTCTTTTTTTTTTTTCAAATGATTGAGGTCTTTATGTGCCTAAACAAATGATACTTCTTTCTTAAATGTGTAAACCAGGTTTTCTCAGCCTCTGCACTATTCACATTTAGGGTTTATGATTCTTTATTGTAAGGGGCTCTGTCCTGTGCACTGTAAGATGTATAGCGGCATCCCTGCCCTCCATCCGCTAAATACCAGAAGCACCTCTCCCTCACTAGTCATGATAATCAAAACCTACCTTTAGACACTCCTGAATGTCCCATGTGAGGCAAAATTGCCTCCAGTTGGGAAACACTTGTTTAAGCTTTGTGTGTCCTATGTCCCAAATGCTCCATATTCTGCCACTTACATGTCAGATATTTTTTTCCCATGAGTTCAGACCACTTCATATATATAAAGACTATAGACCAGATGCAGTGGCTCAAGCCTGTCATCCCAGCACTTTGAGAGGCTGAGGAAAGAGAAATTCGAGACCAATCTGGGCAACTTGGTGAGACCTCGTCTCTACAATATATCAAAAAATTAGCCGGGCGTGGGAGTGTGCGCCTGTAGTTCCGGCTACTTGGAAAGTTGAGGTAGAAGGATCGCCAGAGCCCAGCAGGTCAACACTGGGGAGGCTTTGAGTGTGCCACTGCACTCCAGCCTGAGCAATAGAGTGAGACTCTGACTCAAAAAAAAAAAAGTCTACAATGGCTAAATGACTCCAAGGAACAGCTGAAAACATAGAATTTACCAGGGAAGGGACATGATGAAAAATAGAGGATTATGACAGCAGTAGAAGTAGCAGCAAAACAATTTCTAAAGTTCAACCTATTAATGAGGAAACAAAAAAATGTCCTAAAAAGAAAATACAAATATCAATTTCTTCTGAAATTTGTCAAGAGCCAGAACGTGCAAATGGTGGCTGGCTTATTCTACAAAATACTAGAGTTGTCCAATACAGTATGCACTGGTCACTTGTGATTATTAATATTTACATTTAAATTTAGTAAAATTAAATGATATGAAAAATTCAGTTACTTAAGTCACTAGTGTTCAAAGCCATAAGTGGCTAGTGGCTACCATATCAGACAGTATAGATATAGAACATTTTCATTGCGGAGAAAAATTTTCAACTGGACTGTGCTGCATAGAATGCAGAAGCAACAGATAATATAAGCTTCAACTTAATATAAGGGGGAAAAAATCTCAAGTAAGGTTTGAGTAGAGTTTGAGTAGATACCAAGAAAAAATTCTTGCTGGTTAGATTGCTGCAATGAATGAACAGAATCCTCTAACCTGGACTCAAAAGGGCTTAGGTATGAGTTTTTATAATCTTTTAGGTAATAAATTTTTCATAATTTCTAAACACAACCCCATGAAATTGGAAGAAACATTCATATTTAAAACTGAGACATTTCAAATATTATATAACTTCTAGATTAAAACAATATTTACAAAATGAAGATTGCTTATTTAAAATTTTCCTCTGTGGTAAGGCCTGTTCACACCTTATCTGCCTTCCAAAAAAAAGTTTATAGTATTATGTCAATACGCTCAAGTGAATTCAAGTCACTTATAAAATGTGAATCTTGGTCATATGCCATTTCAGTTCATACGATATCCAAATTCAAGATTTAGTCCTGTATTACAGGGAATGAAAAACAAGGACTTAGGGTGCTCAGAGCATGAGAAGGTCATCAGAGTAAAATTCAAATGCTACATCACCTTGACAGGGTAGATATTGCTCTTATATGTAGTAAAACAACTTCCAGTTAAAGGAACAAGTGCTCCGGGAGGCATTTATAATTCAGGTGATAGTTGAAACTAAATTACCCTTAAAAAAATTAAAATAAAATAAACTGTATATAAACTTGACCCTTGAACAACACAGGTTTGAACTGCAAGGGTCCACTTACACATGGATTTTTTTTTCAATACACACTTTGGAACAGTTTTTGGAAATGTGTGGCAATTTGAAAAAAAACTTGTAGGTGAACCATGTACCTAGCCTAGAAATAGCAAAGAAAAAAGAAAAAGTTAGGTATGTCAAGAATGCATAAAATATGTGTAATCCTAGTCTATTTTATCATTTACTACCATAAAATAGGCACAAATCTATTATTAAAAGTTAAAATTTATCAAAACTTATGCACATATACACAGACAATACACGGTACCATTTGTAGTTGAGAGAAATGGAAACAAATGTAAAGATGCAAGATTAAATCATAACTGCATAAAATTAACTATAGCACCCACTGTACTACTGTGATAACTTCCCAGCCCCCTCCTGTTGCTATTGCAGAGCACAAGTGTTGTGAGTACCTACTGAAAACGCCATGTGGTGCTAATCATCTCCACGTGAGTAGCTCAATGCCAATCGCATATTGCCATAAACAGTGAGCGCTTATGGTTACTGTGTATTTTTCATCATGTTTAGTGCAATGCCATAAACTTTGAATAACACCATGGGACCCATAGAAAGCGCCACTAGTGGTTCTGGAAGTGCTCCCAAGAAGCAGAGAAAAGTCATGACATTATCAGAAAAAATTGAATCGCTTGATATGGACTGTAGATTGAGGTCTGCAGCTGTGGGTACCCACCATTCCAGATAGAAAATTCACTTTATAAACAGGTGAGAAAACTTATGGTGCTAATAAATACAATACAGTGGTGTTAATATATTTTCTCTTCCTTCTGGTTTTCTTAACATTTTCTTTTCTATGTCTTACTTTATTATAAAAATAGAGTATATGATACATATGACATACAAAATATGTGTTAATCAACTTTATGTTATCAATAAGTCTTGTTGTCAACAACAGGCTATTATAACTCAAAGAACAACAGATGCTGGAGAAGATATGGGGAAAAGGGAACACTTCACTGTCGGTGACAGTGTAAACTAGCACAAGCTCTGTAGAAAACAGTTTGGCAATTCCTAAAAGATCTAAAAGTCCATCTTCCATTTGACTCCGCAACCCCCCTACTGGGAATATACCCAGAGGAACTCAAATCACTCTATGAAGAAGATACCTGTGCAGACATATTTATTGCAGTATTATTTACAATAACAAAAACTTACTTGAATCAACCATGCTGCCCATCAAAAGAGGACTGGATTTTTTTAAAATGCGGTACATATACACAATGGAATATTACACAGCCATAAAGAAGGACAAAATTATGAACCTTGCAGCAACTTGGATGGACTTAAGAGTCTATAATACTGAGTGGTCTATCGCAGAAACAAAGAACTGAGAACCACATTTCTGAGACAAAGAACTGAGAGCTGCATATTTCTTATCCTGCAGGTACCTAGACTCTATCATGGCAGGTATGTTTGCACTCACAAACTCTGAACAGTATAGAATACCAAACTTTACAAATCTTGGAAAGTTCCACTGTTCTCACTCATAAACAGACCTTGAACAATTATCATAATATAGTAAGAAAGGAATTGGCAGTAGTGGGAAACTGCCAGGGGAGGAGGAAGCATAGCTCATCAACAAGGGTGTCTGCATAATGGACATTTGTATGCCTACCCCTGAATTGTACCCCACGTCCTTAAAATACAAAATTTTTTTAAGTTAAATTTGGGAGGAGTCAAAAGTAACATGCAGATTTTTGACTGAGTGAGGTGTTGGCCCCTCAAATCCCCAAGTTATTCAAGAGTCAGCAGTACTTCTCTCCTTACCTATGACCCTTTTTTATCCAAAGTACAAAATCCATTCATAAAATATACACACACACACACACACACACACACACACACACAATTTACAAATTTAATTCACCAACTTTCAAAAAATTCAACTGGTACTTATGGAGAGCTTTATTTTGTTTTATTTGTGATCTTTTACTATGTACTATCAGTAAGCCAAAAAGAAGACACAATTCCTACCCTCTAGGAAACTTAATGGTTTAGGTAAACTATAGTTACACACAAATACAATGAGAACATGATTATAGGCAGCATTACCCATAAGGGCAATTAGTATTAGTATTGACACAGTAAAGGGATTGATACAACTACAGCTGTCAACGAAGACTTCAGGAAGCACATGAGAGGAGTCAGATTTAGATAATAGGATGAAGAAGTAAAAACCAAACTCTGACTGGAAAATAGAAAGTGCAAGAGCAAAGCAATATCCTGATGCGGGCAAACAGAGATCTGCAGATCTGGGTTGGGAGTATGATAGGATGATGGTTTAATAATGTGGCAGGGTTTGACTGCATATGCCTTAAAAGCTAAAAAGAGGATTGTAAACCGGGCTCGGTGGCTCAGCCTGTAATCCCGCGCCCTTGGGAGGCTGAGGTGAGCGGATTGCCTGAGCCCGCGGGTTCGAGACCCGCCTGGGCAGCGAGACCTCATCTCTACAATAAATCAAAAAGTCAGCCGGGCGTGGTAGCACACGCCTGTAATTCTGGCTACTTGGAAGGCTGAGGCGGAAGGATCGCCGGAGCCCAGCAGGTCGAGGCTGCGGTGGCCGGGAGCGGCCACTGCACTCCAGTCTGGGCGACAGAGTGAGACTCCAACTCAAAAAAAAAAAAAAAGAGGATTGTAGACCTTTTACGCTGGGAAACAGGAAGTCTTTACACACTCTTGTTCAATTAAGTGACATAATGAAATAGCACTTCAAGAATATCATTGGGTACAGACCACAAAATGAATGGGGGTGGGGTGGAGGAGAGTAATCACTGGAGGGAGTCTAGTCAGAAGGCTATGTTACAAGGATCCAGTTATGACAAGGTAATGCTGGGATTTATCTGTGGATGCTGGTGAAGGCTGAGGCATTCTAGTACCGAAGAATATTAAACACGGTATAGATTTAGAAGTTTGATAGACTTACTGCATAAACTCACATATAGTCTTCCCTAAAAAGAGGATAGTAGGCTGTCACTTTCTCAAAGAATCTTTCAGGCCCATGGTGCTCTGATTCTCAGCTCAGCGAAGGAGAATCACAAAGGAATTAGGTTATTGCTTTTCTCGATCTTCATTCTGCTGCTCCTTGCTGAGCTGCTGGCGTGCTGGAGCAGATCACACATTTTCTCTGTGCCTTAGTTTTAGTATCTATAAAATATAAATTGGTTTGTTACCCATCTCACAGCAATGTTGTAGAGATTGTAAAATATTGGGCCCTAGGAAATATTGGGCATTTGGGAGGGGGAAAAAAACTTGTGATAAATGGGAGACAGAGACCACCTAAAATTAGATATAGACTTTTGCCTTTGAGAGCTGCGTATTTCTTATCCTGCAGGTACCTAGAATGTATCATGGACAGATATGTTTGCACACACAAACTCTGAACAGTATAGAATATCAAAGTCCATAAACCTTGTAAAGTTCCATAATTGCAATGATGAACAATTATAATGTGAATGCTTTAAAAACTCTAGTCAAGCTAAACAATTTTTCTATGCATTTAATACTCTAGAAAGGAACATGTGAAACGAATGTTGAGACAAAATGAATGATATTCATGAGCAGTTGTTTGAAGGTGAAAAGAAGTAAATCATTTTCTAATAGCTAACACCACTGCAAACCAATTACCATCTCCTGGTTGTCAGACACATCACTTCTATCCTAGGAGAGACTACTGTGTAGTACTGAAAGACCACACAGGAAATACTTATTCATGGTTGAAATAAGCTACTGTCAAAATAAGATAATTTTGCAGGGAACATCTAGTTCAACCCCTTCACTTTAATTGGGTGAAGAATCTGATGCTCAGGATGATTTAGTGGCAAATCCAAGGTCATGGGGTAATTAGTGTGAGAGAAAGAACAGGAACCCTTGGTCCAGGGACAAGCCGTTCAATTTTTGTGGATCGGAATTGGTCTTGGCGCCATGTAGAGTAATCATAAATGTGCCATTCTTAAGAGAATGTGATATTACTTTTCTCTTTGGGATTCCAATCTTGCCAGAAGATTGGCAGTGGCAGAAAAGACATGGAAATGTAGGAATAAGACAAAGATTTGGAACATTCAGATTAGAGGTCTCCTTTGAGGAGGTCTGGTTATCTCCACTACTTGTCCTCATTATGAAAATCTAGTCATAAAGGTCTGGAGGAAGGAAAAGGGGGAGTTATATTATAACTGTGTTAGAGATAAAATGTCTGCTAGAAAAAAATAAAGTATTGATGTATTAGAAAATATGGCAGGTTGCCACTGAGAAGTCAGAAATAAAAACCAAAAAAGTGAACTAAAGGGACCGAACTTAACATCAAGACTTTTGGGAATAGAATGATGTTACAAAGAGGGGAAGAAAAACTATATCACTGGATTTGCATCTTGGGCATGAGGAGAAATCTTACAAATAAGGTGAATCAGGATCTTCTTAAGAAATAAATACTGACTTCACCGAATATTAAGAAAGCTTCATAAATTCAGGACACTCTTGAAGTGAGCTGAGGCGTGTCCATTAACTAATAGTGACTGGTAACTCTCAGAAAAGGAGTTTAGAGCTGTTCATGTATTGACTTGATATGAAAAATAATGTGGGAGTACAATAATGTGCAGTCTCTGAAGGCGAATTTGCTTATAGTTTCTGTACACACCAAATTTTACCACTTTTTCTCATTCACTCAAACCAATAAGAGGGACAAATAATAAAACAGAGAGAGAAAGAGAAATAGAATCTGTATCTGGCGATTTTGATTCTAAGAGGAGAAAGAGTAAGAACATAGAGACACATGAACGGTCTGAAAATTCTTCTCAAATTTATTCTCTTGGCTTAGAAATAAAAAAGTATTTAGATGATGTTGAATAACCACTTTTTTTTTCAGAAACATATTACCCGATACATAAAAATAGTCAAAGAATTGGCAGGGAAGTGTTATTGATATGATTATTTATAGACTTGATAACCTGACCAAAAAATGTATTGATTTGAAATTTGAAAAAGAGAGATACTTACTCAGATCAATTTATAAAGATAGGAACAAAGGCAGCAGATGACATACATATAGAAATTTTTTCTTTTTCTTTTTCTTTTTTTTTGAGTCGGAGTCTCACTGTCACCCAGGTGGAGTGCAGTGGCATGCTCACTGCCATCACAGCCTTGACCTGCTGGGCTCAGGCGATCCTTCCATCTAAGCCTTCGAGTAGCTGGAACTACAGGCTCATGCCATCACGCCCAGTTAATTTTTTGATTTATTGTAGAAACAAGGTCTCACCAAGTTTCCCAGGCTGGTCTCGAACCCTGGCCTCAGGCAATCCTCTTGTCTCCTCTTCCCAAAGTGCTGGGATTACAGACTTGAGCCACCATGCCCAGCGGACATTGTTATAGTCTAATGTTCACAGAATGCTAAAGTAAAACAAGTCTGAAATTTTTACTAACAAGAATACCTAAACCTTATATGCTAATGAGATTTTAAATATAGCAATGAACATTGTGTTTACCAAAAGAAGATCTATTAGAACTGGTAAGAGAGCAAACTTGCATAGTTGCACACAATTATATCAGCTACCAGGGTAAAGTAGAGAAAAGGTTATGTAGGTAAAAATTTCAGAAAGAGTTATAAAGAGAGTGGAACAGAAAGAATACAACAGAATGAGAGGACATTTTTGATGTAGGATGACTTCTTATCCTTTTTTCCTTAATTATGTCATTTTGTATCTTTTATCCAAGTGTAATTGCTAATAGCACATCCTTCACCTTCAAAAGTGTCCTGGTTTGAATAAAAAGCATGTGATGCTTCTAATTAAGGGCAAATATAGGCTATACATTTAGATTACATTTATAAATTCATAGTGTGTTGATAAAAAAAAGGAAAAATACTATGTTCAAACATTATTTTCATACATGTTTGAAAAGATTAACAAACTGAGTAACCCTGGCTAGTAAAATGCTGTGGGTCATATCATTTTTAAAAATCAATTTAAGAATTAAAACAAGAAAAGACTTAATTAAGTCTGACATGATATTGTCTTCATTCTTTTAATGTGTTTCATGAAATAATGATGATTTAGCTTCATCTTTAACACTGTAGTAGGAAGACTTATGATTAACGGATAAAATTTATAGAAAGGCAGATTTCAATAGATTAGAAGCAAGTACTTTCTAATAGTTAGATCTGTTATTTAAAAAAATGAACTGGGGTACCTGTATGATCAATGCTTGTATGCCTAACCCTGAATTGTACCCCACATCATTATAATAAAATTTTTTTTTAATGAACTACTTTAACAACTTATGACAGTTCAATTGGAGGCTGAATTTCAGCCAGTCATGGATGAGATAGAAGGAAATCTCACTTTCCTGAAAGTCTGGTCTCAAGTACTCTCAGGATTGTGTGTATCCACAACTTAAGTCTTCAGCAAATGAATAATGGGCCTCTTCGTTGAGCTCTCTGTATCACAGTAAAGGCGCATGGCCAATATCCATTTGGAGATACAGGTTCATAAATAAATAATATTTGTTATTTATAAATTCATAAGCAAATAATATTTATTGAGCACCCTCTTTATACCAGAGTCTTGCACATATAATACTATACTTAATCTTCATGATAATCCAATGGGAATGACATTATTAACCCTTTCGAACAATGAAGGAAGGAAGATGAGATTCAGAAGGTTTTTGATGAACCCAAAGTTACTCAGTTAAAAACTGAGAGAACTGGGATTCTAATAACTATCCTGTGAAACCAGTCTATTCAAGTTAATTTTTGTTTTGTGCTCCTAACAACCTAGCAGTGTACCCTCCTGGGATAAGTGCTGAAATGTTGTGTTTCATCTTTTTTTGTATTTCCCTTAAAATTAGCACAGCATAGCTGTTTGCTGCAGAAAATTAAGTATCAGATGATACCAGAGGAACATGCTCTAGGGTATCTTTCTCTCCCCCTCTATGTGTGTGACTTCTTTTGGTGATACAACTCCTTTCTCACTCTTACAGCTAAAATTAAACCAATGGAAAGTGTTTGCCTCAAAGTACATGTTCTCTTAGTGAAACACAACTGGGCTTAAAGGTCAATAGATTAACAAGGAAACACAGATAGTGTTCCTTATCTGGTAGGTAGAGTGATGTTACCAGCATTGGCATTTGTGGAATGAGAAGAAAAGAAGTTTGAGGGGTAATGTGACTGAGACCAGGAGTATCAGGTGAGATAAGAGGAAAATGGGGCGAGGGGCGATAAATAAAGCAAGGCAAGTGTTTGAAAGTCACAGGCAAATGACAATCCAGAGAAGACAATCCAGAGAAGACAATCCAGAGAAGAGCAATAATTTGGTTAAAAAAAAACCATTTGTCCAAGAGTTTCTGCAAAATATAAGTAATGTCAAACTTCGTAGCTATGCAACATTTATGCTTTATAGGACATTTCACTACCTCATTGGATTATCATGATATTTGTGGAAAATGAACATAATTGCCCCCATTCTACCAAAGAGATAACTAGGTTCCAGACACATGGGTGACACACCAACGTCCATAAATCAGGGACAGTACATTGATATCGTTTTCCCACTACATTTTTTTTATTCCACAAATACAGCATCTGATCCTTTGAAGAGCATTTTGTCTGTCTGACATAAAATTGCATATAAAGATAAGTGTTTGACTCATTATAGAAATTCCAAGTCCAAAATTATTAATAAAAATATGTAGTTTCCATCTCTATTTTTACATCATACATTTTTAGGGGATTAGTGTTTGTTTTCTCTGTGTATGATTATTCTAAGTAAATAATTCCATTGGTGATTCCAGGTTAAAATCTTAGGGACTCTATAATGAAAAAGAAATTTGAAAGGAAGTAGAAGACTCTCTCTCAGTCAGGCTCTTGACCCACTCATTCAAGGGTGATCTATCTCTGGGCTGCCAAACCAATCTTGACTGGTTTTGAGGTTTGCTATTGAACCAGGTCATCTACAGTATTCCACACTGGGGATCAAAGAAAGTCACACTTTTCCTGTCAAAATCAGCTTTACAGAGCAAAAAAAGGTAGTTGGACTGCTTTTACAACTAAGAAATACACCAGGCTGTGTGACTTGCTGAGTTGAGTCATGTGGTTCACAGCAATACTTTTTTCTAGATTTTAGCCCTAAAACATCTTGTAAATATCAACATAAATAGCAGTATATAGAAGATAAAGTTGATAGTAATTTTTACCTGTTCCCTTAACAAAGGAAAATAAAATGGAATTATTGGCTTAAACATTGACTAAGAGACCTGGCATAATAAACTTTGTGAGAGTGCAGTTCTCTTTCATAATAAGACAAATGGAGTCAAATTAGAAGAATTTTGTTGTTGTTGATGCTGTTGTTTTTTGGTGTATTGTGATTTTTCTGAGTTTATTCTGTTGTGTGTTGCACTGTCTCAAGTTCTTCACATGGAATCATTTGGGAATCAGCAGAGTTTACCAAGCCCCGAGTTACATTGTTAGAACTAGAGCATTGGAAGTATTAATATGCTTTATGAAAGCTTTCAAGGGACACTAGGGATGAGGATAAGGGATGTAGCTTTATCTTGGCGTAATCCTATAATGGCCTTTCCACATGCATGAATGTATTACAAACAAACACAAAAACACTTATTCTCATATTGTACTGATTCCGAGATTATGGAGGAAACTGCAAATTGCCCAGCAAAATGTATTCTCCCTTTCTATAAAATTAGCCAATGGATGCATTGCTACACTGTTTTCTGGCCTCCCATAAGCTTAGCTATAGCTATAGCCATGAGACTGATTTCTCACAAACGGATGTTAGAGAAGTGATGTCTGCTATTTCTAGGTCTAAATTTTAAACATTCGGTGTGACCTCTCTGCACTGCTGGCTAGTACTTAAGATGTGACAGCACCCTGTATTTGTCCATGCAAGCTTGGAAAATGCCCAGATGATGGTAGATCTACCCCTCCAGCCAAAACTGGTTACATTTTATCTGAAGGCAAAACGGACTTCTATCCTCTTTAGACCACTGAATTTGGGGTCATTGGGGCCATTCTATTACAGCAATGTAACCTTTACCCTAAATAAAACAGAGGTCAACTTAAAGTTCATCAACTGTCTGTTAATGTCTCCATAAAGGAAAATGTATCAACTTACATAAAGGCAAAGATTCAAGCAGCAGTAATATTTCCAACTTATTGTCAGATTCAAATAGAACTCAGTCTTCAGAGCCCATATAGTATATATATAAAAGGTACCCTGATTCCTTGTAGAATTTTTGTTGTGGGGTTTTTTTTTTGTTGTTTTTGTTTTTTTTTTTTCCTTTTTTCCCGCTAGAACTATGTCCACTTTGAAACATAGAGCTCTTGGTTTGTTTTATTTTCCATTCCTGGGTGTGTAGCGGCCATCTGTTCTTAGATTCTATGCTGTATTTTGCCAGATGCTAGGAACAGTACAGTGAACCAGTCTTCAATGGAGACATTAACTCAATTGAAGGTGATGGCATAGAACATTATTTTATAATGAGTTTTCTTTAAATGAGTATGTGCCAGGTATTTTTTAGCGGAAGGACAGGAATGTCCTGGAGTTAGAAAAGTGCTGAGGTTCCATTACTTACATGTAAGATCTGACAAATCACTTCTTGTGCTTTAAATTTCATCAGGCAAGGTAATTCAACAAACAGTTTTCAGTTATTTACTCAGTGTTGAACACTGTGCTAGAAGCTACATGGATTAGTAAAACACAAACTCTGTCATAAAGAATTTATATATATATATTACAACTTGTCCAGCAGAACCACATGTCAATCACCATTTCCCAACTCTGGCATTAAAAACTGAGCCCTGTTAGCCTATTCCATTTTTTTTGCTCTTCATAGCACTTTTTTCTAACTTTTTAGTATATCTTATAATTTACTTACCATATTTATTATTTTGTCTCACTACTACCACCACCAATTGAATTTAACCTCCAAAGGGCAAACTTTTTCTGCTGTTCACTGTGTTATCCCAAGAAGCTAAAACAAGGCCTGATATAGCAGGCCCTCAATAAGTATTTCTGGAATAAATGTCATCCAAAAGGGTGACAGATTCAAGCACTATTGTTGCAGTGCAGATATAGAATTTATTAGGAGTAAAATTATAAGCAGAAACACAGTAGAGTATCAGCAATCATCTGAACTCTATGATCCTGCAGCTCAGACAAGCCATAAACGATCTTTATGTCTCAAGGCTAACTTCTAGTAGAGAGGGTTCCCCATCTCATAATGAATGTATGTAGCTATGAGGCTCCCTGGTCGAAGATGAAGCCAAGCTAGAAAGGGATGCCTGCTGCGCCTGTTTCTAGCATCCTGTTTTTTGGTAAATCTAACTCAAACCTACTGAGCCAACTCTTGGCCAAGCTATCAAATGAGAAGGATATGAGCCTTCAGAGCTATCCCAAACTTTCTCACACAAATAAATAAATAACAAATCAAAGAATGAATTAAGTATCCATAATTCACTGGTACTTGAGCAACAAATTTTAGTCTTCAGTGGGGCTATTGGAGGAAAAAAGAGAAAGAGTCAAGGAATACTAACCACATCCTATTTCCTGGTCTCATGGTAAAGATCAGCTGCCTTTTCTACCACCATGGACTATCTGGTTGTTTGGGGGTTTTTTTTCGGAAAAAGTCCCCTCTAACTGTCAAGATATTATGTGCCCCATACTTAATGCTTGTCTTAGAGAACTAGCAAAATGCGATGCTGACAGTGATGCTTCTTTTTATTTTATTCTAGAAACTTCAGTGATCTGCCAATATAACAAGATAGCGGGGACTTTATCTGAAGATGTCATGATACCAGATCAAAGAAAAATGGTGGCCTATGTAAAAATAAGATCAAAAGGAACGACTTTCATTTTGATTTTCAGAAATCAAGGAATAAAATATGTACTGAAGCCATGAATGATTTTCAGTGAGTTTCGTGCCGGTTTAAGTTATAGACATGAAAAATTGTTTCCATTCTTTTTACTAATATCAAATTTGAATTTTATACTTTCTCCTTTTTTCTGGATTCCCCATTTCAATCTCCACCATTAAATTTTCTATTATGATTGTATCAGGTTGGGAAAAGTAGCTGTATTACCAAAAAAAACTCTGGAGGCAGCCCTTTTATTTACAGGGACAGAAGAATATAATTTGTAGGAGAAAGAAATTTTTTCAAAAAAATAATTCAATGAACCTATTTTGCTGCAAAAAATAAACAGCCTCCCCCAAGACATTATCTGGAAGTTGAATGTAAAACAGTAAGATAATAAAGTTGGACAATTAAGTTCCTATTGGCAGCACGGGAGTGAGAATAAGGGAAGAGGCAAGTGAACAATAAGATGGTGTGAGAAGGGCCTGTAGGAAGAAATGAGTACCAGCAACATGGTGGAGGTGTCAGTCAATAAGGAATATGACCAGTGAGTGTATTCCTGGGATAGGAGAGGCTCCATTCATTTCTACTGCACTAATATCTGACATAGAATTTGAAATTAAGTTTTACTTTATTGATTACGTAACCTCACTACCACAAATCTTTAGTGAAAAATATTCTTTACACAAATAGCCTTGTATGAGTGCTGAAATTATTTTCTTCTCTGTGCTATAATGACCCTCTACCATCATCAGACTTTCAGAAAAGACTCTTCCACACCCTGCATCTTGAGTTAGTGGTACATAAAAGTAATGAAAATGAAGGTGTGGTGAATGAAGAAAGCAGATGCTGAGAAGGATTGGTCAAGTATGAAGCAGAATGATCTGACCATAAGCATATAGAAATTGGTGAGATTTTCTACAGAGATGTGATCCATGTTGTTGGATATGAAAGTGAGGGGCAACCGCTGAGGATTAGAAGACATACTGGCTTTCTGCATTGCACCTGGGTATCTCCTCTGGGTTGCTGTGAGAGCTGGTGCACACTTACCAACATTCTGAACCAAAGAATACCCAAGATTTAAGCTAGAAGTGCATCCTTACCGTGGTTACAAAACAGTAGCTGAATGAGCATGGAGTGCTGTCACAGAGCGCTCTAGGAATGTTAGCAGCCACTTCCTTACAAGACCAGTTTGGGGCATAGTTTTAAAAGGTTTTCCTGAAAGCTTAGCCTACAACTTGTAACTTTCGTCTTCCAAATGATTCCATGCGCAGTACTTCTTGCATATCCAGGTAGAGTAGATTCTGTTGTTTCCGATTAAGACGCAACAAATATAACATCCTAGCCCTGAACTTTTTACATGAAATAAATCTCTATTTGGTTAAGGCCTGTTCATTAGGCATCTGAGGAGGCAGAAGCCCTGGTCAATGTGTTCCTATAATAGGCAGATACTGCAGAAACGATTAGAGATTCACATGTAAAAAAAAATTTTTTTTTTTTGAGTTGAAGTCTCACTCCATTGCCCAGGTTGGAGTGTAGTGACATGCTCACGGCCACCCCAGCATCAACCTGCTGGGCTCCAGCAATCCTTCTGCCTCCGCCTTCCACATAGCCAGAACTACAGATGCTTGCTACCACACCCAGCTAATTTTTTATTTACTGTAGAGACAAGGTTTCACTAAGTTGCCCGGGCTGGTCTCGAACCCTCGGGCTCAGGCAATCCGCTCTTCTCGGCCTCCCAAAGTGCTGGGATTACAGGCTGAGCCATCGAGCCCGGTCACGTGTAAATTTTTTAAACTCTGCACCAAAAAAGAGAAAGAAGAAAAAACTTTTCCAATATGCTAATATTAGAAAAAGTCATGTCCCAGGCTTATTTTCCTCCACCAAGTTCACCATATTTACAGTCTAAAAAAGTTCTAAAATATGACCTCCTCTAAGCCATTTTAACTGCATGCACGACTCCCTACGTTTTCTCCCCCCTCTGCTTTTATTAGTTATAACATTTCTACAATCTCGTGGTGTAAAACTTCCATACTCGGCTCTATAAGCATAATTCCCACAGTTGTTCAGCACTAGTTTAATGTTTAGATGGATTTGCTCCTCACCATGCCTCTATCTTGACTTTTAAATTCTTATTTTGGTTGGCTAAAGTCTGTCCTCTGATAGTTTTTACAAGGATGTTTATGGAAACAATATTTCTTGATTTCTTGTATGTTTGAAAATATTTTTCCTTCATTTTTATTATTGCACAGTGGTATAGCTGGACATAAAATGTGATGATGTTCCTTTCTATTAAAACTTTGTAGACACTGCTTCACAGTTGCTAGCTTTGGATATTGTTCTAGAGAAGTCTGTGTCCAAACTTACTGCTTTTCTTCCATAAATATCATGTTCTTTTTGTCTGTTCTTTGCCTGGAAGCTCACAGGAGTATTCTGATATGGTTGCATCCATTTTTCTCAGGAAAGACCTGCAGTTGACCAATTAGTAGGTGCTTGTTTTCTCTGGCTCATGTTCTGCTCTCAATAGGTAGATATCTTCCACTATTCTGGGAAAGTTTTCTTTGAATGTATTCATGGAAATATTGTCTTTTTAATGGAAGTGAGTTTTACATCTGCTGTTGCTTTATAGTATTTTACATTTCCCCACTAATTCTTGAAATTTTCTTTTTTTACTTAATTTGTTCATTTTTGAGCCGGGCTCGGTGGCTTAGCCTGTAATCCCGCGCCTTTGGGAGGCTGAGGTGAGCGGATTGCCTGAGCCCGCGGGTTCAAGGCCCGCCTGGGCAGAGAGACCTCATCTCTACAATAAATCAAAAAATCAGCCGGGCGTGGTAGTGCATGCCTGTAGTTCCGGCTACTTGGAAGGCTGAGGTGGAAGGATCGCCGGAGTCCAGCAGGTTGAGGCTGCGGTGACCGGGATCGCCACTACACTCCAGTGTGGGCGACAGTGTGAGACTCCAACTCAAAAAAAAAAAAAAATTTGTTCATTTTTATTTTATGTCTTGTGGCCTGATTGCATTCTTAGCTGTTGTCTGCTTCCAAAAATACTTTGTAACATGACTTTATTTTTCTCTTCTATTTTTGTTTCGGTGGTGGTTGTAATTGGATATGATTTTTATATTTACTTTTGGATAATATATGAATAGTGTTGAAAACTCAGGTAGTATAAGTTCTATAACCCTGAGACCCAATTCTAGCCCCCCACCACAGACAGTAAGTGTTCTTCTGTACTGTCCCAGATATACAAGCAATAAAAGTATTATTTGCTCTTTTTACACAGATGATGGACATACACTATATATATATATAATTATTATATATTATATATATTATTCTTCATTTTGATTTTCTTGGAGATCTTCCCACATTAATATACAAAGAGCTTCTCTTTTTTTCTGTCTTTCTTTGTTAGTTCTTTCTCTCATACAGTTGTATGGCATTCTTTTGCATTATAACTTATTCAGTCTCTTATAGACAGATATTGAAGTTATTTTTATTCTTTTATTATAAGCAATGCTGTACTGAATAACTTTGGAGGTATGTTATTTCATACATGTGTATATTTTTGTTGGATAAATACTTAAAGGTGTAATTGATGAATTAAAAGGCATTTGCATCAGTAATTTGTATAAATATTGCCAGGTCGTGATAAGTAAGAGCTGTCCTAATTCACACTCCCACCAGTAGCATACCAGTTTTCTCACGCCCATACTAACATTGTATGTTATGAAACATTTACTGTTTGCCAATCTGATAGGTAAAAAATGATATTTATTGTTGTGTTTATTTGCATTTCTCTTATTATGAGTGAGTCAAGCACCTAGTCACATGTTTTAGAGATATGTGTATTTCCTTTTCCTTGAATTCTTATTTATATCTTTAACACTTTTTATTCGGTTATTAGTCTTTTACTTTCTGTATATACTATGGAAATTATGGATGACAGATTTTTTTTGAGAGTTTCTTGTTTATCTTTTAATTTGATTAGTGGTGATTTTTTTCTTAGTAGATTTTTTAATGCACAATAATCTATCAATATATATCTTTTAATGATTATTGAAATTTATATATACTTAAAAGTTTTTCCCACTCTAACATTATAATTATGTTTTTCTATATGGATTTTGATTTTTTTCAAACACAGTCTATTCAAAAATATATCTTTTCTCCACTGATTTGAGATGCTACTTATGTGTACTGAACTGTCTTCAGATTGTTATTTTTGTCCCATTGACTTACCCATTTATTTGCCATTACCACACTGGTTTGACTTATATCAGTGTATAATGTGTTATTCTTCAGAATTTTCTCTGCTTTTTTAATATAAAAATCAAAATTCAAGTTGTCTAGATCCTTCAGAATCATATTGGTATCTCGTTGCTATTATGCAATAGCAATTAAACTGAACACATTAACTTTAATAAAATTGATATTTATGTTATATTGAATCTTCTGATCCAAAAATATTATGAAGTTCATTTTGTTCCAGTCCCTTCATCACTCAGAAATATCTTAAGTTTTTCTTTATAGAGCTATTGCACATTTCTAAAATTTATTCCTAGGTAAATTACATATTTATATTTATCATTATAGATTCATAGAAATCTATGTCCAATTATTTAGAAGGCCACTAAGGTAACCAAACAGAGACTTCAGTAGCCACACCCAGCAAAGAATGCAGACTTTATAGAATCCATTCATGAGAGTCATTTAGAAGATAAATAGTAACAACAAATCTGGAGGAGAGTGGAGAATCTTATTTTCATAGTTGAACATCTATTTTAATATTCAGTTTTTTTAATGAAAGTTATGAGGTAGGTAAAGACATGAGCAGGTTTGCTTCATAAATAGGAGGGAGAAAAAGATAGTCAATAGAAACTATCTTGGAAGAAATCTAGATATTAAATCTAATATAATAGGTACAAATTCAAATATTTTATATATATTTAAAGAACTAGAAAGGAAACCAGGTCTAAAAAAACTAAACAAAATTATCAGAAGTATGTTTCACCAAATAAAGAATATCAATAAAGAGATATAAATTATTTTTTTTAAAACCAATGAATAGAAAACCTGGAGTTGAAAAAAAAATAGATGAAATAAAAAATTCACTGGAGTTACACAACAGTTGATTTGAGTAGGCAGAAGAAAGATTAGGCAAAGTTGAACATATGAGAGTTAAGATTATCCAGCCTGAGAAACTGAAAGGGAAAATAATGAAGAAAAATGTGTAAATCCTCAGAGACCTGTGAGATACCAACAAGCATACTAACATACTAGGAGTCTCAGAATGAGCAGAACTAGAGAAAGAGGCAGAAAAAATAAATAAATAATGGCCAAAAGATTCCAAAATTTGATGAAAAAGAATAATTTAACATTTAAAAAACTCTCAATTTCTGAGTTTCAGATAGATAATCTCTAAGAGATTTACACCTGAACAAATCATAATCAAACTATTGGAAGGCAATGAAAGTGAATCCCAAAAGCAATAACAGAGAAGCAACTCATCACCTACAAGGGATTCCCAGTAACATATTAGCTGATTTTTCATGTGAAACCATGGAAGCCAGAAGCCAATAAGGTGATATACACAACATGTTAAGAGAAAAAGATTGTCTACAAAGAATCCCACATCTGACAAAGATACACTTAAAAAAGAAAAAATTAAAATATTCCCAAATAAACAAAGCCCGAGAGAATGTAATGTGTTGCTAGCAAATCTGTCCTGAAAGAAATACTAATGGGAGTTCATCAGGCTAAAATAAAAATATACTAGATAGCAACTCATATCCGTTTGAAGAAATAAGGCAACTATGCCAGTGAATATAAGATAGTACAAGCTTATCTTTCGTTTGTAACTCTTTTTTCTCTTATCTGATTTAAAAGACAACTGAATAAAGCAATAATTATAAATCTGTGTTGACAGACACACAATGGAAATTATTTGACAATAATAGCAAAAAGGAGAGGAGAGGAGAGGGAGGGAATGGGGTTATATATAAGAAGTGTTTTTGTTTACTATTTCCTGAAAAAGGATTGTTATAAGTTAGATGTTTATTTGCAACCTCCAGGATAACCTGAAAAAAAGTCAAAAATATATAACATAGCCAGGCTTGGTGGATCAACCTGTAATCCCAGCACTTTGGGAAGCCAAGGAAAGTGGATTCCCTGAGCCTGCTGGTTCGAGACCAGTCCAGGCAACTTGACAAGATCTCATCTCTACAATACATCAAAAATTGGCTGGGCGTGGTAGTATGCCTGTAGTTCCAGCTACTTGGAAGGCTGAGGTGGAAGGATCGCTGGAACCCAGCAGGTTGATGCTGGGGTGAACATGAGCGTGCCACTGCACTCCAGTCTGGGCAACAGAGTGAGACTCCAACTCAAAAAAATAAAATAAAATATATTTATATATAGAAAATAAAAGAAAAAAGGGGATTAAAGTGGTACAATAGAAGATATCTATTTAAGAACAGGTGTACGTACCAATGGAACAGGATAGAGATTCTGGAAACAAAACTTCAATTTCTCAACCAAGTCAATTTCTCAACTAGGGAGAGGAATAAATAATAAATATTAGAGGAGACCTAAATTATGAGGGGGACCCCAAAGAAACTGAATTATTTTTAGGAGGACAAGTCCCTTGTGGTGTGGGCTTCCTCCATTAGGTAAGTGTTCTAGGAAACCATTGGCATCAGTGAACCAAAAGCTAGAGTTTTTGAGAGCAGCTGTGTTTGGCTACAGTGATTTTTTTTTTTTTGTAGGTTCTTTCAAACATTTGTCCATTTCATGACAGGTAATTTTCATGTGCATCTGCCCACACCGAGCTGAGTATTTAGCAGTTTTTGACCAAAAAAGGCATGACACTTGTTCCCCACTCTCCCTATTCACCCCATCTCACCCCAAGTGACTTTTGTTCACCTGATGAAAAAAAGTCCTCAAAGGGAAACATTTTACTAATATGGAAGAGGTAAAACAAAACACAGCAGAAGCACTAAAAAGCATCAAAATTGATGAGCTCAAAAACTGTTTTGAGCAGTGGAAAAAGCATCTCAATAGATACACTGCATCAAATGAAGAGTACTTTGAAGATGACTGAAGTTTAAGCATGTAAGAATAAATACACAATTTTTATAAATAAATTCCTGTTTGGGGTGGTCCTCCCTTGTAAATGGAGAATAAAAATAATAAAATAAAAGCAATGGAAATAAATATTTGTTCTGAAAAGATCAATCAGCCAAATTGAAAAATTCTAGGTGTTTGATCAACAAATTACAAAAATCAGGAAGGAAAAAGGGAACATTACTACTGAACTTACCAAATTAACAAAGATTATAAAGTAGCATTGTAAACAACTGTGTACAAAAAATTATGTACAGAGATAAAATAGATAAATTCTTAGAAATATACAAACTACTGAAACTGACTCAAGTATAAATTAAAATCTGAATAGAACTGTAAGTAAAGATGCTGAATTGAATCAATAATGAAACACACACACACACATACACACACACACACACACACACACACACACAACACACACACACACTCACACACACACACACTCACACTCACACACAAACTCCTAGAACCATATGGCTGCACTGGTGAATTTTAGCAAATATTTAAGGAAGAATTAACACCAATTCTTCACACATACAAAAGAAACACTTCCAAAAAATACAAGAGAAGAAAATCTTTCCATTTCATTTTATGAAATCAGTATTATCTTGATACTAAAATCAGATAAAAACACTGCAAAAAAGTTACAGACCAATATATCTTGTGATTAGAGACACAAAATCCTCAAGAAAATTCTAACAAATTGAATCCAAAAACATATTTTAAAAAATTATACACCATGACCACATGAAATTTAACCTGAAAATGCAATTGTTTCACAATATGAGAACTATCAATATAATACATCATATTAATAGAAAAAGACCCAAAAAATGGTTGAAAAGATGAGAATAATTCCCAATTGGGGTTCAATGCAATCAAAATTCCAGCTTCTTTTCTTGTAGAAGAGAATAAGCTGCTCTTAAAATTTGTACGGAAATGCAGAATAGTCAAAAGTATCTTGAAAAATGAAGACTAAGAGAGCTCATATTTTCTGATCTCAAGACTTACAGTGAAACATCAATTAAGATAGTATGGCACTGGCACATGAGTATACAAAACAGAATTGAGAGTCTGGCAAAAAAAAAGTAACCTTTACATTGATAGTAAATTGATTTTTGACAAGTATGCTAATTAATGGGGGAAAGTATAGCCTTCTCAACAAACAGTGCTGAAAATAACGGATACCCATATGCCAAATAATAATGTTGAATCCCTACCTCAAACCATAAACAAATATTAACACAGAATGGATCAATGACTTAAATGTGTATAGCTAAAAGTCTATAGCTAGAAATACATAACTCTTAGAAGGAAACAGGCATAAATCTTTGTGATCTTAGGTAAGGCAGTGATTTATTTTGTCTGACACCAAAGATACAAACAACAAAATAATAATCTGATAAACTGGATTTCACAAAAGTTTTAAAATTTGTGCTTCAGAGGGCACCATCAAAAAAGTGAAAAGACCTCTCACAAAATGGGAGAAAGTATTTACAAATCATATATCTAATAACTGAATACTTTTAAAAGATAAATTTTATGGTGTATGTTAAAAGATAAATTTTATGGTGTATGTATATCACAACAGAAAAAAAAACAATAGGTATCCTACCTGTGAGAAGAATTGTGTATTCTGCCGACTGTACCAAAGGTCTTCTGCAGCAGGCATCTTACGCTGTCACTTTGTCTTCTCTTACATTAGTCCGCATTTTATTATACTTAGCTGTCTTTCTTCATATGTGTTATTTCAGGATTTTAGCTATTCCGTAATAGTGTTGAATATAGAACTTCTATTTTTGTTTCTCACTCTTTTGTCATTTTTTTCTTTTTTCTTTCTTTCTTTCTTTCTTTTTTTTTTTTTGGAGTTGGAGTCTTACTCCATGCATGACCCAGGTTGGACTGTGGTAGCACACTCACTGCCACCCCGGCATCAACTTACTGGGCTAAGGCAATCCTTCCTCTTCAGTCTTCCAAGTAGCCGGAACTACAGGCATGAGCTACCACGCCCGACTACTTTTTTGACTAATTATAGAGACGAGGTCTCACCATATTGCCCAGGCTGGTCTCGAACCTGTGGACTCAGGCAACCCTCTTGCCTCAGCCCACCAAGGTGCTGGGATTACAGGCTTGAGCCACCACGCCCAGGCTCTTTTGTCATTTTTCAACTGATATTTGAGAAAAAGTAGGAAATAATTTATGCTTTCTTCTCTCATCTTCTAAAAAATATCTGGACTCTTTTTTTCAAATATTCTAAGGCAGAAATTCTCAAATTTTTTGGTCTCCCTTGCCTAGAGACAAACGGGAGATGCTGTCACCCCAGTGGGACCTGGAGAGCAGAGTACCAAGCCAAAGTGAATTATTCTCAAATCGTAAAATCTCCTGGCAGTTACCTTGCTAAGTTTTGGACTTGCTTGAGACCCATCCCTCCTTCCTTCTTTCCCACTTCTCTCATTTGCAATGGGGATCCCTATCCTATATCCAGTCCACCATTGCATTTTGGAAGCTCATAATTTGTCTGGTTTCACAAGTTTGAGCTGGAGAGGATGTTTCCCTTAGAATGAAGTGTATCTCGAGTCTCACCTACATGATTTAGACGATAGATGAGACTTTAGACTTTAAAGTTGATGCTGGAACAAGTTAAGACTTTTGGGGCTGTCAGGATAGAATGAATGCATTCTGCATGAGAGAAGGACATGAATTGTGGTAGAGTAGGGCTTGAATGCTATGAACAGAATTGTTTCCCTCAAAAATGTATATGTTGAAGCCCTAATATCAAATGTGATAATATTTGGAAATTAGGCCTTTAGGATGTAATGAAGATTAAAAGAGGTTGTAAGAGTATGGCCCTCTTGATGGGATTAGTATTCTTACAAAGAGACTAGAGAGCATTATTTCCTCTCCATCACGTGAGGACACAACCAGAAAGTAGCCATATGCAAGCCAAGGAGAGAGCCCTCACCAGAAGCTGACCGTGTTGAGACCCTGATCTTGGACTTCCAGCCTCTAAAATTGTGAAAAAATTAATTTTTGTTGTTTAAGCCCCCCAGAAAACATTTTTGGTCTCAGGACTCCTTTGTGAGCTTGAAAATTATTGAGAACCCCAAAAAGTCTTTTTAAAAATCTGTGTTATATGTTATGTCCACCCTGGTAGAAATTAAAACTGAGAATGTAAAAAAAATTTTTTATTAATTATTTTTAAATAGTCATAAAACACATTACCTAGTAATATGTGCTTATAAAAATAACTATGTTGCCGGGCTCGGTGGCTCAGCCTGTAATCCCGCGCCCTTGGGAGGCTGAGGTGAGTGGATTGCCTGAGCCCGCGGGTTCGAGACCCGCCTGGGCAGCGAGACCTCATCTCTACAATAAATCAAAAAATCAGCCGGGCGTGGTAGCGTATGCCTGTAATTTCAGCTACTCGAAGGCTGAGGCGGAAGGATCGCCGGAGCCCAGCAGGCGAGGCTGCGGTGGCCGGGAGCGGCCACTGTACTCCAGTCTGGGCGACAGAGTGAGACTCCAACTCAAAAAAAAAAAAAAACGATGTTTTAAAACACAAAAAAGATGATAAAATGGTGCATGTTTTACATTTCTACAAATACCTGAAATGTCTTGCATCCTAGAAGACAACTGAGTTATCATATCTGCTTCTGTATTTAATCTGTTCTGACATCAAACATCTTGTCAAGCCATTGGAAAATTCCACCAACCATTTCAGAGAGAATGAGTAAAAAAGATTTTTTAAAAAAAATTTTAATATTATTATGAAATAGGTTTGACATCATGGACCTCCAAATGGTCTTGAGGACCCCCCAGGAGTTCCCAGGTCACACTTTGGAAACTGCTTCTCTAAGCTATATTTATTACACAATCTATTAGGTTGATGCATACATTCATTGCATTTTTTGCTTGCCCGTGGAATGCAAATGTCGCACAATGGCTGACTGGTCACAGTTCATTACATTTGCCAGTTCTCAGGTTGACTGATGTGGATCATCATGGATTAAGATGTTTAAATAGGTTTGAATTGCTAGCCATGGTCTACGACACCTGGGCAGCAAGACTCTCTCTACAATAACACAATCAGCCATGTTAGCATGCTATTCCGACTTCTGAGGAATCTAACCTGTACGACGGCACAATGTTCACCACTTTGACTCTGTGGACTCCTCCATTTTTAAATGGTCTTCATCAAAGCCCGAAGGTCTACCTGAACGTGGAGAATCACTAGGTCAAAGTGGCCCTCTTTGAAATGACACAACCATTTTCTTGTCATACTTTCCCTGATGGTATTCTACCTGTACACGGCACAATGTTTTCAGCCACTTCTGCTCCTTTACTCCTCCATTAAACTAAAACAGAAGAATATGTCAGAATTCATCTTTTTCCACTTGACACTCCATCTTCTGTAACCCAAAAATAGCACTGACTTTCTCGAAATCTGCAAAATGCCAGGCATATTTACAAGCACAACTTTGTCACTCCAAATGACAAATGATAAACAAACTTCCAACACCAGTGTTGTCATGTCAAAAACAAATGCCACGAACTTATGCATCAATCTAATACTTCTTTTCAACCCATAAAATTCAACTCTCATAATTCAAGGAGTTAGTGTCTTCCCTTCTGATTCTCAATTTCGCGTTTTCCCTATCTCCTGGGACATATCATAAAAGCAGGAGAAATAAGCTCCCAAAAACAAAATTCTCACTGAATAGTCAATTCTGCACACAGAAGACATTTTGTTACATATGCAACCCCTATGCCAGGAACTACATGGCATAACAAGAGTCTGAGTTGCAATGAGGAACCTCCCAAGAGGAAGAGGCATCCTTTCCCATTGCTGGGTTCAAATCTTCACCAGCTCCTGAGATAATATGCCAGGCTGTCTGATATGCCTCCCTCACACAATCTCCACAGAATATTTGGAAACAAAGGATTGTAACAGAAAATAACATCACTGTCATTTGATCTATAATCTGTATGCAGTTATCAAGTGTTTTCTGTTATTCTGGTCTCTTTCCACCTCACCATGAATATGACCACATCCTCATTGTAGTGGCTGGAAAAAGAGGAAACTTTCTTGTCTTTGAACCATAGCTTCTCCGTTGTGCTTAAGGTATTGCATCTTGCCCTCTGCCTTTCACTTCATTCCCAGACCTTCTCTGCCTTCAAATCTTATCTTGGCTTTTGACTAATCTCCCTCTTCCTACATAGCATCGATTTCAAGTCATTTTCAATACCTACAGCTTTTCTTAAACACATTCTCTGCTCTGATGTTTTGAGACTACTCCACCAATATTTGCTGCTCCCCATCATGAATCCTCCACTCTACCCAGATATGTGGAGAAGAAAATTTTTTACCAAACATATTTCTTCTCTCCAGGCTCATTTTGTGCATTGCTCCTCTTTCTGAGTAAAATACATTGGATCTCAAATGAAGACATCCTTTTAGAAAGCAATGGTGGAGAAAGGGGAGACAAGCATTGTGCTGCTACCCTGCTATTGGCAACTAGCTGTGAGAATATAGGCTCATAGCTGGTGGTACAGTGTCTCAAAACCTAGGAGAGTATCTTGCACATGGTAGGTCCTAATTGTATGTTTGTTGAATGACTAAGTGAATGAATTATAGCCTCCTAGCGCCAGAATCTGATCTAGCCTTCCGAAAAAATACTATAACTTTCTGTCTTTTCTCTCCACCTTCCCTTACATTAATCCTATGAGTTCTTCACCCTTGCAAGTCAGCACTAACAACAGTCTGATAATAATTAATATGGAACACAGATTTTTGTAGAGCAAATATGGTACTTTTATGGAGTTTCATGGAGATAATACTTTCACTTCATAAAAACAAAATCTAACGATGAGGATAGTCAAAGTAATTCTAGACAGCAAAATTATTTCTTGTACCTCATAAATCATGAGAGAGAGAAAAATATCTAGTGCACCCTGGATAAAACTGTCACAGCCTAATCCAATGCCTGGGGAAATCATATAGTTTACTTTTCAGCTCCATTTTTCTCCTAATTCTTTTGTGGGTTTCAGGTCAAAGGTCCTTCTGTGACATTTCTCTTTAAACGAATATCTCTCCCCATTTTCATTTTCTTATCAGGACATTCAGGCCTCAGACCAAGAACCAGGTGCTGATGTCCTCTATGCTAAGCCCAGTGCATATAAATAATGTATTTTTATATTCAGAGATGTTTTATCTTGTCATGGAACATTTTAGGAGTCATACAACTCAAAGTCTACCTGGATCTATTTCTTGACAAAAGGGAAATAAATAATGACAACTTAAATTCATATCTACCATGCATGGGCACACACATGCTTGATTTTGATAACTGTTATGTTTACATAGGGAGGTAGTGAAATGTAGTGGAAATAGAAAGAGACCTCAAGTCTGGTGAGTTTCACCTTGGGTCTATGTTACTGACTCTGCAAACTTAGTCAATCTGTTTGGCACCCCCAATTCTCAATTTCTTCATTGTAATGTGGATGTAATAGTTATAACACTATCTGAAAGAAACATTAAGAGATTTGAAGGAGATGAAAAGTGTGAATGTGCCATATAAGCTATAAAACACCTATGGATAAATGACATAGCACAGCCACTCTTGACTCATTTCTGCTGTACCATTAGAGAAAGAGAATGTTCATACAAGGGACCTCCCCATGTTCAAGTTTCAAGAACTACGTTAGAATCCTTGCTCTGTACAAAAACATGTTTATTTCAGCACTATTCACAATAGCAAAAACATGGGACCAACCATGCTGCCCATCAAAACTGGACTGGATTTTTTAAATGTGGTACATATACACAATGAAATATTATGCAGCCATAAAGAAGGACAAACATATGGACTTCACAGAAACTTGGATGGATCTAGAGTCTATCATACTCAGTGACCTATCACAGAAAAAAAGAATAGAGTACCACATGTTCTCACTCATAAGCGGACCCTGAATATTTACCATAATACTATAAGAAAGGGATTGGCAGTAGTGGGATACTGCCTGGGTGGGGGTTGGAGGGGGAACAAGGGCACCTGATCACAAACCAGGCAAAATGGAGACCAAAGAGCAGCCCAAGCTTTACCTTTATGATGACCACTTGTATACAACGTAATCCTGAATTGTATACCACAGCTTTAAAAGAAGAAATATAAATAATCCCAGCACTTTGGGAGGCCAAGGTGACAGGATTGCCTGAGCCCACGGGTTTGAGAACAGCCTGGGCAACTTGTTGAGAACTCATCTCTACAATAAATCAAAAATTAGCTGAGCGCGGTAGCACACGCCTATAGTTCTGGCTACTTGGAAGGCTGAGACAGAAGGATCAATGGAGTCCAGCAGGTCAACGCTGGATGGCCATGAGTGTGCCACTGCACTCCAGTCTGGGCGACAGAGTGAGACTCCAACTCAAAAAAAAAAAAAAGAATCCTTGCTCTGTTATGTATTTAAATTATCTAAGTTTTCATTTTCTATAAAGCATATAAAACATAGTAACTGGCACAAAATAGTGACCAATAGATATTTCGTTCAGTTTTTTCCAAGCATGTAACTCTACCCATTTTATCTTACTCATACAAAAAAAACACCAGAATAAAAAGTGGGAATAATAACTTTTTGATATACCATTAAAGTGGGAATAATAATTTTTATATACCATTGAATCCACTCTGAATTATTATTTAATTGGGTCAGTTTCAAATTTAGCATTTTATTCTTTAAAAAGTATTACTTCCAGGACATCTTTTGATCAACTTTAATACAGCAGCTTATCTGTCTGTGACAGTCAGTGGTCCCCAAGCTGTCTGTCACTGACTGATGAAAAAGCTGTAGAATTATTGAAATATGCCCAAGTTTTATCTGTAGACTAAATAAATAAAAGTAAAACTCTGATTAAATGGAATTTCAGTACGTGTTTTAATATTTAACATGGTTTAACATTAAAATATGAAAAGGCTGGGTTGCAATACTTTTCAGAAAATTTCCAAATGACTGAAGCCATAACCAATTAATTTATGTCACCAAAATCCTAAGCTATAGGCAGGGAGAATATTTAATCAGCATTGCTTGATGTTGGTTGATGGAACAATGCAAGGTGAGAACAAAAATAGGAACATGAAAATTAGAGGAGATGAAATTTGACCTGGATATCTTTTCTGGTATGCATTATGCTTCTCTAAAATCTTGAATTCTTGATTGAAACAGTCTCCACCTAACGCCCTTCTGGATAGAATTATGATTATATGGTCAAGGTGCTGCTAATGGATCGGTGGACAGATGCTTAGCTGAAAACTCATTTTCATGATAAGATATTATGATACACACGAGAGAGTAGAAAACCAGTCTAAAGATACTATAGGTCATTGTAAACAGATGATTACAGCATCTACACAGACATGTCTGTTTGAATACAGTTCAAAGTAAAAAGAGGAAAATCAAGGGAAGTGTTACAGAAGATTTTTTTCTACAAGACAAATGAAAGATTTGAATAAATTTTTCTTTTTCAAGTTATTTGCGTCCTAATAAGTGAAATTCAAACAATTCCTCTCTCTCGCTCTCTCTCCAGATATATATGTATAGATAGATGATAGATACATTTATGTATACAAATATATACATACATATACACGTGTTTGTCTGTGTATATGTGTGTATGAAAATCACATTGGGGATTTGACATTTGCTGAAGTTTGTGGGATTATACAAATGATAAGACGAGCCCAAGAAAAGTTGGAGGACAGTGAGTGGGAAACAAAAAGCACAGAAGAGCAAAGCTGAGTCAAAAACTTAACTAAGTTACATAAACTAGCTCTTACAGTGACTTTCTGATGCTTTACCCAGCTGTTATTTTTAAGAGTCAAAAAATTTTGAATAGTAGCCAGAATTGGATCCTATTCTGAATCAACAAAACCAAACTCTTCCCATTTCCATCAAAAAATTTTCATTTTGCCAAAAAAGAACAGATTGAAAATGTCACCAAAACATAACTTTTCCCTTCCATCAGCCTACTTGACACAGGGATTATCTCACTTAAGGCTCACAACAACTTTGTGAAGTAGGGATTAATATTATCCTCATCTTATACATGAAGAAGCCAAAGACCAAAGTGTCTACAGTCACATGTATCATAAGGTTTGGAGTTGAGATTTGAACCTAGAAAGCTTGTGAACACATTTTTGCCCTTAATCACTATATCTATACATCTTCCAAGAAGAGCTAGACAACAGTCTCCTTGGGTGTATATATACATGTTCATATCACTACTATTACCTAAGAAAGACTTGAAACTCTTTCGAATTTTTATTCAGAGTATTTTACCAGCTACACACATACACACACACCACATTACTTTCTACCTGATCTCAAACCAGGTGACTTGGGGACCAAAGTGAGGCCCAAACTTTACCTGTACGATGACATCTGTATACCTAACCCTAAATTGCACCCCACATCTTTGAAACAAAAATTTTTCAAAAGGGAAGTGAAAGTTCCCGTTTCTTCTCATTTTTTCCATCCCTTTTTCAGTTTCATCCACTTATCTCCATACTAAACAAACAGCCTAATAAGTGTAAGAGGAAAAAGCAACACAGGCTAAAAAATGAAGTAAGATTAACTCAAGGCTAGAAGCTGGAAGGTCAAAGCTTGGCCTCTGGCCTGCGATACATGCTATTAGGTAATAGCATGAATGTGATTGGTTGACTATCATGACTGGGGATATCTGGAAGATCATACCAAATCAATGAATAATATTCTAAACCATCATGTGATTGAATGTTGATTTGAGTAGTAAAGAAAAATCAGTCCCAATCTTAAAAGTAAAATTAGTATTAGTCATGTGTCAGCATAACAGCATTTCAGTCAATGATGAACCACATATATGATGATGATCCTACAAGATTATAATACCATATTTTTACTGTACCCTTTATGTTTAGATACACAAATACTTACCATCGTCTTACAATTGCCTACAGCATTCAGCACAGTAACATGCTATATAGGTTTGTAGCCTAGGTGCAACAGGCTACACCATGAAGCCTAGGTATGTAGTAGACTGTATCACATAGGTTTGTATAAGTACACTCTATGCTATTTGCACAGTGATGAAATTACATAGCAACATATTTCTCAGAATGTATCCCTATCATTAAGCAATGCATGACAGTATTAGAATCTTTCTATCATAAGTGGAAATCAAATTGAAATTTATAGTAGTGGAGTCATTAAGGAAGGTCAAAAGACAATAGCGGGAAACTGCCGGGGGGGGGGGCACACATCATCAATAAGGGTACCTGCATAATGAACATTTGCATACTTAACCCTAAATTGTACCCCACATCTTTACATTAAAAATCAAAAAATAATAATAATATCTTTATATAGACAAACTTATAAAAACTTTATCATCTACTAGAATACAAACTAATATGAAAAATAATTTTTTAAAAGGCCAAGAGAAGCCAGGCTCGGTGGCTCAGCCTGTAATCCCACGCCTTTGGGAGGCTGAGGTAAGTGGACTGCCTGAGCCCGCGGATTCGAGACCCGCCTGGGCAGCGAGACCTCATCCCTACAATAAATCAAAAAATCAGCCGGGCGTGGTAGCGCATGCCTGTAATTCCGGCTACTGGGAGGGCTGAGGCGGAAGGATGGCCGGAGCCCAGCAGGTCCAGGCTGCAGTGGCCGGGAGCGGCCACTGCACTCCAGTCTGGGCGACAGAGTGAGACTCCAACTCAAGAAATAAAATAAAATAAAATAAATAAAAGGCCAAGAGAAATAGGTATGAAAACTCAAACTCAAGGATATTGTAAGGAAAGGTTTGGAGCCCAATTTAGCACGGTATGTTCACAAGACAGAGGACAAACCATATACTAGTCTATTGTGAAGATTGTGTTGTTTACGAGTAGACAATCAGTTATGAAAAAGTTGGTTAGAGTTGGATTATGAATATTCCAGTCTAAGTATTTTGCACTTTCTTTTGTAATGATATGTAGGCAATGAATATTTGATGCAAGTTGAATTGGTGAGGGAGAAACTAGAGTGGAGATCCAGCTATAAAATATTTGTGTAGTGAAGACATGAGACAAGAAAGATTTTGAATATAGTGGTAGCAAAAGACACTGGGACAGTCAGGCAGATGTAAAATTTTAAAATCATACTCAGGACTTCTTAATAGTTGAGACATAGGCAGTGAAGAAATGTAAGGATTCAAAAATAACTTTAAAGCCGAGAATCTGAATATCAGGTAAATATATAATAGTGCCTTTGGCAGACTCTAAAAATAAGAAAAAGGGGTTGAATTGTGTCCTTGTTCATTTAGCATTGCTCTAAAAATATCTGAAGCGAGGTAATTTACAAAGAAAATAGGCAGCCGGGCTTGGTGGCTCAGCCTGTAATCCCGCGCCTTTGGGAGGCGAGGTGAGTAGATTGCCTGAGCCCGCGGGTTCAAGACCCGCCTGGCAGGCGAGACCTCATCTCTACAATAAATCAAAATATTAGCCGGGCATGGTAGCGCGTGCCTGTAGTTCCGGCTACTCGGAAGGCTGAGGCGGAAGGATCGCCGGAGCCCAGCAGGTCGAGGCTGCGGTGGCCGGGAGGGCCACTGCACTCCAGTCTGGGCAACAGAGTGAGACTCCAACTCAAAAAAAAAATAAAAACAGTGAATTTTGAGCAATGGAAAAAAAATCTCGATAGGTATATTGCATCAAATGGAGAGTTCTCTGAAGGTTGAACCAAAAAGTACAATATTTGAAATTTTTAAAATACACAAGATAGAATTAACCATAGATTAAATTCTGTAAAATAAATGATAAGTAATTTGAAGATATTGCAACAAAATTATCTCAAATGAATCAAAAATATAAAAAAGACAAAAAAACAGAACTTTAGCAACTTATGTGACAATATCAAACAGATGAGCATACATATAATGGAGTACCAGAAACAGAAGAGGAAGGAGTCTTTGCAAACTATTTTAAGAACTAATAGCAAAAATTTTTTCAAAGTTGATGAACACTGTATGCAAATTCACAAATCAATTACCACCAAGCAGCAGAAATATAAAAACAACTACACCAAAGAATTTTATGATTAGAGTGCTAAAAAAAAACAGTGTGGAAGAAAAAATCTTAAGAGCAGTCAGAGAAGAAGAGTCACATTATGTACAAAGGAATAAACAGAGTGAAAACAGTAGACTTCTCATGAAAATAAATAAATAAATAACACTAGTGAAGAGACAATGGAGTGATAACATTAAAATAATTAAAGGGGGAAAAAGCTGTCAATCTAGAATTGTATATCCAACACGCACATCATTTAAAAGTAACAATGAAATAAAGGCTTTTTTTAAGAACAAGAAAAGTGGGAATAATTAATTTCCAGAACTATAGTAAAGATATATATTTTTAAAACTACTTCAGGAAGAAATATAACTAATGAGTCAAGTGTGGAGATTTTTTTAAAAATCATAAAAATTTATCAATCCAATAGAAGAGAGTAAACAGAAAACAGGACAAAGAACAAATAGTGAAATGATTTAAATTCAGTCATATTGATTGTACATTAAAAGCATGTGCTCTAAATGTTCCAACTAAAAGGCAAATGTCTCACGTAGGATTTAAAAATCAAGACCCAGCTATATACTGCTGTCTATAAACACTTATTTTAGATATAAAGACACAGATAAGTTAGAATTAAAAGCAGGTGAAAGGTAAACAATACAAACACCAATAAGAAGAAAACGGTATGACTAAATTCACATCAAACAAATAGGCTGGGCGCAGTGGCTCAGCCTGTAATCCCAGTGCTTTGGGAGGCAGAGGCCAGAAGATTGCCTGAGCCCAGGGGTTCAAGACCAGACTGGGTAACTGTGAGACCTTGTCTCTACAATAAATCAAAAGATAGGCCAGGCATGGTAGTGCATGCCTATAGTTCCAGCTACTTGGAAGGCTGAGGTAGAAGGATTGCCTAAGCCCAGCAGGTTGAGGCTGCGGTGACCATGAGCGTGCCACTGCACTCCAGCCTGGGCAACAGAGTGAGACTCCAACTCAAAACAAAAAACAAAAAAATCAAACAAATGTTACAGAACAAATAAATCACTAGAGATAAAAAGAAATATTTTATAATAATGAAGAGAGTATAATAATCTTAAGTTCTGAACTGAGTTTCTAAATAGCAAAGAAATGAATTAAATTTAAAGAAAAATAGACAAATCCACAAATGCTGTTGAAGAGATCAACATTTTGCTTTCAGTATTCAATAGGAAAAGTAAACAAAAATTCAGTAACAATTGAAAATACTAGAAAAACATTATAAAACCAGTTTACTTAAAGGAACCATTCACAACATGCCACCAAACAGAAGAATACATATTATTTTCAAGAGAAAATGGAAAATTCACAATATATATTTGGGATCATAAGGCAATTATCAATACAATTAAGATAATTAAAATTATGCAATGTACATTCTCTGACAGAAATGAAATTACACGGTAAATCAATAATAGAATTATAATTTTTAAAATCTTCAATTGTTTTGTAATTTTAAAAAGCACTTCTAAATAACACAGAAGGAATAAAGATATTATAAGAGAAATATAGGGACCAGACACAACATCAATAAGGGTAACTGATCGCAAACCAGACAAAGTGGGGACCAAAGGGAGGCCCAAACTTTACCTGTATGATGCCCACTTGTATACCTAATCGTGAACTGTACCCCATGTCTTTAAAATAAAATACGAAAAAAGATAAAAATGAAGATATATTGATCTAAATGAAAATGAAAACTACCACATAGCAACATTTAGTGGAATATTGGTAAAACAGCAACATTTCTTCCCAGCAAAAGAAAATGTATAGCAATAAAAGCATATATTGCAAGAGAAAAAAGCTGTCAAATCAAGTATTTTATCTTCCATCATAAAAAACCAGAAAGAGAAAAATATATTTATCAAAAAAGCAGTAGAAAATAATTTAAAATAAAATTTAAAAATAAGGAAATAATAGGAGAATAATATAAAAAGTAAATAACCCCAGATAAAATCAAAAGCTGGTTCTTTGAAAATATTAATAAAAATTAAAGACCTCTAACAAGACAAATCAGAAAAAAAGTGTAATACAAATTATCATAATTATAAAACAAGGAAAAGACATCAGTACAGATCCCATTAAATGTAGAAATGATATTAAAAGAATATAATGAAAAATTTGCAAGTCAATCAATTTGACACAGATTAAAAAGACAAAGTCCTTAAAAGACACAAGCCACCAAGGCTCATCAAAGAAAAAATAATAACTTGCGTAGCCTTGTGTCTTTTAAAGAAATTGAATTGTTAGTTCATAACCTTCCAGAAAACAAAACCCTGGTAGTTTAACTGCTAAACGGTACCAAACACTTAAAGAAAAATAACCTCCAATTCTGGCAAACTCTTCCAGAAAACAAAAAAGGAAACAATTCAGTCAGTATTATTCTGTTACCCATATTATAATGGGAAGTGCAAAAAAGATAACTTCAGAGCAGTCTCCCTAATAGATGAAAAATCTCTAACAGAGTTTTGGCAAATTTAATCTAAAAACATATAAAAAGATTAATTAAACTAAATAATCATTTAAATAGATGCAGAGAAAGTATTTGACAAAATTCAACAACCAATCATGATTTGGAAACATTAAACTGGCTGGGCCTGGTGGTTCACACCTGTAATCCCAGGACTTTAAGAGGCCAAGGCAAGAAGATTGCCTGAGCTCAGGAGTTTAAGACCACCTGGGCAACATGGCGAGACCTCATTTCTACAAAAAATAAAAAAAAATTAGCCGGGCGTGGTGGCATATGCCTGTAGTGCCAAGTACTTGGGAGACTGAAGTAGAAGGATCACCTGAGCCCAGAAGGTCAAAGCTGTGGTGAGCCATAATCATGCCACTGTACTCCAGCCTGGGTGACAGAGTGAGACTCTGACTCAAAAACAAAAAACGATTACTCAACCTAATAAAAGAGATCCATGAAAAACCTGCAGCTAAATTATACTCAATGGCCAAAAAATGGATTATTTCTTCCTATTACCAGGAACAAGTCAAAGATATTTGTTATCACCACATTACTTCAACATTCAGTATTAGAGATCTTAGCCAATGCAACAAAGTCAAAAAATAAAATAAAATTCTACAGAAAGGACAGAAAGAGGTAAGACTGTCTTTATTCACAAATGACACACTTGTTCATATACAAAATTCTAAAATAATCTATTTTTTAAGAAAAACTCCTATAATAAATAAATTTATCAAGGTTGTGTGATACAAAATCAATACACAAAATCAGTTGTATTTCAATGTATTGACAACCAGCACTTAGAAATTGAAATTTTTTAAGTACTATTTTCTGTAGCATCCAACATCGTTAATACTTGGGAATAATTTTACCAAAATAGATACAAGACCTGTATGCTGAAACTTACAATTGCTGAAAAAAATTTTTTTTTAAGTCAAATAAATGCCAAACTATAATATGCTCATGGATTGAAAAACTCAATATTGTTAAGATGTCAGTTCTCACTAAACTGTTCAACAGAACAAATGAAGACTATTTTTGTAGAAGTTGGCAAGTCAATTCTAAAATGCGTATGGAGGAGCAAAGTTGGAAGACTCACACTATCTAATTTCAAACCTTCCTATAAAGCTATAAAAAGCATGAAAACTTGGTATTATCCCAATGATAGACACATAGGCCAGTGGAATTGAATAGAGTTTAGAAATAGACCTATAAATCAAAACAGCCTGGTTTTGGTACAGAAACAGGCATATAGACCAATGGAACAGGATAGAGATTCCAGAAGCAAAACCTCAATTTCTCAATCAACTCATCTTAGGCAAAGTCTCCACCATCAACCACTGGGGAGAGGAGAACCTATTCAGTAAAAGGTGCTGGGAAAACTGGCTGACCACATGCAGAAGATTAAAACAAGACCCCAACCTATCACCATACACAAAAATCAACTCTAAATGGATCAAAGAGCTAAACATAAAACCTCAAACTATAAGAACCTTAGAAAACACAAGAGACACCTTTATGGAAATTGAAACTGGCAACCAATTCCTGATTAAAACCTCAAGTGCCCATGTCATAAGAGATAAGATTGAATAGTGGAACCTCATCAAACTGAAAGCTTCTGCAAAGCCAAAGAAGCCATCAAGAGAGAAGGAAGATAGCCCACAGACTGGGAAAAAATATTTGTCAACTGTATGTCTGACACAGGCCTAACAAGGAACACAAACATGCTGAAAAGAAAAAAACGAACAGCCCCATTACAAGGTGGGCAAAAGATACGAATAGACACTTCTCAAAAGAAGACATATGAGCAGCCAACAGATACATGAAAAAATGCTCAGCCCCACTAGTCATCAAAGAAATACAAATTAAAACCACACTGAGATACCACCACACTCCAGTGAGGATGGCTTTCATCAATAACTCAAAAACAACAGATGCTGAAGAGGATGCAGGGAAAAGGGAACACTTCTACACTGTTGGTAGGAGTGTAAACTAGTACAACCTATGTGGAAAAAAGTCTGTCGATTTCTAAAAGATCTAAAAATCGACCTTCCATATGACCCCGCAATCCCCTTATTGGGAATATACCCAGAGGAACTTAAATCACTCTATGAAAAAGATACCTGCACATGCATGTTTATTGAAGCATTGTTCACAGTAGCAAAAGCATGGAACCAACCATGCTGTCCACTGAAAAAGGACTGGATAAAAAAATGTGATACATATACACAATGGAATATTACACAGTCATAAAGAAGGATAAAATCATGAACTTCACAGCAACTTGGATGGACTTACAGTCTATAATACTGAGTGACCTATCACAGAAACAAAGAACTGAATATCACATGTTCTCACTCATAAGTGGACCTTGAACAATCATAGTAATACTATAAGAAAAGGATTGGCAGTAGTGGGAAACTGCTGGTGGGGGGGGTGGGATTGGCAGTCATGGGAATTTGCCGAGGGTGAGGACCACACCTCATTAACAAGGGTACCTGAATAATGAACATTTTTATAGCTAACCCTGAATTGTACCCCACATCTTTAAATAAAAAATTTAATTAAAAAGAAGAAATAGACCTATATGTATATGGCCAAATGATTTACAGAAGTGCCAAGGTGACTCAATGTGAGAAAGAAGAATATAACAGATAATGCTATCACAGTTGATTATTCATACACACACACACACACACACACACACACACACACACACACACAAGAACCTCTGCTTAACTCATATCATATATAAAAATTAACTCAAAAGGGATAAGTTCAAATGTAAGAGCTGAAACTATAAAAATCCTAGAAAATATATGAGAAAATCCTTATGACCTCGGAATGGACAAAAATTTCATTTGAGATACAAAACAGCATGAAGAATAAAAAGAAAACAAATTGATAAATAGGATTTCATCAATATAAAAAAATTATTGTTCCTTCGAAGATACCACTAAGAAAAGAAAACGGTAAGCCATCATCTGGGAGAAAATATTTTCAAAACATATACATCATAAACAATTTATATCAAACATATATAAATAATTCACACAACTAAAGAAAATAATCCAATTTGAAAATAAAGTTTGAATAGATATTTCTCAAAAAATATACAAATTGATAATAAACACATGAACTGATGCTTAACATTAGTAGCTATTTAAAAATGCAAATTAAACCACCACAAGATTCCACTACAAACCCACTAGAATGGTTAAAATAGACTAACAAGTTGGTGACGATGACTAAAACTCAAATACTGCTGGTGTGAACGCAAAGTAGTACATCTACTTTGGAAAATGTTTCGGTCATTATAATAAATTATAATAAATACATACTTATCATATACAACAACAGTACCTCTCCTATGTTTTTACCCAAGAGAAATGAAAAGTATCTCTTGATTATTCCAAATATCTCTACGGATGGTAGGCCAAACTGTGAATAGTCCACTAACAAGTAAATGAATAAACAAATTTTTACACTATACAATGCAATACTACTCATAAACAAATTACCATTCAGAAACAAATTACTAATACATTCACAACATGGATGGATATTTAAAACATTATGCTAAGTTTTAAAAGCCAGACCTAAATGATTAAATGCTGTACGATTCCATTTATATGAAATTCTATAACCAAACTCCAGACACAGAAAACTGATTAGCGTTGTAAGCAGTTAGGTGTATGGGGAGGAGACCGAGTGGAAAGAAATAGAAGAAACTTTTTAAAGTGTTGGGAATACTCCATATCATGATTGTGGTAAGGGTCAAATAGCTGCATGCACTGAAGTATACATTGCACACTTAAAATTCCTAAATTGTATTGTATATAAATTATTTCTCAATAAAGCCGAGAGACAAAGTACAGATGCCCAAAGAGCACACCTTGACAAATGTCTACAGTTAAAAGTACCGAGAAGAAGCCGGGCTCGGTGGCTCAGCCAGTAATCCTGCGCCTTTGGGAGGCTGAGGTGAGTGGATTGCCGAGCCCGCAGGTTCGAGACCCGCCTGGGCAACTTGGCGAAACCTCATCTCTACAATAAATCAAAACTTAGCCGGGCGTGGTAGTGCGCACCTGTAGTTCCAGCTACTTGGAAGGGTGAGGCGGAAGGATCTCCGGAGCCCAGCGGGTCGAGGCTGCGGTGGCCGGAAGCGGCCACTGCACTCCAGTCTGGGTGACACAGTGAGACACCAACTCAAAAAAAAAAAAAAAAAAAAAGTACCGAGAAGAAAGGGAACAAGAGCTCATGGAAGAAAAAAGATGGACCAGAAATGCAAGAATGAAAAGAGAAAGCCTCTTGGGTCAAAGATGAACTAATATAGAATAGTGGTTCTTAAGAGGTGCCACACCACTTACTAAGAGGTATTTTATTCAAATTTGTGGTTGACATTAAGACTGGAAGATGTTTCTATATTGTGTGTTGGGGGAGGAGAGGTTGCTAGACATCTTGCAATGTGTCAGACAGTCTCACATGTAGAAAAAGCATCTGGCATCAAGCAACTTTTGAATCTTTTGAATGGCTCATGGACATTCATACATGTTAAAAAAAAAAGCTGTTTAAAATTATTTTAATCTAAGACCTAATGCCAGAGGCCATTATTCTGACAAATTAATGTAAAAAGAGGGGGTAAAATAATCCTGTATGTTCTCACTTATAAGTGGGAGCCAAACACTGGGTATGCACAGACATAAAGATGAGAACAACAGACACTGAGGACTTCTAAAGCGCGCGGGGCGGGGGGGGGGGGTGAAGCAGGAAGGAAGGCGATAAAGGCTGAAAAACTATCTATGTGTGCTATGTTCACTGTTAGGGTAATGGGTTCGACAGAAGTCCAAACCTCACTGTCACACCATATATCCATGTAACAAACCTGCAGGTGTTCCCCTGAATCTAAAATGTAAAAAACAGAAAACAAAACAAAGAAAAAAACCACGGAGATTTTTGATTTTTACTTTTTTTGTTTATTTTGAGTCAGAGTCTTACTCTGTCCCCCAGGCTGGAGTGCAGTGGCATGCCATCACAGCCACCGCAGCCTTGACCGCTGGATTCAGGTGATTCTTTTGCTTCAGCCTCCCAAGTAGCTGGAACTACAGTTGCACGCCACCACACCCGGCTAATTTTTTTGTTTTATTATAGAGATAAGGTCTCACCTAGTTGCCTAGGCTAGTCTCAATCCCCTGGACTCAGGCAATCCTCTCCCCTCTGGCTCCGAAAGTGCTGGAATTACAGGCATGAGCCACCGTGCCCAGCATTGCATGCTTTTAAATACACCAAATTTTCCAGAAATACTATTACTATGAAGTCCTTAATTTTGCTTGATTTGAATCTTGACTAAACATTGTTCATGAGTTCAAAAATTCGCATTGCTTATAGTAGTGCTGTTTGTGATAGATGAATAACATTTATATCAATCTGCATCTATTGTATTAGTGATTATTCTGTATATTGATGCATTTTATTTTAATATAAATTACTTTCTCATTTATATATGGGGAGACTCCCCAAAAATAATTATTTGTATTTTTTAGAGGATAGGTCTCTTGTAGTACAGTTCAAAAACTGTTTTGAGCAGTGAAAAAGCATCATGATGTACTTTGAAGATGACTGCAGTTCAAACATGTAAGAATAAATACACAATTTTTTATAAATAAATTCTGAGTTTTGGGGGTCTGCCCATATAGTTAAAAGCAGTATGTTGAGTCATTAAAATTATGAGTAGAAAAATTATATTCCCAATACATTTTATTTCAACATGATAAGGAAACATTACAAGTACTTATTTGATAGGATTGAGAATAATTACTCTAGGAGAAAGGATTGTCAGACGAGTTAAATTTTATAAAGACATCAAGAAGAATAATGACTTAATAGATTGCCACAAGTTTTGTTGATTTGAAGTTAATTAAGGAATGAGCAGGCATTGAGAAAGGAAGGCAGAGGGTATTTATAATATGCACTTGAAAGTGTGGGTAGTAAAAGAGAGGAAATAAACAGACCTGCTCGATTACACAACAAAATCAGATGAAGCATTCTCAAGTTCATGAACTTGTGCATCCTTAAAGTGAAGACAAAAGGAAGGTATTCATGAAAAGTAGGGAAGCAGAAGTCAGAAAAGCTAGAGAAAGTGCCAGGCAATCACAAGAACAAAGTCCTTCCCGAGTCAAAAAGAATGGAAGAGACTCTTCAAGTCAAAGATTTAGCTTTGACTTGATAATCACGCTGTACATGTATAGACAGAAGAGGTGGCCCACTGTGAGAGATCATGTGATTTAAAGACTGTTGCCCCCAAATATCTTAGTCATTTTCACTGGTACCTGATATCCCACAATCATAAATGTGTTCCTTTGGCAGATGGATTCTTTCTCCTATTAGAAAGGAAGGAAGGAAGGAAGGAAGGAAGGAAGGAAGGAAGGAAGGAAGGAAGGAAGGAAGGAAGGAAGGAAGGAAGGAAAGCTCTTGTATTGAGAAAAATAAACTACTAAGTCTTTTTAAAGCTTTCTCCAATCCCTTTGTTTTTCTCTGAGTTCAGATTTTGAATGAGGATCATAGCAGTGGGATAAGGAGCCAGAGCTTCTGAGACAGAGTGGGGGATATCTTGAGGGCTAAGAAGAGTACAAACCCCACAGTCACACCTCAGTCATCCTACCACTTACTGTAAATAAAAAATAAAAAATAAAAACCAGCCAGGGCCAGCACTTCTGGCAGTGGGCAGAAGACAGAGGGAGTGCAGAGATGGCAGTTAGAAGTTGTTATTGTGGTGAAAATGAAGTATCCCATGTCAGATGATGTCAATGTTCTCATGAAGATATAAGATGAGCTCATTTACCAATTGCATTGAGGACTTGAAAAGAGAGAATGCCTGGAATGGCTCCTGGGAGTCTCGAAAAGAGACGACTAGCACAGTCAGCAAGCAGATGTGACCGCTCAGGTGTAATTGGAGTCCCTGATGTCGCAGATGGCCCGGGCTGCATGGTTCTCCATCTTCCTTGAAATTTACTCTATAAAGCAAAAAGAAAAGCAGATAGTAGGGGTGTGATAGGCGTCATGAACACAGCAGAAGTTTGGCAGGTCTTTAGAGTCAATGTTGAAGGTCAGCGTGGAGGTGAGAAAGCAGAGGAAAAAAAGGCAGTTCTCAGAAAGAATGCGGGGCTGAGCCTCAAAGACAAATTGTAGTCTCATGACTACAACTACTAACCTATTTGACCTTAGATGAGCCACCAGTAAGACCTCTTCTAGAAATAAAGTTTTATTTCCGATTTGACCATAAAGTCTATCCCGGGAAGGAAATCTAACTATACAGAAAGGGGCTGATAATTCAGTTGAAACAGAAACAGATAAGAGCCTGGGAGTTTCCAGGAGGACAGATGGAGAAATCCCTTAGTAAGAGAGAGAGGAGAGAGGCCAGGTTAATTGCTCCTTCAGAGTCTCCCTTTCAATCTTTTGCCAAGCAGGTTGCAGATGTGGTTAACAGTAATAGTGCTTGAAGGTTTAAAATCCTGTTCTGCCTCTTATTAACTGTGTGACCCTGGGCAAGTTACTTACCTCTTTGGCTTCAGTTTCCTTGCCTGTTAAATGAGGATGATAATACAACTATATACATGCTCTGTTCCATGATGCAGGGCATTTAAGATTCCTAAAAGTGCTTAGTACTCCAAACACTCCCTATTCTGTTTTCAAAAAAAAAGAGCCCGACATTCACTTTTTCTGATTCCTACAGCACTCTATTCATCCTTCTATATTTAGTCAATTAACAAAATGCCCCACTGCCTTTGTTCCTAAAAAGTGTAGGGGGTGGAGGCTTGTCTTGCTATCTGTTTATCTGTCTTATCTCTTAAGGAGACTGCAAGGTTTTAGAGAGCAGGAGAATATGTATTAGATTTCTTGCGTATCCCTTTCAGCTTCTAGAATGCACTTAGTATAGCACTCAACAAATACGTGTTAAATAAATGAGGCTGAAAGTCCCAGATACAAAACTTTCCCATGCTCTATATCAATTACACAGCTTAGGCAGAGGCAGGTGTCGAATAATTTAGCTAGGGGGTTTGGGTGTTTTTGTTTGTTTCCAGTTGGTCTGTGACTATACATAGATTCAATCATAATGAAGCTGACAAAGGAGAGATGACATTTTGGAAGCAGAAAAGGAATTTTGGATATTACAGCTCAACATTTGTCACCTCCCTGGCTGATAGCAGCACACGGTTCTTTCCCTTTGGCTAAATTTGGATCCAATGCTGGCTGAGTGCACTAAGCAAGCCAGAACTGCATTGTACCTCTATTTTGTGACATATGAGCTCCCTGCTTTAATCTCCCCTCTACTGTATAAAAGAGGATCTGAGGCTGTTAGACTTCAATCCGGTGATTCATGCAGCTGGCACACAATAGATTCCACCTCTCTTCTCACTGCTGCACAATATCAAGCTAAACAAAATGTCTTAGAAAGCTTTGGTACATGTAGTTAGCCTGTCACAGATCCCTCCCCCAACTCCCACCCCTACCCCCCACACACTTCTTTTTTTCTTCTACTGAGCAAAAGAGTCCAAATGCCCAGCACCTGCCTTTTTCCTGACATTTCCACAAAGGTAAAGGAATGAACCTTTTGTCAATTCCAACCAAACGATCTGTTTTGAAACAATGAGATGAAAAGCCTGGGCCCCTCTCCTTGCTACTGGATTACAGTGCAGAGGATTAAAATAAAGGACACTTGATTTTATTGATTTAATGAGGGATGGAGGCTTTTTGCAGGAGCATCCCTCGCGGCAAGGGAACAAGTCTTGTTGGCAGGTACCTCCACTGAGGCACTTCTTTTCCATTTGTTTGGGTTTTCAGTGGTGCTTGTTTATGGGTTTGGCTGCTAGGATGACCCACAGTGTTCCCTGCCGTGCTGCATGAAGCAGTCAAATGCCTGCAGTGATTTCGGTGTGTGTCTCTAGACAGGGAGAAAGCGGGAGGAGAGGCAACACTACTGCAGGATAAAGAGCTGCTGGAAGAGGTGACAGGGAAAGCAAGCTTTGGAAAAAAGGAGGAGAGTCAAACGTAGCAGACTGGAAAAGAAATAGCAATAGCACTTCCACCTGCAAAAGAGATCGTCGTCAGAACCTATTATTTCTCAGCAGCATCGATTGCAGCGAGATTTCTAAGCCCCCTTTCTGTCCACACCCTTCTGCTCCCATCCCGTCCCTCCCCCCTCCCCTTCCATTACCCAAGTTTGAATATGAGGAAACCAAGGGGATTCAGGCACCATGTTTGCGGTGGAGACAGGTCCGGGCACAGTTAGATCATCTTTTTGCTTTTGCTCTCTTCTTTGGAGTTTCTTGTGATATGATTGTTGACATTTTCATATGGTCATTTTTGCATTCTATGTTTCTTCTTTTATAGTTGCCCTATTTTGTCCATACTGTGTGACTTCATTGTCCACTGAGCCGTGTGAAAGGGCCATTGCCAGTCACCTGCTTACCAAATTTAAGCAGTAATCTACTTTTCATACCAAAATGTACCACGTGTTTGTTAATAGACATGTGTACAGCCAGGATTCCTGGTAATAGGAGCATATGTCCCTATACACTGTGTACTTTTATTTAAATGTATTTATGCAGTCCACTCATAGATTAAACACCCCCAATTCCCTCTGGTGTTACTGTCTCTCTGATTGCTAGCTTAAAGAGAAACAGTTCCTAAGAGCATATGGTTTCCAAAACACAGCCCTTCCCCCTCCCTTTCTGTGTACACAAAAATGAGCGGTCTCCCCTCCCCCACAGCGTCTCTGCTTACTGCTGCAGGAGCCTGAAACCAGGGGGCAAAATCATTAGTTCCCAATTACCTTAAGCCATGCAAGATAACCTCTCTCAAGGGCTGTTGGTAAAATATGCACACAGTTCCACTGTCTAGACAGTTATGAAATATAGGTGTAGGGCCTGGCCACTGCAGAACACCAATGCATCTCAAATGAAGTGCTTTTATTAAAGAAGTATAATCACCAGGATAACTAATTACGTCAATGCCACATAGTTAATTAAACCCATTATAGTTACTATTCCCATGGAGAAGAGGTCAAATGGAGCGACCATCTTTTCGATTCTGCTATGCTAAAAAAAAAAGGGAGAAATTAAGTAAAACACAACACAGACCTCTTCGTTTTGTGTCCTTTTTAAAAAACATTTAATAATTACTTAGTATGTCATCCAAGAAGGTCTTCAAGTGTAATCCATACCCAAAGATTGCGGGGCTGTTCGAAAGAACACCTCGTAACTTACCTGCACTTCCATTAAGTGATTACCAACTGTTTGCTTGATTGGTGTGAGAAGTAATGACAAGTAAAAATGAAAGACAGAATGAACAGCCACTGTGTTTTTATTAATATCTTGCAGAGAAGCATGATGGAAGGCAGTGCTTATGTTTCAGTTGACTCTGGCATCATGACTAACAACGGGAAGGTAGCTCCATGTACCCCTCTGGGCCCTACCAGGGACTGTGAGAGTGACCCACTAAGGTTAGGTGTTAAAGCTCATTAACCAGCGGAAGGCACACAGATTACATGTCCTGCAGTTTCAACAACAACAAAACCTTCTTGCACTGACACCCAAATATAAAGGACGATTCAGATATGAACATGGAAAGGAAGAGAATTCAAGAACTCTATTGCATAATGACATTGTCTTCCAGAAGAGGAATGTGGACAAACACACACACACACACACACACACACACACACACACCACACACACACACATCTCTCAAAGACTAATCTCTAGAAAATAAAACCAAGATATTTTGATCCTCCTTGTCTGAAAATTCACCAGGTCATTATATCACTGTCACACCTTCTTCTCAAAGCAGTTCATTGTACAGAGAGAGGATTTGCATTTACTTCTCCTGATTAACAAAGAAAACTTTGTATAAAAGGGCTATGCACTGAGACGTGCAAATGTGGCCAGTCTGACCCCCTGCAGGAGAAGGCAGACAAGCAGTAGGGAGAAGAGGTAGATGAGGAATGAGAAAGAATGCTTTGATCCCAGTACAGCACACACAATGTAGCAGGCGGCACACTCCCAGCAAGCTCTGACCCTAAGCAGGCTGAAGTTTGGCATAGAGTCAAAGGGTGGGAAGCAATATAATGAGTAGAGTTTCATGCAATGGTGAACAACAGAAGGCTGCGAAATCCCTGTTCTCGCTGGGTTTTGTTGTGATGGTGGTGGTGATTGTTGCTGATGTTATTACTGTCGTGGTTGTTGTTATTTTCCAACTCAGGAAATTATAATATTGCTTCAACTGCAAGATGAGACTAATTACTTTAATACAGACCGTAAGCCAAAGGCAGCACACACACACACACACACACACACACACACACACACACAAACCCACTCAGGCCTCATAAAAAAACAGAGGGTCAGGTGTTAAATCCTTTATTTGTCCAGTGGTTTAAGCTGACATATGAAGCATTTAGTTTAGATGTAAAGCAAGCTTTTCTTTACCATCCATCACCCTCACCTCCACCCTCAAAGCCGCTCCTCAGATTTCTTTGTTCTTCTCGTGGAATCGCCATAAGACCAGTCACCCAGACAGAAGCACTGGGGGGAGTGTTCTTTTTGTTTTTAATTTTGTCGCTTTTTCCCCTTTTGGCAAATACGTGGCCAACTCCAGGAAATCCCTCCCCATCAGCCACTTCCCTCCAAACCCCTTCTGATACCACCCTCCTCACAACTCCTCTCTCTGGCCTCTCTGCTTTTAGTCACCATTCCCTTTCAATCTCTGTTACACAACCCACCAAATTCATCTTTCTCACGTACTGCTCCCATCTGGTCACTTTTTGCCTCAAAAACACGCATTCCCACCCCCCACATTGCCCTATAGAATAATTTATAAATTCCGCATTTTAGCATTGAGGCTGTCTCCTTTCTGTCTCTGCTACATATGCAGATTTACCTCTCAGGCTTCCTTACTCTGTCCTATGCTCTTTTTCTGATAGGTCACACTCTCCCGTAACTCCAGGTCTTTTTTACCTATGCACGCTTCACTTCCAACCCTTACTACCTCCACTCCGCCCTTTTTGAACTCCTACTCATTCTTCAGGGTTCATCTTAATGCCTCCATCAGCAAGCCTTTTCTGATGTGCCTAAGCCACAGATGCCCTTATCATTTTGATTTCTCAGGACATGCTGTTAATATGTATTTTGCGACTACTATCATAATCTCCCTGGAATAATCATATGCATTGTTCATATCATTTCTTCAGATTTTAGACTCCATAAAAATTCAGAAGCCATATCTGACTGATCTCTGTAAAACCTTAATTATGTATTGGAATTGAATTAAAATGTCACTTTAGAAGATTATGGAGTCCTAAACACAAGGTCGGTATCCATCTATTTGGAAAAGTTTTGTACTCTCATAGTTCAAGCAAGTGAAAGAAGAGAATGTTCCCAGACACTTCTGTCTCCATTGTTGTATGGTTTAGAGAAAATGATCTTCAGTATTATTTTTATTTATGAGAGAAGTGAGGTGGACCAACCAACCTCATCAATTATCCAAAAAGTATTTTGAGCTAATAAAACACGTAATTTGAAAATATTTGTAGATAAGTTATGTTACAGTAAATTTCATGACTCATACCTTGATGCCCAAGCAGGCACAAATATCCATCTGTAAATATAAAATTTTAATGCTCTCCACCTGCCCTGATCTGTACCTTTGCAACTTTGTGGTGAACTAGATTTGACAATCTGAAATTATTTTACATAATCTTCAGAAACCAAGATAGTTGCTTGGGTATACTGGAGTTCCCCCTTACTTGCATTTTGCTTTCTTGATTTCCTGGTATCTACTATGATCTTAAAATGCATCCCCTGAGGATAAAGGCGGTCTACTGTTTAATTACATTACATGCAGGGCAGAATAGCAGAGAGAAATAATCAATGTATTAGAGCTCATGAGATCTGAATTCTAGTTCTGATTCTGCCTACTCACAAGTTGGATGAATTACTTAATAACTAAGAGATTCCCCCTGTACACACACACACACACACACACACACACACACACACACACGCATGTGCACGCACATGTACATGAACAAAGTCATACTGCTGGACTTTTTTAATCTTAAAAGAAAAATAGAAGAATAACCTTAAATTTATTAAAGTAAGCAAATTGAAAATAATTAAACACACGGATTCACAATTTTAAACTGTATGAAATTGTAATTATTTGGGTGAATAATAAAATTTTCTACTCATTTGATGTTATAATACAACATGATTAATTCAAAGAAAGTAGACAAAATAAAATTAGAAATAAAGAGCCACAATACAAGCTTGGAACAATACAAAACCAAACAAAAAATATATAAAATGTAATATAAACTCAGAACAAAAGCCAAGTCACCACTACCACTTGTAAATAACTACAGAAGCCCATGGAACAATAAAAAAATACACCAAGGGCCACCATTCCAGGCGGATAAATAATTATAGCAATGCAAATGCAAGCAATTTCAAGCCAACATGAAAAAAATCATTGACCTTTCAACATTTTAGTGCTTATAAATTTTTTTTTTAGTTTAGTGCTTGGTAAAAGCAATTTTGGGGTTGAAAATGATGTTATTGTTTGAAAATGAACTTTTCTCCCCATTGAATGAATTAGGTATAAACTGCTGAAATTCAGTAAACTCTGAGTCAAGGAGCTTAGAGCTTTGACTCTGTCACAGGCTGAAATAAACCCTAGCTAGTTCACGGTTTACCTGAAAACTCTTGTCAGTGGATATAGAGTGTGAGCCATTATAACACCATCTTCATCCAAAAAGACCAACCAGAAGTGAACAAAAATATAGAAACATGCCTGTGTTGAAGGAAGAAGGAAAGAAAGGGAAGGAAGGAAGGAAGAAAGGAAGAAAGAGAGAGAAGACAAGAAGGAGAAGAGAAGTAAGAAAACAAGGAGGAAGGAAGACAAGAGAGAAGAAAAGATAGACAAGGAAAATTTTCTGGAAGGAAAAAGAGGGATTGGCAAGTCTGGAGAACATAAATGATTACCCTAGTTTCTCTCAGGATCTTTACAAATCTTTTCTCTTTTTCCTTTAGCTGGATTCTTGGCATCCCACTTTTATTATAGCTTCACTAGGGAAATGTTAGTACTAGGATGAGGTATACTCATGAACAAAAAGAAGTGGGATACCTCTAAGTGCTTAAGAGTAATGAAAAAGTTTCCTGTAAATGTCCAACAAACAAGTGTACCCTGTCTATGCAGAAGTACACCAATGATGTTTCAATACATTGAAGACATCAGTGTTACATACACATAAATATTTTCCTGCTTAAGATCTTCTAGTGACTTCCCATTTTCCGCAAGATATCTGATCCACAAGGCTGTTCAAAAACCAAGCACAGTTCAATTCTACATCTTCTGTAATACCACCACTCACATGATATTTTGATGAAATATTGAAGGACTTAGAATTTCCTGTGGATATTCACCAGAGAACAAAGAAAAAATGATCATTTCAAGTAAAGGATGTACTGTTGACTCAGAGGTGTCAGAGAGTAAAACTTGTCTTCTGAGAAGCCTCCCTTGACCTCCTACAAAAGTAGATACTCTCTCTACTAGAAAGCCTCTGACATGTAGCCTTCTTATCTTACAGCACTTATCTCACTCTCTTGTATTTCTTATTTATGTATGTGCTGTCTCTACTAAACAGGAATAATTTCTAAAATAAGAAGCCCTAACAATGTGTCTGACCACATTAGTAACAATAATAGTTAATACAGGCATCAGACAGAAGAATTCTGCTATTGTGAAAATTATACTGAACTATAAAAAATAAACCTTTCCAATTGTAAAATACTGTGTTGTTTAAAAGAGACTTCCACATATATTATCATATTTTACCATTAGGTCTATGAAGACATTTTTAGCCTCAACTTCAAGTTGAGAAAAGTGTTAGTAGACCAGATTAACTAATCTGATGGACTAATTAAGTTAACTAGTTGTAGAATTTCAGAAAACTTAATTAACTTCTCTATGCTTCAGTTTTTCTACCTATAAAATAAATATATTTGATGGAGTCTCTCTCATTCTTTTTTTTTTTTTTTTTTTTGAGTTGAAGTCTCACTCTGTTGTCCAGACTGGAAAGCAGTGGCATGCTCCCAATCTCTGCAGCCTCGACCTGCTGGGCTTAGGCGGATGTGAGTCTCTTTGCCTCTCTAGCAAGCAGCCAAAGGGAAATCCTTCACCAATAACCACTGGGGAGAGGAGAACCTATTTAGTAAATGGTGCTGGGAAAACTGACTGACATATGCAGAAGAATGAAACAGGACCCCCACCTATCAACAAACACAAAAATCAACTCTAAATGGATCAAAGAACTAAACGCAAAGCCTCAAACTATAAGAACCTTAGAAAATTCACAAAACACACTATGGAAATTGGAATAGGCAACCAATTCCTGATCAAAACCTCAAACTCCCACGCCATAAGAAATAAGATAGACAAGAGGGAGCTCATCAAACTGACAAGCTTCTGCAAAGCAAAGGAAACCACGAAGAGAGCAGGGAGACCCCACAGAATGGGAAAAAATATTTGCCAACTGTATATCAGACAAAGGCCTAACATCAGAACTTACAAAGAACTCAAATGTGCTGAAAAGAAAGAAACAGCCCTAATAAAAAGTGGGCAAATATATGAATAGACACTTCTCAAAAGAAGACATATGAGCAGCTAACAGATACACACACACACAAAAAAAAACGCGCAGCCTTACTAATCATCAAAGAAATGCAAATTAAAACCACGCTGAGATACCACCTAACTTCATTCTGGATGGCCATCATCAATAACATAAACAACAGATGCTGGAGAGAACACTAATACAACCTCTGTAGGAAACAGTGTGGCAATTCCTAAAAGATCTAGAAATCAATCTTCCATATAACCCTGCAACCCTCCTTCTGGGAAAATACCTGGAGTAACTGAAATCATTCTATGAAAAAGACACCTGCACACGCACGTTTACTGCAGCATTATTCACAATAGCAAAAACACGGACCCAACCGTGCTGCCCATTGAAAGTGGACTGGATAAAAAAATATGGTACATACACATGAATATTATGCAGCCATAAAGAAGGACAAAATTATGGATTTCACAGCAACTTGGATGAATCTAGAGTCTATCATACTCAGTGATCCAGCACAGAAACAAGCAACTGAGTACTACATGTTCTCACTCATAAGCAGACTCTGAACATTTATCATAATACTACAGGAAAGGGATTGGCAGTAGTGGGAAACTGCCAGAGGGGAGGGGGCACATAACATCGATAAGCGTCCCTGATCTCAAGCCAGGCGAAGTGGGGACCAAAGGGAAGCTCAAACTTTACCTGTACAATAACCACTTGTATACCTAATCCTGAATTGTACTCCACATCTTAAATAAAATAAAATAAAAAGTATAAGCATCCAAAATTGCATTGTTCTATTAATAAAATGAAAAATAAGGATCAAATGCACAACATAGAAAACTGTCACAATCTGTAGGAGTTGTTAATTCTTCCTGCAAATCCCACCGATGTCAGCAACAAGAAAAGATAAAGCTTTTAGATTTTAAAGAGAAACCATGAAGAATGACCATGTGGTTGTAAAGATTACTACAAATAAAAAAAGATTTGCAAATGAATAAGCTTGATTTATACCATATAGAAACATTTTTATACAACAAACACCAAGGACACATTTTCATTCAAACATGTAAAATACTTTTTTAAAACTACCATGCAATAAGCCACAAAATTGCTCTAATAAATATAAAAAATTGATATCATATATAATTTTTAATCTGATCACACTGCAATAAAATCAGAAATCAAAAATAAGTGATCACTTTAGAAATCAGGTTCCATGTTGCTAGAGACTATTAAAAATAATACTAAGACATAAGAAGAATGTAAAATATTTACAGCTAAACATAATAACCATGGAAGCAAACAGGCCAAATTTCGGAAGTAAAGTAGTACTAAGAGGAAATTTTAAATATATGTATCAGAATAATTTTTAAAAGCGATTACTCAAAGCACCAGTAAAGAGTAACCAACTAAACCAAAGGATCAAGAAAGAGGGAAATAATAAAAGATAACAGCAGGGATTTCCAGTTAAAAATAGGGGATTGGTTATGTGCCTTTTAAGCCACCACCTTTAGCAACCCCATAAAACAATGGTGAAAGGGTCTTTCAAAGCATAAACCTACCAGGACAAAGAGAACAGAGGATGGGAGAATAGCAGTAAAACTTCAGACGATGAAAAGCAGAAGGAGGAGTATTAAATGACTTAGTGAACTAAGAAAGCAAATCCTTAAACTGGCAGTATAGAAATCTGAGAAACCATTCTATCTGTTTGGCAGAACCTTCCCAAAGTTCAGTTAGTTTCAGCATCTTGTAACTCTAAAAGTGAGGATATGATGAAACCAAATAAAAAACAAAGAGGACTGTTTAAGCTCTTCAAAAAAAAACCAACAAAAAAACCTGTTTCCACATACCTTCTTCCTCTGCGTCAGCACCCCCTACTCCACACAACACCAGACCATAAGAAAACAGAGACACCCTGAAGTGGAGACACTAACCATTGTGGAAAAAAGAAATGGGATCCTGAGGATAGGGGGATTAAGTAAAAGTTTACATACTAAATTTTGAGATCCCCATTCCTCTATCTCACTCAGTTCCCGGCGTGATAATAACCAGCCTTAAATGCTATCTACACTGGAGGTTAGAAGATTATTCTCTAGCAACTCTGATAAACCAAAGAGGTGAAGTCTAAAGATGATGGCTTTAAAGGCTCCGAGCAGCCTAGCCAGTTTAGGTTTCAGGAAAGCCCACAGTTGACAAGTTCCAACCATGAGCATGCAGCTTCCCATCTACTTTCCAGCCTCCACTCTGAAATATGACCAGACACTGGGGATGAGAAAGATGAGAAACAAGCCAGAGAAAAAGATATTTTGTGAGGAGAAAAAACTAAACAAAGAAACAAAACTAGTATTGATATTTTTCGAGCGATAAGAGAAAACATTGCCTCCATGATCAAGAGCAAGACGCTGTTACCAAGGAACTATCAGAAGAAGACATGATAAAGATCTTAGATATTAAAATTATAATAGTCAACATAGAAAATGTAATAGAAGATCTTAAACATATCATTGAGAAAATCTAAAGGACAATAGAGCAGACAAAGGAATGGAAAATAGGAGAAGTATTTTTAAAATAGAAGATTCATTGCTAAATATTAGCTAAAATTTGTCTACAAAATTACAAAGACCTATAAATATCTAAACAAATATTGGGAGGTAAAGCAAAATCATTGCTTCTCATGATAACTAGGCAGCAGCAAATGTCAGCAGAAGAGAATACAGAGCCCATGTTTATAGAGACCAGCTATCTGATATACATAGTCAGGAAAGGATGCATTCATATACATAAAACATTGTACATTTTTCAATTATGTACATACAATTAATAACAAATGGGAATTGGAAAGACATGTTAATTTGAATCACATGAAATTGCTGATATTCAACTGTTTTTGACCTACATAAATGTCAGTTCCATAAAGTTCAACCTAATACACTAAATGATTAATGTTTACCTATGAAAGGAGAATAGGGGAATGAATTAAAGAATATAATTAAACAAAAGAAGAGTCTTTTGTGCACGTGCAATAAGCTCTAAACTGGGAAGAATAACTCAGTTCTGTGCACCAATAGGTCATGATGATGGAAGCTCTGTAGACAAGCTTACAAAATCATAACAGATGGAAAAATTACCACGATGAAGTTCAAAGTCATTATGTTAAGAAAATCAGCAAAAATCTAAAAGAAGGAAGACAGGCAAGATAAGACATGAGAAAGCTGTCTTGGAAGAGAAAGAAAGATTTTAAAGATGAATAGTTATAGCGACAAGAAAGGGTAAAATTAGCTAAGCATGGTTTCAGAGAACAAAAAATAAAATTGAAGTATAAGACTTTGAAGACAAAATGAAATTTTAAACAACTTTTAATGACACTTTGGGGTATTTCCCAAACAGTATTGAAAAAGACAGACTGCCATGTTTTCCTCAATGAAACAGTGAAAGCAAGGCAGATGTCCAACATTTTTTAACACCTCCTACCATCCCTGCCAATATACTCATCATTGTGTCAGACACATACTAAGTTCACAAAATGTGCTTAATGGAGCCTAGTGGGAGGGGTGATCGTAAATGATTTAATTTTTCCCCATGAGAGGGATTTTTTCCTTTAGACTGCACAGTTTCTTAAACTCCAGGTTTAGAAAATGACACAGGCGTCACATATTTTTCTGGATAAGGGTCATTTTTTCCTGCCCTCTTCAACAGATACTTACAACAGTGAGAATTAAGCCTGTAAATTATATATATTAGACTTGACCATGACGTGATACATCTTCTACTTATAATTTAGAAGATCTTATATAATGTGCCAGACAGTAATGTTATCATTATTTACAGAACCTTGAATGCAGCAGTAATCATCAATCTAAATGTCTGTGCATTATTTTTAACGGAGAAGCCCAGTGATCGACTCTAGGTTAATGCACACTGAGTGGGATGGAGGATTTAAACTGGGAGATAGAAATAGAGATTTCTCTGCAGCTACAGCAATCTCTTGAGCAGCCTCCTACTTCCCACCCCTCCCTGGGTCACTCTTCCTTTGTGTTGATGATCCATTAAGATGACTTTCTCAAATACCCATTTACAGTTAATCCTGCGAAATTCTCATGAAGGAGGTAAAAGGTATGGTAAATTACTGAGGACATTAATTATACCAGCAACATAAAATATTTGCATATCATACTAATCTCTCGGATAAAGACTAAATAATTGTGCTTATACTTATTCATACCAAAACCTAACTTCATTTTCTGTTTTAATATTTAAACATTTAATTTGCTCAAATTTTGATTTGTTGATAAAAATAAGATGTTTGTTTACTCAAGTCTAGCAATAACTGAAAGAGGAAGCCAAAGTACTCAATTACGTTCCATAGCAGGAATCTGTGAATCATAACATAATAATTGCGGCCAGTGTCTTCCATCAAACTGAGAGCCACTGTCCGTTTGCAGCACGAGACCAAAATGAAAACACTCAGCAGGTCCCTAGTAGCTCCATGAGTCATCTTGCTGTATAAACTGGGTTATCTTGATGGAACTCCCAGAATCCCTGACCTCCACAAATGTCAACATGTGTTCAAAACCACTCACTCTCTAGCCATGGTAGAAAATGCAGGTGCTTCATGAATACCTGTTGACTGACTCAAATGTGTCTACTGACTTAGTTACAAAATATTTGCTCTCCTCAGCCACATAGTCTCTTACATATCCTTCCTTATCTTTCAGATAAACAACGATGCCCCAAATCATGTGAATTCTCTGGAGATCTGTCATAAGTGAATTAACTAAAATACGAATGAATGTAGGGTTTCCTACTACTCCTGTGCCATTTCTACTTACATATGTACAGACAAGTTTTTCTGTGAACAAGTACAATAATTACTGGATCTACATCTTTGCAAATTACAAAATGATTTTCCAACTGCTTTCAGAGTCAGAGAAACAAGTTGGGGACAGAAATCCAATAAATCAATGAGTAGGAAGAAATTCAATGTATTTTTTAAGGTTTTTAAAATTAAACTCTCATCAATCAATGAGTATTTATTTAAGATGGTATTTATGATATATACACATACAAAGATACACACATACACACACACACATACACAACACACACACACACACACACACACAAATGCAAGCTTCACCAATCACTAGTGGTATGATTCTGATATTTGGCAGTATACTTAATCTCTCTAAACCTTAGTTCCTGGCCTATAAAATATAGTAACAATTACTTTATACAGTTATAATGAAGTTTAAAGGAAAGAATGGTCATAAAGGTAACTTGTTCATTTTAAATTCCTATACAAATGAAGTTATCTAGGTTTGTATGTGTCACCTACTGAGGTACCAAGAATATTCTCTGAGTTTGGAGAGGATATAAGAGGAATACAAGATATATTCAACAAATTTAATATCCACTTGAGGGAGGAGAAAATAATGAGTTAAGGCTGTATAAAACTAAGTCGTATGACCCAGGTTACGTGTACAGTAACAATTCAAAGAAGGGAGAGTTTAAAGTGACCTGGAAATTATGATCATTTTCTTTCCGAATGGATCAGGCTAAGCTTTGCCTGAACAAAGAAGCAAAGAGATCTAACAGCTGCTTACCACTCTCTGTTGCTTAAAATATCAGAGGAGTATGAGGTTTAGGCAGCTCTGAGTCATCTTCCTCCTAACTTGGTATTTATTCAGGACATAGCTCTAACCCTGATGACAACAGCATTCCTGACCTCTGAGCTGCTCAAAATGCGAAGACTGTCGTAAAGGTGAAATGGACACCTCATCCAGATGCCCATGTGGTTGGTTACCATTCCCACTTGTGCTTCTGCTGCCTCTTTGTTTCGTCACGATGTTTGTTCTAAATGAGAGAGGTCTGGACAGCTGAAGAAGAGGAACTGAAGCCAAATGAGAAATAGCCTAGATTTTCTTCTTATGACAATGCTCAGGACTCATGGCTGAGCAATTGTAGAACTGGAGCTTGGGCCTATACCATTTGTAGCCTGTATACCATCATGTCCAGTCAATTTAACTCAGTTGTTCAAGTTCCATGAGGACTTGTTTTGAACAAAGTCCTATAAGCGTTGGATGCACAAAATTTAGTGAAAGATAAGGATAGATGTGTAACGAGATAGACTATCTCACATATATTTTATATGTGCTCATCTAATCCAGTGATTATCTATAAACTAGACTCTGCAACCACTATTTTTTTTAGGTAAGGAAGATAAGGACCAGATGGGTTTGATAACTTGCTCAAGGTCACACAATCTTTAGGCTGCAGAGACAAAATTCAATCCCAGAAAATTCTGACTCTAAAGCCTGTGATCTTTATACTTAGGTTGTCAGAGGGAGAAATGTGAACACATACACGGAAGTTTTTTTTTTGTTGTTTTTTTTTTTAAGAGAGGAGGGCTCAGGGAGTAGAATATTTTCACGATTGCAGATAATGAGGTATTTTTGCAATGGATGAATTGTGGAGGAGTAGACTCAAAGGAGGTTAAGGCCATGTGATGGAGAAATTTGTTAAGGGTCATCACTTTGCTCTCAATTATGTAAACACTGAGGAGTCACCAGCAGCAGACAAAGTATGAGGGAGTTCTGGGTACAGGCAATAATGGGTACCCTGTCTACACAGAATTTTAAAACTATCATAAAACCCAGTTCTTCTGATTCTAATCATCACCTCCTGACTACAATTCTAAACAATGAAGTGATAAAATACTTGTCCTAAAAAAAAAAAAAAATCACGTGTAGATCCCCATTTTAAGTAATTGCTGCCATTCATATTGAATTTTAATAATACATGGTAAGGTTTGAATTAGCACATTTTTATTATTTCTCTTGTGTTAAATATTGTGTTCTACATGGAAGTTAACTCAGCAAACTCCCAGTTAAACAGTTGGCCTTAAACACACCCACACTCAGCTGCAATCATTCAAGAGAAAATCGGGAATCCTTCATGCTTGCCTTGGGCAGACATAGCTGTGATTCTAAGTCAAAGAAACAGAACTTGAGTTGCTGCGGGATCACATGGAGTTTTCTATTTTTGTTTAAATGCAAAATGCAAGTGCAATATTTTTTATTTGATAAGTGCAAATTTTAGTTCACACATAAAATATTTTATGATTTGAGCAGTCTTTAAAATTAAGATCATTCCATTTTATTTGTTGTTTTAAAACGGAAGATTAAAAAGATTATGTTGATGACCAATTACTACCTGAAAATAATTTCATCATGAGGGGGGATGATTTCATCATGAGGGGGGAGTGTTATAGAAATGACCCAGTCAATGTGTCAAAAATGCGACAAATGTGGCCAGGAGTCATTGAATATTTTTGATGGGAAAGAATAGTTATGGTGAATCATAAAAGTTATCATTTTATCAATCTATGTTATGTATATGTCTAGTTACCAATATGTTCTAACTAGAGAAGAAAAAAGTAAGATATAAGTGGTCAAAAGCAATAAACAGTATTACGTTATGGAGAATATGTTGGCATGGAAACTTGATAGACTGCTGCATTTTCATGGTAAAGTATCTATTCTACCCCCAGCCGGTCTGTCAGTGAAAGCAGGCAGTTCTCGTTTCTTGAGTTGGGGTCTCACAGTTTGCCCAGGCTGGAATGCAGTAGCACCATCACAGCTCACCACAGACTCAAACTACTGGGCCTCAAACGATCCTTCTGCCTCAGCTCCTGGGTATCTGGGACTACAGGCATGCCTCACCATGCCCAGCTAATTTTTAAAAAATTTTTTTTATAGAGACAAGTTCTCGCTATGTTGTCCAGGCTGGTCTGGAACTCCTGGTCTCAAGCAATCCTCCCACCTCGGCCTTTCAAAGTACTGGGATTACAGGCATGAACCACCGTGCCCAGCCAATAGGTTTCATTTTTAATGACAGCAGAGAACACTACCACTTGGGGGAGTCCATAGAAAATAATGCAGTTTGGAGATCTTTGTCACTCGATATTTTGGGAAATGTCAACTGAGAAAATCATTCTTTTGGGTTTTTTGTTAAGAATACATGGCTGTCGTAATCTGTATTGTTGTTTACAATATTCAGTATACTTCCCTATGAGAAGATTGCATATCCTCATTCTATTGAAGACTGGCCTGGCCCGATGACTGGATTTCCTTCAGCCAGTGAAACAGCAAACGCAACAACTATTGTGGGCAAAGTTTTAAGAACAAGTACGTGGTTTGCTGTGTCTTTTCCCAAGTCTCTGTGATCATCAAAGCATGAAGCCTCTATTCACTCTGCTTCCTGAGTGACTACGAAGAGCAAAACTCTCTTTTTTTTTTTAACCCATAATGAACAGGTGGCAAGAACAAAAAAAAATAGACATTATAGTTTTAAGACACTGAGATTCTCTGGTTGGTTGTTATCACAGAACAAACTATCCCAATCTAATTGATAATCATTTTTCCAGTTGGGCAGATACTCTCAAATCTATTCCCGAATTTATATGGACTAGAAGACATTATATCATGGAACTCACTGTACAGATATCAGTAGAACTGTTTTACTGAACGTTTGATGTGAAGTTCATCCTTGAAAGACACTGTAAACACGCCTCATGAAACTCATGCTGGTCCACACTAAAGAATGTTGTCATGAATGAAGGACATCATACAGTGGTAGTTTGATGACCATCCTTAAGAGGTCTTTGCCTGGGCTTTGCCTTACAAAATATTATGGTTCTTCTGAACAAAATGAACTATTTCTATCTTTTAAACACTATCTATTGTGTGTCTGACTAAGTGCCTAATCTATTTCAGGTTGATTGCCAGGAGGCTTACACTCGATTTTTTGGCAAGTATGCAAGTGTTTATAAGATCGCTTTTCTAATTTTGTCATAATTTTAACTCTATTTTATGAATCTAGTCTTGTGTTACTTTTTTCCCAATAATTTTTAATTTTGTGTAATCTTTTCAAGTCCTTTAAAGAACAAGATGTAAATATAAATAAATAATTAGGGCCACCCCCTCGGGTCCTCTCCCACTGTGGGTGCTTTTCTGTCCTCTCAATAAATCCTGCTTTAAAATAAATAAACAAATAAATATTTTTAAAGATAATTAAATAAAATTATATAGCAGTATCACATTCATGTGATTGATTCTAAACATGTAAATGTCATGAATCTATGTCATGTCACCAAAACTGCTTCTAGTAAATATCAAAATGTAAGTCCTACTGAATAATTACCTTATTAGAAGAGGTTCCCTTGAACCTGAGCCCTAAATAGTTCACAACCATGTCAAATTGAAGCGGTTCTTACTTGAGAAGAACAGTAGAACTTGCATTTGTTTTGATAGTCTTTTTTGTTTCCAGAAAACCTTTGGGGTTCAAGATGGAAAATCTAATTCTTTCAGTTAATTAAGCTAATACTTTTACTTAACTGAGCTCTGTTTCCTACTGAATAAAAATATTAGGCTCTATTAAATCACATAAAGGAATGGAAGACATATTTCTAGACTTCTGGATGTTTTCAGAGACCAGCTGGGGAGTTCAAATCGATGACTAAAGCAACAAACAAAAACAACTCAGAAAAACAAAATCACTCTGTACCATTTATGAACCTAGGGACTAGGGGAACCCGAAACAAAGGAATGGCTAGTGTAAGAATAGAATTAATTGGAAGACGCTGTCTGGAGGAGGTAAAAGCCAGGTCTATTCATGACTATTCCTTCAAAGCTTCCCTTATCACTCTTTCCTCCCCCTCCTCCCTTCAATATTAAAAAAAAAAAAATCTAACAATTAAAATGCCTGGTCCAGGGGGACCAAGATCTCAGTCTTAGCTCCTACCAAGGGGCTATCCAACGTGTTGGGCCTCAGGACCCCTAAGGGTTCATTCTGGCTTAGGTGCAGATCTGCCATTTGCTGACAGACCCTTTCCCAGCACCAAGTATGTTGGGGTCACTGGGAAAGCGGAATCTTATGAATAAATTTGAAAAGGGAGCCTGAAAATCTAGATGAATGCCAACGGAGTCCTTTGTGAATGAAATTAAGCAGTCATTGCCACAGAGGACAAATGTTTTAACGGACTGTGGTCCACAAGCAGCCTCCCAAGGCTTCCTCCAGGAGGCAGAGGCATGGATCTGTGCTAAATGGCTTAATTTTCTTAATCAACTATTTCATTGTGAGTTTTTAATTTCATTCCCATGCCTATTTTTTTTTTTTCATTTTGCCATAATATAGCTCTAAGTACCGTGGCAAGCATTTGACAGTTAGCTCAGCAGGTGCTGGGCTCTGCAGAGATTGCATAGCTCTACCTTGTATTAATTGGGTTTCAGAACGTGTTCTTGTGTGAGCAGAAGCTAAGATGAGACTATTGTACCTGTCAACATGAAGCTGGGCGAAATAAAATATTTGGAATGTGTTTTAAAATAACTCATTGTGAGCTTGATCGGTAGAGAGTTTAAAAGCAGAAATACTCTTTATGGTTGAAATAAATAATCATGCAATCTAAATGGCAATAAAATTAAAGAAACGATGGGGTTTGTTCAAGGTTCTTCAGTATTTGATAACAATGAAAACATTCTTTTTTGTGCCTAATAGGTTATGCATTGATGAGGCACTTCTGAGAAAGCATTTTCATTCAAAAAAATCTGAAGGCCTGAGGAGGTAGTGACTACTTTGAAAACCAACAAATAAGGCTCTCCAAATGTCTCTGGATGTTTCCAACTTAATTTTTGACTCCATTTGAAAGGGTGTTGTTTGTTTACTTGTCAAGAAAAACTCTAAATCTGAAATGTCAACTATTAAAGCTCTGCCTATCCTTGACCCTCTGAGGAATATAACTCTCTTTCAGTAAAGCAGAAGTATCTTTGTGGCTCTTTTCCTTTTTTCAAGTATGTGCTTCAAATTAAATGAACTTTAATAACATACATTCTAAAACTCCCACTTAGGGCAAGAGATCAAAGGGAGGTGAAGACAGAGCTATAACAGTTGACGAAAAGCCTAGAGATGTGTCAAGCCCTCTCTCGTCATTACCACTGTCATTTCCATCATTAACTCTGCTCAGCTCTAAAAGAGTGAATGTTGTCTGTGTCCTCCTGGGGAATTCTCTAGACAATTCCCCTAAAAAGGGTTGTGTCCTGAAGTTTAATCATGGGGGAAAATACGGTAGAGCTGAAGCCACAATAGTCATAAGATCAAAGCCTAAAGAAGTATAGAACTCTTTGCTTGCTTTCAATTAAAGGAATATATTATTGTTGTAAAAATCTTGAAGATTTGTGAAAATGGATGAAGTAAAAAACAAAAAAAAGAAGAAAAAAAAAGCCCCTGAAATTATAATATCAAAGATGACCACTATTTGATCTACTTCCTACTGACATTTTTATATGGATTCTACACACACACACACACACACACACACACACACACACACACACACACACTTATTTAAAAACAAAGATGCGGCCAGGCGAGGTGGCCCAAGCCTATAATCCCAGCACTTTGGGAGGCCGAGGTGAGAGGATCGCCTGACCCCATGGGTTTGAGACCAGCCTGGGCAACTTGGCGAGACCTCATCTCTACAATAAATCAAAAAATTAGCTGGGCATGGTGGCACATGCCTGTAGCTCCAGCTACTTGGAAGGCTGAGGCAGGATTGCCTGAGTACAGTAGGTCGAAGCTGCGGTAGGTATGAGCATGTCACTGCACTCCAGCCTGGGTGACAGAGTGAGGCTCCGACTAAAAAAACAAAAAACAACAACAAAAAAAAAAGATGCAGTCATATTAAACAGTGTGTTTCAGCTTGCTTTTGTATACTTGCCAGGACAATAAGAACAATATTTTCATTTGATTTATAGAACTGCTACATCCTTTTAATGTCTGACCAATATTTCCCTGAATGAATGGATAATATTTTTAACCTAATTCTTACTGAGAAACTATAATGATGTCTGGATATATCAATATTATATCACTTGGGTGAATATTTCTGGAGGATACATTTCTAAAAACATAACTATGGCGTTAAAATTTGAAATTGTGCTACATAGTTCCAAGTTACCACCCAAAAATTGTAACAATTTACACTCTTATCAGCAATAGATGAGAAAATTTGCTAGTTCTCATATTTTTAAGCTTTGCTAATCTGAAAGATAAAATTTTTCTCATTGTTATTTAAATTTGCATTTTTAGCTACACTGAAGTTATTTACACATGTTTACTTGGAATTTCTACAATATTGAGTCATCCCACCAAGGAATACAGTACAGCTTTGTATTTATTAAAAAATTCTCCTTCATGTCTTTCAGTAATGTTATATTATTTTCCTGATAAATGTCTTGAAAGTTTCTTATTAAATTTCAATGTACTATATACTTTCATTGCTGACAAACTGGGATGTTTTTTAAATTATATTTTAAAGTGATTTTTTACATATACAAATAAAATCTATTAAAATTTTAATTTATTTTATATCTAGCCACTTCCCTAAATTTTGTCAGTTTTAGTCAAGTTGCAGTTGTATTTTCTTGTTCTTGGGTAGACTATCATAATGTTGCACGTAACACCTTTTGCCTTTGTTTTCCAATATGTTTGCTGTAATGATAATAGCCATCCTCATCCAATGTCAGAATTAAACGAAGAACTCTCTAGTTTTTCACTGTTTATGATAGTGTTTTATTTTATAATCTGTTTTGGACTTTAAGTCATTTCGAGAATCTAATCATAGACCTTCTTTCCTCTCTCCAAGACGTGTGCTACACAAATTTTTTATATATTTTTAGTTGATTCATACACCCTTCGAGGCTGATGAACACACTCACACAAAAAACATACCACAGGACAGGCTCAACTGACATAACTGAAATTGCTTCAACAGGACTGGCCAGAAAGAATATTTCCAAGTAGGTGAAGGGTGTCAACTTAACGCAACAAGCATTTGTCCAGATCTCTCTCATTAGGGGTTCTAGTTACCCAACAGAAGGGTTGCCTTTCCAGCACAGTTAAAAGCAGACACTCTGGAAGGCACTGGCTATAAACTCTCCTTGAATTACTCTGTCTGTCCAGAAAGAGAGGCACATAAGTAAACAGCAAGACATGAAAGCGATATTAAAGATGTATGTGTTCTGGATGAGAGCATACCTGGATATTGACTTTCATCAACCACCAAAAGTTTAACAGAAAATATGGCTTTTGGTGTGAGATTTAAAAGATGATATTGAAGGGGCAAAGACATTTCAAACAACAAAAACAAAAGCACAGGTAGTTTGGCCTGATATATTTGTAGAATGATGGGTTGTCCCCTGAGCTTGGAACAGAAAAAGCACAAAGATATTCATTGCACTGTTTGAAATAACTTTGTTTTTATGGTAGCCTCAGCCAAAATAACATAGTGCTACAAATCTTGCAAAATAAAGATTTCTCAGAAACCTCACACAAATTGCATAACTCTCCAACTATTTTGTTTCAGGGTAGAAACCTCATAGATATTCTCAGTCTTACCATTGGTTTACCAATTTAGTCCTTTTGTTCCTTTCTTACTTAATTAATCCAGAATATTGTGGCCTGCTGAGAATGCCTGAGGGCTTTCTTTGTCTGGTACCAATTTCAGAGACTGCTGGTGGAATGCATAGTGGAAGTTGTTAGCAGTTGCTGAAAATTTAGTGTGAAAAAGCCGGGTTTGGGAAGATTAACCCTGAAATATCAATTATCTGCTTTACATCTATACATAGGAGAAAATATGTCTCTTGGGAATATTCCCTCACCTTCTGTTCACCTCAGTTAAAACTCCTTGGACATGTTTGTCTATGAACTGCATGCTTCTTTTCCCATTGTTTCTGTCAATTCACTCTTTTCTGTTTCCGTCCCCTCTACATTTTCTCCATGTTTTTTCCCATCTTCACTATTGCTAAGCAATCTTCAGTAATAGTCATCAGATCAGTTTGCAAAAAAATCTGCTCTTCCATATTTTGTTTGTCCCCACTCAATTGAATCAGAACATGGAGCATGGGGGCATTGCAGGGGGAGGGAATTGTAGCTGATATCAGTGTTTTTTCAAAGCTCCCCAAATGATTCTCATGAAGACTCAGGACTGAGAACGGCTGGAACCAACAGCACCCCTCTTTAAACTCTCATCGCAGCCCTCACTTAGTTCCCTAATTCTGCACCCTGTTTCCAAATAGGCTGTAATTAACTGAATCTTGCTTCTCCTAGAAAACAATCAATAGTCACATTCTGCTATGGAAATGACCACTCTTACATCACATTTTTTATAATTATGAAAGTCCATAAATTTTCACAACTGAGATGCTGAAAGCATATGTGAAAAGGAAAAATATCTTCAATGAAAATATAGTTTCCCCTTTTTTTCCCACTTTTGTACCCCCAGAGGAAAATTACTGAGTTCCATTTATGCCATACTCATTGGTCATTCATCTATTTTCCTTTCTTTATGAATTAATGTGTCTACCAACATTTTCGTTTTTGAGTCGGGGTCTCACCCTGACGCACAGACTGGAGTGCAGTGGCACCATCATGGTTCACAGCAGCCTCAAACTCCTGGGCTTATGTGATCCTCCCACCTCAACCTCTGGAATAGCTGGGACTACAGGAAACCACCACCACACTCAGCAAGCTTTTTTGATTTTTTTTTTTTTTTGTAGAGACTAGGTCTCATTTTGTTCCCTAAGTTGGTCACGAACTTCTGGGCTCAAGCAATGCTTTCACTTCAGCCACCCAGAATGTTAGGATTACAGGTATAAGCCACCACACCCAGCAACAGCATACTATATTTCTGTAGTGTGATTACAGTGGCATCAACACAGATTTTTTGATACTCAACACATATTGAGGAAATTTAAATAGTGGCAATAACACCGAGGAACTCCAAAAAGGATCTCTCAGTCCTATGGAAAATGCTTACGTGCAAAATATTTCCTAAAGTATTCCACCACATAAATGCTAAAATACTCTACTAGAGACAAAAATTTTACTTATTTGGGTTTTCTTTCTCCTCTTATTTCCTTAGCTTTATCTGTATCCTTTACCTTGGTGTTGCTTTAGTAAACCACTTATTAGTATTTGTCAAATTATCGTTAAATGCAGCTACTTTCTGTTTTGTTATCATTTTAGTCATATCCTCAAAGTGTATTTGTGATATATTCTTCAAACATAATCCTAAAATTGCTGTTATTAAGCATATAATTAATTATAACATAGAGTAGAAAATTTATTTTCAGAAAATGTCAAATAGCTTGTGAGGCCTCTGGAGAATTCTGAAGTAGACAGAACAAAAGCCATCATAAACTCCCTCTTTTTCTTTCAAGACTGGTTCCTCTTGGTTCTACTGTCACCTGATACCTCATTCACCAAGTGTCACACAGTAGGTGACAACTGGACTCACAATATACATGATGTATGTGTTGCCTTTGTCAAACTATCTTTCTCTTAGTACATTACTAATTTTATTGAATGTGTTCCAATTAAGTAATAGTGCTTTAAGGGCAGTACGTTTCCCCAAACCAAAATGTCATATTTATGTTTTAAAGTAATTTTAAATGATTAAAAATGATAGTAGATTAAAAACAATTTTTCTAATCTCAGTTGATATCATGCCCACAAATAGCATAAATTTTTTTCCACACAAAAGCTCTTCAATCCTGCACTAAGAACTAAAACTTAAGTTCTATTTTGGGCTTAGCACTGATTTCCTACTATAAGTCTTCAATTTCCACATTTATGAAACCCGCAAGCTAGAGAAAAATAAGCTGATGTGTCTTTGATACCTAAGGACCTCAGGAATTAATGAGTTAATAATTTACACACTGCATGTGTTCCTTAGGGGGAAATAGCCTTCATAACACACCACAAGTATGAAGTTAAAATAACTAAGGATGATAGAAGTAGTGAATTCCACTTATTTTGTCATGTGTATGGCATTTTGATTCCACAAATTCTGCTCTAACATGTGGTAGCATTTAGCCAATACTCCTAATAATATTTATAAGTACATTGAGAATTAGCTCACCAATACAATTCAGGAAGTTTATTTTGGTGATTTGTTTTTCATGTTCTGTGAAATGAATTGCATTAGAGGTCAGAGAAAGTGCCTTAAAGGAGCACTTCTTTAATACTTAAAGTGAAGTTGATCTAGTTGAATGTTATAATAAGATACACACAACTGGCATCTCTCCTGGGAATCAAACGCTGTAACTTTCTGCTCAGTTAGTCAAACTGTTGCATAATACACTGATGGAAATGGGCAGAGCAAATGGTCTCTGTATTTACTGTTTTTCATTTTCAGCCACAGAAAAGAAGTCATCAAACTACTGTATGTGGAGACAAAGCAGGAACTGGGACCTATCTCCACAGCTGGCTAAATCTACTGTTCTCACAGTTCGTTGCAACATGAACGCAATTCTTATCAAGTACATTTAATTTGATCCTGTGAACCCTTAACCTTTTTAGTGATTTAAAAACAAAGAAAGGAGAGTAATTGGTGTCAGCCAACCTGAAAGCAGTTAGCTTTCAAGGTTGATGTCAACTCCCCAAACACATCACCAAATACCTCTGAATTTTAATTTTCTCTTCCACAACCCCAACCTTCATATTCCAACAATTTCACCTATCAATACACACAAACACACACACACACACACACACACACACACACACACACACACACACAGGCAGGTAAAACCACACAACTCTTTTGACAACATTGGTTTAAGTTACAAGTTTGAAAAGATTTAAAAAGAATCACCCTGGGTAAATATTTTTTTTTAAAAGAAATACAAATGCACTTAGACTTTTCTAGGACACTTTCCTAAGTCTTTACAAAACTTCTATTTGAGAAGGGAAACAATGGAATTCATATTACCGGTTTGTCAACTTTAGTAACCATTTGAACATGTTTCTAAATACAAAATGCAATTAGAGTTCATTTGTGACCTACTAAAGAAGCTTCCTAGATCAGAAATAAGAGAATGAAAATACTTGTTAAAAAAGTCTGTGCCTTAGACACTAGAGCACCATAGGATTTTAGAACAGAGAACTTTCTTATAAAGAAAAGACTGTTATTTCAAGTGTGAATAAGTCAGAAACATATAAAGTTTTTCATTTGCTCCCCAAGAGAAAATTTTTAATTCAAGTGACTAAACTTTTTTTTTTTTTTTTTGACTCAGCAAGAGATTTCATGGAACCTCCCACACTTGAAATTTTTACATCCCTCTTGATGGCACTAAGTTGTCTGTCTTTAATTTTTATCCAGCTTAGTTTTTTTTCTGCCGATGAAGTTTGGCTTAACTTTTCTTTTTAGAATGTGTAAACAGATACACTGGTTGTTATTGAACTTATTCTAACTAAAAATTGCTAAATTCATATCAAAACAAACTATACACACCACAATACTTAATGTGCCAACTCTTTGAGCATTCATTTTCCTGACTTGTATACACTTTCCTCACACTATAGCCACCTAAGAATATATGCTAGAACGTACATTTTGCATGTCTAAAAAAGTCCATATTATGAGGAGTATGTTCATTCTACATTCCCCAGGGTATCAAAGCACCTGGAACATTAGTGGTAGAGTTATGCAGATATCAAAAAATGTCCCCATAGAAAGAGTCCAGTGTCATCTGAAAGCAAATAATTTGTGTCCCTCCATTACATAAGCAAATAAGGCCTCCGGGCAACAGAAATAATTTTCCTGACATCCAGAGGGTAAAGCCCATTTACTTCATAAAGCATGTTTCTCCTGTTTTCACAAAATTTTAAGAATGCTAGCTATGTACTTCCTAGACCATAGCAGATTAGAAGCTGCAAAATGAAAAGGGATAGAACTGAGTAATAGAGCAGGCACCCCAAGAATGACAAGGATTAATAGCTACCAGAAAAACTACTAAAAGCAGACAAATAAAATATAGTAATTTGAGATAATATAGAGATTTATTGAAAAGGAAAACTGCTTCATACTTTTAATGGGCCATAAGTGCATTGGTACATTTATATTTATAGTTATACCTGAGTCATAAAAATAGTTATGCTTAATACGCTCTTTAAGATGTTTAAGAAAGCAGAGAAGTTTCAAATATAGTTATACTTTCAATAAAAATAATCTCATTTTTAAAAGGTTTGAAGTTTAAAAAATATAACTTTCAGATATTTAGGAAATTTAGTTTTGCAGAACACCTTCTTTTCTGGCAACCATAGAACTAAATGAGGTATTTGGCATTAATATAATTTTAAAGTTCAAGAGGGTATTTTTTGAAGTAAGAAGTTATCAGGAGTTCAAGCAAAAAACTAGAAATTTTATCTAGAAGAGATAAAGCCTGTTGTCACATAGAAAATGTTTTGCTGGTCACCAGATAAACGCAAGGAACAAGGCAGGATTTATTTTGTTGACTGTCCTGATTTTATTATATTTTACCCAATTAGCAATGTGCATATAGAGAGGACAACAGCTGTGTGAACCCCAAAGTTGTGGGGATTAAGTCAGATGAGTGTGCCTTGCTACTGACTTCATGTCCTGGTTTGTCTAGATCCTGCATGCATTTTTCTGGTCCCAGGAGATTTTTAATTTTAAAAGTCGATTGATTCTTCCTAGACTATTCATTCATACATAAACACATGCATGCCAAATGCATGCATGGAAGTGTAAACCATTCCTGATCTTATATTTTTGCAAGGGCAGGGAAAAGGGAGAGCAGGATGGCAGCAGGTCATGTATTTTAGGAAGCAGGCAAAACTGGTTAAATATGAGTTTTCTTAAGCACAGTGATCTGAAAATAATTTAGTTAGCTTGATGAACTCAGTCCATGGTAAACATTCACTTGCTAACTGCTTGATTTGGCCACATCTTTCTCAGATGAGACACCCAGGCTGCTGCTGATCACTATTATCCCATTATCCCACCACCATCCCACATTGTATGTGTTTAATTCCATCATGCTTTGTGGCATAGTGGCAAACTGATAGCACAAAATGCCAGTAACACAATAGCACTTAATGTCTATTGCTCAAATGAGGGGAATACTCAGTGCAGGTTGGATTCCACTGGCCAAACTGATGACTTAGATCTGATCCAGATGTCTGAAGTCATTTATAGCCAATTCGCTAGTCTGGCCAATTAGTCTTAACATTGAAGCAATTGATGTACCTGATGACAGTCTGAATCAACAGATAATTTATGGCCTGAACTTCTATAATTATTTTAATAGCCTTTCATACTCTTTCCATTCTATTTATCATAATAGGAGCATTTAAAAAAGAAAGCTCATCACTAAAGAGAAAGGATGTGAATTTCCTAAAGAAACATTTTATTAAAGGAATCAGAGACCTGTCGTTTCAGAAGGTCCATATTGGAAAACATAAGAAAGTACCATTATTTTTCTATGAGCACATTCATTTGGAAATACACTGGACTCTTTTTCACAATTTTAAATTATTATTATCTCTTAAATTATAGCTTGTTTATTGCCTGTGCTCAGAAGATCTTCAAGCATCTACATTATCTTGCCATCATTAACAAAGGGAGCTGAAAGGGAAGCCATTCCTATAAGTCTGATATTCCCTCACTAATCAGGCCAAGAATTCCTGTCTTTAAGAGGCCACTTTGGGCCAGGCTCGGTGGCTCAGCCTGTAATCCCGCGCTTTGGGAGGCTGAGATGAGTGAATTGCCTGAGCCCGCAGGTACGATACCCACCTGGGCAACTTGGTGAGACCTCATCTCTACAATAAGTCAAAAATTAGCCGAGTGTGGTAGCACGCGCCTGTAGTTCCAGCTACTTGGAAGGCTGAGGCGGAAGGATCACCGGAGCCAGCAGGTCAAGGCTGCGGTGGCCGGGAGTGGCCACTGCATTCCAGTGCACTCCACTGCACTCACTCCAACAGAGTGAGACTCCAACTCAAAAAAAAAAAAAAAAGAGGCCACTTTGCAGCCAAAATGGTGCCAGCCTGTGTTCATTCACCACCTACTACAGGAAGGTATTCCCAGCATCACCAACTTGATGACAGGCAAATGTCACGACCACACAGTGGTAACCGACAAAAAAAATAGAATAAACTAAGTTTTTGTGAAGAAAAATGAATGAATAAATAAATTGTTTTAGTCCACTTAGCTAACTAAAGAAACTATGGCTCAATATTAAAGGGCTGTACTTTCAACATACCATAGAGAATACCAAAGAAAATACTGCCTGTGGAGATACATGTTCAAACCTTCTCATCTGCAGCTGCTATCAATTATTTGCCCTAATGTGACCAGAAATCTCAGTTTTCAATAGAGAAATATGAGTTGTAAAAGAATCCTTATTGGCCACCCCTACATTCCCCTCTCCATCCCCACCTCCTGATTCTGTTTTGCTTTTCAAACACTCAAATGTCCACGTACTCTGTATCCTAGCCCACTGGGAAGTTAGAAAAGCAAACTTAGTTAGTTTTAGGGCACAGGAGAGATTCTGTGGCTTTCAGAGACTCTCCATTGGATTACAAAAGCTCATAAAAGGATACCTTCACCCTAAATGTTATATAAACAGAGTTCTGTCTGTGTGTGTGATTTACACTCTTATTGGAGATCTTGAATCTTCCTTTTCTCCATGCTGGAAGATAAGTGAAGGACAAAAAAGCTATTTAGAACAGTTACCCTGATCATTTTTTAAAAGATGTGTGCAAATCATTGAGGCTGGGATCCCGTTTGTCAACCAAATTGTCAGGAAATAATTTATTACCGACAAGAACAAAGTGTGCAGCTGGATATCCCAAACAACGGCATGCTAAATGAGCCAGAGACTTGTTATAAATATCTTCCCCAGGACTGCATTTCCTATAGTCTAAAATTACTCTAGAAGCAGCATGGTATAATGGAAAAAAAAAATTGTACTGGGTATCAGAATGCTGGGGTTTTATTTTGGCTGTTCCAGTAGCTAGCTTCGTGAGAGATAATTTGACACATTATCCCACTTCCTGGTTTTTTGTAAAATAAAATAAAATAATAAGAATACATGCTAGATGATCTCTGAATTTCTTTTAAGCTCTAAAATTCAAAATCGGTATCCTACACAGGGAATGTTGCTACCCAAATGCAATACAAATTAATCTATACTTATACAAAAGATAAGAACATAGAATTCTTAAGAAGGAATAGAAAGGCTTTTGTAAAATAGCCATTTGATTTCTGTGTGAATTACATAATCAATAAATTGTTCTACTACTGGTGCAGTTAGGATAGCAACTTCAATAAGTGAAAATAAGTGAATAACAAATCAAACAAAGACAAAGTGATTAGGAATTAGGACTTCACATTTCAAAACAGATTCTTAAAAAGAAATGGTAACAAACTAAATCCCTCTTCCTTAGAACTGCCGATCTTTTGCTTTTTCTATATTCCACCTTGTTTTACAAGTTTCCGTGTATCTGTCTTCTCTTCTAAAGTATAAGCTACTGTACAGCAGGGGCCATATTTTATTCATGTTTATATCCTTCACAGAGTTTGCCAAGAAAGGCACTCAATAAATATGCATTGAATTAACTTCTGTTTTCAATATATCAGATAAATGTGGTATACACTTAGCTGGAATAATCAATTATACTCAATTTAGCCTTTTGTAAAAGTGAATTTTAGATGTATCCCAAATTTCCTTTTAAATGACCTGGAGAACTGTGAGTTCATGTAGAACCTGTGAGAACTCTAACTAATCAGAGAAAAATTTTCCTATCTTGAAAGACAGAAAATTACCAAATTGCAAATACATATCTATTAGAGTTTTCTTATTACTCATTTATTTATCGATTCATTAACTATTGAATGGGTATCAGATATGCCAAACTTCTGTTTATACAACAATTAATAAGATACAGTCCTTTTTTTCCTTTTTTTTTTTTTTTTAGTCAGAGTCTCACTCTGTCACCCAGGCTGGAGTGCAGTAGCGCACTCATGGCCACCCCAGCATCAACCCACTGGGCTCAGGCAATCCTTCCACCTCTGCCTTCCAAGTAGCAGGGACTACAGGCACATGCTGTCATGCCCGGCTAATTTTTTTATATATCGTACAGATGAGGTCTCATCAAGTTGCCCAAGCTGGTGGTCCCTTCTTTTAAGAACAGAGTGTTTATGGTCTACAGAAAAAGAAAGTCAATTACACTACAATGAGATAAGTGTAGTGATATTGCTATGTATGCAGTGCATCTTAGCATGTAAGGACATCTGAATTCATGTTGAGGATTGTTGGAAGCTTCTTGGAAGAGGTGATAGCTAAGCTGAATAATGTAGGCTAAATTTGAGTCCATCAGGGCAAGGATCTAAGACTTGTAGACAAAAACAGTAGCATTTTGTATTTATTTAAGAAACTTTGCATAGCACTTATTATATGTCAGGCAGTCCTCTAAGCACTTTAAAAATGGTAACTCTTCTAATACAACAGTCATACGAGGGAACTATTATTATCCCCATTTTATAGATCAGAAAACTAAGGCACAAAAAGGATAATAACTTCACCTGTGCTAGTAGGTGGCACAGCTGGATTTGAACCTAGGCACTCTTAGGTGAGTTCATGCTTTGACCTTTCTGCTGCTCTAAAGACAGAGGCTAAAGAGCCTGGCTCTTCTCTTCTCACCTCTTCCCCATTTATTCCCTGCCTCAGCATTCTACGCATTAGATTTTGCAATGTCTTGTTTATTGGTGTACTTGCAAGCTGTCCGTCTTCCTTATTACCTGTAAGCATTGCATGGGCAAGGGCTCTGAAAACTCATTGAGGGGTTTTAAGCAGGAGAGTCAAGTGCTCATATTTGTGCTCTAGAAAGAGCACTCTGCTTGAACCAGAGAAAAAGGATGTTGTTTTGGTATGATATCTACCGTATATTTGATATTTAAATGAAAGTTTCAGCCTCAGCACATGCCAAAGTGGTTTCAGCCTCAGCACATGCCAAAGAAGCAAAAGTGTTTCAAAGTGCCTGAGGTCTCCTTTAGATGATTCTTAAATGCTTCAACCATATCAAAGGTACATAAGGATATGGAGATTAGAAGCTAATTTTTGGAGAGGAGATGATTTATTTGAAGTGGCTCTTGCTCTGAGTCACAACTATTCCTTCTCTGCTCCAAGGGAGCAAGAGATACCCCTGACTTTGAACCCCTAAACTCAAGGAAGAATTTTCTAGAGAGAGTAGTAGCAGGTTCTGCCCTCTCAAGTCCTGCCCGAGAAAAGCAACTTCAACAGGACTACGCCAAGAACTTAATTTGTGTCCTCTGCAGTTTAGATTGATGTCTGAGTTCCACCTGAAGTCCTAGAGGACAAGAGATAGACTCACTTTTCCAATGGGGTGCAAAGAAGGGGTACTGGGCTGAGAAGGGGCAGCAGGACTTGGAACCCAGAATGCGTGAGTATGGGTCACAGACCTGGGAGAAGAAGCCACACAGGAGGAGCCCACGCAGAGCTGAGCCGGAAAAGTGCTGCTCTAGGTACTTCTATAAGGAGTACCCAGGGGGATCACTCATACCTTGGCAAAGGCTGAGGCTTCTGCTGGCTGCACAGGGACTACGAAATCAGGAAGGGATCATCCTAAGCAGGGGAGTGCAGGTGAGAAACCCACTTAGATCTGGGACAGGCGCAAGGAGGAGAGTCTTCTGTGGACCCATGAAAGCACTCTTGGTTGAATTAACCTGCTCCACCCACTTGCCAAGTCCAGAGAGGGGGTGATGCCAGAACCCCAGGAGAGTGTCAGTCAAGTGAGGACTTCCCTGTCACCTTTACATGATTCAAATGTGAAAATATCTTGTGACTTATAGTAAAAGGTAGTCCTTATTGCTATTTAAATATGACCAGAGAGCTTCATGGAGGCTGACAACACTATAAAGGGAAGAGCTTCCTCCCTGTTATCAACTTAAAGGGACAGAAATAAAGATGCTCTGTGATCACATCACAATCACCAGAGATACGTTGAAGGTATAAGGCTCCAACCCAGTCAAGTGTCAGAGCCATGGCTGATAAGAACTTCAGAAATGCCAGTCATCCCCAAACTGCCCAGGGAATCCTAGGTGCAACTCTAGGTTACCCATAAGCATGTGTAAGTAAACACCGTGGCAAATGGTCCCATGTAGCCTGCAGCCTTGAAGCTTCAGTGTTCTCTCTCGATTCCAGCCTCCGGGCTTGACCAGGCAGGCTTCTCCATAAAGTTACTACTGAGGGTTGAGGACGGTCACACCACCATCTGGTCCATGTACAAAAAACAGCATTTAAGTACAGGCTCAGTGATGCAGCCTGCAATCACAGCACTTTGGGGGGCCAAGGTGAGGGGATTGCCTAAGCCCACAGGTTCAAGACCAGCCGGGCAACTTGGTGAGACCTTGTCTCTACAATAAATAAAAAATTAGCCGGAGGTGGTAGCAGACACTCATAGTTCCGGCTACTTAGAAGGCTGAGGCAGAAGAATCACCTGAGCCCAGCAGGTCTACGGTGCAGTGGCCATGAGCGTGCCACTGCACTCCATCCTGGGCAACAGAGCGAGACTCCAACTCAAAAAAAAAAAGGGCTTAAACCATAAACCAAACATCGCTGGACTTGCAAACCCACACCATGCCTGCCTGCTTCTTCAGCCTGGTCTCTTGTCATTCCTTTTCCAACTCTGTTCCCACAATACAACTACTAGTATGACTCGCGGTTGCTTCAACAGAGAAGAGTTTCAGCTCCTTTATACTTTAGCCTCCTTCACCCTGGTACATTTGCATTGCTTCCCCTACATTTAGAGTCCTCTCTGTTCGACCTGCCCTTTCTTTGGAAGCTGAGTGTATGATGAAGAGCGTGACTTGAACAAAACACTAAGGCTCCCAATTGGGCTTCCTCTATTAAGTGTCTTTTTGACCTTGGGTAAGCTACTTAGTTTTTCTAACCTCAACTTCCTTATCTGTAAAACGAGGAGGATATTGTTTACCTCATAAGGTTGTGGTGAGGATTAAATTACATAATGAACAAAAAAGTATTTACCTTATGGCCTGGCATGTTTAAATACTCGATAAACTTTTGTGGAACAAATTAAATAAGTGAGCAAGTAGGCCCTGGTATATCTAGGTTTCTCATTTTGGAAAGTCATTCTGCCATCTGCCTAGCAAACTCCTACTGACATGCGAAACCTAGACCAAGTGACCAGGTTCATAACAGAAAATGAGTACCCTCTTATTACATCGACTTGTTGATTCCCAAGATACAATGTTAAGGAGGAAAACAGTGCAATTGGCACCTTTTGTGAAAGAAAATTATCCCATTAGCCTTTCTGTAGTTGTGGCAGGATTTTTTACAGAGAGAGATGAGACACCAAGGCTTCTTTGCCAGAAAGCAGCGTTTATTTGTGCCAACACTGGCCCAGCGGATTCACATCCAAAGGCCGAGCCCCAAGCACAATGAGGCATTGCCTTATATTACATTTTAGCCCCTCTGTCTCCTTTATATGGCATTCAGCATTTTTGATTGGTTATTTTATGGCACAGGGTTGAAACTGGGTTACTCATGCACACTTAGACATTCACTACCCCACATCACTTTCTCTCTAACATATTCTTTTTCTATTCTGAGAAGGTCCTTATCTCTTTATTTTAGAAGGGCCCCTGCTTCATAGTCAGAAGAGGAAATAACATAAATGTGGATGTGTTTCTGCTACATGGAAACACTGAAAGAATAAACCAGAAACTGCCAGTAGTGATGTTTGGATTCAGCCTCCATAAAGAATAAAGTTCTCTTTAACCATGCATGTAAGAGATGTAGATGTTTATACCCTGGGATCACTTATTGTTTAGGACTGATATTCTATGTGAATCAAACCACTAGTTGATTCAGTAAGTTCATTTTAAAAACCCATTTTACAAGAAGGAGGGGTAGAGAAAAGGGGGAAAACAGACTTTGCTTTGTGCCAGGCACCAAGCTAAGCTGTTTATATACATGAACTCATGTGATGTTCACAGTCCTACGAAACAGTGACTTTTTGCAAATGAGAAAACTGGAGGTCAAGGATTAGGCAGCTAGTAAGTATGGAGCTGGAATTCAAACTTGCCTCAGAGTTCCGGGCCCTCCATCTTTTCAGTGACCCAGTGCGACCTCTGCATGTTGCCCCGTTCGACGGTTGACACAGAATGGATAAGTGCAACTTTTGCTTCATCATTAAACTTGTTGATGAAAACACCCAACAGCACTGCCCCAGTACAGAGCCTTGTTGCACAGCAATAGAGACTCACCCCACTGGGCATAAATTATTTTATTGGTGGTTCTTGGATACAGCTCTTCAACCAGTTTTAAATTTATGTAAACTTACCATCCTTTGACTTTATTTCCATGTATTTCTACACGTTTAACCTCTTAGATTCTGCACTGAAGACTATAAAAATGCAATGAGTTTATTTTGGCATGAAATTTTTAATCAGTCTATGATGGTTTCTAATTATCACTGCTTTCCATGTTCAATACTCACAATTCATAAAAACAAGCTGATAAGCTTAATAAAATTTTCTAGAAAGTTTTTAGAAAATTACTAAAAGGTCACTAACTTCTCTTTTTTCCTTGGAGCCTACTTGAAAAAAAATATGGGGAAATATTAGCTTACATTTATTTTTCATAGGATGAGGGGGAAACAGTTCCCATTTCTCATAGCTTTCCATTTTAGACAGATTTTGCAACCAAATATACAAAACTTTTATGTACTAGAAATAAAATTTTCTGAGTTTAGAAACTTGAGTTAAAGAAAACAGATGCTGGCTGGGCTCAGTGGCTCAGCCTGTAATCCCAGCACTTAGGGAGGCCAAGGCAAGTGGATTGCCTGAGCCTAAGGGTTCAAGACCAGCCCAGGCAACTTGACAAAACCTCGTCTCTACAATAAATAAATAAATAAATAAATAAATAAATTAGCCGGACATAGTATCTCACGCCTATAGTTCCAGCTACTTGGAAGGCTGAGGCGGAAGGACCGCCAGAGCCCAGCAGGTCGATGCTGGACTGGCCATGAAAGTGCTACTGCATTCTAGTCTGGGAGACAGATTGAGACTTCAACTCAAAAAAAAAAAAGATGCTTTCCTACCATCACTTTACCGATCTTGGGCCTCGGTTCCATGATATTTATGATGCTTGTTTACTTCTTTCTAATGTGAAGATCCTTGATAGACAAGATGTAAACAGAGGCAGGGCTGGGTGGCTCAGCCTATAATCCCAGCATTTTGGGAGAATGAGGCGAGTGGATTGCCTGCGCCTGCGGGTTCGAAATCAGCCCGGGCACCTTGGAGAGACCTCGTCTTTACAATAAATTTTTTAAAAAACTAGCCAGACATGGTAGCACGCATCTGTAGTTCCAGCTACTTGGAAGGCTGAGGTAGAAGGATTGCCGGAGCCCAGTACGTCGATGCCTGAGTGGCCCTGAGTGTGCCACTGCGCTCCAGCCTCCGTGTCACAGTGAGACTACGACTCAAAACAAAACAAAACAAAAAAGATGTAAATAGAATCAGTCAATAGTTACACCGTCTCTGTGACTCTTTTTTTTTTTTTTTGAGTTGGAGTTTCATTCTGTCGCCCAGATTGGAGTGCAGTGGCCGCTGCCGGCCACCGCAGCCTCTACCTGCCAGGCTCCGGCGATCCTTCCGCCTCAGCCTTCCGAGTAGCCGGAATTACAGGCATGCGCTACCACGCCCGGCTAATTTTTTGATTTATTGTAGAGGTGAGGTCTCGCTGCCCAGGCGGGTCTCAAACCCGCAGGCTCAGGCAATCCACTCACCTCAACCTCCCAAAGGTGTGGGATTACAGGCTGAGCCACCGAGCCCGTCTTGTGACTCTTTTTAAGGTTATCTCTGCCAGTACCAGGTCTTCATTACTTTTATTTCTCTGAATATTGCTTTTAAAGTCTATTTTTTTAATTAGTATTTTTCACAAGCCTCAAAATCCTTTTCAGCTTTAGGCTTGTTAAGAGTTCTGAGCTACTTTTGTTGTTGTTGTTGGTCAGTGATAACGTGTTCCTCCCCCCAGCTTATTTACACACCCTTTTGAACTCTGGCATCAAGGATGAGTGAAGTCACACAAGTGAAAATATTTCTGTAAGCCAATGTTATTACAGTCTTAAATTTAAATGACATGGTCTGATTGGTAGAAGAATTTAGGGTTTAAAAATATTACCAAAACATCATAACATTAGCACATCCTTCTCTGCTTTCCTTCCTCCTGTTTTTCATTCCCTGTAATTCATGAATGATGACATTGAGAATTAATCTTCCAAACAGAGCCTATCAACACAAAAATTACAGTGGGAAGAGGGTATCTCTGTTTCCATAATCTAGACCCTCACTTATCAAATGCTCACAGACAGGGACACCTTTATAACTGTAAGATAGAAAGTTAGCAGTCTTTTTTCAGGGGTGGACTAATTTGTTTTGGAAATCAGATTTTGAAAGAGTCAAACTATAGAGCAGAAGCAAATCATTTGCAGGGCTGGAAAGATTACTTGCTCCTCTGGGACCACTTTTATTTGCCTGTCCTACATTCTCCTACATCATATGGGTCTCAGTTAATCTTTGCTCTCCTGTGCAGAATCTATATAGGAATTTCAGTGTAAAGGAAGATCAGGAAGAGCTAGGTAAATTTAACTTAGAAAGTCATTGATTTTCTCATTGCGTCTTGTTCCAGTCACTTTGTTTTTGGGGAAAAGAAAAATAATATCAAAAAGAGTTTCCAGAGGGTATGTTTCCTAGGGCAGATTAAAATGAAAAAGTCTTTTTTAGATTATTATTAAGAGAGAGTTTTCTTTGCTATACTGGATCCAACCAACCATAAGTTCTATCTCAGCTGAGACATCATCAGCTCTGCTTTGACTTGTCTTACAAGCAAGCAAGTATTTGCACAAGGATTAAGAACATTCAAGACACTATAAGAAGTGAAGTCAGCTCTCCTGACACGTGCACTGACTTTATCACCCAGTTCCCAGGACTGTGCTATTATAAATGCTGCCTTTTTTCAAAAACCCTTTCCCACATTCATGCACAGGTGGAAAGGGAAGTAGAGTCTAATGTCATTTCCATTTCCTCTTTCCTATGAAGCCTCTCCTTCTAACCTTTAGTCTCAAATATAAATAGAAGACTTCCAAGGAATAAAAAAGTCATTAGAAGAAAATATTTCAGCCAGGCGCAGTGGCTCAGCCTGTGATCCTAGTACTTTGGGAGGCCAAGGTGAGAGAATTGCCTGAGTTCGGGGGTTCGAGCCCAGCTTAGGCAACTTGGTGAGACCTCATCTCTACAATAAAATCACAAAAACACTAGCTGGGCATGATGGCATGCATCTGTAGTTCCAGCTACTTGGAAGGCTGAGGCTGAAGGATCGCCTAAGCCCAGTGGGTCGAGGCTGCAGTGGCCGTGAGTGTGCCACTGCACTCCAGCCTGGGCAGCAAGAATGAGACGTCAACTCAAAAAAAAAAAAAAAAAAGAAAGAAAGAAAAGAAAAGAAAGTGTTTCTGTTTCCAAGAAAGATTCTATTTATTTCATGAGAGAAGAAATCGATGATAGTTAATGTCTAATGGAAAAAATGGTTCTTTGGACTGTGCTACATCAAGACCACTGTAGGAATGAGTCATAAACTAAACTCCTATTTTTTTTATGCGTTTAACTTTACAATGCATTGCCTTTTCCTGATTAAGCATATTGCTTAATATCAACACGAAGGAATGATTTAAAAAATCTGCTCAAGTGCAACAATTACCTTGTAGCAAGTTTGTATTACCAATGCCCAACAATAGGTACTGCCTGGCTAGCACAGAAATAGCACATAGTCTATTTCTGAAATTAATTTTTCTGTTATGTTTTGATAGACAAGAAATGAGGGGACATGGACAAGGCCTTTCTAAAACTAAGACACTAAGAAAATAAGATGAACTTCTGTCATTTAAACTCAAAAATAAGCAAACTAGATCAAAACAAACAGATTTGAATTCCCCAGTGACTCACAACCTTGCAAATCTGGTCCCAGATCTTTCAAAAATTATATAATTTTGAATAATTTGCATAATTTCCTTGAGACTTTTTTCCTATGTATAAAATTAAGAGGTTGATATAAAATATTTCTAAGCACCATCTCAAGTCAAATATACCATGTATCTGAAGCAACTCCGATAAATGCCTTGAATAGCATTGTCCAACAGTAATTTTTATGGGAACTCTATTCCTTGGAAGGGAATAGATATAGGAAGCCAAAAATTTCAGGCTGTCATACATTTCCAAGTACTGGTCTTCCTACCTCATGGGCTCAATAATCTTTTCTACTATTCTGATTAAATGCCTTCCTTTCCTTGATAGCTTTTGGTTCTTTTTAGGAATCAATTACAGGGTTGAAAGAGGTAAAATGACCAGTCCAAAGTAACACAAAGATGACACACCTAGAGATGAGGTCGAGGTTTTTATTTTGTTTAATTTCCCAGGTGTCTCTTTGTGTTAAATATGACTTTATTTAATAGTGTTGAATTTATCACCATGACAAGACTTTTTGGGTTCCTGCAGTGTACACAGCAAATCACCAGAGCCCATGGGAATTTATGTGGCTCACAAAAGGCATGACTCCCACACAAGAGCTTTCAATCTAAAATGATCCCATCTGTTTGACCTTTTGAGTGTAGTACATAAACATCTCTTTGTCCTTCACTAAGTAAATAATACTACTATAGTCCAATTTAAATGGTGTTTGCAGATGAAGAAACAGAGAGTCAAAGAAAGTGAATTTGTCCAAAACCTTATGTCTAGAAATTAATAGAACTAGAACTAAAATGCAAAATATTCTTTATTCCTGTTCAATTTATTTTGATCTAAAACATTTTACTTCAAAACTACATGGTACAAAAAAAAATTAAAGTCATGCACATCTCAGACTCCTTTCTCTTGTACATTAAAAATAGACTTCCCAGCTCTCAGAGATCACAGCAGAGCCATTTTAGATCTAGCATAGTGAGTATCATAATTTGTCCTGGATGAAATGGTGAAGTTCAATCATTAACTGAGCACCTTTTGTGTTTGTGTTTGGACAAAGAAAAAGTTGGGATCCCTGTGGGCCAAAGACTGAGTATTTGGAGAGACAAGGCAAATGGACTCTTCAAAACATACCTTGTAGTGTAGGGTAGTAAATGAATGGAAAGAAGAAATTCTGTGATTCACTTACAGACATATTTATTATCTTCTATATTTAAGTTCCTGTGTGTACCAATGGTTACTAAACGTCTTTTAACAGTTTCAAGTAATCCTTTAAAGAAAAACCAAAGAAAGAACCAAATCAGTGTTTGACAAAGGAGTATTATATAATATTCCACCAATCTGTGTGTGCATAACTGTGCATTATACATGAGAAGAACTTTATTAGACACTATAAATGATTTTAATATGTCTTCCAAATTTCGTGTGTTTGAAATTTAATTTCCAAATTCATATGCTGATTGAATTTGCAAGGTAATTGGGATTAGATTAGGTCCTCAGGGTGGGGCCTCCATGTGGGACTGGTGACTTTATAAGAAGAAAAAAGTCCTGAGCTGACACATATGATCTTGTTCTCCTGCCATGTGATACCTTACATCATGAGATGACTCAGCAAGAAGGTTCTCACCAGGTACAGCCTCTTGATCTTGGACTTTGCAGCCTCCAGAACCATGAGCTAAATAAACCTCTATCGTTTATATATTACCCACTCTATGGTATTCAGTTATAACAACAGAAAGTTGACTCCAACAGATACTAAGCCCACACTTCTGCCCTTCCTTCATACAGAATTTATTTCCCTAACACGCCTTATATGGGTATTGAGCTTCTGTTTGCATATTTCTATTGGAAGTTTATATTTTTCCTGAGCTGCCTCATTCCACTTAAGAAGCTAACTCTAATTATTGAAATATTTTCTATATGTATTAGAATTCTAAACTTTAGAACCTGAACTATGGCGACCCTGGGGTTCTGATGTGTCTGTTAAGCCAGTAGAGGAGGCAGGGCTAGGTTAACTAACAGAAGAAAGATTCAAGAAATATAGATTTGACCCAAAGATAGTAAGACAGTGTCAGAAGATAAGGCCATTTTGAATATACCACACTGCCAGTTTTCCACATTTTCCTCTTGCTCCCATGGGCTCATTACTGAGTGTTTTTGACACCATGAGTACACTAAAGAGAAGAGACAATAAAGTAAATTTCTATATAAGGTAGTAATAATTGACTGAATACAGCTTGCATTGGGCTTTAGACACAAGTTGACAACAGGCAGCATATCAAGGCTGGGATTCTTCCTTGAGCAGAGAATAGGACTAACCTACAGCACAACTAGGATAGAAGGAGGTATATAATCAGGCTTCTCTAGGTTTCTGACCAATCAGTGAATTTAACCTTAGCTATTGCCACAGCAAATCAGAACAAGAGAGAAGATATAGGTGGACAATAAATAGTGAAACCCAGAGGGTAGCTAAGAAGCCTCTTTCATACACAAGTCTTTGTCCAGTGGTTTCTCTAAACTATCTGAGAAAACCAGACATCCGCAAAAGCAAGAGGGAGATAAAGTAAGAAAATGCTTCCCTGATGCCATTGCAGTCCTATTTTTCTACAAGCCTTAATATTGATAACAATAACCATAAGATATGAGCATCTATGACCACTATACTAGATCCTTTTATTTTCTTTCACCATAAATACTGATCACAACACTATGAAACTGGTATTAGTGTTGTCAGTTTCTAATTGAGAAAACTGAGTGTCAGAAGCCCTAAGGCTTCAAATCCAAGGCTAGTTAGATGTGAAACCAGGATTTGAAAATAGGTCTGTCTCTTCTCAATACATCATGATATCTCCTGAAGTAACACAGAAAAACATAGGTTACATAATTATTAAATCAAAATCTGCCTCCCTAAATTTTTCACTTACTGATCTGAGTTCTGTCTTCTGAAAAAATAGTATTTATAGCCTACTTCTTCCACGTAGTAACTCCTTGGGGATTGGAAAACAACTATCCAAAACTTCAGTAAGTACAGGTATCCCAGTGTCCAATTTCCACACCAACAAGTCATCTTCTTGGAAGTCTGGTTTTTCAAAGTCTCTAACACTGTAGATGTTCTCTGACTTTTACTAAAATTAATTCCTACTATACCATAGTGCTCTCCTGAGCTTCCAGGACTCCTATAGGCCTCTACAGCCCACATTTTTCCAAGGTTTGACAAGAAACACTATTCTCATCATCACCCTCAAGAGCCACTGACAGGGCAGGCAAGGTACCCAAAAGCCCAACAGGCCATGGGAATTAATTCTCTGGAGCCCAGCTTACTGCTATCCTAATGTAAATGTTATGATAAATTATTAAACTGTATGTATAATTGATGCTTACTTTATAGTAATTCAGGGTCTTGCCTGTTTGAATAAAATTCATTATTTACAATTTTCTCCTAGAAGTGATTTTTCTTTGTTGATATCTCTCCTTAATTGCTTGAATCATATGACACATTTTTCTGGGCAGCATTGAAATAATTATGATCCTTCTCTTAGTTGGGAGTTAGCATTTAAGCTTCTGATAGATTGCATTAATACAATAAATATCCCTTTTTGCAAATAAAAAAAGTCTGCATCTATATTATTCAGAGATATTTATAGACATATATTCAGCCTAAATAATGTCCTATCCATCATAGGAAAGAGCCCAAGTTCTAGATCTCACATATCTGAATTCCACTATCATTTGCTTAAGAATGTAAAAGACTGCAGTCTATATTTGTAGACTAAAGAGCATATGTAAGTATAGTACATTTTATCTATTGACTTTTTTAAAATATTGATTGATTGATTGAGTCGGAGTCTCATTCTGTAGCCCAGGCTGAGTGCAGTGGTACAATAACAGCTATCACAGCCTCAAACTGCTGGGCTCAGGTGATCATTCCACCTCAGCCTTCCAAGTAACTGAGACTACAGGCATGCACCACCATGCCCAGCTAATTTTTTGATTTATTGTAGAGACAAGGTCTCACCTTGTTGGTCAGGCTGGTCTCAAACTCCCGGACTCACGCAGTCCTCTCACTTCAGCCTCCCAAAGTGTTGAGATTACAGGTGTGAACCATCGCACCTGGCCTATCTATTAACTTTTTTTTTTTTGAGTTGGAGTCTCACTCTGTCACCCAGGCTGGAGTGCAGTGGCATGCCCACGGCCACCCCAGTGTTGTCCTGCTGGGCTTCCACGATACTTCCACCTCAGCCTTCCAAGCAGCCAGAACTACAAGCACGCGCTACCTTGTCTGGCCAATTTTTTATTTTTATTTTTAATTTTTTTTGTACAGACAAGGTCTCACCATGTTGCCCAGGCTGGTCACGAACCAATGGGCTCTAAATTTTTAAAAAACTAACACAATTTACAATTTTTATCTAATTTACATTTGTAAGCAATATATAAAGATTGGAAGGTATATCTTCGGTGTCCCTGTCTGTGTGGTACAGGAAGAAGGAAAGTAAATTGAGAAAAACTGTACAATGTGTAAAGCCATCTCCTAAATGAAGGGGAAAACTCATGAAAGAATCCCCTTAGTTTCTCACCGCACTGATATGTAAACGCCCTTGCAGAGAAGAGGAAGGAAGGAAGTCCATTTCTCTCCATTCTGGAATAATACAAATCCCAAATATGGAAAGGGAAATATGCTTACTGATCTAAGTTAAGTTCTTTTCTACCATTCACAAGTCACTTGAAGAGCTGAACTTTTTAGAACTGTTAGGAATCTATGTGATAGATAAACCAATGATTAATAAAGATTAACAACCACAAAACCCCACCCAAATGGAAAATATATTTTAGGCAAGATATTACATTTTGTGACCCATGCTCAACTCTAAATTAACTGAGAGATAAGCCATGATAAAAAATGCAAAATGTTCTTAATAATTTCTTATATTTGTATATAGAGAAGATATAATCATTAGTTTATTGTTTTGCTAATTTAAAAAGTATAAAATGAGACCAAGTAAACTTAATCATATGAAGAAGTATATCCAAGCCATTTGATCTTATTGTCCCAGTATTTTGTTATTTCCAATGAAAAAATCTGCTCCAAAAGCATTAATTGCATGTTACTCTTTATTTAACAAGTACATTGAACCATGTGACATCTATTGCTGTCCTTTTTTAGTTAAATATGCACTGTTAATTCGCTTTTTGCATTGCAATTATTCATAATATCTTTAAGGGCAAATACCATTTCTCATACTACCTTCTATTCTTCCAGAACATCTAAAAAAATACTGCCTTCAATAATTATTAATTGACTTATTCATTCGACAGTCTACGTGTTCACCACGTGCCAAGAGCTGGGGACACAGTCCCCACTCTCAGAAAGCTGGCGATAAATGACTTCTTCTGAACAGATAGATGGGGCCCTAGCCCAGACTGCCTGGAACAGGAGAGCTGGAAGACAGATGAAGTCAAGAGAGTGATGCTTGACTCTTTTCTGGTAAGACAAATGAGTTGGAATTCGCAGTGGAAGACAGGTGGGCAATTGATGCATGGGGGGCTTTACACATAGTAAGCACTCGATAAATAATTGTCTATTTGTTCTGGAATAAGTGGTATCGACTTGAAATCAGTGACCTTTCAACCCTAAGAATCTATGGGTCTCTGACTTTTTAAAGCCATTAAAGTCCTATTTATTAAGTCAATGCTTCAGGCTTTTTCTTCGCCAAAGAGTAGGTTTCTCCACTAACAGAACAGAAAACAGAACTGCTTTAGAAGAAAAGGAGGAAAAAAATCCACAGGCTCAATGTCCATATGTCCATTCTAAAAGTCATATACACTCATTGTAGCATATCTGAAAAATGAAGAAAAAGGAAAGGAAAAAAATACCACACATTTCACCACTGGTAGTCAGTCGTTGTTAATAAAAATGGTGCATCTCTTTCCAGTCTTTTTTTATTTCACAAAATTTTTTTGATTTATTATTTTTTACATAGTTGTAATGGTATTAATTAACAGTGCATACTTAAAAACTTAAACCACAGTATTAGATGTCAAATGGCACAATGTGCTGAATGTTAATTAAAAGGTAGCACGTTATTAATGTGTTAGGAATTGCATCTTTTATTGGAAACCAAAAGTGAGCTTTTATATTAGCATTATGACAAAACATCATTATAAGTATCTTATTGCCCCCATTTACATGAAAATTTCATAAGATCTACATAATTTAATCAATTATTATGTTGTTAGACATTTAGATTTTTTCCAAGATCTCAGTGTTCTAAATAATTCTGCAATGAGCATTTTTATATACAATGATTTCCCCCCATATTTCTGATTCATTTTAGGATCAAGTATTAGGATTGGAATGAATAGATCAAAAGGCACAAGGTTTTTAAGGCTTGGAATTTATATTGCCAAATTTCTTTTCAAAAAGACTACCAGTTTTCATTCTACCAGCCATGAGAATGATGTTTTTGCTGTTATCAATAATAAATATTATCCCTTAAATCTTTGTTGATCTGATAGTTTAAGAAAGTTGCTCAAATTTGCATTTATTTGATTACTAGTGAAGTTATTATTTTCCCCCTTGTTACTTGCTTGTATTTATTTTGGAGGCCTAGGGTTGAATTGACATTAGGTAAAAATCAATAGCTCAGATTACCTACATATAGAAAAGCATGAAGGCTTCTGGGTTTCTGCTAACTGCTACATCACCACTCCATGTAAAAACTAAGATAATTTCTTTGGCCACAAATTTTCAAAAATTCAGAGCTTATAGCATGTTCCTAAAGAACCCTAGGCCAAGTGCCCCAGACCTTGAGCCCAATTTCACTAGAACCTGTCATAATTTTCTGACTTCCACGTCCATAAGAGTCATCTCTTTGTGCTCCTTTTTTAATAGATGTGTTTCCTGTGACTCCATGCTCCATGAAAGCCAGACTTGAAATCATGTTCACTGTGGTGTCTCCATTGCTCAAAGCAGACCTGGGAGACGGCGCCTCCCTCCTCCAACCATCAAACTTGGTGTGATGTGAAAGAAGTGGCAGTCTGGAATGCAACAGAAGAGCATCTTCAGAGAGGAAAAAAAGTCCTGAATTGTGCTTCCCCCACAGCCAGTCCCTACAATAGCTTCTATTAAGTTTCCACTGCTTGGGAGCACTTCTGTCTTTCCTTGAAAAGGTATTTTGGCACGCTGAATACTTCTTTCTATTTATCTGTAAATTTAACTTGACCCGCCTAATCATTAGGCACAAAGCAATCATCTCTGTGCTGCTGTTCAAGACATGGGATAATTAGCCAAGAGAAATTCCTCCTGCCAGTGTGCCCTATGAATAGAAAACTTGCATTTGATTTCTGGGTTTTATCCAATTATTACACATTTTAGTTTGTGTCCTAACTTCCTGAAAATTAATATACAATGCACGACTTTGATCTGAGATTTATGTATAATACACTACTTGGAGAAAATGCATTGGCTGGAGCAAAGAGTCTATTTCCAGTTTTAATAACCATCTCACTCTGTACTTTTCTGGTGATCAGCTCATGAAATTACCTCTTGGGAAGACCTAGTCTAGCAAACTATTCATACGTCTCAATGATTCAATTAACATTTATGTAGCTTTTGTATATGCATTTTACTGTGCCAGTTGCTCTCACATGCTGTTCTATTCAGTTTTTATAAAAACATATTAAATAAATATCATTTTTCTCATTTATTTTAGATTTCACGACTTACCTAACTAACTTCATCCAGTCAGACAGTACCCATGCCAGAATGTAAACTATACCTCTTCAGTCTAGTGTTTTTTTTTTCCTGTAACTAGACATGACTTGTCCCCACATATCTTCGCATGGTGGTACCCCTCCACTGTTTATCACAGCACACTGTGTATGTTATAGAATATTCATCACAACACTCATCACACCGAAACTGCTGAACTGCTTGTCTCTCTTCCCCATAGGCTATAAGTCCATTGAAGGCAGAAATCATGTATCCCCAGAGTCCATCGGACTGCCTAGAATTAGTGGGTGTTCAATAATATGTTTAATTAATGCATAATTAAATCAATAAGCTACTTGATAAATTGATGGAGATGGTGATATTTGAGTTATGTGCTGCTGTGATTTGCACATGGGAAAGTCTAAAAACAGCTTATAATTAACTTTATCTAACTACAATTTATTTTAAATTTAGGATTTATTAATTAAATCACATATCCAAGCCCTTCCCTTTCTTATTTGGCCTTTGCTAAATTCCACTCTCCAACAAGTTGTAGAAAATTGCTATGAATAATTTCGCTATTTAACAAAATATTGGGGAGGGGCACATAACATCAATAAGGGTATCTGATCTCAAACTGGGAGAAGTGGGGACCAAAGGGAGGCCCAATCTTTACCCGTATGATGACCACTTATGTACCTCATCCTGAATTGTGCCCCACATCTTTTAAAAAATTTTTAAATGTTATTTAATAAAATTGCTGTTTTAGTTTTAGTTTTAGGGGGGTTTTATCACTTTATTTGAATTATCACCAAAAACAACTCATTTATCTCTATAGAATAGAATTCAGGCAACAGAATTTTTAAAGTTTTTCCCCTTTACTCTCATTAATAAACGAAAAAAGAATTCTAAAACCTCACTGGCCCTTCAAATAGTCAACTAGATTTTACACAATAATATCCTATTCAAGTGAATTTCCAGCACCAACTAAAATGCTTTCAACAACAGGAAACTTTCTTCCTCCTGATGGACCTTGTCCAAAATGTAGACTTCTCTAAATAGAAACTGGAAATGAATGGAATGTGCTAATTAGTAGAAGTGTGAATTGGTACAAACTTAATATAAATCATGAACCTTTAAAGTATGCATACATTTCTAGCAGGTCATACTAAAAATCTGTCTAAGGGAAATTAGCAGAGATTACCACACATCATTACCAGGGTATGTGTTCAAGGATGTTATTTGCAGTGTCATTTATAATAAAAAATTTTGAAAACTACTTCATTGCCCAACTATACAAAATGGTTTTACTAAATAATGGTTCACGTATATAACAGAGTACAGTGAAATCAGTTTTTAAAAACAGTGCTCATATCCCATTTCATGAAATCAAGAAGTACGAGAGGACTGCCAAAAAAATCAGAATTATCTTTTGAAGGGTAAGCCCATTGGAGCATAGGCTTCCCCCACTAGGTAAGTGTTTAAGGAACTCATCGGCATCAGTGTACCAGCTAGCTTTGTTGTGAGAAGCAGAGTTCACCTTCAGTGAATTTTTTTGTGGCAAACAGTAACTGGTTCTTCCACCATGACAACGAGCCTGCCCACACCATGCTGAGTGTTCGGCAGTTTTTAACCAAAAATGGCATGCCCCACCATCCCTATTCACTCAATCTCACCCCAAGTGACATATTTTGTTGTTGCTGCCCCAAATTTTAAAAAAAGTCCTCAAAGAGATATGTTTTGCCGATGTGGACTAGGTGAGACACAGAATGGCAGAAACACCAAACTGATGAGTTCAAAAGCAGTGAATTTTAGCCGGGCTCAGTGGCTCGGCCTGTAATCCCGCACCTTTGGGAGGCTGAGGTGAGTGGATTGCCTGAGCCCGCAGGTTTGAGACCCGCCTGAGCAACTTGGCGAGACCTCATCTCTACAATAAATCAAAAAATCAGCCAGGCGTGGTAGCGCGCACCTGTAGTTTCAGCTACTTGGAAGGCTGAGGTGGAAGGATCACCGGAGCCCAGCAGGTCGAGGCTGCGGTGGCCGGGAACAGCCACTGCACTCCAGTCTGGGCGACAGAGTGAGACTCCAACTCAAAAAAAAAAAAACAGTGAATTTTGAGCAATGGAAAAAAATCTCTATAGTTGTATTGCATTAAATGGAGAGCACTCTGAAGGTTTAACCGAAGTTTAAACATGTAAGAATAAATACGCAAGTTTTATAAGTAAATTGTGGAGTTTTTTCCGGATCCCCTGTCATAGTCATTGGTATATAAAAACATCTAATTGCAGAACAATATACTAATATCTAGATAACAAAAATTTGCATGCATAGAAAAAAATCTAGGAAAATACAGAAAAATGAAGATAGGTTTTTTTTCATTTCTGAGCAGTAAGATTAGGAGCAGTAAATTTTCTTTATGCTTGACTTTTTTCATTCATACATTCTAAAAGAAACATGTGTTACTTCTATAATCAGAGGAAAAGTAAATTTAGTATAGGTCCTTCCTTGAATTGAACCAAAATTTATCTTATTTTTAAAATAACTTCAGCATATTTGTGGGGGAGGGTTGTTTTGTTTTGTTTTATTAATTTTTTATTTTGAAGATGTGGGGTACAATTCAGGGTTGGGTATAGAAATGTTCATGATGCAGGTACCCTTGTTGATGAGGAGTGCTCCCCCTCTCCCCTGGCAGTTTCCCACTACTGCCAATCCCTTTCTTAGAGTATTATGATACTTCAGCATTTTTGTATATGACAATATATATCGGGGGGAAAAAAATCCTTCCTACTCATGAAATGTTTTCAAGCAATGCAATGCTCCTCTCCCTGCCTGACAGGAGAGATGTTCTCTTACCAGTTGAACATCTGTGGTTTCTCCCACCCCTGCTCTCCTCCAGTACATTCTCTGCACAGCAGCTAGAGTGATCCTATGCAACAGATCCATCAATTCCCTGCTCAGAACTTTCCAAGGGCTTCTCCTCACAGACAGAACAAAAGCAATATCCATATCAGGGCCCACTCTGATCCTATTTCCTACCACTATTAATTGCTCACTCCACTTTGGCCTCCAAGTTTTCTTGCCTCCACGTTCCCACCTCAGGAACCTTTTCACTTGCGATCTCTTCTACCTGGAATGCCTCACCCTCAGATATTTCACAGGGTCCCTCCCCACGTCAGCCCCATTCAGATTTCCACTCAAATGTCACCTCCTCAGAATGATCTTCCGCCAACACTCTCCCAAAACTAGCACCCCATGACTCTCCATCCCCCTGTCCTACCTTATTTCTCTTCTTAATACTAATTACTACAAGATCACTTTTTGTTTATTTGTCCAATTGTGTATGGTCTGTCACCCCCAGTCACATTGTAAGTTTCATAAAGGCCAAGGCTTTTCCGTCGTGTTTTGTGTGTGTGTGTGTGTCTGTTTTCACTGCTAAAATCCTCACTACCTAGAGGAGACAGAGATTAGGTTCAATGCATAGGTTTAAATGAATGAAGGAAGTGGCTTCAAGTGTCCTCTTCCAGTGGCTGGAATTTTTTTGTTGTTGTTGTTGGAGCCTCACTCCCTAGCCCAGACTGGAGTGCAGTGGCCCTCTCAAGGCCACACCAGCCTTGACCCGCTGGGCTCCGGAGATCCTTCCGCCTCAGCCTTCCCAGTAGCCAGAACTACATGCGTGCGCTTCCACACCCGGCTAATTTTTGATTTATTGTAGAGATGAGGTCTCGCCAAGTTGTCCAGGCGGGTCTCGAACCCGCGGGCTCAGACAATTCATTCAGCTCAGCCTCCCAAAGAGCAGGATTACAGGCTGAGCCACCGAGCCCCGCTGGTTCTCCGTTTTTTCACATGGAAACTGGAAAAAATAGTACCGAGTTCATACGGTTGTTGTGAGTTAATAGATGCAAAGTTCCTAAAACCATGCCTTGATAAGTGCTTAATTAAGGTTAACTGCTCTCCTCCTCCTCCTCCTCCTCAATGTCATTATTGTCATTGTCATCATCACCGTCAACACATTAACTGGACTTCTGGGTAATCTCTCTGAAAACCTCAGTGAAGCCTGAGAAATTTTTCTTCCTTTCTTCCTTCCTTCCTTCCTTCTTTCCTTTCCTTTCCTTTCTTTCTTTCTTTCTTTCTTTCTTTCTTCTTTTCTTTCTTTCTCTTTCTTTCTTCTTCTCTCTCTCTTTCTCTCTCTCTTTCTCTCTTTCTTTCTCTCTTTCTCTCTTTCTTTCTTTCTATCTCGTTTTTTGAGTTGGGTTCTCACTCTGTCACCCAGACTGTAGTGTAGTGGCACTCTCCGGGCCACCACAGCCTCGAACCGCTTGGCTTCAGCAGTGATCCTTCCTCCTCAGCCTTCCAAGTCGCCAGAACTGCAGGTGGGCACTACACGCCCAAGTAATTTTTTTGATTTTTTGCGGAGACGTGGTCTCGTCAAGTTGCCCAGGCTGTTGGCGAACCCGTGGGCTCAGGCGGTCATCTCACCTCGGCCTCCCATAGTGCTGAGATTACAGGCTTGAGCCACCGCGCCCGGCCCAGTAGCTGGAATTTTAAACTCGCTAACCTGAAGTCAAGAGAATGCCCAGGAAAGACCACCATGTTCCAGGTATGGTCTGGCCACAAGGAGCAGTGTCCCTTCCTCCCTTCCTTTCTTCCTTCCTCCCTCCTCCCTCCTCCCTCCTCCCACCTCCCTCCTCCCACCTCCCTCCTCCCACCTCCCTCCTCCCACCTCCCTCCTCCCTCCTCCCTCTCCTTTTCCTCGTTCCTCAGGCAGCTCTCCAATATGCCTCTACATTCAAATGATATCCTAGAAGCCACATTTCACTTCTCACTCGCACCCAGCATCTAATGAGCACACTGGGACGCGCCGAAGCTCTCAATTAATGTTTATTTGCTCTGTTCACGAATGAAGAGACCCGAAAATGCATATGTTATTTTAAGGGGAAATGTACACACAGACAAGAGTTTTCCTTTTTAGAAAATTAGTTAAAGGAAATTATCTCCGAAGTCAAAAACATTCAAAACGAAAGGGTGAAAAAGAGGCGAATTGAATAACACCTGAAGCTTGTAGAAGCTTCAAGCCCTTGGCCCCACTGACAGATTAAACAATGAACAACTTGTTTGTGCACCGTCTTGGCAAAAACACACAGCTGGGGAAGGCATGACTCAGAGAACAAGGAACAGGACATGCAACAGTTATTCAGGCAGATCCACCCAGGCAGGCAGACGAGCACCCAAGTCTCTAGTGTTTTGCCAATAATGTGAAACAAACAGGTAGATGGACATAAAGCCACGATATAAAGCAAAATATGTACTAATTAAACGACAAGTTAAAATAAGTTTGAGTCCACAAGTGAACAGTCATAGAACGTAAAAACCTCAGAGAGACTATCTGTGGCTCCGTCCTTCATACAATCCTAAATGTTTTCATTTAAGAAAAGTGAATCAACCCAAATAATGTAAACATGAAGATGCATTTCTTTTACAACAATCTGTGAGATTATGCCATTAAAAAATGGAACTGTTGACTACTATTACTAATGGGATTATTTTAAAAGTATAATTTTGATCAGGATGTGGCTGCCTTTCTCCCAAAATCTATAATGTCATTCAAGGTTACAGTGCTGACTTGGCTCTATTCAAGTCCGTCATAAAAGATTAACCCAGGCTTGGAGAGAAAAGTAAGATCAGGACATGGATAAAGGGGAGATTTTTGTTTTTAATCCATTGACTTAATTTTTTAATTGTGGGAAAATACACATAACATAAAATGTACTATCTTAATCATTTTTAAATGTGCAGTTCAGTATTGGTCAGCACCTTCACATTGTTGGGCAACCTATCTCCAGAACTCTTTTCATCTTGCAAAACTGAAGCCCATTAAATAATAACTACTTCATTAGCTTTTGTGAGGCTAGAAATTTCTAAATAATAACTACTCTGGAATTCTTAACAGTAAAAATATATTGTTATAATAAAAAATACAAAAGGAAAATCTTGCATTCATATAGCAAAAGAAGATAACATTTAATTCGCGTGTGAATGAAGAATTCAGTCCTGAAATAAACACTCAACAAGACTGGTCAACATCTTGGAAAAAAAATAAACAAAATTTTTAAAAAGTTGGTTCTGGAAGTATATTTACCAACTAGAAGTTATCTGAATGTCTAACAAATATTTAAACTACAGATTCATAGTCAGAATAAACACAAAGCAGTTGTTCCATTCTTCAAAATGTAATGCCAAATTCATCTCCCTGTTACTAGTAATTTCCATTGACTACAATTACTCACAGATATTTGAATAAAAGCCTATTACTAGTAGTAACTTGAAAAACTATAGTCAAAATCTCCTCTCAGTCATGTACACATAGCCACGAAAGGATATTTACATATCAGAGGACACTGTTGACTAATCCTTCCAAGGAACTTGGCTTAGAAGCCTAAGGACTACCAATGAAACTGAATTCAAATACCTATCTATGGGTTTTCCCTAATATCCAATTTGTCTGGAATTTCCCCAAACACTGAACAGTCATTTTCTTATTGCATCATCTCTGCCAAACTTTCTATATTCGTAGTGCTACCACTTTGTTGGGGTGGGGGAGGGAGTAGAAAGTCTAAATATATCACTAGAATTCTGCCATGTTTTTACCTATTCATTTGTCATTTTGGTGTTTAAATCCATGGCTAGGTCCATGTTATTGATGCAAATTCATTTCACACTGCCCCCTTGTCCTGTTAACTTGAAAAGGGTACCTGGACAATAAACGTCTGCATTTGCTCTTTGACTAACTGGGAGAAGAAGGAGGAATAATTACAATGCATTAACAGCTGCCTAAGAGATAATCATATCCAACATCCCAATCTAATTAACAATGTCTCTTCACTAAAATTAGATGGCAAAAATTTTTCTTAAACTTCATGAGAACTTCCCACTCAGTTAATCCCAGGAACTCTTGGTTTAATTTGCAATTAGCAAATTAAAATTAAATTTTTTTTTTTTTTTGAGTTGGAGTCTCACTCTGTCGGCCAGACTGGAGTGCAGTGGCCGCTCCCAGCCACCGCAGCCTCGACCTGCTGGGCTCCGGCGATCCTTCCGCCTCAGCCTTCCAAGTAGCCGGAACTACAGGCGCGCGCTACCACATCCAGCTAATTTTTGATTTATTGTAGAGGAGAGGTCTCGCCTGCCCAGGCGGGTCTCAAACCCACGGGCTCAGGTAATTCACTCACCTCAGCCTCCCAAAGGTGCGGGATTACAGACTGAGCCACCGAGCCCGGCGTACCTCATTTTTATATTGGGCTTTAGACTTCTCACAGAGCTTTCATGAACGTTATCTTGTTTTGATCTTCAGAACTATTTAGAGTGACGGATATTGCTATTTTCATTCTACAGATGAAGAAACTAAGATGCAGACTATTTGAGTATATTATGTCCAGATTATACATCAAGTATATGTGAGCCAGTATTTAAATCCAGGTCTTGCAGTAACAATTTCAAGCTCTTATTACAATACTAGCCTTTCTTTGTAGGTCTATGCAACAAATGTTTCTTTTTGACCAGTTCTAACACTGTTATTACCTGTAGGAAACATAGACTACTTTTCCTTAGCCTAAATCACTCCATTCATAGGCAGACATCAGATTTATAAAATGATTGGTGCAGATTAAATAAAGAAACCTATTATTCCATTAGTACTTCTTTTGCTCCCACTAATACAGGTTGTCCACACAGCTGGTTTGTGCAGATGTTATGATTTTATAATCTCTGTACAGTTGAAATTAGTTTGAAATGTCAAAGAGTTTTGATATTTTAGGTTTTACACTTCATGTATTTCTCCTTGTATGTTATGGTCTCTGCCAACCACCAAATTTAGCAGCGTCTCAAAGCTTTTTCTAGCCTGCCCCAAACAAGAAGCACTAGAAATTACCGAAGACAAGTTGGCCTTGTGAAATTTCCAAACTAGTTTCTAAACCAAAGAAATTGAGTGAGATAAATTTAGAACACTTGGGAGCTTTGAAAGTCTATTTGGATAAATTTCAGTTACTGCCAATGTGAAATCATGTCCTAGAAATGGGAAGGATGATCAAAGTCTCACCTCTGAATAACATTCATCCCTCATAAAATGCACAAGGGCAAACCTTTCTTTGTTGGGAAATGGTAACATGTTCTTTATTCAGAAACCAAATCCTTTTAGATGTGTTGGTAAGAGAATTTTTGCTTTTGTTCTCATTGTTATAGTTTTGGGGTTTTGTCATTGTTGTCACTTTATTTTGATACCTTTGAGTTTTTATGATTTTATTGGGTTTTTTTTTTTTTTTTTTTGAGTTGGAGTCTCACTCTGCCGCCCAGACTGGAGCGCAGTGGCCGCTCCCAGCCACCACAGCCTCGACCTGCTGGGCTCCGGCGATCCTTCCGCCTCAGCCTTCCGAGTAGCCGGAATTACAGGCATGCGCTACCACACCCGGCTGATTTTTTGATTTATTGTAGAGATGAGGTCTCACTGCCCAGGCGGGTCTCGAACCCACGGGCTCAGGCAATCCACTCACCTCAGCCTCCCAAAGGCGTGGGATTACAGTCTGAGCCACCGAGCCCGGCTGGGCTTTTTTTTTTTTTTTAAGCAATGCATTTTTTCCTGGGGTATTTACCTAGTCTCACAATCAGATCAACTTTTGAAAATCAGTGTTATTATGGTAACTGAGTAACTGTTTTATGGATCCCAGGTTGAAGAATGTACTTCAGGCCAGGCTCGGTGGCTCAGCCTGTAATCCCACGCTTTGGGAGGCCGAGGTGAATGAATTTCCTGAGCCCACGGGTTTGAGACCCGCCTAGGCAACTTGGTGAAACCTCATCTCTACAATAAATAAATAAAAATTAGCCGAGTGTGGTGGCACGTGCCTGTAGTTCCAGCTACTTGGGAGGCTGAGGCGGAAGGATCGCCGGAGCCCAGCAGGTCAAGGCTGCGGTGGCTGGGAGCGTGCCACTGTACTCCAGTCTGGGTGACAGAGTGAGACTCCAACTCAAAAAAAAAAAAAAAAAAGAATTTACTTCATTGAATCATTAATGGTAGTGAATTCATTACATGCAATCAATAAAGCACTATATCTGTGACCCATCAATTAAAGGTATGAAATATTTTCAATGAAGTAAACCGTTTACAGAATACCAGAAATGCCATGGGTATTTCAAAAAGCAAAATGTCCACATGCTAAGAATTCATGTCATTTGACTCAATAATGAATTCTAGGAATTTCTTGCAAAACATAAGCCCTAAATACAGGTTATAATATATAATCCAAAGATGTACATAATGGCATTATTTATAAGAGTGACAAGTTGCAAACAGCCAAATTAGCCAATATAAGAGATTATGCTATATTCACACAATAAGATATTCTGCAGCAATTAAATATTTTTCTGAAGTTTTTAAAAGTTGTAAATACATACTTTGAAGTCAGAAAGACTTGAGTTTGAATCCTGATTCTAACATTTTATTGAGCTTTATAAGACCAATCTCAACTTTTTAATTTGTAATGATACTTACAAAGGTATAGCAATTTCAAAATAATATACATAACAGATACTGCAATGTCTGGCACATTGCAAGTCAAGGGTAGCCACTATAAAATATTAAGATGGAAAGAAAAGAATGTAGCCGGGCTCGGTGGCTCAACCTGTAATCCCACGCTTTGGGAGGCTGAGGTGAGTGGATTGCCTGAGTCCGCTGGTTCAAGACCCACCTGGGCAACTTGGTGAGACCTCGTCTCTACAATAAAATCAAAAATCAGCCGGGTGTGGCAGCGTGTGCCTGTGGTTCCTGCTACTTGGAAGGCTGAGGCGGAAGGATGGCCGGAGCCCAGCAGGTCGAGGCTGCGGTGGCCGGGAGCAGCCACTCCACTCCAGTCTGGGCGGCAGAGTGAGACTCCAACTCAAAAAAAAAAAAAAGAATGTAAAACCATTTACAAATTAAAATCTACCGATGTACAAATACATATGTATATAGGAAAAAGACTGGAAGAAAATATTAAAATAGCAAAAAAGTAATAGAGATTGTCTCCAGAGAGAAAACCCATAAATTGTGTGTGTGTGTATATGCTTTTCTGTATTGTTTCAGATTTTTCCTCAGTAGGATTGATTGCTTTTTTTTTTTTTTTTTTGAGTTGGAGTCTCACTCTGTCGCCCAGACTGGAGTGCAGTGGCCGCTCCCGGCCACCGCAGCCTCGACCTGCTGGGCTCCGGCGATCCTTCCACCTCAGCCTTCCAAGCAGCCGGAATTACAGGCATGCGCTACCACGCCCGGCTGATTTTTTGATTTATTGTAGAGATGAGGTCTCGCTGCCCAGGCGGGTCTCGAACCCGCGGGCTCAGGCAATCCACTCACCTCAGCCTCCCAAAGGCGCGGGATTACAGGCTGAGCCACCTAGCCCGGCTTGATTGCTTTTATATTACGAATAAAGAGATTCTATAGCCATTTAAAGAAATATGTCTATTGAACTGCTTGGACTTAAAAATTAACATAATGAACATATTTTTTAAATGTCTAACTTCAGATCATTTCTCTTCTCACTCTAACCACATTCCACAGTATTTTCAGAGCCTACTTCTCGAGTCTTCTGCACCTTTCCTTCCGTTCTTTTCATGGCAAAGCCCTGCTCATTCTTTTTTTTTTTTTTTTTTTTTTTTTTTGAGTTAGGGTCTCACTCTGTCGCCCAGACTGGAGTGCAGCGGCCGCTCCCGGCCACCGCAGCCTCGACCCACTGGGCTCCGGCGATCCTTCCGCCTCAGCCTTCCGAGTAGCCGGAATTACAGGGACGCGCTACCACACCCGGCTGATTTTTTGATTTATTGTCGAGATGAGGTCTCGCTGCCCAGGTGGATCTTGAACCCACGGGCTCGGGCAATCCACTCACCTCAGCCTCCCAAAGGCGTGGGATTACAGGCTGAATCACCAACCCGGCAGCCCTGCTCATTCTTTAGGACAAGCTGAAATGTTACCTTCTCTATGAAGCTCCTTTTAACTTCCCTAAGTAGTATTAGCCCCTCTGCCTCCGTGCTCCTGAGTATTCTGCTTGGTGGGCTGCGAATTAAGAACATCATCCTCATCATCACAAAGGTATTAAACATTTATTAAGGTCTAACTCTCTAACATATATGCCATATTATAAAATCCTCATAGAAAGGCTATGAATCAGATACTGTCATCCCCATTTAAAAGATGAATAACTGACACTTCAAGAGAGTTTGAGTATTCTGATCTTAAATCTCATTCTTTTAACCACAATGATATAGGCTCTTAATTCTGCTTCTGCTCTTAAGCTTGATATTTCAGCACTCAGAAGAGATTAATAGCACCCCCAAAATCAGACAGGCTATTTCAGATAAATATTGTTGGTATACTTCCGTGGGATTTGAACTATATTCATCTTCAGCATCTCTGTCTCTTGAAACCTTCAGATCTATTTACTATTTTCTTAAATATTTCCTTTTTTTAATCTCCTTCATGCTCTGTGCTAGGTACTAAAAATACAATTATGAGAAGCAGTAGTCAAAGTGCTGGTCCTCAGAGACGTGAGAGTCTACTTGTGAAACAGATATTAATCAAAGAGTCACACAAATTCAGAATTACGCATGTGATGAGTGTTATAAGGGATAGAAACATGGTGCCATGTGAACATATTATGGAGAAATATTCCCTTGAGGAAGTGAAAATAAAATGAGAGTTTAGAAGGAAGAGGAGAGCAAGACAATCAGGAGTTGAGTTTTACACACGTAAATGTGAGATTATTATTTGCCAGTGAGAAGGCAAATGGATATAAGTCTGAAGTTCAGTAAAAATGATCTGGACTACAGGTATAAATTGGGGAATGATCAGCACTTGACAGTTTTAGACTGGATGACATCTCCACAGAAGTGAGTGTAGTGTAGGGAAGAGGAAAGACCCAAAAACTGAATCCTGTAGCAGTTCAGTATTTAGGTAACAGAGGGATGAGACAGCAACCAGAAAAAGAGACTAAGCAGAGGCCAGTGACATTGAGAGAAAGCCAAAGAATGAAGTCTCCTGGTAACCGAGTGGAGCAAATCTTTGAAGAATGAGTGATCAAGTGAGTCAAACACTGCTGGTGGCTCCATGGAAATGACCACTTTGGCAACATAATCATTGATAACCTTCACTATTTCAATGGAATAGTGGGATCAAAGGCCTGGCTGAGTGAAGCAGTGGAATCAGTGGTGTGAACGTAGAAAACTGGACCCCAGTGATCCTTCCGCCTCAGCCTTCCAAGTAGCCGGAACTTCAGGCATGTGCTACCACACCTGGCTAATTTTTTATTTATTGTAGAGACGAGGTCTCACTAAGTTGCCCAGGCTGGTCTTGAACCCGTAGACTCAGGCAATCCACCCCCCTCGGCCTTCCAGAGTGCTGGGATTACAGGCTGAGCCACCAAGCCCAGTCTTGAATTTTAAGTGAGATAGTTGAATGCTTTCCTCAAGCCTGTAGAGGAACCTGCATGCAGAGTTGATGAGAGTGGTTGCATGGTTGACAGTGTTGGTTTTACCAGAAGAGTAGAAAGAAGAGAGAAGTGAAAAAATTAATGATGAAAGTTGAGAAAAAAGAATAAAAGGAGCCGGGCTCAGTGGCTCATGCTGTAATCCCGCGCTTTGAGAGGCTGAGGCGAGTGGATTGCCTGAGCCCCACGGGTTCGAGACCCGCCTGGGCAACTTGGCGAGACCTCATCTCTACCATCAATCAAAAATTAACCGGGCGTGGTAGCACTCGCTTGTAATTCCGGTTACTCGGAAGGCTGAGGTGGAAGGATCGCCGGAGCCCAGCAGGTCGAGGCTGCGGTGGCCGGGAGCGGCCACTGCACTCCAGTCCTCCAGTCTGGGTGACAGAGTGAGATCCAACTCAAAAAAAAAGAAAAAAAAAGGATTAAAGGAGTAATGGACAATGAAAAGTGGTGAACTACAGATCCTAATAGGCCCTGGTAGAATTGTTGAACTAAGTCTATTAGAGAAAGTGAGAAGGGAGACAGGATCTAGTAGTTGGAGAATAGAATGTTTGAAATTACGATTAAGGAATGGTTAAAGGTATTAACATGACATGGTCTAGGGCATGACCAGGAGAGTCAGTTATTGAGGTTGGAAAGTAGAAAAGGAACTGACAGGCCAAACATTGAAGGATGATCTATGTGGTATTAAAATCACAAGGGAGGCAACCCCCTGGTGTCCCCTCCTGCTCTGGGAGCTTTTCTGTCCTCTCAATAAATCCTGCTTTATAAAAAAAAAATCACAAGGGATTATGATGGGAGCAGTGCTAGAAAAATACCTGAGAAAGTTAAAATTGTCAAAGAAAATGTGAACGTGGGCAGGGTTTTACAGATGATTGCAACAAGGAATGGCAGCAGAAAGTAAGTAGAACAACTTAAGATTCAAAGATGTGATCTGAGGAGGGAGAGTAATTTGGACATTGAAGTGAGGAGCAAGAAAACATCTTTCCCACTACGGAGTCCGGTGGGGCAAAGGTGAAAAAAAGAGGTACCTCACAGAAGGTTGCAGGGAATCATGGTCCTGGCTTTCACCTCCTAACTCAATTTACTATCTCAAGTTGAGTTAGAGACTGATAATCAACTGAGCTAAAAAGGCACCTTCTTGTCAATTCTGAAAAAGAGAAGAGAAATTGCAACAGAATGGTATTTGAAAAGCAGTCCAAAATTGTAAGTGAATATCTTGGCGTACTAATAAGGCGCAATATATCACAGAAGGAAAACATAAAGACAGTCCAAAGAATGTTAGCAATCAAGTCAGAGGCTATAAGCAAAGTCTGTTCAGGAAAGAACTCAGGGAAGGAACTAGGGCAAAACATGAATATCTCCATTATCAATAAAAATTAACAGCGGAAGCCAGATTAATGGTCCAGAGCTGATAGAATCCTAGGTTCCCAAGAAGTCAGGATAAGACTCTGGTTGAAGATAGTGCTTAGAATGTAGTGCTTCTTTTAGTCTTTCTAACACCATTCATTTTTTTTATTCCGAAGAGAAGGAGCTATGTGGTATTCTAGAGCAGAGCAATATAACAGAATTTTCTGTGGTGATGGTTAATGTTCTATATCTGCACTGTCCAGCATGGTATCCTCTAGCCACATGTAAATATTGAGCACCTGAAATTTGGCTAATGTACGAAACTGAATCGTAAATTCCATTTAAGTTAACTTAAATTTAAATTGCATTATGGCTTGACCATTCCCTTCAAAACCAATGTTGAGATGTAAATGCCAATGTAACAATATTGCGAGGTGAGATCTTTCAGTGGTAATCAAGAAATGAGGGTACCACTTTCATGAATGGATTAAGGCCATTATCATGAGAGTGGGTTAGTTATCAAGAAAGGGGTCTTTTGGCAGGGTGCGGTGGCTGGAGCCTGTAATCCCAGCACTTCTTTCAAGAGGACTGCCTGAGCCCTCAGGTTCAAGACCAACCCAGGCAACTTTGCTAGACCTTGTCTCTACAATAAATCAAAAATTAGCCAGGCGTGGCAGCATGTGCCTATAGTTCCGGCTACTTGGAAGGCTGAGGCAGAAGGATCGCCAGAGCCCAGCAGGTCAATACTAGGGTGGCTATGAGTGTGCCACTGCCCTCCAGCCTTGACAACAGAGTGAGACCCCCAACTCAAAAAAGAAAGGGGGCTTTTGATAAAAAGATGAATTTGACCCAATTTTTCTCTCTTGCACATACATTTTCTTGCCATGTGATGCACTTCTACCATGTTATGATATGGCAGGAAGGCCTCTCTTGAAATTTCCAGTCTCCAGAACTATGAGAAATATTTTTTTGTTGTTGTTATAGATGACCCAATCTGTGGTATTCAGTTATAGCACCAGAAAATAGACTAAGACAAATAGACACAAATGGTTGCCATATTGGACGGCACAATTCTGGGCCAAAAAGCAAGTTGAGGGGTGAGGAAAAGTCAGAAAATTCTAGACATATAAAATAGGCCCTTCAATCTTGCCTTTTAATTCAGGCTTATGTGTTGACCATTTTAGCTTTAAAGCTTCTAAACCCCAGAGTACTCAGTTATCAGAAAACAATTTTATTCTCACCCTTTTACAAGAGCCCTATCAAGTATATGTTCACTGAATAGACATTTTTATATCTCAATCTGATTAACCCAACAAAACTATTATATGGTCTTATTTTAAACTAAGTTACCCTGAAACTTAAAAAGGTCCAAAATCAATGGAGAAAGCAAACAGTTAAGCAATTTCATAGATTATTTATTTTACCAACGGACAGATTACTCATAGGAGTTATTAGAAAAATACTATAATTTGACCAGTAGTGGTGGAAAGTCATTTTTAATGATGGAAATGGAAAAAAATACAGATTTTTTTAATGAGAGTTTATTTGATTTCCCTTTTGCATAAATGGATTTTATGTACTGATAAAGTAGCTAATTTTGATAGATATGCCTGGAATTGGCTTTTCAAATGATGGCTATTGGAGTCAGCTTTCTCATTCTAATTTCTTTTCTGAAACTTTCAATTGAAGATAACATCAATATTTATGTGAGCTGGGGAAAAGAAACAAGGCACAGGGTACATAAAACTGATTAATGTAAACTGGAGAGGAAAACCCTAAAACCAAATCTAATGATCCATCAAACAACAGTTACTCGTCTTCTTAACAATGTGAATGCTCTCAATTTAAGGTAACAACTTAAATCACGTAAGATACCAGAAGACAGTAAATATTTTGTATGTAAGAAATAAAGTATAAAAGCTTATTAAAATCAAAGAGCAAGAGAATGATAGTGAACTCTTAGAAGAAAACTGGCATCATTCTCCAATTAATTGAATACCTTAGAGAGTATATCATGTGCCTGTGTGCCATATTTAAATTAGCTTTACTTATAAAATCACTATATGCCACAATTCAAAAATGCAGCTGAGAAATCATTCTTTTTGCAGTACAGATGATAACCTAATTCCAACTATTTTTATCTGCTTTGTAATTCAAGTGATGCATGCTATATATTATTTCCCTAAGAGTCAAAATTATATTTAGAATTAAAATTGGTTTTATGTAGTTCAAGTTATTGCACCCGAAAGCAATGAGTCATGCACCAGAAGTACACAGATTTGGGAAGCAAATGCAGAACCATTAACTGCTCAGCAAGAGCTTGCTCCGTCCCTTAGCTCAGAGAATAAGCTTTAAAAATACTGTATAGTTAATGTAGGTTGGAACAACAAGGTCACCTCTGTTCCTTTTCAAAGATGCCATGGGCTCTTTGTCTTCTATCTTAAGGCCACAGAACAGAATCAGAGTTGAAGAAAGTTTCAGGCAGCTTGTTGTTACTATGTTCTGTAGTACACTTTACATGCAGAAGTAGTGCTGCTGGACTCATCTTCCAGGCAGTCATTTTACTTTATAATAAAGGTGGGTATTCAGTGGTCCTTGTATATATTTTTCACTCTAGACCCTCATAATCATGATGAAGAGAAAAGAAGACAGAGATGATGGAAATAGAGATAGATAGAGGTAGGATAGATGAGAGAGAGACCTGTTTCAGGCAGATTTGCAAATTTTCACTCATGACCCTGGCCTCATTATCACATAATTGTTTTAGCCAGCTGGTCCAAATGCCTAGACAGGCTACAGTAATATTGTAACTTTCACACAGTTCACTTTTCACTATCATACTTACACTTAGAATGGGGGAATTCACTTTCATCAAGTACCTACTCTGGGCCATGCATTGTACTCGTTTCTTTTTATAGGTCTCTCATTTAATCCTCACAAAAGTTCTATGAGGGATAGCCACTTCACAAATGTAAAAATAGAAGTTTGAGCAACTAAGAATATTTTCCAAGGTCGTTTTTTCTGAGGAAAAGAGGCCAGGATTTATACAGAGAACAGTGTAACTTTGCTTTATCATCCACAGTTCATGATATATATAAACACAAGCACATACTAACACATGTATATGTATATATCCCCATTTGTTTTGCTCTCTGCATCACTTGGCAAAGAGTAAAAATGTATTACTAAGAGTGAAATTTCTGGAGCCCTTTTGAGGACACAAATTCCTGTGAAACTATATCAAGAGCTTTGAATACACACAAAAAAAAAATTTAAAAAAACATAAAATTACATGGGAAATTCAGAAAGCTGATTTCTTACCCTAGTTCCAAATGTTTTTACATTCAGATATGCCACAACACTAGACATCTCAATGTTTGATCATTACAATTGAATGACATAACAAAATGCATAATTATTGCTAATCTATAAGAACTCAGGTGAAGTTATATTTAAGATTATGAAAATGAACTATAAAACAGCCCTTGAAAGTGGTACAGCTGAGAAATTCTACTTCCAAATGTGCCAGAGCACCTTGTTAGACTAATTCTCCTGTTTGGAACACACCAATTCTCCTATTCAAAAAGAAAAAACTGATGAACTACAAACAAGATGTTTAAAGGTATCAGAAATTCACCAAGTTATTGGAATTTAAAAGGCCAATATTTTCAAAAGAAATGAAAAGCACAGAGGTAAGCATAATCTTCTCTCCCATGATTCTCCTTAAAATATTTGCCTAGTGATTGGCATGAGGCTGAGGTTGAGAAACCAAGCAAAAATGGCATATGTGACTAAGACAGTCAAGATGAAGAGCTCAGATTTGGAAGAAAAGGCAATAACAAAAAGAAAGTTCAACATTTCAACCTTATACCACAGATTTCCTCTCTTAGCATTTAAAAATACTAAGTTATGTAAGGTAAAAATCAGATAAGTGAAGCAAAATTCCATAGCTAAAAATCTAAAAACATATTTGATATTTTTGCAATAGTATCATGCTAGAGAGTCAAAAATTGAAGTCAAGTGCATACCAAGGAGAAGAGGCCCTAAAAAAAATTACCTAAATTTTCAGTTGAGACCAATGAACAAACAGATCTAAGAGTAAAAGCAAAACAGTAACAGACAAACAGAACAGGACTCAAACACAACCTGGGATCATCTCAGGCCTTGATTGGATCAAGATGATCTTCCATTCCTCTAACTACCTGACAAAAGTAAAGCAAATCATCTCTGGAAGAAAAGAAAATAATATAGACACGTAATATTTGGCATTCAATTTAAAATTACAAGGCATACCAAAAGATCTGTCCAAATAGCTAAAATCTAAAAGCACAGACACTTCCACAGTGTTAATAAAGATAGTAAAACCACGAGACACCACCTAACTCCAATCAAGATAGCCGTCATCAATAACCTAAAAAAACAACAGATGGTGGAGATGATGTAGGGAAAAGAGAACACTTCTACATTGTTGATGGGAGTGTAAACTAGTACAATCACTGTGGAAAACAGTGGGACGATTCCCAAAAGACCTAAAAATTGACCTTAAATATGACCCAGCAATCTCCCTACGGGGAATATACCCGGAGGAGCTTAAATCTGTCTATGAAAAAGATACCTGCACATGTATGTTTATTGCAGCATTATTCACAATAGCAAAAACATGGAACCAACCGTGCTGCCCATCAAAAGTGGACAGGATTTTTTTAAAATTGTGATTCATGTACATCCATAAGGAAGGATGAAATTATGGACTTCACAGCAATTTGGATGGATCTGAAGTCTATCATACTCAGTGATCTATCACAGAAACAAAGAACTGAGTACCACATGTTCTCATTCATAAGTGAACCGAGAACATTTGTCAGAATACTACATGAAAAAGATTAGCAGTAGCTGATCACTGCCAGGGAGGGGAGGCAGGGGAACATAACACTAATAAGGGTACCTGATCTCAAACCAGGCAAAGTGGAGACCAAAGGGAAGCCCAAAATTTACCTGTAGAATGATCACTTGTATACCTAACCCGAAAGTGTAACCCACATCTTTACAATAAAAAAATAAAAAATATAAAATTGAGTTAATCAGATACTAACTTTAAAATAATTGTGGTAACTATGTTTAAGAAAATAGATAAAAGCTGGGCTCAGTGGCTCAGCCTGTAATCCCGCGCCTTGGGAGGCTGAGGGGAGTGGATTGCCTGAGCCCATGGGTTCGAGACCCGCCTCGGCAACTTGGCGAGACCTCATCTCTACAACAAATCAAAAAATTAGCCGGGCATGGTAGCGCGCACCAGTAGTTCCAGCTACTTGGAAGGCTGAGGCGGGAGGATGGCCGGAGCCCAGCAGGTTGAGGCTGCGGTGGCCGGGAGCGTGCCACTGCACTCCAGTCTGGGCGACAGAGTGAGACTCCAACTCAAAAAAAACAAACAAAAAAAAAGAAAATAGATAAGAAGATGGAGAAATCACCAAAGAGCTAGAATCTATAGAAATGAGTCAATTTAAAATTTTAGAACTAAGAAATAGAACAACCTGAATTCATAATTAAATAAATGTTATAGCAAATTAGATACAATAGAGATGAGAAATAGTAAACTGAAAATTAGATTGGTAAAATATAACACAGCAAGGAAAAGAATGGAAAATACAAAAAAGAGATTATGAGACATGATAAAAGGTGTAACATCTGTAATTGGAATTCGCAAAGGAGAATCCAGAGAAAATGAGACAAAAGCAATATTTAAAGAAACATTTACCAAAATTATTTAATATATCAATTCACAGATCCATGAAGCTCCAAAGGGACATAAGACAAAGAAAATTCAAAATTGGGTATATAATATTCAATCTACTAAACATTAAGACAAAGAATATCTTAAAAGCAACCAGAGAAAAACACGCATTACTTGAAAACAGCAACAATAAAACTGACAACTGACTTTTCAACACAAATTAAGTGAATTAGGGGAAAAAAGAATTAACAACTATAAAATACTGAAGGAAGATAACTACCAACCTAGAATTCGATAACAAGGGGGAAAAAGGCCATATTTTCAGACCAAAAACAAAAAAAATCAGAAATTCTTCTCCAGCAGAATCAAATCAAAATAATGTTTTCCTGGCAAGATATAATAATCTCAGTCAAAAATAGAAAAATGCAGGCTGGGCGAGATGGCTTAAGTCTGTAATCCCAGCATTTTGGGAGGTTGGGGTAAGAGGATTGTATCAGCCCACGGGTTCAAGACCAGCTTGGGCAACTTGGGGAGACCTCATCACCACAATAATTTTTTTAAAAATAGCTGGGTGTGATAGCGTGTACCCTTAGTTCCAGCTACTTGGAAGACTGAGGCTGAAGGATCGCTGGAGCTCAGCAGGTGGATGCTGGGGTGCCCGTGAGCATGCCACTGCACTCAAATCAGGGTGATTGAGACTCCATCTCAAAAAAAAAAATAGAACAATGCAGACAGAAATGAAGACCAATGAAAAAAGTACTGTTGTACTCTCTAAGGTAACCACTAAATAATTGTTTTAAAAACATGAGTAAAATATATATAACTAGCAGAGGGGGACGTATAACCAGAAAAAATTTTGATTAATACTAAGAAAGACAAGAAAAGTGGGAAAAAAACAAAGGTAAATGTGACAAATGAATAAGAAATAATAAGATGGTCAATTTAAACCCAAATATATCAAACTACATAAAGTATAAGTAAGCGAAAAACTCCCATTAAAATACAAAAGCAATCAAATCAGATTTTCTTTAAAAAATCCAACAATATCCTACTTACAAAAGATACTTTTTTTTTTTCCTTAGTGGGAGTCTCACTCCGTTGCCCAGGCTGGAGTGCAATGGCACACTCACAACCACCCCAGCATCTACCTGCTGGGCTCTACGATCCTCCCGCCTCAGCCGTCCAAGTAGCCAATATCATAGGCATGCACTACCATGCCTAGCTAATTTCTGATTTATTGTAGAGATGTGGTCTCGCCAAGTAGCCCAGGCTGTTCTCGAATCCACGGACTCAGGCAGTCTGCTCACCTCGACCTCCCAAAGTGCTGGGATTACAGGCTTAAGCCACCGTGCCCAGCCAAGAGATAAATTTTAATTATAAGGACGCAACATTGAATATAAAAAGACCAAAAAAAAAAAGCTACCTTGAACACATTGACCAAAATAAAATTGACATAATTATCAACCAAAGTATATTTTAAGACAAAAACTGCTAGAGACAAAGACAAATCATTAAAATAAAATATTAAATCCACCATAAATATATAATAATTTTGAAAATGTATGCACACAGATTTAAAATACATGAAGAATATATTAATAGTGCTCAGAGATAAAATAGAAAAATCCACAAAATATTTGAACAATTCAGTGTATAATAGAACAAGTCATATACAAAGAGAGGAAAAAAAGATATGGAGGGCTTGAATAGCAAACTTGGCCAAGTTGATCTTCATGTGATACAATTCTCAACAATTTTAGAATATACTTTTTTCTTATAAAACTATCTGAAAGCCGGGCTCGGTGGCTCAGCCTGTAATCCCGCGCCTTTGGGAGGCTGAGGTGAGCGGATTGCCTGAGCCCGCGGATTCGAGACCCGCCTGGGCAGCGAGACCTCATATCTGCAATAAATCAAAAAATTAGCCGGTTGTGGTAGCGCGCGCTTGTAGTTCCAGCTACTCGGAAGGCTGAGGCGGAAGGATCGCCAGAGCCCAGCAGGTCTAGGCTGCAGTGGCCGGAGCGGCCACTGCACTCCAGTCTGGGCGACCGAGTGAGACTCCAACTCAAAAAAAAAAACCAAAAAAACCCTATCTGAAACATTTTCCAAAATGGATCAAATGCTGGGAAATTTAAAAATTCTCCAAACATTTCGGAAAGTAAATTAGAAAATGTTTTAAGCTGAATAATTATCAAAAAACTAACATCCAAACTTGTGAAGTGCAGCTGAAGTAGTCCTTAGAGGGAGATTTACAATAATAAATGCATAGTTTGGAAAAGAAAAAAGGCAAACCATCAGTGATCTGTGTGTTCATTTGAAGAGGTAAGAAAAGAACTGCAAATTAAACCTAATTAAAAATGTGAGGAAAGAAATAATGATAAAAATACAGCTTAACAAAATAGAAAACAAATTTACAATAAATAAAATCAATAAAAACCCAAATTTCTTCACTGAAAGATAAGCGTTAGCAGGACTAAGTCAAAAAAAGAGCTAACACAAATTATCGGCCGGGCTCGGTGGCTCAGCCTGTAATCTCAGCACTTTGGGAGGCCGAGGTGAGTGAATTGCCTGAGTCCGCGGGTTCGAGACCCGCCTGGGCAACTTGACAAGACCTCACCTCTACAATAAATCAAAAATTAGCTGGGTGTGGTAGCGCGCGCCTGTAGTTCCAACTACTTGGTAGGCTGAGGTGGAAGGATCTCCGGAGCCCAGCAGATCGAGGCTGCGGTGGCTGGGAGCAGCCACTGCACTCCTGTCTGGGTGACAGAGCGAGACTCCAACTCAAAAAAAAAAAAAAAAACAAATTATCAAATCGTAGGAATAAAAAGAAAGATATCACTACATGATCTCAAAGACATTAAAATAATATTATTAACAATTTATGTCAATACATTTGAATAATTCAGTAAAAAATATTAAATCTTTTAAAAATTGCAATTTGACCCCAAAATCCCACTAATAGGTATCTTCTCTTTTTTTCTTCTTTTTTCTTTTAGTTGGAGTCTCACTCTGTCACCCAGGCTGAAGTGCAGTGCCACACTCACAGCCACTGCATCCTCAAACTGCTGGGTTCCGGTGATCCTTCTGTCTCAGCCTTCCAAGTAGTTGGAAACACAGGCAAGCGCCACCACGGCTGGCTAATTTTTTGATTTATTGTAGAGATGAGGTCTTGCCAAGTTGCCCAGGCTGGTCTCAAACCCATGGACTCAGGCAATCCTCTCACCTCAGCCTCCCAAAGTGTTGGGATTATAGGCATGAGCCACCGTGCCTGGCCAGTAGGTGTCTTCTTAAAGGAAAATAAATCATCATATAAAAAAGATACCTGTACTTCTATGTTCATTGCAGCACTAGTCACAATAGCAAAACCATGGAGCTAACCTAGATGCCCGTCAACAATTAACTGGATTAAGAAAATATGGGGGGAGAGAGAGAGAGAGATGTATACACGAGCGCGCGCGCACACACACACACACACACACCATGGAATGTGACATAGGCATTAAAAAAAGAACGGAATCATGTCCTTTACAACAACATGAATGGAACTGAAGAACAGCATCCTAACTGAGCTAACTTAGAAACAGAAAACCAAATGTCACATGTTCTCACTTACATGTGGGAGCTAAATGGCCACAAAGATGGAAATAATAGACACTGGGGACATTAAAAAGGAGCAAGTGGGAAAGGGGACTAGGTTTCAGTTTTACCTGTTGTTCACAATGTTCACACTATCTAGGGGATGGGCCACCTGAAGCCCAGTCCACACCAGTGCACAATATGGCCATGTAACAAATATGCATTTGCACCCCTTGAATCTAAAATAATTTTTTTAAACATAAAAACACAAAGTATATGACTCTGTTAAAAAATTCATCAAGGATTTGTTATAAAACTGAATCTTTTAATTTCCAATTCTGTTCCTGCCCATCATTGTTCAGTCAAATTCAATGCCTACTTTAAAAAATCTGGCAATTTCAACTGCGTAATATCTTAATGATCTCAATTATAAACAGTATAACTATTGCTCCAAGTCACCAATCCACTCCAATGTCCATATTCTGGACCTGAAATAAAAATACTTATCAAAGAAGAAAAAAAAACACAGTTTGCCAAATCTAACACAGAAAATGAACAGAAAAATCTGAATAGTCCATTAAATTAAATAGACCCATAATTTAAAATCTTGCTTCCAAGAAAATTCAAGGTGCAGATATCTTTACCATTGAATGATTTTCAACATTTAATTAAAACAGGAAAACACCAATCTGATACAAACTCAGGAAAAGAATAGAAAAAAGGAGAACACTTCTTAACTAGTTTTATTAGTCCTCAATGAACTGAACATCAACACCTGCCAAGGACATTAAAGAAAGAAAAAATTACAGGTCAATTTTTTTCATGAATATGGACGAAAAAAATCTTAAACAAAATACAGTATTGGCAAAATAAATTCAATTATATATAAAAAGAATTATAAATCACTACAATGTTTTTACCAGAATGCAATTTTTTTTTAGTATTCAGAAATCAGTCAATGTTGTTTACTTATTAACAGAATAAAGGAGAAAAAATTAAGACCATCTCAAATGACACAATTATATTGATAATTCAGCATGTTCATGACAAAAATGTAACAAATCAGGAATAGAAAAAAACTCTTAACCTGATAAAGTATATCTCCAAAACTCTACTACAAAGATTGTACTCAGCTAAATATTGAATTGTATCACTTTAGTATAAGAATAAGCATGCCTGCTACCAACTTCTGTAAATTATGTTACTATGGTTTCTGATCAACTCAATAAAGTGAGAAAAAGGAATAAAATGTATAAAGATGGAAAAGGAAGAAAGAAAATTATCGCAAAAGAATCTATAGGCAACTATTAAAATTACTGTTATTTTGGCAAGGTGCTAGATGTTACACCACAAACAAAAATACCATCTGTAAATATGAGCAAAAATAAATATAAAATTGATTCTATTTGTAATAGCATTAAAAATAGTAAATACCTAGAAATTAATCTATCAAAATATGTTAAAATCTTTATGTTACAAATAGCAAAGCATTACTGAGGGAAATTAAGAAATCTTAAATAAAGAAGGAATAGACCATGCTTGATGTACCATTCAACATTGTAACAATGTCGATTTTCCCCAAGTTAACTTATACATTTAACAGAAACTCAACCAAAATCGCAGTAGGAATTGTGTGAATGGGTGTGTGAATCAACAAACTGATTTTAAAATGTTTGAAAATGCAAAGAAGAAAGAATCTCCAAGACAATCTTGATAAGAAAGCATTGGAAGAATTTAAGCTACCAGATATCAAGAGTTATTATAAAAATCCTGTAATTAAGACAATAAACAGTATGATCCTGGGACAAGGACACACATTAAACCCATGAATCAGAATGGATAGAAAATCTAAAACCAGGCTTGATTTATGGCAATGATGTCTCTGAATTGGAGGTGGAGAAAGGATAATCTTTTCAAAAATTGATGCTGGGATGTCTACCCACATGAGATAAAACAATAACCTCTACAATATTCTTTAGACAAAAATGAATTCCAGGCAATTGTAGGCCTAAATTTTACTTTCTGAGGCAAGATGATAAATCTTTTATAAGTAAACATAAAGAGAATATGCTTATAATCTTGGGTCAAAAAAATATTTCTTAAGCATGACACAAATAGTACTAACTATAAATGAAAAGATTGATAAGCTGGATTTCACTAAAATTAAAAATTCTTATTCACTGAAAGTTATTAGATTGGCCGGGCTCAGTGGCTCAGCCTGTAATCCCTGCACTTTGAGAGGCTGAGGTGAGTGGATTGCCTGAGCCCACAGGTTTGAGACCAACCCGGGCAACTTGGCAAGACCTCATCTCTACAATAAATAAAAAAATGAGCAGGGTGTGGTGCGCGCACCTGTAGTTCCGGCTACTTGTAAGACTGAGGCACAAGGATTGCCGGAGCCCAGTAGGTCGACCCTGGGGTAGCTGTGAGTGTGCCACTGCACTCCAGCCTGGGCAACAGAGTGAGTCATCAACTCAAAAAAAAGAAAAAGAAAGAAAGTATTAGATTAATGAAAAAGTAACTATAGAAAAGAAAAAAACGCCGGGCTCGGTGGCTCAGCCTGTAATCCCGCGCCTTTGGGAGGCTGAGGTGAGTGGATTGCCTGAGCCCGCGGGTTCGAGACCCGCCTGGGCAGCGAGACCTCATCTCTACAATAAATAAATTTTAAAAAAATCAGCCGGGCGTGGTAGCGCGTGCCTGTAGTTCCGGCTACTTGGAAGGCTGAGGCGGAAGGATCACCGGAGTCCAGCAGGTCGAGGCTGCGGTGGCCGGGCGTGGCCACTGCACTCCAGTCTGGGCGACAGAGTGAGACTCCAACTCAAAAAAAAAAAAAGAAAAAGAAAAGAAAAAAAAATGTGCAACACATAAATTCAAAAAAAAAATCTTATCTAGACAGAGCTATATATACACACAAATACATACCCACTCGCATGTGTATGTATACCTACTTTTTGCTCCTACAGAACAGCATGGAAAAACAGAAAACCTCACTGTCATACTCTATGACTTAGAAATTATTTTCCTGCACATATGCCAAATAGATGAGTGCCAAAAGATATATATGATTGTTTATACCTGCATTCTTCATAGTAACAAAAAGCTAGAAGTAACCCAAATGTCACCCAATATTGGAATACATAAATAATAAAATACTATGCAACAATGAAAATGAATGAAATGCTCTTGTATGCAACAACACAGATGAATCTCACAAATAAAAGATTGAACAAAAAAAGACAAGCACAGTGGAGTATATACTACATGATTTCATGTATATAACATTCAGAAGCATGCAAAAAATATTTTTTGTTGGAAGTCAGAAGAGTAGATATCCTTGATGAAGTATGACTGTGAGAGTGACAAGAAAGCTTCTGGAGTACAGAAGCTCCTTTTTTCTTTATCTAGTATTTGTATAAGTATGTTCACTGTAAACATTTTTTAGCTGTTCATTTATGATTTGTAAAGTGCTGCATATATATCATGCTTCAGTAAAAAGCATACTTTTATAAAATCACTTATACACCAATATATATGTACATACCTACATGCACAAATAAAGCTTGTGGGACTGTCTTGCAATAATTTAGTTGTTTATTCACATTACTATTTGACTGAGTAACCTTAGTAACCAATGGCTACTGTAAGAATGGGGATATCTTTATAAGGAGTGGGTTTTTCCTTATAAGAAGTGGGTTTAACCCCATTACCTGTACTTATCAATGAGTTTTACATATTTCATTTGTTTTTTACACCAAACCTCTAAAGTAAGTAACATTGTATTCTCCACTCAGAGATAAGTAAGAGTAAACAAAAGTATGGAGAATTTAAATAATTTGCCAAAGATCACAGTTCATAAAATAGTGGAACTACGATTCAAGTAGCATTTAAAAAAAAACCATTCAGTCAACTTTCAGAGCCAAGTCCCTTGTCTTTGCAAGGAATTTCTTGCTGAAGAAGTGTCTTTAGATCAATAATACTCCATAATGCCCAGTAATTGAAGCACTGTGGTTGTTGACCTTTAGATAAGTTAAAAGCAACAAGTATTTACTGGGCTTATATTAAGTACCAAGGCTTGTACCAGATCCCAAGAGTTCAAGACTAAATGAGATACCATCATTATCCTCAAATAGATCACAGATCCAGTAGAGAAAGTATAAACAGATAAACCAAAGTTCAAAACTGATGTGACAGTTTTAAAACATTGCCTCTAATAGTTTGACAATTCTTCCACTAAGAGGTCTGCGCCCCATACCTTCATTCTGGTTGGACTTTTGACCACCTCAGCCATCTGATCAAAGTGGAAGCTGGTTCATAAAAGACCCAGGAGTTTCTGCCTAATTCTTTTGGAATGCTTGCTCTCTTGAAATTCTCCCCCTCTGAACCATACTGCCATGCTATAGGAAGGCCAAGCCACACGTGGGTGCTCTTGTTGATAGTCTCAGCTGAACTCAGCCCAGGAGGAAGGGATGTGAGAAAACATCAAGAGATCCTACAGCCCATCTTTTCCAGCCCTCAGCCATTCAAGTGACTCCCAGACAAGTGAGTCTTCCTCACTGAGACACACTAGACATCATAAAACCATCCCAAGTCATCCCTGCTGTGTCTTATATAAATTCCTGACCTTCAGAATTCATGGGCATAATAAACCGCTGTTGGGTTTTTTTAATTCCTCTAAGTGGTTTGTTTATACCCCTGAGGGTGGTTGGTTATGCAATGAAAGATAACTTGAAGAGTCGGTTTCCTCAAATTTGTTCTTTTTTAATTTCTTTTTTTAATTTTAAAGATGTGGGGTACAATTCAGGGTTAGGTATACAAATGTCCATTATATGGGTACCCTTGTTGATAAGGTGTGCCCCACCCCTGTAGTTTTCCACTACTGCCAATCCCACCTCTACCTCTCCCCTGGCAGTTTCCCACTACTGCCATTCCCTTTCTTATAGCATTATGATAATTGTTCAAGGTCCGCTTATGAGTGAAAACGTGCGGTACTCGGTTCTTTGTTTCTGTGATAGATCACTCAGTCTTATAGACTCTAAGCCCATCCAAGTTGCTGCAAAGTTCATAATTTTGTCCTGCTTTATGGCTGCGTGATATTTCATCATGTATATGTACCACATGGTTTGAATCCAGTCCTGTTTCAATGGGCAGCACAGTTGGTTCTATGTTTTGGCTATTGTGAATAATGCTGCAATAGACATGCGTGTGCAGGTATCTTTTTCATAGAGTGATCTGAGTTCCTCCAAATTCATTCTTTATACACCTGTGTCACAATTACCTGGAGTGCTTATAGAAACCGCGGATTTTGGGGACCCTCCTCATTACTTTTGAATCACAATTTCTGAGAATGGGTATCAAGAATTTGAATAGCATTCAATACTTTGGTAATTCTGACCTTCAATAATGGTGAGTATCACTGCCTTAAGCCAAGCATGCGATCAGCCACAGTGACAATGACTTGGACATTTATTGACCTCTTAAACTGTCCGTGATTCTTAAACATCAGTGTGTGCCTAGGAAGAAAAAAATCATCTGATTCAAATAATAAATATGAAAAGTCAAATCTGTAGGGAGTCTACAGACCTGTGAATGATTTGAGCCATAAAGCACGAAGGGGTACATGAAAGAGGTGAGCACAAAGAACCAAAAAGAGGATAGTTACGTATCCCGGTTGGATCAGGAAAGTTTAAAGAGAGCATGCGACATAATATTGAGTCCTAAAACATGTGTATTTATTACAAGAGTAAGGCCCAGAAAGTGGAAAAGGCAGGTTTTGCAGATCAAGTGTGAAACAACCTGATACAATAGAGTATATGTGCCCCCAAGAGAAGAGACTAAAAAAGGGAGGTCATGAAGGAAATGTGCACTTTTACCCGAGGGCAAAAATAAACCTCTGAAGGGTTTAAAATGGAGAAACTGATCAAATATGCATTTCTCAAAACTTTTCTTTGTAGTGACTGTATGAAGGAAAGAATTAAGCAAAACATTGAAAAGTCTATTGTAAATAGCTCAGGCAAGACAAAACTAAACTAGGAGAGTTTAGTTTTCTTATAGCATTATGATAATTGTTCAAGGTCCGCTTATAAGTGAAAACATGCGGTACTCAGTTCTTTGTTTCTGTGATAGATCACTCAGTATTATAGACTCTAAGTCCATCCAAGTTGCTGCAAAGTTCATAATTTTGTCCTTCATTATGGCCGCGTGATATTTCATCATGTATATGTACCACATGGTTTGAATCCAGTCCTGTTTCAATGGGCAGCACAGTTGGTTCACAGAAGAAACAGTGAAATGATACATGTTAAAAAAAAAAAAAACTCTGCAAGACCAAGCTAAGACCTGTGATGACTTCTAGGTGTCAGTCATAAAATTAGGGGGAAAAAAAAGAGGGGGTAGCAATCCCCTTCTTCAAGGGACCTTGGTTCTGGTTGGGCTTTTGGCCACCTCAGCCATCTGAACAAAGTGAAGCTGGGTCATAAAAGACCCAGAAGTTTCTGCCTAATCCTTTTGGAATGCTTGCTCTCTTTAAATTATTATTTCAAACTTATTCCTCTTCCAAAAACATGAGAAAGTGAGATTTTTTTATTAATACTTAGTGATGCTGTTATTCTACAACTTATCTCCTAGATGCTGTTTTGGAAAATTTTCAACATAACTGAAAGCAAAGTGTGGTTGGTTTTTTTGGAAGATTTTTACCACTAAGTTTAATATAGCTCATTTATTTCTCAGAAAGTATTCGAAATTAGAAAAAGGAAATATTCTAACTTTGGATGGCTCTATTTAACAGCTCATCCAGCTGATGCATTCTTGTTGTGCAAAGTGGGCTGATACAAGAGCTGTTATTAAAATTGCACAACAAGTAAGATATGATGAAATACATATTGTTCTTGATTGGGCTGTCCACTCAGATAGCTAAAGACAGGATATGTGTGATAATAAAATCTTAAATCTGTGAAAGTAATTGCTTCTGACATCTCCAACTAGGCAGCAGGCTGCCCAAACAGTACTGTTCAGTCACAAATTCTAAGCCTAATGAAGTGAGAAGAACACAGTGTAGATACAAATTAAAATCTACTTACCAAGAACAGTCCGTATTTTTTTTTCTTTTTTGTATACTTCCCTGTTTTATGTGAAGAAAAAAAAAAGTCTGTCGGGAATAATCACCCTTTTATGTTTTAAGTCAACACAGTAGACCTGTTATTAACTACAAGAAATAGCCATCAAGTGATTCTAATCTGTTATTGAAACCTTGGCCTCCTATAGGACTATTTTTAGATCCTTTCAATGATTACTGTAAGCAGGTGAAATACAGTTGTGAGAGAAAAAGAACCTGCTTAACATAATGATTAACTGTTTATTCTGTTACTTTGATTTTTTGTGTGTGTGCCTTTTCTCCAGCACATTCAAAATTTTTGAAGACCTAATTTTTCTGCAAATCACTGGACGACTGATATTGTGTACCTGAGAAGAGTTGAAACTTTAGAATGGGGAGTTTGTATAACTGAGTTGTAATGATGCATGATATAAATAACTGAAGATTATGAGCAGTCTCCTGAATTCCCTTTCCAAATGACCATGTGTTTTGTTTCTAGTGTGAATTGTTTGTGAGTAACCTTATTAGCATAGAAAAAAAACAGACAGAAAACCTTCAATAATGGATGACTCAACCCAAAACCTGGCTCACATTCTTTTATATCACCTCTGAGTGAAATAGAAGTTAAAATGCATCTTCTATGACACAGAACCTTCAATAAGAAAATAAGGCATTATTAAACATATTACAGCAATAAACTATTCATCATTCAACAACCAATTATACTTTTGGCAGATCTAATTTAGACTTCTGTGGCTCAGATAAGTCTCTCTGGCTTTGAGAAATCAAATGAAAAGTCATACAAACAATTCTACTTGCATTAGCGTGAGTAAGGAAGTTATTAATAACTATTTTTAATGTAGATACAATGCTATGTGTGCAGAATGTGCTTCAAATATAAATTTTATCGTTGTCTTGCAAGTGAAAAAGATAATATGATATGAGAGGGAAAAATGGGATTAGGCCAGATGGCTTGGATTCAAATTATTGCTTTCCCTACTTCCTTAGTTACTTGAGAAAGTCAATTACCCTCTCTGATATCAGTTGTCTAATTCTTAAAATGATAAAAATAATGCCTACCTAAGTACTATGTATGAAAATTAAATGAAATGGTAACATGAATGCATCTGGTAATAAATTATCTCTTCAGAAATGTTAGTATCAATATGACAGCCTGATAGGGTGCCAGAACAGAAAAAGTACATAAGGTCAAATCTCAAAAAATCTGAATAAAGTAAACAGTTTAGTTAATAATAATGCATCAATATTAGTTCATTGATTTTGACATAGAAATTAATTTAAAATGTTAATAATAAGGTAAACTGACTCTTAATATGTTAAGAAACTTAGGAGAATTGAAAAAACTAACCAATCATAAGCAACCATTTGATGACAGAGGCTTCTTTTTATCCTTCCAAATATCCTAAAATTGGACTTGGAATTTCATATAGTCTTTCCTATCTGGTTAGGGTGATGACAAAAAGAAACATCTGCATCAGGAAACCACAGAGCTGTTATAAACCTTGCCCTGGAGGTCACCCCCTCTTCAGCTCCCTTCATTGCTTCCACTCCACACTACAAATACTGCAACCAAAATGTTGATTATGTGCATGCATGACTCAGTTTCAGTCAAGATCATAACCATGAAGTCGCAAAGACAGAGGTAGGCTAGAAGTGCCTTTCGTCCCTCAGGAAAATTATTAAGATACTTGAAGTCCTCATTAACTAGAAAGACGAAAACAAAGAACATTAGAGAACTCTATACCTATGTGCATTTGGGTACTTTTTTGTTTTTTAATACTTTCAAAAGTTCTGATAATATGTAAATCAAAAAAAAAATTTTAACCGGGCTCGGTGGCTCAGCCTGGAATCCCGCGCTTTGGGAGGCTGAGGGGAGTGGATTGCCTGAACCCGCGGGTTCAAGACCCGCCCAGGCAGCAAGACCTCATCTCTGCAATAAATCAAAAATCAGCCGAACGTGGTAGCACGTGCCTGTAATTCCGGCTACTCGGAAGGCTAAGGCGGAAGGATCACCAGAGCCCAGCAGGTCGAGGCTGCAGTGGCCAGAAGCGGCCACTGCACTCCAGTCTGGGCAACAGAGTGAGACTCCAACTCAAAAAAAAAAAAAAAAAAATTTTTTTAACGCCTACCAGACAAAGAAACTTAAAAAAAAAAAAAAAGGCATCTAGTATGGCCAGGTACAATAGCTCACACCTGTAATCCCAGCACTTTGGGAGGCTAAAGCAGGAGGATTGCTTGAGCCCAGGAGTCCAAGGCCAGCATAGGCAACATAGTAAGATCTTGTCTCTATGAAAAATAAAAAAGTTAGCCAGGCATGGTGGCATTCACCTGTAGTCCCAGCTACTCAGGAGGCTGAGGTGGGAAGATTACCTGGACTCAGGAAGTCGAGGCTGCATCATGCCACTGCATTCCAGCTTGGGTGACAGAGTGAGACTCTGACTCAAATAAAGAAAAATCTTCTAGTATTATTTCAGGTTCTATGACTTTCCTCCAAACATTCAAAAAAGTAAGATCTTAGTCTAATCATTACCAAAGAAATATTCAGTTTAACCGGCCTGAGCGTAGGAAATTTCAAAAGGAAGAGCAGAAGTTAACAAATATTTATTGATCCCCTGCTATGTCTTTGGCATTCTTCTTGGCATGAGAAATGTAAAGCAAGATGATCTATGATTTCTGCTTTCAATAAATCTGCAATCCCTTTGGAAGATAGAACAAACAGGGTGAATCATACTATGGAAGAATTACTGAGTTTTTCCTACTTCTTGTTATACCAAGGACATGACATGCATTATCTTTTTTAACATAGCATGCAACAGTCTGGAAAGGTAAGTATTCTTTCACCCATTTTACACGTTTGGAAACTGACTCAGAGAAGGAAAGATATTGCCCCAGGTCCAACAGCTAATAAGGTACAGGCCTAGATTCAAACCCAAGACTGTGATTCTAAAACCCATGCGCCTAACAATTACGCTATGGTACTCCATTTTTAAAAGTCAAATTCAAGCACCTCTTTTCAAACTTCTGATAGTGTTCCTAAAACCACAATAAGAACACAGGCATTTTCTGTGGCATATCTCAGCAGCAATGAGAGAATATACTCAAGAGAAAAAGATGAGCTAACCGGAGCCTTGTTAGCCAACACTATGAACTGCCCTTGAAAATGGCCTGGTAATGAATGTCAGTTCTGCAGCATATGTGATAGAGCAGTCTTCTAGCAGCTGACCCAGCGAGCTGGTAACAAGAGCCCAGTAGACTTGAAACTGCTGTGGCATTCAAGCTCCTCAACTATTCTGCACATTCCTGAAGCGTTACCATGATCAAGTGTTCACTGATGCACAGATAACAGCAAAGCCAGCAAGGGGGAAACATGACTTTTAGAACAACGTTTCAAGGTCAAATGTTACCCAACTGTGCAGGACCACGTTCAACTCTTGGATTATAAAAGTGCAGACCCTGTTTCTCAAGGTCTCCGGGATAAATTTCAAATTAGGTTGTTTAAGGGAGGGTTCTTATCAGTTTTATGAGCAGCTTTCCCCAGAATTTAGCTAGCCCACTTGATAACATAAGGCTAGAGGAATTTTCCAACAATCAACCCAGGCACCAAACAGCAACAAGTTAAAAGCTGTGTTCTGTTCTGATGTAGATTTAACGTTTATCCCAGGAAGCTCTTCTCCAAGGGGTTTAGAGTATACAATTGTCTCTGGGACTCAATCCAAACCCATTGGGGAATCCCCTGAAGTGCCTCACCAACCCATATCCTCTCTGACTCTTAATATAGAATAAGGAGGGCACTGGTTGGTATGTCCTAAAAGAACAATGCCCAGAGTAATGAATGGGTGTGGTCAAGCAGCATTTACGAAGACTTTATACGTGCTCTTCAACAACTGAGCTTCCGCTGGACTAAAGCCAATCTGGACATGGCCAGGAAACTTACCCATTCTGGTATCTGCCTTCCAGGAGTCTGTACGCTTACAGATGATGGATCAAAACATTGAAATATAAATTTAGGTTTTGTTTGTCCCTGTATTTTGTTGTTGTTGTTGTTGTTCTCCACCACCAACCCATTCCAAAAAGGCAGCTACGTCATCTGTGCTGCAGGCCTCAGAGGAGATTTTCATTTCGGACATTGCCTGAAAACACTCCTCCCTCCTTACTATCCCTATCCCCTTCCTGACTTTTGCATTCACAAAGCCTGGATTCCTTAAAGAAATTAGACAAAGATTCATGGAGGTGCAAGAAAAGAAGTGAGTGCTTTGATAGGAAAGGTGGGAAGTCACAGCGGGAAGCTGATTTTGCCCTGGAAAGGAATAGAATGGAGGATCCCATTGGCGGTGAGGGTCCCCTGCCTCACTTTCTGGCAGTACTTTGAAAGATGGCAAAACTTTCCAAAGAAATGGTTGCCTGGCAAACCCAGAGTGCTGGATGCCACAAAGTGTAGCCTAGCTCAGGCAAACACTATCCTGGCTCACTACTTGTTACTGGAACAGCAGAACCATCCACATTTAAGGACTGTAAGGTATGAACCATGAGGACTCCAGCAGCAGCCATGATTCTTTCCCCATTTTACAGGCATCGTTTCAGTTTTTTGAAGACCCTAGAGTCCCCAGTGACCGAAACAGAATCTCCTGCCAAATTGGAAGATTTAATTTGATTTAGAGACATGTGATTGTTCTCCCACACCTAAGTTCCTTCCAGCTATAATAATAAGTTGGGCTTCAGTACAATTCTGGTTCTATTCTGTGTCCCTTCCCCCACACTCCCTCTGCCTTCCTGAGCTTACTCCAACCCCTCTACCTCCCCACCCCATACAGTCAGTCGCACATACATATAACCATACCATTTTTGCTTGTGGTTGATAGAAGGATTTTTAATTTTCAGTAAAAGGGAATAGTCATTCATAATTTCAATGTGAAAGCCATAAAGATTTATCTTTACTTAAATATGCAACTAAAAATACCAAATAATTTGCCAATTCATTACCTTTTGAAGAGTACTCTGGAAAATTTGAACTGAAACTTTTGCCAAAAGAAACATTTGAATTTTGCTTTATTGGGCTATTAAACTAATATATTCTCTTCTTTAAAGTTTCTGCTGTGGTATGTTTGATTCAAAGCAATCTTCCAATTGTTTTACCATTAGCTTGAAGCAAAGGAAAATGAAAAGCATGACAAGGCATAAAATTGGCCTTAGCAATATCTAAGCTTGGTTCAGCCGTGACCATATCCTCAATACTCTTACAGTCTGAACAAAATAGCCATAAAATCTGGTTATTGTTTTTAATTTTACGACCCATGATTTATTTTGTTTAACTTTAGTGACAGCCTGTGATCCCAGTAAGTGTCTTCAGTAAGGAAATGCAAGCAGGAAATCAAGGCCGAGAAGTCATTAGTTGTAGCATGAACTCATCTCATTCATCTTCCCGTATAAACTACCCGAGTGTGAGCCAAGCGATTTCTATTACATAAATTAGCAATGGCAATTTTGTAGTAATAACAGCTTATAGAATGAAATAGATCTTACATGGTTAGCTTAAAATTCCCTGGCATTCTGACTCTAGACCTTGGACATCTAGAACCTATGTTCCATATTTCAAATTTAAGGCTTCACCAAGCAAGTTTTTCAAATAAGGAGACAAAACATATTACTGGTTAAGAATACCAGATTTGTAGTCAGGAAGATCTGACCTTTAATAACTGTGTAACCTCGAATCACTCTATTCAACTATTTGAACCTCAACTTCCACATCCAAAAAAATGGGAATAATAATATCATCTGTATCACAGTCTTGTTATGAATAATATGAGCCTATACACGCAAAGTATTTAGTACAGTCCCAAAGATGACAATCCCTCAGTAAGTAAAGAAACTTCCAATCCTTTGGTAATGTCAGATTAACCAGCTCTTTAATAGAAAGGACATTCCCCTTCTACATTGCATGGCTAGCGTTTCTTGGCATCATACAAGATTGTGACCCAAACTTTTCAAGCATGTCCTTCTGAATTTGTTCTAAGTAAATGAAGAAGAAATATATAGATATCATTTAATTCCTCTTTATACCCCATAATGCTCACTTACCAAATGTATAACAAATCACCACAACGTTTAGTGGCTTTAAACAACAATATTCATCTAATCAGTTTTCATGGTTTTCCAAGGTCAAGAGTTCAGAAGTGAATCAGTTAGATGATTATGGATCAATTTCTCATAAGTTTGGAGTCAGAAGTCAGCTGGGGCTGCAGTCATCCAAAGGAAATTGAGAAATTATTGAGAAATTAATTGAGAAATGTGATTTATATGGTTGGTAAGTTGCTGTTCGCAAGTCAAGTCTTCTCCATGTGGGTCTCTCCATGGGGATACTTGACTGCCCTTACATAATTTAATCTCATAATATACACACCATCATTTCTGTGATAACTTATTGCCCACAGAGGCCAGAACTGACTCAGTGTAGGAAGGAAATGAATACCAGAAATGAATATAGGGGTCCTCTTGGAGGCTAGCTACCATACATAGCCCATTCTCTGACTCCCAATGACACATACACACATACACACACACACACACACACACACACACACACACACACACACCCCACTCACACCCAACTAAGACCACCAAAATTCTCATCCCATTACATCATCAGCTCAAGCTCAAAGACCAGTATACCAATGCTTAGATGAGGTACAAGTACAAATGAGGATCATCAGGTATACTTCTTCAAATAATTCTCATCAAGTATGGTTTCTCTTCATCTAAAGACCTATGAACCAAGGAGTTATATTATCCTCCCCAAACACACCAAATATAAAATGATGGGACAGGCATAGAATAACAAATAACCACTATAGACACTCTCATTCAAAGAAGGTAAAACAGGAAGCACAGAGAAATTATTGATCCATAGCAGTTCTGAAATACAGCTGGACACATGTTGCCAACTCTTTAAGACTCAGTCCTACTTCCAACTAAAAATGATTTTTCCATGATTTTTGGCTCCTCCCTCTGGACTCTTTGGTTTTATTACAGGATTACCCCTTTTCAAGGTACTAAACTCTATATTAGCTGTCTATTTCTATATAATAAATCAGTCCAAAATTTAGAGACTTAAAAACAATAATTATTAATCATGAACTTCACAGGAACCTGGATGGACTTAGAGTCTATAACATTGAACAATCTACCACAGAAACAAAGAACTGAATATCACATGTTCTCATAAGTGAACCTTGAACAATTACCATGATACTATAAGAAAAGGATTGTTAGTAGTGGGAAACTGTCAGGGGTGGAGTGAGGGAGGCAGGATTGGCAATAGTGGGAATCTGCCAGGGGAAGGGACACACCTCATCAACAAGAGTACCTGCATAATGAACATTTATATACCTAACCCTGAATTGTACCCCACATCTTTAAAATAAAAAAACTAAAAGTAAAAAAAAAAACTAATTATTTATCATCACTCACAGTTTCTGTAGCTCATGAATTACAGAGCAGCTTGATTAGGCAGTTCCTTCTCAGGGGCACACACAAGGTTGCAATCAGATGTTGGCTAGATTTACAAGAACCTGAAAGTCTAACCAGGGCTGGAGGATCTATTTCTGAGGTAGCTCAATCATATGGCTGGCAAGTAAGTTCTTCTTCATGTGGGCCTCTACACAAGACTACTTGAGTATCCTTACAATATGGTGACTGGCTTTTCTCAGAATGAGTGATCCAAGAGAACAAGGTGGAAACTATAGGGCATTTTATAAGTTCACTGTGAAAGTCACTGTCTTCATTCATTTTGTGTTGTTATAACATAATAACTGAGGCTGAGTAATTTATAAAGAAAACAGGTTTATTTATCTCACAGTTCTGTAGGTTGTACAAGAAGCATCATGCTAGCATCTGCTCAGTTTCTGATGATGGTTTTTGTGCTATGTCAAAATACAGTGGAGAAATTCAAAAGAGAAAAGAAAACATGCAAAGAGGGGGCCAGACAGAGGGAGGAAATTCACTTTATAACAACTCACTCTCTCAGGAACAAATCCATTCCTGGATAACTAATCCAGTCTCATGATACTGAGAACTCACTCACTTCTTCATGTACAGCACCAAGCCATTCATGAGGGATCTACCCAAACACCTCCCACTAGATTCCACCTTCCAGCACTGCCACATTGGGAGTCAAATTTCATCATGAATTTTGATGGGGACAACAAACCACATCTTAACCATACCAATCACACATAATCATTTCCACTATATTTAATTTGTCACACAGGCCAAACCCCATTCACTTAAAAGGGATTAAAGAAGGATCATCATGAGTACTGATGATCACTGAAAATTGACTACCACTGTCTCTTCCCAAAAGATAAAATTTAGTAAGACTTTACCTTAAATTGAATTTAAACTATACTTTTATATCTTATAACCAGATCTATTAACAAATCAAATGTCTATATACAACCTCTAGGAACTGTATACCAGGAAAGGAATTTTGTCCTTCACCATATCAAAGAAGTTCAAAGAAAGGTAGGCTATAAGGTCTATGACCCAGAGAAGGCTGGTCACCCAGCCAAGAGTCACAAGGCTGACATCGACTTGGAAATTCATCAGTTTGGGGACTGACCACTTGCCCTCAAGGTAAAGAAATTAAATTTGCCAGCCCATTTAGAAATAATTCATCTTTCAAGGGTAGATTTACATCAACCAAACTCACAGAGACTAATGTTTAGAGAACCTCAATGCCAATTTGTTTATTTAAAATGTGGCATAAAAATGATAACAGAATAGTTATCTATGTGTGCTGATTATGGTCCACCCCATAGATATTTACATGGGGATTAAAAGTATTCCTTGAAGAAATGATATTATTTGTTGAGCATGAAACTACATAAAGCAAGAGGATTTAGTTAGATTTACTTTCATGAATGTCTCAGAGCTGCAAACTTTCATTTTCATTTATGGGGCTAGACTGTAAGAAACTCAGCCCTAGGTCAGGCTGCTCTGAACAGCATGGATGAAGAGCTCTGGTGCTTGCCCCTGTTCCTCGGCTTTTTCAATGTTTCCAGGGCTGACCAACCACCATTACTTTCTTTCTTTACATGTATTACTTTTCGTCATTTTTCCGACAAATCTATAGCCATTCAGTCACTTGAAGACAGAGGGATTCACATTTTTGGTTTGTTGTATCTCCTCACCCCAGCACACCTAAGAGGAATGAGACATTAACACTAATAACTTGGCTGAATGATAGTAGTGAATATAGGTGGAAGTGGGGAGGAAGTGATTAGAAAACCAAGATGATTCTTTTGTGATGGTGAGTAGGAGAAAAGCCCACTATCATCACCATTTTAAGGATTCTCGGTTAAGATAAATCTGCATTACCTAAATTTAAGGCATATTTCAAGGTACCTCTACAGAAACAACCATGAGCTCAGGAATCTTCACTTTCAACAAATTTCTAGGTGCCTTTTACCAATTGAACCATTGAATTAAATTTCTCATGTGACTCATTAGATGGGTTTACTGTGTAACTCTCAGAGTTGCTTTCGTATGTTCCAAATTTGATAGGGTATATCATTTTTACCTCTAAATCCTGTGTACACTATCCAAATTTTGGCTTGAGCTTAGAAATAGGCACGACTTTTCTTTCATCAGGTTGGGTTACATAATGGTTGGCTGTGTTTGTTTTAGAAGCAGGAATCTGCGAATTGGCCCTGTCACAGAAGATTTTGTTTGCCTATTTCAATGATAACCTACACATAACCTCCTACCCAGGGGTCTGTTGTGAGCTTGCTCCTTCCATCTATAACTCACCTACTTTGCCCCCTAGCTTTGGAACTTCTTTAGTTTGTGACTGTCTTTTCTGCTTCTGGTAGACTAGCCACAATCCCCCTCCAGTTTCTAACAGGAAATTTGAAGTCATCTAATTCTCCGTGTTTTCTGGAGTTTCTGTTCATCACACTTGGCATCTCTTTCTGTTTCCCAGCTGAAAGTCAAGCCTAAGCTTTCTTTGGCCTTATACATTTATAAGAATTCTGGTATCTCTCAAGCATTCAATGTAATTTGTGTTAAAATTGTGAAATTGCAGTAAATTTACCTTAACGCTTTCCCCTCTCTCTTTCTCTCTGTAAAAAATTTAAAATGTGTGATATTAAAAATAAATGTATATATTATTCTGCCACCAGTTGGTCTCTCCACTCTTCTAATTGCAGTGGTCTGTTTTTTTCTCCAAAATAATACTCTTCTATTTTGAACAGCAACAAAAATAACAGTTTATAATTATAGCTGACCCTTTAACAGCATGGGTTTGGACTGAGAAGTTCCACCTATACAGGGATTTTCTTCCACCTCTGTCACTCCTGAGACAATAAGACCAATCCCTCCTCTTCCTCCTTCTCCTCAGTTTATTCTACGTGAAGACTACAAGGATGAAGACCTTTATGATGATCTACTTCCACATAATGAACATAAATATACTGTATCTTTTCTATAATTTTCTTAATTGCATTTTCTTTTCTCTAGCTCACTTTATCATAAGAATATAGTATATAACACATATAGCATAGAAAATAGTGTTAATTGACTGTTAATGTTTTCAGCAAGGCTTCTGATCAACAATAGGCTATTAGTAAAGCTTTAGGGGAGTCAAAACTTATACCTGGATTTTCTACTAATGGAAGTCGGCATCCCTAACCACCACATTGTTCAAGGGTCAACTGTATAAAAAAGACATTTGATTATATATGAAAGTAATATAAGTTGATATATACAATCATTCCTTATAAGGGAACTCTGAATTTTAGACTATTAAGAAATTCATTAGGAAATGCTCATCGTGGTTACTTATTTATGTATATATTTTTTTTCTTCCTAAATATAAAACATATTTCAAGGCACCTCTCCAGAAATACTAAATCCTTCTCTTGTTATCAGAACTTGGGAAGGTGCTTAATTCAAGGAACTGCTCAGAAAGTATATCTACATACTGCCAAGTAGCATAATAGGATCATTCACCAGAGATGTTAATACTATGTTGAGTAAATGTGTAGAGTTCACACTGAATCTCTGTCCAGTTATCATTGTGAAACTTTCCCAGGCAGAAATCAGTTGTGTGTTCTCACCTCACCATTCCCCAAGCTGCTAAGATGAGCTCAGCACAATCTGATGTGGCAACATGTCACTAGGACCACAATCAGCAAGGTCAATGCTAGTTGCTCAAAAATAGATTTAATGTTAAGACTTGCTGTACACTGAGCCAGTGGAAATTTCCGAAGGACTGGAAAGGTACTCCACAGCACTACCATGATGGTGTCTTTTATGTTAAATGACTTATATAAAAAGTCCATAAAGCAATAAAATGTTAAAATTCAGCTAGCCCATTTCACAGACTTCCCAGTTCACTATGATAAAAAAAAAAAAGTCTTCTCTTGGCAATCTAAGGCTGAAGTTTCATGACAGGCTTTTTCTAAACGCTAAATTTAATTTATTCTCCGTCGCATTCCAATGTTTAATTGGCACAAAGGAACTCCAAATTTCAACAGCACTCAGCTCCCATTTGTTAATGCAAGATCTCTGCTCATGGTCTTCCCCTCAATACCACCATCAAATCTCTTTTGAATTTTTCATGGGATTTACAGGGGTTGTGGGAGATCAGGGATCCCCGAGTGCTCAGCACAATTGTTCTTCTGCTTCTCTCTGAGAAAGCACTACTAGCCTTTGATGGTGGCTGCTCAGAGTCTTCTGAAGGCAGAGTTGTGTCTTCGGTGGTGGAAAAGGAAGCCGTGGGGTGTATGTGACTCTTTGTTCTCCAGCCCCCTAGCTTCATCACATCTGTCCTTGAACCTGTGAATTGGATGAAACTACCACTGCTTCTTTCTATCCCCACACTCCAGACCAGCCCCTCGTGTCCAGCTGGAGAGGAATGTGATGACATTTATCTAATCCTCTAGATTCTCATTCCCTTGGCTGTCTTTCACACGGTCCCACACTCTTCCCTACTACCAAATTGCTCACTACTGCTTAAACCAAAGAACAAAAGCCCTCAAACATATAAATAAATACAAACAATAGGGATCAGTAAGGGAAAAAACCAATACCAGATGTATCTTGGTCTAGCTTCAGGCCTAGATAGGACCAGCGTTACATCAATCTATTAATAAAGTAATATAATTCTTCAATAAACAATCTTGAGTTCCTACCATGTGTTCAGTGACAAACTAGGAACTGGAGACATGATCATAAATAAGATAAATGCTAGGTGTCTGTGCGTACTATACTTAGTTTTTACAGGGAAATGTATATATACATAAGGAATAGAAGTTATAGTTCTGTGCTCCGTGTGCCTGATTGGAGGAGATGAGGTCCTGATGGAGGAAAAACTCTAACAGGCTTCATTAAAGCCTTCCTGGGGAAGGAGATGTCTAGGTAAAAATCTGATTGATCCACAAATACATAGAAGAGGGATTCAGGGAACAGACCTGACATGTTTGTAAGGGCCTGGAATCCTGAAGAGCCGACAGTAAACACAGAGAATATAGTGCAAGGAGAATACAAGAGATTAAATTTATAAAAGAATAAAGGAACTTGGTTTTGGTTGGTTGACTCAGAATATGGTCCAAGGACCACCTGAAACACAATGACCCACTATAATTGTTTTTTAAAAGATGCTTTTAGCTGCTACTATCCAGACTTGTTTCTTTTGAACCATGAGCTCAGGAATCTTCGCTTTCAACAAATTCTCTAGGTGGCTTTTACCAGTTGAACCATTGAATTAAATCAATCAAGGCCAACTGAGCCACTTTCAAAAGTTTGGGCTTATTCCTAAAACGAATGGGAAGTCAGGTTGTGCAAAGCAGTGGCATGATTAAGATGTGTGTTTTCCATAGCTCACTGCAACAGCAACCTAGAAAATGAGCAAGTTGAGCAATAGAGAGATCTCACTCCTCGTTTTCAGCTATGGTCATTTGGTTGGAGTCCTAGATTTCAGCATATTTAAGCGTAAGCATTACCAAATTATACACACCAACTAAAATCCTATCCAGACACAGTCTCAATTTATGTCAGCCTGCTTCAGGGTGACCAGCTGTCCCATTTGCCCAGAGTTGAAAGATTTCCTAAGAGGTGGGACTTCAGTGCTAAGAGGTGGGACTTCAGTGCTAAAATTGCTAAGTCACAGACATACTGGGACGACTGAGTCATGCTATAATTACCAAAATAATCAATCAGGTTATACAGAGTTCTCAATATAGCACTTTAAAAAAAATCTGAGATTAAAAGAATTATTTTGAAAGTGAAAAAGAGGGTATTGAAGAGAGCAAAATTAAAGGAATCCTTTGTAGTTGAAAAAATAATCCCAAACACACTGTTGCTTGAATGCAAATTTAAAACAGAAACAAAAATTCTGGCAGTGCCTTTTAATTTGTAAGAGCAGAGGCCCTCAAGCATGGTGTCGCAATCAGTAGAGGGGCGGGTTGCAAGGAAATTGTTTTTTACTACTCATAATTAAAGGACTGAGTTTGTAAATGATTTACTCTTAAAAATACAGAAAATCAAGGTTACCTCACTTACATTCTGGTATCCTTTCTTCAGCAGGAGTGAAAGCAGTGGAACTATGGCAAACCTGCCTAGATTAACCAAAATCCAAACCAACTCAGAGATTTGTACTGGACAGAAAGATATCCACCATTTCTGTGTGGAGGAAAACAGATTGAGAAATACTACTTGAATGGTAACTTTACAAGTCAGTGTGCCATTTCCACACTCCAAAAAGGAAAGAAAAAGGAGAGAGAGGCCGGGCTCGGTGGCTCAGCCTGTAATCCCAGCACTTTGGGAGGCCGAGGTGAGGGAATTGCCTGAGCCTGCGGGTTCGAGACCCGCCTGGGCAACTTGGCGAGACCTCATCTCCACAATAAATCAAAAAAATCAGTCGGGCGTGGTAGCACACGCCTGTAGTTCCAGCTACTCGGAAGGCTGAGGCGGAAGGATCGCTGGAGTCCAGCGGGTCGAGGCTGCGGTGGCCGGGAGCGGCCATTGCACTCCAGTCTGGGTGACAGAGTGAGACTCCAACTAAAAAAAAAAAAAAAAAAAAGGAGAGAGAAAAATATAAGACACTTTAATTCTAAATGCCCAGTTGTCATACCATGACAACTACTTGTACCCAAATACTTGTACCACAGTAGATATTATATGATACCAGGATCGAATTACTTAATTATTAATTATTTAATTATTAAGACTTTGGTATTTATTTTACTATGTAATGGGAAAGTATAAAGCTAGTATCTCAAACAAGTGAGTTCATGAATATTGTTGCTTAAGATAAGGTTAAGGGCTCGGTATGGTGGCTCAAGTCTGTAATCCCAGCACTTTGGGAGGCCAAGTTGAGGGAATTGCCTGAGCCCACGGGTTTGAGAACAGCCTGGGCAACTTGGTGAGACTTCATCTCTACAATAAATCAAAAATTAGCTGGGCATGATAGTGTGTGTCTGTAGTTCTGGCTACTTGAAAGGATGAGGCAGAAGGATCACCTGAGCCCAGCAGGTCGAAGCTAGGGTGGCCGTGACTTGCTACAGCACTCCAGCCTGGATGACAGAGTGAGACTCCAACTAAATAATAATAATAAAGTATAAAAATAGATTAATTTTTTAAATATCTAGTAAATATTAGTGTGGTATACAGCAAAAATGTGTGAAAGTGACATAGGAATGACTCAAAAACAGAAAATAACTTGTCTAATTGAGAACTGAAAAAAATCCTACATCTTTATCTTTTCAAGATGAAAAGCATCAAAAATCTCACATTTCAAAGTTGTGTCCCTCAACTTGTTAAACACATAGAAAGTTCAGCTCTGTCTCATAACTCCTATGTTTCCACTATTTTAAGTTGTCATCTAAGATATTTCCAAAGCAACAGTTCTATTAAAATAAAAAAAGATCAACACAAGAGAAAGCAAGATAACTAAACAACAGAAAATTTTGATTGTGATTTTTAATCTCAATCAAATTACAAGGAATCTAATCTTCTAACAATTATGTGCCATGGTTATGTAAATGGGTATCACCCATCTAGGTAGGACAAGGAAACAAAACCTTTTAAGTCAAAGACAAAAAAAAACCAAAAAACAAAAACAGAAAATCTTTCAAAAATTAAAGTGCTTTGATTATTGTATATACAGATTATCTCTTTCATGGGTGTTAAAACATGGAATTTGGGCAACAAAACTCATGGATTTGTTAACAGCCATGATTTAAAAACCATTCTTGATATTTCTCCAAATATAAATTTTTCTAAAACTCTATTGCAAAACTCTATAATGGAAAAAATAAGCTTTAATATTTCAAGCTGTCAGAATATATTTTCTTTCCCTTACAATCTAATTATTTATCATGAGACCACATTTTCAGTTGAACTCCCTACTTTATGATTTTATGGTTGAATAAGTGCAGTTCTCCCGGATTTGAGCAAAATATTTCAGACTGGACTTCGATGTTCAAAAATGTATTTTCTTAAGTTAACAGAATTTTTCTTCCTGGAGAAGGTACCATTTCTTAAATAAGATAAAATAAAAACCCAACGCATTCCAATTCAGCTTCAAGTTGGTTCCCTAGCTGGTCCTGCATGCTACTGTCAGTTTCAGAAATTGTGTGATCTATAGGGAGTCAGTAGTTGAACAATACTTCCAAATCTCTTATTAATCAATTTACTTCTAATAAAGTGAAAAACAACTTTTTGTTGCATATAGATTCTAATTTTTCAGTGCAGTTCCCCAAATTTTAATTTCCTATGAGGCTTTTGGTGTCACAGAGAGGGCTCTGAAATTGTCCCTGGATGTCAGGTTTTACATAGACTTCTTACCATAAATAAGACCTCAAAGAAAAACAAAATTCTCTTTTCCAGTAACTAAAACAGTCGATCTTTATCTAGAAAAACATAGCATGACACAGTAGTCATGAGGTGAAGTGCTGGAAGCAGACACTTTCGTTTGAATTCTGTTCCTTCCACTTACTCACTGTTGACTTTGGGCTATTTACTTAACCTCTCATTTTTCTCATCTGTAGAATAAGAATTATAATAGTGTCTGCCTCATAAGGTTGTTATGAGGATTAAAGAGTTAATACATATAAAATACTTTTTAAAGTATTTTAAAAGTAAGTTAGCTTTCATCATAATCACTAGCTCATCACTCACCACCTGTGTGCAAGCTGCCAGCGACTTATCTGGAATCACTATTTTCAAAGACCCATTTTCTTGAAATCAGACAAAAATGCTAGCAGGGGGTGTTCATTTAAGGCAGTCCATGGGCACCAGCAGTAGGATGATCGGATACGATGACTCTGGAGTCTTTCTTTATGACATTAAATGAACATGGGTGCTGTTGAAGGAGAATGAAAGGGTTTTCTCTTGTTTTAATTTCCTGCACCTAACCACTCTTGGAGGCACATCCCCAGTATTGTCGTCTTAAAAAGGATTCGTTACTTTTGGCAGGGAAAGGGGGACTCAGCAGTTCCCCAGAAATCAAATTGAAAATTACAGAAACCAAGACTGCATCCATTTCTAAGGAACAAGCCTACCCACATGAACCAAGTTCTCAGAGACAAACACATGAAAACCAGAGGGACTAAAAGAATTGAAATATTAGAGATGTTATTAATAGAATCCACAACATCAATAAGCTAGAATGATGTATACACAAACCTCAATTTCAATTTATGTGTCAATGAATTGCACACATCTTGGTGAGTCATTATTTTTTTAGTAAATGGTATTAAAAATACCTAATTTTGAAGATAACTCTGTGCAAGAGCAAGCAATCTGCATCAGTTCCTATGTTTATAGTAAACTTTTAAAAGACATATGGAAGTATATTTAAATAATGCAATATCTAAAAATAACATGTTAGATGGTATTACTCGACTTTTATTAAAGTATCATTGCTTCTAAGCACGTGCTTAGAACATTGTGCGTGAAGTGAATTGTTCCTACAAATATCTACCTCCTGTATTTTGTTTCTATATCTCCTAAGATTCCATAATCCCCAGAACTTTACAATTATAATAATAAAAATCTGTGAGTTTTTCACCATAGACCGGTCCAAGATGGGTCTATTCTATGCAGTATTCTAAGGATGGCAGAACATATAACGAGTTCTCATGGCTTTCTGCCCCTTTATTGGAGTATAGAGTAAAGAAAGAAAATACTCTTTTCACACTAGTGACCTTTGAAATGAGGATTGTTGCTCCAACGGACATTTCCTACTTTGTGATAAGTTTAAATAAAGGGGGAAAAATGTTCTCATACATTCCACATTGACACAACAATAGAAATAAAAATAATTCTATCCTGTCAGGGCATTTCAGTGTCCAGCCTTTGATTTCACTTAAACTTGGCTTTGGTGCCAAGGGATTTCAGGCTTTGCGTGAGGGAAGAGAATCAGAGCCCATCGTTGGTTCTGAGCAATTGGAAAATCTTGGATGAGGTCCAAAGTATTCAACTGGATCTAGGATTGACATACAGAACTATGCAGCTGATATTCTGGTTTAAAAGCAAATTTTTAAAAATTAAGTCTATAAAAGTCCTTCTTATAGTCAGAAAAACTCCAAATCATGCTGTATGAGTGCTAGCTAGGTACAAGCTGATGTTCCCATCATAACAACGTGTTGCCCACATTTTCCCAGAAAATAGAGACATTAAAGCTGCAATGATACATTACCCAGAGAAAACAGACAAAAGCCATGCTTTGTCCTCAATTAGCTAAATAATTCAAAATAAAGACTCACTTTCACCTGAAATAGTGGGGATAATTAGAGCCTAAAATAGATTTGGCTTCAATTATCTAGATTATCTACTTGTGTGTTTATTTGGCCCCAAATTAGAAGCTTAAAAATGAATCAACTTTCAAACAAAAGCTAAGCTACTTTGAAAACTCACAGGAGAGTTTGACTTCAAAATGACATCTTTGGGTGGGCTATTTGTAAATATGAGAGGGACTCCAAGAAAACCCCGAAATTTATTGATTAAACATTGTGTACTTGTTCTTACATGGTAGAACCTCAGTCACCTTCAAAGCACTTCCCATCTGATGCAATTATACCTATCAAGACACTTTTTCCACTGCTCAAAACAGTTTTTAAACTCATCAATTTTGATGCCTTTTAGTGCTTCTGCCAGTTTTTGTTTTTTTCACCTCTTTCACATTGGCAAAACGTTTCCTTTGAGGATTTTTTTTTAATCCAGGCAAACAAACAAAAAGTCACTTGGGGCAAGCTCAGGTGAATGGGGAGGGTGAGCTATGGGGGTAATGACATTTTTGGTCAAAAACCACTGAACATTCAGCACAGGCTGGGCAGGTGCACTGATAAATCACCCATCATGAAATGGGCAAACACATTGAAAGAATCTTCCAAAAAAAATTCCCTGAAGCCAAATGCAGCCTCTCACAACGATAGCTGGTACACTGATGCCAATGGGTTCCTAGAACACCTAGCCCGTGGTAGAAGCCTGTACTGCAAGGAGTAAGCCCTTCAAAAGATGATTCCAGTTTCTTAGGGGTTCCCCCTCATATACTTAATAAACATGGGTCTTACTTACTTTAGATTTATACTTTAAAACTTAAAAATATTGATAAATTCAAAAGCACCTTTCTAAACTGCCTATCACTGATCCACTTCCTTGACCAAGGATTAAGCGTTGGATACTTTTTCTCACACACACACACACACACACACACACACACACACACACACACACACACACACACATCCCCATGTTGCTGCCCATACTAGTTTCACTGTCAGGGAAGTACTAACAAAACTCTACTATATGTAGGACTATTTTGTCTGTACATTAAAATCCCCTGTGGAGTTCAAGCTTAGCCCACACCAAAGAACAATTAAATCAGGCCGGACTCGGTGGCTCGCCTGTGATCCCAGCACTTTGGGAGGTAGAGGCAAGCGGATTGCCTGAGCCCGAGAGTTCGAGACCCACCCGGGCAACTTGATGAGACCTCGTCTCTACAATAAATCAAAAATTAGCCAGGTATGGTAGCACATGTCTATAGTTCTGGCTACTTGGAAGACTGAGGCAAAAGGATCGCCAGAGCCCAGCAGGTCGATGCTGGGGTGGCTGTGAGCGTGCCGCTACACTGCAGCCTGGGCAACAGAGTAAGACTTCAACTCAAAAAAAAAAAAAATTAAATCAAAATCTCTATGACTGAGAGCCAGGTATTATTTTTATAAAACTCCCTAGATGAATCCAATATACTACCACAGTTGAGGCCCACCGTATCAGGAACTGGGTAATTTTTCTGCAAAATCGCCTAAAAAAGACAGTTCAAAAGTAGCCAGTGTTACTCCTCATCCCCACTTCTAATTTTTTCCATTTGGTTGGTTTATCCCATAGTGTGCTTAACTGAATTCAATAACTGTGGGTGTAGAAAAGTCAGGCCATAACATTTCAATTTTTTCCATTTACTTATTCAATCAATAAATATTTTCTAAATATCTACTACATAAATCTAGGCTTTACAAAAGTTTATTAAAACATAAACCTTTCCCTGAAGACTCTCACAGCAAATAGAAAAGATGGTCAGAAACAAATTTAATTACAGTATTGGGTGATGAGTACTGAAATTGAGGGACAGAGAGGTAGCATAAAGAATTGTTTCCATTGGGGCACTGGGGACAGCTTTGTAGAAAAATTGCATTAGAGTTGGTCAAGAAAGAGGAGTCATTGCCCTAAGAAAGCAGAGGGGGGAAGTGGAGTGGCATTCCAAGCGAAGAGGAAATATGTGCAAAGGCATGGAAGCGTGAACAAGTCATGCGAGTCCTGGGAGCCTTAACTAGTTCAGTGTGGCTGGAGGCCAGTGCAGTGTGTGTGTGTGTGTGTGTGTGTGTGTGTGTGTGTGTGTGTGTGTGTTGAGGGGTAGGAGTGGGAAATGTGGCATGTGAGGCTGGAGAAGAAAGCAGGAGAAAGAGGACTCCATATGTCTTAGACAAATTGGACCTAGAATTAGCCTATGAGGTTACTAAGTAAATTGATTGCATATTTTACAAACTCCTATGGCCTTTAAGAAACTGGATTGTTGTTGAATCTCTATCATTCTGAAGAATATTCTAGAACATATTTCATTTTTAAACCAGTGTGTGTGTGTGTGTGTGTGTGTATGTATGTATGTGTGTGTGAAATTATGCCACTAGTGTGAAGAGCAAAGACAAGAGATACTTGAAATCGGTAATATTTCTGAATTTAAATTTTCAAATGAATTAGAAGGTAGAAAGTGAGATCGAAAATCACTTTCTTTGCGAGTCTGGATATTGGGTGGACTGACTGTAGTCTCGACTCAAACACTATTATCTTAAATCACACAGCACACTCTGAGAAGACATAGATAACATCCTCAACCTAGAGGATAGGAATGCATGGATGGCTAAACTAAACTATTGCGTTTGGCATGTGCTACATGAGATCTCACCACACTCATGATCTTACTTTTATTTAGACTCACCTTATCCATCTCCTCATATGTACATGCCATCCTGCTCAAATGTTTGAGTAAATTTCCTCATTCCTGCCCAATCACATATCATGATGATCAGCCAGTATCCATTCATTTATATCTCCTTCTTCCTCTTACAAGAGTAATATATACATGTGTTTTATTCTTGCTTTGGGACAAGATTTAAGAGCCTGATTCTATCCATATATATCATCTCATTTAATTCTAATGACAGGCAGTACTATAACTTAGAAGCTATTACTCAAATATTCAGTTGAGGAAATTGAATCTCAAAAGATTAAATCACTTCCCCAAGATTATGCAACTAACTACATGTACCATAAGCATCAAAGTCAAGTTTGAAAACAGGCTTTCATCTAACTATTGCGCACTCCTCAAGTTTTATAGTGAATAGGTATGCAATAAATGTGTCTAATAAATACCTTCTACCTTACTTTTTTTATATTTGTGTGAATGTATGTCTGAATTTGCATAAGCACATCCCTACACTGTGTAAATTTATGTGGTGCACAGACAATTTCTAATGTATATGTTCCAAGTGTTTAATTTTAAGTCAGTTGTTTGACTTCAATACTTTTTCTACAAAATACTTTTTCTACAAAAAATACTTTTTCTACAAAAATAATATTATAAATATTATAAAAGAAGGTATGTCACATGTACCACTAAGTGCCTGCTGAACACACAAAGTGTCACAATACAGGTAGCCACCATATATGCAATATTCTATTTAAGCATATATTTCTTTCTTCTTTTTTTTTTTTTTTTTTTGAGTTAGAGTCTCACTCAGTTGTCCAGACTGGAGTGCAGTGGCCGCTCCCGGCCACCGCGGCCTCGACCTGCTGAGCTCCGGCGATCCTTCCACCTCAGCCTTCCAAGTAGCTGGAACTACAGGCGCGCGCTACCACGCCCGGCTCATTTTTTGATTTATTGTAGAGATGAGTTCTCGCTGCCCAGGTGGGTCTCGAACGCGCGGGCTCAGACAATCCACTCACCTCAGCCTCCCAAGGCGCGGGATTAAAGGCTGAGCCACCGAGCCCAGCTTAAGCATATATTTCTAGTTTTGTTTTCTCATGAGCCAGGAGCTGGGACTTGCCATTGTCTGATTATCCCAGCTTATGTGGATATGAGGATAAGTACCTTTCCAGGTGTGCACACTTTAGATATATTGCAGACCATAAATACATGCTGACAGAGACCATAATACATGGTACATGATGCATATGACACATGACACCTGTGCCTGGGCAACACAGCAAGATCTCGTCTATAAAATAAATAAATAGAAGATTTGTCTTTCTGGCTCATACTAGAATTAGAACACAAAGGCTTGACCCAACAGTGTTCAGACCAACTCATGGCCACATATAATCTTGGATGCCACCATTCAGAGACAAAATTCTAAAAAAGATCCATTAATGTGGCTACAAGAATAGAACACTGGACCCAGAAAACAAAGGCTTTAAAAATGAGATTATTTGATCTAGTTGAAAGCTGACCTAGTACATGTATTGAATCTCTGAGTCATTTTTACCCAGAGGTGGCTGACCATGAGAACCTTGTTTCCACTGGAAAAAAAGAACACAGAGTGAAAATGGAAAAGATTTATTTAAGTTGGATAGAAAGATATATTTTGGGGTAGAGCATATGGTCTTTCAAAGATTTAAGTTACCAAGGTAAATTGTAGAATTTTAAGAATAGCAGAAATGCTCTTTTTTGAATTGCCTAAATGTCACACACACTGGAGGCAAGGTTGGAGGAGGTGCTCCTTCGGGTCATTCACTAGCCCATGAAGCTAGGAATAAAGCCAAGTTTTAATGAAATCCTGAACAGCTTTCTACTTGTTTCCCTGGAGTTAATATGTTAAATAAGTGAAAACCTGCATATATGTGGTGTTTTATCAATGTAGAGATCGGAAATAATTTTTCAAGGGAACAAATAGCATTTCATTGAGTTCCTGGAGCAACAGGAAGTAAACACACATAAAAACAATTACCAGATTGAAAAGCCTTTCCCCTAACCTCTTGTAAATCCTAAGTACTACTTTGATGAGAATGTTCTCTCAATTCTCCAAAATGATGTATTATTTACCTACTAGGGAAATATTAACTGGGCATGCAAATAGATTCCCAATTAAAGAACTCCAACGTACTCTTAGTTTTGTAATTCATCATTTGTTACTCCACAGTTATAAATAAATTAGTCTAAAATATGGCAAGGTCATCAAGGCAGATGCCAGCATGCTTCTCTTCCCAGGGTTGTATACAACAAGGTATGGGAGTCAGGCAAAATCACAGCGGGAAAAAAAAAAAAAAAACCTTCTCTCCAAGGTTTTTGAAGTACACCAAATTCAGGGAAACTAATGTAATAATAAAAAAAAAAGTACTAGATTTGGAATCAAAGGTCTTCAGTTCAAGTTGTGGTTCAGGAACACTCAAGCAGTATAACCTTGGGTAAGTCAGTCTCTCAGCCTCAGTTTTTTAAATCTGCAAAGTAAAGGTGATACTAACTATACTAAAAAGGTATTGCAATAACTTTTAAACTTGTATAAGCATGTACCTAGGCAGAGAAGGTACTCAGTGGTTGAAAGTTGTCGATTAGTTACGTTTTTCCTTTGTTTTGAAAATCACAGCCCACTCTAATAACAAAAACAGAGAAGAGTGATAAGCAATCTTCAGGGATTTCGTGGAAGTTCATGGTAATGTGACTGGAAAAGGAGTCAATTGAATAACCCAATATATACATCCAAGTTCATGGGTCCCAAGTCCCACCTCTGTCCCCAGCCCTGTAAGCCACTGTCCATCCCTCTGATCCAAGGTAGTTTGGGGTCCAGGGAGCACAATCTTGCTGATTTCACCCTTAGAAACAGTCCTAAGCCAATTGACAACCAAAGTGGCTCCAAGTTCACCAACTTTTGTGTGTAGTTCTTTAATATCCAAATAAAGTGACCCAAGCCCCCATTCCTGATACTGTGGAAATCCTGGTGCCCTTTTTCATGTGTTTTGGGATTTCTGAGGCCTGGGATGAGGGCTGCACTCATGTTTTCCATTGCGCTCATTAAGAATATCTGCTGGCAGCCGGGCTCGGTGGCTCAGCCTGTAATCCCGCGCCTTTGGGAGGCTGAGGTGAGTGGATTGCCTGAGCCCGTGGGTTCAAGACCCATCTGGGCAGCGAGACCTCATCTCTACAATAAATCAAAAAATCAGCCGGGCGTGGTAGCGCATGCCTGTAATTCCAGCTACTTGGAAGGCTGAGGTGGAAGGATCGCCAGAGCCCAGCAGGCGAGGCTGCGGTGGCCAGGAGTGGCCACTGCACTCCAGTCTGGGCGACCGAGTGAGACTCCAACTCAAAAAAATAAAAAAAAAGAATATCTGCTGACAACTCAATTTCCTGCTCATCTTTCTCCATTTCTTCTTGGAGCAGCTCCTTCCTCTCTAGTCTGATTCTCCCTGGCATCAGGGAGAAAGAAAGTTTGAGGATAATAGGAATGATTGCAGCACAGAGCTGAACACATCTGCATATTAAATTTTAGATGTTCCTAGAAACTTGTCTCCCATTAGCAAATAGAAATTTCTCACTGACGATAAAAATTTGGGCTCTGGACCGCAGCCAGGCTGCTGAGACCCCTTCTTCTCACTCCTCTAACACTTTCTTCTTTTCTTCTCTTTTCCAGGGCGACTAGCAAAGAAGCTCTAAATTCCTCTTGCATTAGAGAACTTGGATGATCTTTTTCATTCTCCCCCATCTAGATTGGCACCAGAGCCTTTGGCCCACTTTTCACAGACAATAGAACCATTAAGGTACTTTTCTGGGGAATGGGGAAAGTTCTCCTTAAGTAGAATTCTTCTCCTAGAACAAACAGCAAACAGCTCATACAGGAGCAAGCGTTAAATAAATATTTATATATGTATGTAAATATACACACACACGTATACACACACACGTATACACACACACACACACACACACACACACACACACACACACACACTTCTTCCTACTTCATACAATTTAGGGTAATATACTGTCCTGTTATCAAATATAGATAGACGATGCTATACTAACGGCAAATCAGGATAGTCTGCCAAGAACAAGCACCATTCGCAGGAAGGTGAGTAGAAAGGCTGTAGGTAAACACTTTCTTTTGTTTTGTTTTTTCTCAGCAGGAGACTATTCTTCGAGGCTTTTCAGCACCTTCTAATATTTCAACCCTTAAGATTATAATGAGCTCCCAACCTAAGTCCAACCTAGGTAGCAGTATCGGAACAGAGTTCTAGAGGTCCCAGAAAATGGCAGAGGCCAACAAGCTCCTCCAAGACGTAGTGTCCTCTTTTGTTATGCAGCTGCTGAAGAAGCCAGATAAGTCTATAAAGAAGCAAAGTCCATTGGCCTAAAATTCCCAAAACCAATGTGAAGAAGGCAAAACTCAGAACTAGGAAAGTCATAGAAAACCCCAGCTATTTCCTATACTATCTAAAGTCTTAACACGGGAAAAGGGGAGGTTTCACTGAAATCTAGGAGTTGACAAATAGCTGCCTTTATGAAATGTGTCTAAACCTTGCCAGATATTTGCTGAGAAAAATCTGTTCATTCTTTCAACCATGGAAATCTGGCCACTTCTTTTGCTTCCATCATCACCTTCCTTATCAGTTGTTATGAACACTCTCCTGGAGTTCTGTAAGCATCTCTTATCCAGTTTACTCACATCCAAACTGGCCTCCCTCCCTTCTGTTTTCCAGACTGTAGCTTGTGTGATCTTTCCAAATGTTAGCTTTGATAATGACAGTCCTACCACCATCTCTCTGCTAATAACTAATGCTTAAAAACTTCAATGACTTTGTAGACCTCATGGGATAAAGACAAATCATCATGATGTGGCATACAAGTTCATGGATGGTCTAGCTTCTACCTGCCGCTGAATGGTCTAACCTCTATTTACCTCTTCTCCACTCTGATCTGCTCACGCTACAGAGACCCTTGCTCAGTTCCTCTGATTCATAGTATTTCCACTTGTCATGGGTCTCTCTTTTGGGAACACTTTTTCCCTCATTAATTCTTACTCTTTCTTAAGATGACAGTTCAGATATTTCTTTCTCAAGGAGGCCTTCCTGTCCTCTTTGAAGCACCACATGCTTCTAATAGCACAGTGTTAATTTTACATTAATTTGGTTGTTTATCTGATAAATGTCTGGCCCTCCCATTAGACTATAAGCTTCATGAAGATGATAATTATGTTTGAATTTTTTTTTTTTTTTTTAGTTGGAGTCTCACTCTGTCACCCAGACTGGAGTAAAATGGCCGCTCCCAGCCACCGCAGCCTCGACCCACTGGGCTCCAGCGATCCTTCTGCCTCAGCCGTCCAAGTAGCTGGAATTACAGGCATGCGCTACCACGCCCGGCTGATTTTTTGATTTATTGGAGAGATGAGGTCTCGCTGCCCAGGCGGGTCTCGAACCCATAGGCTCAGGCAATCCACTCACCTCAGCCTCCCAAAGGCGCGGGATTACAGGCTGAGCCACCGAGCCTGGCTATGTTTGAATTTTTTACCAATATATTTCTTTGTTGAATAAATGAACAAATTGGCTCATTATTCAACAGACATGTTTTATGTACCTGAGAGATAAGAAAGTTTTCAATCAATTTTCAAATAGCCATGATGTTTTAAAGCTCTTTATTACAAATGAGGAGTGTTGTTTGTACAAGATTTGCCATGATTAGGTTTGTTACTATTATTATCATGATAGCTGGTTTATTGCCAATATCTTTGCCTTTTGTAACTCAGCATTTGATAACTATTATTACATTCTTTAATTGGATTTTATACTTTCATTATTTATAAAATGTTTTTGTGAAAGTCAAATCCCATTGAAAAGAGATTATATTAAGACTCTACACTGTGGCTAGCGGGTAATTTTAGAACTAAGGGTTGCCTATGGATTTACTTTATTAGCATTTCTAGGAAGTGCAAGCCTTTGAAAAATTAAGGCCTTGAGAAAGATCAAGGCAACATTTATAGCCACTTAAAGAGTAACATTTTCTAATGATAAACTCATCACATTACACTTGGATGGGACCTTAGAGGTCATTTACCCACATTCCTTATTTCAAACACGATAAAGCTAGGCTCGGACTTCCATAAGGTCTTATAGCCAAAGTAAGCCCTGGATCTATTTTTATTCAGCTCCTCTGAAACTATCATATATTAAATCAGCTGCAAACCCATCAAAACTGAGAGTCCTAGCTATTCATATCCCACTGTCATGGAGCCAATTGGGATGTAAATACCTTTCCAGGTTATAGGGCTAGAATTCCATATAGACAGACACTCATCTTTATTTGTTATTTAATGCCTGTCTATATTTAGAAACCAGTTCTACTATGTAATTCTATACATGAAGGAAAATATACTTCAAGATCACTTACATAAGTCACTTCCTCAAGAAAGCCTTCTATCTTAAACAAAAATGCTCTGCCACTACAAAAAAGGGTAAGTTCCAGTGTGACCCCAAGGTCAGCTGTACACTTCCCCAAGGTTGGTTCCTGTAGCTACTGTTTTCAACCCACATCCAGATTTAAAACTCAATACCTATTTGATCTCACCCAAAACAAGGTATTCACTCTAATGTTAATAAGCAATTCAGTCTTTATTGAAGATAAGCAGGGGAGGAGGAAGTCGCATTAATCTGCAATAATCTCAGCAAACAACTAAAAAAAAATCAGAAATTTCTACTCTAAGTCCCTGTTCAGGCAAGCTGCACTAGAGGTTTTGATTATTTTTTAAATTTTCCCTCTAAGGTATACAACCTCATTTCTCCTTTCCTCCCTTCCAAAATTCCCCTTTTCTCAGAAATGTCATACTCCTTTCCTACCCAGTTCCTATTTTTTTTCAAAGTACTGTATTTGTATCTTTACTACTATCTAGCCAGGCATGGTGGCTCATGCCTGCAAACCCAGTACCTTGGGTGGCTGCAGTAGGAGAATTGTTTGAACCCAGGAGTTCAAGACCAGCCTGTGCAAGACTGTGATACTATCAAAAAAAAAAAAAAAAAAGAGTCAGAAGTGACATGGTGGTGTGTGTCTATAATCCCAGCTTCCCAGGAGGCTGAGGCAGAAGGATCACCTGAGCCCAGGAGGTCAAAGTGATTGTGCCACTACACTCCAGCCTGGGAGATACTGACTCAAAAAAAAAAAACTATTATTTTTGAACTTTCACATCCAACTCATCAAGGAATTTTACAAAACAAAGTAACTCCAGTTGATAGGACTCAGTTTCTTTTTAAAATCATGTATGTATTTTGTTACTTGATTATATGTTTTTTGTGCTTTTTCTAAACACATACCTAATTCTCCCCTGAAGGAATTCCAGTGATGCAAAAGACAGTTGCATTCTTATAAGCAAACAACAAACAGGCAGAGAACCAATTAAAAAGCACAATCTCATTCACAACAGTCATACACAAAAAAAAATGAAATACCTCAACATCTACCTAATCAGAGAAGTGAAAGACCTTTACAATAAAAACTACAAAACACCACTGCCCAAAGAGATCCAAGAAGACACAAACAAATGGAAAAATATTCCATGCTCATGGATAGGAAGAATCAACATTGCTAAGATTTCCATTCTACCAAAGACAATTTACAGATTCAACGCAATACCCATTAAATTACCAACATCATTCTTCTCAGACCTGGAAATGAAAATACAGAAGTTCCTATGGAAACACAACCACAAATAGCCAAAACGATCCTTAGCAAAAAAAAAAAAAAAAAACAAAGCTAGAGATATCACACTTCTAGGCTTTAAACTTCACGACAAGGCTACAATAATCAAAATAACCTGGTATTGGTATAAGAACAGGCATATGGACCAATGAAACAGGATAGAGATTCCGGAAGCAAAATCTCAATTTCTCAACCAACTCATCTTCGACAAAGCCTCCAACAACAACCACTGGGGAGAGGAGAACCTATTCAGTAAATAGTGCTAGGAAAACTGGCTAACCACATGCAGAAGATTAAAACAAGACCCCTATCACCATACACAAAAATCAACTCTAAATGGATCAAAGACCTAAATATAAAACCTCAAACTAGCTGGGCTCGGTGGCTCAGCCTGTAATCCCACGCTTTGGGAGGCTGAGGTGAGTGGACTGCCTGAGCCCGCGGGTTCGAGACCCGCCTGGGCAACTTGGCAAGACCTCATCTTTACAATAAATCAAAAAAATTAGCCGGGTGTGGTCGCACACGCCTGTAGTTCCAGCTACTTGAGAGGCTGAGGCAGAAGGATCACCGGAGCCCAGCAGGTCGAGGCTGCAGTGGCCGCTCCAGTCTGGGTGACAGAGTGAGACTCCAACTCAAAAAAATAAAAACCTCAAACTATAAGAACCTCAGAAAATGTAGGAGACATTCTTACAGAAATCGGAGTAGGCAACCAATTCCTAATCAAAACCCCAGATGTCCATGCCATAAGAAATAAAATAGACAAGTAGTATCTCATTAAACTGAAAAACTTCTGCAAAGCAAAAGAAACCATCAAGAGAGCAGGGAGACAGCTCACAAAATGGGAAAAAATAGATCTGTATATCTGACAAAGGCCTAACATCCAGGATCTACAAGGAACTCAAATGTGCCAAAAGGAAAAAAAAAAAAAGACAAGCAGTACCATTAAAAAGTTTGCAAAAGACATGAATAGACACTTCTCAAAAGTGGTCGGCCTGGATTGCCTGAGCCCACGGGTTCGAGACCCACCTGGGCAGTGAGACCTCATCTCTACAATAAATCAAAAAATCAGCCGGGCGTGGTAGCGCATGCCTGTAACTCCGGCTACTTGGAAGGCTGAGGCGGAAGGATCGCCGGAGCCCAGCAGGTCGAGGCTGCGGTGGCCAGGAGCGGCCACTGCACTCCAGCCTGGGCGACGGAGTGAGACTCCAACTCAAAAAAAAAAAAAAAAAAAAAAGTGGGCGGCCAACAGACACATGTAAAGGCGCTCAGCATCACTAATCATCAGAGAAATGCAAATCAAAACCACACTGAGATACCACCTAACTCCAGTAAGAATGGCCATCATTAATAAAACAAAAAACAGATGCTGGCGAGGATGCAGAGAAAAAGGAATGCTTCTATACTGCTAGTGAGAATGCAAACTAGTTCGGCCTCTGTGGAAAACAGTGTGGTGATTTCTAAAAGAACTAGACATTGACTTTCCATATGACCCAGCAATCTCCCTTTTGGGAATCTACCCAGAGGAACTCAAATCATTCTACAAAAAAGAAACCTGCACACACATGTTTATTGCAGCACTACTCACAATAACAAAAACGTGGGACCAACGATGCTGCCCATCAAAACTGGACTAGATTTTTTAAAATGTGGTACATATACACAATGGAATATTATGCAGCCATAAAGAAAGACAAACGTGGACTTTACAGCAACTTGGATGGATTGAGAGTCTATAATACTTAGTGATCTGTCACAGAACCAAAAACAGAGTACCACATGTTCTTACTCATAGGTGGACCCTGGACATTTACCATACTACTATAAAAAAGGCATTGGCTGTTAGCAGGATACTGCTGGAGAGTGGGTTGGGGACATAAGAATACACAATAGCAATAATAGCACGCGATCTCAAACCAGGCAAAGTGGGGACCAAAGGGAGGCCCAAACTTTACCTGTATGACACCCACTTGTATACCTAATCCTGAATTGTACCCCACATCTTTAAAATAAAATATTTAAAAAATTAAATTAAATTTTAATAAAAGAACATTTCCCCATAACAGTAAGAAGAAACTTTCCCATAGTGATCTGATTCCTCTCAGGGCATGTTGTTGTCTCAGATTCCTTTAAAATATTTTTTCCCTTAATGATAATGAAATGATTAGCTAATGATTTTATACTCTTCTTTGTAAGGAGAACAGATGCCTTCAACCTGCAACTAGATGACTATCAGATGTCCAAACTCTCATTAGTGACACCACCATCAGGCCATCCAAAAATTTTATGATAAAACTTCAAGGAAAAAAATGTTTTACAAGCAAATTGTATGCTAACAACCATTGCAGTCTGAGAACTCACTCTCATAAGTATTAATAAGACTAAAATAACAACTAGAATAGATAATATCTACCAAAGAGAAATTAGGTTTTTTATTCCTCTTCTGAGGAATTTTTAAATTATAAAGATTTGCATTAAAAGCAAAGACACTTTTGAAAACTCCCTTCACAAACAGTGCCATCAGTAATCATTACTATTTTTTTTTTTTTTTGAGTTGGAGTCGCCCAGGCTGGAGTGCAGTGGCAAGTTCACAGTCACCCCAGAGTCAACCTGCTGGGCTCAACAACTTTTCCGTCTCAGACTTTTTAGCTGGAATTACAGGCACACAACACCACCATGTCTGGCTATTTTTTTTTTTTTTTCTGTTGTAGACATGAGATCTCGCCAAGTTGCCCAGGCTGGTCTCGAGCCCACGGGCTCAGGCAATCCTCTCGCCTGGGCCTCCCAAAGTGCTGGGATTACAGGCTTGAGCCACTGCACCGGGCCAGTGTTACTATTTTTGAAAATAAAGGGTAGGCCTCATTGAGTTGGAAAAATTAGAGAAAACACAAAAGCTAGATGAAGAAAATGTACAAGTCCTATTTTGTGCCACTCTTTTCAAAATGTTTTCCAATTTAATATTAGATTATAGGTGAAAATGAACAAATACAAATAATACATAAAGGTAGAAATAAGACCTGTCTATATTTTCCCTTCTTGTAGGATAGAATTTTGTAATGGAATACTTACACTGAGTCCGGTTGTTTTTTGTTTTTTGTTTTTTGACTCGGAGTCTCTCTCTGTCGCCCAGGCTAGAGGGCAGTAGCACACTCACGGCCACCCCAGCGTCGACCGTCTGGGCTCCCGTGATCCTTCCACCTCAGCCTCCAAGTAGCCGGAACTACAGGCGCACGCTACCACGCTCAACTAATTTGTTTGTTTGTTTGTTTGTGTTTGTTTTAATTGTAGACACGAGATCTTGCCAAGTTGTCCAGGCTGGTCTTGAACTCCCGGGCTCGGGCAATCCTCTCGCCTCCGAGGCCCAAATATTTTTAACATTGTAAGATTATTTAGATTTTAACATATAAACCGTTTTGTGTACTTCTGCTGATAATATTTTTGTTATGGCAGTTTAGATATAAAGTAATCTTTTATCTTATTTTTTATGTACAAAATAATTTTGAGCCTTATTTTTACTTATGTCTTCTAAATATTAAGATAAGAAATGTGTTTTTAAAAATTACAAAATTGAGCCGGGCTCGGTGGCTCAGCCTATAATCCCGCACCTTGGGAGGCTGAGGTGAGTGGATTGCCTGAGCCCGCGGGTTCCAGACCCGCCTGGGCAACTTGGTGAGACCTCATCTCTTCAATAAATCAAAAAAATTAGCCGAGCGTGGTAGCGCCCGTCTGTAGTTCCAGCTACTTGGAAGGCTGAGGCGGAAGAATTGCCGAGGCCAGCAGGTCGAGGCTGCGGTGGCCGGGAGCGTGCCACTGCCCTCCACCCTGGGCGACAGAGTGAGACTCCGACTCAAAAAAAAAAAAAAAATTACAAAATTGACTGGACTTGGTGGCTCAGCCTGTAATCCCGTGCTTTGGGAGGTTGAGGTGAGTGGATTGCCTGAGACTGCCGGTTCGAGACCCGCTGGGCAACTTGGAGAGACCTCATCTCTACAATAAATCAAAAAATTAGCCTGGCGTGGTAGCGCGCGCCTGTAGTTCCAGCTACTTGAGAGGCTGAGGCGGAAGGATCGCCGGAGCCCAGCAGGTCGAGACTGTGGTGGCCGGGAGCATGCCACTGCACTCCAGTCTGGGCGACAGAGAGAGTCCAACTCAAAAAAATACAAAATTTGAAATTCCAAATAAAGTAAATACATTTTATTTCATTTATAACTCTCCAAAATAATAATGTTTTACATACTTAAACAAGCATTTGTTTCAGTGGTCCCTTATAGCATGACATTAGTTCACAGCACCAAAAAACCTGAATGGGCCAAATTTGTTAATCAAGCAAAATAGCTAATTTGAAATGAGTCCTAAAGGCTTCAATATTCTATCCTCTGTAGCAACATAGAGTCATTCCTATTTAATTAGGTAAGCCAATGTATTTGCAAAACAATTAAGAATGCAATTTAATTTGGGGTTTTGGTAAACATCTAGGGATTCATTCATTATGACCTCCGCATTGAGTTTACTTTGTAAAGAAGCATAAAACTAATCACTTCGAACTATAAAATGAAAGACCTTTCTCTTTTTTATCCACAGACTAGGTGTGTCTGGTCGTATGCATTATAGGTACCTCCCATGTTGATGATGACTCTGTTTTACAGTCTTTCGAAACTACAGTTTAAGTGAATTAGCTAAATTACCCGGCAATGGCCAGGGGTGACTGACAAGCCCCGAGTGGCCCCATGGAGGGAGCTGCAGAAGACTCCAGGCACCCCTCAAGCACAGCTGTCAGCACGTTCCAGCCATCGCTCATCTGCAACCCACCTGCTGACCTGGTGCTGGGATTTTCCCCAGGAGAAACAATCATCACGTGATTTGAATCAAACTATTTAAAATATGTGTTGTTTTAAACCAGGGAGAGGGCAGGAAATCAGCCCACCACAAACACCCTGCACTAAACTCATTTTGCAACAAGATGTTTATGTAGACTCCCAGGTCGAGATGCTAACTCCCAGTGAATTAACCTATGATGCCTCCTAGCCCCTCGTATTGATTAGTCATTATTTTTTACCCAATGAAATGAGAATATGGGTCCAGAGGCCACACACTTTCATACTGTGAGAAAATTCAAGTGTCCCCTTGTTCTCAAATGCTTCCCTGATTACTATTAGTGTCAGAGCGTTGTGAAAAAGAGCTGTTTTCAAATGACAACCGAAGTGGACATTTCAAATTGGCTCATGTCTCTGAACCAGATAGCAGACTCAGAACAACCCACAAAGGTACACTTTGAATTTAAGTTCAAGATGGCTCAATAATGCTATTAGAAAGTTAAACCACAAGTATAGATTAATATATCTTCCAGGATGAATGCACATGTTTTATTTCTTTGCTTCTTTCTATTGACTTTAAGCTTAAAGTAGATGAAGACAAACTTCTTCAGAAATAAAGAACTAGCTAAGAGAACTATAATAAAAGTTCAGTAGCTAAAGAGTCCTACTTATCCACCCTACCCTAACACCCTACCATATTAGTGACTAATACTTTAGAGAAGGCTTTATCAACCCAATGTCATATACCCCCAGATGATCAGTCCTGAAGTGCTAGGTTTCACTCCTAAAGATTTGCAAGTCAACTGTAGAAATATCATCTATTTTGCATCATGATCTTATATATTATCCTAGTATACTTGGAAGAAAATGTAAGCCATCAACAAGGATGGTTTAAATTATTTGCTTTACTTTCAAACATGGTTGGTTTAGTTAGGTTACAACAACCATAATCTAGGACTTAGAATGTGCCCAATGGTACAATACCATTCACAGTGTGTCATTATCAGATCTGTTAGCAATCCCCGATTGTTTCTACAGTCATACACGTAGAGCTAACACCTACAGGACTAGAGACTTCATATGTCTATATATTATGTCTATATATGATGATATATATATATATGCTGGAGTATGAGTGTTACGTGTTTTTGTGTGTACAGAAATTCCTTGCTCACTCAAATTGTCTTTGTGAAACAGCCTTGACTACTTAAAATAAAATCAAGAGCCCAAATAGATGCCACTGGACTGTAAATAACATAAGTTTGGGGATTTTGTCTTACTGTCCACAGCTGTATTTCTAGAACCCAGAATAAAGTCTGGTATGTGGTAGGAAATTGCTAAGTATTTGTTAAATCGATGAATATTACATTGCCTATGCTCAGAAGGTCATGCCATTTGCTTGTAGGAGAGCTTCCTAGGCCCAAATCAGGAGATTGGTGGTCTTATGCAAGATTCTAACAAGTGTAGTTATCTTGTTTCCTAGGCCTCCAAAAATAAAAAGCAGCAAATTACAGGGACATGTGGGAGGACTGCTAGAAGCATGCATACTCAACAAAATGAAAAATAAAAGCTGACATCCTATAACCAAGAAAAGACAGAAACACTATAGCTACACGTCCTAAAACACAAACAAAAAAGTATGTTTAACATTTGAGTAGCTCAATGTTGCAATATGCTTATAATGTGTAAATATGTCCAAACACTATTTATGTTTACTTTTGGTATGTTTCTCAACACTACATAAATGAAATCATATTGTATTAAGTCTTCTGAGACTGGTTTTTATTACTCAAAATTATTTTTGAGATTCATCTCTTTTGATGTGTCTAGTTTGTTCATTTTCTTATAGACCACAATTTATCCATTCAAATATGAATATACATTTAGATTATTTCCACTTCTTTACTATTTCAACCATTGTTTTGATGAACATTCCTACATATATGAGAAGGGACCCAAAGAAGACTAGAATTTATTTATAAAAAATCACGCCCTTTCTCTTACATGTTTCAATTTCCGTCACCTGCAAAGTACTCTCCATTTGATGCAGTACACCTACTGAGCTGCTTTTCCCACTGCTCAAATCAGTTTTTGAACTTGTCCATTTTGATGTCTTTTAGCACTTCTGCCATTTTTGTTTGTTTGTTTGTTTCACCTCTTCAACGCTGACAAAACATTTCTCTTTGAGGACTTTTTTCATCCTGGGAAACAAAAAAAGTCACTTGGGCAAGATGCGGTGAATTGAGAGGGTAGGGCACAGGATTCATGCCATTTGGGGTAAAAACTGCTGAACACTCAGCACAGTGTGGGCAGATGCACTCATAAAGCACCCATCATGAAATGGACAAATGTGATGAAAGAATCGCCAAAAAAAAAAAAAAAAAATTAACTGAAGCTGAACACAGCCTCTAACAGCAATGCTAGCTAGTACACAGATGCCGATGAGTTCCTTGAATACTTACCTAGCAAGGGAAGCCTGTACTACAAGAAACCCGCCCTCAAAAAAAAGTACCATTTTTTTCCAGGATGATTGTCTAAATGGTTGTACAACTTTACACTGACACCCAGAAGTTGAGTTTCCATAATTACACATTTTAATCAGAATTTTATAATTGTCCAATTTTTAGCTTTACCAATCTTATGGGTATGGCATGGCATCTTGATGAGGTTTTTTTTTTTCAGATTATTAATAAAATCAGACATCTTTTCATATACCTTCTGTAAGCCATTTTCTTTCTTCTTTGTGACATGCCTCTTTATGTATTTTATATGAGTACTTAAACTCACTTTTGATTCTTAGAAGTTTTTTAATCTACTGCATATTAATCCTTGGTCATATATATTGTCTTTTATAAACTGTAACCTTTCATTTTACATTTAATGATATTTTGGGTTTGCTTTTATTTTGCTTTGCTTTGAGTCTGGGTCTCACTCTGCTGTTCAAACTGAAGGGCAATGGCACAATCACCTCTCGTTGCAACCTTGACCTCTGGGCTCAGGTGATCCTTATGCCTCAGTCTCCTGATTAAGTGGAACTACAGGTGCACCACTACGCCTGGCTAATTTTTTTTGTTTTTGTTTTTTGTTTTTTGTAGACATGAGATCTTGCTATGTTGTTCAGGCTTTTCTCAAACACCCAGGCTCAAGCAATTATCTTGCCTTAGCCTCCCAAAGTGCTGGGATTATAGGTATGAGCCATCACACCCGGCTTGATGGTAGCTTTTTTTCTTTGTCAGACTCTCTCTCTGTGGCCCAGGCTGGAGTGCAGTGGCACACTCACGGCCACCCCAGCATCGACCTGCTGGGCTCCAGTGACCCTGTGCCTCCCAAGTAGCTGGCATTACAGGCACATGCTACCACGCCCAGCTAATTTTTTGATGTATTGTAGCGATGAAGTCCCACCAAGTTGTCCAGGCTGATCTCGAACCTGAGCCACCGAGCCCGGCTGGGTAGCATTTTTAAACAGAAGTTTTTAGTTGTTCTAAATTAAATTTATTGTTTGCATATCTTCATGGTGTGCAATCTTCATGTTCTTTTTAAAACATCATGACCAGCCGGGCTCGGTGGCTCAGCCTGTATTCCCGCGCCTTTGGGAGGCTGAGGTGAGTGGATTGCCTGAACCCACGGGTTCGAGACCCGCCTGGGCAGTGAGACCTCATCTCTCCAATAAATCAAAAAATCAGCCGGGCGTGGTAGCGCGCGCCTGTAATTCCGGCTACTTGGAAGGCTGAGGCGGAAGGATCGCCGGAGTCCAGCAGGCGAGGCTGTGGTGGCTAGGAGCGGCCACTGCACTCCAGTCTGGGCGACAGAGTGAGACTCCAACTCAAAAAAAAAAAAAAAAATCATGGCCTATTTTAAAGTCATTAGATAATGTTTTTCTTCTAAATATTTTAGAATTTTGCCTTTTACATTTAAATATTGGCCCATCTACAATTGATTTTTAAATATAGTATTAAAGAGATGTCATGGGTTTATTTTTTAAATAAAATTTTTCTTAGAGTAATTTTAAGGCTGGGTTCGGTGGCTCAGCCTGTAATCCCGCGCTTTGGGAGGCCAAGGTGAGTGGATTGCCTGAGCCCGCGGGTTCAAGACCCGCCTGGGCAACATGGCGAGACCTCATCTCTACAATAAATCAAAAAATCAGCCAGGCATGGTAGCGCGCGCCTATAGTTCCAGCTACTTGGAAGGCTGAGGCGGAAGGATCACCGGAGCCCAGCAGGTCAAGCCTGCGGTGGTCGGGAGCGGCACTGCACTCCAGTCTGGGCGACAGAGTGGAACTCCAACTCAAAAAAAAAAAAAAAAAGAATAATTTTAAATTTACAGGGAGGCTACAAAGATAGTACAGAGAGTTCTCTTTCAGTCCCAGCCAGTTTCTCTACTGTTAAAATTGCCAATTAGTATGGTACTCTTGTCATAATAAATGAACCAATATTGATACTTATTATTAACTAAAGTCCATATTTTATTCCAATTTATTTTGTTTCTACCTAATGTCTCTTTTTTTTTTCCTGTTCAAGAATCCCATCCAGGATGCCGTATTGCATTTAGTCTCATGTCTCCTCTTCACTGTAATAGTTTTCCAGACATTCGTTGTTATTGATGAACTTGACAGTTTTCAGAGGTGGTGGTCAGATATTTTGTAAAATATTCCTCAATTTGAATTGGAATAATGCTTAAGTCCTGATTAGTCCAGGATTTGCGGGTCTGGGGAGAAAGACCACAAAGGTGAAGTATCGTTCTCATCACTTCATATCAATAGTACGTACTATCAACCTGATTCGTCACTCTTCTTAACTTTGATCACCTGACAGAGGGAGTGTTTGTTAGTTTTCTTCACTATAAACTTATTCTACTTTATTCTTTCCATACTATACTTTTGAGAAGAAAGTTACTAATGTACAGTCCACACTTAAAAGATGGAAGCTATATTCCACCTCCTCGATAGAGACATGTCTAAACAAATTATTTGAAATTTTTCTGCATGGGAGATGTGCCTACTTTCTCCCACTGATGTATTTATTTAATATTTATTTATATCATTATAGATTCATGGACATTTCAATTTTATTTTTTGAATGGTAAAATAGTAATAAACTATTTTATTTTGCTCAAATTGTTCCATATTTGGCCACTGAGTCCTCTCAGTTAGCTGTGGTTTAGTGTCTGTCATTAATTCTGAATATTCTCTGCCATTTTTACTTCAGATATTTCTTCTGTTCCATTGTCTTTGTTCTCTTTCATGTATTCCAATTGTACTTATGTTGTACCTTTTGATATTATGTTGCACCTTTTGATGTTATCTTGAGGAATACATTTTTGCTATTTTGTTTTATTTTTCCACTATTTTCTCTTCTTGCATTTCAATTTGGGAAATTTTTATCATCTTCAAGCTTGTTTATTCTTTTCTTGGCCATATCTTACATTTGCCTTTGATTCTTTCTTATAGTTTTTATCTCTCTGCTTATCTATTTGCTATTGCAGGATGTGGGGCAAAGGAGATTTCTATAATCTTCTGATAAAGACTCAATCTTTTAGTGGGCTTATGTCTCAGAATGAGGCCTTCACAAGTGTATCTGCCCCTCCTCCAGCCTATAACTTTTTCCCCCTCAACCCTTTCTTCCTTCTCTGGATGCAGTGTTTCTAATCCGTTTCCTTAAAGCACTGTCCCTTGTTAACCACATGGCATTTTTAACTTTTTTTTTAATCTAGAAAACAAAGGAAGTCTCCCAGATTATACCAGAAGGCTGGCAGTAATAGGCATGGAGAGAAATTCTTTCCTTCAGCTAGGATAAGACTTCAGAATTGTGCTCTGGCAAATTCCTTTTAACTGAAGAGTAGGCCTTTGGTATGGAAGAGGTTGAGGTTCTGGGTGTATTTTGCTCTCTTTCTGCCAGTGCCGTAAGGAGATCTTTCTTGGATCACTACAGTAAGAACTTGGTAGGGTTCTGTGTTCGTCCATTTGGGCTGCGGTAACAAAATACTATAAACAACAGAAATGTATTACTCATGGTTCTGGAGGCTGCAGAGTACACAATCAAGACACCAGTAGATTAAGCATCTAGTGAGGACTCATCTCCTTATTCATAGATGATGACTTCTTGCTGTGTTCTCACATGATAGAAAGAGTGAGGAGATCTCTTTTGGGCTTCTTTTATAAAGGCACTAACCTCATTCATGAGGGCTCCATTCTCATGATCTAATGACCAATTGAAGGTGCTATCTCCATCTCCTAATACCATCCTCTTAGGAGTAAGGATTTCAAAATATGAATTCTAAAGAGATATAAACATTCAGACTACAGCAGGTTGCCAGAAGGAAAGCCTGCAAAAATGTGACTTCCTTCCCTCAAGACTGCAACCACACAGGAGTTTTAGATGTTCAAGCTAGTCCACATTTAGTCTCTAGCAATTCATCAAATTTACCACTTAGGGGCTCCTACCAATTCATGGCTCCCATGTTTTCTGCTTCAGGTCACCAGATCTAAGTGGCTGTGTCACTTTGGACACACTTGTGTCTCCAGGTGACTGTTTACAACCTCAGTTGAAGAAAAAAAAAAACATTAAATTTTTTTTTAAACAACAGGAATTTTCTATTAAAATTTTACCTATTTTTAACAATTGTTAACACCATTGCATTAGCACAATTTTAACACATTTGTTTTAATATACTACATGCATACATATTTTTTTTCTGAACCATTTGAGAGTAAGTTATAGGCATCATGGCTTTACACCTTAATACTTCAGTAGAAATTTCCTAAGAACATACATATTTCCTGACAGATGCATGGTAAAGCTATCAAACCCAGCAAATTTTACATCAATACAATACTTATATCTAGTCTCAAGACTATATTCCACTTTTGTCAACGATTCTACTAATGACTCTTGTAGCATTTTTCCCTTTG